>JAQFVV010006235.1:4865086-6182586 GCA_028023455.1 Epiperipatus broadwayi
CTTGAACATTAACTATAGGGAACATTAGCCTTTAAATGTTTAGGATGGTTACTATAAAAATGTAGATAGCGGTTATTATCAGTGGGCTTCCTATACACAGTAGTAGTAAGAACTCTTAGTACAAATAACTTCAACATCAAGAAAATGAGCAATTTATTTTGAAAAGTTCATTGTAAAATTAATATTTATATTAAAATTATTTAAATAACTTAAAAAATTATGAAGTTCAATTTCATTATGTAGCCATATCATGAAAATATTTTCTATATATTGTGACCTCTGAATAGCACAAGTAATTAAATTATATTGTATCAATAGTGAATAACGGCATTTAATTTAAAAAAAAATGAAATAGGCCTAAAATTTTAAAATTTTCTGTTAATGGTCTAAAAACTTATATGTGAGTTGCTTATGAATTTTGGTTAGCAATTTTTACAAGCACTTATTATTATTATATTTGATGTATTTAATGCAAGAAAAGGGGGAGGTGGATTATTACAGGAATTGTTATGCAAGCTAAGTTAATGCAAAGTTGTTTTGTTGATTTGTAGAATAGTGGTTGGTATTTGTTTAAATGGTTTTCTGATCTATGATTCATTGACACCCATCCATGTGCAGGTATTATAATCAGTGAAACATGCTTAACCCATAGTCATAGTTTAGTTAGGATAATTTAATATTCATGTATCAGCATATGTGTATGCATGTATGTCTGTGTCATCTTATTTCATTTTCATATTTTAATTACAGTACAAAATATTACATTTACAATAAAACATTTAAATTATCAACAAATATCTTTAATAGTTAATCAATATTCATTTGTGTTCAAATTGATATCTGAGAGGTCATGTACTTTGCAAGCAAGTAGTTGTTTTCAGACGTTTGGTTTCATGTCCCAGCCGATGCTATGACAAATGAAAAAAAAAAATTGTAAAAAGTTATTATTTTTTATTTGTTTTATTTGGTTTGATTTAATTTAGAAAATCAAAATGATTTTTTTTTCCAAGAAAAGATTTCTTGAATATTTTTTTCTTCATTAACTGAGTGCAAAGAGTGGAGTTGACCTTTGGAGGATCAGATGACCTCTTGATTGATGGAAAGGAGATATGTTTAAGTAATAGTCAGTAATAGAAGTTCACTCTCATTATTATTGTTTCATCTATTGCTTTGTTAATTCTGCTTCTGCCAATTTTTCTACCTATTCCAGAAATCAAGTCTGTTTAAACTCCAAAGTGAATTTTTAAACATTATTTTCTTTATAAAAGTCATTATGGGAATTTTAGCTACCAGCCAGTTTTAAGCAAGGATGATAGTCTAAATTATAAGAAAGGTATATTTCTTCATTTTCTCCACTCAGTTAAACGTTAAATTAAAACTATCATTATTTTTTTAAATGTATTTCTATGCTGATAAATTTACTCTACTTTGTTTGCTTATATCTATTATTATTATTATTAAGAAGAAAATGAAAGTGCATGAACTTTATAATCTTTTAACAAAATAGCGTGAACTTTATAATATCTTGAGGAAATCTACACAGGACTGTTTAACAAAATCTATAAACTCTCAGTTCAAGTTATATTCTGCTTATATAAAAGTCAGGTTAAAACGAGGATGCATGTGTATTTTATTATGCTATATTTTAAATTACTATATAATGATAACTTTGTCTATTATTTATTATACTTATAAAAATAAATGTTTTTATTAAAGAAATAAATATGTGACTTACAAGGATTAATTAATTGCTACTATTCATTGAATGTATATGCTTAAGTCTAGTGGAATGGCATTGATATTGTATATTTCTTGTTCTCGATGTGTGGATTTATTATAAAACAAAATATTATTGCTTAAGGAATTGCAGATTTCATGTGAACAATTAATTAGCAAGGACCAAAATTAATTATGTGTGTGCTAACTTATAAATTATGGGAAGCAAATGTTTTTCTTTAGGAAACTGTTAAAAGTTACTGTTGAGTTAAATATTTCTCGAATTAATTAAATGATCATTATAAAGAAATATATAGCTGAAACTATCTTTCATATTTGTCATTATTGTATAAAAGTTTATTACTTAAGCGTCATATAAGCAAGCTCAATTAGCTGTTGATTGCTAAGAACATTGTTGAGATTGCTGAATTATATTTAAATTGTAAATGTTTATCATGTAGGAATTTGTTTTCATGTTTTACTAACACGTATTCGTCTGGAATCATCTTCGTTGTCTCCATGTCGTTCAGTAAACTTTGGAAAAGAAACTTTGCAAGTGATTTTTTTTTTGTTTATTGCTATTGATATACCATAGACAGATTATTTATGTGTTTGCTTATTTAATTATGATATTTTCTGAACATCTAGATCGTCTCTGATTAGTGTATTTGTAAGTTGCAAATATGCTGGTAAATTGTTATTATTTAAATTTTTTTTTATGTAAAATGCATTTTTTTTTTCGGGTATTATATTAAAGAAAGGTATTTATTTTATTTTTTTTTTTTCTTTTATCTCCAAGTGAGCATTTTTAGCTTTCAGAGTAGCTAGTGTATGAAATAAATAAATATTATGTCAGAAATAATAAAACCTCATTCATAATAATTATTGCTATTTAAATTTTTAAAACAGCTGATAGTCTGTTATAAGCTAAAAGTTTATATTTTCAATTTACCATTTACTTTATCATAATATTTGCGTATCATATAATTTGGAATTATGTTTCACACTCTTATTTATGCGTATGTGTGTCTATCTTATGCAATTATTTAATTTAATTAATAAATATTCAGTTTTATAACTTTCTCCCTATTAATTTTGGATAATGTATTCTAAAAGAATTGAAGGAATTAGTGACTTACCTATATGTGTATTTATCTTTCAATGTATAGAATGAAATGTATAGATTGCCTATGATAAAGAAAATTATTCCTGATACGTTATATGTTTGTTGGGATGGAAGACTCTCCCCCTTAGTATATCTTAAGTATTTGCCATGAATGAAATCTATTTTTAGCTTGCATACGTATGTATTATAAAATGATATTTTATGAAGTGATATATTTCCCATTGTTCTGGTGGTGAGACAAGTTCCACACCAATAGTGTATTTCAGAGTTAGGTAGTTGTTTGATTTATTAGCCAAGAAGCTTATTTATTCTTCATGAGCATAATTTTTTTTGTGTGAGGGTGTGTTATCGTGGAAACATAGCTATATATAATTTAGTTGGTGGTTAGATAAATAGTCAAATTAAATTCTTTATTGAATATTAAAGTAGATTTAGTATTATATTTGTTGGTTGGTCTATGATATTATATGTAGCAAAATACTTATTTAATAATTCATAAGTAAATTGGCAATACGTAAAAATATTGATTTTTTTTATATATTGTAGCATAAGATGTGACACACGTAATGCAAATAATATCGCGGATATGAAAGTATACTGTTAAATTTATATATCGGGAAGTAAATATTTTGAATCATATATTAATTTACCGCAAGCTTCAAATCATCAGAATGATTATTATTATTTTTTATTTTTGAATGCATGAAAAGTGTAGATATTTAAAGGGATTATTTAATACAGCTATTTAAATCTACTCTCTTGACAGCCAAGTTTATTAAATTGCTTTATCCTAATAATTAATAGTGTAACCTCTCAAGCTTATATATTGTGCCCATCATATGATATTTAATTTACCCAGTGTTGTTTGCTAATAATAAAGAATTATTAGGGTTAATGAACAACCCAAATATATTTGAAATCAGAATATTAATGTATTATTTATTTGTTAACTTATGTTCATAAATGTCTAACCCATAAATGACGAAATATGTAATAGAAATGATTTCAAACCCAGGTTGGCAAACTTGTTTGTGAATTTAAAAATTAGGACAAACAGTCCCATTGTGAATTAGCTATATCTAATGGAATTTCAAATGTAAATAAATGCTTTGTTTATTTATTCAAAATTGTGTCTCGAGTTGTTCTTATGCGCATTCGTATTCTAGTTTCCACATTCCACACATCTATTACAACATAAGTACATTACTTTGTAAATCTGATAATAAATATACTGAAACCTGATAATATTGTTCTCTTGATCCAAACATTATATGGAATGTTTTACTATTTAATAAACTTATAAAAAGGTCACATACTTAGTTATTATTTAGACAATATCCTTCGTTATCTAATTGCTAGTTCAGTGAAACATCACCTAATTTATTATTATTATTATTATTAAAATAGTTATAAGTTATTGTGTAATAAAATTTCTTTAATCAAATCTTATTAAAGATTCCCTGAGATCTGATTTCCTAATTCAAAATTAATATCAGTTTAGCTATTTAGACTAAAGCGTACTAAATAGTGAAGTTATTCAATATCTTATTTTATGAAAAAATTATATTGTGGTTGATCTGTGAGTGCATTTAGATGATGGAAGAAATCAAATTATAGTTTATCAGCTTGAATAAATAAAACTTTATTAATTTTTATCATTTGGTTAATTAACAAATGAAGTATGTATCTTATTATAATCATCAACCTTATTTCTTCCTTCATTTATTTGTGTTCTGTATAGACATCTACAACATTTGAATAGATTTACATTATTATCTTGTAAAATTTAATGTGTGCATATAAAATGGGAAAATCCTGATTTTAAGAGAATTATTTGATAAATCTGTTACAGTACTATTATAAAGCGCTGAAAATATTGAAATTATTAGATGGAAGTTGAACTCCGATAATGTTCTGTTAGTGTGCAAAATTTATAATATTTAAAATAATAGCGCATTATTGGAGCTCGACTTCTGATCTAATAATTTTTATCGCATAAAAGAGAACTGCATACAAAAATATTAAGAAGAAACATGAATCGCATTAAATAAATCTGCATAAAATGAGACCTGGGTGTATAAGTAATGGTTAAATGAGTTTTAACATTTCATACAATCATGTCTTTTTTTTGTTCATTGTTAATCAGTTTGTTATTAAATGATAGTTTAAAAATATATTTTTTAGTCTTAATTTCATTTTATCCTATTCCTGTTTCATAAATTACTGGGCGTGTGACTATTAGATAATAGTTAGTCTTGTATGATTTTTTTTATGATCCCAATAAAACTACTTATAATAGGGTAAACCTAGGAATTGTTTGAAATTATGTATAATAAGCTGCTTTATCCATTTGTTTTCCTCTTGCCCACAGTAATAGTTTATAGCAGTGGTCTTCAACCTTTTCACACCTGCGGACCGGCAAAAATAAGGATAAGATTTTGTGAGCCGGCAGAAGTCTGCAGATAAATTTTCTTAAAGATTTAAATGGCTTAGCCTTAGATGAGCAAAATTGTTATAACTGACCAAAACAATACACTAGTTACTGTGTACACCTGGGTCTCGTTTTACGCGATAGATAGGTTCCTCAGAAAACACGCAAATGAAATCGCGCAAAAATAGACGTAACTTATATTGAAAAAGGGGGGGTGCAGTCTGTGATTTTTCAAAATTCGCATAAAAGCAAAGCACCAACGTAAAATTACTTTAAAATTTGCGCAAAAAAAAAAAATAAGGAAATAAAATATGACTAATAAAAAATTTCAAATTTGAAAAAAATTGATTCATGACAAACTTTTTTTAACTATAATATTTAATTTTATTCAAAATATATTTTTATGCATAATTTACAGTACAGTAATTTACATTTTTTTATACACGTTTTAATTATTATTGCTATTTGCCCGAAAACACGTTCGTTTGCAAACTAGTAAAAAATCAGATTCTCATGTGATGTGATGTATTTGGCTTCTCCTTAAACGAAGTCAAGAATATTTCAGCAATTATTCTCACAAGAGGAAATACAACTAGCGCCAAGTTCACTCTCATATTGTGTTAATGGTTTTCTGTTGACGACAATGATGATGATTTTATTAATTGTTTATGAACTTAGACTTATGATAATAAAAAGACATTTATTCACCACTGCTGGGAAAAATTTAATTAAAACTAACAACTAAAAATTAAATTCTTATTTTTGTCTTTAATCTTCAATTCCGTTTAAAAATCAAATTTCATTTTACATCATATTAATTTCAAGTCGCCCGTAAGTAATTTTTAAATTGTTAATTACAATTAAAAATCAGATTTTAATTGTGCCCACTGCTATTACTGACCTTTTAAAAATAATCTTGTGGACACTAAATGATTAATAATTGATTACATTCTTTTTTAAAAAGCAAAAACAATGTGATTTAAAATGCAAAATTAACTTGCACAATGTTTGAACAAATTTACATTATAATCTTGTAAAATTTAATGTGTGTATACATAAAATGTGGAAATCATGATTTTAATTTCATTATTGCATAAAATCTTACTATTATAAAGCACTAAAAATATTGAAAATACTAAGATGAAAGTAGAATTTCAATAATGTGCTATTACTTTCAATATAACGTAAGTGTGCGAAATTTATTATTTAAAATAATAGCGCATTATCGGAGGTCGACTTCCGGTGAAAGACGAATCGCGTAACTTCAAAATCGTGTTAAATAAGTCCGCGTAAAAAGAGACCCAGGTGTATAGTAATGATGTTGTTTACCTTCGCATACTGAACACTTTCTCGATTTGCGCAGTCATACTGCTACAGAAAACAGTATGTTCTCATTAATGTGCCTGCATTACTATGTTTATTATTTCATTGTTAAAACATGTAAAAATAAAAATGTGCTTCTGGTTATTATAAGAAATATCACATGATCACCATTTCTTATGCTTGCACTACTGTATGGAGCGTTTTGCCTGTTTATTATAAGAAAGTAAAATTTAAAAAAAGAATATTATAATCCTCATTAAATAACTATTATCTGACCTGGTAAGTAATATTTTCTCTTTATTGTTTCTCTGTTTAGAATCTCTGGTGAAGCTTTTGCTTTTCATTGGGTTATTTTATCGTTATTTTTATAAATTATGAGTGCTTATTTCTTTATAGTCTCTAATACTCCACTTTTTTTTTAATAATACTCTGCAGTATTTATATTTCACAATAATATATATAAAGAGGAATAAATTAAAACTATAATCCTAATTATGTTTTAAATAATTTCTGAATAAAATTTTGTCTAATTTACAATATAATGATAATTTTATTTGAAGTTGCAAGTAATGGCTATAGAAATAAGCACTCTTTTCAATACTTATTCCCTCTTCTGCACAATAATCACAAGACATTTTACAAGTGACATCTCATTTCTAAATTACAAGAATCATGTCTATTGGTCAGCTTCCCCCCCCCTCATATTTTCATATTTATTTGTCTACTTATTGTTTATTCTTGTGACACTATTATTTTAAATCATAATAAGCAAAATATTGTTTTAATAATATATCCATAAGATTTTACCAACATTTTATCGCAATAATAATTCTGATATTAACAAAATTTTAAAATTGTATAATATAGTGATAATTTGTTGTCACGGCGCATGATGAAGCACTATTACAAATATAGATAATATCAGTAATATATTCCCTTCATTTAAATTTACAATAGAACCAGAACAAAAACTGGCATTCTTAAGTGTTCTGGTAATAAGACTCCCTCATCACAAAATCAAAAATAGTTTACATAATATCTCCCCTCTTGCAGTAAAATATTTAGTATATACATCTAGCCATCATGGAAACATAAAACAAGGAGTTATACTATTATTATGATACAGAGCAAAAGAAGTTTGGGTACTAGTTGTTTAGCCGTTACAAGCCACTTGATGGCGTTATTTATGTGAAAAAAAAACACATAAATATATCATTACCGAGCCAAACCTTTTTTGGAATTATCCGATTTGTTGTTGTTTTTTTTTAATCCGATTTCTGTTTTTATTTTATATATATAATACATGTATTAATTAATTATTTTGGATTGTGAACAAACTAGTTCTTTATTTTGTTTTAACAACACGGATTTATTTCAAATAACAACTTGTCCAAATACGACACTGCCGTAATGTTACCGAGCCGACCTTTTTTGATTTATCCCACTTCTGGTGTGTTTTATTTATCTGATTTCTGCTTTTATTTTTATATATATATAAAAGTACATATATTAATTAATTATTTTAGATTGTAAACAAACTTACTTTTTTTTTTTTTGATTTTGTTTTAACAACATGCATTTATTTCAAACAACAACTTGTCCAAATACGACAGCGCCATAACATTACCGAGCTGACCCTTTTTTGATTTATCCCATTTCTGATTTTATATATATAAATTCCTGTATTAATTAATTATTTTGGATTGTAAACAAACTATCTTTTTTATTTTGATTTAACAACACGCATTTATTTCAAACAACAACTTGTCCAAATACCACATCACGAAGTGCAGCAATGTGCGGGAAGGGGGGAGTATGGTCAAATTATTTTTGATTCTGAAAAAAGTACCTTTTTTTTTTTTTTTTGGCTTTTAAGAACCTTTATTGTCCGATTTCTGGTATTTTTATATATAAAAAAAACTTATGTTAGTCAATTATTTTTGATTGGATAAAAAGTAGTATTTTTGACAACAACTTGTCAAAGACGGCATCGAAAAGCATGATAGGGTCTCAGGGAGGGGGAATATGTCAGTGCATACCACTGGAATGTACAGAGGGGAGTTTCCGATGGTTTTGCTGATCTGAAGGATCGTCCAAAAGATGCACTAACCCAGGGCTCCCCAACCCTATGCTCGCAGGCACCATGGTGCCCACAGACCATTTTATGTGTGCCCACCGCTATCCTAACACGATAAAAAATTATTTATCTGATACAAATAAATTTAATTTTTAAAATTTCTTATAAATTATTGTATTATATTGTAATCAAACTGAAGGGCATTCTATATTTTTACAATGTAAATAAATATTTTTCTGTACATTATATGTATTATTAACAATATCCAATTATAAATTTACATTGTAAAAATAAATTGTGACCGCCACCTGGCCAGTATTATAGAATGTGCTCTTAAGTGCGAAAAGGTTGGGGACCCCTGCACTAAACCAATCTTACGATTTCCAAAATAAGCTGCAACCTCAGCTATTTGATTTGTCTAGCAACTGTTCTCGCGCAAATGTGACTTTCGAATTTGTTTTCACCTTCCAATCTGTGCAGGGAACTGCGGCGCTGAGCTTATAAATATTGTATGTAATACTATGTCAGGTAGGGTGTAATATCATTACTTGGAATGAAGATTTTAAGAGTTGGAGCCAGTTGAATTTCAGACACCCTCATATGATGCGGTAGCGATCTGTGAAGTGGGCCTATATGCATAAATTGTCACAAAGCACATAGTGGGGTGGGCATCATATTAGACTGCCTGCAACGGCTAATCTGAACAGAACTATTCGATGTGTTTTTGCACATAAACAACGCCATCAAGCGACTTGTATCGGCTAAACAACTACTACCGAAGTTTGTTCAGAAACCAGTGACTCGGAATAAGTAAAGATATGTAGAACAAATTTATATGAATAATAGTTATTCATCAGCTATCATTAAGAAGAAAAAAACTTAATCTATGAAATATCATGTGAATGTTGAAGAATGTGGTTAAACCAATCGTTTCATTGAAAAGCAATTAAAATGAAATATGAATAGAAAAGAACAACCAAACATATTTATATTTAAAATAGTAGACCATTTATTTACCAACAAACAATGCTATGTATCTGCTAATAAAAAAATGTAACATCACAGCAAAATACAATAACTGGGAATTAAATAACTTCAAATATCCATTATATTGAAAATTACTTTTTTATTGAATAAACAGACAAATAGCTATAACACCACTATGCAATCCACCTTAACTGAAATATTTAGAAATTCAATACTGTCCGGCACATTTAAACATATAGATATATTTCATTAGAGCCAGTTCTACTGACTCATTTCACAATATTAAGTAATAGTCTAACCAGGCACATAAAAAATAAGATTAGGGTGATCTGTATGGAATCCTAACTAGCTGATTAACTTTCAGGTAACTGGTGTCTGGAATGACTGCAGGTTAACTTTCACAGCGATCTTGTTCATCTAACTGCTCGACAACAGAGAACATTTCCCACAAAGGATAATGAAGACACAAAACAAAATTTCCAAAAACTATATAATCATTACACATTGATAGCTTATCTCTGTTAACCCAAAAACTCTGTGCAAGATAGAAAGGCTTTTTGTTTGGCCAACCTGATCTAATCCATTTTTCTAAAATTTTATATTTCTGTAGTCCATCTACCTACCATCCAACTGTTTAATGTTTTTGCTTTCATCACATTTAGGTGATTTACCTCATTTCATTTGATACAGGTTCGTGTCTATCTGACAATCTGGATAATGCATCTACATGAGTTATTTCTTTTCCTCTTTTCAATATTAATTCATAATTATACCCTGCTAAAATATGCCATCATAAATCATAACATTCTCTTGCTTAAATGTTCAGGATCTATATGGTTATGAGCAAAAATACTTAGCAAAGGCTTATGATCTGTTACTATTTAAACACTCTTTGGAAAATGAATTGTATTGGTAGAACTTTTTCAATGAAAAAGCTAAAACCAACATTTCTGTCAATTTGACTAGAATTCCTTTTCGCTTTTGTCAATGACCGCTCCCCATTTTCCATTGTATGTAATGGGATTGCAACAACACCCTAATCTGAAGCGTAGTTATAATTTGAATTGGCTGATTATTATTAAAGTACACTAATAATTTATCAGACACCAACAGGGCCTTTGTCTTTTCAAAAGCTACATCTTATTTCTCGGTCCACTCCCATTTTTGGTTCTTTTTCAATAACTTATACAAAGGCTATGCAATAATTTTTTTTATTTTTAAGAAATGGCTCAAAAACATTAATTGAGCCCAAAAAACCAGTAATTGCTTTACTTTTTTGGCTTATCTGCATTTTTAACAGCCCTCATTTTTTTAAGAAAAGTGCTCACCTTTTTCCGAAAGGATGCCTGAGAAAAACCAATTTGTCAGTTTGCCATGCTGATTTTTTGGCATTTAATCTAATCCTCACTTTATTGAGCCTTTCGCAAACTTTTCTTACTCTTTTGCATAATCAATCAAATGACTCTGCAGAAATCAGCATAACATCATAATATGGTGCCACTCCAAATCTTGTAAAATATTTATTTTTGCTTGAAAATATTGGAGGCAATAGTTACACCGAACAGTAATCTGTTACAATTAAACCAGCCAAAAGGTGTCGCTAGTGTTAGCATTTGTGCTGTTTTTTCTAACACTGCTATTTGGTGGTATGCTATTTTTTTTACATTAGCATTGGGTATGCCCCTTTTTTAAAAACCTGTTCACCATAAATATAATCCCCACATTGTCTCATTTGCAGGTTTCATTATACTTACTGTAGGCATGGTCCACTCATAACTACAGAAATCAATACTCTATTTTTAGCTAAATACACTTTGGCATGTTGTGTGAATGGTATCTTTCTAGATTTACATATTATTGGTGTTGCATTCTCCACCTGGTTTGTACTGATTAAACCTAAATCATTTTCAAATAATTTAGAAAATATTTTCATTTTCTGTTCAGTCATAAAATTTTTAATTATACTAATATTGATTCAGACCGTATCGAACTATTCACACGTTATAATGGAACTAATATCCTGTTTCACTATATATAAAGGAAGTTTTATCTCTCTCTTTCTATAATTAACCAGTAGTTCTACTATTTCCTTAATCTTATCTCATTCCTATATTTTGTGCGTTTATAAAAATATTTTCTATTTTTGCATTATTTTTTCCTATGCTTATTTTTTTCCTATAGTTCTTCAAATATTAATGTGATCCCTGATCCACTAACTATTTCCATTTCTACTTCTGTACCCATATCTCAAGTTTTGTCGTGAACTTGTTTTTTTTCTATTGCTTTCATATTATTAATTGTATGAATGCCATTCGATTTTCTTTTCTGCTTTTTTTATATTTTCAGCACCATAATACTTTTGTACAATTTCAACCTTCTTACATACTTTTGTTAGATGCCCCCTACCATTACACCTGTAATACATCTCGTTTTTCCATTTATAAAACTGTGCAAAATGACCTTTTGCTTTGCAGCACAAACTTATAACTTTCCCATTTTTTACATTGTCAACCCCTCATTCTTTGTTCTCCTCTGTTCTCTGTTTTACACCCTAGCATTTTTGAATCTTTCTCCATTTTTTTTTTCCTGAGCACAAGAGCGTGTTCAAATACTTCAGTATGTAAATTTTGCCGGAGCCTACTATCTGCAATCCCCCATAGTAACTGATCCAACAGTACTTGGTCTACAAAATCTCGATAACTACAGGTTTTTGACAACTCTCAATGCTATATCATACTCTTGTAGTCTCATCTTCATATTGCTTTCCATTTCTTAGCATTAATATGACTATGTGGTGAGATGGTTTCTGACCAAAATGATCATTTAATTCTTTTTTTATCATATCTTTATACATGCTTGACTCATTTACTGGTTGTTCAAAATATTAAATATCAATAACCTTATATCATGCCAAACATATCAAAGCTACTATTTGTTTATTTTTTTTAATATCATTAAGTACAAAAAAAAATTTAATTTGCAAAATATATAGTGGCCATGCCACTGCATTACCTTTATCAAACTCTGATATATTTGATTGCCCCAAAGTCAGTTTTGATCCTACAAAACAAAACCCTCTTACACATTTATATTACTTCCTAATTTGTCCCCTACAGCTAGATTCAGAAATCACAGCAAAATATGATAACCAGAAATTACATAACTTCAAATACCCAATATAAGAAAATTATTTATTGAATAAACAGACAAAATATATAACTCCATTATGCAATCCACCTTAACTGAAACATTTAGAATTCAATCTCAATACTGCCTGGCATATCTAAACATACAGATTTATTTCACTTAAGCCAGTTCTATTGTCTCAGTTCACAATATTAATTGTCTAACCGACAATAAAATAATATTACTCTGGTAGTAATTTCTCTGCGAGCCTTCTCAGGCATATAAAAAATTATATCAGGGCGATCTGTATGGAATCCTAACCAGCTCATTTTAACCTTCAGATAACTGGTGTCTGGGATATGAAACTCCTTGACGACTGCAAGCAGGTTAACACTTGTGATCTTGATCAGCTACCTGCTCGATAACAGAGAATATTTCCCACGAAGGACGAAGACAAAATGTAGCAATATTTCTCACTATTTATATCACTGCATATTTTCTTATCTTCATACTAATTAAATCTTGCCTTAACAGATTTAATTAGTATATTTTAATTTAATCACAAACAAATTCTTTCATGTTTTTTAATTCCCATTTTTTATTACCATTATTATTGCGTTAATTAAACGAACAGGACTTTAGCATTTCAAAATTCCATAATTAATTATTTATTATTAAACAAATGGCTATACTTTTGTTTTTATTTCTTTAAGCAATCTTTTTCTATAATTAACTATTTTTTATCTATTCTTCTGGAGTACTTCCCCTTTTCCTTGAAAATAATGTGTTTTTATGATTTCCAACTTTTACATTTCTGATGATTACAATTTATATTGGACAATTCTTTTTATAATTTCAACTATAAACTAACACCTTTTCTTATATAAGTATAACAAAACATATGTTCAATTGGAAAAATAAAAAAAATATTGGGTAGACATGAAAAAGTACAAATAAGAAAATTTAAAAAAGCTGCTCACATGACAATGGCATATAATCCCATAGGTCAACTTAGTGTGATAATTAATAATGTTTGGAATTAATCAGGCTTTTAAGGGGGAAAATGAAATTGGGAGAATCCTCTTGGTTAAGTTTATAAAATTTCTACTGAGTATTGCCTTTGACAGAATAACCTAGTTGGTTAGAGCATAGTTTTAAATTCAATATTCACTAATCTAAAGGTTCCTCATTTGATTCCCATGACAACTGTCATTAGACAAATCAGCAACACCAAGCAAATGATGAGAATAATACCATTTGAAATGTGTTATTAAGAGTTGAATAAAGTTGAAAAGTTTGAATTTTTTTGAAAACAGTTGACAATCAATGTTAGATGGTAGAAATAATTCAATATATAATAATTAAAAGTTACCATCATCACAAACTTTCAGACAAATATCCAAATAAATTTTAATTCGAGAACATTTTTAAAGCTAACAAATATTTTACAAATAATTAAGAGAAATAAGATTCAGGAGAAAGTTAAATAAATTTTGAAATGCTTATTGTGATAAGTTTTAAATATTCAAATAGTTTTATTTATATTACTATTATATTTATACTTATTAAATGTAAATTTTAGTTTATGGGTTTGAGCATTTTTTGTTTTTGTAATTTAATAAATAGATATCACTTTTTTTGTTTAGTTAAAAAAATTTTTTTAAAAATATACTTTAGATTCTCTTGATCTTCATAATAGTGTTCATCAGTCAGTTTTTATGTCTGCTATGGTATCATATCCAAACAAAGATTTACCTATATGTTGGGAACAGCATTCCAAATTATTACCTGGAGTCGATAAAATTAAAGGAAATACAGTCGCTAAATGGAGCATTGATGAAGTAGCCAATTTTGTAAGATCTCTTCCTGGCTGTGAAGAACAAGCTAAAACATTTAAAGAAGAGGTTTGTATTATTATTATTTATATAGTTATTTTATTATTTCAATTTATTGATTGGATTTATTTTTGGGAAAAAAGTGGTTGTGTTCTGATCTATCATATCAGCCGCTTGATGGCACTATTTCTAGCTAAATTGCTAGAAATATGCCATTTCTGCAGCCGCAGCCAAGCAGATAGCTTTCTACGATAATACACAGAAAGAGTCAGTTTACTCTGCTGCTGGCTACCGCTGTGACTTTTTTCTTTGCTAAAAGCACAGAAAAATGTCTTCATTGGCTGCCATAGTTGGTTGTGTTACGCACTTTATCGTAATGCTGGGTTGTATATTTTCGCTACAGTATCATGTGATGGTGTGTTGACTGCATCGTGTCTAAATAATTTAACTTTTCAGGTCGACCTTTTTTTTGTTTTATGTGAACTGACCTATTGGTACCTTCTAATACTTTTAACAATATCGTCACTGTTCCATCAGGACTGTTTTAACGTTACAAGTTGGATTTTAGGGTGGGGCACATCACTATTTTGAAAATCACGATGAAAGTAATGTATCAGAGAAATCGTCCGAGACAGGGAAGATGGCTGTTTCCAACTCTCAAAATTGCCAAATACCAGAGTCGGAATTCATTATAATAGTTTGTTATAATTATTAATAACTTTATTTGGTAAATTGCAATCGAATTTAGTTCACCCATTTACCCCAAAATGCAGTGTCTGATTAATTACTGTCCAAACAAAGATAAAATGTGATTTAATTTTTTCTTAAAAAACTACCATAATTTTTCTGTTATGTAAAAAAAAAAAAAAACCATACAAGCCTGTCTCTGCTTAATTAGTGTCCAAATAAGTCTCCGCTATATTTACTATTATTTATTAAAAGAGTAACGTAATTTTATATATACACACCCAAAAAGAGTGCAATATAATTATTTTTACACCCCACCCCCGCCGCCCAAACACGGTGTCTGATTAATTACTGCCCCCAAAAAAAGGAGGGGTGAGATGTAATTTAATTTTGTATTTAAAAAGTATCATAACTTTTCCGATGCGCAAAGTAACAAAAAAAAAAAAAAAGCCCATCTCTAATTAATTACTGTCCTGATTAATTTCTGTCCCAAAAGAGTCAAAGTCGGCTTTCATTGTAAAATTTTGTTGGAATTACTGTCCAAAAAAGTCTCCAATGTACTATTATTTGCTATTGGAAAGTAATGTACTTTTTTATTGACACCTACTTCAGTGTTCAGCGGCACTCTATTGCTCGCTGGGTTGCAAATATCAATAACACAATATATAATAATTAATGAGGCAGCCCGGCAAGTAGGTTTAAATAACGAAGATTTATTTACAGGATTATATATGAGTTAATCACTATTAATATATACAAAGTATGACTAATATACACACGCTATTATTATATATAAATAAGGCGCCCGAAGGCGTAGCAAAATAAAGAGATCTATACGTCCGGAGGTAAACCTCTCCGCAAGGCTAAATGAAGAAAGGAGCTGACTGGAGCACCCGAGGAAATGGCACTTATACCTTACAAGAGCTTCACTTAACAAGTGTCCTCTCTCAGTTCAATATTAGATCCATTACTTGTCACGCCTTGATTTTGGAGTAGCCTCCCTTCATTGGCCATCCGCTGTCCTTGTGGTGGTTATCTCTTTAGTTCCTATACGATCCTTGATTAGATAATGCCAGGCCTTTAGCATTGTCTATTTTAAGCAATGGCTTTGTTTGCATTATCTAACCCTTTTTGATAAATTACTTTATAGTTTAGCGTTAATATATCATTTAATTATTTATAATACACAATTAGCAATCCATTAGTTTTACATTTATTTTTATTACTAGTTAAACGTATCTTGTATATACATGCATATACACACACATTTAGCATACCTCCCCCAAGTTCAGAGATAGCGTTTTAGTTTGTTGATTTTTTTTCTCTCTCTGAACTTAGCACGTAACCACTGAGGTGGGAGGGAATTTTACTTTCCCTCTTAGAACATTGGGGGATGTCCAATTCCGCGTCTGGAGCGTCATCTTTTCTCGGAAATGGCTGCGGCTTTTGTTGTATGCTTTCATCTTTATGCAATTGATTTATGTGTTTGCATAACTCTCTTCCGTTCTCCATTCGTACAGCAAACCCTTGCTTACTTAAATGTCACACAATTTCCACTTTAATCCAGAATCTATCCTGATTATTTCTAACCCAAACGCGGTCTTGTGGTGAGAATTTATAGTTTCTGCCTGAACGTACTTCGGTGTCCTTCGTTGGTATAATTTTGTCAAGCTTTGTTTGCAGTCTACGACCTAGATATATCTCTGCGGGTGATTTACCCAACTTAGCTGTAGGTGTAGAGTGTTGATAAAGAAGCGCGTTAAAGACCGCTTCGTGCAGACTTTGTTTTCCCATTTTATTGATGGCGGATTTTAAATTCTGTACAGGTTTTTCAGCCAGTCCATTTGATTGGGGGTGGTACAGTGGAGTCAATATGTGGTTAATCCCCCATTTGTGCATCAAGTAAGCGAACTTTTCTGATGTAAAACCTGTGCCATTGTCGGATATTAGGGTTTCTGGGAGACCGTGGTATGCGAACATTATCAACAGTTTGTTGATGGCTTCATCCGAACCTGTGTTTTTAACTATTTTATATTCGGCCCATCCTGAATAGGCATTCACTGCTACTAGAAATAATTGTCCTTGAATAGGACCGCAGTGATCTGTGTGAATTCTCTGCCATGGCTTGTCTGCTTCTTGCCAGGACTCGAATTTGGCTGAGGGTGCATTTGCACATGACTGGCAGTTTGTGCAGTTTTTTATGCATTGTTCTATGTCACTGTTAATTTTCGGCCACCAGACATAACTACGAGCTAATGCTTTCGGCTTTACAATGCCCGGATGACTTTCGTGCAATAAATTAAGTATTTGCGACCTGCCGCTTACGGGGATTAGTACTTGGTCGCCTCTGAGTATACAGTCTTTGCAAATGGACAGTTGTTCTCGAGCTTTCCACAGCTCTATGTGCAAGAAAGATGGTCTTTGTTTTGGCCAACCTTTGCTGATTCTTTCCATGATCCATCTGTAGCCAGCATCTTCTCTGGTCCATGCGGCTACCTTTGCTCTGTTAAGTGTCTGGCTGTTTAGTGCATCGACATAGTTGATTTCTACATCGTTTACTTCTTTCTCGAGCTGATCTGGCATTCGCGATAACGCGTCGGCATGACCGATTTTCGTGCCTTTTTTTGTATTCGAGGTTATAATTGTAACCTGCGAGTATATTAAGCCATCTCAACATACGAGGGCTTAAATGTTCAGGCATCTGTTTTGTGCCTAGAATTCCCAAGAGTGGCTTATGGTCGGTTATTAATTGGAAAGGACGTCCATATAAATATTGGTGGAATTTACGAATTCCGAACACTATGGCGAGGGCTTCCTTGTCTAGCTGACTGTAGTTCTTTTCCGCCTTGGACAAGGTACGTGATGCGTATGCTGTAGGACGTTCTCCGGAGTGGGATGGATGGCATATCACTGCCCCCACGCCATTTTCTGATGCATCAGTTGTCACGGTTGCCTCACGCTCGCTGTCATAATGGACCAGTAGTTTATTTGATGTGAGAAGGGCTTTGGTGTGGAGAAATGCTTGCTCTTGTGCTGCTTCCCAAATCCATTTCTGGTTTTTTTTTAATAAATCGTATAGTGGCATAGCTATGTGTGCTTTGCCATTCAGAAAGTTTTCAAAATAGTTAACCAGGCCCAAAAAGGCCTGTAGTTGATTTACGTTATTCGGTCTTCTGGCGTCAGATACTGCTTTGACTTTTTCAGGGGAGGGCCTTATTCCTGTGTTTGACACTATGTGACCCAGGAATTTTATTTCAGTAGCCTTCCAAATACATTTTTTCGCATTTAATTTTGCTCCAAATTCCTCCAGTCTTTGGCAAACTTTTGAGATACGAGTGCTCAATTCATTTTCTGAATTAGAATTGACCAATATATCATCAAAGTAGGGGATGACACCTTCGAGTCCATTTAGAAGAGTCTCCACTTTTGCTTGGAATATACTTGGTGCTGAAGTTATTCCGAACGGTAGACGTTTGCATCTTAATAGACCTGTGTGTGTAGTAAGTGTTAGAATGTTTGCAGCTTTGTTTGTCACCGGGATTTGGTGGAAGGCCGAGTTAAGGTCTAATTTTGAAAAATATTTAGACTTTTGGAGCGACGCTATGATTTCTCTTGAGTTAGGAACGGGGTATGTGTGTTTGTTTAGTGCTTTATTGACTGATACACGGTAATACCTGCACAAACGTATTTGTCCATTTGGCTTTGTTATTACAACCAGTGGGGTAGCCCACTAGGCTTCTTCTGTTGCTTCAAGCATGCCATCTTTAACCAATTGCTTTATTTCCTCCGCTATTTTTTCTTTCTGTGCATAAGGAATCTTTGGCGGTCTACAAATTATTGGCACTATTTCGGGAGATAATTCTAATGAAACTGGTTTTGATTTTATCGTTCCCGGTTCTCCATCGAAAAGTTTAGGAAAACGCTGTCTGATGTTTTTTTTCAATGTCAATATTTTTGACCCAAGCAATTTTTATTCCCAGTTGCTGAAACCAATCGCTGCCAATAAGAGGATTTATAGGGGCATGTACTATATGTAACGGCAATGTAACTATTTTTTCGCATTGTTTGAAATAATTGGAGTCTGAATTATTCTTTTAATTTTTATAGCGTTACCATTGACGTCTCTAGCTTTCAGATTCGTTTGCATAAGTCTAAGTGGCTGTCTCATATCTGCCACAATGGTTTTCCAATCTTGAATGGAAAGTAAAGACACCCCACTACCGCTGTCAATTTCCATCGATAGGGGTTTTCCGTAAATTTTGACAGTTATTTCAAATTTCTGTGATTGGTCCAAAGACACATTATTAATTGCCGAAAATTCCTCTTGTTTATGTTTTCTGTTATTCTTTGCATAATTATCGAATTTTTTATTTCTGCACATTTTTTCCCAGTGGCCGAATTTATTGCAGTGTTTACAGCGTTGGCCTTTATAAAAACGGTCCTGTGCCATGTGACCTAGTTTTCTGCAGCAAAAGCACTTAGTTCGACTTTTCTTAATGTCTGTTGTTCCACTTTGATCAGGCACCCTTCTATCTGGTTTGTCGACTTTGTGGACTTCATAAGGATCGTTGTCCGCTATTTTCATGGCCACAAATTCCTTTGATTGCTGCAACACAAGTTTGTGAGCTATACCACATTTGATAGCTACTTTATAGTTAATATCCGTATCTGCCAATAACTGCTGTCTCAGACTGTCACTGCTTATTCCACATAAAAATTGTTCGAGGAGGGCTTCCTCCAGGTATGAATCGTAGACGCAGTTTTTTGCGAGTTCCCGCAGGGCAGTCTCATAATCTTGTGTCCACTCGTTCTTGCCTTGGCGGCGATTTCTAAAGTGGAGACTGGCCATGTGTCTAGACTCATGAGGATTAAAATAGTCGGTCAAACGGTCTTTGACCTGTTCAAATGTTAATTCTTCCGGGGTTTTAGGTTCACAGAGCCTATTTGCGATCTGGATTACTTTTCCAGCGAAACACAATAAGATCTCTGTTTTGCTTTTATCGTCCTTTACCCTGGTAATAATTAACAGTTTTTCAATTTGTTGGACGTACAGGGGCCACTCACTTGCCTCTCTGATGTCAAATTCGGATATTGCCGGCTGCATTACGATACATAGTCAATTTAACATAAATATATTACGATAACTTAGTCAATTTAACAAAATATTTTTCTTAGTAGTTTTATCTCCTCACAAAATCAAATAATTAGACGCCAACGTATTCGGCAGTCAATGCATTGATTGTTATTACTAAGAATTGGACCGTTGAGGTTCGTAATCAACTGTAACTGCGCCAATTCGGTGTCCAGCGGCACTTTATTGCTTGCTGGATTGCAAATATCAATAACACAATATATAATGATTAATGAGGCAGACCGGCAAGTAGGTTTAAATAACGAAGATTTATTTACAGGATTATATATGAGTTGATCACTATTAATATATACAAAGTATGACTTATATACACGCTATTATTGTATATAAATAAAGGGCCTGAAGGCGTAGCAAAATAATAAAGAGATCGATACGACCTGTTATAATTCCCTAGGTTTACTATGGCACATCCAGAGGTAAACCTCTCCGCAAGGCTAAATGAAGAAAGGAGCTGACTGGAACACCCGAGGAAATGGCACATCTACCTTTCAAGAACTTCACTTAGCAAGTGTCCTCTCTCAGTTCAATATTAGATCCATTACTTGTCACGCCTTGATTTTGGAGTAGCCTCCCTTCATTGGCCATCCGCTGTCCACGTGGTGGTCATCTCTTTAGTTCCTATACGATCCTTGATTAGATAATGCCACGCCTTAGTATTGTCTTTTTTAAGCAATGGCTTTGTTTGCATTATCTAACTCTTCTTGATAAATTACTCTATAGTTTAGCGTTAATATATCATTTAATTATTTACAATACACAATTAGCAATCCGTTAGTTTTACATTTATTTTTATTACTAGTTAAACGTATTTTGTATATACATGCATATACATACACATTTAGCACCTACACACACAAAAAAAAACCATTCTCTCATTAATTACTCTCTCAAAAAGTCTGCTTACATTTTTATATTTTGTTTTTATTTTATTTTTTAATTTTATGGACATTGTAGTTGTATAGAATGGCTGGCCCGGGAATGTTATATCAATGTTTTCTTGCTTAGCATCAACGCCATCAAGCGTCTGACACGATAGATTAGAACACAACCAAAAAAATAATATGAGAATTTTTTTTTTATATGTCAAAGCATTGACCGGGAAGCGAACCCGGGCCAGCTGCTTGGAAGGCAGTTATGCTAACCATTAGGCCACCAACGCTTGACTGAGAATTATTTTTATACTACGGATATGAACATGAAACAAATTTTAGCTCATGTTTTTTTCATGAGATAAATACATTTTGCATTCTAAAATATTATTTCTATTAATATTTTTTTTTAATGTAAAAAATATATGCAAAAATCTAAAAGTAGTGTATTAAAAAAATTATGAATTTAATGTGCTTATTGAGATGATATATCGTTTTGTAAATTTTTATGGAAAATGGGATATGGGATTTTTAAAATAAAATGTCTTAGAAGGGCATTGTAGTATAGTGCATCCATCAGCCAAATCCACAGTTTTTTAAATATTGCCAGATGAAATATGAATATTTTTCCAGATTTTAAGTAGGCATAGGAATTTTTTTTGTAATTGTTTCTAATTAACTGAATTGGATAGCATCTTTGATAAATAAATTGATATCTAGCTATTCTTAAAGAATGAAACAGTAAAAGAAAAACAAAGCCTCACATTCTCTTTTTCCTGTAAAAGTATGTTGGAATGGCCTTTATCTTATAATTGATTATTGAAAGATTGTTTTGTAAATTGCTGAAGATGATATTTCATAGATATTAGACAGTATCAAAATATGAGGCTGCAGTTGTCTTCTATTTCAGAAATAAATAAATTGTATTTCCCTCATCAAATTTAGTTATCTTATTTGTCAAAGCCTGAAAGCGATCAGATAATGTTAATATTTTAGAAAATTTTAAAAAATAAAAGTTTTCCAACATATTTTTGAAAGTTTTAACTCTAATTTAAAGTAAATTATATTAATATTGTTATATAAAAACTCCATAGAGATTTGATTTATAGAAGTATATAGTAACTTATTAAAGATAAACTTGCATATTAACAGTGTATATAAAAAAAATTTATAGATTTTTTTTTTTTGTACAAAAGTTCTAATGGTAAGTGCAAAAATTAAATAAAATTTATTATTGCATCTTGGTGATGTGGAGCTCATTGCCATTTGTGATGTAGTTCTGAAATTGACGTACTAATTGTGGGCAATGGCAAACTATCACTAACAATATTCAAGTGTTATTACTTGATTATTGGAATTGTTCGTATATTGCTGTTTTAGTAGAGATATTGAAAAAAGTGCATCTTTTAAATGATTAGAAATATTATAGTGCTGAAATGTCTGTACAAAGGTAAGCACTATGATGAAACAATTAAACTTTATTTTTATTAACCATATTCAAGTTTGCCATTGTTGCTTACTACCTCTTAAGGCAATTATTGTAGCGTTTCAATTTTAAACCTACTTTATAAACTTTAATTGCCTTTACATTATTAAGATACATTTTGAATTTTATTTTATCTGACCATAAAGTACTTTCAGGCAAACTACACATTCTTAAATTATTAATTTCCTTACATTTAACCTTTGGTAGCACATAGTTCGATATATTGTTTCAACAATTGGTGTAATTGTTAGTTAATTCTTTATTCGCCTTTGCATTTGAAAATAAAACTACAATTCTGTATTTGAATTACAACTAGAAAAAAGTTCAAATTAATCCATTGGTGTATTGAATATAATGAATTAATTTCATTCAACAAATAATTTACTTCCATTTTTTTTTGTTTGATCTTTGTTGTTTTATTTTTAGCTAATAAATTATGAACGTTTACAGATGTAGACATAACTAATAATTTTTTTAAAAAAAAAAAGAATGAGTCAAAAATTATTTCCATTGGTACATACTAGTTGTTTTCTTAAAAGAAGTATAGGAATTTAATATTTTTTTATGGACTTGCAACAATTTAACATCTCAAATTTCATGACTTGAATTTTGATTGGAAGGGGGGGGGGGTAAATTGCAATATTTCCATCATATCTTATTGGGTAATTTTATTGAATATATATTTTTCTTATTAAAAATATGCAAGTGATCTTTAAGTCTTCTGGAGAATAGAGTGAATGCAAATGTATTTATTGATACATAACCAAATATATTTCACTTCTATTTGTACTAAATTTTGAGGCCACAAAAAGATAAGACTGCATGCATAATTGCTAAGAGATGGTAACAAATGATAGTGTTGACATATCAGATAGAATAAAAAATTTTGCTTGTCCTATTTTAGAGCTATTATTGTAAGTCTGAGAAATCAATGGAAACTGAATTATTGCTATGAGAGATCTTAATGATTTATCATTTGCATCAGCAAAAGTAAATTTATCAATTGTATAGAATAGTAATAATTTTAAAGCAAATTGAATATACAATATGCAGTACTTTATTGTAGTAGAATTTAAGTATTTTAATAGTAACATTTGCTTTATTATTTTCCATATCATGATATCATAAGATAAAGGAGAATGAAAACAGTTGAATAGTCATCTGAATTATAGGAATATATATCCAAATTATGTAGTGTTTTATCAGGAAGAAATTAGTTTTAATTGATTTTTGAATTTTAACGATTTATTAAATTATAATTAATAATAATGTATTAATATTTTTTTTTCATATATTAGTTTTTGAAAGTTTATACAGATTATGTTTATTAAACTTTAGTTTTGTAACAGTTTTGGTATTATAATTAACTGAGATAATTGTAGGGGTATTTGAATACAGTCTTTCAGGCTCTCTTCAGGTTATCATTTTACACACATATATATAATCAGTGTTCAGCTTATATTAAGATAGCAAATCTTCAAATTTTAACGGACAGGCTTTAATCTACTCCATTTTCCAACTCTTCAAATCCCCTACAATTACATCTAAACTTTAAGTACAGTATATTAAATTATACTTCAAAACTACCCCAAATCCAAAATTAAACCAGACCAGCATAAAAATAATATTAAAACCCAACCAAAGGTTTCACTGCTACAAGCAGACTTCTCAAGTGTAAAGAACTACAAAATCTACACAATATATATAATATTAAAAACTACCCACAAATCCATTCACTTCCCATCCACCCTTAATATTAAAAGAACTCTTAAATGAGTTAATTGCTTCAGAATAATAAATTTTCAATAATAAAGATTCTTTAATTCTTCTTAAAGAAGAATTAAAGAATCTTTTAATATTAAGAGTGGATGGGAAGTGAATGGATTTGTGGGTAGTTTTTAATATTATATATATTGTGTAGTTTTTGTAGTTCTTTACACTTGAGAAGTCTGCTTATAGCAGTGAAACCTTTGGTTGGGTTTTAATATTATTTTTATGCTGGTCTCATTTAATTTTGGATTTGGGGTAGTTTTGATTTTATATTGACTAGTTTAGCTTTATGCTTGTAATGTTTAAATTATACTTGTATACTAATGTTAACCGAGATGAATAAAGTAATTTTTTAAATTAGAATATACACTTCATGATATTCGCAACATTATAGTCTATGTTTATCATTTTTTCTTTTGCCAAATTTTATAAATTGTAACATATTTTCTTAATATTATTTTTAAATTGCTATAGGAAACATTAGAAATTGCTATAGTCCAATTCATTTTTATTTGAAACTTTTATTACATTTTTAATTTATTAAAAATGATTTTTTTAAAATTATAAATATTCCATTGTATATTTTATTAAATAAAGATTTTAACAAAAAAAAAAATATTTTTTTTGTTGTCTCCTCCATTGCAAGAAAACTGAATTGATTGCAGATATTAGTTTTAAGCTGGTATAAACTATTTTTAAATTTATTTTTATATTGTGCCATCTTTTAAATGAAAGAATTACTTCTGAAAAAGCTAGATTAAATCAAGTACATGTTAAAATTTGTTATTATTTTAATTAGGATAAAATGTATGTTATTATTACTTTGTGTGTATATGTAGATGATATATGTATATATATAAAGATTATGAATTTAATTTTTTTTTTCTTTTTCAGCAAATTGATGGTGAAGCCTTTTTGCTATTGAATCAAACTGATATTGTAAAAATAATGTGTATAAAACTTGGACCAGCTCTTAAAATTTATAATAGTATTCTTATATTTAAAAATTCATTTGAAAGCTGAAAATTGTAAAATAAAGAAGTATTCTTCTAGGGCAACATTTCAATAAAAGATAAATTAAATGTATGAATTTGTGTGTGTGTGAATACAGTCACATGCATTCACACACATGGGAACATTTATAAATGTATATAATCTAAAGTAAGGATGACTTGAATTTTGATAATTTGATTTATTTACTTGTTAAATACTATATAAAAGCTAATTTTTTAAAAAATTAGTTTTTTGTTGTTTTTTTTTTTGCACAGCCTGAACAAAATAGTTGAAATGTGGCTATCTGTCTTATATTAAATTGATAAATTGCTTTAAAAATATATGATTAAAAAAATAGTGTAAACATCCACACATTCAGAAATAATAATCTTATATAGAGCATTTAAATAATTCCAAATATATGTATATACATTCATATTTGTATACACATGTAAAAATAAATGAGAGTGTATTTACAAATAATATGTATCTGGAATAAATTCCTTGATACTACAATTATAACAGAACTATGGAAAAAATAGTCATTTTCCAAAGAAAGTTATATTAGTATATGTATATCTTTTCTCTTTTTTTATTTTTTCATTTAAAATTATTTTCTACTTCATTAGAATTACTTTTTCTATATTAAGAACTACTTTTTTTGTTTTTTTAAAATTCATTCTATTTTGATTTTTAACAAAAGATTAAAAACTCCTTTTAAAAAAAATTTTTACTATTAATCTTTTTGAAAGCTATATGTGATATTAACCATTTGTTTTAAATAATTATCTAAAATAATAGGAAATTTTTTTGAAATAAGTCAATATTGCTTATTTTTTGCAATTTTATGTTTCTGATACATATATTTACTATAATATGCAGCTTTTCTCCCCTTAAGAATTTGTATCTAATATACTACAGTATATGTTATTAGGAGATTTTATTCTAAATAAGAAATTTAAAAATTAAAACTTTATTTTAGACATGCTTATATATATATTGGTTAAAAAAATAAAGTATATACATTTATACTGATGATAGTTCTGCTTTTTAAATACACTCTTAACATGCAATGTTTGTGTGCCTATATGTAGGTACACATAATACTCAGGCAAAAAAATACCAAGGAATTGCTCATTATTTTCATCAATTTATTTTCCAATATCTTTTTTTTTTTTTTTTTCGTTTTTTTTTTTTTAATAATTTTATATGAAAATTATTTTGGTTATGAAATCATATGTGCATCGAATGTATTTATAAATATATATGCATCGAATGTATTTCTATAAATATATATACATTGTACACAATAGCAAACTAAATCTGAGCTGGGTGATAAAAGAAATGGATCTGATCTCCCTCTTATCTATTTTATAGAAATTTCAAACACACACAAAAAAAAAATGTTTATTATTTTAAAATTCTGTTAAAAAAAAAGTTAACAATAGTGAGCATTGGAAAAAATACACATTTACTTTTTTATTCTAATATTTTTCAAGCAAAATTTCACAAACTTAATTGGATTTGAAATTTTTTCACAGAATTTATTTATAGTAATAAATAAAATATGTTGTAATGTGGTTATTTTTTTGAAGGAAGAGGCAGTATTATATTCATATAACTTAGAATCCTAAGTGATGGTTCTGCGATTAAAACTTTGTCTTCTGTGTATCTATATACTGTAAAACTATCAATTTAATTTTGTTACAAATCCTTCACCATCCAAAGTACATTGCATATAGTAGTTCATGTTTTGTTAATAAGCTTTGATTACAATATTAATATTAACTGTTTATTGAATTGCATGTGTGTAGTATTTTTCAATATGCACATTTATGTAATATAAACACTTTTTTATGTATATAATATGCATATATAAATTAAGGGAGCACATTTAGATATATATTTACTGTATGTGTATTCACTCATTTACATTTAAAAAATAAAACTTATTATAATTATATTGCATCTTTATTTTTTAAAATAAAACGAATAGTGAAGTATCAGATTTTTAGTGCATTTAAATCGATCTAGACATTTGACGCTCCAAGGTAAAAAAAAAAAAATGTTATTAATAAACATGGTCATGTATAATGCTCTAAGGTAAAAGATTGGTAATACTATTCTGTAAAATTTATTAAATTAATGAAATTTTAATGTTTTTATATTTTGTTTATTTTTGGGGGGGGGGGTTGAATAGCATATAACTGAAATAGTGTATATTGATACAGCATATATTGTGACCTCACTGAAGAATGACAATATGTTTTAAAATTATATTAAAAAATTTAATCAATTTATTAATTTTTTTTTTTAAAAAAATAACATTAATATTATAAGTTATCTTTTTTTTTTTTTTGCCCTCATTGAATTCGATTTTATTTATTTTATAAAATAAAAATTGAAATTTATTTGCATATTGTAATTTTTTTCCAAACTTTTCCTTCACACATTTTTAAATCATAAATTTTTATAATTTTTAAATTTTAGTCCTTAGTTTTTAAGTATTAAGGAGATTGACTATCATTTATTTTGATATAGGTTAATTTCTATTTCTCTTAAGATCTTAAGCATTTCCAACATAACATATAAATGAGTTTTTTAATATACATACATATTTATAGACTAAATATTGATAGGAAAAAAGTAAAACTACATAATTTGTAATTTAGCTTTCTATACATTAATTTAACAATTCCTGAATTTTGAATCACATTTTACGTATACATACTCACTTATAAAACAGCCCATTTTGTTTTCTATTTTGAATTATCTTAATAGAAATGTTAATGATAAATGAATACACTCATCTGTATATATATATTGTATTATCAATTTTATTGCTCTGTTGTATTTTCTGCAATTTTAAAAAAAATTATTTAGTAAATATTATGAATAAACAATGTATATTATTAAATATAAAACTTGTCTTAATTTACTAATATTTATAATTTAATTATTTTTTCTTTCATTTTCTATTCATTGCTATCTTTAGAAACTTAGATTGGTATGAGATTCTAGTTATTATGAATTACTGCCTTTGGTCATCTGTCTGATAAACTAATAGTGAATTTGTGTTGACACATTTTAATAATTATGACTCCAATTTTTTTATTCTGGAGTTAGAATGTAAATACTATACTCATTTATTAACAGGTTTAATGATTATAAGTTTTGTAATCAAGAATACTGAGTGTATTAAACTTTCTTCATAATTTATTTACTTTTTAAACTTTGGTATCAAGAGAGCACTTATTTATGAAACTTTGTTTATTAAAAGAGGCAATTTTATAATAATGCATCATATTATTTTAATTTTCATAATTGATTTTCTTTTGTAATGGTAACTAAGTAAATCAAAGTTATAAATGTAATGAGTTAAAACTTGGAAGATAATATCTGATTGATAAAGGAATTTAAATTTGAAAACTAGTTATTATAATTAAACCCTCTGCAATCTTGAGTTAAAATTTTTTTAATTTGATTAATAATTGGATAAAAAAATGAAGACAAGAATGGATATAGTTATTAAAAATACAAAAGATAATATTTATTTTAAAGTGTGATTTAAAAGTTTATAATATTTTATGAACTAATATAATTTACACAGCATATTAAAACTAATTGCATATACAAATTTTTTAAAGTTAAATTTTGAGTCAAAATTTTAGTAATTCAATCTTTTTTCCTTTAATTTCTTCAAAATATTGTAGTTTCACACTATTCATTTATATAATTAATAAATTATATTAAAATGTTATAGTACATTAGTTACTATATCATATTACTATAAATTAAATAAAAGCTGAAAGCATTTTATAGCACAATTACTACTTTAATTGCAGAAAGAAAACATATCAATATACTGGCATTTAAAGAGCATTTTGCTTCAAAGAAATTTATAATCATATTTAATAAGACGAAAACATTTAAATGTCACACTTTTAAAAAATAAAGTTTTTATTATGTAAATACACATCTTCAAAATAGTATGCAAAATCAAATTTGTTGTCTTTTACTTCTTTGTCCTTCACATGGGTTCAATATTATTTTCACTAATCCACTGTTTGAAAGAGTTCTAAATATAAAAAAAAAAAAACCCAGAAATTTGTAAATTTATATGCTTACATATGCCTATCTATGTAAATGACATCATGAATCATCTCTATGTTAGTCATTTAATCATTTTTATGGTTGCTATCAAATTGAAGTATTTTAAATTAGCTATAGATTCTGTAAATTAAATTCTATTTAAAATTTCCTAAAGGACAAAGTTAATAATGATGGTAATTAAGCTGTTTAAAAGAGACTACGTAGTGCTTTTCTTAATTTGATAAAATAAAAATACATTTTGAGAATGAATCTATAAATCAATTTGAATGCAAGTCGATCATTATATGAAGATGATGAAATATACTGTACATACTCCTATATATTTTTATAATTTTGATTTTAACGTTCATTTTACAATTTATTTATTTTTTACAATAACATATTAAATGAATAAAATCTCCATATTTCTTGAATACAACTTATTCTCCTTTGCTGACATAAATAGTTTTTTTCAATTTGACATAATTAGCATTAATCTCACATAAGAAATGCTTATGTAAAATAAAGTAGGAATGATTTGGAAAATATCACTTAACTATAATAAGAAAAGATTCACAAATTTCAATTGTAAAATACATGGGAGGGGGGGTGACAAAGGCATTTACATATGAATAATCTAGCACCTAGATGTGAACGTAGTAATATGAATAGCTTTCTGTCAATTTATTATTGTATTAACTTTTTCATATCTACATTTTATTTTTGTATTAATTTTTCCCCCATATTTAATATATTTTCAAAGTAAAATATATTTAGGTAGGTGCATGAATGTAACATCTTTCAAAGAATTGGAAATAAAAGTCCTCAGGCATGGTGAAGGTAAACAATTATACATGTTCCATGCCTATTAGATATTTTCAGAAACAGCTGATTATACTTATGCTTGCTTTATTATTTTATAATGAATACATCATTTTTTAAGATTTAAATCCATACATTAAATATAGAATTCAATTATTCACATATATATATTAAACTTAGAATAATTTTAGTTTTAAATGATTTTTTTTTTAAAAAAAAAAAGTATATATTTGACACAATTCATATAATATACAATACTTTTTCTGAGTCCATTCTTCTCTTAAAAAATAATTTATATATACATAAGAAAATAGCAAATTTATAATGTCAATATAAAGTTTGCAAATTTAAATATATAAATTTGATTTGAAAGAAGAAATCAGATACCATTTAGATTTCTTTGGCTTTTTTTTAGTTTGTAAGAAGAAAAATATAGGTTGACCATTTTGAAGAAATACTTAAAATTATTATTATTAGTACTAGACTTTTTAATTTTACTATAAATTAAGATTTACTCAATATCTTTGCTGTGTAACAAAATGGTTTCTTTCTTGTTTATAAGCTAAAGTTAAGTGCAATTTGGTGAAGTTCACCATAACTATCAATCAGGTTTTTTAAAAAAATTTTTACATTTTATTTAGAAAGCAAATATGATAAAATGTATATTTCAATATTTATAAAAATAATGTAATTTATTTATAAAATATATAATACTATGTATATATTAATATTTATTGGGGGGGGGTAAATTTATTTAGAAAAGAACCACATGTTATATTGCTCTTTTTTTATGAAATTAATAAATATACCAATATAATAAAAGTTTAATAATGAAAACATTGTAAATATGTATCAATTAGACATTGAAATTAAGCTATTGTTTATTATTTAATATTTAAATTTAATACTCATTTAAGGTTCCAACAGTGTCCTTTAAAGACATGGAACACCGAGGAAATGAGATATATATCATTTTGTACATTTTATATAAACTGGGAATAAGGATTCAAATGTTCAACCTGTATATTTATGTGGGTGCATCTAATAAGTTAGAGCTCAGTGTTATAGGTTAAAAAATTTAAATTGGATTTATTTTTTTACAAACTACTGCACCCTGTTTTCCCTTTCCCAATTTTTAAAAATATATAGCAGTATTGCAATAATGATTGTAGTGATAGTAAAACAGGATTATCATTAATTTGAATATTTTGTAATGTATTGATTTTCAACCAGAGAGAATAAATTATGTTTTTCTTAGTGATTCCATGCATTAGTCTGAAATATTATTCAAATCAGTACTGATTTATATAAAATATTTGATGTAGGAGACATGGAGAAAAAATGAATATTCTTGAGTTATAGTAATTTTTGAATTAAAATTTATTGTGAATTTATGATGATGTATTCTACAATATAATTTGATTCAGAAATAAATTTCATTGGACTATTTTTAAAAAAATGCTGATATTTGTAAATTGTTTATTTTAGTTTAAAAAACATAGGGGAGAGACGATTCATTTTTTAAAAATAGTAATTAGTCTATATTTTTCTATACAGTAATCCATAAAAGTATTTAACAATAAAGTTATGTATATATATGGAATTATAGATTATACATGTAAATATTTGAAATACAGATGCATATTAACTGTACACTCATCAAAACTAGTCTTGAATGCATTGTGTTAAATATTGTTTGTCTAATTTTTTTATATATGAATATTAACAAAACCCTATGTATTTATTTAAACTTTATTAATGTTTATTATTTAAAAACAAAAAGTACTTAATGTTAAGTATTTTACTAATTCAAATTTTTTAAACTATTATGGAAATTACATTTTTTGTGTATGGTTGTTTTTTTTTTTTCGTGTGTGTGTGTTTTGTTTGAATTTTTTTGTTGTTGATTGTTTTGTATTTTTAAAAAAAACTGTATATATGTAAAAAGATAAGTTATCTCCAAAATGTAAGAATGTAAAAAGAAGTAAATACTTAAAAAAAGAAATTGGTTTTAAATGCTATAGAAATAGTAATTTTTTTTTTCTGTACTGTTTGGGGGGGGGGGGGTATGATTTTCTTGTATATCTATATATAACTGAAAAGATTGCTTTTTTTTTTTTGTAAGATTTCTCTTTCTATAATTATCAACAGAAAAATAAAAAGATTATTTGTGATGAAATATTTTGCAAAATTTGTGTATTTATTAATTGCATACCATGTTTGTTACATTTTTATCAATAATGTTTTTATTATGTGTACACATAACTATGACTAATTAATTGTGTTTTCTTTTATCTTAAATGGATAGGGGAAAAAATCATTAATGCCTGTAAATATATTTCATTTATAAGAATTATTTTCTGAACAGAGCTGGCCATAGGAGTTTTCCACTTAATGTAATTCCTTGCTTCAACATATTTGGTCATAAATTTTAAATAATATTGAGCTAATGAAACTTCATAACTTAATATAAAAAAAATCAATATATTTTTTTACAGAAAGGTAGAATTAATAAAGAATAATGTTAAATAGAGTTTAAAATGTAAATTTAATTTTAGTATATATATATATATAGCCTTTAGTTAAAATCATGTTTGTAACAAAATTCAATTAATTATTTTCTATCATAAATATATTGAAAATTTATAAAATAGTAAAAATGAAGAACATTTAAAAAAAATTATTAGGAATATATTAGATAAATAATTTTTAAAAAAATATCTTGAATTGATTGTTATTGATTTTTTCATTATAAGAGTTTTTGAATTCTCAAGGGAAAAAATATTAGTAATTATAAAAAATAAATATTTTTTATTTATTAATAAAAAATATTGAAATAAATGAAATTAAAATGTAAAAAAATCCTATGCGATGATTGAGGGGAAGAAAAAATATTCTCTGAATGCATTTGCCACTTAGTTATAAAAATGAAAACCAAATCATAGGTTAATTCTTGTTAAAATAAATTATTAAACGGGAGAAAATCAGAGTGAATGATTAAATACCAAATAAATAGATTCCAATTGAAAAATGTTAAAACAAATATAGATAGCTACATTACTGTTCAGAAGCAAAGTGTACTTGGAAAAAAAAGAATATAATATATTAATTTATATGTAAGCAATGCTCAACATATGTAAAATGAAGATTTTAATAAATTGCAAAAATATAACTGATAAATATATACATATTGGAACAAGCTAATTTTCATTTTCACTGTTAAAATGTAAACTTTTTGAAAGCAAATCTTTTTGCTTTAATTTCTATAAAATAACAAATGTCTAGTGTAATTTAATTTCTGACTGATTTCATAACATTCAGTTTAATTATGTCAACACTTAATCAAATTTTGACGTTTATAAATAAATAGGCTTTAATTTTGAAAGACTACTTGCAGCTGACACTAGTATGACAAATTTCAAATACATTTGTCATTCTGAAATGTTATAATCTAATCTTGTTATTCTGTATTCATTGGAAAAATATTACTATACTTTCATTAAGTAATGTTACTTGAGATTAATTGGTTTGTATTAATAATTAACGGTTATTATTAATAATAACCAAATAAGTCTATCAACGTGATTAATGTTAAAAAAATTATCACATGAACCGGTAATTATTCATATTTCTCGATTGTCAATGGTAAATTTAATAAATTTCAATAATGTTAGGTTTTTGATTTTCAACAGTAAATTTAATACATTTCTATACCATTAGGTTCACAATCAACATTAAATTTAATAATTTCAATACGTTAGGTTAGCATCTTCATATTCCAGAGGAAAGGAATCATTATGTTTTTGCTAATCATTCACTTAGTGTTGATTAGTATATTGTTGGAAGAGATTGTTTTTTATTTATGTCTATTACTAATGTGGCTGGCATATTGTTTTTACGTTTTCATTAATTTTGCATTACTCGTAAGCATAATGAAAGGTTTAGACATAAACAATTTAATGCTCAAATGAATAATTTGTAATTGAAAAAGAAAAAAAAATCAGTTATTTACAAAAGGAGTAATATTCGTTTTTATTTAAAGTTAAAGAAAAAGTTTTTCAGCAAATTACCCACAGAATACCAAGGTTTATCAAGATATGATATTGTAAAAATTGGAAGTGCTAAAAAAATATTGTACTAGTTAAAAATGAATCTTATTATATATTACACTTTTTGAAAAAAAAAATTAATTCATGAGATCCGTATTGCGATTGGCTACGCTGGGCAAAACAGGATGATGAAAGAGCTTAATGCAAAGTATAAGAATATTGTGGAAATTGTTATACTGTATTTAAATCTTTGAACCCTGTCAAAAGAAAGTAAACATTCCAAAAACAGGCTCGTGAAATCAATTAAAAGCAATCAATTCAATTTGAGATGTCAATTGGTCCGATAGATATGCAAGCGGATGGGAATTCTAAATTTTTAATGGTTTGCCAAGACTATCTTACAAAATTTGTTCAACTAAGAGCTTTAAAAACAAAGTGTGTCAATGAAGTTGCTTACCATGCATCTTGCAAAGTGACAACGACTGAGAATTTGCAAACAGAATTATTGAAGTCTATGGAATGTGGGATGAACTTAAAATTGTTCATGGAAAACCAAGACAAACTGCCACAAGGCTCAGTTGAAAAAGCAAATTCAAGATGTTGAAAATATGTTATGTACCTGGCTTGAAATAAACAATACAATCAAATGGCTTGAAAGATTACAGTTCATTCAATTTATGAAAAAGAGCCCATCACTCTGGAATAAACTGCAGTCTATGAGGCTATGGTTGGCTGTAAATCTAGAATAAGTTTTAAAATATTTGCCACTTGAAACTATCAGAAATCACTAGTGAAGAAGACCTTGAGATGATATTAAAAGATCCAGTAGTGTTGCTGAACTCCAGAGAATTGCCTCAGAAAGGGATTGTGATATTACAGCAGAGAATAAATGATAATGTGGAGAACTTGCAGTTAATAACGGTTTTCTCATCCTTGGTGTTTGCCTTAAGGTGTCGCTACTTTAAATTCCTAGAAATATATCATTTCACTGGCCTTCACCCAACCAAAGAGGAATTTTTCTATGTTATAAACGCAGAAAAGTCCTCACGTTATGTTGGACGGAGGAGGCGGCAACAGAAGCCAACACAAAGAGACTTCTTTCTATGATAAAACACAGAAAGAGTTCCTGATGGGTGCCGGTTATGGCTTTTTTTTTCTATGCTAAAAGCAAAGAGAAAGAAATGCCTTGATTGGCTACCGTAGTAGTCGATTTTGTTCATCATTTTCTCGTAATAGTAGAATATCAATTCTCTGTAGTTTCGGGTGAGAGTGTGTATTTGAAGCAGTCGTAGTTTTTTTAAATTTGATAAGATGTCTATTTTTTTTAATGTGTTGTAACTTAGTTTACTGTTGTAAGTTTAGTAATAATGTCCTGAAGATTCCATTGGGAAGGAGTAATCAAAAATTGCTTTTAAGGGTGCGAAAGGGGAAAAAAATTAAAGGATCACACGAAAAGTACTGTTTTCGTGAGAATTCGTCCGTGACCAGTTACTTTCACTATATATATACGCACAAACAAAAACAACCCACTGTCTAATTATTAAGAATTACTTGTCCGAAAAATAAAATTAGTCGGTTTTTTTTTTTTGTTACATTTATTATTTTAAAATAAGATTAGTTTTTATATCTACACACTAACAAAAACAACCCAGTTCCTGATTAATTACTGTCTTTAAAAAAAAAAGCAAATTCAACCGGGTTTGATTTTTTTCAATGGAGTCTTTGAATTACGGTTTGTTTGTTTTCATATATACACAAGATTTACCAAAAAAAAAAGAAACCCACTTTCTGATTAATTACTGTCAAAAGAAACGCAAATTAACGGTACCCTTTTTATATAGACAGACTTAACAAAAAACAACCCACTTTCTGATTCATTACTGTCCCCAAAAAAGAAAACGGAAATTAGTCGGGTATCATTTTTCAGTCGAGTCTTTTAATGACGGTACTTACTAATAGTAGTCTGGTATCAATTCTAAATTGTAGTATATAAATTACGTTACTTTTGATAGATTTAAAATTATGTCTTGTTTTTTTTAATAAAATGATTGATTTACTCTTGACCAAAAATACCGTAACTTTAAAAAAAAAGACACATAAGTCAAAAAAAAAATGAGAAAAAGCCCCATAACTTTAAAGACACACACATACAAACTAAAAAACAAGATAAGATTATTAAACATTTACTTATTACGTCTTGCATTTGAATCAAATTATTGATTTACTCTTGCAAAAAAAAAAAAAAGACTAACTTTAAAAAGACACGTAAAGTCAAAAAAAAAAATTAGAAAAACACCGTAACTTTAAAGACACACACAAAGTCAAAAACAAGATAAGATTAATAAACATTTACAAAAATGAAAAAAACTAACATCATATAATAGTATTAGTTAGTAGAATATTTTATTACCCATCTAAGAAATCAGATCTTTTTAGATCAAATCGATCATTTAGGTCCGGCCTGGAATCGTTATATGTATATGTTTTTGATTAGCATCAACGCCATCTTAAGGCGAACACCAAGGATGAGAATATAACCTTAATAACTGATGAAAATCTGAACAAAAATAGAAATGAGTGTTAGTCAAATCATAGATCAACTATATTTTCTGAAGTATTGCCAAATGACATGAAAATAAAGGAAAAAATATTGGCAGTATTGAAAATAATGCACAGACCAAAGAAGGTTTTTTCGCAGCCAGAAACTCTGCTAAGAAGAGTGAATAAGTAAGCTGAAAAAATGTTATGACTTTTGAAGATTAAATTTCCAATTGCAAATGTAGGAGAATGTATACGGATCCTAGACATAGGGCTAAAGCTGATAACCACAATATTAATGCTGTTATAATGTCAAAAATAATAATTTATATAAACTATGAAATATAACATTTTAAACTAATTCTATACCAGGAATGAATTTACAGTGTGCAAAGAAAATTTTTTCTTCAATTAATAATGTTCCAGATATGCAAGTTTAAAAGAGTTTGCTAGCAGGAATTTCACTTTAGGTGGTCAAGGATTCTAACATTGCAAATATATGTTTTTCTATTCCTTATTTGTATAATTTTATTTGTAATTTGATAATTATTAATAATTACCTGGCCTATGTGATTTATATGTATTATCACTTTGAGCAAAGAACCCTGGTAATTAATAATTACCCGGTCAATGTGATTTTTATGTATTTTTTTATCACTTTGACAAAAGTTCCAATAATTATTAATAATAACCGTATTAGTTTAATTGTAACAGATACGCATGCATTTTTGATTCGGATTGAGGTCAGTTCACAGCAAACAATGGAAATTAATACAAGATAGGTGTTCTGCTATTATCATGTGATATTAAACGCAACATAATACTGCATTAGTTTAAACGATTTTAAAAAAAAATTGCAGTACAATGAATCTAGCTCAAAGTAGTGAACGAATTTGTGTGTCGTTAGGACAATTTTGCCATTCACAAAAAAATATCACTGAATTTTAAGAACTGGGATAAAAAAATTATCATACATCTATAAACTATATATATGTGATCTGCAGAAATCTTGAACATTTTTAAATTGAATGGCTGTATGTCGTGTTAACTTGATTCAAGTATTTATTTTAAAAATAAATAAAATTTTATGCCATGATGATGAAATTGATTTTTATGAGATGAAATGTCGATAAAATATTTGGATTATGTATATTAGAGATACTGTAAAATATTAGCCTATTTGTAACATTAAATAAATGAAATTGAGACATTTTATTTTGTTTCTAAGCCTTGTCTTATGTTTGTTTCTTAATCTGGCTCCTGTCTGATAATAAAATTTAATTATATAATGGTATATTTTCGAATTTTAATTTTCAAAATGATAGAATGTAGTCTTTTGCCTATTGTATATTCGGGTTTTTATCAATGAAAAATATTTGAGTTAAATTATTTTTTGGTTGTATAATGCATTATCTAAAGAAAAAGTGGGTGTGGAAGAGGGAATTGCTATATAAATAATCCACTTATGTGTTTACCTTTTTTTTTTAATTGGAAGCCTTTAAATCATTTAATATAGTGCATAGTACAATCATGGCTTCTTATCGTGCATATCATCTTAGTTTGATTCCCAGCTATGCAAACGTGATTTTTTCCCCCAAATTTTAATCAGGCTTAGAAAATTTTATGTAGAAGATATAACAGGAAAAACTCAGCATTCAACTTTTGGCACTTCACTGTTTCTCAAAGGGATTATTGAAGAGGCTTCTGTATTATCTAATATATAAATTCAAATTTGATAATATCTGTTATATCCGCGCTTACGACTGTGCCAATGTTATAACTGCAAGTCATACTGTGCAGTCAGCAAATAACGTTATACAATTCCCACGCTGTTCATTTCCAATGAGTGCTCTCCAATGAATTGGTCTGCAACGAAGCTCTCCAATGAATTGGTCTGCAATGAATGTTCTCCAACGAATTGGTCTGCAATGAAGCTCTCCAACGAACTGGTCTGCAACGAAGCTCTCCAACGAATGCTCTCAATATCTCCGCTGCGGTCTCTTTCAGCTACACCCGTGAACTACATTTCCTCTGGGCGCTGATCATTAACCGCCAGCACTGACGCGAGATATCTCTACTTAAATACTGCTTACTCAGTACTGCTTGACTGCTCTCTCTGTTACACTGCTAGATGTTACCCAGTCTTCTTATCGCTCTCTGACAACTGCAATGATCAATCAATGCACTGACCAATAAGGTAACATCTCTTATCTAGAAACATTTGTAATTAGCAAATATTTCTAGGAATTGTCGATCGCCATTACGTCAATGCATTAATTAAATGCCTCAGCTATCAGCGCGATCTAAAACCAGCCTTACGAATAAATTCTAGTTTTTTCTGGAGTGCACAAACATGTCTGTCATTTTACAAAACACTACACACCTCCCTCCACTCCAGAAAAACCCTTGTTGCTAACGTTACTAATTGGGATTGACAATTTCACCCGGTTTCTCCGTCTACGGCTAAACTTGTAGTTCAATGTATTCGCTACTCCCAGGTTTCAAATGCGACTGCGCCAATGTTATATCCGCACTTACGACTGCCAATGTTATAACTGCAAGTCATACTGTGCGGTCAGCAAATAACGTTATACAATTCCCACGCTGTTCGTTTCCAACGAGTGCTCTCCAACGAATAGGTCTGCAACGAAGCTCTCCAACAAATTGGTCTGCAGTGAATGCTCTCCAACGAATTGGTCTGCAACGAAGCTCTCCAATGAATTGGTCTGCAATCTCCCCTGAATTGGTCTGCAACAAAGCTCTCCAACGAATTGGCCTGCAACGAAGCTCTCCAATGAATGCTCTCAATATCTCCGCTGCGGTTCTTTCAGCTACACCCGTGAACTACATTTCCACTGGGCGCTGATCATTAACCGCCAGCACTGACGTGAGATATCTACTTAAATACTGCTTACTCAGTACTGCTTGACTGCTCTCTATGTTACATTGCTAGATGTTACCCAGTCTTCTTATCGCTCTCTGACAACTGCAATGATCAAACAATGCACTGACCAATAAAGTAACGTCTCTTATCTAGAAACATTTGTAATTAGCAAATATTTCTAGGAATTGTCGATCGCCATTACGTCAATGCACTAATTAAATTCCTCAGCTATCAGAGCGAGATCTAAAAACAGCCTTATGAATAAATTCTAGTTTTTTCTGGAGTGCACAAACATGTCTGCCATTTTACAAAACACTACAATATCTATAAAGCAATATAAAATATTTTTCAATACTCATTTTAAAAATTACAAATATATTTTTTTTAAAATCAAGCTAATTAATTACATAACTGATTTTGATTCCAAACAAAAGTCTGAATTCATAGCAAAAAATATTAATTTGATAAAAGAGAGGTTGTTGTGGAAATTGTTAATTTCTTCTATATGCGGGTGTCCAAATTTTATGTCTAAAAATAGAAGCATTTAAAAATATTTCCAGTGATATTTTAAGTCAAATTGGTCAATAATTTATAATAATGTGTATCAAGTTTTTGCTAGCAACTTCAACGAGGCAAATGTAACAATTTGTATAAACTTTTGTAAAAAAATTGTTCATAAGTAACTTAGAATGACTGTGTGGCATTTTTCTGGAAGATAATGACTCGAATTCTTTTTTTTTTTTTGTCTAAAGCAGTGGCACTCAATCTTTTGGATTTCACACTACAACCCAAAGAATATCAAAATTTCTTTGTATCACCATTCTTTATAAAAAAAAAATGTTGATAATCAAAATAAAAAAAATAGTTACCATAATAAACATTAAATTTTATTTATTTAGAAACAAAATATCTTACTAGCCTTTCCAAAATTATTTCATTAAAAAACAATCATTATTTGAATAAATTAGTTAAATGTAATTTTTCAAAAATAGTTTATTTTTAGCATACTACTTGTAAGACCATTGTACATCAATGATAGTCGTACTGTAGGCTGAGAATTGCTAATGCAAAGATATATAATAACCAGTCAACTCTAATTAATAAAAGAAGGTGACGTACTAGTTAATGCATCTATCTACCATATCCATTGCTGTGTTCCCAACTATAACTGGGTAACCAGCAAACAAATATACAATAAACTCAACAGATAACAGCACATATTTAGCATTAATTTATTAACAATTAGGGAAAAAAATACTATACTGATCTTTAACACTAATATAAAGTCTGCATTTGAGCAAGCTTAATTCACTAATTACTGAATAGCGAATATTGTTTCTACAATTAAGGAAAATGTATTAATTAACTTTGCTTTCACTACCGTTTATAGTGTTTATAGCACACCCTCTAAGAGCCTCTTGAGATGTTCAAAATAATAATGAGTCCATTAAAAGTACTACTCGGCTTAGTCACTACAGGAGCTGAGATCCTGGGACTAAAATCCTCCGATCTTCACTACTCTTCAACTCGCGGATGCACCAACAGCAGCTACAGAAAAAGCAAGCAGTCATTTTTCTCTATTTTTGTATCATCTCTTGTTTCTCTTATCTTTTCTCCTAGGAGTCAATTCTTTGGCTTTAATCAGTTTGTAATATTTAGAGTTTATTATCATACAATGAAATTCCTCTTCGCTTTTTAATTATACAATAATTACTCTCTTAGAAATTTTTCTCCAGATTTGTAAGATTTTAGATAAAGTAATCTATAAAGTCTATTCTATTAATTAATATATTCATGCAACTATGTATATTTAAACTACATTTAACTGAAACATTTCGATGATTTATCAGCATTTTTACATTTAAAATATTTAATATTTTGCACTCCTCCCCTTACTCCAAAAAATGGTTTATGCTTACATATAGTCATTGAATCTGACTGGTCTTGGCCATCTAATTGTTAATCCAGTCAGATTCAGTGTTGATTCTAATTCCTGTTCCATTGTTCTGGATTTCATGTTGCAGCTTTCTGGTTTTTCCTTCTCATCCTCTATTCATTTTTCATGTATTGGTTCCGCTATGTCTTGTATTTCTTGATTTTCATCTTTTAGCATGGGCATTGCAATTTTGCCAATCTTCGAATCATTGGTGGACTTGATTTACATGTCTTCTGTATGTTATCCCATCCTGTATTTGGATAATTGCTATTGTTTTTGATAACATTTTTATGATTACTCCTTTAACCCATTTTATCCGGATTGTCTCTAACCATAACTCTTGTCGCCAATTATATATATTTTTCCCTGTCATCTGTATTTTTTTGCTCTATTTTGTCAGACATACTTGGAAGTAAAAGTGATAATTCAATTCTCAGTTTTCTTCCCATTAGTTCTGCTGGAGATTTCCCTGTTGATGGAGTGGAGTGTTGATGCAGCATAGCATTATATATTGTTTGCTGCATACTTATTTTTGACTTCTTGAGGGCTTTTTTAATTATCTGTACAGCCTTTTCGGCAAGACCATTTGCCTCTGGGTTATATGGGAATGCACATATGTGTTTGGTGCCATTTGTCAATAAAATAGTTTTTCCCTTTCTTGCGTGCCAAATATGGCGCCATTATCAATCATATATTTCTGGTAGATTGGCAAGCAAACAGCATTTCAATTTTTAATCATTTCTTTTGTACTTATATTTTTTACTATACAATACTCCCATTTGGAGTATGCATCTATGATGACAGCAGTATTTTCCTGCTTATTGGGCCTGCATGGTCAACATGTACTCTGTCTGGCTTCTGTTGCCATTTGCCATGGATTGTATTATTTTCCTTTCATATTAGTTTTAGTTATGCAATGCTCACTATCATGTTATTTTTGGCTTCCAGATGTAGTTATAAGCCAATGCTTTTGCAAGGGAAGCATGGGATGGTCACGTTTTTATATGAGATATGCAAAAAGTAAATGAAAGTGTTTGGTAGATTGCAGTTTATGGATAATAAAAGAATAGCCAAAATAGTATTTAATTGGATTATGAGTAAAGGGCAGGCAACAAGATGGGTGAGGGAGGTAATGTGGTATGCAAAAGATTTGGATAAAGAATTTATATCAGTATATTTGTACAATAGATGGGATGATTGTGTTAGGAGGATTGTTGAGTGTTATAGTGGTAAGGAATGGGATAAAAGAATAGATTTATTAATAAAGAATCGGGAGTTAAAGAGATGGAGAACTAGTATGGAGAGTAAAAAGTTTATATCTAGAAGTAAACAATATTAGGTGCAAGTTAATATATGATAATAGTAAGGAAAGTAGTTTATTGTTTTTAAGGCTTGAACGGGATCTTTAGCAACAAGAGAATATGCATGTAAATGGAAAAATATGGATGATTTAGTCTGTAAATTGTGTAAGGAAGGAATAGAAAATATTAGGCATTTGTTAATTGAATGTAAATGCTTGAAAACAGTAAGGGTCCAAATAATGAAGTTATGGAAGAATAATTATGAAAAAAGTGAGTATACAGAAAATGGATTATTGGTTTTTATACTGGGTTTGGGAAAAGATAAAGGGGATTTAGATATAAAGGCTATAGAGTTGATAAAGATTATGTTGTGGGAATGGCATGGAGCAGAATATGGGACAATTTAGAGCAGAAAGATAAAGTGGCTAATAGGTTTCTATGGGCACAGTTGCTGAGAGATTCCTGACTCTGTTTAAGGAGAAATCACATCTCACAATTCCAGGGTGACCATGTAAAAGCCTTAAAACTTGTCTATCTTCCATTGCAACTTGATCCACCATTAATACACATCTTTTACAAGTAGACAATTTCTTATGGTTTGTCTAGAACCCTTTGACAATGTAGGGCAGCTTTGACTTCAACATACGTTTTTTATCCACTCCATATGCAGTTGATAATCTTTGTTGTCTTTTGTCCATCTCATTACTTTTTTACTGTTCACGATGTCCAATTTCACATCAATGTAGTTTATTTTCATCTCCATTCTGCTTGGTTCTTTTTTATCTGGGATATGAGGGACAGAGAATCTGCATGGGAAATTTCTTTTCCCTTATGTTCCAGTTTGTAATTGTAAGATGGCAATATGTTTCTCCAGCGCATCATGCATGGGTTTAAATGGTCAGGTACTGTTTTGTCATGTCCCAGAATCCCTAGCAAGGGCTTGTGGTCAAATATAATTTGAACTGGCATAAAAAAACATTGATGAAATTTTTTCAGAATAAAGATAATAGCTAAAGCTTCTTTATTGATCTGACTAATTTCTTTCTGCTTTTGAGAGTATATGCAATGGGCCATTCCCCTTTATAACTTGGGTATGGGAACTGCTCACACTCCCCACTGACATATCCATGATTATTAACAATTTGTCATGATAATAAGTCTAGTTTTGTTAAATGCTTCATGAATTTCCAACCATTGCCATTTTTGATCTTTTCTCGGTAAGTTGTACAACGGTTTTGCTATGTGTGCTTTATTCTCTAAAAAAGGTGCAAAAAAAAATTATTAATCCTAAATATGCCAGCACTTGTTAGCAATTTTAGGCTTCATCACATTTTTCACTGCTTTTTCTCAGGTGCTGGTTTCTTCCCTCTATTGGAAATTATGTAACTGAGAAAAAAACAATTATTTTGTGAGCCATTCACTTTTTGGGGGCATTTAATTTTATTCCCAATTTGTTTAATTTTTCACATATAGTAAAGAGCTGTTTATGCACCATCTTTTCTAAGCTATCTGTGATGAGTATATCATCAAAATATGGAAATAACCCCCTCAAAGACCCTGGAGCAATTTGTCAATTTTCACTTGGAAAAGATTATGGGTTGTTGATATTGGTAAATGATTACATTTAAATAATCTTATTGGTGTTGTCAACATTAAAATTTTTGCTGATTTTGTCTGCCACCTGTATCTGGTGATATGTGCCATTTAAGTCCAACTTTGCGAAATGTGAGGCATTTAGAAAACTGGTTAGTACTTCCCTCACATGAGGAAAGGAGTATGCTCCCCTGTTCAGATATTTAGTTACAGTTACTCTAATTGCCACAGTCTAATTTCACAGTTTCGCTTGGTTATCACTACTATAGGTGTGGTCCTATCTGATGTTTCAGTTGGTGTTAATACGCCCTTAGCTACCAACGACTTTAGTTTTTTTGCCACTTTTTCTTTTTTAGCAAAGGGGATTTTTAGTATTTTACACATGACCACCATGCATTTTCTAGCAACTTTATCTCCACTGGGCTTGTACTAATTACTCCCAATTCTTCATTAAACAAATGTGTATTTGTAGGCCATTTCTTGTTCCAGAGCAATTTTTTTAATAATATTAATTTGCATACCCAGTTTGTAGAACTACTCCCAACTATGGGACTGATCTTCTCTTGATTATGTATAGGGGTAGATTCACTTTTTTTACTGCAGAGATTAATTGGTGCTGTCACACGTCAATTTAAGTGTTTCCATTTACATCACACATTAATGTTTGTTTTCTCCATTTTAACTTTTGTCATTGGCCGATAACAGTGAGTGATCATCAGTGAAATACCTGATCAATTTCCATCAAAAGTTCTTTGGCACAATGTTGCAGCTTCATAAATTGATTTAGAACTTGATGCCCATGTTTTTAATCATATAGTAATCTATCCTTTTTCCTTGGATAGGTGATTTACTTTTGCAAATGTATGCTAAGTGCCCCTTTTTTCTGCATTTAAAGCATGACTCTTTAAGCCACCTACATTCTTTTGATATGTGGCCTCTTACTATAACAAAAACATGTTACACAATATTTTTACTTTTTTCAGTGGTGTGGATTTTTCCTGCTCTGCTTTAAACACACATCTAGGGTTTTCATCCCTCTTAGTGCTAAAAACCTGAGCCTTTTCAAGCATTAACTTATACCCTATGTCTTTCTTTATGGCCATTTAGTGTGTAATCTCAAGTTCTGTGAGCAATTGTCAGCCTGTTGGCAGATATTCTCCATAGTAACGTCCATAAGTATTTTGTCCATGAACTCACCATACAACCTTTCGTCAATTCCCTTAGAGCTGTATTATTCTCTAATTTTCTCATCTTCTAACTGCTTCCTTTGCAAGGTTGAGAGAGCTGTGTGCCATGATGGATGAGGAGTGAAATGATAGTTTAATCTGTCAATAAGATTTTGATAATTTATTTCCTCTGTAATAGGCAAGTCAATCTATTTATGACCTATTACACTAATACCTGAAAAACAGAAGTGCAGCTACTTTCCTTTTATTATCTTCAATGCCATTCAAGGTAAAGAAGTTTTATAACTGCATAATATATGGTTATTCAGATGCATTGCTAACCTTGAATTCAGGTATACTATTCTGGCCAAAAGTATTCATGACTGATTATTGAACAATTCTTTACTATTAACTTTTTTTATTTTATTTACTATAATTCTGTACTTTTTTTCTTAAGTTTGAAAAACAATGCCAGAAGCTTACTAATGGCCTAAACTCTTTCCTATTTCACTAGGTTCGAACAACAGCAAGTGCCAATAATTTGGCTTTTTAAACTTATCTGCTATTCATAGGTTGAATGCAGCTATGCCAATAATGTGCTTTGTTCCCAACTATTACTGGGTGACCAGCAAATAAATATACAATAAACACAGATAAAAGCACATATATTTAGCAATAATAATTTATTAACAATTAGGAAAATAATTACTATACTGACCTTTAACACTAATATAAAGTCTGCATTTGAGTGAGCTAAAGTCACTGGTTAATTACTGAATAGCGACTACTGTTAACACATTTAAGGGAAAGCTATTGATTAACTTTACCTTCACCACTGTCTATGGGCTTTATAACATGCCCTCTAAGAGCTTTTTGAGGTGCAGATTTCCTGGGACTGAAATCATTCGATGATGATCTTCAACTCGCAGACGCACTAACAGTAGCAGCTACCACATAAAACAGTAGGCAGTCCTTTTTTCTCTAGCTTTTTATAACATCTCTTGTTTCTCATCTTTTCTGGAGTAAATTATTTGGCTTTAATCAGTTAATATTAATTACTCCCTTATGAATTTATTTCTATATACAGTAATGTTTTTCTTATCCGTAAGTTTTTAGATCTATATAATTAATTAGTGTCTTAGGAATTTCATTTCTATATAAGGTAATTTATAAAGTCTATTCCATTAATTAATATATACATGCGACTATGTTTATTTAAACTACATTTAACTTTTCAACAATTTATTTAACAGCATTCTTACGTTTAAAATATTTAATAATTTGCATCCATGATCTGGAGTTTGGATCCAAATGAATCTTGGGAAATTTTTTAAGTAGAGAAAAGTACAAGCAATATTTAATTATTATTTTTTTCAAATTGCTTGCAAATCGCAATCAAACAAATGGGTGCCTAGTTATTTTTACCTAAAGCATCCATAAATCTTAACCCGGAATTTGGCTGGCCTGGCGAAATGGTTTTTTCGATTTCTTAGAAAGATACTGGGGTGGCCTTTATTTAATTTTAGGACATATTTGCAAAATTTAATGTAAATGAATAGGAGTAAAAAGAATATAGCTATGTATAGATAAACATGTTCAATTGTATCTAATAAATTTTAATTTATTTTAATAAAACAAAAATGAATAGGAGCCACAACTATTTGTTAATTAAGCGTTCATTCTTTATAAAATAAAATATAAAGAAATTATGTAAACATATGTTAGAAAATAACATCTCAAATAAATGTTAATATTCTCTAACCATCTCTTTTATAAGAATTCATATTTATAATTGTAATCAACCTATTAGGCAGTAACTAGCAAAGTTATAAACTTATTAAAAGTAGTTTTCTTAATATGCAATAATATATTGGACTACTTCCATCTACCATTAAATGTAGAATGTCTAGAAAAATTTTCACATACAAACAACTGTTAGTAATAATATAAGTAGGCAACATAGGTTAGATTACATAAAGTTTTGGGTGGTATTATTCTCCTTTCTTCAAGTGTTACTAATCTGACCAGGGACAGTATTAAAATAGGAGTCGAACTTACACTTGTAGATTCTTGAATATTGAATTTTAAGACAACACTCTAACTAAGCTATTCTGTTAAAAGCAACAGTCAATAGAAATTTCATATACTTATCTATGAGAGTCCAAATCCTGATTCCTCCACTTTTTAATACTTTTTTCTAAGAGCAAAGTTAATTGGAGGCTTCCAGACAATATATAATGCTGCATTGGGTTGACTTAGAGGCTTATTTGTCATTGTCATAACAGGTTTGAATTTTCTTTTACATCTTTTCTTCTCTGTCCAATATTTTTGTATTTTCCCAATCAAACATGTTCATTTGATAAACATAGTTTGCTACTGTAGATATCTTTTTTTAAAAAACCATTAGTTTATGCTCTTACAGGGCAACTGGTCTTGTCAATATACTTCCACATTTACAGGGTATTTCATAGATACAGTTTTTTAATTTTCAGCATTTCAAGTTTAGACTTTGTAGAAATTAGATTAACTTGAAGTGTGGTATGGCTTTTAAATTGATTGTAGATTTTCTTTAATTTATCCACCATTTTTATAGTACCAATAATTATTTTTCCTATTGGTGTATCATTTTGTTGTTTATTAAAGGTTTTTTCTTGATGATAGCTGACGGATAACCATTTTTCGTGAGAATCTGTTCTATGTAGATCTTTTCATTTTTTTAAATCATTGTTTTCTGAAAAAACTTCCTTTGCTTTGCTCCTTAGCAATAATATAATTCCATGTTTTGTAATTAAAACAGACAAAACTCTCTATACGTGTTGTCACTCAGTGCAAGCCAGAGTAATCAATAACTGTTAAAGCAAGCATAAAAATGGTGATCATGTGATATTTGTACTTCTGATGTGATTGGATGTATACGCCAAATATTTATTATTCTGTGTTGGTTTTCTATAAACTATCTATAAGGGAGCCTTATCACAAGAACACCTAAGAATGCCAACCCTCATATATAAGTATATGAAATTTCTATTGACTGTTGCCTTTGACAAAATAGCTCGGTTAGTTTTACAAAGTTGCCTCAAAATTTGACATTCAAGAATCTAAAGGTAGAAGTTTGACTCTTATGCTAATATTATCATCGGTTAGACCAGCAACACCTGACAAAGAGCGGAGAATAAGATCATTCACACTTATGTTGTCTACTTGTGTGTTATTACCTACAGTTGTTTGTATTTGATCAATTTAAAATTTTCTAGACATTCAACATTTAAAGTATGTCAGCATATTCTTACTTGTTTATGCATTTTTCAATTGTTGTACTGCCTTCTCTGCTATTCCATTAGATTGCAGATGATAATCTGGTGTCAATATATGCTGCAACCCTTTCAGAGCAAGGAAGTTTTAGAATTTCTCCGCTAAACTCGGCTCCATTATCTGTTACTATGGTCTTCGGATAATCATGTGATGCAAAGAGTTCATTCAAAACCTTTATTGCACTTTCTGTACTTGTGTCTTTTACTATATAATATTTAACCCATGTTGAATATACTATGGCTATAAAGAATATTTCCCATGAAATGGTCTAAATGAACTTGCCAGGCTTTCAATTTCTTAGCTGGTAAATTTACCGTGCACTTGACAGTTTTTGACTATGTTCACCGTCAACATTCAAATCTGTTCATTAAATATAGGAACTTGCTAATACTGGGATATCCTTTATGTTAGAAAACTTCCTACTTTTGTATGGAATCATGATCCATCATAAGAATACAATTTTGGTATATTGATAAATTTTCTTGGGCATTTCATATTGCTGGACACATCAGGTCATTTAACTGGCCATCTACATTTTATCTAACTCCTAATGATGAAATAATCTTTATTTCTATCCGTCTATTCAGCTATGACTTTACTATTAATATTTTAAAGTGTCCATATAATTTATCTTGTGTGCACGCAACTTTCAAGTATTTTTGTTCAGGATTCTTGAAAGTATTTGCATACTTTATTTATTTTCTGCATCTGTAACATGATACATAATCATAAGATGCTAAGATATTTGTCCATTTTAACATTTGCTGATTTGCATGGTTCGAAGTTTTCTTATTTTTCCCCAGTATTCCTAATAGAGTTCTATGGTCAGTATAGATTTTGAAAAACCATCCATATACATACTGATGAATATTTTTACAGTATAAACTATGGTTAAAGTTTCTTTGTCTAGCTGGTTGTAGATGTTCTTGAAGCATATACAATGGGACATTAACCACTATATGGTATCACAGCTACTCCAAGTTTGGAAGCAAGTGTTGTAATAATTCTTGCTGTTCATTGTTTCAGAAGACAGTAATTCTTTTATTCTCTGAAAAGCCATACCTTGCAGTTCTCCCAATTTCCACCTTTGGTGTGATCTTTCTTCTAAAAAAAATTTAAAGAAGTTCACCAATCCTAAAAATGCCTTAATTGCTTAGCATTTTTTAGCTTCGGGCATTTTTCATGACTATAACTTTTTTCTAGGTTTGGATATTTTCATTAACGTGTCCCAGAAATTTTATTTCCCTCATTGACTTAAATACATTCCTCAGCATTAAACTTTCATTGAATTTATATACTTTTTCGCAGACTATGTACACTCTTTTTTTAATTCTATTTTACTATCAGCAACTACTAATATGTCATCTACATACAGTATAGCACCTTCAAAAAATTATCTTTGTCTGAAAAATATCTGGTGCTGTGGTTATCCTATATGTCAGTCTATTAAATTTAAATAATCCTATATGCATGTTTATGGTTAATAATTCTACTATTGTCTTGATTACTGAAATTTGATGAAATGCTGCTTTCAAGTCTAGCTATGCAAAGTATTTAACCTTTTGTAAAGATTCTAGTACTTTCTTTATGCTGGGTACAGGATAAAGCTTCTTTGTTAATGTTTTTATTAACCATAATTCCATAGTCACCACATAACCTTACATTTCTATCTAGTTCTAGTACTGTAATTATTGGCATAGTTGAGACATTCCTCGGAATGTGTAATTACACTTTTACTTCTTAATCCATTTAAAGCCTTTTCTACTTTTGGCTTGAGTGCAAAAGTGACCTTCATTGGTCTATATATGACCTGTTGCACATTTATCCATTAACTCAATATCAATTAGTTTCATCTTAAATTCTGCTGGATAGAATTAAAGAACTGTGGAAAATTTTCCTTAATGCTTTTGTCAACTATCACAATATTTTTGCCTAATGCTTTAAACTTCCTCCTAATATTGTAAATAAAAGCAAAACCTAGAAAATGTATTTAAAATTCTGCATGTTTCTTGAGTAGAGGGAGAAATGCTATATATGTGCATGTCTTTTATTTAAAACATGACTACTCCAGAAATATGCAAAAAAAAAAAAAAATAGTTTACTACAAGAAGCAACAGGCTAATTTGCATATTAATGTCTTTATGCAAATTAGTAAAGCTGAAGAGAATATTCAGAAGAATAAAATCTATACAATAGTGTAAAAGCAGTGCAGTAAAATGGTATACTGAGTTTGAATTCTGTTCTGGAAACTAGAAAATAATAATTCTAGTCAGTAATCCAATTTGACTATCTCAGAAATATGTGTGTGAGCAATAATGTACTTACAAAAATTATAGAGTTAAGGAAATAAATTTACAGAGATATGAACTGTTAAGAGAGCCTATTTTCAACTAGCAAATAATTAATTGAATTACTAATCTCTTAATGAATATTATATTCAGAGTAAAATAAACTCTTGGATTTATTAATTAAACTTTTTTTAATTATATAAACCATTAAATTTATTCAGCTGCCAATTGATTGATTGGCCCTGGCTATATGTTATGCACCATAGATCACTATTAGGAATACTGGTGGGGGAAAGCATCAGACCATGCAAGTCAGTGTATGTTAATGTGCATAAATACATTAATATTGTACAATTGAATTGTGTTACAGACCCAGAAAATAGATAAAGCACATGGATGCTCTTTCGAGAACTCTGGACAAAATCATGTGTTATGAGATAAATTATATAAACACTTTAAAATTAGAAAGTAATAATAAAGTCATAGCTGAATGGATGAAAATTAAGATTATCTTGTCATTAGGGATGAATAAAACACGGATGGTCAGTTAAACAACCAGATAATTTGTTTTTGGCAGTATGGAATGCCTGAAAAAACATTAACATACCAAAATTATATTATGACAAACCATTTGATAATAACACTTGAAGGTAGAAAAAAAAATTCTACACCTGCTACATAAAGGATATCCCAGTATTGTAAGGATGAAAAAATTAGCACATTCCTATGTTTGGTGGCCAGATTTTAATAGTGTCATAGAGAACACTGAAAAATCGTCAAACATGTCAAAAGCACAGCAAATTTAATGGCTAAAAAATTTTAAATATTGGCCTAAAGCTATAGAAACTTGTCAGTGAGTTCATTTAGACTATGCAGGACCATTTCATAGAAAAATATTTTGTTGTCATTGATGTATATTCAAAATAGGTTAAATATGTAAAGAAAAATACAAGTACAGAAAGTTATAAAAGTTTTGAGCAAATTATTTGCAACATACATTTATCTAGAGACTATAGTAGTGGGTAATGGAACTCGGTTTAGCTTAGAGAAATTTGAAAACTTCCTTGCTCCAAAAGGATACAACATATATCTACACTAGTTTATCACTTGCAGTCTATTGGAATAGCAGGGAAGGCAGTACAACAGCTAAAAAATGCATTAAACAATCAGGAATATGCTGACATATGAAGCAATTACAGCTATTTACCATAATTCTACAATTAGCATGGACACAAAGAAGACTCCCACAGAATTGTTACTAAAATGACACATGAGAACACATTTGTCTATATTAGTTCCAAATAAAAATAGAAGAAAGAAGTTATTTGGAAAACATTAAATTTATCATTAATCAAAATGTATGGATTAAAGATATAATAAAAAAGAAATGTCTACCAGGAATAATTATAAAATTACTTTCGGCACAAATATGTGAAATAGAGTTAGAGGATGGCAGAATTTTGAAACGTCAAATTAATCATATAAAGAATGGAAACTTTAGAAGATTAAGTGATTATTCCGAATTCAGAGAAAAGAAATGAGACTGATGTTTCGATGAAACTGATTTATTTGGAAAAGGTTAAATTTATCAAAATCTATGGATTAAAGATAAAGAAGAAAGAAAATAAAACGTGTTTCGGTATTCTGATGAAACAGAATTAAAAACATCAGAAAGCTATCCAGTTTAAGAACTGATAGAATTAAATAATGAACTATAGAGCAAGAAGAAAAAGGAAAAAATAATGCAAAAACTGTGTCTTGATTGCTGAGTTTTAAGGTTTGTTCTGTGATCGATTGTGATGTGAAAGTTAGTAAAGACTTGTCAAGAATCTAAATTCAATTATCTCAGAATAATGTGTGTGAGCAATAATATGCTTACAAAGTTGCAGAGTTAAAGAGATGTTTATTTATATATATAAAATCACTACAGAGATATGAACTATTAAGAGATCCTGTTTGTATTTTTATATTGGACTATTTCCATAATCTAATATGCTGTATTGAATGTCTTAAGAAAATTTTTTAACTTTATTTAAATATTTCAAATATATTCAACTGTTAAAAGTTATTTTTTTCTAAAGACATTCAATACGCATATTAGATGATGGAAATAGTCCAATATAAAAATACAAAAGTTAACAGTTGATATTTAAAATATTTAAATAAACTTAAATTTTTCTAAAGACCTTCAGTACACATATAAGATGATGGAAATAGTCCAATATAAAAAAATACAACTATAATACCATCGTCACAAACCTTCAGGAAAACATTAAGAGATTCTGTTTTCAACTAGTAAATAGCAAGTTGAATTACTAATCTTTTACTATTATCAACTTTAAAGTTCTTATTAAACTTTGTTGGTGTTTCCTTTAATTAAAATTATTCAGCTGCTAATTGACTGGAGTCTGGATATATATGTACACACAAATTCATTTATGCTTTAAATAAAATATACATAAACGGATATATTATATATAATGCAGCATTGGGCTGTATAGGAAATATTAATTGCTTCATCAACAGCAGTTCTAACCGAAAGTGATAAATCCTTAATTTTTTTTATATATCCTTATTTTTCATATCTCAAAACAAAATGTTTAAGACATTGTATAAATATAGGGGATTTGAACCCAGACTTTCAAACTCGTCCACTCCATCTTATACAACATACATGTGAAAAAGGTAAATGATCTATATACGTATTTCATAATAGCAAATCTTCAAACTTTAATGGACAGGCATGATGGCATGTTCAGAGCCTATGTTGGAGAGTGGAGAAGATTGAAACCTGTCCATTAAAGTTTAAAGATTTGCTATCATAGTATAAATTGAATATTGATTATATATGTGTGTGGTAGATGATGATCTGGACCAGCTAGTTCAGCATGCAATACGTATATTAGAGTGGATGAAAGTCTGGATTCAAATGCCCTCTAATTTCATCTAACTTAAGTATACATTCTATACTTGTATTTAAAAATATATATATTAGCATACATAAAATATTTTATAATATATTACATTTTTAATAAAGTGTATATAATTTTTTTTTTTTACATAAAATAAGTCACACGTTTTCAACTAAAGAACCAGTTCTGAAAACACCAATTTCCGATCCCTGGTTTAATGCTATAAAAATATACTACAGTTTAATGAAATAAATTATATACTGTATATTAGTATTATTTTTAAGTATTTGATTCATCGAAGGGCAGGGGCTTTCACATTCAAATATATATAATCCATATTTTTATTTTTTCTTTCTAACAAACTTTCTTAACCATCCATCTCACATGTGCATGATTTTTTAGAATTTTTTAAAATTATGTTTTGGATTTTAAGTATACATTTGTTGCCATGTCACACATCCAGACTTTTCAGTGATGTAATTTTGTCGCTTATGACTTTTTGACTTGCTAGTAATTCTAACATAGATCTTTTTATAATTCACTGTGTGAACTTCAGTCTTTGCACTGTACAATTCTTAATAAGCATTGGTAGACCACTTATTAAAACTTTTTATTTCAAGCATGGTAAATATTTTAACTAAAAACTTACCATCGAATTTTTATTATGTCACTAAATTCATCCATTACATCCCATCTAAAATAATTTAACAAGAATATTTATAATTGTTAACTTATAACAACTTTAATCTTTTCTAATGTATTATTTTTATTTAATTTTGAAAATCCATTATTTTAGACTTATTTTTAGTATTTATTGTTTTCTAGTTCGCTTGCGTGTTTTAAAAAATAAATTTATTATATATAACAAAAAATTTATGTAATACAATGTAAATTCATATTATTAACATAATATATTGACAAGTACAGAGTTATGAGCATAGAATACAAGTTGCATAAATTATTTGGCACAAAGGCAAATAATGCACACACATAAATATATATATATATCATTTTCAATCATTATTGATCCATTGCAGAATGAAGATCTTTCCAAATTTAACCTAGTTTCGGTATTCCCTCATCTCTGTTCTTCATATTATGCCAGCAAATTTCATCCATCCATCTCACTTATGGTCTCTTTGTAGATCATTTATTATCTCTTGGGATCCAACCTAAGATTTCAATTGTTCATCTATTATCACTTCTAGCAGTATGATCAGTCTAATTCTATTTCAATCTTAATTCTTTTAATGATGTCAATAATACCTATTTGTTCTATTACCTGTGTATTTTGTTTTTAATCATTTCTTACTCCTAATATATATTTCTCCTTCCTGAAGTCTATAGCTCTTTTGTTAAATGTTTGAGTCTCTTATCCATACATAAGAACTGGTAAAACATTTATTTGCACATCATTCTTTACAAACACATAGGGGTTTTTTTTTTAATGTTAAGTTATTTCTACCAAAACACTCAATTCAAGTTTAATTATATGGTTAATTTTCATCCATTATGCTTCATTCTATAGTAACAATCAGTTTAAGGTAGTTATACTTGTTAATTTCTAATTCAACATTATCAATCTTTACTTTCTTCTTCTGAAAAAATTCAATGAACATTATTTTAGTATTCTTAGATTTATCTTTAGTTCTACTTTCTTACTTTTGATAACTCTTGCAACATTTCCTGAAGTCCTGAAGCATTATTTGCAAAAACGATCACATCATCTGCAAAATCTAACTGAATTAAATAATATCCATTTACTTTTGCTATCTTAGCTTTTCATTTTAATCAGCAAAACACTTTTTGTAACACTGCTGTAAAAAGTTTTAGAGGTACAAAATTACACTTTAGTACTTCCTTCTCAATGTTAATCTTGGTATCACTATGTAATCTAACCATTTCTGTTGCATTACAATAAATATTCTTCAGAATATGATTACCGTCTTGTTGATCCAATGCTTTTATCATTTTTTAAATGCTTATAGAATCAAATACTTTTTCATAATCTATAAGTCCAAAGTTAAAATGGCAACCCATATTTATTTGCTTTTTCTATAATTTCTCTCAATATGTGAATATTATCCACTAGGCTGAAACCACTTTTAAATCAGAGCATTCTTTTGGTTTATTAAAATTCAAAATTCACTGCAGACGAATTATAATTATCTTAATAAAAAATTTGTATAGACCTAATAAAAGATTGATAGGTCTGCAATTTCTAATTATTTTTTTCATTATCTTTTTTAAATATCAATAGCATTCTTCCATCTTTATCACTTAGACAGTTGGTATATAACTTTGCCAACAATTTTTTTATTTCTTTACTTGCTTCATTTAAGGTATTGATTATAATTCCCTCATTTCCTGAAGTTTTTCTCTTTATAGATTGTATTGCATGTCTCATTTCTTTATTTAAAATGCTGGACAATTCAGATGTTAGGGGATATTTTGTGGTCTTGTTCTTTACTACTACCCAATTCTTTATAGAATGCTTTCACACACTTAATGATATCTCTTTTTTTTAGTAATAATTTATCATCTTATTGCAGAAATAAATTTCCTATCAATACCAAGATGTTTTATACTTTTGAGACTTTTATTCTCTTCTCTAGATTTCCTTGCCAATTCACAACTATATTTTCTTATATCATTATTTTTATTATTTTATATATATATATATGTGATAAACAAAAATGCAAGTTAAAAAACTTGCTAACGCTTGTATTTATGTCCACAGATGGCGTTCTACCAAAAACACCTATCAAGCGTATGTTTTGTTTACATAAACGTCAGAGTAGCATTCACTATCTCTATCTATAATTCCACTTTCAGATCATGATTTCAAGCTATTTGCTATCATCAGTGAAAGACAGGAATAAAGAAACTAGATCTAAATACAAACTCTGAGCGTTTATGAAACAATTTCTATTCAGCTTGCAAGCGTGAATTTTTTAAACACGTAATGTCTTCAAACTCAGCATAGCAAACCAGATAGCTATATGGGTCTGATCTCAGTTCAGCATCACCACATAGTAGAAGCCTCTGCAATCTATATCATTGCAAGAAAGACCTCAAAGGTACATTTATGATAAACAAAAATGCAAGTTAAAAAACTTGCTAACGCTTATATGTCCACAGATGGCGTTCTACCAAAAACACCTATCAAGCGTATGTTTTGTTTACATAAACGTCAGAGTAGCATTCACTATCTCTAACTATAATTCCACTTTCAGATCATGATTTCAAGCTATTTGCTATCATCAGTGAAAGACAGGAATAAAGAAACTAGATCTAAATACAAACTCTGAGCGTTTATCAAGCGTATGTTTTGTTTACATAAACGTCAGAGTAGCATTCACTATCTCTAACTATAATTCCACTTTCAGATCATGATTTCAAGCTATTTGCTATCATCAGTAAAAGACAGGAATAAAGAAACTAGATCTAAATACAAACTCTGAGTGTTTTTGGTAGAACGCCATCTGTGGACATAAATACAAGCGTTAGCAAGTTTTTTAACTTGCATTTTTGTTTATCATAAATGTACCTTTGAGGTCTTTCTTGCAATGATATAGATTGCAGAGGCTTCTACTATGTGGTGATGCTGAACTGAGATCAGACCCATATAGCTATCTGGTTTGCTATGCTGAGTTTGAAGACATTACGTGTCTAAAAAATTCACGCTTGCAAGCTGAATAGAAATTGTTTCATAAACGCTCAGAGTTTGTATTTAGATCTAGTTTCTTTATTCCTGTCTTTCACTGATGATAGCAAATAGCTTGAAATCATGATATGAAAGTGGAATTATAGTTAGAGATAGTGAATGCTACTCTGACGTTTATGTAAACAAAACATACGATTGATAGGTGTTTTTGGTAGAACGCCATCTGTGGACATATATATATATGAATCATTAAAAAAATCATATTCTTTTTTTTCTTCATAGTCTTAGTAAAAAATTACATGGCTGCTTTTCTGAACCAACTACCTTTCTTGCCACTTCTGAAGGTTTGAGATGATGGTGTTTTACTTATATTTTTATATTGAATTATTTTCATCATCTGAGTATTGAATGTCTTTAGAAAAAATTAACTTTATTTAAATATTCCAAATACATTCATCTGTTAGTAATAGAACATCAAACAGGTTAGTATATGCACAATGTTTCAAGAGGTATTATTCTACCCTCTTATAAGATGTTGCTGGACTGACCAGTGACTGTAATAGCATGAGATTTGAACCTGGGCCCTTAGATTCTTGAGTATTGAATTTTAAGTTAACTCTCTAACCAACTGAGCCAGCCTGCCAAAGGCAACATTTAGTAGAAATCTCATATACTTATCTATGAGATTCCTCCTGATTTCTTCACTTTTTGATGTGCTATTACTAACAGTTGAATGTATTTGGAATATTTAAATAAAGTTAAATTTTTCTAAAGACATTCAATACAGGCAAAACTCTCCATATAGTAGTGCCACTCAGTGCCAACCAGAGTAATCAATGGATTCCAGAAGGCTTGTGCATAAAATCCCTACCTAGTGCCTACTCATACAATATCCCCAGACTAGTTTCTGGCTTGTGGCCTTCATCAGTGATGAGCTTTGGATCTAAGAGCACTGCACCTAGATCTTAGGATCTAATGCAACCCTCCAGCAGCCACCTTTTATCTCTACTAAATGACAAAACCATGAGAATAAAATTGGAAAACACAATAATGTTTTCAATCTAAGCTCAATAGCTTATATAGTTTAGTGTCCATACATTTTGGTGTCTTTGGCTCTTTAACAACCATAGCCACCACTAAACATGACATGATCTCCATTTTTTATGCTAGCACATTACTGTTATTAAAACAGGCAAAACTCTCCATACAGTAGTGCCACTCAGTGCCAACCAGAGTAATCAATGGATACCAGAAGGCTTGTGCATAAAATCCTATCTATTGACTACTCATCCAATATCCCAACCTAGTTTCTGGCTTGTGGCCTTTGCCAGTGAGGAGCTTTGGATCTGAGAGCACTGCACCTAGATCTTAGGATCTAATGATTATTCTGGTTGGCACTGAGTGGCACTACTGTATGGAGAATTTTTCCTGTTTTAATAACAGTAATGTGCTAGCATAAGAAATAGTGATCATGTGATGTTTAGTGGTTTAACACTAATCCTGAATAATAGTATAGTGGTGGCTATAGTTGTTAAAGAGCCAAAGACACCAAAATGTATTAGTACTGAACTGGGTTCAGACCCATATGATTATATAAGCTGTTGAGCTTAGATTGAAAATATTATGTTTTCAATTTTATTCTCATGGTTTTGTAGTTAAGTAGAGATAAAAAGTGGCTTCTGGAAGGTTGCATTAGATCCTAAGATCTAGGTGCAGTGATCTCAGATCCAAAGCTTCTCACTGATGAAGGCCACAAGCCAAAAACTAGTTTGGTGATATTGGATTAGCCACTAGATAGGGATTTTATGCACAAGCCAACTAGCATCCATTGATTATTTTGTTTGGCACTGAGTGGATTACTGTATGGAGAGTTTTGCCTGTTTTAATAACAGTAATGTGCTAGCATAAGAAATAGCGATCATGAGATGTTTAGTGACATTCAATACACATATTAGAAGATGGAAATAGTCCAGTATAAAAATACATTTCTTGCAGTTATTAATAAAGTATCAGTTATCTTTTTATTGATTGCAGTCAAGTCTTATATTTTTAAATGATTTGCAAGTTCTAATTTAAATTCATTGGAATATATTTAAAAATTAGGATTATCAATTCTTAAAACCATCTTTCTTAATAGTTTTCATCTCTAGTTTGTATTAACACATATATTATATCCCACTAATCATTAATTACTTCCTGTGTTGAATCTGTTAAGAACATCACAATCTTGAAACACATTTTCTATTAGTCAAAATAGAATTCAATTCTATTATACTGTACTTTAATTTAAATGCTTCCATTTCCATTTAGTATTTTTTTTTCAAAGAAAGAATTTACAAAGCTTTTCTTTTACTGCAACTCCATAAGTCTGTGCTCTCTCTTATTTCCATCATCTCAAACAAATTTACCTACAGTATTTTTATTTTTTAATCAGTTCTTGCATTAAAGTTAGGTTTATCATGACAATTTAAAAATATTTTGTCTGATCGAAAATTTTTTGTATATCCATATAAAATCCTTTATTTCTTTATCCCAATAAGAATTTGTTGGGATATAAACCTGAATTATCTGTATTTGTATTTTTTATTAAATTAAATGATTAATCTCACCACTCTGTCTGATACATCATCAATCTTGAGAATATTGTTCTTCCACTTTTTATTTATAATAAATCCCACTTCACTTGTGCTTCCAATATTTGTGCCATTGTAATAAAATACGTGCTCACTTTTTAATGAATTGTTTCTTTATTTTTTCTTCTATGTAACTTCACAAATTCCAACAATGTTTCATTTAATATTACGGTTCTTTCATTTCATTCCATCTAAAGTGATCTGTAGTTGTTTAGTTCATTGATAACTGGAAGGACATATATATATATATATATATATATATGTATATATATATATATATATATATATATATATATATATACACACACACAATAATATTTCTAAAATAATAGTCTTCATGAGCTAAAAGAATATTTACAAGTACTTACTAAAGTCATTTTAAAATATGAATTTTTTCTATAGTACAGGTTTTTTCATACCTGTACTTATATATGTAATATATAGGGGGTTTGAACTTAGACTTTCACATGGCCCTCAACCATCCATGCTATCTCATATCACTGATACATTTGATCACACACATATTGAAAAGATAAATAATCACCAATATATGTATTTCGGGCTAAACCAGCACTAATAAATCACTGACTTGTAAAGATTTGCCAGAAATACATATTTTCAATGCTACATATTCAATAGTCATTGTTTACAAGCTTGTTAAAATTAATTTAAATTTGTATCTACATTGTAATATGAAACTGTAAGTTGGTAAAATCTAATGTTTGCTACAATCATTATTAATGTAATGTTTTATCCCTATAAAATATTGATGATTATTCTGATACCCATAAAAGATTTTGGGAACTGGATGAAAATGGATTCATTTTTCATCTAGTTCCATACATTGTTGTAAAAAAGCATTATTAATAATCTCTAAAAAAAGACTGACTTTGTAAAATAATTTTTATAGAATGTGTATATAGAGATAATTACTTGAGAAATATATATTCTTAGTTCTGCATATTCAACAATCAATGTTAGTTACAAGAATGTTAAGATTAATAGATATATCCTCCCCCAAACAATTATATCATTAAAAATAAATAAATGCATTTAATTTGTCTTCAGTATAACAATATATAGTCAGTTAGATAAAGTTATTTAAATACTTCATTAATTACCTTATTTTTTTTACATCGAATATTCCAAAATTAGATTTAAAAAATGTATTTACCTATTACATATTAATTTTTAATGAAATAGGGGTACCATATGTTTAGAAAATAACTTTTACAGCTAAGACTTCAGCATTCTATGAAATTAGACTTTCTTGTTTAATTGTAGTTTTTGTATAAAGTATTCTAAAATTGGTAATAGATGTATTTAGTTACTGTTTAGCATTTATGATTGTATTAAGATGTCCAAATAAAAAAATAAAGTACACACCTTTGATATTGCTTTTCTTCAATAAATTTCATGATCTTTAATTTTATTCCTTTAAGTTGTTTTTTTTTTCCTTTTTTTTAAACAAGTTTATCAATTATTATCCACAGATAAAGTAGTGGATACTGTTGTAACTAACTGTGAATTCAACATTTTCTAGGAGGCTTGTCCCAATTTTAATAATACATAAGGACAAAGTGACATTAATTTTATTTTATAAACTATTTTAACATTTGTTACAATCCTTATTCTTTTTTATGGGATATTACAATTTATTTTTAGCAGAATTTTTGCAAATGGTATTTTAAAAAATAATGATGTAAGAATATATTTTTAAAGATTTTTAATAGAATTTCAAAGTAGAGATTTGCATTGTTTCTTTTTTGTTGTTGGTCCATATTTTCAGATATTAGTCTTTTCTCAATTTAATGTGGATGCTTTTGAAATAGACATCATTAAATATAGAATTCTGTATACGGCATCCAAATGTAATTCAAATATATCAGAGCAGAGAGAACCTTCACTAATAGAAACCAAGATAATCACTTGCAATTATCTTTAGTCCTTTTTTTAAATCTTTAATTTGTTAGTTTTGATAGTATTTATTTCATTTTTGAAGCATTATTTGCTAAAATGACTTCATCTTCAAAATTCAAATGTCTTAAGTACTTTTTATTTATTATATTTACTTTCTCTTCTCATTATAACCACAAAATTCTTGTTAATCTGCTGCAAAAAGTTTTAAGAAATGGAATTGAGTCTGATATATCTTACCAATTTTAATCTTTTCATTGCTTGTAAATCTCTTAATTTATGGCAAAATATTTCAAAGTTGTAATTACAACATAAATGATTGTAGAGTAGCTCATTGGATGTTTCTATAACTTTTATTAATATTTAAATATAGTCTATTATAATATCTAACACTGTTTTGTTTTTGTTTTTTGAGCCAAAGTGTCCAATAAAAGATCTGTAGTAATCTTAGTAAATCTTTAATAAATAAATAATTGTTTGATTTGTAATCTATATTTCACTTTTCTTAAATATTAATATTGTTTCACTATTGCATTATTTTAATCATCTAATGTATGCTTATTTCTTAGGCTATTTGTATATAATTTGGCTATAATTATCCTATTTTTTCATTGGCATATATTTAAATAACCATAATGATTATATTATTTTCTGCAACTTTTTTTATATATTTCATTACGTCTCACTCATTTTCAGCTTTCATTATTTGATATAATTAGCACCTTTTTTTCAATTCCGGATAATTCAGGTAGTCCTCTGTTTGCATAATAGTTCTAAAGTTCTTATTTGTCTCTTGTCTAAAAATCTCTTACGATATACTGCAGGGTTTATTTTTACTATTAAAAACTGTTTTCAAATTCTTTACCATTATTAATGGATGACATGTGGAAATTTGATTTATATAAAAACTCAACTTGAGCAGAAATTTCAGAAAGCTTTTTTGATGTAAATAGAGAACTACCTATAATTGCATTGTGATTTTTGAAATAAGAAATGAATTGCACAAAAATCTTTATACACTTCATGGTTTCATTTTCTTAATAATTATTATTTTTTAAAATCTTATTGTAAAATAATATGAAAAAAATTTAGGTTTTTGAATTATAGATTTGGAGAAAAATGGATAAGTTTGAAGGATAATACCATAATTATAATGTTGAAACATTGAAAAAAATAAAAATGATTATTTACTGAGAAAATTACAAAGCAAAGAAATAATTGCAATAGAAACATATATGAATGTAAAGGAATTATGAAGAATAGTCAGAACTAACAAATGATAAGAAGAAAAAAGTTAATTAATGTTCTAAAGAAAGAAGTAGTTTGGAGAGAGTTGATGAAGGACCTATCTTTTTGGTAAGTAATGATGATAATGAGCCTTAAATTTATCATTTCAAATTCTTTTAAAGTATTTTCATGTTTTTTTCTACTTGCATTATTTTGAATCAAAAATAATAATTTACTGTTAAATTGTTTTTTTTTTTTGTTAGTTTTATTTATTTTATAAAAATATTTATTTTCTTATTAATTTCATTTTGCTATGACTCATTTTGAAAGACTTAAAAATATATTAATTTTTTTTAAAATTTGATTTAAATTCATTGAAATATTTTTTTTAATGTTAAGAATATCAAATTATAATTTTTAAATAGCTGGTGTTAATCTTTTTTTTTTTTAAGGGTCATAGCATCGGCCGGGATGTGAACCCGCAACCCGGGCAACTGCCTGTAAGTGCAAGGCAGTTGCATGGACCTCTCAACCACCAATGCAAGACATATTAATCTAGTTTTGCATACATATTTATTGATTATCACTTCCTGTGTTGAATCTATCCAGCACTCCACAGTTTTTAAGTACATATTATTTATTAATCATAATATAATCCAATTTCATTTGTCCTTAATATGGGCAGTTTTGGATTTATACAAAAAGATTCATGATGTACAGTTTTTTTCCCTGGCATATGCCTTCACAAGAAATCCCTCATCTTTCAAATGTTATCATTAAAATCTTGTAATGATAATCTATAATATGTTGTTTGTTTCAGCATTAAAGTTTTAACTATTTTTCTTATGTAGAGAACATTTATGCATTTTGTCACTTTGCAGTAATTGAATAACCAAACTTATTATTTTATCTAAGTTTTCACATTATCGATATTCTATTCTTAATAAATTTTACTACATTTGAAATTTCAATATTTATGCTTTTATTTACTTATCCATTTTTTTTTAATTATTCTTAAGTATTCCTTCAACTTTTCTTCTAACTTCATAAAATTTGATAATGTTCTATTTAATATGGAGTAGTTATTTCAATTTATACAATCTTCCTTCATTTGATAATTATATGTGACTAAATGAAAGGTCAACACTGAATTGCAGTGTAAATCCAAAATCTAGTGAATTTAAAATTTTCTGTTGCAGTTATCAATTATTTATTTAATATTTACATGTGCATTTATACAGACATTCAATATTTCTTCAAGATCATGTATTATTTAAATAGCTAGACCAAAGTAATTAAAAACAATGATAAAATTGCTGCAAATATATTTTTCTATAATTAATTAACATTAATTTAGGTGCATTTGATGTTTAATACATGTATACTAGAGTAGATAAACGTCTCGAGATGAAAAGAAAGAAAACTGTGACACTTTGCTGGTACCAAATTCAGAGCTGAAGTTACTTAGTGAGCAGACGATCCTACAATAGTTAAAATGATAAGTACAGAATATTATTCTATTTAGTTTTTTTTAATAATCATAATAAAGAATCAAAGAGTCTAAATTCTTATAAAATCTACTTCTTCCTAGTTGTAAATAATTTACTATATTGGCATAGAATATTTTTTATGCTGGATTTGTTTGCATAAAATTTTTACATGATGTTGAGCATAAATTAAAAGGTTACTATCACCAGTTTTCATTAAATAATTGTACTATAACATAATTAAAATGTTGTGATAATTAAGAATGTATTCTGTTACATTTACATAAGCGTAATTTTGGAATGGAATTGTTTTCCATTAATAAAAAAAAAAAAGAATGTAATTGTTTTCCCATTAGGCAAAAAAAAAAAAAAAAAAGGAATGCGTTGGCCGGGAATCGAACCCGGGTCAACTGCTTGGAAGGCAGCTATGCTAACCACTATACCACCAACGCACTTATGTTAACATAGTCTTATCTAAATATATTTATCAAAATAATTATTTTATTATTATTATTTTTATTTAAATTATTGATAAATATTTTTTTCTGATATATTAATTAAATTTAATAAGAAAATAATACATTATTTAATTATTTTTATAACTAATAATAATACTCAAATTTTCTACATAGAGGGCACAAATACTAGATCAGGTGATTACAGCCATATTGGAATGTTAGGAGAGTATACATTTTATCAAAAATTGCTCATCTTTTTTTCATAATATCTAATGACTACCGGAAATACTTTGCAAAAAGCTATTGATTTGGTGACTAAGGCAACCGAAGAAGATAAAAATAAAAATTATGAAGAAGCCTTAAAATTATATGAACATGGTGTTGAGTACTTTCTTCACGCTATCAAGTATGAAGCCCAGAGTGAAAAGTCCAAAGAGACTATCCGAGCAAAATGTATACAATATCTTGATCGAGCTGAAAAGTTGAAGGAGTATCTGAAAAAGGGTAATAAAAGAAAACCAGTTAAAGCGGGAGAAAATAATTCAAAGAAGAATAGTGATGATAGCGATAGTGATGAAGATGATCCCGAGAAAAAAAAGTTTCAAGCAAAGCTTGAAGGAGCCATTGTTATGGAAAAACCAAACGTAAAATGGTCTGATATCGCTGGATTAGAAGGTGCTAAAGAAGCATTAAAAGAAGCAGTTATTTTGCCTATAAAGTTTCCTCATTTATTCACTGGCAAAAGAACACCGTGGAAAGGAATACTTTTATTTGGACCACCTGGTACCGGAAAATCATATTTAGCTAAAGCTGTTGCTACGGAAGCCAGTAATTCTACATTTTTCTCTGTATCATCCTCAGATTTAGTATCTAAATGGCTTGGAGAAAGTGAAAAATTAGTAAAGAATTTATTTCAACTTGGACGTGAACATAAGCCTAGTATTATTTTCATAGATGAAATTGATTCACTTTGTAGCTCGAGATCTGACAATGAATCAGAATCAGCTCGACGTATTAAAACGGAGTTTTTAGTCCAGATGCAAGGGGTAGGTAATGATGTTGATGGTATTCTTGTTTTGGGAGCTACAAATATTCCATGGGTTTTAGATGCTGCTATAAGACGAAGATTTGAGAAACGTATTTATATTCCTCTACCAGAAGATCACGCTCGAACTCAAATGTTCAAATTGCATATGGGAAACACACCGCATAGCTTAACAGAGGAAGATTTTAGAACATTAGGTAAAAAGACTGAAGGCTATTCAGGCGCAGATATCAGTATTGTTGTGAGAGATGCCCTGATGCAACCCGTTCGTAAAGTTCAAACAGCCACACACTTCAAACGAGTCCGTGGGCCATCTCGAGCTGATCCAAATACAATTATTGATGATTTATTGACCCCTTGTTCACCTGGTAGTCCAGGTGCTATAGAAATGTCATGGATGGATGTTCCCAGCGATAAGTTATTAGAACCTATTGTCACTATTAGCGATGTACTCCGTTCTCTAGCTACATCAAAACCAACTGTAAATGAAGCAGATCTAGAAAAATTGAGAAGGTTTACAGAGGATTTTGGACAAGAAGGTTAAATGTGTGTGTGTTTTTTTAATTTGCTATTAGATACAGCTTGAACATTTATATTCAGCAAACAACCATTCAGTGCCTGGAAATGCTGAAATAATTGTGCTTTTTTTTATTTGTTCAGCTGTGTATATAAATATAAACAATGAATGTTCATTTTATTTTGCATAGTTATTCACTTCTTTTGAGATGGTATTATTTTACAAAAATATTGTCTGAGTTGATAGAATATATATATATCAATGAGTTTAAATTATTTTATAATAAATATTAGATTTTTATGATTATTATTATTATTTAAATTTTGACCTTAATTTTACTAAAAAAAAAAGTTCATAGGATTGTAATTTCCTGTGTAATAAATTTGGGTGAGGAAGAATTAACTGTACATTAAAAAGTAAAGGCCATTCATATTGACTTAAGAATGTATAAATGTAAAGATGCAAATATGGATGGATCTACACATTGCAGACAGTGGCATAATTTATTATTATTTTTTGTACAAAAGAATGTTCATTCTTGTTTATACCCATTACTTATATATTATAGGAATTCTGTTAATGAAATATATCATTATATCAATGCTTAATCAGCTTTTTGAAAGTCAAATACAAATGTATTACTGTATTATATATTTTAATTGAAATTTGTTTTAATGGATTTTTTTTCTTCTAAACCAACAATGATTCATTCATGTTGGTCTTGGCATCTTTTAAGAATGTATAGAGTTAAATATGTGTGTATTTATAAATACACATTATTTACACATATAATTTTGATTTTTTTTTTTTTTGCCAAATCCACTCGTCAACTTTGAATATGTATATATCACTTTCACACACACATGTTTGTATTTTTCTTTCATATAGATGAATTTAATATTGCTATATTGTTTAAACATTACATTTAGAAATTCTCTGAAAAATGAAAATTATCAGTTTCGTTATATGTTTAAAATTGCAATGATTTAAATTTATTGAAAAACATTATGTATATATTAATAAATGGAAAATGTTGTATTTCATTAAATGTTGTGTTAAACTCATAGATTTGTTGAAATGATTAGCAGTCTGATTTTTTTCTTTGACAAATATAAATTTTATAATTCTTCAGGGATTATATTAAACTTGAAAAATTTGTGAGGATGGAAATTTGAATTTATTTTTTATAGTTAGGTAATTAAGCTTTTACAGATTTTAAAAATCATAAGTTATTAATTTTTAATTATTTTAAAATCAGGAAAATAAAAATTTTTGGATTGTAATATTTTTGTCTGTTCTGATTATATACAGATTATATATTTTTAAAAATATTATAAGATTATTTTATTTTTTGGAGATCAGTTTTTAATAATAGAGAATTAAATTATTTATTTTATTTGCAAATAATTTTTATTAATCATTTAAATTAGTTTGATATATTAGAAATAAGCTTTTAAAATGATTAATTATTGGAAAAATATTTTAAAAATATATGAAAAGTACTTAAATTAGTAATGTTAATCTTGGCATGCTGATATTTGTTTCCTTTAAAAAGTTTTATTTATTTATGATAAGAAAAAATTAGTTGTTTTTTTTTTTTAAAAAAAAAAGAAAATAATATGGTAATAAGGAATAAGAGATGTATATGGAATCACATATTGATATTAAATTTATAAATGTAATATAATGAGTGTGCTAATAGCTCTAAACAAGTTTTTCGATAAATGCCACAAGAGAAAGCATTTAAAATCTCTTATCTAGAATTATCCCTATCCCCAAACCGGTTCGAGCTAATGGCTCTCGTTAATGTGGCACTAGGACATTAAGACACCAAATATAAAATACAAACTCAAACCCAGCATTTATCGAATATTTAACTATTAAGAAAAAAATCTGAAATTTTCTCATGCGGCATTTATCACTTGTTTAGAGCTATTAGCATGCTCATTATATTACATTTGTAAACACCAGCTAATTAAGTCGTATGATGTATGACTTGTTTTCCTTACTATTATTAATATTAGATTTGGATTAGGGATTGATTAATATTAAGAATGTTTGTGTAAATCCTGAAGTCCTAATTGATTTAGCTTCATATCACAGATTAATCTTATTAAAATTGAGTTTATATTTTAAGAGAATAAGAATTGTTCTAAAAGTAAAATGAACCAAAAATAAATTGTTAAAAAGAATAAGAATCTATGGAAGACTGGTAAATTAATTTAAAAATAGGAATTATTGACAGAAAATTTAAAAGTCACAGTATTGACAGTAGTTTTGAAAGGGGGTACAAAAAAAATGTTTAACAATAAAATGATCAAAGTAAACCTGGAAATAAGTGAAAGTATATTAGGAAACTTAGCAGTGAATTGAGTTGGGACACTGATAAAGTTAATAAATGTGATTATAAGAATAATATTTAGATATAAAAGAAGAATGAAGAATAAATAATTTCATTTAATGAATAAAACAGCTTATAGAGAAAAATTGGACTAACATAAGTGAAATAGTAATTGAATGAAAAAAATAATGATAAGCTGTTATTAAAGAAGAAGGATATATTGAAAAGAAGAGCTTTTGGAAAATGTAAGTGAAGAATATGATAATGTGAAGTACTTATTTTATGACAGATGTTTAATGGTGTGCTTTATTAAGCTTATTGATCTGAGTGATTAGTTTAATGATGAGATTGATCAACTAGAAAGGAAAAGTTATTGCATTAATTTCCAACTAAAATTCAAAAATCTGTCTAGTTAAATAAAACTTTTGGGCTCTAATTATCACTTTGGTGATCAAAAATTATTTGATTTCCTGATAAACATTATTTAAGAAACTGAAGAATTGCAATTGCTTTGAATGTAAATCATCTATGGCTTAGGATGATTTTAACAATAAATTTAACTTGTAAACATTTAGAACTTAGAAAATTTAAGCGTGTACAATTAAATTCACAGACTCTGATTATTTATCATAGCTATCTCTAACAATCAGATTTCACATTAATATTTTTCTATTTCGTATAACTTAATTTTGCTAATAAATATTTAATTTTAGTGATGTAAAGTGGTTATTAAATTTATGATATTCTATAGTATTGATGCATTAAAAGTTGAATCAAGGAAATTGAAAGCAAATATCAAAACTATCATCAGTGATGGTTAACGTCTGTTATTTGATCTAATAATCTATTAACTAGTGCTCTATCTTCAATTAGAGAACCTGAGATATTGATTTTTTAATATTTTATTTTTTACTAAATAAGTTTCAATGAACAGTAAATCATGAAGTCTTGATATCAAAAAGTAATATAGATATCAATAAAAATTGAACACCATTGCCATGTGATAAGTAAATAAATGAAAGAGATACATAAAATAAGAATTTAGAATATTGTCTTTTGTTGTTCTGCATGACTTATAATAAAGAAAAATTACAATTATTTTAAAATTTTTGTCAAATTACTATCATTCCAGAGAAATTTAAATTGACTTTGATTAACCTCACGAGTAAAATAAAAGCAATTCTAAATATATTTCCATTGTCTATTTTAAACTAGGTCCTTTGCCATTTTTTCTAAACATTCATATTACTTACCCTAATTACTCTCTTCTTTTCATTTCCTCAGTAAATATTTTTTTTATTGTCTCCCAATTTTTTTTCCTTTTTTTGATCTTTCCAGGCTCTGTTCTCTATAAAACAATATTTTAAATAAAGTCTTTACAAGTCTCTTAATTCTAACTTCAAAGGACTGTAAAATAAATTTTGTATGTTATTTTATACATTTTTAAAGTTAAATTTGTTTACCATTGCTATTCTATTTTTTTATCATTCTATTAATAGTTAACCAACTTCTCTCTACTAAAAGTAAGTTATTAAATTACAATTAGAAATTTTTTGTATACTGTATTTAAAAATAAATCAACAAATTTAAAATATCGTCTACATAGTTTTTCTTTTCAAAGATAGTTCATAATTTTCAATATATATAAATGAATACACCAAACTTCTTTTTAAAACTTGTTTTTTTATATGACTATTATAAAAATAAAACTACACATCAACGTTTCGACTATTTTATAATAGACTTTTTTAAGGAGCACTAAAAAATAAAAATGCAAATATATAATAATAAATATCACATATTCCAAACAAATCCAAAAATACTAAAAAAATTCACTTTACCTCAACACCTTTTCTATTGCAAACAATCTCAAAACTTTATCAATTTTTTTACATTTATACATCCATCCAAAACTATCCTAAAAACATTTACTTAACAAATCTATTATTTTATTTTCTATTAACATTCTATTTAATTCAGGTTTATTTTCACTAATGTAAATTCTTTCCTTTATCATTCTTTCATGGCATGATTTTATTCATTCTAAAGGTTTTGTTTCAAAATCTTTATGTTTAAATGTATTCATATGATTATAAATAATAGAATTTTTATCATTTAAATGCTGTTTTAATCTAGTTTCTAATTTATTTTTTGTGTCCCAACATATGACATTTCTATATTTTTAATATAATTCAAACATTTTATTATGTAAACTGAAATATTTCATTCCCTATTATTATTAATTTAAAAAATTTTCTTTTTATAAACAGGATAAATGAAAACATTATATTTCTTAATTATTTAAAATAATTTTCTAACTTTAACAAACAAATCTTTTGATATATTAAAACCAATATAAGTTACCTTTTTTTTTTTTAGTATATTCTATTCTTTATTTTATTAATATTTTTACTAGAAAATAAACAATAATATCTCTAGGATAATCATTTTTGTATATAAAACACTCATGCTTTATCATATTAATCTCATTTTAAAACAAATTAGTATTTGAACATAATTTAATTGCTCTAAGAATTTTATTATTAATAATGTTTATTTTATTATGAATATCAATATCTGATAATCAATTATTTAATAACCCAAAAAAAAATGAATTCACAAATGTGTGATAACTAAAAGCAAATAATTTGCAATTCATTTTCAGAAAAAATATACTACCAGCTTTTAATGTCAGGAAATTTCTTCAGCCTAAATAAAATGCAAGAAGGTAGTCAAAGTGTATAATATCTGACTTCAATAAATAATATGCATTATTTCTCAATTGTTGGGATTCTATGTTTAAAACACATTTTCAAAACATGGTGAAATTTCAATATTTAGAACTATTACATCATTCAGTATTTACAAAGACTAATTTGCATATCGGCATTGCAGTAGGAAGTACACAATTTATGATGATTGCAGTTTTAGATACAAGTGCTAATAATACCTAAGGTGCTGGAAAGAGTTTTATCAATACCAAAAAAAATTGTTGAAAAAATAAAGCTCTGTATATAAGCTGTATAAATTGTACAGTGTTAGCTCAATAATTATGGAAGTTTAAAAAAATGAAAATGTTTACATTATTGAAGCAAACAATGAGCAGGAAAAATAAAAGGGGCATTAAAAGTACAGATCATAATTGTAATGATAGAATAGGTTTGTTAGGCAATAAGATTATCAGCCAGGACAAGTTATTTAATAATGAACTTAAATTAGAACACGCTTTTGTGTATTGTGAAGATAACCTTCACAGGTTTATTAAAGCTCCATAGACATTCATTAATTTGAGTGTGGAGAAAAGTGATCAGCAAATCAAGCAGAACTACCAGATATATGGATGAATTTAATCAGCTTATAACTAAAGACCTCATTTCAGAGTAGATGTTTAATGCAGAAGATACAGTATTATATTGATGATGCACATCTAGGAGAACATTAGCATTAGAAGGTAAATATAATCTCATAGAATTTAAATAATCTAACAATAGAGTTATTGTGTTGGGAGCAGATACATATAAATATAAACTATTGGTGATTAGTAAAATCAATGTTTTAAAGCATTTGAAATGCATTAAAGTTTATCTTATAATTTATCACACAAATGAAAATAGCTGAATTACTATTGATAATATTAAATTGGTTTCAAAACTTTAATCTATAGAATATAATGCACAACTGTAGTAATAACAGAAGATTGCAAAATTGTTTTTTGGGGGGAACTCTTCAGTTTATTTTAATGTTTTTATAGTAAATTTATCACAAAATTTATACATTTCTTATCCAAATCCTAAATCAAAGAATACTGTACCTTTTTTGAATGAAATATTTATTAGATGTTGTAAATGCTAGATTTTATGTGCTAATGTTTATTAAGGGGTTTAATATAAAAGATGTTTCTTATTTTACTGCTTGAAAGCAGGTTGTCATAAAAGCTTCACTATTAAAGAATGGCTGGCATAGATTATGATCTGCTATGCAGTCTAAAAATTAATTGCATTTTTCAAATTGTATGTCAAATGAGAAAGAAATTCCTTGATGATTTGTTTTATTAACACAAAAAAAAATTACATTATACACTTCTGAAGATGTGCTTATTTTTATTAAAGAAAATCCACATGAATGCATGACTCAAATTCCTATTGCGATATCTTATTTACTTGGAAATTACAAACAGTTCTAAATGCCGGTAAGATTAATGCTGATGATGTTAGAATGAAAAAAAAAGTATACAAATGTACCAATTAATTGAATTGATGAATCATTTAATCAATAGATTAAAAAACTGCATGATATCATAGATCAGAAATTTATGAACTTTCACTTGATGCTGGAAATATTGTATCCAGAGAGAATAGGATATATGAAATAAATAGCTTTGCTTGGATAAAATTTCTTTAAAATGCAGAAAAAAAATCATAAACAGGTAAATTTTAGTACAATAATAGTTTTAAATTTATTGAATTTCTCTTTAAATAATCTTTTTTACGCAACATATACAGGAATATTTTTTATTGCTTTTATTATAAGTATGTACTTGAGTGACTTTATTTTTGTAAATTTTCTAAATAAAAAGATCAACAGTCAAGAATTTCAGAATAATTGTTCAATCTACTTTAGATGTAATATGTATTAGCTAAATTCTGAATTATAAACTTTAATAATATAAGTACATAAAACCAGTTTCAAGGGAACTCTTTGATCAGTTAAATAAGGGACTTAAATAGCAGATGAATGAAATTTCTTTAAAATTGATCATGTGAGACTTGTACTGTTACAGTTTTCACAATTCTTTATCACCTTTTTAAAATATTAATAATAATACTGCATTCTTCCAATCACCTGGTACATCTTTATCATTTAGACGTTTGGTATATAACTTTGCTAAAAAAATTCTATTTTTTCACCTGCTTCTTTTAATATATCAATTATAATTCCATCATTATCTGGAGCTTTTCCTTTCTTCATAAATTTAATTTCATGTCTCACTTCTTCATTTAAAATTTTGGACAATTCGGAAAATATAATAGGAGATACTTGTTCTTTATTACTATATAATTCTTGATAGAAGTCTTCTACCCATTTCATGATGTCATCTCTCTTTTTAGTAATAATTCCATCTTTTTTTCTTATTGCAGATATAAATTCCTTACCAATGCCAAAATGTTGTTTTACACTATTAAGACTTTTATTCTCTTCTATAGCTTTTCTTGCTAATTCACAATTATACTTCCTTATATCATTTTCAACTCTTTTCTGCACCATTTTACAAAATTCGAGATATTCAGTCCTTTTTTTTCGTCTACAGAGAACATTGGATTTCCACTAACCAAAAGAACAAGCTGGTTTTAAAAGTGATTTTAGTACAGTAGATCATACCCAAGTACGGAGTGAAGTTATAGAAAGGACAAATGAATATGAGTTGCCATTATGCTTTGGATTTGTAGATTATGAAAAGGCATTTGATTCTATAAATATTTCTTCAGTGATTAAAGCATTCGATCATCAAGGTATAGATCCAGAATATTGTCATATTTACAAAAATGCAACAGCAACAATTAGATTACATAATGATACTAGAAAAGTCAACATTGAGAAGGGTGCAAGACAGGGTGACTCCATGTCTCCACAACTTTTTACAGCAGTGCTGCAAGAAGTATTTTGTGGATTAAAATGGGAAGCTAAAGGAGTGAAAGTAAATGGAGATTATCTAAGTCATTTAGATTTTGCAGTTGATGTAGTTGTTTCTGCAAATAATGCTTTAGAGTTGCAAGAGTTATCAGATGAAAGTAGGACTAAAGATAAATGTTAAAAAGACTAAAGTAATGTTTAATGGATTTTCTCAAAATATGAAAATAAAGATTGATTATGATGAGTTAGAAGAAGTTAACAGTTACAAATACCTTGGTCAGATTATTAATACAGATAGAAACATAATGGATGAAATTAATCATAAAATTAAACTTGGTTGGAGTGCTTTTGGTAAAAATAACTTGATACTAAAAGGAAATATGCCTATGTGTTTGAAAAGGAAGATTTTGTTTTACCAGTTTTTACTTATGGATTTGAGACTTGGACACTTAATAGAAGAGCAATACAGAGACTTCAGACCACTTAAAGAAGTATGGAGAGACATGTTGGGTGTAAAGATTGAAAACGCAATATATAGGTAAGCGAACAAACAAGTGACTTCATTGAAAAAATTAAAAGACTGCAGTGGAGTTGGGCTAATCATATTGCTAGAAAAGATGATAATAGACAATTGAAATCTTAAATGGGATACCACGAGATTGTTAAAGACCCAAAAAGAGACCACATGTGAGATGGACGAAATAAAGTGCAGGAATGATGTGAAGAAGAGATCGGAGAAAATGGATTGAACTTGGGAGAGACCTTCATCCTGCAGTGGACTGATAATGGTTGATGACGATAAGGGTTTTATTAAATATACATGTTTTGAACTTAATTACCTGCATTCAAAGTGCCACTTTCTTTTAAAAAAGATCACATATGAATATTTTACCCTTTGGCATCATCATCACAGTTCTCTTGGTAACAATTCCACTTTTCTTGGGTCATAATATGATAGCGAATCAATGTGTATGCTTAACTGACATAAAATATAAAGATTATAAATGAATTTGAAATGTATGTATGTCTAAATAATTTACATCTATATTTTATGATATCTTAAAAATATTAGTTAATGAAACGGTACAAATAATTTTCATTTCATTCAAATAAAAACTATTAAAATGCCAATTCTTAACATTTACAAATTATATTATTTTAATAAGGCCTACATATATTGAGCCGATAATTTCGAGCGGCTCATGTTATATTCTTTATATATGTAAAAATCACGTATATACACATATATATTAGGCATAGAATAATAAATAAATCCTGTGTATATAGAAAGTTTTTTTTTTTTTTTTTTTTTGGGGGGGGGGTATTATTTATTAGTTTTTATATATTATTTATTGTTTTATCTTTAATGGGATTTTAAAAAAACAGAATAGAAAGAAAAAAAAGGACAAAATGGTAGATTAGTTATTTGTTTAATTGGGTTGAGATTATATCGAAAGTGATATTAAAGAAAAATTTTTTAAACAATTTCGTAATTAAATTTTCTGATTTGAAAAGGTGGGGGAAAGAGAGAAAAGAATTATAATTAATTCTATTGTCGTGGCTTCTAGTTAGCTGGTGTTAAAAAACTAAAAAATAAAGAAATGCAATCACTGGCTGGGGACGTGATCAAATAAAAGGACTATAAATAAGAGACAAACCTATTGTTTAATTAATTATTAATTTTTTTTAATAACAAAAGAGAACTATTTGAGACCGAAAATAAAATGTTAGAAGGCTAAACAACTAAAATCCGTCCCCAGCCGGGACACTAGCCGATTCCTGGATTTCATCAACGAGAAACCACTGAATAGAAAGCGAAGCTAGCGGGCGGACAAAATTTGTTACAGTGAATCAACTCCCAAAGGATCCCAAGGAACGCGTACGGACACTGATCGATCAGGTTAATATAAACTTTGCTTTTTGCTTGAACTATTGATAGCTAAATTTAAAAACACCTCTAATTGGGATTATATTTAATCAGCCATATTGCGACAATAGAAAGTTTTTTTTTATATGCATATATTTATAATGCTTATGTTTACTTTGTCCAATTAATTTTATTTAAAATTCGTAATTTATTTGTATTTGAATTTTTCTTTAAAGAGGGTTTTCAACTAGCTTTATATAAAATTCAAGACTATAGGGGGAAGGTAAAATTCCATAAAGGAATACCCGAAATTGCTATAGAAATCGGATGTAAAAATGATTTAAGAGAGCATAAATGAAAAGTTAAAGGTTGAGTAAATATTGAAAGAGAGGGTATGGGTTCAGAGTAATTAGTCTCCTAATAGTAAGCTGCTTAGCCTCTGTACCGGTCAAGATTCGTACCAGTCTGGGACGCTTATATATATAAGTAAAAGCGCATGTTCCTTCGAGAACGAAAAATATGTTACTCTTCACCTGTGTTGTTTTTTTTTTTTTTATTTATAAAAAAAGAAAAAGAACGATAATGTTAGTCAGGTTAAGTTTATACAAAAGAGGGAGGTAGAGGGGGTAATTATAAATGATTTGTTTCTATCAATAGTCTTGAATAAAAGAAAGGTATATAAAAAAAATTATAATAAAGCTTTTTATTATTTGAAACATATGTAAGTGTTCGCGTTTATTCCTTTAGCGTTTGTATGTAATAATAAAACATATGACCGTAGCGTATACACGCATATATATAAAAAAAGGGATTGCAAGGGAGGTTAGCTGGATCTGTCATACGTATAAAAATTAACAGCCGCGATAAAAGATTCTTCTAATTTCATGGCTCTAGGTTCATCCCTAGTGGCGCCCTCGTATGATACGATTCCAGCTGTAATTAAAATTTTTGATTCTTAGCCTACAAACTTTTAGATACGAAAAGTAATGGCACAATATGTATAAATCAAATTTTTATTGCAGATTGGTTCAAAAGAATTTAGTAAGCTTACCATTGATCGACTATTATGATTTTAATTCTTACAATATCTGTTGGGTAATTTTGGGTCGAGTGTTCTAAGTTTTCACATCACTTGTTGCTTGAATATATGGGCAAGCTTGGAAAACAGTTCAGTAGACAAAGAGCTACATTTTATTAGGTCGTCTGTTACTAGGCTTCTTGGCGATTTTTTGAAATTGGCAGGAGTACATTGTGAGTTCTGGCTAACAATTAATGCTTGTTCTATTCTCTTTAACTAAATTAGGTATTTTAGCTGACTGGTTATATATCAATACTGAGAAGTACTGCAGCAGTGATTTGAAACAAGCTAAAATAATTCTGAAGCTAAAAATGAATTTTTTTAAATTTATATATTGCTGCCAATATGTTTCGTACTTTCCACAAATGTTGTAATATTTTCTTCTTTTTTTTTATAACCTTTTTTCCCAGGTAGCCTACATACGTTTATTCTTATCTTTAAATCCTGGTTTTAGTTTTCTTAATTCTTTAATTATATTTATTATAGTTCTGATTAAATTTATTCATAATCAAACTTTAATTTATAACTTAGCATATTTATTGTTAATTTTTTCTTAAAGTATCCCTTATCCAGACAGCATAATTAGATTTAATTAAGATTTATGATGATGATCTAATCATATATCACTTATACAAATTTTTATATAAGATATACAGATTACTTTCACTGCTGATGATTCAAGGACCAAATCAACTCTTAAAAAATTATATTCAATCTCATCCTTAATTTTTTTATTACACCATACCTTAATTTTTAGAGTGCCACTTTCATTTCCAAAAACGCGTATGGATAGATACTTTTACAATCTCAACAATACTATCCCAATTTAAAACTATTACCCTTCTACTTCTCCCCCTTCCCCCATTCCGAACATGATTTTTCACATGGAAAAACATGGTCAGACACCTGATGGAAATATGACCAATAAGATAAACATTTATAGCAGATTACTAAATAATATATGCATAGAACCATTTATTTTAAAGAACCTTGCTTGGTGTTCATTGTTATAATTACAAAATTTTTATAGACAGATGTCATTGTGACCCTTGAATGTAAATACATATATTGTAACGGGCTGGCGGATTTCTCAGGATAGGAGGAGCACATCTTACTATGGTCAGATTTTGGGTCTTCGGATAAGATGCAAGTGATTCTGTAATGAAATACATAACTCATGATTGTATCTATTTCTAATAGACTTGCTCTACATGTTTTTATTAACCTAGATACAATTTGAGTCAGTTCTTCCAATTCTCACCCTTTTCTAGCCATGTTATACCACAGTATTCGAACTCAGGAAGTAATTGCCTGGGCTCTTATCAGGAAAAGAGATCACACTAGTAACAGTTTTGCACCTTTATATAGGTGATAATTGATTGCCAAAATCCTATAAGCATATCCAAATACCATAAGATATAGAACAACATGTGTATGTGCAGTATATGTATTAAAGATAATAATAATTGACCTAATTATATATATTTCCTCTAAAATAATAGGATAATATTGATAGGTATTAGAATGATTAAGATAATAATGCTTGTGATGGATATATGAATAATGATGAGATAGAGACCAGATTAAAATAACGAATTATATTAACATTTATTGATTAACAAAAATAAAGTAATAAATATTAATTCATTTTGAAGCATGTTATTTGTTATATCAAGGATGAGCTTCTACAAATATTGATATCTAATAATGGGACAACTCGATTAACCTTACATGCCATACCCTGTTGCGGCACCAGATATAATGGACGGCCATACACAGGTGTCCCGGTCCAAAAATGCACTTGGATACCTCTATCAACTGTAACATCTTCATGCCTAACACATTGTGTGCCAGAGATGGGTTGATGAGGTTTTGTTTAGATGCGAGGCAATTGAACAAAATTACTGTCCCTGACAAGAACATTCCACTGCCCATTCATGAATTGTTCGTGAGATTTGGAAATAAGAAGGTATTTTCCACCTTTGATTTGACCTCCAGTTATTGGCAGATTGAACTTCATCCTGAAGATTGCCAATATACTGCCTTCCAATATGAGGGTATTACCTACCAGTTTAATAGGATGCCATTTGGATTGATCAATAGTGGTGCTGGTCTGATTAGATGCCTGAATAAGACCCTATCTTCTGAGATTAAACAGATCCTAACAATTTATGTGGATGATGTAATTATTGCATCAACCACAATCGAGGAACACCTTCGACATCTCGCTATGTTTTTTGAAGAGTGCTACAAAAAGAGAATCAAAATAAACTTCAAGAAGAGTATCTTAGTTTCTAACCAGGTAGTCTTCCTAGGTCATATCGTTGGTTGCAATGGGATAAGACCCCATCCAGAGAAAATCAGTGCCATTCAAAACTTCCCCAAACCAATTAATAAGCAAATTAGATCATTTTTAGGCTTATGTAATTTTTACAACCTTTTCTACCAGAAGTTCGCTGACCACATGGAACTGTTGCTAAAACTTATTAGAAAAGATGAATGATGGAAATGGACTGAAGAACAGGACCGAGCTTTTGAGAATATTAAAACAGGGTTCTTAGAGCAGACCGTGTTAGCCTTCCCTGATTTTAATAAACCATTCATTGTACAAACAGATAGTAGTGGTTTCGGTTTGGAGGTAACATCCCAAATCCAGGAGGATGGCCAACCTGGGGTCCTCTATTTTATTAGCCGGCTCCTGAAAGGTCCAGAGATCAATTATACAGTTACTGAGAAGGAAGCACTAGCAATAGTGTGGGCCTTCCAAAAATTTCGACAGATGCTACTTGGATCAGAGGTAATAGTGATCACTGATCACAAAAGCCTTGAATTCCTGAACCACAGCTATCTGACTAATAGTCGTCTAGTCAGATAGAGTTTGCTGCTACAGGAATTCAATTACACCCTACAATATTGCAAAGGATCCGAGAATGTCATAGTTGACGTGCTAAGTCAAAAACCATGTAGGTCAGAACAAAATCATTTATGGGTAGATAATGCCTACATTACAAATGTCAATATTATGGCTGATAGTAATGTAGAGAACGAGTTGGAAAACTTACCCGAGTTACAAATCAATGACCCAGAATTAAAACCAATCATGAGAGTTTTATTAGGGGAGGAAGTTTTGAATGTGACTAAGGATATTGATCGATTTAAACTTGAACAACAGGTCTCTTGCAATACAGAAGTGATTGTGACGCAGATGAGTGGAGGGTAGTAATACCAACACCTCTAAGAGACCCACTCATAAAATATGTCCACCGTCTGTATGGGCATTACAGTGCTCACAAGACAGATCATATCCTTAGAAATTGGTTTTACTGGCCGAAAATGTACAAGGACGTCTTGAAGTCTCTTAAGGACTGTCTAACTTGTTTAAGAACCAAGCCAGTAAATCAAAATTATATCAACTCGATAAATTCGATAAGACCAGGCAAGATCTTGGGGATTGACTATTATGGGCCATTGCCCCCATTTAACAGGCAAAAATATTTATTAGTCACCTATGATCTCTTTTCCAAATATGTCGCTGCTTACCCAATACCCCAAACTAATACTAAACATACGATCAAAGTATTGGACACCCTCCAATTCCTGATGATAAGAAAGCCTGGGATAATTTTAACAGATCATGGTACTCCTTTCCTATTCAAGGAATGGAAGAAATTGGTAGGAAAATCAGGGATCAAGCATGTGTTGACCTCCATTAGGAATCCTGACGAACCCATGTGAACACGTCATGTGGGAACTTGGATGTTTGTTTAGGACCTATTTAGAGGGATAACACAAGGGGTGGGTTAAGCAGACAAAATAGGTAGTCTAGTACATTAATTGGCGTGTGAATGAGTCAACCAGATTCACACCAATCCAACTACATTTCCATCAAATTACACCTGTGCTATTTAAAAGTTATAAACCAGTAGCCACAAAAATAATCATAGACAAAGATAAGGATATATTGCAAGCTCGCAAGCAACTTGCTAGGAAAGCCAATCATAGAAATCAAAAAAATAAGAAGGTCCAAATATAAATTCAAAATTGGAGACAAGAGTGCTAATAAAAACTCCGCATCCCAGTAAACCGCAGGAAGGTAAATACCATAAGTTTAGCAATATGTATGAGGGATCGTATACCATAGTCAAGCAGTCAGGTCCCAATACATTTTGGTTAAATCAAGGAGGAGAAATTTGTGGCACGTATAATGCTCGAATCTTTAAACCTTATTTTGGACATTAGTAATTATGTAGGATAATACCAGGAAATATTTTTTTATCATAGCTGAGAGTATAAATTTAAAAAAATGGGTAAACTTTGTGATAATAGATGTGCAATGTATAATAAATATATGTATATGTGCATAAACGCATATACATAGTACAGGATTAGGGATATTAAGTTTGATGAGGGTTTATCTCTTTCATTTAAATAAAGTCCTTATCCCTCAACCCAATGGTAGAAGTTCATGCACTTGACCAATTATTTATAAAGACAAATATATAACATTGATTCTATTTGACTAATTAAATTTATATACAAACACAATAAAAAAAAATCTTTGTTGTTCAATTAGATCAATGATTGCAAATCTTTTTGAGAACCCCCTCTCTATTTGCAAATGTCATTAACATAAAAAAGAAAAGACAATAAATTCATACAAGGTTATTAAATCATTTATACAAAAGCAATATATTAATTAGATTAACTAATAATAAACAAACACAAAATTTGTCATAATCCAGTGTAATGTAAAGTAGTAATGTAAAGTAATACTGAAAACTTATCTCTTATTTCACATTATGCTGGCGAAGTCAGTAGGGTTGGGAAGTTAATCTAATTTAGGTTTTATTTAAATTAAGTAAAAATTAAAAAAAAAATCATTTAATTAAATCTAATACTTTCCCCCTCTTTCTCTCATGATGAACTTTTCTAAAATGTTGACACATTTGCTTCCAATTGTAGAAAGGAAAATCTACAGAAAAATTTACAATATACAAAAAATAATAATAATAAAACAAATATCACAATTTTTATCCCATTATACTAATTAAAGTTTGATGAGTCTGTTGGAAAGTATTTATTTGCAAGGTAAATCTCTTTGGATGAAGATGTGAATACTGCTCCCTCGAAGAGTGGCAATCTTTTATTTGGATCAAATGTCAGGATCTTCTCCAGTTGACTTCTCTTGAATTTAGTAGGCATTTTCCAAAACAAAGGATGTTCTTCAGGTTTCTTATAAATGTAGGTGAAATCTTTATGCTGTCATGGCTTTACTGATGATGTGGTATTCCCTATGGTATGAACTTTTTAGCATGCACACATTGTATAATAAATATATATATATCTTGGTTTAATTTACTTTTTATCAGGTATTTAGTGGCAATTTTTCTTTATTACAACACAGTTATTTATCTTATCTTTTACTTGAATCCAACTAAAGTTACTTAATCTCTAAATCATAGAATATTTTCTTTTAAATTATTTCTTCCAATTGATTTGTCCTCTTTAACAGTTTAGCTTCTGATAATTCTGAATATTATTCTAAAACAATTTGAATTGAATGTGTATATCCATCTTTGTATTCAAATTTTTCATGCAGAAGAAAATTAGCTTATATATATATAAATGGATCATCTTAGAAGGCAGAACACAATATAGCAATTAATCCTACTTTTAGATCGCACATAGTTTTTTTTTAATATGAACCTTGTCATTTTCCATTGTTGAGCAGACCTAATTTATATATAGTAGGGATTAAAACAATAATTTGTGAACATTTAAATTTGTTTCCACAATTGGTTACTATGTGATTAGATTTAAATTAGATCATAGTTTCCTTAGGTTTATGTACAAGTTTTTGATAGATTTTTCTTTTGTTATGACACATGTCTTATCTTAGTGTTATTATACGTATATGTTCTCCCTCGTTGTTTAATGTTTTTATTATTATTTTTAAAAATAAAAAGATGTTTATTGTTTATATATGTTGGAAAGGGAAAATGCTAATATTGATAAATTGTTTGCCAAGTTATCGGTTAAGCAAATATTTTTATATGGCTCCAATTGTCAGTGTGTCTTAAACATTGGATGGTGTGTCAGGGTTGTAACTCACGCTTCCAATATATCTATCGAACAGAATTGAGGGCTAACCATTTTGGAAATTAAAGATTAATTATGACAGACACCAATCTCCAGTCTATGTATAGTCCAGTATTTCTTATAAACATACATTCTGTCTTTATGCTATTATTTTATAGATAAAACAATAATTATAATAAATCAATAAAAATAATTCCTTTAATATTACTAATTATGTATTAAAACAGTCAGATTTGCTTTACAAATCTTCGTTTCAACTTCTCTCACTTCTTTCCTACCCTCATACCTAAGTTTAAACCCGAATTTATTATAGTGTGTCTGTATTGTCGCTTATATGCCAAAATCCCACCTAAATTAGATCACAAATGTATTAATGCTTGTGATAAATATAATTTTAAAATCCAACATTAATAATTTATAAATTGCGAGTATGTGCATGTATGCATATTCCTTTTAAAAAGTAGGTCATATAAGTAAATTTACAAACAGACTGCGATAACACATTTTAAAACTTAAAGAAAAATAACTGAAACACAGGCTTATTATATACCTATGTCTATATATGTAATATATAGGGTATATGATCACAGACCTTCACACTACCCACCACTCTCCACCTTATAACACTGATACACCCGAACACATATATGTTGAAAAGACAAATAATCATCAATATACGTATTTCATGCTAAACCAACAATCATCAGTTGGTCCAGATTACCATCTCCACACATATATGCTAAAAGTGTTCAGATATATATATATATTAAGATAGCCAATCTTCATACTTTAATAGACAGGCTTCAATCCACTCCACATTCCAACTCTTCAACTGTCCATCCAATTGAAAATCTGATGATGGAACACTCAAAGGCCACCCTGAGGCCGAGATTCTTGTCACACCCATGTTGACCATAGGTCAATCTGACCCCTCATGTATAGGACATAATCCATTTAATACATATACAAGGGATGGGCAGACATCTCTACTATATAATAACTGAAACACATGCTTATTATATACCTATGTCTATATATGTAATATATAGGGTATATGAGCACAGACCTTCACACTACCCACCACTCTCCACCCTATCTCATAACACTGATACACCCAAACACATATATGTTGAAAAGATAAATAATCACCAATATACATATTTCATGCTAAACCGGGTGTGACAAGAATCTCGGCCTCAGGGTGGCCTTTGAGCGTTCCCTCATCAGATTTTCAATTGGATGGACAGTTGGAGTGTGGAGTGGATTGAAACCTGTCCATTAATGTATGAAGATTGGCTATCTTAATATATATCTGAACACTTATAGCATATATGTGTGGAGATGGTAATCTGGACCAACTGATGATTGTTGGTTTAGCATGAAATATGTATATTGGTGATTATTTATCTTTTCAACATATATGTGTTCGGATGTATCAGTGTTATGAGATGGGGTGGAGAGTGGTGGGTAGTGTGAAGGTCTGTGCTCATATACCCTATTAATTACATATTTAGACATAGGTATATAATAAGCCTGTGTTTCAGTTATTATATAGTAGAGATGTCTGCCCATTCCTTGTATATGTATTAAATGGATTATGTCCTATACATGAGGAGTCAGATTGACCTATAGTCAACATGGGTTTGACAAGAATCACTGCCTCAGGGTGGCCTTTGAGCATTCCATCATCAGATTGACAATTGAAGAGTTGGAGTATGGAGTGGATTGAAGCCTGTCCATTAAAGTATGAAGATTGGCTATCTTAATATATATCTGAACACTTATAGCATATATGTGCGGAGATGGTAATCTGGACCAACTGATGATTGCTGGTTTAGCATGAAATATGTATATTGGTGATCATTTATCTTTTCAACATATATATGTTCGGGTGTATCAGCGTTATGAGATAGGGTGGAGAGCGGTGGGTAGTGTGAAGGTAAAGAAAAATAATAGTTTCCTTATTTAAAGTCATTTTTGCTTAAATCTTTTTATTTCATTAAGTTCCATAATATTTGTTTTCATTTAGTAAAATATTTAACAGTAAATAGATTTAAACATTAAGAAGTTAAAAGTAAAATAATTTTATTGTTTTTTAAAAACATCACACCACAAATTTTACATAAAAAGTGATGGTTGTGAATAGAACAATAGGTTTAATTTGTTAAATTTTGTACAACTCTTTAATTAGTGGCTTAAATATTTTGCCATCAGATAAACAACATATGTCCACTCAGATATTTTTTTAATTAAAATATTGTTAAAACAAAATTAAAGTTCTAATCTGAATATCTTAAGAATAAAACTAATTATGAAATCCCTGTTTTTAGATGTTCGGAAAAGATAAGTTGGCAGCTTTTATTTGCATCTATTTTTGGTTCTAGATTGATTGCCGCTGCAGGGTAGTAAGCTCTCTGGATATATATAGGGTCGATTTTATTAATTGATATACTATGCTTATGCTTATTCTATGCTTTAGCTATTATTCCATTCTGCTTTTGCTTATTCTTAATCTGTGTTCAGCTTTAAAGGGATTGTGTTTTGATTATGCTTTATTAGTTGAAGTCTGTTTTTGATTAGTTGAATTATTTTGAGAAGTATATTTTTATTAAAGCTGAAGTTTGCTGAGATTTTAAATTTATAAATTTATTACAAGAAGATAATGCCAGCCCTATACCATTAGAAAAATTTATAAAATACCAACCTTGCCTATTGAAAGCAAAATGTCTGAATAGAAGCCAGCGGGAAGGCGCTCTTCCTTCTCAGAAAATGGTCATTCCTGCGGCAAATACCATCAGATGTCTGTACCTATTGAAAACTGCTGCTGCTGAAAATGTGTCAACTTTGATCATGGACCAAAGAAGCTGCTACCTCAAAAAAATGCTGTTTAACTTTCATTAAAGCTTACCATTAAACTCAACCGGAGAAGACAAGAATGTATAGGAACTGCCCAATTGATGTGAGATAACCTCAATTAACCCAAAAGCTCTTGTGCTGTATATTTCCTTTTAATGCTAGCTAAATTTAAATGTATTTTTTATTATAAAATTGCATCATTCTATAAAATATTTTGTAATGTAACTTGTGTGCTTTTCTCTCTATCCTTGTGTTGATATTTTCTATTTTGCATATTTGCTAATTTATTTTATGTCTTTTATTATAGTAGTGTGCTTAGATAGTCATCAAAGCAGCGAATTATTTCTTTCCCTTTTATTAGTGTGCCGCCATATTATTGCGGATAAATTGTATAACTGACACCTTAGTAAGTATCTTATAAAATCACTTGTTCGAGGGCTACTTTATTTTATCTTTTATTAACCTTTTAAATTATTATATCTTTCAAGAAAGGTATATTTCAGATTTTTTTATAATGCAAGGATATGCACGAAATTAATAAGTGGACTATTTAATATAGCGAAATGCATGACTGTGTAATCTTATGTATACCACTTAAATCATGCATTCCCTTCATTTTATCATTTTACAATAACTTATTTTATTGTATTTATAATGTAATTTATGAACTGTAAAAGTTGAGGTTGAGAATGTGCAGACCATCATAAAATTATTTAGGAGTTGGTTAAGTGCCTTTACTTACACTAGTTACCCCTTCTATATTTGTTTATGCTTTATACTGTGTGTTATTGGTATAGGCATATGGATTGTTGAGACCTGCTTTGTTTCTCTAGGGATTTACGGCTCAGACCTTTCCCTTTCCTTCTTGCAGTTCAGATAGTGTATGCTCTAGAAAGCCATACCTGGGGATTCTATGCCTAAGTCACCCAGCCATGGAGTTTTATGGGATAATGCCAGATTCAGACTGTTTGTGACAAAACGTTCTACGGGGTCCATGGTGAAATGCCATCCCGTCTGCTTCAATTTTATTATTTTATTTTAAATCACAAAGCCACGTAGTTTTAAAGTATCACATTCCATCCTATACATTGATCATCCCCTGGTACCACCAATCTCTTTTAATATTAAAGTTGATATTTCATTAAATTGCCAGCACATCTTAACCACTTCCATGCCTCTAGCTCAGTGAGCTTTCATCCTCACTATTCTTGAATTCAATACAAGTTCTTTTATCATATTAAGTGTATAAATTGATTTAAGCAAACACTTATTATATTCGCATAGACTTCCTATATCTTGAAATAAAACTTTCTTTATGTAACTGTACTTTTGCTTAAGTATCTTATTATGATATTATTTTACATTAAACTGAGATATAGAGAGTATAAATAAATTAACAAGCCATTAATGTAAATCTAAATGACATTTCATTAAATTTATATCCAATCTATATTTAGCTTTTAAATGATTTAATGGCAAGGTCTGGCATAATGTTTAATTAATAACTGTATTTAAATTTTAGTCATTTTGATATTACTTATTTATTTTCTGCGATCCCCACCATTACCTCGCTCTCCATCATATATATATATATTGTACAATCCATAGTCGTTAGTTAGTGAACCTAATGATGTATTTTAATATAGAGTCTCTTGCTTCTCCATGACCACCAGCACTGACAAGAAACTATGCTAATAGTAGCATCAGATGCTTTATAACATAGGTGATGCTGTGAGTATAGACTGTGGATTCGAACTTTGGATTTCTGGGAGGCAACTCCTAGAGTGTTGAGTTTTATGACCTGGGTTTGAAATTCTGCAGTGTGTTGATGAGATACACGAACTGACTATTACAATATATATATATCAGCAAAATCACACTTTTCTTTATTTTGCCATAATATTTTGTGTTTGAAGTGATTTGGATAAATTGTATATATATATATAGTAAATAATACAATAAAAAATATTTTGTTATAATAAAATTCTTTTTAATTATTGAGAGTATTCTTCTAAAGGTTAATGAAATTTCGAACAAGTAGAAAAATTATTTTGATATCTTTTAAATAATAATACATGAATAGAGTCATTTAAAGATATAGTTCAAACAAAAAGTCTAGCTTAGTGAAGTCACAAGAGCTTTTTGTGAGTCCAAAACTAGAATCAGGGTCTGAGGAAGATGCCTGAAAAGTTTAAAATATGGGTGATCATATTTTAGTTCTAATTCATTGAATATGGTTCAGGATACTGTTCTTTCTTATCTTAAAAGTTACCATTATCATTTCCATTAATTACACTCCAATGGTAAAAAAGACTTGTAAAGTTGTTAAATGATTAATACTTGTTTATGACAACAAGTAGTTTAAAAATATTTGTTGGATAACTTGCTTTCAGATAGAGATATTGCAGTGATTTAGGGTGGTTTTAGAGAATCAAGGAACAGTAGAGACATCAAGTTTTGTCAAGAAATGTAAGAGAAAAATACAGGAGCCAAATTAGGATTTATGTATTGATTTTATGGATTTCGTCATGTAACATGACTGAATTTTGAAACCATGTCATTAGCAAGATTTGAAATTAAGCGGTGACTGGTAAAGTTGGTTATGTGTATTAAGCAGTTCTCATATGATTCACTAAGGACACCCATTGTTATAAGCAAGATATTTCAAAATCTGATAGTAAACAATTGTGTGCAATATCTCCAAAATTGGTTATATCTTTTGAGAATGGTATTTGGAATACTTATAGGTTGCTTCATAAAGACTTATGGTTCAATTCGTAGATAAATTTCAATTTGAAGTAACTAAAAGCACAATAAGAAATTTATCATATTGGTTTCTGGATTTACAGTATGATATGATTGAAGTATTTTTTTCCAATTCAAAAGCTAACCTGCAAAAGGATTTATGTGGTTGCATGCAACCATTATGGATATTTGATTAGTAATTAGTATACATAAACGTGAAGTTCGTTATCAGCCAATATTGGGAGAAACTCCTGAAACATTCCATAAAATTTATCAATTTAAAAATATAAATGGATTTAAATATCTTGGTAATTTTTAGAAATGGACCTATAACTCGATGCTAATATTTTAGCACAGTTTTTAATGTTCTATTGTTACATAACAAGTCAAAAGGAATATAAAAGAGGTATAAGTACTGCAGGGAAATTAGTTGTGTATAGAATCTTCCAATAAATTGAAATTGAAACCGGATTTTCCAAATATAGTATATTAAAAATATTCTATTTGAAGTTAATCTCTTTGCTATGCCCTGACGGTATTATCTCAATACTAATTGGCAAGTCATCGGTAACATTAAATAAAATTCAAGTCCAATTTGAAGTAACAAAATATATTTATTAAACATCAATAAAAAATTGAAAAAAAGAATAAGGAGTATGAATAAGCTTCTGCTTCCGTGTGTGTCAATTTGTACGTGCGCACACTAAATAATTATAATCCATTAACTTTATATTTTAAATGAAGAAAGTTCTCCATCCCTTAATTCTGGTATGACTGCAATATATACATATACGTTGCAAGACATGAACTTAAACTAAGGCAATTATCTCATCAACAGTATGCACACACTCTGCTGCGCTGTAGTAGACAAAACATACTCGCCACTATTACACTTCCTTATACACCAACACGCGAAAAAGTCTTAGCGGGAATAGGAGGGCTGTATATGAATAATTATTTGTGATTAGCATATTTAAATTTAAGGCAGCATATGTAGATTTTCTACAGTAGTATGATAATGAAATATTTTATAGTATGATAATGAAATATTTTATTTGTATATTGACTACATGGTATTTATATGATTAAATAATAAACTTTATTTACATTGCGTAATAATGCACGCACAAATTATGCATTCTCAAGATTTTAAAATCACTGAAAGCAAGATTATGAAAAGAATCAGTATGTAGGATTCTACAACCTTCTAAATCTGCAGATATATTTGGTTTAAACATGCCTATCAAAAAAGTGTGGCAAAGAAGATGAAAAATAGAATGATAAAAAATATTGACTTCTCAAAGATTGTGGTACTATTGAACATTTGTTTTAACGAAAATTGAAAATTTTAAAAAAGAAATAGACAAAAAAGAAAAAAAAATGACGGTTTAAACAATAGATTATCCAGAAGCGTACAATATAGAAAAATTCATGGAAAACCTGATACACTGCTTAGTCAAGTAAAATTAGGTGAATTAGGATCTTGGAAAATATAGAAGCCATCGTAACTATAAATATCATTAGGAAAGATGTTAAATGAATTCCAAGAAGATTTAAATTATCAGTTTAGATGTCAAATCAGTGATAAATAAATGTGTTTAAATATTTAAAAAAAAACTAGAATAATAGCTTTTCTCTCTTTTTAGAGTCATGTAAATATTTATATATTACAACTGAAAATATAAAATGCGTTATGTTTGCGTCTCGCGAGATGCAGATTATCGATTCCTGGTATTGTATTATTATAAATTCATGTCAATTTTTTTAGACCTGAGAAGGGAATGAACTGTAATAAACTTACTATAAAAATATTTTATTTTGAGTTGAAACATAAATTTCATGTGAGTGGCAGAATTATAATTTATGTTACGAAGATTATATCTCAATGATAACTTGCTAAAATGCAATATTCTTTACTATTATTCGAATAGATGATTGATAATATAATAATGGATGTTTCCAATTAAGTAAAGTTTTGAAATACTTAAGAAAGTATATTTCGCTTCAGAATTATTTGTGCACTTACATTATATCTACAATGGACACCTTCCAGAGGCAACAGTTGTTGAGGTTTAGCCCCTAAATCTAAGTGAACTATGGCAGAAGAGAATTCACTTCTAGTTGTCTGTAGCAGCCTGATTTGTGAGTAGGCCTGACACTTTCAGCTGTATATGACAGCTTGCCTGGTGTCTGTGTCTGTCTTTCAGCTCCGTGACAATAGTTCACTGAGACTATTTCAAAAAGCTTGACTATTTATTGCCAGATTTCCATCTTAATTGAAAACATTCGGATTCAGTGGGCATCATCACGTATTGGCCCGTTCTTGCCATTGACCATATATTATCTATTTGTATATGCATTAGTTCGAGATGGTGAATGCTCAATCCGATCAAGATAAGACATGATCTGGAGTAGTTCATTATTGAAAGGCAAGATGAGATGTAACAAATACCAATGAAAATTATCAAATATATATATTTAAAAAATGCTATGCGGACTTATTTATTGCATTATAACTTAAACCACACCCCTAATATTTTATTTCACTTTTTCTGTGTTTGTGTGTGTATGTGTGTGTGGAATTATAATGGCTATCCTTGTTTACAAGAGTTTGTTGTTGGTAATAGTTAAACTGCAAATAATAAATAAGTGATTAATAATAATAAATAATCAGTTTATTGACAAAATTAAGACTATTAATAACATTTAAATAGGTGTTTTTTTTCTTTTTATTATACTTGTATACATATCATTCTTTAATAAAATGTCTTTACATTGAAAGAATTTGTCGTATATACTATATAATAAAAAAATTCCAATAAAATATTAACAACTAAAAAATAAATAAATTATAAAAAATAAATGTTTATTCAAGACAATAATATATATAAATTTATTGAATAATAATAAATAGTGACTTTCTATTATGACGTCATAGCTGTATTTTTTGCTCATATTCAAACAGCAATATTTTTCAGCTTCTTGGAAATTTTTAGTGAAGAAGTTTTTGGAAAATTATTCTTCACTCCAGTCTCATGGACAGCTTTGCAGTTGTGTTTATATATATGGCTCTTGTCACCATTGCCATTTTCCGAACTCTCCTACGATTGTGGAAACGACCAGTTTCTGAGGTAGATATGTCCGATGGCTTATTTGTTATTCCATCGAGCACGTATTTTCCATTTGATATTGGTGAAGATGCACCACTGGAGAGTATTGTAGTACTGACGTAAACAATATTTAACAGTGACATCAAATGGAAATTATTTCATGATGCCACTGCTAGTACCAATTGAGATAAAATCTCTTAAAATGCCATCTGTACTTCGCACCAAATTGATACCAGAAAGAATATTAGTCTTTGTAATAAAAGATGGACTTCTTTTAATTTTCTTTATCCTGAAAAGTGACTTATTGCCCCGATTTTGAAATACTTAAAAACCGGACTTGGATATTTTCCCGATTTTAGACAAATATTCACACAATATGTTGAGAGAAGTGGAACACCTTTTGTCATTACAAAACAAAAGAATGGATTGTTTTAAAGTAACTATATTTTATATAGTAAATATCTAAAGGTCGAGATGCTTAAAAATTCTATTTATTTAGATCTCGTCTAAATTCTTACAATGACAAATGAAGTAATCACTCAAATCGGTCTCTATGAAATCCTAGAATTTCCACTGAAGGAATTAAAGTTTGCTTTCTGTGATGAAGATTCCTATAGATTCCGGCTAGTGCAGAAGATTTATAAATCTTGATTTCTTGAAAAGAAAAATGAATAGATTTAATAATCTGAGGTACCCATTTTATGATGTTTTGATTTGAAAACAAAAAATTTATATTACAATAGAATGATAGTAAGTTAATATCATCATCTGGGGATGTAGATTTTCACTTAGCTATCAATCAATCTGTTACCATGGTTACTCAAAAGTTTATTATTTCAGTCACAAGATGGATTTTTCATTCTAAATACATATTTTAAAAAAGTGGAATCCATTTTGAAATCATTTTGATATTTTTTTATCTAATAAAAAATTTAAGTATTTATTTTGTTGTCTTTATTTGCGATTAATAACAATTTTACATTCAATATTAATGTATATTGATTTTAGGCACACACACATATATACAAACACGTGTACTAATTTTATGCACACATGCAAATGTTTTTTAAATAATAAATTCTTACCGACATGCTTACAAATTTATCTACGAGTTTGGTTTTTTTTTACATTTATTTAAAACTTCTATTTTACCATACATTCTTAAAAATTAAACATCAAATGACCACCATTTTTTATGCTTCCACAATCTCCTAAAATAGCAGTGCCCCTCCCTCCAGTGTAAATTAGAAATAGTTTGGAAATATTGGATGAAAAGACCGCAGATAGGTATTTTATGCTCAAACCTTCTTGCATCCATTGCTAACTATAGCGTGCACCGAATGAAAGTACTATAGTTACTGTGGCTGCGAGATTCCTTACTCTGATAAAGAAGCCACAGTGCATCACATAACATCAACATGCTGATTTATTCTTAAAATGTAGATGTAGATATAAATGACAGAATATATTATTCCTAAAATGGATACAGTTTATTTTAGATAAAGACGTTAATGATTATTTCTAATTCTTTATTAGGTTATCATTTCTAACAATATATCAATTTTTAATTGATTAAAAATTCTAAAGCAATATGTGATGCGAAGAGCCTCAAATTCTCCCCATCTCTTAGCTATTATTTGGTAAATGTTTGTATCCAGATATTGTTATCTAATTCCATTACTATTTCTTGTTTAATACACTGTACAAACTCTCACACACCTACACATATAATGTAATACATGATATTCAAACTCAGACTTTCACACGACCCTCATTTCACATGATCTTCAACTCTCCAAGCCATCTCATATTGCCGATCCACCTGATCACATATGAGATGGCTTGGAGAGTTGAGAGTCATGCGAAAGTCTGAATTCAAATTTCTTATATATTTTTTGTTTACTAAAATAATGTTAGTCTTTAACTTTTATTTATAATTTATATCTGGTCTAGGTACGATATTACAATACTACTCGAAATGAAAAATGTCAAGGCTGTGAATGCAAGAAATTAGATTAAGTAGTAGTAATATATATGTGTATTGCATTGACCTAAATCAATCTCAATTCAGATAATAAGAGTAAATTAACTTAATCAAAGAAATAGTAAGAAGTTAATCAATTAAGGAAGCATAGAACAAATATGGCAATATTCTTTCATTCAATAGAAGACATTAATAAATAAACACAAAAGTGAAGAAATAAATAGTTTTAATTAATCCTCAATATATGGAAATGATATATTAACCGATAACAATTTTCAAATAGTCAAGCATTGGTGGTCGAGAGGTCGGCAACAGCCGCTTTAAAGCAGTTGTCCCAGGTTCGCTTCCCGGCTGTTGCTATGATGCATGAGAAAACCATTTTCAAATACCTTAACTAAGGAAAAGGATATGCATCTGAACACATATACTTTGAAGAAGTTTAAATAGTTGATTATTGAATAAAATGAAAAAAAGAAGTATTAAGTCATTTATTATAAATAGAAGTTTTTGATAGCTTGAATAAGATGACATTAATGTGCAAATACGGAAACTCCAGGGAGCTCTAAAATAACAATAAATTTAACTTATACATAAATTGAATCTACATATACAGATGTATGAAATCAAGACAATTTTCATTATATTATTTTTTTTAATTTTATTATATAATTTTTATTTTTATCTGGAGATGTTTAATAACTTGTTTTGGCTAGAGTTAATATATTAATGTTTTTTTATATAATTATTTTATTATTTGTAATTCATGTCATATATTTGGAATATTTTATTTTATCTGTTATTAATCAATACAACATTGTTTTGAACTTAATTTTTATCCTTTTTTTTGAGCTAGAATGTAAATAGTATTTTAATAAATATTTTTTTGTTTACAATTGTGCCAATTTTAACTTTGCTGAAATAACTTTATTTATATGTTTTACTTTTAAGCATGCAACTATAATTGGTCAGATAAATGTTAGTTCCCTGGCAAGTAGTTCTTTTAATAGTATAAATAAAAATCATCTATACTCAGAAGAATCTTTGAAGTCCTTTCCTATTGCTAATAACTTTCTTCAGCTTCCAAAACCTTTGCATATCACAATCCTTGCTCAAGTTTGTATTCAATCATCTTCTAAATAAGACTTCTAGATTTAAGTTGAATTTATATTGTACATGCATGCTTTTCAAGCAATACCTGTAAGATATGTTCCATTTAATCTGTGCATTTATATATTTTACACAACTTGAGTTGTCTTTTATAAATAGATAATCAATCTTAAAGTGCTGGTTATATGATTATGTCAAAAATTTTAATCCCTATAATGTCTGTTGTTCATCATACACTAAAGAAAAAAATAAAACATCTTGTGCCTTTTTATTTGAAGATAAAAAAAAAGAAAAACAAATTGAGATTTGTTTAATAATTAGAAGATGGCACTTGGCTATAGCAATATTTTAAGATGTAAGTATTTCAATCTTTTCTACTTTTCATTAGTTTTTATATTTGTATTGTACTTTGGCTATATTGAGACTAACTATTTCATGATTTGTTCCCCATTGTGCATTTCTCTAAATAAATTTAGAGTGTTTTTTTTTAAATAAATTATGCTTGCATGAAGAATAGTGTTCCCATAATTCTGAATCTAAATTTCTATCTAGTATTGTTTTAGCCTATAGAAAATTAAGGTAAAGTATCAAATGAATAGATATTTAAACAAATTGAACAGCATTCTGATCAGTATCATTTTCAACTATTATTGATCCACTGCAAAATGAAGGTCTCTTAATCCAGTTTCTCTGCTACATATCCTCTCCTCCATATCACATTAACAAACTTTCTTATTTCATTTATCTCACGTAGATTTTTTCTAAGACTTTATAATCTCTTGGAATCTAATTTAAAACTTCAAATTTCCATTTATGATTATTTCTTCTATCAAAGTGTCCAGCTCTATTTCAATCTCTTAATTCTTTTTAAAATGTCACTGATATCTATTTGTTCTAACACCCATGTATTTCAATTTCTTCTTGTTACTTATATCTCTCAATATTTCATTGATTAGTTGGTTTTTTTTTTTTCTTCTGTTAAATGTCCAAATCTTGATCTATAAATAAGTACTGGCAAGCACGTATATTAAAAACTTTCATCTTCAAACAGATATGCATATTTTTATTACTAAGTTACAATTACATCCAAATTTAATTTTACGATTAATTTGGTTAATTTCATCCATTATATTTCTATTCATGTTAATAATCTGTTCACGGTATTTGTAGTTATTAACATCTGATTCATGATTATCAATCTTTATTGTTTTCACAAAAATCTCCAACTTTTTATAGACTTTTTTAGCATTTTACTTTCTTATGTTTATCTGATAACTTTTGCAATATTTCCAGAAGCACAAGCATTATTTAAAAAATAACTATATTATATGCAAAATCTAGATGATTTAAATAATCTCTATTTTCTCTTGCTCCCTTAGTTTCCTATTTTAATTCACAAAGTATTTTGTGTTAAACTGCTGTAAATTTTTTTTAGATATATGGAATATTTATGTCACACATTTTTATCAATATTAATCTTGGTGTCACCATGTAATGTAATTACTGCTGTTGCAATAATATATATTCTTCAGAATATGACAATATCTTGGGCCTATATAATGAGCATAAAAATATTTATAAAATCAAATGCCTTTTCATAATCTATAAATCTGAAGCTTAACGGAAACATATTCCTATTCACACCAATACATTTAAATTAGAACTCGCAAATCATTTTAAAATATTAACAAACTTTGAAGATGATTCAAACCTAGCAGAAATTATTTAAAAAATAATCAATATTCTATTAAGGAAAGATAACATACTAATTTCTTTTATCTGTAAAATATATTACATTGAAAATTATAAAAGAAGAACTTTTAATCTGAAGCATGACGTGTGAAGGTCATGAAATAAATGGGAAAAGTGTATATGGAGGAATTAAAATATTTTGTTACATGTGTTATGATAAATTATTCTTTGCAATTTCTTTTTAATGTTTGAGTATGATACATAAATATTATTATACAGCTGTTATAAGACTAGCAGAAAGAAGCATTTCTAAATTATAATTAATTAAAAATTTCCTAAAACAACATTTCAAAAAAAGAAATGTTTAACCTAATTTTATTGAATGATAGTGAATCACAGTAAATTCATGATCAATTATTTTTCAAAAAACCATGTGTAAAATCGAAAAAATGTAAGCCTATTAAAAAGTTTGAATAAGGAATTTCATAATTATTCACTGAAATATAGTACAAATGAATAATAAGTTGTTAATTTTTAATACAACTCAGATATACTGTACTTCAAAACATTATATATATATATTATTTGTAAATTATATCTCTGAATACATAATATATAATACTTTTATAGTGGATTTATATGAAGTTGGATGGTAATCACAAATCGTATTTAATTAATTGTTGAACTGCCTTCTAATTGCCACATTTTTTAATAGTAGGAAAATGACCATTTCTTTAGATATTTATATATAAAGTTATTCAAAACAATAAGTCAGAGAGTAATTTTTAATCAACCTATATATTTTAATGTAAATTGATTTTAATGACTAGTATACATTTTAAAGAGAAAGTTATTTTACTCATTTTAAAATTCTATAATAAGTAAACAAATATTATATATATAATGATAAACAATATTTTTATAATAGATAAATATGATCACATGACTCCATTTGACCAGTACAAAAATATTTATCATTACATATCTACTCTATAAAAGTAATATTACTTATTTCAAAATCAATTTACATTAAAACATATATAGACTAAAATAATATATAAAAAGATCTAAAATACAGTAAGAAATAGTCATTTTCTTAATGTAAATAGTTATTGAACATGACTTCTAGAAGTCAGTTTAATTATTAATTAAAAAACTTGGTGTATATATGAGTATAGAGCACAATATATGTTTATATAACTTTAATACTATAGATAAATATGTTTAAAAAATCAGAGTTTTATCTATTTAAGAAAAAGTCTAATGTCTATACCTAATTAATATCTTATTTAATCATTAAATTTTTTTATAAAAATGATAACATTTTCAGAGATAATTGTAATAAATTTTTTCATAAGCAAATAAATATATATATATATTAAGATTTTTAATAGAAAGTTGCCAATAAAACAAAAATATCTATTAAGAGTTTTAATAGAAAGTTGCAAACAATACATAAATCCTCTCATTACAATCTTATAGCAAAATTCTTTTTAGAATAATAAAAATTTAATATAGCTGAATTATTAGCAGAAAAAGAAAGAGAAAATATGGTTATTATTATTTATTAAAGAATAAAAAATATAGAAATGTTAATTTTAAAAAAATTAACTATGTAGTGGGTACATATTGTGTTGGTCATTATTTATCAATGATAGACGCTACAAATTGACAGTTGAAAAATAATGAAAACTTATTTTTCTAATGAATTTTAATGGTTCTAAATTCGGGACCAAAGAAATAAGATGATGGATACTAAAAAATAGCATATTTGTATTCAATGGATCAAAAGTTATGTAAAAGAAAAACTAGCAAAACTCTCCATACAGTAGTGGCACTCAGTGCAAAGGTTTGTGCGTAAAATCCCTATCTAGTGCCTACTTATCCAATATCCCAAACCTTTGTGCATCCATTGATTACTCTGTCTTGCACTGAGTGGCATTACTGTATGGTGAGCTTTTCCTGTTTTAACAGCTTGAGCAAGCATAAGAAATGGTGATCATGTGATGTTTAAAAGAAAAACTAACATTTTGCAAGCCAAAGAAAGAAAAATTATAAAATAAATGATCATGAATTATGTATTTTACTATCTTACTATTACTTATGCTAATAATCATATTAACTTTAATATTTTATTAAACTTAATATTTTATTAAATAATATTTATTTAATAAATAACTATTGAGCATAGATGAGTTCTATTAAGATAGAGACATTGATTATCAAATTTTATTCTTCATTTATAACATTTTTATATCCAAAATATCTTTGTAATTCAGTGAAGAATTTTATTTAATTTTCCATGCCTCAAAAATACTAGTGGTAGTACTAATTAGGAGTTACAGCTTTTAAATGTATCAAGTTAAATAATTGTTTATATATATGCATATTTTTAAAGAAAATATTAAATTAACAGTGAAAGTTTTGATTTCATTTTTAATAAGCACAACTATAAGAAATAGCAGTGGAATAATGAGTTATACATAAAATATCTCTACTTTTATCCTGTAAAAGTCATCAAGTTTTACTATCAGTTCTTATTTTTTCTATATGCTTTATCTTTAAACTTGTTGATTGACTTGATCAGAATAATTAGATTAACCATGAATAAATTACTTTTGTATATATGAATGTGCAATGGCATCCTCAGCATCTGCAGACAAAAATTAAAATAATTCCATCAAATTGTAGGGCTCTTCAATGTAAAAATAAAATATTATGGGAAAAAATCTGATTAATTAAAAAATCTGTGCTTACATGCCAAAAATTAATAAAATATTAACATTTGATAAATATTAAAAATAATATAATGAAACTAACTCAAATAGTCTTTTTTGAAGCATTGTATCCACTATAAATTTTTAATTAATTTTAATCTAAAAACTTTCTGTTGAAATAATAGAAAAATTGATAATAAAAATGTTAAAGCTATATATAAATTTGGAAAACGATCACAGACTTTATATAAAATATTTGAATTTTGTAATGGATTTACAATTGATAAATATTGCAATATATATATATATATAATATTTTCGTTTTGTAACATAGATTACTTTCACTAAATCAAGATCTTTACCATAAATGCTTTAGAAACTCTTTCATAAAAGTAGTAGATTATAGAAAAACCAAAAGTATCAGCAGTGTTGTTTGATTGGTGCAATAACCTATCCCCCCTCCCCCAATCTATATAGAAATGAAATTCAGAATAATTAATATGTTAATTTTTTCAACTTCAGAAAAATCCAATTGTTTTTTCCTATTTTTTCTTGATATATTGTTGGAATGTCATTTTTATTATATATTTCACATGCATTTTTTAAATTATTTTGTCAAACAAGTTAACCTAGAATCATGATAAAAACATTTTTAACTCTTTCAAAAAAATAATTATCAGATTAAGATTTTTAAAATTTTGTAATTTTTGTTTGATAATCAACACTTTGAATTAGATGCAAATTCAAAATTCATTTTGGTTTTGGTTAATGATTCAGTGATACGCATTATTTTTGTAGCATATATGTAATTTTAACTATATTAAATGTAATTGTATTAATAACATTTATTTGGTATTCCTAGTAGGTGCCCAATGAAAGTTTTAGGTTCAAGCAATTTAAGTATATTATTAAGATACTCTATCTTTGAATCAATCAGAAAACATAACTTATAATCTTTGAATTACTCTGAAAAACTGACATTGCATTAGCATAGTTAATGCCCTATTTTCCCAGCAACAAATTTAAACTATATACCAAAATTTTAGCTCTTACATTTTTTTTATTGACAAAACCTATTAGTATCATTATCATAAGCTTGTTTTTTACAATTTTTAAAATTAATGTTTACAATTTTTTTCTCTCTCTCTTAAGTCTTACGCTTTTGTATAAACAGATATAAAAATGGTTAATTTTAATTTCTGTATCTGTATTATTGTTTTTTCTAGTACAATCAAGTTGAATTATATCTATTTTACATATATTAATATTTATTTATTTTTACTTTATTATTATTAAATTAAAATATTCTGAACTTTATATCTTAAATAAATATGTTTATTTTTTACATGTCCAGCCATTCTAAAATCAAAAATTAAAACAATGTTAACTTAGACTAGAAATTTGTCACTGTTTCCAGTAACTAATGTATTATTGTTGCAACAACATCATTATGTTTGTTAAATGCCGAACACATATTATTTTACATAGAATATCATCTTGTATATATTAATGTTTATTTGTCTTTGTTGAACATTATTGATTATAAGTTGTTTATTAAGATTTTTTTGTTTCAGTTTTAGTAATTGTATATGTAATTTATTATGAGCAAATGATATTTGTTTTTTAGCCAATACAGAAAATGCTGATTTTAATTTTAAACAGATACTTTTTGTCTATCTTTTCTCCATTTGAAAGTATTTTTGTCTAAAAAGAAATCATTGAATTGAAAATTATAATCATTAGTTTATTTATTCCAAAAAAATATGGAAATACATAGCAGTTAATAAATAGCAGTATAACATAAATGCATTTTACATGCTGAGAGCACTGAAATTCATTTAGGTTCATCATCAATAGTATTCAGTCACATGGACAAGTCCAGAAAATAGTCACATTACCAATTCATTCATTTTTCCAATCCATTCTTTTCATTGTCCAGCTGTTCAGTTCCAAATAACTTTTCCCATCTCTTATGTCATGAAACAATGTCAGTCTTATCCATCCTTTCTTCTTGTTTTCATTCATCATTTCCTCCAGAACATCTTTCATTAAACTATACTTTCTTCTTAATATATGTCCAATCCAATTTCTCTTTCCATTTCTAATTTGTTCAATCAATCTTTTTTCTTCATTTACTCTTTTCAAAACTTCATTTGTTATTTTATTCATCCAACTGCTTTTTTCCATTCTTCTCCATGATCACATCTCAAAGATTTCCAATATGGTCCTAATTTTATTATTCATTGATCATGTTTAGCAAACATACAATATTAGTCTCCACACTTAGTATTTAATTAATCTTTTCCTTAATTCTCTCTTCAAAGGGTTCACAAAAATTTTTTTTCTCTTAATAAATACCTCTTCTCAATTGTATTCTTTTTTTAACATCATCTTCATTTTTTCCATCCTTACTCGGCCAATTACCCAAATATGTAAATTCCTTTTCCTGTTGAACTATGTTACCATGGATTTAAATTTGCAGTCTTTTTACATTTCTTACTATCCATATACACATAGACTTCTTAACATTAATCTTCATTCCAGACATCCTTCTTCTAATTTATTCAACATATTCTGAAGACACTTTTCATCTTCAGATATGAGAGCCATTTGCTACTCCACAATCTAAATAATTATTTAACAAGTTTTTAAATTAAATATTAAAAAGAACAGATGACATACTGCATCCTTGTCTAACCCTCTTTGTATATTCATTTCTTCAGATTCATTATTCCTTTTCTCAGTATACATATCCCAAATCAATCTCTCTTTCCAAAATACTCCTTTATTTTTTAAGATGGTCATAAATTTATTCCAGATTACTCTATCAAATGCTTTTTTTCTAATCCACAAAACATATAGCAATTCCTTTATCTTTTTCACTATATCTCCCTGCAATTGTTCTAACAAGACTAATAGCATCTCTTATACATTTCCCTCCCTGCTATTTTTTTTGAATTAACATTTTTGTAATTTTTATTTTTTAATAAATAGTAATAACTACATTTTGTCTTTCTTTTTCTGCTTATAATTTAGATATATTAATTTTTTTTTATTGTAGAAAGAATTTTGCTACAAGATTGTACAGAGAGGATTTATGTTTTGTTTGCAACTTTCTATTAAAACTCTTAATAGAGATTTTTGTTTTATTGGCAACTTTCTATTAAAAATCTTAACATTTTCAGAGATAATTGTAGTAAATTTTTTCATAAGCAAATAAATAAATATATATATTATCATTTTTATAAAAAAATTTAATGATTAAATAAAATAATATTAATTATGTATAGACATTAGACTTTTTTAAGTCTAATGACTATTTATTTTTAGATTTTTTCTTAAATAGATAAACTCTTATTTTTTAAACATATATACCTATAGTATTAAAGTTATATATACATATATTGTGCTCTATACTCATATGTACACCAAGTTTATTTAATTAATAATTAAACTGACTTCTAGTTGTCATGTTCAATAACTATTTACATTAAGAAAATGACTATTTCTTACTGTATTTTAGATTTTTTTATATATTATTTTAGTCTATATATGTTTTAATGTAAATTGATTTTGAAATAACTAACATTACTTTTATAGAGCAAACATGTAATGATATATATTTTTGTACTGGCCAAATGGAGTCATGTGATCACATTTATCTGTTATAAAAATATTGGTTATCATTACATACATAATATTTGTTTGTTTATTATTATGAGTTTTAAAATGAATAAAATAACTTTACTCTTTAAAATTTATATCAGTCATCAAAATCAATTTACATTAAAATATACAGGTTGATTAAAAATTACTCTCTGGCTGTTATTGTTTTGAATAATTTTATATATAAATATTTAAAATATAGTAGGAAATGGTCATTTTCCTATTATTAAAAAAATGTGGCAATTAGATAGCAGTTCAACAATTAATTAAATATGCTTCTATCATCCAACTTCCTATCAATATATTATAAAAGTATTATATATTATGAATTCAGATAGATAATTTACATATAATACATATAAAAAGTTTTGAATTATAATATCTGAATTATATTAAAAGCTAACAACTTATAATTCATTTGTACTATATTTCAGTGAATAATTATTAAATTGCTTAACTAAAATTTTTAATAGGCTTACATTTTTTCGATTTTACACATTGTTCTTTGAAAGATGATTGATCATGAATTTATTGTGATTCATTATCATTCAATAAAATTAGGTTAAACATTTTTTTTAAAAAAAATATTGTTTTAGGTAGTTTTTAATTAATTATAATTTAGAAATGCTTCTTTCTGCTAAAGTCTTTTAACAGCTGTATAATAATATTTATGTATCATACTCAAACATTAAAAAGAAATTGCAAAAAACAAATTATCATAACACATGTAACAAAATATTTTAATTCCTTCATATACATTTCTCCAATTGTTCTTTTTTTATAATTTTCAGTGTAATATATTTTAGAGATAGAAGAAATTAGCATGTTATCTTTCATTAATAGAATATTGATTATTTTTTAAATAATTTCTGCCAGGTTTGAATCATCTTCAAAGTTTGAGTTAAAATCCTCAATAAAACTTTAGAAACATTATATAGCAAATTTATTGTCCTGTATTCTTTACATTTAGAAGCTTTTTCTTTTTAGCAATTGGAATCATTATAGTCCTTAAAAAATCTTCAAGCCAAAGTCCACTATTATAAATCAACTTGCAAAATCCAATTATTTCCTTCATAGTAAATTCTGCTATTTCTTTCAAAAATTCTATAGATATTGCATTGAATCCAACAACTTACCATTCTTCATTTGCGCAATGAACTTTATTACTTCATCGGTCAATATGGCCATACCTTTATCATCTATTTTAATATCTTCTTCATTTTCCAAGTTCATAATTCATTGAATTATTTTCTTTTCTAAATACATACTGAAGGTATTCTTTCTATTTTTCCATTACATCATTGCCATCAGTTATCTATTTTCATTCTTATCTATAATTTCATTTGATAAACATGTCTTTTTCCCCAAGTGATATTTCTAATTCTATCAATTATGAGACCATATTTTTTCACTTGTTGAAGCATTTTTATTTCTCTACATTCTTGTTCCAACCATTTTTCTTTTTTTAAATCTGTTTCTCTTCTTAGTTCATTATTAAGTTTTTGGATGCACTTTACCTATCCTCAGTATTAACATTCTTCCAACTTTTTAATATACCTTCTATTATCCAAGGTCTTTTAGTTTTCTTTGACTGAATAGTCCCTATTTCATTTTTTTCTGCTTTCAATAATCCTTCTTGCATTCTACACTAACACTTATCAGAACTAATATTGAATTTCAAAAATCTTACACGTTTCACTTATCAGAATTATTAATATATTCCACATCTTTATCAATCCTTTTTTTTTTTTGTATTTTCACATACTAAATCAAAGTTTGCATTCTCTAATTCATCTTATATATCTTTTCCCTCTTTTTATTCTTTTTTAAACTCAATTTTAATTTAGAACCAAATTATGATCTGAGTTTATATCAGCACCAGGCAAAGCATTTAGGTTATACTGCTATTTATTAACTATTATTTATCTCCATATTTTTTGGAATTAATATTTCTTGAGTTTTCATTTATTTTTTGTGACAAAGTTTTTTTTAATCATTAGTTTGTATAGATTTTTTGTTTTCTATATAATTTTCATATTATCAGAAAGTTGTGTCAGCCATTTCCCAGAGTCATCATTTAATAACCATAAGGATTCTTAAGATAGTTCATCCTTTACACTTATTTTACGATTTCTTGAATGTAATTTTTTTCAGTATTTATTGAGAATAATTAAAACGCATTTGATGCTTCTTCTTTATTTTTATTATTTTGATTTATAATAAAATTCTCATTTAATAATGAATTTTTTAATTTGATGAAAATGATTTTCATTATTATAATTATTAATTAAATCTTAATTTTAAAAAAAAAAATTTCATGTTCACAATTTGAATCTGTCTCATGCATAGTAGAAGTTTTCTTATATTGTTTGCAGTTTTTAGAAATGTATCAAGACTGCATGTTTATTGATTTGTTTTTTTCCTGATGAGCTTTTTTTAATTTTCTATGCTCTGTTTTTTTACTTTCTTTTCTCATTGTTTTGAAGAATTAAAAAATATAATGTAAATGTATGCAAAAGTAGATTAATTTTTACATTGTTCTAAAAAAAAAAAAATTTGAAACTTATTTCAATGCTAATATTATCATCATCTTTTCACATAATACAATGAATGAACATATTTCAGTTAAATTATATACTGTTCATTTTGCAATACTATAAAATAAAAAACTAAAGGAAAATTTATCATTAAAAATATCAATTAAAATTTATGTTGAGTTTTTTTCAGTATAATTGAAGTAAATAATTTTTAAAAAAATATACTTTTTTTGCCTTTTCAAAATATTTCTTAATCAGTTATCCAACAATTCACCTGCTTATCAAAACAGGCAAAACTCTCTATATATATTGCCATTCAGTGCAAGCCAGAGTAATCAATGGATGCCACTGTGTGGCAAACGTATAGAGTTTTGCCTGTTTTGATAACAGTTATGAGCAAACATACGAAATGATGATCATGTGATGTTTATTGGCTTAATTCACCTGCTTACTAGTCTTCTTTATAGCTACAAAATCTATTTATATTATTTACACAAACCTACAATCTTATTTTGATATTTTTATACATACAGTGGAAATGCAATATCCACAATCCACTATATTTTATCTCAATATCGCTAGAGAATATGACTTATAGCAGATAATAGCTCACAGTTTTGTTTATTTTCTGTTCTCTATAGTATTGTAAATAAATCTACATAAATAAAAATATTTAAAACATATACTCATATATATTTAAATACAGAGTTTACGATAGCTTAATATATACAAATGTATATGCCTCTACAAGTTAAAATTTAATTCTTAACAATTAATAAAAATAGAGAATGTTTTTGGAGACATTCTTTTTTTTGTATGAAAGTTTTTTTGTTTTTTTTACTAAATATTTTATGACTAAGGGAGGAAACAAACAAACAGTTTTTAAAAAAATACTGGAAGTGATTTTTGTTTATTTGCTTCTCTTTTAAAAAACAATTCATTATAATGCAAAAAAAATACTATTTAAAATATTTTTAAATGCCGGAAGTCATTTTTGTCTGTATCCTCCATAACTTCATTAATTGGAATTTTAAATAGAAAGCAATACAACTGCTAATTTTTTAATATTGCAAGATAGAAAAAAAAATCAACCATTATCGTCCATTGCAGGATAATATCCAAATTTAATTCAGTTATTCTGATCATTAGCTTCTCTTTTCCATCTCACACAAACACACTTCCTTATTTCATTCACCCCCATCTCACCTATGGTCTTTTTTCAAGGTTTTGTACAATCTCTTGAGATCCAGTTTAAGACTACAATTGTCTATCTATTTATGATCTTTTAGCAATATATCCAGATCAGTTCCATTTCAGTGATATTTGCTTCTTCTCTCATTGATATATTTTATTTTTGACCCATTTTGTTATTCCTAATATGCAGCTCTCATACTTTGTTGAGAGGTCTGAAGTCTCAGATCCATAAGAAAAAAGTAATAAAACACATTTATCAAAAATCTTCCTTTTCAAACATCCAAGTTTAATTCTATCCATTAACTTTCCATCTGTATTAATAATCTGACTAAGGTATTTATAGCTCTTAACTTACTTTAATCCCTCGTTATCACTCTTTCATATTCTTCTGAGAAAATTTATTGAACATTATTTTAGGTTTTTTTCTTTTAGCATTTATCTTTAGTTCTACTTTCTCATTTTTATCTGATAACTCCTGCAACATTTCCTAAAGTTTTGAAGCATTATTTGCAAAAACAAGCACATCATCTGCAAAATATAAATGATTTAAATAATTTCCTTTTTTTTTACTCCTTTAGGTTCCCACTTTAATCCATAAAATACTTCTTGTAAAACTGCTGTAAAAGATGTTGGAGATATGAAATCACTTTTTCATATAGCCTTTTCAATGTTAATCTTAGTATCACTATGTAATGTAATGATTGCTCTTCATTTTGATATATTATCTTCAGAATAAGATAATATATTTGATGATCCAATGCTATAATCACTGAAGAAATGCTTGTAGAATCAAATGCTTTTTTCAAAATCTACAAATCCAAACCACAATGGCAATTTATATTCATTAGTTTTTTTCTATCACTTAAATCCTGCTTCTTCTTTTGGTTAGATAAAATCTAAAGTTCATTGTAGATAAGATGTAAATATCTTGTTAAAAATATATGTAACTGATGAAAGACTAATATGTCATTTTATAATATCTTTTTCATAATTTTTTAAAATATCCAAATCATCTAATACATCTTTATCATTTAGACAATTTGTTAATTAATTTTGCAAATGATTTTTTATTTCTTCACCTGCTTTTTGTAAGATATCAATTATAATTTCATCATTTTCTGGAGATTTTTCTTTCTTCATAGATTTAACTACATGTCTCACTTCTTCATTTAAAATGCTGGACAATTCAGAAGATGTAGTAATTGTAGGGGATTAAAACAGGCAAAAACTCTCTATACATATTGCCACTTAATGCAAGCCAAAGTAATCAATGGATGCCAGAAGGCTTGTGCATTGAGTGGCAATAGATATAGAGTTTTGTCTGTTTTAATAGCAGTTATAAGCAAGCATAGTAAATGGTGATCATGTGATGTTAATTGTAAGGGATATTTTGTTTTCCTGTTCTTTATTATTAGATAATTTTTTGTAGAACTCTTCCACACATTTTTTTTGTAGTAATAGTTCTATCTTCTTATTGCAAAAATAAGTTTCCCACCAATACCAATATGTTGTTTTATATGTTTGATATTTTTACTCTTTTCTATGGTGATCATGTGATGTTTAGTGGTTTATAACATCAATTATAATATAAAAGAAAAAAGAAAAAAATGTGTGTAATTAAAAAAAAAATTGCAAATTATATATGAGGCAAATTAAAGCAAATCAAAATAAGTTTTAGTTTTTATAATGGTGACATTGAAGAGGTAAAGCTCTAAGTGGCTGCAAAAATATCAGCAGGAACAAAGGCATTGGTTCTAGTTTTGATTTTTGTTAGTTAACAATGAGAAGATCTCAATTTCCAAGATATAGGATTAATAGTAATATGACACCCCAAAATTCAAAGGTTAAAAAAGTGAAGCTAGTAATTTTTAAGTTTGGAAATGTTTTTTTCCAATGAGGACCATTAACATGAATGTGGGTAATAGATGAGATAAGTTGGAAATACAAGGTGTGATATGTTGGACTATTTCCATCATTTATGAGTGAATGTTGAATGTATAGAAAATTGTAAACTTTATTTAAACTTTCCAAATACAAACAACTTGTTAGTAATAACACACAAATAGACAATACAGGTTAGTAATTACACAATGTTTCGAGTAGTATTATTCTCCACTCTTCTTCAGGTGTTGCTGACCTTTATGCACAGTGACAATATTCACTTAGAAGTTGAACTCGCACCTTTAGACTCTTGAATATCTAATTTAAGGCTAACGCAGTACATAAACATTTGGCAATAGTTTTTCTGCCAAAATTAGATCAATACTTTTCATTTTATTGCTCAAGAAAGATATTTTACAAATTTTCTTGACTTAGAAAACAGTTTATTGAGTGAAATACTATATCACATCAAAACAAAAAATAAAATATATGTGGTTTCAATATAATTCAATTTTTTTTTATTAATAAATGTGATTGCACAGACAGAAAAGTGACTGTTGCTATATTGAAAGAATTGTTACATTTATGAATATTAATGTTTTTTTTTACCATTTATACTTTTTTTTGTTTATTTAATTTATTTGATTAATGTATAATTAAAGTAGCATATATTTTGCTGTTTCACTGTGATTTTTTTGTGTTGAATTATATGATTCGAGAAAGAAGGCTATTAATGTTTATTATGATATTATTTAAATTATAATATCAATTTACTAAAATATTAAATAATTAAATTTCTAATAAAATTATATTTACACAAAGATGAAGAACTATATAATGAACTGAAGTTTCTATTGAGAATTATTTTATTATTATCAATTGTTTATTAAGTCAATATTTCATAAAGGGAAAAAATATTGATCAAGGCATTATATATTTATATTGCCAGAAAATTCACAAGTTTTACTTGGATATATGTGCATAAATATATTGAAATATAGATTTTATCAGAAATAAATCATAATATGGCTTAAATATGCACAGTCTTAACTTCCAAGATAGTTTCAATGCTACACATTAATAGCAATATTTAGGGATATAAATATAATATTAGAATAAGTTATATAGTTAATCAGTGCATATGTTAGCATTATAAATATATGCAAGATTGAAGGTGCTTGTGCTAATTTAATTAATCTCAAGATATGCAAGTCTTTGATCAATTTTAATTTTATTTATAAATTATCAAATTTTCATTTCAATCAATATAGATGTGAGGAAGGATTGATAATATGAGTAAAGTAAATGTAATCTGAATCTATTTTACTGTTAATGGCATAACAATATACAAACTCGGACCTTGCACACATCAAGTATTTTTTTTTTTTTTAGACTTTGTTGAAGTACTAATCATCAAACATTACTCAGTTATTTCTAATATATTTAGGGATAATAAGTATAATTGAAAAAAGAATGACATTATATAAAATTTATCGTTTTTTTAAAATTAAGTTGATCTAAAGCGTCTACCGTATGTTTATTGATTTATAGTCCATACATTTTTAAAAATATTTCTACAAATTATTATTCACTGTGAATACATAAAAAAGAGAGAGATTCTTAGACAACCCTAAGAAAATGAAATCAGCAGAATCTCAGTTCTTTCCCAACTGTGGAACAATACTGCTGAGATTGTATGATACAGAATCCGATGCATAAGTAGAAAGAATAAGATCGAGAAATGGTGGAAACACTAACTGTAGGAAGGAAAATGTTATTAATTCATTTTATTTTAATATATTATTAGTATTTATAGATCAGTGTTATTATGCATACATCATCATCATCACTATTTTCGACCATTATAGATCAATTGAATAGCATATTTAAATATTTTTCTAAAATTATTATTAAATTTAAATCATTTATTTTAATGATTATATTTCTTATATATATATAAAATAGAACACAATAAAACGCTAAAATGTCCGCTAATATTCATAATACAATAACAAAACTTAAGTATATTCCAAATAACGGTAAACGACTTATAATATAATATAAGTAAAAAATCATAGAGAAATATTTTCGATTATGATTCAAATTTTAGAATGGAATCATCTACTACAAACCGGAAACACATGTCGATTTAAATATCCCATAATTTGAATTGAGTTGATAATAATTATGGATATAATCGAAAATATTTCTCTATGATTTTTTATTTATATTATAAGTCATTTACCGTTATTTGGAATATACTTAAGTTTTGTTATATATAAAAATTGTATTTAATAGTAATTAACAAATTGTGAGTTTTACATTACAAATTAATCAATAAATAAAATTAATGATGAAATGATAATATATGGAAAATATAGATTTATAGATTATACAATGTATATATATAAGTCCTTGCACAGATTCAAATTAAATTAAGATAGATATATATATATATTAAAAAATAAAAGTGTACAAATAATAGAAAATTCTTATATATATATATATGTCAAAATAAGATTATTATGTTTTTTTTTTATGTTTGTGAAAATAAATAAGAAATAATATCATTAATTAAAACAAATATGTATATTATTTTGTAGCACTGAAAACTGCTAGGCAGTCAAAACTGTCAGATAATTGAATTTAATAAAAATCATTGTGAATAGAGTAAAAAAGTAACTCATTTTTGATAATTTTGTTTAAATATAAGTAAAGTAAAAATTGCAAATTCTGAATGTATACATAATGAAGCAGTCAATCTTAGCTTAAGATTGTGCTCCATGTTTCTATCTACTAACCTGTGTTTAAATCCCTATTTCCCATCCCGCTCCTTTTAACGTATATATATTTTTATGTATATATTTGAGATGTGTGCCTAAATTATAAAATTTAATGTTTCAATAACATGTTTTAAAATTATTATTAATTTGTTTTATTAATTATTAGTTTTTATTATTATTAAAGTATTATAGATGTGGCTCAAATATATACATAGGAGCAAAACTTACTAACAAAATATTGATGTTTTTAAATATTTATTATATGTCATTTTTAACTTTTTCTTTTTAAATTGCTTGTTTTTCTATTAAACTATATATTTTTTATAAAATCCAATATGGAAGATGTGACTGTTGTTAATTGTCCAAAAATAATTAAAGGGAGGTATTTTTTAATTAAAGTTTACTTAAAATAAATGGGATTAAGTAGATTAAAGATTTTCTTTTGTTGAAAACATGTTGTCAAATCTATTTCTAATCTGGAAATAGATTTGAATTTATTTTGGACGTTATCTAACAATTGCATCTTTCAAAAACAACTGATAAAAGAAAACGTATATAATGGCTGGATTTTAAAGCAAGAAGAGATTAGCTACTCTAGTGAAAATGATTGTTAACATCGCGGTGAAACTTAAAATGATGTAGCAGTAAATCCAACACTTTTCAGCGGCCTCTGCCGCTACCGTAACATCCTGCTGCCCAAGAGTGAAAAGCCCGACCTAAGAACTTCAGTGTGCTAATAGAAGCTTGCTGCCACAGGAAAACTTGCAATATTTTAAATTGAACTCTTAAAATTGCAAGGTAAATTATTTCAAACCACCACCATTGAAACTAAATCTAGCTTGCCTAATTAATCTCGAATTCTACTATCAAGTTTTCTCATGTATTCTTTAACTTTGCCTTTTTTTTGTTTTAAATATATATGTAAATTGTTTTTCAATAATTTCTATAAATTTAATCCTATCTCATATGCTTTTCTTTTTAATTTTGGTGGTCATTTATTTATATATATTTATTATTTGATTTATATATCTGCTTGCTTATTAATATGTCAATCTAAAACAATCTGACGAATTGAATTTTCTAAAAATCCTTTCTTTTTTTTAAGTAAGCCTTCATGAATCAAGTTTATTAACGTCCTCTTAAAATATAACGTATTATTAATTAATATACTCGCCAGATTGTTTTTCAAGCCAACATTCTGTTTATGTTTTAATATAATATATATATATATTTGTTTAACTCTGGATTTTCTACCAGTGAAAATCCAGAACTCAAGCTAATTAAGCTCTGAAACATTTATCTTATATTCTTTATTCATTTCTGAAAAGGTGACCGATTATTTATTTTCTATATAACTGCTAGTTATTCTTTTTTGCTATACTCTTAAAATAGTCTATGCTTAAAAGATCATATACAGTATTTAATATATTCCAGTTATTGTAAAATCAACGAAGGTGAGATTGATTTATTTTAACTAGCAGAAAAGGGATGGGGAAAAATCTTAATGTTTCTTTTACTGGGTAAAATCTTAATGTATATTTTAGTAAATGAAATCTAAATTTCTCTCTATATATTATAATTGCATGGTGTATTATAGTATTCAAACAAGGGTCATTTATTTTAAAGCAGTAAAATTTATTCAATGTTGTTAGTGACATTTATCATTACTGCATTGCCGACATTTAGCCTCTCTTATGTATATATATATTACATGCTTCTAGTCTTCTAATCTGGGGGTTGCGACAAGTTCGAACCCATAGATTTCTTCTCATACCTCATTCCATAGATAGTTGAGCTATCTGGAACCACATTTATTTCATATAAAATACCTCTGGCAGTGATCCCATAAGTTTGGCACACGCTATGCATATTTTCATATAGATAAAAGGCCTCTCGCGTCAGTTATACCAGCAAAAGTCTGGGCCATGCCATGCCTATCCACTTTTCTCTAAGCACTACCCAAGAAGGGGGTGTGAGATTTCGTTTTTTATCCAGAAGCACGACCTTTTCCTCTTGGGTCATTTTTAGGCTATTACATCAGCACCACAAACTTATTTGTATTAGTATTTCTCTTGCTTCATGACCCAGTTTTAATGCTCTAATATTAAAATTAAGCTTTGCTTAAAATATATATAAATGCCAACTACTTCTATTTTATTAATTAAATTTATTTCAGTCTTATACAATCCCACCATTGTGATTTATATATCTATATAAGAGTATCTATATGCCTTGGGGAAAATAAAGCATTTGTTTTACTATCGTTAAAATAATTTTTCATTAAATATTTGGTCATAGTTCAAATATAATGTTTTCAAATGTATTTTGTTTATTTTCACGATCTCAATGGTGTGAAAATAATTTATGTCATATGTATAATGAATTTCAGAACGCTCCCCTAAATCAGATGTTAGTCACCACGTTTCAGAACCGTAAATCAAATCGTTAATAGCAGTATTATGTAATTCATTCTAATATTCGATTGGCATTTTAATATTGGACCCACCAAAGATGTGTGTTTATTTGTAATGTATTATTTAGCTAATAAAGAGCATATGAGAAATAATAGCGTGAATGACACTATGTAATTATCTACCGCTTGCTCATTCACGCACATACTAATGTACTTAATTTATAAATGTATAATAATTTGTCAGTATATTAAAATATATTATTATCTAACTTATTTGAGTAGTTCGAATTCCTTTTTCCTCCACTTCCACATATTACAGCCATGCTTATATATCTTTTAGTTTAGTCATAGTAATAGATGTCTCATTGTCTTCTCAGCTTTGCTAGTCGGCCGGATTAAGATTAATTCTCATGTGCCATCACTATTATGTTATTCATTAGGTGTTAGATCTGGGGCTTAGAGAGTGGGTTCGAATCCAGGCTAGTCCCTGACCTAAATCTTGGGCTTGTCTGGGTTTGAAGTACATTTTGTGAGTTCCAGCTCATGTTAGATGGATAAACAGGTTTTGACCGGCACAATAAAGACTTAATATACAAAATTTATGGACAATAGTCTTTCTGCTATAGATTATTCATGATTGACAAGATATATAATAACTCTATAGTAGATTATTCACAGAGTTTTTTTGGAACATTATTCCTTTTTTTTTTTTACAGCAATATTATTTAATGTCCCATTTTAATTTAGATTCTTCCAAGAAACTTATTTATTCCATGTCACCAAATCAAAAATTTATTTATTTTATTTGTGAATTATCTTCAAAGGCTATATGCCTACTCTGTTTATGTCACAGTTTTTTTTTTTTTTTGCAAATGTTTCTTACAGTCAATTAGTTTTTTTTGTTGTTGCTATTATTACAGTACTTTTTTTTTTTTTAAAAAAACCCAATTATATATACATTACAACGCATGTTCAATCTCCCTAAAATTCAATAAGACAGTCAATCAAACATTTTTATTGGCTTATTATAAAATTAATATTATTATTTAAGTTTTATAAAATTAATATTATTATTTAAGTTTTGTACTTTGTCAAACAAGTTTTACAATTCCAAGAGGTCATCTTGTATAACTTTTAAAATTTTTGTATCAATTTTAAAATCACAGTAAAAAATATATTATCAAAACCAGTTGTGGTCCAACTTTACATCACTGGAGCTTTTGATGATGTCAGGATACCACATCTCATCCACCTTCTTGGCGGATTTGAAATTCCCTATGGCATCATTAATATTATAAAGAATCTTCTAAATAACAGAGAAAGCTCCATCTCACTCAATGGAAAAATCTCAGATCATCTAAATCATTACTTCAAGGCTCACCATTCAGTGCCTTACTTTTTGTCATATATATAAATCCCTTTTTAAAGTCTATAGAACAAAATCTTCCAGGATTGCACATACCATCCATCAACAAAACCATCACCCACATTGCCTACATGGATGACATAGTTGTTTTTCTTCCATCACCTAAATTCATACTGACACTATACAAAATAATGAAAAAATTCTCACATGAGTCAGGTCTATCATTCGATCTAAATAAATCTGCCGCCTGGAGACTATCTTCTGGTAAAATCATAACCTCACCATTCTCAGAGTAACCTCAAAAATTCCTTGGGTTTCCTTTATACTTCTCTCTATCAGCTATGAAGAATGTTGTCCAATAATACATTCTTGAGCCAGTCAATAAGATCACCAATTCCTTATCAAAAATTTATACTTCGTTGTATGCCAAAACTGTGCTAATGAATATGCTGGTATTTCCCAGGATAGCCTACTTTCTGCCTTTTATCAAATTTTCCAACAAATTTATTTCTAAAATAAATTCCCATTGCACAAGACTTTTGTAGAAAGGAAAGACTGTAGCCATTAGTCTACGAAAAAATGCAAATGCATTCAAGATGGAATGGCCTATCACTTCACTCAGTGCAAGTATTGCGAATGCAACACATGTTCAATCTATTAAGAAATTTAAGTAAATTCATCCCAAAGATCATCCCTCCCAGTTTAAAAAATCCAACTGATACTCTGCTGCCTCTACAAAAAAGTTGGTTAAATAATCTCTTAATAAAAATAGCAAAAATCACAATGATTGACTTTCAGCAGGAGTCAGAAAAGGTAACATTCTGGGATGCATACTGGCTCATCAACAAAATTTCTTTGACAGATCCGACCCAGCTTGATACCATGAATTTTGGTCTAATTAAAAAGTTCAAAAGGTGGAATCTAGAAACAAAGTGCTTTGATTTTCTACTCAAGCTAAATATGGATGCACTTCCCATCAACAGCTTTTTAGTAGCAGAAGCTTTACCAAAATAAGACTCAGTCTGCCCTATGTGTAAAAGACAGGAAGATATGATAACTCATATCTTCGAACAATGCTTAATTATGCAAGAATGTAGGAACATAATATTAACTATCTACCAATATAAACAACCATTCATTGCCTTACTAAGACATGCAATAGGAAATGGAGAATATGCTATAGTTAGAGGTGCTACCTTTTTGGCCTGCAATATTTGGATAACTAGATGTGAATGGTTATTCAACGGGAATGATAGGATGATGTCACAGATATTTCTAAAAAATCTCAAGAAAACTAGAACCAGAGTCAACTCATAGCACCTCAAATTATCTATAATGCAACATGGAAGCTATTCAACCAAAATATCTGAACAATCAGAGATAACACAGATAAAACTGAATAGATTACTTTCCTATTATCAGATAACCATACACAATTCCAGGGTCAAAAGAATCAATGATGTCATCCCAGTGAATTGCAAAGATTCAAATTCAATAAAGCAAATACTTTTGGACTATAAAAGACAGTTTGAAAAGACTTGATACAATCATTGTAAAAATTTTCTAATAATTTTAGATAAGTTTAATCAAACATTATTAAGCTGTAATTTTAAGTTAATACAACAAAGTTAAGATCTGTACAATCTGAGTTTTAATAAATTCTTGATAAAAATATATATATTATTAAAGTTAAATGTAAACACTGCATACACTGAGTTAAATTTTGAAAGGGACAATACACTATAAAAACACATCATATGTTAAACATATAAACAAATTATTTAAAACAAGATTAATGCAGCATTATTCATATTAATTTATACAGTGTTAAAATGAATTACAGCAATAAGTAGTAACATAACTTATTGTTTATTTTAAGTTTCTTTAATCTATTTTAAAAATTAAAGGGATATTATTTTAAAAAGATTTAAGTAAAGTTATTATTTTGTAAAGGGATCCATTACAAGAACAATAGTAAATGAATTAAATAAAAACGATTTATTTTAATATTTGTAATTTAAATATTTATTTTTAGTATTATAATCTGTATATTTAATTTTATTGAAAGATGTAGTTTTAAAATAATTTTTATTAAGATGGATGCTATATTTTTTTTTAAGACTTTATTATTGTCTGTAAATATATTGTATCCATGGAAACTATAGGAAATTTTGGTGTAAAAAAATAAAAATTAATTAATTTGAGTAAGGATGATAATGAAATCAATCATATAGTAGAAACCTATAACTAGATGTGCACAAGAGGAATCATTCTTTGTTCCTTGTTATTCATTTGCTGGCTAAAGTTTAATTGTACCAATATTAAATTAGCCATTTTGGTTTATTGTTGTTTTGGAACAGAAAAGGGTAGAATTTTATGAATCTTTTGCTTATAAAGCACATGCAACTTCTAAGATTTTGAAAATAAATAACAGTACATCTAAAATATTATAATAAGTTAAAAATTCATGGATAAACAGAATTAAAATAATTTTCTTGAAATAGGAAAAGATCTAAACTAAAATGCTAATAATCTTGTTATTCATTTGCTAAAATTATGATTTATTGTATAAACACCTGTATACTGATACAAACTTTCTTCAAATTAATGGAAATTTTTTAAAAATATTTTTCTAAAAAAAATGTCAATCTTTGTAAAATTTATCTCAAAAAATAAAAACTGCTAATTATCTGCTAAAAATATTTAGAAATGAAAAAAACCAACTTAATTTAATGATATTTCTGTACTTGTTTCAACTTTATTTATTGTTTAAATTATTGCACTAATAGACTTATTAAAAAGGATAAAATTCTTGCATCATTTTAATTACTTGAAAGGATAAATCCTTATATCATCCTTTGGGATTTCCACAGTAGAAGTTCCAAAGGATTTAAATCAATTCTACATTGCTTTAAATTTATGCTTAAATGGAAACATGTAAATTATATCTTTGTGAAATTAAAAGACTTGGAATGAACTTTGGTAATATAATAATTAGTATTATAATTGTTTATTTTCATTGTTCTTAATAAAAATAAAGTTTTCATAACAAGAAAATAGGATCAAACATGGATGTACAGATAGTTACTATATAAATTATATAATTATTGATTTTTTTCAAAAACAGTCTTTATACTATATTAAAAGGTTAACACGTATTTTTTTATTATAATGCAATGTAAAAAGTATTGAGATAATTTGAGTTACCCTTACATTTTATAATTATGGATATGTTAGAAGTTTTTATAAAGAATTATTTATCAAATTATATTATTTTTGTTTAGTAGACAAGAACTTCTAACAATTTGTATTAATAATTTTTATTCATATTTTTAGCCTTGGCAGGCATATTTTGACAATGCTACATATACCTATGTTTAGGATATTTTATTCTCAACAGCCATAAATATTTGATGTATTATTGTGTAATCATGCAGTTATCTGAAACCTCCTGGGTGATTTGTATTTATGACCTGTGGAAGGCAGGTTATTTATAATCTTATATATATTCGTATAGTTTTGGTGTATAGGGTAAATATATTATCTTTGAAAAAAAAAAAAAAAGAATAAAAGTTACATAAAAGAGATGCATGTTTTTGAGAGATTGATAGTATGGTAAGAAATAAAGGCCATATAAAACATTGTTTTCCATTTATTGTTTAATAAATATTTAGTGTGGTTTTATTTAATATTGACATAAACAACCTTCTTCAATGAATTGCCTGTCTAATAACATGACAAAATACATATATATTTAAAAATACATTTACACTAAAACTTTTAAGATACATATATATTAGCATAGTTTAGATGTTGATAAAGTGTTTACATTATAAAAAAGGTCATTCTAAATTTTTAGAATATATAATTTATTGAAACTTAATTTATTATTGTTTTATTACTATTTTTTGTCAATAAACTGACTTTATATTTATTAAATTATTTTAATTTTCATATTTTCACACTCATCATTTAATTGGTATATTTATATAAAAATATACTGAAATTTAAAAATAATGTGAAAATAGTAAAGAACTTTTTTAAAAAAAAAAACATTTAGTTTATAATATAAAGTTTGGTAATAGAGAATTAATGAATGAATCTGCTTGGTTAAACAAATTAATTCTAGAGAAAAATAATAGAAATGGATAGAGCAAAAAGAATGCGAAAAAATTAAAAGAAAAAAAAATGGTTTGGCAATTGAAATGCTAGTAGTCATGCAAGAGTTTGGTTTAAGAGAAAATTTTAATAAAATTATTGTAATGGAAGAGTTTGAAAAATATATTGTATGTAAAAGAGAGAGAAAAAAGACTAGATTATTGATAGATAAAAGGGAGAGTTTTGAAGGTTTAGAATGTAGAATGTTAAAAAAGGAACAGGATAAGTTGTGTAGGAAATGGAAAAGTCATAAGATTAAGGGGAGTGAAACAGATTTTTTGTTTAGGTCACTATGATTAAGATAAGTATGAATGAATATTATAATTAATTAGACAAATTAAAATGATTTAGGAGAAGAAGAAAATGAGTATATTCTAACAAAATAAATATGGATAATAAATGAATAAATAATAGAAAGTATAGTAATTTAAAAGATTTAGAGGAGAAGAATCTTTAACTTGGTTAACAAAACTTCTAGAAATAGGGTCTTTTATATTTTTAAACTACTGAATTTATTTACAAAAAAATGATTTTTTAAAAATTTCTATGTGGCAATAATTTATTGTTTAGCAGATTGATTAAGTGGAATAGAATGTTCGTTTTTAGAAATAAAATGACAATGAATATTTTATTATTAAAAAAAAAATTATTCAACATAATAAACTGTATACTATTAATGTAGAAAAATAATAAAGTTGCATGAGTGTGTGAATAAATTTAGTGAATAATAAAAGACATTAAAAATTTACTCTAGAAAAAATAATATGCATAATAATTAAAATGCTGTAAAACTGAAAGTAATATACATATGCTAATTTGCAAAGATGTAACAATGAAAATAATTATGCAAAGTTGACAAAGCAAAACAAAACTGCCAGTCTAGATGTGTGTGTTAGCAGTTCTATATACGGTATGAGCAGTATCATGCTTGCAGTACAATAATGCATGAATGGTTTAGCATGCAAAAGAGTGCTTCCATAATTAACAGTGCAGAATAAAATACAGTGAAACAAAATGCAGCATTATAGTTTAAGACTATAAAGAACTGTGTGTAGACTATAAAATACAAATTAGTATAATTGTAGGTGAAATGCAATACGATTCCCTACTTGTATATGAAAGTCAATTTAATGCAAAACAACTAGAATGCTGTTAGTTCACATGCTAATATTTACTAATCTTATGTATTCAAAGTCAAAAAAAACTCTTTGCTAAGTCAAAGTTTGAGTGTGCATTGATTTTTCAAAAATTTATTAATGAGTGTTCAGTTAGCTTAGATCAATCTAGCCCCTGTACAAATCCATTGACACTGTCTCAAGAATCTGTGAAAGGAATTTGTGTAAAGCATTAATTGGCACAACACAGACATACAATAACTCAGTGCAATGGCAAATATGTGTAACTCATGTTGAAAGGCACATGATAATTAACATTATGGTAGACATTACGCTGATAAATATTAACCTAATGTGAATGTCAGGAAAGAATGTGCTTCAAATAGCTAATCATCTGCGTGATCCGAAAACATCTGAAGAAATCCTCCACAAAGAGCTGCTACACAAATTAAATCTATACTTCAAGCCATCAACTTCAAAATATATAGAATGACCTTGCTTCCAAAAGAGAATGCAGTCATCAAATAAAATATAAGAGAGTATGATATTTTACTGAAGAGTTAATAAAAGAATATCACTTTAATGACCAGATAGAAGATATGCTATTAGACCAGTTTTTATGAGGCATGTAATATTGAAAACTTAGACAAGTATTACTAATCAAATTGATGCTAACGTATACCACTGTTATAGAAAGAGGAATAGTGTACAGAACTGTTCTGGAACATTAAACAGAATTTAAAAATATGGATAATATTATTAAAGCACGTACACTGATAATAAGGTAAAGGCATAGATGATTGATAGAAATACTAAAGAGGATGTCTACATTTTTTACTTCTATGGAAAAAGAGTACATAAAAAAAAAAAAGTAATATAAAAAAGAGAAATGCCATAACTGCAGACTGACATTATTTGTCAATAGTTTGTAAAAACAAGCAAAAAATCACTGGAGTGGATTTACCTGCCAATAATAAATTAAGGGGACGAATATTCAAGAATTCAGTGAATGTGAAAAAATAATGAAAGATGATGAGACAGGTAATGTGTTAGATGTAAAAATCTGTGACCAAATTATCAAAATGGAAATTGATAATGGGACAAGTGTATCTCTCATGAGATTAGATAGCCATTAATGGAAAATGGAATAAAAACATACTAATTAATAAGATATTAAGATAAACTTGATGTAAATGGAAATTAAAATGTCAGTATTGGCGAGAATTAACGGATGGATACTATTATATATTGTAAATAAAAATTTGAATTTTATATTGGGACAGAAATGATTCAAATCTTTGGGAAACAGAATTAATATTATAAATAGAAATTATTACATCTCTTTAATTTCAGATAGAAAATAGACATATTGAATAATTCAGCTGATTGCATCTTAAGATCTATTTACCTTCTCCCCAGTACTTGTAATCATATTTGTATTTTAAAAATGACACTATATACTATGTTGAAAATTTTATAATTAAGCAAACGTCCATTCCTGGATCGCCAGACTGATTCGATAGCATTTAATAACAATAGCTAACATATGCTAGAATAAATTGGGTAGAAGATTTGCAAGTAATGGCAAATCACGACCGAAGATAATCGAAAGTGCTTGTTCGGACATTATTGTTGATTAGTTACATCGTCCAGTCTTTTAGCTGAGACCTTATATATATGATTAAATCATTTCGACAATCTAAAGTTGTTTTTATATATATAAAACAACACTATCAAAATTAAAGCAAGCAAAAAAAAGAGACAAAATATTCTATTTACATTGTTAACCAGGAAATTGTATTTTTGTAAAATTTAATATAAATTAATAAAACAGATAAAATTATTAAACTAAACGGCTTTGCAATCATGAAGTTACAACAATATATAAATACCACAATTACATTAATATGCATAAAAGAAGTGAGATTATAATTATTTATTAATTTATTAAATATTCGCACTATATCCCGTCGAGTAATTTATTTTCCTCACATTGCTGCAGAATTCTGGGTAATTTTCAAGTTACTTGGTGTAAGGCCGTATTATTATACAAATGGCATTTTATTTTTTCAGTCGTGTAATTTATTTAGTTGATTATTATTTTACTGATAATATTTGCTAAATATTAAATGGATTTTATTCTCAAATTATACTAAGGTTTGTATTTTAGTTATTTGTATAACTAGTATTTTTTCATTACGTTTACTAACGATGTTAATATATTCACGGTTGCCAAGTTATGGCTTGTGTTTATTATTAAGTTCTCAATATTAACGTTAATATTTTATAATTTTCGAATTTTACATTTGTAATTCTATTATATGTAGTTATCATTATAATCTTAAGATAATATTTACGCGATACTGCTTACTAATGATTTTGGCCAAGGTTATTATTGAAGTTTTAAAAGTAAATACTGCTTTGACCCAGAAAACGTTATGAGGAAAGCTAAAGAACCGAAATTATTTATGCTCTACAATCTGATTAAATATTTTTAATATAAAAAATTCATATCGCATAATCTTTTAATTATTTCAAGAATAAATGTTATTGTTAATGGCCTAAATTAAAGATACGTTTTTCTTTAAATTAGGAAATTAAAATCAAGTACAGTATTATGATTAAAGTTATGGTCTACGTGATGTAGAACGAAAGTAGTAATCATTCCATTTTACAATACTGCATTGTTTTGGAACAACAAATAAAATATGGTAATATTTTATTTATATTTTAATGTATATTTGTTGTTTTAATTAAAGATATCTTGTGATGAAGAGAACTTATGATGAATTCAGTGTTTATGAAATTACCGTAAAATTTTTTTGAGTCAGATATAAACTATTGCAAAATTGTTATTCTTTTTACCATCTTTCACCGATAAAATTTCCTGCAATTAAAGCAAACCGTTATGAGTTTTAGTTCATTCAATGATACCATGGGTATCGAGATCTCGAATTTCAAAATTTGAATGAATAATTTCGGAATTACATTCACTATCGTATTACTAAGTCATTGTACTGATTTTTTTTTTTTTTTTTTAGCTGAGGTGGGCAAATCTAGTATTTAATATCTCATCTTATGCAATCAGTGATAAAAATTATTTGAAAAATATAAAATTAATTATATTATACTAATTAAAATAAGTAAAGAAGCTGGGATATAATAAGTGCCCAATGTGATTAATTACTAATATATTATTAAAAAAAAAAGGTTCCATTTTTATTTTTTAAATCTGTTTATTACTGAATTAATTTAATATTAATAATTTGTGTATCCACATAGCAATATTTCAATTATTATAATTTTTATCAAAGCTCTAAACTTTAAAAATATTTTATAAATTTTGTCTGAAATGCAAAAAAACAAAAATCAAAATACATCATTACATATATAATACAAAATACACAATTAAATATATTATTTTTGAAGTCAAGTTTGGAAATAGCCAGGAGAAGGAACAATTTTTGGAATATTTTCATTGTGATTATGTAAATTTGATTGCATATTGAAAGTAGAATAGTTTGAAGATATATATATATATTGAAATTTTAAATAATCTCAGGAGTTCAGCTTTTGAAATTTGAACACTGAAACTGACAGTATTGAGTCCACCATTTTACTATTGTTCTAAATCATATAGGGCATTAACAAAGTGAAAATATTTTCGTAATTATTTACAAATACTAATAATTTAGATATTAACATAATAACTTATCTACACTCATTAAAGAGTAAAAACCTCAATATTTTTTAGACAGGTATATTACAAACTTCTTACATAATCCAGGAAACTTTTTATTTTGTAACCTTGTATTAAAAATTAAATATTTTATATTTTTATTATGGAACAAAGAAATGCTCTGTTGATTGATCTCAATTAATTTTTTAATTTTTATAATGATACCAACAGTATGCAAGGTTTGAATTCAAACTTTTTTTTTTTTAATGTTATTTTCAACATAATCTTGGTAAAAATCTTTTATAACTCATAATAGTTTTTTTAAAAATAAATACTAACTTAGCAAATACATTCCATGCCATTTTTATTTTTCTATTTATTTTATTATATTTACTATATATAACATTAATTTATCCAAATAAATAAATTTTTATTTTTTCAAGTTTTTCCCCCATTCACTTTAATATTACTAAATTTATTTTCAACCTTACCTGACCAAATTTTGTTTATAGATTTTGAATATGATATTGTTGAAACAATAACATTATTTCCTAAATTTAAGAGGGCTTAACTGATTATTATTATTATTTTTTTATTATTATTTATTTTGAGAGTTGACTTTTTCTTATCTAAAATTTTAAGATTTTTTTCCAAATATATTTATAAATGCCAATGTGCTTACAAAATGAGAGATTTTTTCCTTTTACATGAAATATAAAATCAACATTTTAATAAACTTTAGGATTCTTTTCTTCATTAAAATAAATGGGCAAACATTATGTCAAAATGCTTGAAAACATTCTAAATTATTATTTTGTAAATATTCTCTCTGTTTCATCTGGAATCAATTTGGAATCTTTTGCTCAGGGTTAATTTTGAATGAAAATCATATTGCATATATTTTCTTAAAACAGGCAAAATTCTCCATACAGTATTGCCACTCAGTGCAACATTGAGTGGCAATACTGTATGGAGAGTTTTTGCCTGTTTTAATAACAGTTATGAGCAAGCATAAGAAATGGTGATTATGTGATGTCATATATTTTCTTCTTTTTTTTTTTAATCTTGAATTTGCAAGTTATTTTTCTGGGTTTTTAAAGGATTAAACATAATAAAGTTCTAATATGGAATAAAAAAACTTTCCTAATCTGTGAAACCTAAACAGAATGAAAATTAATATTCATTAGCATTTGGGAATTGCATTATTTATTACTTTTAAGGCAAAGAATAGTATAAAATCTATTTTCTGAATTCATTTTCTCACTTGATCTAATTCTCAAAGTATTAACTCTTTTCATTAAACTACATAATTCTAAAGCACGTATTGACTTAGAATTCAGATGAAAAGATATAGCCAGCACATAGTTTTGCCAAAAGCTGGCTCAGTGCATTTAATTAGTTTGTTTATTACATCTTTTCATCTAACTTTAAGTCAACAAGTGCTTTAGAATTACTTGATTTAACAAAATCCAACTTCTTGAAAAGATTTTGGAAAATTGATAATAAATTTGTGGATTTACAATTTTTTAATCTTCTTTATCATTTTTTTTTGTACAATAATCAAATGCGTTATTTTATTTTCTCTATGTATATATAGAAAAAAAAAAAAAAAAGAGAATTAGCAGATACAAATATAATCAGTATACCACATTCCATTTTCCATTTAGTTTCTGCTTTTAAATACTGTGTGGAGCTTGTGAAATACTGGGATAACTAATTATAAATTGAAGATTCAGGATATTTTTGACATTGAAGCATATTTTACAAAATAAATAGTGGAACCTACATTTTTATACAAAGTAATCTAAAAATAAATACATAAATAATGGAACATAGATTTGTATTTTCATAATATTTGTATTTAAATCAAATAGCAGTTGTTGTTTTTTTAAAAATAATTTTGATTAATTTTCATTTTACCCTTTTTAAATATTTTTGATTACTAACCCAGTTCATTCTCTTATTATTCTATGTATTGATAAAATAATGCATTTTATTTGATAAAAAAAAAAAAAAAAATCATTTACAACAAATTTGTCCTTTACTAATATATTTCATAAAACAGTTGACCCTTATTTTTTTGTCCGTTTTGAAGACAAATAAGAAAATTACAAAAAACAAACAAATATGTAATTTAAAATTATTAAAAAGATTTACTATATATAATATACAGTTAATTTTGTACTTTAGGATGATGTACTTTTATGAAAATACAATTTCCCCCCAAATGTCCAGTTTATTGGTAAGTTATCCCAGTATGGGTTTAGTAGCTCCATGCAGTGTTTAATTGTCAAAACTAAAAGGAAAATTGAAAATAACATTGGTTAAAAAATATTCCAATTTCTGTTTTTCAAAATTAACAGATGTAGTTTCATTGAAAGGTCATTATCATCATACCTTAGAAATCTTTAATTTCCAGGATTTTAAACTAAGATTGAATCAAAAATAATAAAAAGAAAATTATAAAAAAAATATGAGAATAAAATAATTCATGATATTCAATAAAATTAATCCATCATAAAATTCAGAAAGTTGATAAATTTTAAAAATTCTATAATGACAATTAATTATTTCAATATATATCTAAACAAAACAGTGGATGATACTAATAGTAAAATTAGAAAAATTACTTTTTTATTCTAAATTTTGTTGTTTGTATATATTTTGCATTCAAAAGAGGAAGTGAATAATCTGACTACTCACTTGTTTATAACCTATAGAATATTTGTCATATTCATATATAAATGTAGTCATTATAATAGCTCTCACTTTGTATTGGCAAGAGATAAAATTTATACACCGTGATTCAAAAAAAAATTGTGTATCTAATATGCAATTACAATTGTAAATAAATCATATTTAATATCTCAGATTCTATTTTTGGCAATGTCTTATATATATATATATAATTTTTTCAAAGAATTTAAGATTTATATCTTTTTAATATCATAAATGATATAACTCATTTAGACTTGTATGATAAAACATTTTTAACATAAGCTTGTAAGTGTATATCTAATTTAAAATATTTTTTATAAATCTGTAGTGAAAAAAATTGATAGTGAATTCTAAATTACTGCAAGTAGTCAAATAATCTCATCCTTATCACTTCATTAATTATATTCTTAGATCTCTTCATATGTCTAAACAAAATTTAATAGAAGACTGAGAATTTTACTATCATCAAAGTCTAGAATTGACAAAAGTCAAAATAACTGATATGATCATTTATGGAATTTCCAGCATTTATGCAGGAAAAAAGTCACAAATTCTTATTGCATTTTGTATTGTAAGAATTCATATTTTATAATCATTCTTAAGTACAAGATATTATAGTAATTTTTATTGTGTGGCAGAAAATATTGCTGCTGATGATTAAATTTTAATCAAATTGTCCCTTTGCCAAAAGTCTTTTTGGAGCACATCATTTAATACACATTACTTGATTTATTTGATTAGAAGTTAATAATTTTTTTTAAAAGCATTTTTATCTTATAATAAGTTATAACCTTGGGTAAGTGATGTTACAATGTGTATAACTTACTAAAGCTAAAAAAATGTTTTGATAAAATTTAATTACAATGCTCATATTCATATTCGAATCCCAGTAAATATGAATAATTTTATTCTAACAGTATCAAATTGATCCATTATTTTAATTTTTGTTTTATTAATATAAGAGATTAATGCTAAAATTGATTGAATATAATTTATAATAATGTTATTCTGGAAAAAAAGTTTAAAAAAAAAAGTTTTGTGATTGACAACCAATCATTGAACTTTTTTTTTCTTGCATATCAAATGATGATGATGTTGCATGGATGGATGGATAGATGGATTTGTTTGACGCTAATGATATTCATATTGTTTGATATAAAAAATATATATTTGAGTGATTACTATAATGTGAAGTTATTGTTAATTCTAATAAGTTTTTTTAGGATTAAAAAAAATATTAGTATGCATTTCCAAAAGATGGCAAAAGTATGGGGTTAATATAACAGAATATTTGTATTATTTTGTTCAGTCTTGTATATAAGCTAATGGGAAAAAAAATCAATAAAAATAAGATCAAAAAATACAATTTATAAATTGAGAAAGACAAGTGTAAAATATTAATGTAAACTTTTGAAACTAAAATATGTATAAGAGAACATTTTCCCCTCTATTTTGGAAATATTGAAAAAGAATTCTTTGAAATATGTAAAAATAATGTAATAAAAAGTAGAAAATATAAATTAGTTATATTGTTTTGTGTGTAAAACATCTCTACAAAATTCAAACTTGATAGATAACACAAAATATGCAATAAGAAAAAATGGAATTTTTTCTAAAGAGAGATGACATCATGAAATTTGTAAAAAGAGTTCTATAAATAATTATATAGTAATAAAATACAGGAAAACAAAGTATCCCCTACAAATACTAGCATTTAAATTAAGAAGTGAAGCATACAATTAAATCTATGAAAAAGGGAAAAATTCCAGGTTGTAGTGGAATTATATATAATTGATATCTTAAAAGAAGCAGGTGAAGAAACAGAAGCATTGTTGGCAAAGTTACGTACCAAATGTCGATGATAAAATGTATCAGATGACCGGAAGAAAGCAGTTAATATTGATATTTAAAAAAAGGTGATGAAGAAGATATTAGTGATTACAAAGCTATCATTCTTTTATCAGTTCTATATAATTTTTTCACCAAGTTTATTATAATCATTTACAACAAACTTTGAATTTTACCCAACCAGAAGAAGTTAGATTCAAAAAAGATTTTAACACAGTGGATCATATTCAAGTATTAAAAAAAGTTATAGGAAGGAGTCATGAATATGAGTTGCCATTATGCTTTGGATTTGTAGATTATGAAAATGAATTTGATTTTATAAGCATTTTTACAGTGTTAAAACATTGTATCATCAAAATATAAACCCAGGTTATTATCATATGAACAATATTTATCAAAATGCATCAGCAATGATATATATTATATTATGATAATATAAGATTAACATTAATAAAGATGATATACAACAGGGTGATTACATATCTCCAAAGCTTTTTATATCAATTTTACAAGAAGTATTTTGTGGATTAAAATAAACTAAGGAAATGAAAATAATTGGAGATTATTTAAATCATCTAGATATTGCAGATGATGTGTTTGTTTTTGCAAATAATGTTCAGAGCTATAGGAAATGTTACAAAAGTTATCAGATGAAACTAAAAAAGAAAGACTGAAGATAAATGCTAAAAAGACTAAATCAGTAATGACTGGAAGGTTGCTATTCTTCCACATGCGCCTTACTATTACTTTCAGACAGCCAATAGCTGTTAAAACAGCGGTCTGAGAAGCGATCAGGCATAAGTAATTCAATGGATTTTCTCAGTAGAAGGAAATAAAGATTGATAATCATCAATTAGAAGAACTTGACAATTTCAAATACCTTTGTCAATTATTAATAAAAATGGAAACAATTGATGAAATTAATCACAAAATTAAGTTTGGATGAAGTGCTTTTGGTAGAAGTAACTTGATATTAAAGGGAAATATGTGTATGTGTTTGAAAAAGAAGCTTTTTAATAAATATGTTTAATCAGTTCTTTTTTATGGCTCAGAGATTGAACACTTAATAGAAAAATAATAGAGAGCCTTCAGATCACTCACAAAGTATGCAGGATGTATGATAGGAGTAAATATGGATTGAAAATGGCTGGTATATTGCTAGAATAAAAGAGACTTACAAAGTTACCACCTTTGAGATGAACGATGAAATGAGGTTTGCTGTTGTAATGTGAAGAAAGACCAGAAAATGGAAAAACTGGGTTAAACTTAGTTCTTAATCCTGCATTGGATCAATAATGTTTGAAAGTGATGATGATATTTTCTTTATTTAAAAAAAAAAATTGAAATAATATTAACTTCAATCTATTTAAATACATAAAATATATATATATTACTATTTATATATTTGTTGAGAAATCTGGGCACACACTGTTGTAAATACGTACATATGTATACAAACATACTATTTATTAAATCAACAGTAGTTCAAAGATTGAACATTATTTCGAGATTTCTTTGTAATATGCAATATATCATCTCTTTAGGTTCATATATATTGTACCGGGTTCAAATATGGGTCTATCGAAACACCGGCCTCTTAGGCAGAGAAGAATATACTCGGGGAGTATGTATGCCCAAACGATAGCTATAAAATATATATAACTAGCATTACATTTCCAGGACATAACTTCTTCTCGACTGTTGAGTTTAACACCACGTTCAAAGCACTTTTTTTTTGTTTGTGTATAAACACGGGCACCAGCTATCTATTCAAGAATGAATAAATAACGTGCTTTGAGCAATGGCCACTAACTCAACGCCTAAATATCCACGACTAGCTCAGTTGTTTGTAATCACTAATAGATTATACATAATTAGTGGTGAAAAGAATTGATAAAAGATTTGTAAAAGAATTGATAAAAAGAATTGACCGACAAATAGAGTTTAAGTTTTAAGACAATTTATTAACTGACATTAATTTACTAAATTTAAACATCTTTATAATTTTTTTACTAATATAACACACACATTTTAAATTAACACACTATAATATATATATCTTATGAAAAGCAAAAATAATGTTTGACGTTTATAAAATCATATAGCATTCACAAACACGCACATCAATAGTTCATTTTATGCATGATTATAGAGTTCAAATTACTTGTCTCTGGAGGCTTTACGAATTAATGCAATGACTATTATGGTATAAACGAAAATAAGCAAATGTTTTACCTAGGATTTTGAATGTAGATTTAGAACTTTGTTTCCTTCTTGTTTGCTGTTTCCATTACGAATACTTCCAGCCGGCTGGGACGTTTCCTTGATGAGTTTCCTTATTATTCACGATTATTACTATTGGAGACAATTAGATATTGACGGAGATTTCCAAGTTGGTACGCTGACATTATTTCACAAACAGATCTTGCTGTTTCCATCGGACTCAGGCTGTGGAGAAAACGTATGTTCCCAAAAGCTGCTCAGCACTGCATTTTGTTTCTGGATACAATTAACTCAACTGATTGTCCTCTCTTGACTTAACTGACTCAATTAATTTCTGAACTGAACTGATTATCCGATAAAATTTTACTATTTATACCTGCGAAGTGTTTTTCTTTTCGATATCCTCCGGCAATATCTGTTATCGAAATTCCTTTGATAATCCTTTGACGTGTTTTGGAAGATCGTTTAATTGGTAATAGCCATCACAAACGTGTTGTTTTACATTTTAATTAATAGCCATTGCCGTGATTTTTAATGATAATCTTCTTTTATTTCATTTTAATATTTATTACGCATACATTTTTTATTTATTTACAATCGCACATATATACGCACATATATAACTAGTTTTAAGATTACTTTTTTCTTTAATTTGAATGAAAAGAGATTTGTATTTTTAAAACTTTTATAAATTATATTTCGACTAATAATAATAAACTCTACTTCCTTTTATAAAACTTTTAGTTTATCTTTTCTAACCAAAACTCCCCCTCCCCCCTTTTTTTTAATCAATTATTTTCTAACTTTTATTTTAAAAACTAATGATAGAAAACTATTTGACTCTCATCTTTTCGAAAACAAACTGTAATAAACTCTTCAACATTTAATTTTACGTTTTTCCTTTATGAAAGATTATTTTAACAACTTTTTTAGATAAATTTTTATGTGCCAATTTCAATATTGGTACAATATGTAGTTTCCTCAGTGCTTTTTTTTTTTCAACAGTTATATTTTTGAGAAATAGTTAAGTTTTTGTAAGTTTTAAAATAATTACTTGAATAAAGTTAAAAAAATGTTTAAGGATTTTTCTTTATCTCTATTTATTTCCCAAGATTTTTCAATTTTTTAAAAAATTATATCTTGCAAAGAGTCAGATAAATGAGGATTTTCTTAATAGTAGGAAGTATCAGATTACTTACAAATAATTTTATAAGAAATATCTAATCATTTAGAAGCTTGATTTTATAAGCTATTGCTAATTCCAATCACTTATTAACTTTTTGAATTTCAACAATATAAAAATGAAAAAAATAGTGGGAAAGCTAAGTTTTTTTTCCATCTTTAAACATTTCATGTAATTAATTTCATAAGTGTAGTATTTTTTTTCTACAGTCATACTCATTCCTCTGTGTTATTATTCTATCGATTGCAATAAATGATTTTCTCTTGAATCATTGGGAATTTTTTAATGAGTTTTTACATTTATAACTTTATAAAAATTCTTGTAAGCCAGTTGATGGAATGATGAAAATTTTTTATATTTCTATAGTAAAAATTCTAAATTTATTGGAGGAAAAATGCATGAGAAATAACTAGATGAAGAGAATGATGTACATTTAAACATAGTTAATGACAGCCTTTTTTGTTTTTATTTAGATATAACGGAATATATTAATTATTAGTAAAATGTGCGTTTAAATTTGTTACTAAAATTACTGTCTAAAAATAGTTAAATAATAAAATGGATATAAATTAAAACATTAATTAAATAATGAGAATAAAACTAAAGTGAAGTCTGATTTCATAGGAATTCAATTGCCAATAACTAATTAATAATCAAATTCTAGAAAGAACTAATGTTTAATAAAACCTAATAGATAAGATAAAAAACCTTTCACCCGGGTACAGATGAGCAGTTAGACTATTCCAGAAAACATAAGACAAAGAAAACTATTTAAGCAGGGAGAAAAAAGAATGCCATATATTTTTTCTTCATTCCTCATGTACTCGCACAACTAAGTTACATATATATGCGAAGCAGCGGAAGAATAATGGGGATTTGTTTTCAGACCCAGGATCTCGTCTCCTGAAGGTAATCAAGCTGACTAGAGATTAAAGAGATTGCCCCGATCTTATTATAATTATATGTGCCTCAAGGGCTCACAGATCTAAAGAACATTTGCCAGAATTAGGTAAAAAGCAATTTAATTAATCATTAATAGTGCGATTAAACAAGAGACTTTAATCATGAGGATATTGACTTTATACATATATTTGATATATTTTTATAACCTATGTATAGCAACTGTATATATTACTAGAATATTATTGTCTTGTATTAAAATTACTTATAAAATTGATCTGCAGTGGGGTTATTTAATTATTTGAGAAACAGAATAATTTTAGAAATCACTTGCTAGTCTTAATCGAGACAAAGTTAAAATCAAAACATATATTATACATTATTATTTATGCCTACTGCCTACAGTAATCTTAGCATTTTTTTTATAAATTTTTTTAGGTTCAAAATATTTGCTTAACAAATAATATTAGGATTGCAGTCTGTTGAAAAATCAATGTATTTAAATTTTCTGTAGTATATTATTGCAATTCCATGTAATTTATGCACATTTATTAGTTTCTTTTAAAAGTAAATTAAAATTTCCATCTCCTGTGTCTGGTATTAAGTCTTTGACCAAATGAACACTGATAATATTCTCATGATTTTGAGAGCATTTTGTTTTGAGTACTTTTACATTTGAAACTATTTTATTATCATCTTATTTTTTTGCAAATACAAACTATCAGTATTAATAGTAACAAAATAGCATGCTATATTCAATGCCATATTTCCATTCGACAATTTTTTCATCTACAAAAATTGGTAAGAAATAGAGTTTTAAATAAAATAACTATTTTTTAGATTTAGTGTGATTTAATTAATTCGAAATAATTATCATTATTATCACATTTACTGTATTATCACATTTACTATATTTTCTAGAGCGATGCTTAATGTATTTGTGCTTCACAAAAATTGATTATAGAATTATGTATTGTTTACATGTTTGTTTAAATAAAAGTGCTAAGCAAACCATTTAATGGTAACTACTGTAGAGAACAATTTCATTATATTAGCAAAGACTCTAAAGATAATTTTTATTATTTAAAAATGCATCCTATATAATATAAGTGATAAAATTTATGGATTAAATATTTTTAAAATACAGTCAGTTTTTCAATTATCAAAATTGCAATTTTTGGATTATCTAATTTCTTTTAAAATTGGTCATATCTGTTCAAAAAATGCATTTTTATGAACATATGTGGTTTTTTTTTTTAAGCTTTCATTTTATGGTCAGTGAAATTTTTTTTAGTCATGTCTTACAAATTTTTAATTATGATTCTAAGAAAATGGAAAGATTGCATCCATGAGCAGTAAGGATCTACCCCCTTGTACATGGAATTTTACAGAAAATATGGGGCAAAATAGTAAATCAATGAATACCATTGAATATTCCTATATGATTTTTTTTTCAATAAATGATTTCTAAAATAGTTTAAGACATCTTATTTTTGTTATTATATGCTCTCTTTGTGGAAATTAAGATACTTTTTTGTGTCAATTCATATTATATTCTATATGATTGGCTTATTATTAGAATCTCTTGTATGCATCTAAATTATATCTGAATCATTATTAAGTTTCTAGAAACTTAGGTGGTGACTATGTTCATGTGTTGAAAGAAGGTATATGTTTTGGAATTCTTTACAAAACAGAGATTATAAAGCACATTTCTTTAATTAGTGTCCAGTTTATGGTAAATTAGACTGAACAATGAATTATCGATTATTGACAATCATTAAGGAGCCTGTGTACATAATTAATATAAATAATTCTTAGTACATACCATTCAAAGTAGTTTTTATTTCTAATTATTTTATAAATGAATAGGCATTATTATTTTTTAATGAAAATAAATATAAATGAAATTTTATAGATTTTCCAGTTGGTCTATTAATACTTATAAATATATGTATTGTATATTTACATTTCAATTAACTTTGCTTTATAACATTTATTGATTTTTTTTTTTATCTACCATTATTGCTTATTCTAAAAAAAAAAACAAAAAAAAAAACAATGGTATTTATAATTCATGATACTAATTTAATCTAGATTAAGTTTTATCACTATTATTTTTGATTTGTAGATTTGTAGGACTATTTGTTAAAATATTTTCCAACAGCAAAATGATGGGTTTATAATACAAATTAATTAAATGGCTAACTATATGAATGTACAAATAATTAATAATAATTTTTCACAACTCATATCGGAATCATAGGTTGTATTACTGAATTTTTGAGAAAATATGTTGCATATAAGTCATATGCCACATATCTTTATTATGAATATACATAAATATAATCACTCAACATGAGTAAAATTAGCGAAAAAGTTTTTTAAAATAAAAAATGTTTATATATATATTAATTGTATATATACACACAGAGAGAGATACAAATATATTCATATACTCTTGGATATGATTTTTTTAATATTATTTATTTTATTTATATTTTTAGATCTTAATTTTTCCATGTATTGCAGACAAAATGTTCTCTTAGTAGAAGCTTTGAAAGTCATGATGAATTTTTTAGTAAAAGTGAAGAAGTCGAATAATGGAATATATGCAAACAAAAATTTAATACAAAGCAAATTAAAACTAAGAAAAATTTTTACGGAATAAGTGTTAATGTTATCAGTGAAGGCATGCAGATCGCCATGAATCGTTACCAGATGATTAAGCAGCTTGGTGATGGCACTTATGGATCTGTTATTCTTGGACAGAATATTGAAAGTGGTGAAAAAGTAGCCATCAAAAGGTAATGATTAATTTATATATATATATATTTTGGAATGCATAAATATGTATTAATTCTATGAATGAAAGATAATAATAAAGTGAAGTAAACTATCCATTAAAGTAAAATTTTTTTTTTACAATACTAATATTAATTATTAACTTTGTAGTACTTTTTTTTTTTTAGTAGTTACTATTAGTATGCATGCATATAATGGATTAAACATTGCTTTTCAAAATAGCTGCATAATAATAACCATCATCAAATGGATAAATGATTATGAGACCCAGTGATGTTTAAACATGTAAAGTGATAGATTGAGCTTTGATTCAGAAATCTTTTAGCCATTGAATTTCTCCCGTTTCATTAAACCAAATTAAGACTACTGTTCATCAAAAAATAATAAAAATGGCTGATACAAACATATAAGCACACAGGTGCATGAAAAAAAGTAAATAGTAACTTTTAGGAAATTTATATTTTTTGAGTTATTATGATGGATGAATTATTCAGATTTTTTTTTAATGCATATTATGGCCTGTTTTATGATTAGAATATTAAGAATAGCAAACTCTCCATATAATAATGCCATCAAGTGCAATTCTTCATAATCAATGGATGCAGGAAGGTTTGCGCATAAAATCCCTATCTAGTGCCTATTAATCCAACATCCCAAGACTAATTTCTATCTTGTGGCTTTCATCAGTGAGTAGCCTTGGATTTGAGAGCATGGTGCCTAGATCTTAGAATCAAATGCAACCCTCCAGCAGCTACCTTTTATCTATTTGGTTAACTATAAAGTAAGGAGCCCAAGTTGAAAATAGCATAATGTTTTCAACCTAAGCTCATTTATTTGTATAGTCATTTAGATCTGAACTCAGTTCAGTATTTATACATTTTGGTGTCTTTGGTTTTTCAAAAACCACAGTCACCATTATTCTATGGGTAGAATAGATATAAAACTATCAAAACATCATATGATTACCATTTCATATGCTTACACATGCTGTTAATAAGAATAGCAAACTCTCCATACAGTATATGGGTTGAAAACATGGTGTTTTTTATCATGGGCTCTTAGCTTTATAGTTAATCAAATACGTAAAAGGTTGCTGCTGGAGGGGTTGCCTTAGATCCTAAGATCTAGATGCAGTGCTCTCAAATCCAAGGCTCCTCACAGATGATAGCCACAAGCTAGAAACTAGTCTAGGGGTGTTGGATGAATACGCACTACTTAGGGATTTTATGTATACACCTTCTTGCATCCATTGATTATGAAGGCTTGCACTAGGTGCTACTACTGTATGGAAAGTTTGCTATTCTTATTAATAGCATGTGTAAGCATGTGAAATAGTGATCATATGATGTTTTGATCAGAATATTGTTAGAATTTAAAAAAATAAATCATTGATTTAACACTCAAAGGAATATAGTGAAAACTGAATTATATTAATTATAGTTTTGTTTTTACAATCAGTGCATCATAAGCCATCTGACCAATCCATTAATGTGGAGACTTTATTTTCTAGTTTATAATATCTAGAAGGATGATAGGCTAATTATCTAAAAAAAAAAAAAAAATCTTAAATCTCTTTTAATGACTTGAAAACATTTCCGATCTTTATTATGTTAGATTTGAACCTAGTTGTGGGCATCATAGATACATGCACTAATACTATCCTGTGAAGTAATGATTTAGTTATTTTTTAATTTATTATTATTATTCTAGATGTTATCAAGCTTTAAGTGGAAAATTTATTCGCAAATATATGTGATGAAGCATTGTCTATTATAAGAAAAATTTTAAATGAGGATAATATAATTACCAAAATAACTCTTTCTTTTAATATTCTAATGGATTTTTTATCATTTGCATAATAACATCTTTTTAATACTATGCAGAATTCTTCTAACAAAATCCAAGGATGGCTATATATTCACCATTGTCATTCTTTTCGGCAACATTTACATGAAAAATTTGAAATTAGTCATAAATACTACTTCATTTCTATTTAAAGTTTGGTTTTGATACATCTATGATGCATTTGTTGTATGATCATATGGTAAAGCAGTATTGCAGACATTCTGGACACACATCAGTAACATTTTATCTTCAATTAAATTCACATTGGAATTAAAGCAAGAACAAAATTTAACATTCTTAAATGTTCATGTGACAATATTCCATCATGACAATAAGTAAAAGGAAAATACTTAGTATATATATCCAATCATGACACAAAAACAAAAAGTGAAGTTATATTATCATTATAGAATAGAAAAAAAGAAGCTTGTTCAGAAGCCAATGACTTGAAAAAAGAAAAGTCTTATCCAGGAAGAATAGTAGCAGATGAATTAAAGATATTTGCAATCAATATAATATCAGAACAGTCATAGCATATTACAAAAATTCTACAAAATCTAAATTTGAAATAGTGAAAAGCAAAAATTGTATCTATGAAACAGCATGTGAATGTGGAAAGTTATATATTGTGTGGAACCAATTGTTCTCATTGAAAAATGATTAAAGGATCACAACTTATTGAGTAGAGAGGAAGAAATAAATATATTTAAAATAACAGACTATGCATTATCAATGAACATATATTCAGTTAGGAAAAGACAAGAATATTCGAAAGGAAAAATAAAAAAAAGAAAATTTAAAAAAGTTGCTGACATGATAATAGCAAATAAGCCTATAAAACTTGTATGATAATTCTAATGTTTAGAAACCAATTATTAACTTTATTCTTAAGAATAAATTGAAAAATCAAAATGATCCTCATAGATAAGTATATTAAATTTTTCATGATTTGCCTTGAATGGAGTAGTCTAATTGATTAGAGTGTCATTTTAAGTTTCCATGAATCTAAAAATCATCAGATCAATTCCCCACACTTTTTGAAACATTATGTTATATATTAATCTGTGCATTATTTCAAACAGTCGAATGTATTTGAAAAGTTCAAATAAAGTTTGAATTTATTTAAAAACTTAACAATTAAAACTAGTTGTTTGAAATAATTTAACATATAATTACACATATTGTCTTTGTATTTTACTTATATTTTTATTGACTCTGATTTCAATATTACTTTCAATATTTATAACCATATTAATTATCCAGTAATGACTCACACCACTGGAATTTTTTTTATTAGTAAATTACTATCTGTTAACTTGTATATTTAATTATAGATCAGTTACACGGTATAATAGTAATAATAATGCTAAAGGAATTTTATTTGGAAACTAATGAAAAATACTAGTAATAAAAACATATGATTATTGTAAATTAAAATGCAAAGTATTTTAAATATAAACAAGAATTTAATTTCCTTCCATGCATTAATAGATGTGGATGAAAATGCATTTATTGATAAAGTAAGATATTTTAAATTTGCAATCAATACAATTTGGTTCTTTTTATACTTCGATTAAAATACGATGTTGTAATGCAAAGCACCTGGAAATATTGCAACATATAAAATTATTAAATTTCTTATAAAAAAGGTTTTTGTTTTGAATTTTTATTCACTTTTAAAAAAGTACAAAAATAGTTCTTTCTTAAGGAATTTATTCACAAGGACTTTAATTATTAAAGAAAAAAATTATCAGTTTAACTGAAAACTAAAGCCACTTTCATTTTGTCCAAATGAAGAAAATGATAGAATTTGATATGCTTTCCCCAAAATAATCTCACTGCCATTTTAAAGAAGAAAATTGTAAAAGCTGCAATGGAATGTACAGCCTTCACATATTCATTTTGACTTTGCTTTATGTGTTTAATATTTGTTCAAATCATTTTTAAGAAACAGAAAATTTCAGAATATTGACAAGGTGATGAACTTTTGCAAACTCAATTCATTCTTTACAATTAGAATTAAACTGCTTCTATAATGTTGACACAATTGAAATACAATCATCAGACCTAAATTGAAAACTATAATAATTGAAACAATGTTCAGTAATGATTTCTGTTATAATAAGTAAAATATTATGTAATAGTTTTCTAGTTTTCTCTGTAAAATTTATTATTTAGCAACAGGTTGTAATTATTATGATGTTTCATTTCCATTTCTTTAAAGTATCTATTTGATTTTGTAACTCTTGGGAATTTAAGTTGTATTAAATTTAGCACTTGAACATTTTTACAAACTGTCAACCTTATTTAACCAAGCATTGTTCTAAATGTAAAATATTTTATTTATTTAATATATGTAAAATGATTATTAAATTCACAGATAGAATAGGACAGAAGAAAGAAAAAAAAAAAATGGAATTAACAAAATAAAAATTAAAAAAATTAACAAAATAAAAATTAAAAAAAATTAGTTTCTCTTTAATAATGATGTTGATAATAATTTCAAGAAAATATTCTGATACTTAGTTAAAAAAATCTTTCAATATATAAATTTAAAATATTTGTAGAAATACTTTTTTTTATTATCATCTGATAATGATTTGTGGATATATCTGATTATTGCAGTCATAGTACTTAAATACAGCTTTCTAAAATTAAATTTTTTTAAACAAGGCATTTAAATATAATGGAGGAGGACACAATAAATTTATCAGGTATAATAGATTAAAATATAATTTGATTTCAATTGTATTATGATCAAAAGCATGACCTGAAATAATTTATAGATATCAGTGTTATAGATTTAATAATGTTTGATAGAATTTGAATATAACTAAATAGAATTAATAAGATCAATATTTTGAAAAGTTAGTAATTTTATCAGTGTTTGTTTAATGGTGAGATTGACAAATTCTAGAGATGAGAATTTTTGGATTGATTTTCATCTGAGGAAAATTTCGATTTGATCCAATTGATTCGAATTATTATGCTCAACCTTTCATTTTGGTGTTGAGCATTATTTGACTTTTTGGTATTTTAGTATTAGTGATTCCGTTTAATTGTTAATAAATACTTATATTCAATATTTAATGTTGTACAAGTATTTTAATATTACATAAAAATTAATATTTTTGCAGAAATATTTTATTTATTTATACTGTTTTTTCCTTTTTCTTTATATGAAGAATGAAGAGAAAATATTATTCCTGGGAAGAATGCATGAATTTGCGTGAAGTAAAGGTATATGAACTTACAGTATTTTATTTATTATAAAAATTTAGAAGAAACAAATACCTATTAATTATTGATTTTGTTAAAATAATTTATTTAATTTTTTATAATTTTAATCTAAAATGTTACTAACTTAAATTTTTTAAATGTATTATATATATATATTGTAACAGGATGGAGTGATAGGAAGGTGGTCGGAAAAGGGAGGTTGATGGTAGTCATAACTGGGGTGATGGCAAAATCATCATCACTCCCAGTTCAAAATATAATATTTCAATAATTAAATTTACAAACAATATCCATATTTAAGTAAGATACTATTAAAAAAAATGTTAAAGTAATGTTTAACATCTAAAATACATATAAGTGAGATATTAGAGAGAAGTTTTATATATTAGAAAAGAGCACGAGATCTCTCAGAGAGATCGGCCAGTCATGCCTTAGAGTAACTAAAATAACTATACCTCAATCATCAACCAGCATTATCAAAAAGTAAAAATCAGTCTAAGTAAGTATGAGTACTCATAATACCATTCATCAACATAAATCAATACAATAAATCCAAAATAAAATCAACAATCCATCTTGTGGCTGGATTAGAACAATAAAAAATATAAATCAACAATCAACCTTGTGACTGGATCAGAAATGAGTCTTCTGTAGACCAGGCTAACTATTGAGCCTTTGCGAGCTTGGGCAATTATTTAAACATAACTTGGATGCACCACTTAAGTGCTAATCCATTAGAATACATAACCAGAAAATCTAAACAATAATGCTGGGATATTTAAAACATGTTGATCATCATCAACGCTCTGGCCACTTGTACTGGCTAACTATAAACTTCTAATAAGACTAAATTAAAATCAAATGCAGTGCATGGGCTTTAAAGAGTATTCTCTTTTGCACCAAGCAGGATGATGCTTGATCATCTCTGGATGCCCAAAAGCACTAAATACACATCTCCATTCATATATTCATCCGTTATACTCGAATCTAGCTCAGAGAACACAAGCTCTATTACTGTTATGGTGACCAAGAGATGATTTACATAACATTCTATAACTATTTACAATTAAGTCACAGGAATAATTTTTCCAATTAAATAAGTTTATTGGATAACAATAAAAAACAAAATGGTCTTATAGGATAAGGCTTCTGATTTTGAATAATATACAATAATAAAAGTTATCAAATTGTAATTTACAAGATAACTACAAAATTCAAGTTATTACATTGATTTACAATGTCTCTTAATGAGTTTACATAAATGTATATATTGTAACGGTCGCTGCTCTCTCTATACCGCATTGAGCATGAAATGCGTTTTCTGAGATCGAGCAGCAATTAAGAAATATTCGAAGGCATCCAAAATATACATTACTATAATCATACCTTTGAAAGGTTCGTTTACTGCAACCTTTACGCGCCACCTTAAGAAAGAGATTGCTCCCCTGCCTAAGGGATATGATCATGTAATAAGTAAAGAGCTATAATCTCTTATAAAAAAAATCAATAAAAAGTGAATGCCTAACGAATGATTCCCGATCCCGGTAAGTTTAATCCCTGACTAGCTCAATCAACTCATGATCTCGGGATGGTGGTTTGTTGCTTCGTTAATAGAAAAGGTCAAACACTAATATCATTATCAAATACACAGCACAACTCAGTACTTTAAAATTAAATATTAAATTTATTAAGCCCTCTATGATTATAAAAATATTTACAAATTAATAAACACACACATAAACGATAGTAATTAAAATTCAAGTGTATAATAAATTTTAAAGTTTCATGAATGGGAAAGGAATGGTCTGAAATTCTCCCCTGCTTACACTTTAAACTCAAAACAAAATTTCTTATAAAACTATGTGTATTGGCCATGGTATGTACGTGTTTCATAACAATATAAAAAAAAAAAAAAAGTGTTAGCCACGAGTTAATGATATTAGAATCTTAAATGTTCCAAATCTGAGTCCTGCACGTGGCGGACATTAATAATTATTTGGAATACCTTCGTACCCACTTTTATTCCTTATGATAACAATCCTGCACTTAGCGGATGGAATAAATTTTTTATTATTTCAAAGCGGAAGAATCTTAAATGTTCCAAAATCTGAGTCCTGCACGTGGCGGACAATAATAATTATTTGGAACACTTCCGTACATACATTTATTCCTTATAAAAAACAATCCTGCACTTAGCGGATGAAATAAACTTTCTATTATTTTAAAGTGAAACACCTACATCCAAAGACCAAACCACCCAATTATTTCTATTTAACAATTTTGAAATATTTCATATTTACTTTATCGATTCTTTTATAATTTATTTAGATATTCCAATGAATTACGTGTAGCTTTACATTAAAATTACAAACAAAATATTTATGACGGAATTACGCAATTCATTGGTTCATTTAATAATAGCAATATTAGTCAATTAACAAATTACTCATGGTAAGACATGAAATAAAAAAGAAAGTATGAAAACATAAATAATACTTCTCGAAGTCTTCGTTCTTCTCCGGGCTATGATCTTGAGAGCAATATACATCGGCTGTGCAGGTGATTACTTCACAGGGCCTATACGGAGGTTGGCAAATTGTCCATAGCAGCTACACCTTCAGAAAACAGAAAGTCACATCACTGGATGGCTATGTAGGACTCCAAGCTGTGCGAATGTACTGAACTTGGTTTTCTACTCCATGTCCATTGCGGTATCACGAATAAAGCTTGATTCCATTTTCTTAGCGCTATAAAACATTTGCTTAAATTTCAATTGTATTTTTTCTTTCTCAGTCAAGGGATATTATATTTCTTGGTGAGCCTTTTAAAATACTTTCAGCATTCCCCATAAATAGTTTTTACACTCATAATTCTTTTCTTTTCCCTTTTTTTTTTTTCTTGTCAGTACACTCCGGAAACTATACTGCTAACGGGTAAGAATGCCCGTGCGAGTATCAACGAATATATTCCAGCTAACTCAAAGCGAACGGGTAAGAGTGCCCGTGCGAGTATCAACCAATGTAACCCAGCTAACTAATTAAATTTCACCTGACCAGCCTTTATATATCCCCCCCCCCCCATTACAGGGTGTATTCTCTCATCCCCTCCACAAGTTATTGCTTTTACATTTCTGTTTTTAATTAAACAAGTCCAAACAATACATTTAATTTTAGCTATCTTTTAATTAATTACAAAATTTCACAGACCATTTAAATTCCAATCCCTTGATTTCTTTAAACAATAAAGTAAAATTACATTTATTTAATTAAATACTTTTGAATAGATGTCAAGCCGAATAACCCCTGATATAATTTCTACACTTGTTTTCCAAAAACATGATACGATAAAAGAAAGAGGTCATTGGCTTGCCTGCGGTCATGAACATTAAGTTGTAAAAAAAAAAAATTATAAAACTGTATACTTGTTGTCACATAAAAATTGTTTTTGAGTTTTCCAAAAAGAATATTCAACAAGCAACAGAAAAAAAAAATACAACATTTGAGAATCTAAAATCAAATCAAATCAAAATAAAATATGTTTACTGTTGGGTTATTTGCAAATACATATTTATATGTGGTGTCCGCATTTGTTTATTTATAAGCGTATTATCACCATTCATCCTATTTATTTTAAATATAGTGTGTGTGTAAGCAACAGAGAAAATATACCTGCACAGACCACTCCTTTTATTATAATACGTACATTTGTTTGGACTGCAACTAATGCTTGCAGTCAACTTTGTGGCAGTCATTTAAAACTGACTGTCATAATATATATCCTACACAGACGCACATTTTATAATCTACAATGAAAACATTTCAATTAACATAAAATAATTAGAAAAAAATGATTAAATTTTACATGTTTTATACTTGATAAGCATTGATCTATATATGCACACATATATGACTGTATGTGTGATTTCTGAATATATTTGACTTGTTACAAAATAATTATCAAAATCTTAAGTTGTATAAAAATTCAATAAATGATTAAAGTTTCAGTTAAATGATATACATTTTGCATACTAGGTTTACTGAAACACACATATATATATATAATTTGCACAGATGTGCAATATATTAATTTATCTACATAACATTTGTATTTATCACAATAAAATTATTAAAGATTATTTTTGCATTTTAATTCTCTTTGCTGAATATAGTCTTTTTTCTTTAAAATAAGTACTATCAAATTTTTGACAGTTAATTATTGATTGATTATCAATGCATTTTAAATTAATCTAAAAGATTCGCTTTTTGATTTTAATTCAAACAAAATTATGACTGCATTATTTAAAAAAAAAAAAAAGATTTTATAATATCTTTTAACTGTTAATTCTGACTCTTGGATTTTTTTAAATCTAAGCGGAGTTATTTATTTGCTTACTCTTTTTAAAAATATCTAGTTTAAACAATTTAAAATGATACTGTTCTATATTTTATATCTTACTTTTTAGAATGTCATTTTTAAGGAATATAAAAATTATTTCTTTACAAAATGTATCTAGCAAATCGTCTCTCTATTAGACATTTATCTAGAGCAAATTACTTATTTGTTTTACTTTAAGTTACTAAGTTAAAATGTCTTTTTTAAGGAATATTAAAAAAAAAAATGCAACTCACTATATATACGTTTATCTATGCTTCTTTGGATATAGACACAACAGCATACATATAACTACTACTTCATCAACTGATGGTTTCTTTTGATGAAGATCAGTTCATGAAAATCACAATCAGCAAGTTATAATCAGTTAAATCTTGGCATTGAATCAATTCCCTTCTATCTGGGATTTGATAAATTTCAGGCAAGTAAGCTATCTTGGATTGGGCTTCAGGTAAGCTAGCTGTCTTGGTTTGATAGATTTCAGGCAAGCAAATGTCCTCTCCATATTTAAGGCTATGAATTTCAACACAAAGAAGTGGGTAATTTTTCTCCATGTGAATTCAAACTCCTGCGAAGGAAAGTAGTAGCAGCTTCTAGATCTATCGTTCTGCTTTCAGCTACATCAGTTCATGGTAGCTATTCTCCCAACTCTGCTACAGCCAACAACAAACTGCAGCTATCTATTTTGGTCAGCTAATTGCTGCCACTTACTCAAAATTTTTTACTAGCCAAACTGTTTTGCTCAGCTCTTACAAAAACTACAATCCAGACTGCAGCTTATATTTTTATCAGCCCTTTTATAGAATCATCTAAGGTGATAACAACAAAGATTTTTTTATTATTATCTCTAATCCCTTTTGAAAAGAAGCTTGAAATTTTTATCAAAGTGTGATGTACATATTTTCACTTAAGGGATTTCTAATGATAAAAATTTTGTTCAATTAATTAAAAAATTTACAATACTTGTTTTTAAATTTCAAAATCAGAATAATAATAATAATACAATATTTATATTTATTCAGACTTTTTTAAAAATTTAATTTATAATAAAATTTTATTTTAAATGAGAGTTATTTAACCCATTACAGTCATTATTATTCAAGGAAATTAGAAAAATATCTACAAACATTTATGTTTGTGTTTATTTCTACTTTTCCTTTACTATATATATATATGTGCACACACACTATTATTGGATGCTATGTAACCCAATTGATTACAATATATATATATTGTAACCTCCAGCTCAAGATAATAATCAATATAAAAAGAAGCACACCCTGAACACATAAAACAAATAATTAAACACCTATCATAAAAAGATTCTGAATACCATAACATGTTATAAAATAACTGGTGTGTGCATAAAACATAATTCATAATGTAAAAGACCATATAGTGTCCTATATGAAAATTGGCTGTCATTATCAAATTTAGGGGAAAGTTTCAAAGTGTACTACGAATCTTACAATACCTTCACTTTACATCTCCTCTATCTAATATTAATTAAATTACGTTAATTAAACTAATTACTAGAGTCTAAAATAAGACACTAAAAGATTGATTTAATTTATATTACTATTAAATAGTTAATAATCAAGAATGAATCTAATTATGTAAGCTTGATTAAAATGAAATAAAATATTTAACTTCCAAATTGAAATAGATTATGAATTTTAAATTAAAGAAAAATTTACATTTTAAAGTTATACTGAATCAATAAAATAGTGATGATAAACATAAAAACTCAAATCAAAGTGCTTTATAAATAACTTAAGAGATGAAAACTAACAGTATAGTTAAATCTGAAATTATTAATCAGTAAATTAATTTTCTCAGGTTCAAATGCTTAAACATTATTTTTAAAGATATATTTGGATCTGAGAGGAATTTTGCCACTACCAAATATAACAAGCAGAGATAGCTCAATAAAACAAAGATGAAATTGCTAATAAATGGACTTTAAATTTCATGAGATTTTCATATATTCTTAATAAAGTCAGTATAATAATCTACACATCACATTTTATTTAATGACTATGGACTATATGATCAAGATTAGTGAATGGTATATCTAATGATTTAGATAAACATATTATTCCAAAACCAATAGATCATTAAAATATTATTTAAAATAAGGCATGTGCTTAAGATCAACAGTGTTCTGATCAATAAGCCATAAATTCTAAATGTATTTTAAATGTAAGAGCTTATCAAAACTCATTATGATATGTTGATGCATAATAAGATCTGCTAGATTGATTGATGTTGATTTTGAGGCAATAAGATAATGTGTTGATAGCAATAACAATAATAATATGGATGATGATTATCAATAGGGCCACAGATAACTAAATATATTTTCAAACAACAAGATTTATTTACACTATATACAACTTTACAATAATAATAAATAACCCATATATATTTCAGAAACAACATAAAACAAGGTATATTCATTTGGTTAGAGGTATATTTCTTTTAGATTTATTAACAATTTGATGCACTGATATATCTAGTAATTGTTATTCATAATATCCATCTATAGTATGCTATTGACAGCATTAAAGTATGACTGAACTTTGCTAATAAATAATATGATAATGACAATTATATGAAGCACAAATGACAATTATTATTTAGCATTCAGCAATCAATTATATGAATATGGGAACAGACACCAGAAGTCAAATATATACAGGATACTAAACTTTGCCCATGTCCACAGAATAATCATCTTAACTATTGAAATGTCTTACCGATCCATCGGTGAACTACTGCTTGATGGAAATGAAATGACATTGCATATGTGTATCTCTTATTATGCCATACACAAGATAAGTTTTAAAATTACTAATAAATTTTGTTGGTTTGCTTGTAAACTGTTGACAAGGTACCACAGCACAATACATACACTATTTTCATTTAGCTAAACATTATAAATAAACAAGTGTCCCTGAAGCTAACTCTACCTTATCATTGCCATACAATTTTAAAACACCAAGAACTTCACCATACATGGTGGAAAATAACTAGACATCATCATGAGGGATCAGACAATAAAGAATGGTTCCTCAGAACAAAATTATATAATTATATAACAATATGGCAGATTCCAATACCTTTTTCCTAGGTACAAAATGTGTGGATATCGTCTCAACACAGGAATGGAATGCATACCATGAAAATAATCCTTTCTAGGGATTAAACTATACTAGCTAAGCATAAAATAATTATAAGCCTCAACAATATAATCCTCTCATGGAATAAGCAATGGGAGAGTATACTCCATCTACCAATGCATAATATCAATGATACAATATTTAATAAAATTATGTTTCTCACACTTATCAAATGGAAACAAGCACAAATCCTCATCAAAACAATGGCAAGATAAAATAATTCTTATATTAAAAGCTAAAAAGATAAATATCCAACCTCAAACAATGCATATGTTAGATAGTGTATGAAACCAACAAGGATACTGTAAGTCAAATGACTATAAAATATTTTAAAAAGCATAATAAAATTTGCAATAATAAGAAACATATGCAGCCAATGAAAAATAACATAAATTCTTTAAACTAAAGTGGACATACTAAAATTATAGGCAAAATATAGCAAAGATATGAAACGAATCTATATCTGGTTATATGGAAAATTCCAATTAATAAAATAATTATGTCATCATAAATAAATACTATTATGCTTCTGAAAAATTATTCTGTCTGTTTATCCATAGATAGAATGTTAATCGACAATTTTCATAAATGTAAGAGATGTGTATCTCTCTATCTAGACAAGCCTAATTTAATATTAACTTTTAAACTAACCAGTATGAAAAAAAATTTTTTTTTACCTTAATCTGCTTTCAGAGTCATTGCATATTTATACCATAAATAGAATAATATATATATACCTTAATAGCATATCCAAAACTAATATAAAATAATAATAAACATGAACAATAAATAAAAAACAACAACAATATTATTATTATACTTCATTTTATTCCCATAGTCCGTGATTTAAATTCTTTCGTTATAAGCTGACTGGGAAAAACGATGTCATTGTCAACCAGCAAACTATTTTACAAGGTGACACATCCATATTCTTCATATATTATCACAGTAAAGTAAATAAAACATTTAAGAGTTTCTAGCAAACAAAACCATATAATAACGCTCAAATATTTTTTTTTCATCTGTTTTTTTTTTTTAAAACAAAGCTGTAGCTTAAATAATATTTTGAATTTTGATGCAAAAGAAAGATTTTCTCAAAGCATTGTTATTGATTTTTCCATCTGCGGTAATATATTGGAATAATTAAGACCGATTCCTGCATTTTAAAGTATTTTAAAATCATCTTAATATTTAAGACTAGTGTTAATTCCAGGGTTTCACAATAGTAATTAAGAAGATACTACTTACTTTTTTTTTTTTTAATATCCGTAATTTTAAACATTTTCTTTCATAATACTATTATAAATTATTGTTTTTTTTCATCCAGATTTGCATTAAGTCTATTCAATTAAGCTATAAGTTAAATATCTTTTATATTTACCAATACAGTAAACCTATTCTAATATTCATTTTTAATAACAAAGTAAACTAGCATTTTAGAAAGAAAAATTTATCAGAATAATATTTTGATAAAATTATAAATTAAATTCATGCATTATAATATATGTAAATTTTAATATCCTTTAAAGTAGATTTTATTTTTTTAAATTTAAAATCAGAAAGTTTTGTTCTAATTACTTTTAATTTGGTTCCTATTACATTTGATATAAAGGCAAAAAGTATTTTATATTTATTTTACAAATGAACGCACATAATATTTTTCTTTTCTTTCTTCTTGCCATTCCAAACAAATCATTTTTAATCTTTAAACTATATAATGACTATAATAATTAAAATTGTAGTAATATATAGAATAAAATTTTATCCTTACAATTTCTTGTCTGGTTTTAAATCTGAAATCCCTTTGAATGAAGTATTTATTTTCCAAAATGGTTTCTATTTTTTTTTAATGTGAAATTATGGTGATTGACAGTTGATAGATCAGTAGGTCAGATGTATGCAAGGAAGTGGAATTCTCTACTCCCATTATTTTATGAGTCAAAATACAATTGACTATCATTTAAATTCGGTTCAAATTCAAATCCAGTGTTATTTATTTTCAGCTTCTTGGTTTTAAATTTTGGTTCAAATGTTGTTATCTTTTCTCTTGTTCTTTTAATGATCCTCTCTCTAGAGTATTTGTTAGCTTATTTATACCTTTATCAGAGTGAATTGTTGTACAAAAGAAAATAGACCAATTAAAGCGTGGTATGCGTATACAATTAATACTTCTCCATCTATATTCATTAGTGATAACTAATCAAGCTGTTCAAAATTATTTTAAATCACAATAAAAATTTGCTTAAGGGTCAACTATAAAGATTAATTTAGAATAGTTGTAATTTTAAATCTTTTTGATTGTTATTTAATAATAATACAATATCAAATATTTCTATACTTATAAATTAATAATAACACTAATAAATTACTAATTTAATATTATTAAAAATTAATCCATCTGGAAGATTGCATATGAAATCTCATGCACATCCTGGCAGAGGGCTTAGCATGTATTGAACAGTCTAAGTCTTCATCACTCTCAGGAGATTTATGAACATATTTATTTTTATAATAAAATTTGGCAACTACGATAACATACCACTAATATAATACATTGATTTAATGTATTTCAATTATTTTTAATTAAAATTTAAAATTTTACGCATTTGACTGCCTAAATAAGGCTTGACAAACATCGAGCCCAACCATAAGGTTACAATATTTACAAATCTACAAATGATATAATGATTCCAAATGTATCAAAGGTATATGTAAGTACATAACTGGTATATATATTTGTTTTCTATATTTTTGTTTTATATTAAAGAGCTTTTTAATTATTTTATCTTTATTACAATTTGAAAGTCTTGAAAATTCTACAGTCAGATGTTGTTTTAATAAGTTTTATATTATGGAAACTGCTGATAAAGCAAAAAATAAATAAATAAATAAAATTGAATTTTAATAAGAAAAAAAAAAATTGAGATTTAAAAAAAATGGCAAGTTAGTGTGTGAAATAATTTTAAATTAATAATTGAACAATAAGAACTACACTAAATATCATATATGAAAACTGAGTGTTGTAATACATTTAATTTTTTAAAACAAGATTTATATAAAAAATAACTTTGTTTTTTAGTGTAATTATAATTTTTAAACATTATTATTTTTTCAGTAACATTTAACTATTTTTATTTTTAATCTTTTATATAATTACATTTAAAACTGTCTAATCAAGTCCAATTATTATTTTATTCCTTTAAATTAATAATTTTCAATTTAAATATTTGATATAAAAACTGTATTATATAATGAAAATGCATACTGCTATCTTTAGTGTGAATAGGATGTAAATAATTCTGACATTATTCGTAATTGTCATGTTTGTAAAATATGTACATTGAAATTCAATAATAGATTTTTTTGTACTCCCGAACAAGTAAGGAAATTATATTAGAGAAATATATATTTTTTAGATTACTAACTGCTAAGGATTTAATTAATGATTAAACTTGCGTAGAATGTAACAATGAAAAATGTTTACGTATTTATGATAAGAAAATTGCTTTCGGTAAATACCAAGAAATATTTGCTAATTACAAATATTTCTTGATTCAATAGAAGTTGATTTTACTAATTAAAAACGCAAAGAGGAAAACAAGACTGATAATGGATTGCCGGAGGCAAAACTGGGGGAATAAATAGCAGGTGCAGCAAAGTGCAGCGTTCTAATTCCAGAGAATTAACCAAGTGAACTGTTGGTAAGAGATTTTAATGGACAGTAGCTAGCTGTAAGAAACTAAGTGACAGTACAGCGCTCCAGTGTGAAGTCAATGTGATTGTGAGCAGCAGCTGAATGAAGCCAAAGAATTATGTTAGTTGGAGGAGCGGAGCCAAAATGTTTTGGGAACTGAAGCCAAGGATCTAGGAAGCAGACTGTAATTGAATTCAAATTTATATGTGTGAATAAATATGTATATTATATTTCACACAATACTGACTAGCTAATTGATTTATTACCTTAGCATATGCATTAACTCATTAATCGGTTCAGATCATGAAGGTTTTACTTCGCTTAGACCCTCCCATCATTTATTGTATGTACATAATAAAATAAACAAATATAGAAACAATATATACATAATAGAATAGTATATTTACTCAGTAAGTTAATCATTTTCACCAAAAGAACATTTAAGTAGTATTGTTAGTTTAACGATTAACACGAGAATTCTGTTCTATGTAGTGTATGTCATTAGGGTTTTAAAAAAAAAGAAATCTTTACCTTTCTTGTGTTCAGACATATAGCAGTGATCAAAAGTCAAATGGTGGGATGAAAGTCAGACCTAGATTTTATTTTATTTTAAAAAAAGATTCTCATTAAGTTGAACCTCCCTCCCCTGCTCTTTTTACGCTCTATCAAGTTGAAGTTTCTTAATGCGTTGGGTCAAAATGTTTGCTCCTCTCATAAGTGAGAATGAAATAATGAAAATAGAAAAGATATTAACTATACACACACAAAAAATATTGACTATGCATAACAAAAAAAATAAACATTTCAGGAATATTTCACGAATCGAAGAATAGGTTTTATAAGTCGACACATAGTCATTCTCATTTCCAGTTTGTATGTTTTCTTCTTTGCAGGTATTGATCATTCATCACCGCTATTATATGAGTCATCCCAAGTAATTCTGTCTTGCTGGCTTCAAATTTTTCTCCAACTCTTTTGCAAAAACATCTCATGCTGTGCAAAGTAAGGGCATCAGGCGCTTCAAGTATAGACATTTAGCTATCAGATCTCGATGGCTATAGAATCAATGCTGCCACCATGCGGCAATAGGTCCCTCTAGCTGGATCATGTGCACTATTTATCAGCAGAGTTTCTAATTTTATTTCCTGGAATTTTAGGTGAAGTTTATTTTTTTTTGAAACTTAAGAACTTCGAATAAATATTTCCATTTTGACAGTGTTTGAAAATTCTTGTCTCTCTTTTTTTAATGGAGCTCTATTTCCATAGCAATCCTTGATAATAATAATTTCACTTGTGTTGTTTGGTATTGCATTTGACTTTTGATCGTAACTATGTTTAGGCTGTCATTATTTATGTCATTGTCTTAGGTTGATTAGTGGTGTTTAATACATTCTACACAAAATGATTGTTATCACACACATATATACATTTATAATAAAATCTTTGTGTTTATTTCAAAATTGAGCTTTGATTTATTTCATATAAGTTTATAAGTGCGATTTGTCAACATGTGGTTTAGGTTTCAGCTGTATAAGAAATCTTTTTTTTTTTTTTAAATATTATGTAAATGACTATTTACATCTGCTTCTCCATATCTTGAAAACAATCTGTTTGCAAAACTAACTTTTCCATGAGATGAATATCTTACATTAAAATATACTCTAATGTTTTAGGTGGCCAAAGGTTGGTAAGGGTATGGTTTTAATCTATCCTCATAGTATAATAAGTAATGGAAATACTTATCATTATTGTGTATATATTTCAATATTGTAGTTACATTAAAATATTCAAAGCATTATAGAGAGAAATATGTAATCACATTTATTATAAATATTTCTAAATATATGTTAGGAAAATTATATTATGATTTATTAAAATTATTTATAGTAAGAATGTTAAATAGAGTTTTAAAATTTACTTTCAAATATAAATATTTTTAAATGTGCATTAGTAAAATTATATTATTGTTGATACAATGAAGAATTTTTTTTTTTTAATAAGGGATTGATAATTTATTAAGTAAATTCAGAGAAAAAAATTCGATTACAATCTAAATGTATGTTAAATTTTTAGCAGCCAAAAATAATTTATTTACTAATAATGGTGATGCAGGTTGATTTCCATCTCTATTCTAATGGATTCAAGTGCACTTAAAATAAGCAGATCACTTTTGTCATTTAATTTACTAATCATATATATATATTATTTAAAAACAATCGCATGTATATTTACCATTATAATAATGTAATGAGTAGTTTCATCATTATTATTTTATTTTCTATAAATGCTTGTAAAAAAAAATAAAAAATGTAATTAAAAAACAGATTTTTGTTTTTATCTATATAAAACTTTAATTGAATATTTCAATGTAATAATGTGGAATTAAGAATTTTTTTTTTTTTTAATTTGTCTGAAGTAATAATACAAATGTATGTCTAGAAATAAGTAAATAAATTTTAACTATTTTTATTGACAAACCAAAAAAAAAAAAACACCAAACACATACACAAATATGTAAAAATCACTTGATTAATATAAATCAAAGTAGATAAACAAAGTAGAACATAGATCACGGATTTAATAAATATTGTAACACTAGATCGAAAGGTGTTATTGTTTATACTATAACAGTCGAGGGAACCTCCTTAACCTAATCTGCCATACCAGGGCGCCAGCAGACCATTTGATAAAAATAAGGAAAGTAGTTTATTGTTTAAGATTCGAACGGGATCTTCAGCAACAAGAGAATATACATGTAAATGGAAAAGTATGGGTGATTTAGTCTGTAAATTGTGTAAGGAAGGAATAGAAAATATTAGGCATCCGTTAATTGAATGTAAATGCTTGAAAACAGAAAGGGTACAAATAATGAAGTTATGGAAGAACTAAATATGAAAAAAGTGATTATACAGAAAGTGGGTTATTTGTTTTTATGCTGGATTTGGGAAAAAATAAGAGGGATTTAGATATAGAGGCCATAGAGTTGGTAAAGATTATGTTGTGGAAATGGGATGGAGCAGAATATGGGAAAGCTTAGAGTGGGGAATGGAAGATAAAGTGGCTAACAGGTTTCTCTGGGCATAGTTGCTGAGAGATTCCTGACTCCGTTTAAGAAGTCACAGTGCATCACATCACATCATGGAAAATTTATATGGTAGGCGGATACGCACAGGAGAGGTTATTCTTTTATCGAACCGAAAGCACCAGTCACTAGCTCAGGGAGAAGCTGAGCTTAAAATATCACTCTGAATATTCAAATTTGTAATTCTGAATTTTAAATATTTTTAATAAAATAAGTTACTGCCAAAATTCAACAAAACATTTTATTATAATGCACACACACATTAAAAGAAAATTCTGAAAAATTAAATTAACTAAATATATTTGTTTTGAATTATATGCAAAGATGGAAGCGTTTAATAGATTTAAATACAATTTTAATATTTTAATAAATGTGAATATGCTACATAGATTACACATATAACCAACCCAATCCCTTTTAATCTCAGTCTAAAATCTCGCATTTAAACCAACACTAGCTTACTGATATACCGATGTGACCAATGCAAAATGAGAATATTAGCATAACACAATCATGCCAACAGGAATTTACGTCTGTAGCATGATATCATTTGAGAAATAATGAATCATGAGTATCTTCCCTATGATACAAGAACAAATTATTTGGAATATATATCCGAGAAGCTCTGTAAATGGTGATAGTGGTCTTTGCCAGCTTACTGTCCCAGTCAGAGCGTAAGAAAATCAATGGCATAGGAAATATGTCTACGACATTGACAACATGATGACTACACTTTTGGGTCAAACGTTCAGGTGGGTATTATGCCCTGTATACTAACACGGTACAAGGGAACAAGTATCCAATGCACCTACTTAGATTACATTGACAAAAAACATCTGTACATCTATCCACTAGCACTGATCTAACTACGAAACAATTAGCCCAAATTACTCATCTTATAGCTAAAGACGCCACTCTATGGTGCCGCTTTCGCATTAAAACACATAAAAATGCTGTTTCTGCGGCAGACACGTTTGAATCTGCGTTTTCTATAATACAACTTTTTTGTTGTGCTACAGAATGCAGGCCGCTATGTCGCGTCGCAGTACAGCATGTATGTCGCATCGCAGCAAATACATTTTCCGAATTCGCACAGTTTATAAAATAGTTACGGCTTGATGAGAGCGTGTGTATTTGAATTGGATGGAAATGTTGTTTTCATTGGATTTTTATTATTATTTTAAAGTATTGAAATGTTCAGATTTTGTAAAGTAATAATTATAAGACTTTTACAACGAACTGTATTGAAGTTTTAATTGGGAAAATGTTGACAAGATCTATGTTTTTAGTGAGTTGCAATTAGGTAACGCGTCAAGTAACATACTGTTTGTAACATTCCACGAGACAAAGAAGATTCTACCGTGTGTATATTTTTGAAGTAAAAAAGAGTGGTAACAAAAAAATATCCAGTAAGAAAAATACAAATATGCATGATTTTTTGTAAATTTCATAAAAAGCAAATATTATAAACATCGTTAATAAGTAAAGAAGACATTTATATGTGTTTGTTGTTGTTTAAAAAAGTTTGAGTTTCTTTCTTTTGTCCGATTATGGTTACGATTTTGATATTTTTTATTTTAGCATTACAAACAACAGAACACTAACCCTAAAACTAAATCTAACCCTAAAATTAACCCTAAACCTAACCCTAACAACTTTTACTTTTTATTGTCATTCTATTTGAAGTAAAAAATAGCCGTAATATCTCTTTGTTAAAAAAAAAAAATGTAAAACAAAGACTAAAAAAACAGACTAAGAAATTTTACTTTTTAGTACGATTATTATTTTTTAAACAACAACAAAAAGTCATAACATAATAAAAAAAAAAATTAAAAAAAATTAAAAAAAAAACCCCAAAAAAAAAAAAAATAAAAAATTTTTTTTTTAAAAAAAAAAAAAAAAAAAAAAAATAAAAAAATTGTTTTTTTTTTATTAAAAAAAATTTTAAAAAGCACCCTTTTAACTAACATAATCTTACGAATCTATGCAACCATTTATGCTCATTTTAAATAATTAATTTAAAAGAAATTCCAAGAATGGAAATGATATTAAACATATTAAAAAAAAAAACAACAAATAATTTAAATTTTAGTCAGATAAGAGATAGATTTTTTTAAAAAGTTAAGTGACATTTAAAATACTTGAAAAGTTTGCATTATCTAATTAATGTTCATACTTCATTTAAAAGAAAAGTTTATACTTTCCAATGCTGTAGGTAAAATATGTCTTTGCAGTCCTTGATGCATGGTAGAATTCAAAGTTCTTTCCATTTTATATTGTTCTATGTGGAAAGTTCATTGCTGGGCAGGGTCTCGGGAACCGTCATACTCTGGAGACTGCTTCAGCTGTTGTAAACATGGGAAATGTAAATTGTTGCTGACCCCTACATTTTGGAGATCCGCAATACACTTATAAATATATTTAATAAAACACAATCAGCAAGAACAATCCAAATCAGAATCTCAACTTCAAAATTTTCTTTTTATATCTCTCTGAATTCTTATCAGCAAATTCCAAATTGATCTTACATGGCTTGACTTTTCTCTGTGAACTGTGTGCTTATTTCCATCGTTTATTGGTCAGCTTTCTTTAGAGCTGGAGTTCAAAATTGTATCACTAGTATGTTTTTTAATTTATCTCCTATCTGACTTTATGCCCACGGACCAATTTGCAATTTGTTAATATAGAAAATCATTTCCACTCTAAGATTAAAAATAATTAATTAAAAGCATTTTTTTTTTTTTTTAAAAAAAAATTCTTTTATAGTAAAACAATCCTGTTTTTAGATTTTAAACTTTAAATTATATAATTAGTTTGCCATCTGTGCATTATATATATTAATTTAGCTAAAATTATTAAATTCTCTTTTTTTATATATTTGAGGGTGATTTTATATTTTTTTCACTTTTATTTGAAAGAAATGCAAGGCATAATTCCGTTACAATACTCTGGCATAAGGATTTGAGAAAATTGCTGTTACTTTTTTAACTAAATTTAATCAATGATTGATAAATGAGATATTTAATGGTTAAAGTTATCAAAGTTATTAATAATCATTAATGATAACTTATAAGATTAAAGAACACACCTGGGTCTCATTTTACACGAAAGATAGGTTCCTCAGAAAACTCGCGCAAATGAAATCGCGCAAAAATAGATGTAACTTACATTGAAAAAAGGGGGATGCGGTCTGTGATTTTTCAAAATTCGCGTAAAAGCAAAGCACCAACGTAAAATTACTTTAAAATTCGTGCAAAAAAAAAAAATAAGGAAATAAAATATGACTAATAAAAAATTTCAAATTTGAAAAAAATTGATACAAGACAAACTTCTTTTAACTATAATATTTAATTTTATTCAAAATAATATATTTTTATGCATAATTTACATTTTTTTATACATGTTTTAATTATTATGATTTTCTGGTGACAACGTAATTAGTAATTAATCTTTGAGACGATGATTTTATTAATTGTTTACGAAGCTCGCGATATCCAGACATACAACCATTTAGCTCTCGTTGGAATTTAAGAGCACATTAATGATTAGTGTCATTAATAAGAAAATAATAATTGATTACGTTCTTTTTTAAAAAGCAAAAACAGAATGTGATTTAAAATGCAAAATTAACACGCACAATGTTTGAACAAATTTACATTATAATCTTGTAAAATTTAATATGTGTATACATAAAATGTGGAAATCATGATTTTAATTTCATTATTGCATAAAATCTTACTATTATAAAGCACTGAAAATATTGAAATTACCAAGATGAAAGTCAAATTCCAATAATGTGCTATTACTTTCAATATAACGTAAGTGTGCAAAATTTATTATTTAAAGTAATAGCGCATTATCGGAAATCGACTTCCGGTGAAACACGAATCGCGTAACTTCAAAATCGTGTTAAATAAGTCCACGTAAAAAGAGACCCAGGTGTAGTTATATGACAATTTTATTACTGCAAAAATCTTTATTTAGAAACAAATGGAATGTAATAGTTGAGTCAAGTTATTAGTCAGAATTCTCAGTATTTATTGATATAAATTAATTTGATACTTCCTAGTTTAAAGAAAACTAGTATAATGTTGATTTTACAAAATAAATAAAATAAATGAAAACATAGACCAGCAATAGATGCAATAAAGTCATAGTAATATTAGTTTATAATTGTAAAATTAAGTTATTTGTAAATTCCTATGGTACTACTTCAATAAAACAAATAATTTAAACCCATTAATATATACAGGCAGTCCCCTAGTTATGAACTTAATTAATTCCTGACGTGTGTTTGGAAGTTGAAATTGTTTGAAAGTAGAGGTATGTTAAAAAAAACATCAAAAAGGGTTTTCAAAATAAAGTATTTTTTTTTTATTGATTATTATCGGGAGTTTTGATTACAAATTTGTCAATAATTAATTGAATTGTATTCTTTTTCTTCTCTTGATAAAGAAATCTATAACATTCTGTGTCTTTTTCTATTGGCCTTCATACATGAGATATGCTCTCTATTGGGATCACATTCTTCCATGATGGTCAAAAATTTGTCAAGATGCATGAAGGCTTCATTCATATTTTTGATTGTCAAACTCTTAACAATATGTTCATTATCAGGTTCTTCTTCATTTTGTATTTCATTCATCTCTTGTAGTTTAATCAAGTCTTTGTTTGACAGAGGTTCTGCGTGAGATTGCATTAACTCATCAATATTTTCATCAGTGACATCTAAATTTAATTCATTCATTTTATTGACTATTTCAGTTGTAATATCTTCAGGAGTTTCTTCAATATTCATGGAAACATTCGTCATTTGTGGATATATTTTTTTCCAACAACCTTTCATTGTTGACTTCTATTTCAGCCCACACATCCCCAATAATATTTATTGCATTATATATATTATAACTTTCTCCAAAAATCTCTTAATATAGGCCCACCGTCCTTGTCAATTGCCTTGATCACTTTAGTCATTAATCTTCTCATATAATACCACTTAAAAGTAGCTATCACAGTTTGATCCATAGGTTGTATTTCATTTGTGGTATTGGAAGGAATAAATACAACATTAATTTCTGGTTATACCTTTTGCAGGGATTTTGGATGTTCAGGAGAATTGTCTAAGAACAGTAGTGTTTTAAATGGTAAATTATTCTCACTACAATATTGCCTAACAGAAGGCACAAAATGATGTTGGAACCAATTTTGAAAAAGCTGTGCAGTAGCCCAGGCTTTAGTATTTGATTTCCAAATGACTGGAAGCATTCTTTTATCTTTTCGTTTCATTGCTCTAGGATTTTCTGTCTGATAAAATTAGCATTGGCTTCAATTTTAAATCACCAGCTAAATTACCTCCAAGAACCAATGTTAATCTGTTTTTAGAAGGTTTATGCCCAGGTGCAACTGATTCCTCCTTTGCTAAATAAGTACGTGCAGGCATCTTTTTCCAACATAATCCTGTCTCATCTACATTGAAGACTAGGCATGGAAAATAAGTTCTACCTTTAATGATATTGGAGAAAGTGGAAATAAATTCACTGACAGCTTTCTTATCTGCACTGGTACCTTCCCCAGTACATTTAATATTATGTAAAGACTATTTCATTTTAAATTTGTGAAATCAGCCATACAGCAGAGTCTTCTTTTAATTCTTTCGTCCAATCTTCATGCAAACTAAGAGCCTTAGCTTGAATAATTGACAAACTCACTGGGATGCCTTTTTTGATGTTGATCTTCAATCCATAAAGCCAAAGATTTCTCCATTTCATTCATTACTCTGCCATGTCTTTTTGAAACAATCTTTGAAGAAATATTTCCACAATTTTTAACATATTCCTTAATTTTGTTCTTGTTTTTCACAATATATTGTTGATCGGTTTAAATTATATGAACGTGCAATTGAAGCAAAAGATTCACTATTTTCAGAACATCTAATAACTATATCCATTTTTGTCTCAACCATTTGGAGTTTATGAGACCTTGATTTCTTTTTGGTTGTATCAACACTGCTGTTTTTTTGTTTTTCACTCATGTTTTTAATTAATAAGACTGAAAAAAATTCACTAAAACAGAAATATATATATATGTAGCGTAATTGCGCACCACTTCCTTTTAAAAACAAGCCCTAATCAAGACGATTTTGTTCAATGTCAGAGAGATGGGAAGATTTACTGTATTTTATATAAGTTCTTGCCATTCTCTAAAATATACTTATAATTATTTTCTAAATTCCAGTTTATCTTTCTTTAGAAAAAATTCAATTACGAATTTTTTTTATCAGCTACTATAAATTTGTAACATTAATTACTAAAAGGAATTTTTTAATTATTAATAAAGTACTAAAAATACTATACAATTTTGAATACCCATTTCTTTCTACAGTATATAGCACTAATTATGCATGAAAGTATGTGCATAGATAAAGATTTAAAGTCCAAAAGTGATTACGTAATAGCAAAATGTTTATAACTCGAGTGTGTAACTAGGGGACTGCCTGTATATAAAATCAATTTATATAATTAAATAAAGAATAAAATTAATAAACAAATGTCATAAAATGCAATAAATGTAATTGTCAAGTTAAGAAATTTAAAATATCTTAGATATTAACTGGTTATAAAAATTTAAATTTAAATTTTGCTACATTTATTGAAATTTTTGATTATTCATTTTTTGATGTATATGTGTGTGTATGTGTAATTTTCCAATCTGCTTTCATTTTTATATTTTATTTATAATATTGTTATAATAATTTGTAATTAAATAATACAAAATGTTTTTATATAACAGCTAATTATAGATTTAATAATACCAATACACAAAAGTTTTGTTCGATAAATATTTTTTGTCCTCGTCAGTGTGAATGTAATGTTTTAATCTCTAATTTATGTTATATACATAGCCACATCTATTATTATATATATATAATATCAGTAAATTTAATTAATAATTGGTCAATTTTATATATCTTTATATAGTGTATATTTTTCACATGTAATAATTATTATGTACTCTCCAATTATGTTAGTAAGTATTTTGATTGTTTTATCATAATTTTATTATTATTATTGATTCTGATTAATTTTGATATATATGTATTTAAAAACGATAGTTGGCCCAATGTGTGCAATAAATTAAAAGTTAAAAAAGATTACATTCCACATTGAGTAAAAGCAAAAAAAAATATTTGCTAAAAAACATTTTATATATTAGTATTATAAATATATGGTTAGGTGTTATAAATGATGTTTTGTATTATTTACTTCAGCATAATGGATTATGCTTATTTCCTTTTTTGATGTTATAAAAATAAATTGTTTTAGTCCCTGAAGAAACTTAATCATGCTAATGTGATTAAACTAAAAGAAGTCATCAGGGAAAATGATCAGCTCTATTTTGTTTTTGAATACATGAAAGAAAATCTTTATCAATTAATGAAAGATAGGTAAGAAATTTTCTTTTATTTGTATGTATGTTTGAATATAAAATGATATGATAAGTGTTGTGTTAATATTTACATGTGCTGGTAAGATCATCTTAAATATTTTATTTTTTATGGAAGTGATAATAATATTGCTTCAGTTTTATAATTAATATAAAAATAAAGATATGATTTTTCTTTACTTCACATCGTTTTTGTTGTATATTTATTAATGATTTCAAGATGTTAATAGCTTTTCGTTTTCTACTCTTACGATATGGATTTTGTTTTTATTTATAACGTATGAGGTGTTGGCTATATTTAAAGAGGAAAAATTCTACATCGTAATTATTTTTACTAAAAAGAAGAGATCTCTAATATTGTGATTATTATTTTTGTGACATTAATTTGGATATATTTAATATTAGTATTAAAAAGTATATATTTTTTCTTTGTAATATGGCTTATTGTAATGCTTATCATTTACCTCTTGGAGAAGAAGGGGATTTTACATTGTGTAATGGTTTTTGTCAAGGTTCTTTTCATTTCTATTGTTTCAGATTGAAAGGATCTACTTATAGAAATATGAGCAATACCAATAAAAAATCCTGGAAATGTCAAAAATGCAAAAAACAAAAGGGTTCCAAAATTGAAAATCAGAATGATAATTCCCTTGGAGAAGAAATTGCTAAAATTAAAAAAACAATAAAAATAATGGAAATAGACGTTAATTTGATTAATATCTTAAAGTGTCATTTTGACCAATTAAAATAATCAATGGACTTTTATCTGATAAGTATGATGTAATAATTAAAAAAATTTCTAATTCAAAAGAAAATATGGAAATTAAAAAAGATGTGAGAGTGCTAAAATAACAAAATGAAAGATAAACTACAAAAGCTTGAGGATGATAAAAATAAGCAAGATCAATTAAAATTAATCTCTTCTATTGAAATAGATGGTTTAATTTCTAAAGAAAATGAAGATATGTTTGATATATTTAATTTGTTTAAGAATAAATTGGACATGAAGGATTTTGATAAAGGACATATATCTAATATATATAGAGTAAAAAAATAAATTTATGGGAAGAGAACCTTTCTTAAAAATTGAATTTAAAGATCTTGATTACATTAAAGAATGGCTAAATAAAAATTATTTTTTAAAAAAAAACATTTTTAATGACCTGATTATACAAACTAAAGGCGATAAAAGAATATATATTAATGAAACTTTAAGAAAAATAAATAATAAATTATTATGAAAACTAAAAATGTAGCAAAACAAAAAAATTATAAATATATATAGATTAATTAAAAATGAACAATTTTTTTGCAAAAAAAATGATGGAGAGAAAAAAAATGTATATAGAAAATGAAAATGACATTATTAATGTTTTGTGAATTATTTTTTTAAATGTTTTGAATATATTGTAATACAAAATAGATAAGCTTGTTTTATTGAAAGACATTGAAAATACTTATATTAAGAATACCAAATTTTAATACATTTGAAGATTGGGAAGTAGAAATTAAAGAATTTAGTATTGAAAAAAATATTTATACTTATATTAACCTTATAAGTATAAGAAAAAATTGGGATGAATTAATTGCAACTATTTACTCTTACATTAGCTTGATTGATTTTCTAATATTAACAGAAGCAAATATAAAAAATGAAGAAGTTAATCTTTATAATATTATAAATTATAAAAAAAATTGCATATTTTAGAAATCATAGAAAAGGTGGAGATTTATTGATTTTTATTAGAGAAAATATTTTTGTTGAAAACCTGGAAGTCAATTTTAACAGTTTTGAAGTGATTTATATAACTTTTGAATTAAATAGCAATAAAGCTATGTTACTAACAATATACAGACCACCAGATAATGATAATAAAATGTTTATAGATGAATTAAAATCTTAGTTAAAATGTTTTAGACTAACTAATAATGAAATAATACTAATAAGTGATATGAACATTGATTTATGTAAAAATTCTAAAACTGTTGAAGTTTATAGATGCATTAGCTACTTATGGGGTATTTTGTCATGTTAAAACATACACAAGAGAAGAAATTATAATGAATAATATATAGTTTCTTTATGTATTGATCATACTAATATAAGCCTAATGAAAAATAATATTTTAACTGCTGTTATTAAAGAAAAGATTGCTGATCATTATTTTATATTTTTTTTATCTATTGCAAACAAAATACAACATAATAGAATATCAGAACTAGTGAAGAATAAATTGATATTATATAACAATAAATTAGTTAGATTTTTTTTACAAGAAACTGAGTGGAATGAAGTCAAAAAAATTAATGGCATTAATACTATGTATGAGAAGTTTGTAGAAATTTTCAAAAATGTATAATAATAAGTCACAAGAAATCATTGTGATTTTAAAAAAATAATTAAAAGTTTCATATTAATTGGATAAATTAAAAAAATATTGAAATTAATAAAAGAAAAAAACAATTTATGGAAAGAATGTAATACAAAAAAAACTAAACAAAATCATGATTTATTTTTTAAATTATATGGCATTAAGAAATAAAGTTAATTATATGATAAGGGTAGAGAAAAGATTGTTTTATAATAATTTTTTTTTAATGAAAATAGAAGTGACATAAAAAAAATTTTGAGAAAAATAAATGAAATATTATTAAGGAAATCAAGTTCTATAAATGATGAAGATTAAAAAAAATTTAATATAAATGATAGTTTTCTTCTAGCAAATACTTTTAATAATATATTTGTAGAAAGAATTAAAAATCTAAACAAATTGATCATGATAATAATATTTTGAAAACATATAATAGTCAATCTAATTCAATATTTATACCAAATTTAAATAAAGAAGAATTATATGAAATAATAAAAGAATGTGGAGATAATATAAGTCCAAGTATAGATACAATCAGAATGGTAAACATAATAAATAATATTGACATTCTATCAGATGTTATAATTTATATGATTAATAAAATAATAGAAAGTAATGAGTTTCTTACATTATTAAAAACATCTAAACAAAGACCAGTTTATAAATCTGGTGCTAAAAATAATTTTAATAACTATAGAGCTATATATGTTCTTTCTTCAATTTCTAAAATAATAGAAAAGTATTTATAAAATAATTAAATATTTTTTAACTAAAAATAATTTTTTTAATGAAAACCAATATTTGATTCATAGAAGGAAGAACACAAGTATGTTATTAGAGAATTTTACAGATAAAATTGATAGTGCATTAAATGATAAAAAATATGTAAGGGTAATTTTTTTAGATTTTTTTTTTTTTAAGGTTTTTGACATAGAGCATAAGCAATTGATTCACAGTTTACAAAACTGTGGAGTTAGAAGAAAATTGCTTAGTTTTTTTAAAAATTATTTAAATGATAGATATATTGTAGCAAAAATATCAAATGTATTGAGTAATGAGAAAAAAAATTTATATGGGGTTCCTCAAGGTTTTATACTTAGTGCATTGTTGTTTCTGATTTTTATAAATGATCTAGAAAATATTAATATTGAAGAATCAATATATTAATTTGTATATGGTACTATTATTATGAGTGTAAATAGCAATATTGATATTGCAATTAAAGAATGTCAAGAAAGTCTGAACAAAATTGTCTTTTGATGCTTTGAGAGAGGAATTTATATAAATGGAGAAAAAACAAAATGTATGTTAATATGCTCTCCTCACATGAAATATAAAAATATTGATATAGATCTGCATTCACATGAGTGTTTATTTGACAATAATGTAATATGTAATAATAAGTGTATAAAAATAGAACAAGTAAAATTTATTATATATCTTGGAATGATGATAAATGAAAAAATGTCTTTGAAACATCATATAAACATACTAATTAATAAATTTAGATATTTTATAACAATGTTCTACAAAATCAAAGATATTTTTCATTTAAATATTCTTATTGTTATATATAAATCTTTATATGAATCTTTATTGAGATATGGAATAATGCTTTATGGTTTTGCAAACTTTTCTAAATTATATTAGCATTACTGCAAAAAAGAATAATTGATCTAATAGAAGAAAAATATATCAATAAAGAAAAAAGTGTATACAAAAATAATATTTGATTATTCAATCAATTTCTTGATTATATAATTATAGAGAAAAAAAATTTTGATAGTACTTTCAAAAAACCTTATATATAAAACAATTTGAAAGATGTCTAAGGAAAACAGAAATATACATAGTTTCAAAATATTGCAATAAATATGCAACTAGAGTAAGAAATCATTATGTTCCTAAATTATTTAATAATTTACCTATTGAATTAAGAAGCAACATTATAGGGAAATAAAAAAACAAATTAAAAAATATTCGAGTATCTAATGTTGTATAATCAATATTTTTATTATACAAAATATATTATTGAAATGTAATTTATTGTATTTATTGGCATATTTTATATTGTGTTTAAAATTTCATGTAAATATTTAAAATGTTATAAAAATTTTCTTTTATATAAAATTGAAACTAGGGCTTAGTAGGAGAAGAATGAAATTTGTATTTGTGTAAATATGTTTTGAACTGTATTCAAATGAATTAATGTAATGAATGTATTTATTTTAATAAATAATAATAATAATAATAATATACAAACACATAATTTTATAGTGATTAATTATGAAAACAATTAATGCTGTGGTGATAATATTATAGACAAAATTTAGTCATAATATATATTATGGTCTGTCTATAGGCAGTACGACCCTAAACAGAGGTGCCAGGTCCTATATTAGGCCGTACTTGGACTCTGGCTAGGTACTATTTACTAGACTTACTATTTTCCCCAACCATTTTCTTTAACTATAATAAGACTGTTATTTATCTCAATTTACTTTAATATGAGTAAATACTCATAAATAAAATGTAATCAAGTATAACCAATATGAGACTCGTTTTCCCCTAAACAGATCACATCCCTTTAACATTAAACAAATACAAAATATTTATTCAGTGGCATGAGAATATCCAGATACTCCTTCTTATTAAGTATCTAAATACTCTCATGGCTAACAATAATACCCAATATGTTGCAACATATCTATAACTATTAAGTTTCAATTAAACTACTCATTAAATTAATCTATTATTTTATTACAAATGAACTTTATTCTTATTATTTAAGATAATTATGATTGGCAATAATCATAAAGATCATTTGATAATAAGGAGATCTCAGGATAATCATTGATTTTTATTAATTCTTCATACTATCCATGTAATATCAACAGGGATTTTACTGACTTCCAGAGGTAGTTCATTGATTAATAAAGGCTTCTAATTTAAATCTATAACTACAATTGTCCTACTATTTTTCTTTGGTGTGCATCTTTATACTTTTAACAACAATTTATTCATGATTTAATTTATGATACATAAACATACTTTGAGGATTTACAATATGATAAATGATTTATGTGATCAAGGCAGCATACCACAAATTAAAATCTCTTTCAAGAGATATGTGTGTTTAATAACTGTTATCTTGTTTTAATCTGAATTGATGTCTCATTTCAATTTTAACATGTAAATTTGAATTCATGTAATGCTATAACAATGACCCCAGAAAAGAAATGCAATCTTTAAAACGTTCAAAACAACAATTTTAATCACAGATTATTTACAAATATTAGAATAAATGTTCTAGTAACAAGTAATTTCAAAATAACATTGGTAACAAAGTTTTATATCTACATAATATAATCACAATATAAACAATAAAAAAAAGATTCATATTCTAGATATTTTACCATAGTATTAAAGTTAATATTTTCACATAGGGTGTACTAGAAAACATCGTTTTTTGCTTTTCAGTTGGTATATCAAAACACACACATACCCATTACTTATATACTGTTAACTGCTTTGGTTACAGATATATCTCAGTTTATTTATTTTTTTAATGCAATGTACATTTATATATATATATATTTAAAAAAAACAACAACTATGACTATTTGTCAAACCAAACTTTAAAGTAATCAACAAGATCTATAAATGAATTAAATCACCCATACTTGCTTAGATATATATTGTCAATCCTTTTTGTTATAAACGCATGTGTTATTAACTTAAACATTGTTCATATATATTTATTTAAAATAAATAAGACTATGTTAAAAATCAAACTTTAAAGTAATTCACAAGATCTGTAACTGAAATAACTTACTTATGCTCAGTTATTGATTAATTTACATAACTAAAACATACTGTATACACATATATTATGAGCAAGTTTCCTTTTTCTTTTCCTAAAACAAAAACTTTTTTTTCCTGGCGTTTCACTCATTTCATACACTGTAAACTGGTTATAATGCAATATATTATTTAAATTAGCACCGATATCATATGCAGGCTTAGGATTTTCATCAAACATATCATTTTATGGATTTATTTTCCTTATCAAATGATAGAGATTTTATCTATGTTGAAAGCCTACTATTGTTTTTACACATATATATATTGTAATGGGAGAATGATTTTAGATTCGCATATACTGACCATGAGGGCGCCACTAGTCCAAAAATCGGAACTAGACATTTATTTTAAGGGTGGACAGAATATGCGAACCGAAATGCACCGGACTAAACTCAGGGAGAAACAAGATATCTTAAATATTGTTTAGACAATTGAGAAAGCAAAGCACAAAGACAAACATCAGTCAAATTAAGTTTAAACAAATTTTAAACTTCTATTTAAGAGCAAAATAACTTGTAAGAAAAAGTTTACACGAAAATCGATAGGGTTATCTCAGGCGTGTACTAGAAAGACTAAACACATTGCTCTGGCAGACTTACTGACTCTCTAATAACGAATTCTACAGGGAGGAAGCAATTTCATTCAGCAGAAGATTCACCAAAATATTGGTTTTCACTTTCAGATACTTAAACAATACATTCCCAAAACAAATCAACGAAACCAGCGCCGGCGAGTTTTCCGAGGTCCGCAAAATGTGTCGGCCCACGAATGTCATCTGTCGGTAGAAGCTGCACCTATTATTACATTTAAAATAAAGGTGATTGATTTGCCTCAAGAACAACCACAAAATATGATTGAAAATGAAAAGAAAACAAACAATTAAGACTGGCGAATCCCCAACCAAACGATTGGCGAAAACTAATCTAAGAATTAAAGGTCTCAATAGGAGACAAGTAAATCATTAGAAAATCAGTTACGTCTGCCCCAGCATTTAAAGAAAATGAATTACCAATAATTATAATTAAAAAATAAATTTATGACACAAGTTGTGAGTACACGCTCTGATAAATTTTCAGCTATACAAGTAAATACAAAATAAATCTATTGGAGAGTGCACATGAGTATGAAAATAGGAAAGCTATAAATACTTTAGCAGCGAAAGTCTCTCTTACCTGTAATTTACAAAAGGGATAAATATTGTCTTCCTGCTGGTGGCTTAAAAAATTACAAAGCAAAAACAATTATAGTTTCCGCTTTCAGAGATATAAGAAATGAAGACTATGAAAATAAAGTCACCAGCCAAAAGATTTGGTGGTTTGCAAAAGCGCAAACACAGTATTTAAAATTAATTCGGGCTACTAAAATAATTACAGGTAAGCATTCAAAATATACACGACTGCCAAAGCATTTAGTAAAAGTTAGGCATAAAAATAGAAAAACTCACACGTCACTCTCCAATAAACAACAACTGAAAGCAAACTTGGAATCTTAAAACTAAGATTCCAAGACACACGGCAAAGTACAATAAAAGAGAATAAATATAGCTAATCAATATGAAGTTAAATATTAATTTATGAATACAGATTTATAATTAGATTGAGCGGAGATTTAATGAAAAGAAATTTACCCTGGAAAGAATAAAAGAAAATTTCATCTTACGATAAAGCACAGTTCGCATAGAGTGCACACGTTTATCTTTAGTCCATTTTCAGGTCCTTTGACAGTGGCAAGGTAGAGGCAGTGTTTATTTTAGAGGCTCATGGCATGACTGAAGGAGAGCTGGCAGGCATGGGTCCATCCTTTGTTTAAATTAGCAAGACATTCTGATGATGGCAAAACTCATAGCGGTAGATTTTAACATCTTGCACAGTAACGAAGTTTGTCGATAATTGTTTAAGTTTTTAGCAGGAATTAAATGTTCGACTGCTATCCAAAACAGTATAACTCTCTGCAGGCGATAATCCAAGTGTCCACTGGAATATTTTTTAATATCTCTTCTCTAAAAATTGGTCTGCTATCCTTGCCTCGCTACATTTCCCGTGAAAAACTTTCATTAGTCTCTAATTCTATATCTCAGGCAGGGCAAATATTAATTTCCCGCTTAATCTAATTTAAGAATTCCAACCAGGGATTATTGAAACAAAAACGACAACACAATTAAATCTCTGCTTTTTAGAATTAACTTTAAAAATGATTAAAATAAAAGCAACAGGAATATATAATTAGCAAGCTTGCCTGTTTTTAATCAAATTGATTAAAACAGGCGGTGAAAGTAAACTATTTTAAAATAAATCAATTCTATAAACAAAAATTAAAATGCCCTATTTAAATATAACTGAGTATATGTTTTAATATACATACTTTTTTTTATTTATTAAATAATAATAAGGAATTTTAACATTAGTAATAAAACCATTGAATTGGAAATCAATCCAGTTCAATTGCCTCAACACATGATCAAAAAAAAAAACCATTCCTGCAACTTTTTTTTTAAAAAACAAACAAACTATAAACATTTTAAAACTATCCCTAGATATTCGGCTGAATGTTTGCCTCACACTCATGAAAAATAAAATATTTAATTTCCAACATTTATCCGCTCTCATAGATCATTAACCGAATCTTTTTTTTTTAAACCGTGCGTCCGATCAATATCACTTATGCTTGGTCAGGCAGTTATTCTTGTGGAGAGTTTGCTCAGGACAATCGACTCTCCTGAACCTGTCTACAGGTTCTCTTGATACATTGCCAAAATCTACAGCCATTAAAAATTCTGCCATTTCTTCTATCGACCGCCCATTATTACTCAACATTATTTGTTGTGTGTCTGGTGGCATATTATGCCAGATAGTCCTCATGACTTGATCGTCTGACAACGGAAAGGCCATTAATGCCTTGAGTTTTGCTACTTGTCTATAAAAAAATTGCGAGTATGTTTCACCGCAACAGTGGGATATCTCTCATGGGATATTTTATAGAGTATCCCGTCCTGTCTGGCTTCACTCCAAAATGTTCTTAAAATGGTGTGTCTATATTCCTCAAATGGTCTTGGTTTGGTGAATAAAGTGTGCCACCAGTCAGAGGCTGTTTCACGAAGGTAGTTACTAGCGACTGTAACTTTATCCTTTTCTGGCCAGTCTTGGACACGAAACATATTAGCTAAACTTCCTAAATGATTTAATGGGCTTTCTCCCACCACCTCAGCCTTGAATGTTTCTATTAGGAATTGTTTTTCCAAGAATCTACTGGAGGGCCCCTCCTGTCTTTTACTTCTCGACTCTCTATATTCATTTTCTGTTTCATACTGTTTGTCTTCAGTATAGAACACCCTATGTTTATTCTCTATCCCAGCTAGCCTATATTCGAGTCCTTTTATCATATCAATACAAGTTTGTTGTACTTCTGTTTTCAAATTATCCTTACTTTCCTCTATGCCTTCAAACATCTTTTCTAATTTCCTGACAGCACCATCAACCCTCAGATCTATTTCTCTCTGCATTTCTCCTTCCTTTAACATCTCCAATTCTACTTGTGTTGTTTTATGTATGTCTATCCATTCCTTGCACATCCCTTCAACCTGCACCATCTTTATTTCTAAACTACCTGTCCTAACACTACCTTGCTGTACCTCATCTTTTACTTCTTTCATCTCTTCCTTTAAAATTTCAACTTCCTGAACCTCCTTATTTCGATCTTTCTCTATGGCTTCTATAGCTGCTTGATTTTTGTCAACTTTCTTCAATATTTCCTGTCTCAACTCCTGCAGTATTGTTTGTTGACTCTGTTTTATTTCTATATTTTGTTTTGTTATATTTTGTTTCATTTCCAGCAACTCTTGTCATATTTCTTTCATCTCGGCTTGCTGACTTTGTTTCATTTCTATTATCAACTTTATCATCATCTGTGTCTCGCTCTCTTCTTTTTCTACTATCTGGAGGTATTTAAATGAAACAGGGCTCTCTTCCAAACCTGCCGCCTTGTCGCCTTCTTCTTTAACTTCCATTTTTCACAAGACTAAATCGCTGTCCAAACTTTTTGTTTTTAAAAAAAAATAATCTAAAAGCGAATAAAACACTATTTATTTATGCAAGAAGACAACGATCAATTTTAAATTAAAAAAAAAAATTCAACTCTGAAAGATTTTTCTTTTCTAAAAAAAAAAACGCTATTTGTTATTTATTTATGTCATATAAAAAAGACAAAACCCCATTCTACCAAACTGCTCTAACAATACATGCAATAATTAACAAAAATCGAACTTTACTAACTAGATCTTGCCACCTACACCTGAAATCTTTCTCAACCGTCTAAACAAAATCTCACATGGGCTTGAAAACTCGAAGCCCTACATTGGTTGCACTAAAAATTAATATATATCTAGCGGGAGAATGATCTTAGATTCGCATATATTGACCATGAGGGCGCCACTATCCAAAAGTCAGAACTAGACATTTATTTTAAGAGTGGACAGGATATGCGAACCAAAATGCGCCGGACTAAACTCAGGGAGAAACAAGATATCTTAAATATTGTTTAGACAATTGAGAAAGCAAAGCACAAAGACAAACGTCAGCTAAATTAAGTTTAAACAAATTTTAAATTTTATTTAAGAGCAAAATAACTTGTAAGAAAAAGTTTACACGAAAATCAATAGGGTTATCTCAGGCGTGTACTAGAAAGACTAAACCCATAACCCATTGCTCTGCAGACTTACTGACTCTCTAATAACGAATTCTACAGGGAGGAAGCAATTTCATTCAGCAGAAGATTCACCAAAACATTGGTTTTCACTTTCAGATACTTAAACAATACATTCCCAAAACAAATCAACGAAACCAGTGCCGGCAAGCTTTCCGAGGTCCGCAAAATGTGTCGGCCCATGAATGTCATCTGTCGGTAGAAGCTGCACCTATTATTACGTTTAAAATAAAGGTGATTGATTTGCCTCAAGAACAACCGCAAAATATGATTGAAAATGAAAAGAAAACAAACAATTAAGACTGGCGAATCCCCAACCAAATGATTGGCGAAAACTAATCTAAGAATTAAAGATCTCAATAGGAGACAAGTAAATCATTAGAAAATCAGTTACGTCTGCCCCAGCATTTAAAGAAAATGAATTACCAATAATTATAATTAAAAAATAAATTTATGACACAAGTTGTGAGTACACGCTCTGATAAATTTTCAGCTATACAAGTAAATACAAAATAAATCTATTGGAGAGTGCACATGAGTACGAAAATAGGAAAGCTATAAATACTTTAGCAGCGAAAGTCTCTCTCACCTGTAATTTACAAAAGGGATAAATATTGTCTTCCTGCTGGTGGCTTAAAAAATTACAAAGCAAAAACAATTATAGTTTCCGCTTTCAGAGATATATGAAACGAAGACTATGAAAATAAAGTCACCAGCCAAAAGATTTGGTGATTTGCAAAAGTGCAAACATAGTATTTAAAATTAATTCGGGCTACTAAAATTACAGGTAAGCATTCAAGATATACTCGACTGCCAAAGCATTTAGTAAAAGTTAGGCATAAAAATAGAAAAACTCACACGTCACTCTCCAATAAACAACAACTGAAAGCAAACCTGGAATCTTAAAACTAAGATTCCAAGACACACGGCAAAGTACAATAAAAGAGAATAAATATATCTAATCAATATGAAGTTAAATATTAATTTAGGAATACAGATTTATATTTAGATTGAGCGGAGATTTAATGAAAAGAAATTTACCCTGGAAAGAATAAAAGAAAATTTCATCTTACAGTAAAGCACAGTTTCGCATAGAGTGCGCACGTTTATCTTTAGTCCGTTTTCAGGTCCTTTGACAGCGGCAAGGTAGAGACAGTGTTTATTTTAGAGGCTCATGGCATGACTGAAGGAGAGCTGGTAGGCGTGGGTCTGTCTTTTGTTTAAATTAGCAAGACATTCTGATGATGGCCAAACTCATAGTGGTAGATTTTAACTTCTTGCACAGTAACGAAGTTTGTTGATAATTGTTTAAGTTTTTAGCAGGAATTAAATGTCCGACTGCTATCCAAAATGGTATAACTCTCCGCAGGCGATAATCCAAGTGTCCACTGGAATATTTTTTATATCTCTTCTCTAAAAATTGGTCTGCTATCCTTGCCTCGCTACATTTCCCGCGAAAAACTTTCATTAGTCTCTAATTCTATATCTCAGGCAGGGCAAATATTAATTTCCCACTCAATCTAATTTAAGAATTCCCACCAGGGATTATTGAAACAAAAACGACAACACAATTAAATCTCCTCTTTTTAGAATTAACTTTAAAAATGATTAAAATAAAAGCAACAGGAATATATAATTAGCAAGCTTGCCTGTTTTTAATCAAATTGTTTAAAACATGCGGTGAAAGTAAACTATTTTAAATTAAATCAATTCTATAAACAAAAATTAAAATGCCCTATTTAAATATAACCGAGTATATGTTTTAATGGCTGCAGAAAGGAGTTTGCTATTAACTGAAAGGAGACCCTTTGATTCCTCTTGGAGGCCTTAAAGGAACCGAGCAGGGCAAATTCCTAATGTCCACTCCATACGTTTTTGTCGTTACAGCTGTTATTACTATGTGTTTATTCATATAGTATATGAACATGGATGGGCTGCTCACCAATACGCATTAGACAGCGTGGTGAGTTTAGTGGCTTTTTACCTCTGAGTTTAAGATCAAGAAACACCATGGTCTTTCTTCTCAGTGCCTGATAAGGCAGAATGAAGGTTTGTGTAAATAATAAATATTTTTCCAATACATATATACAATTGTGACAGACAAAAGTAAAGCATGGCCCTTATTCCCAGGAGGCTGTAAAGTCACCAACCAAGTCAGCGGTTGGTGGCCGACGGCGGAGGGTGCTAAGAATCCCCTGATTGCTGACCCAGGCTGCCATTTGATGACAACTTTTTATTTAGGTACTTACAACTGCAGATGACTTTCAAGTTAAGGAAGATTGCAAGAATTAGAAGAAGAACTATCTTATATTAAATGGGATATTATTGAACTTTATGAAGTTAGAAGAAAAGGTGAAGAGACAATTGATTTAAAAAGTGGACATATATTCTATTATAAACGCACAAATATTGGAAATACAAATGGAGTAGGATTCATTATAAATAAACAGTGGAAGAACAATATTGTGGAGATTGATGGTGTATCAGACAGAGTGGCAAGATTAGTTATACAACTTAATAGCAGATACCAATGCAGATAATTCAGGTTTATGCCTCAACAAGTTCTCATAGTGATGAAGTAGTAGAAGATTTTTATATGGATGTACAAAAGGCTTTTGATCAGAGTAAACATTTTAAAATTGTTATGGGAGACTTTAATGCTAGAATTGGTAAACAAATGAAAGATGAAAGTGCTGTAGGTAATTTTGGTTATGGTAATAGAAATGAGAGAGGACATAGACTTGTGGAGTTTGCAGAAAAAGAAAAACTTTATATTATGAATTCTTTTTTTGAGAAAAATGTTAAAAGAAAATGGACATGGAAGCATCCAAATGAAGGTACAGCAGAATTGGATTATATTTTGACTAACAGGAAATACATATTTCAAGATTGTAATGTTCTTAATAGATTTAACACAGGAAGTGATCATCGATTAGTAAGGTGCAAAATACATGTTAATGTAAAACTAGAAAGACAAAAATTGTTAAGAAAAACAATATTTACAGTTGATATTCCTAATCTTCAGAAACATTCTAATGAATTTAAATTAGAACTTACAAATCGGTTTCAAGTATTAGTAGATTTTGAACATGATTCAGATTTGAATGAAATTAATATGAAAATAACTGATACACTTTTAAAAACTGCAACAAAGATAGCTGGTAGAAAAAAGCAGCAATTGACCAATAAAATTTCTACTGAGACTAGAGAATTTATGAAGAAAAGAAGAAATATGAAGATATACAAAAATGATGTATTAAAAAGAATTGAATATCTCGAATTTTGTAAAGTGGTGCGGAAAAGAGTTGAAAATGATATAAGAAAGTATAACTGTGAACTAGCAAGAAAAGCTGTAGAAGAAAATAAAAGTCTTAAGAATGTAAAACAACATTTTGGTATTGATAGGAAATTTATATCTGCAATAAGAAAAAAAGATGGAATTATTACTAAAAAGAGAGATGACATCATGAAATTGGTAGAAAATTTTTCTCAAGAATTATATAGTAATGAAGAACAAGTACCTCCTATATCTATTACATCTTCCGAATTGCCCAGAATTTTAAATGAAGAAGTGAGAAATGCAATTAAATGTATGAAGAAAGGAAAGGCTCCAGGTAATGATGGAATTATAATTGATATATTAAAAGAAGCAGGTGAAGAAACAATTTTTTTTAGCAAAGTTATATACCAAATGTCTAAATGATAAAGATGTACCGGATGATTGGAAGAATGCAGTAATAATATTAATATTTAAAAAAGGTGATAAAGAAGATATTAGAAATTACAGACCTATCAGCCTTTTATCAGTTTTATATAAAATTTTTACCAAGATAATTACAACTCGTCTACAGAGAACATTGGATTTCCACCAACCAAGAGAACAAGCTGGATTTAAAAGTGGTTTTAGTACAATAGATCATATTCAGGTACTGAGAGAAGTTATAGAAAGGACAAATGAATATGAGTTGTCATTATGTATTGGATTTGTAGAATATGAAAAGGCATTTGATTCTATAAACATTTCTTCAGCGATTAAAGCATTGGGTCATCAAGGTATAGATCCAGGATATTGTCATATTTTAAAGAATATTTATAAAAATGCAACAGCAACAATTAGATTACATAATGATACTGGGAAAGTCAACATTGAGAAAGGTGTAAGACAAGGTGACTCCATATCTCCAAAACTTTTTACAGCAGTGCTGCAAGAAGTATTCTGTGAATTAAAATGGGAAACTAAAGGAGTGAAAGTAAATGGAGATTATTTAAGTCATTTAGATTTTGCAGATAATGGAGTTATTTTTTCAAATAATGCTTCAGAGCTGCAGGAAATGTTGCAGGAGTTATCAGATGAAAGTAGGAAAGTAGGACTAAAGATAAATGTTAAAAAGACTAAAGTAATGTTTAATCGATTTGCTCAAAATAAGAAAATAAAGATTGATTATGTTGAATTAGAAGAAGTTAACAGTTACAAATACCTTGGTCAGATTATTAATACAGATGGAAACATAATGGAGGAAATTAATCATAGAATTAAACTTGGTTGGAGTGCCTTTGGTAGAAATAACTTGATACTAAAAGGAAATATGCCTATGTGTTTGAAAAGGAAGGTTTTTAACAAGTGTGTTTTACCAGTTCTTACTTATGGATCTGAGACTTGGACACTCAATAGAAGAGCAATACAGAGACTTCAGACCACTCAAAGAAGTATGGAGAGATGTATGTTGGGAGTAACTAGAAGAGATCGAAAACGCAATGTATGGGTAAGAGAACAAACAGATGTTACTGACCTCATTGAAAAAATTAAAAGATTGAAGTGGAGTTGGGCTGGACATATTGCTAGAAGAGATGATAATAGATGGACAATTGAAATTTTAAACTGGATTCCAAGAGATTGTAAAAGACCCAGAAAGAGACCACATGTGAGATGGATGGATGAAATAAAGTGTGCAGGGGTGGTGTGGAGAAGAGAAGCTAAAGATTGGAGAAGATGGATTAAACTTGGAGAGACCTTCATCCTGCAGTGGATTGATAATGGTTGATAATGATGATGATGATGATGATGATAGGTTTTAATATATGTACATTTTTTTTTTATTAAATAATAATAAGAAATTTTAACATTAGTAATAAAACCATTGAATCAGAAATCAATCCGGTTCAATATATATATATATGCATATGCGATCCCTATTGAACAAATATTTATCATGCAGTATAATTTCTCTGAAAGCTCTAGGGTATTAAAACTAGAATTGTAGATTTTTTTTATTTTATTTTTTATCGTAGAAAAAAACAAGTTAGCTGTACAATCGCATAACCACTTATTTCTAAATAGTTTCTATGATAATTTCTTCTCACTATTGTTCTTGTTATGTTTGGTCTGGATTACAGACCCTACCTACAGAAAATGATACTAAGACAAGTATTACAATTAATATATTTATTATATCTACAAATATATATAATATACAATATATATACAAGAGAATAGTTACAATCTTGAATATTGTAGCTTAACGTAAACTCTGGGTTCTGCCTACTGCTTCCAGATACACCTGATAGCTTGCCTCACGGTTAGGGTGTATGACTCTTCCAGCTGTACAAGACAGCTTGCCTTGAGCCAACCATAGTCTTAGCAGCATCCGGTCTCTGTGGGACTTGTCTAGCTGTGTAGTCTAAATAGCGTAGTGCTATCAATGGGAATATTTGCTGCTGTTCAGGTTAGCACAGCTTCCCTGGAAGAACGCAGACAGTCTTTCAGGTTAGACAGACATTCTACCCTGATTCTCACAAAAGGCTGATTATTTATGGCCAGATCCCTGACCTCAATGAAAATTTTCGGATTCCGCAAGCACCATTGCTTATTGGCCTGTGATAAATAATGCTTAATCCGATCAGATAAGGAGGCATCTGGAATAGTCCACTTCTGAGAGAAGGAAGGACTATAACATCCCTCCCCCTGACTAAATTTTAGGCCTAGAAAACATAGTCATGCAGGTGTGCTAGAGGACGACATACGCTTCGGTGCTGTTTCTGGTTTGCTGCCGTCTTCGGGTTGTTGGTCCTCTTTGCTTGTACTGCATGTCTCTGGAGCTTTCCTTCTTGTGGCTGCATCAGTATAATCCAGTCTAAATTGTTTTCGATGCCGATGATGTTGACATCCATCTGCTGTTTTGACTACAACGGTGTGGAATCCTTTCTGTTGGATTACGACTGCTGTGATCCATTTAGTGGGTCCTCTAACATCCTGCATAGCCCTTTAGTCTGCAAAGCTAGTGGTGTTCTGGCAATCCTGGTGTTCCAATTTTCCATATCCTTTTTTGTTATTAGCTTTTTTATGACTTTTTAGTAATCAGGTTTTAATTTAGTTAATGTGTGATCTGGTTCACCTTTGTCACTGCAAAGTCTAAATGACTGACCCAGTCACGGCCTAATAAGTTGCTGTGATCACCTGTTGCCACTACCAGTGGTAGGTATCTAATTTTGTTAGGCATGGTAATTTTAACTCTTCTCTGACCCAAGAGTTTTATTTCCCCCCCCTCTGATAATTTGTTATAGTCCTAGTGCTAGGATGCAGCTTATATTTATTATTTTTATTAATGATAGCCCAAGTCTTTTTTGAAACAATAGACACTGCTGACCCTGTGCCCAGTTCCATTTTCATTGGTGTATCATTAATTATAATCCTATGTATAAATCCAGACTGATTGTCCTTAATGTGATTTATACTGGCAACTTGTTTATTTATATTTCTTATAGTTGCCCTTGTTGTTTTTTGTAATGGGTTTTTCCATTCTCACATTTGCTGTTTGTCCTTTAGACATGCCAATCATATGACTGACTCGCTTGCAAAATGAGCCGCATGGGGGTGTGGACATTCTGTTTGCACGTGCATCGGTTCATCACACCTATAACAATGCTTAACACTCGTTGTTGAACTAACTGAATGCTTGTCAGACTCAGCCTTTTGTTCAACTTTTTGAACGGCAAAAAAAATTTTTTTTTTTAATGGCCTTGCTTGACACGCTTAGATTCTGCCAGCGTGGCTTGAGCAACAGTCTTTTCAAAGTCTCTGTCTGGCATCATTAATAGTTTGAGTCTTAAATTATGATAGTTCACCCCATAAATGAAACGATTGCATAGTGCTTCCTTTAAGAACTCTTTAAATTCGCACGTGAGTGCTAATGCCCGGATTCACGTTGCGAATTCTCTAGCTTTTTCGCCCTCCGCTTGAATACAGAGATTGAAATAATATCTGCATTATTGTTAGCAGTTTGGGGGAAAATATTCTGTGAGAATCACCAACGTCTTCTCAAAATTCAAATCGGCCAGTTGATCCAATTTGAGATTTTAAAATATTATACATCTGCTACCCATTTATAGTCATCAGCATTTAGCCTGCATATAAAAGATCAGACGCTCTTTGTAGCTTGACCAGTTCTCAGGGAACCCTGGGTCAAAAGCTTCCATCGAGCCAATTATATTAGCTATTTTTTAATTTTCCTCTGTTATAATGTGAGAAAAATATTTATTTCGTATATTTGCGAGTAACCACTCGATACGGTTATTTTTGACAGACTCTTTACTCTGCTAGGTTAAGCTTCTGTCTTTTTTAGAAAGGCCAATTTTGATTGGTTTATGAACTACCAATCGCGTTTGTGATCACTATTTTTTCTCCCAGAATGCTTGCTTATTCGCGTATTTTACTTTTTATTTTGCCAGAAATCTAATCACTGTTTAGTAAATACGTATTCATGTTTTTTATTTGGACAGTATTTAAGTGTGATTTAATAATCACAGATTCATAACTTACGAGTGTTTATATAAGTGCACACTTGCGTATTTACATTCAAAGTTTTTTCTTTTTCCAGCCGTGGGGAAAAGAAAAATCTTGTCTGACTGCATCAAAATCTGTTATGTTTGGTCTGGTCTGGATTGTAGACCCAACCTACAGAAAATAATACTAAGACAAGTATATTTATTATATCTACAAATATATATAATACAATATACAGTATATATCATCATCATCAACTATTATCAATCCACTGCAGGATGAAGGTTTCTCCAATCCATCTCCGATCTTTGGCTTCTCTTTTCCACATTACCCCTGCACACTTTCTTATTTTATCCATCCATCTCACATGCGGTCTCTTTCTGGGTCTTTTACAATCTCTTGGAATCCAGTTTAAAATTTCAATTGTCCATCTATTATCATCTCTTCTAGCAATATGTCCAGCCCAACTCCACTTCAATCTCTTAATTTTTTCAATGAGATCAGTATAACACCTGTTTGTTCTCTTACCCATACATTGTGTTTCCGATCTCTTCTTATTACTCTCAACATACATCTCTCCATACTTTTTTGAGTGGTCTGAAACCCAGAGAGAATACCGCTTTTAACTCCCTTAACAGGTACGAACAGATATACCCAACAACTCCTGCACCTATATATAGGTTACAACTAGCATTTATTATATTTGTTTTATTTTAAAGCTTTTATATGACAAGAAAAATAGATGTGGGTGCATGCATAATTGTTTACAAATTGTGGAATGTCAGGACAACTCAATAAACCAGAGACCGGAATAATATAAACTCTTAAATATTTATTAACAATAATAAATAACGTAAAGTATAATAACAATAGTAATGATAAAAAATATATATATACATGTGTCACATGTGAACTTTACCATTTTATTAACTAATAATTCTCCAGATCTATCCCTTATACCCATGGTAGAAATCCATCTATGTCACTCATTCTTTACAAGTCGTAATTATATAGAAAAATAAACTTTAGTAATTTAAGATAATTGAGATGATGGCCAGCTAAATTATATATTTACTGATTTTAACAATCTATTTAATTTAAGTTCCCCCCAATTTATATATATGGTAGATATAGAAATTAATACTAGTTGATTAGTCAATCATACTGGAAAAATATATATACAGGGTTAATCAACAAAATAAAACATATAATATGTATTCTGTATCAAGTGTTGCAATTTAAGCTATAAAAATAAATGTAGAGAATCTTACCTTACTATTTACGTGGATAACCTGATGTGAAGCAAGTGGGTTAACCTAACTTTTATTTACAATAAAAATAGAAAAATATCTAAGTGAATAATCCCCCCATTTCTTCTTTGCTAATTCTGAAAAATGAGGCTTCTTCTAGCATCAGAGTGTGAGAATACAACATAGATAACAAAAATAAAATAAAAATCAAACAAAAATTTACAATATTAATTTCATGATTAAAAATTGTTTTTGAACCAAAGTTCATTAAAAATCATCATAATAGAAATAGTAGTTGATAGTTAGGCATGTTGTTCTCCAAAAGCAATTTGATTCATCCAATTATTTTCCTAAGCAAGGATAAATGAGTACACTGGTATCTCCTGTAGTTGTGTATCCTTAACTGATCCTTAACTGATTCACCTTTAAATATTCCAATGCTTGTTTACTTTGGACTGCAGGCATCCTCTTGTGTGTTTTACAGTAAAGTAGAAAAATAAATAAGTAGAGGTTTAATGCAACTATTAGGAAATAACATGATGCACAATAGCATGTTTTGCTTTAGCCCATATTCATCTTAAAGTACAATTCAACAATTAACTGTAATCATAAATTTACGTTATATAATATGGGAGCACTTTACATATATATGTATTAAAAGAATTATTTCATTTTTTTTTTTGCTTCTTATTTTCAGCAGACTTAATTTTCGTTTTTTTGAAAAGATTTAAAATATTAAAAATTACTCCAACAACTTTCAAAACATGATTTAATTATTTCAAAATTTATAAATTATTCTTACTTTTCACTTCTCACTTTCTTTCTTCTGAATTTAGAAAAATTTAACAGTATTTGACTTTTAAAAATTTTTATGATTCAAATAAAAGAAAAAAAACAAAACTCCATTTTAGCGTTTGAAATTTTAATTTAACTGCTGTATATTGTTATAGCTGTAATATTATTGACAAGAAGAATGCTTTGTAAAAAGTTTCTGTTTTCATACATACAGTTCATGCGTATATCTCCTAAAATGCTGAGATTTTTAACTGCCTATTGTTTAAATACATTTCATTTATTACAGATAAAAAAAAAATAAATAATAAAATCAGTTTTATTTTCACACATGGCCATCTAACTTGACCTCAGGCTATCCCTAAATCATTTGACTATAAATTAATATTCAATTTTAAAAAAAAAAATACATACATAACAGTTTATTAATCAAATAGTTTATATATACAATATTACTTTCTAAAACACTGGCCGTATTAAAATTATTATAAAATAATAATTTATTGTGCATTCCCTAATTCATTCTAAATAAATATATATATATATGTTGTACATGTATATATGTAATAATGATAAACAAATAATCTTCCCATTATTAATGCAAACTCCAAATGGATTGGGTTCAATAAGTAGGCCGATCTTGTTAGAAATATTTGCGTTGTAAGCTACCCTTTGCAGTGTCGATTTAGCCCAATAGAGATTAATTAGTTCAGCATTGAATTTTGATTAAAATTTATATTATTCCTTCAATTATCAGTAGTTAAGACTTATTATTTGCGTAGTTAAAAAAAATGACAATATTTGAAGAGATTTTTTTTGTTTTTCCAACTTTTCACGATTAAAAAAAAATAATCAAAAACTACCAAAATCTGCTTGTTTCCCCAGCTATCACAATTTTATTTCTTATTTAATTCTCCCACAATTTTTATCCAAGTCCGTCTGCCTTCTTTCTGATTGGTCAATTTTTCATGAGCCCTCTTCCCCTTTTCTGCTTTGAGGAAAAAAAACATTTATTTTAGCTACGAATGCTTGTTTTTTTTTTTAAATCTTAGTTTTTGAAACATTTTAAAATAAAGATAATATTTTTTTTTCTTTCTAAAAATTGGATTGACTACAGTTTATTTTTTTGATTTAGATTAGTATCTTTGTAAAATAAATATTATTTATTTACTCTTAAGCATAATTTAAAATTGAGCTAGAAACAATAATCGATTTTATTTATAAAATAAAATGCTCACAGATAAATATTTATACATTTATATAATGCATGTTTGTTCACAAGGTAACATTTGAACGTCACTGTATTTTTAAATAACATCAACTGTTTACTTATCTGTAGCTATATCATGACTTTATAGATTATTATATATATTTTTAGTTAATTACTTTACCTATCAGATCCTTTATAAATTTTAAACCAACTAAACCCAAGTTCAAACCCTATGATTAACAAAATTTAAAATTATACAACAATATATGTTGCTCCTAAAAGTGACTAAAATATCAATCCAAGCTAATTCAGCTTAATCTCATCCCAACCCCTGAAGTGAGAAAGTCATACATTTTGAGCATTGTGATAGCGCTAACATCAGTTTGGCTTTTCTTCACTTTTTTGAGGGATTCTCTACAATGTTTATTTTCTGGTTTGCATTTATTTTTGAGGTGTAAATTGGAACTAAAATGATTGTTTAAAACAAATCTGAAGAAGTGGGTATGGCACAGATATTAAACAAATTTCCATTCACAGAAAGACAACAAACCATGATTAGGTATTTCATAATATAAAGAAACCAACATTACTACTGGTTGATAGATTATATCAGCTTCAGTTTTTGAGAGAATGAATGCTTTTTTCTTTTAGTATTATAGAAAAAAAAAATTGTAATTTTCATTAATTTATTTATATAAAATATTTGTAAAATATTTATTTAAAATCAAAAAAGAGTATGTGATTACAATTAGATTTTATTTGAAAATGTCTGTTTTTAAGAAAAGTCATTAAAATCAAAACAAAAGTGTAATTATTTGCTGAAAAGAAATGCTTTCATAAATGCCAGTGAATAATTTGTTATTTTTGAAATTCCAATAATAATTAAAGTATTTAAAATTTTAAAAGATTATTTTGTTGATTTAAGTTGTGCCAAATGAAATTTATTTTCATTTTTTTTTTTCAAAATGGAATTCAAATAAATGTTTTATTTAATAATTTTTATAAATAGGCAAAGATTATGATTTTATATTTTATTTTTTTATTTTGCAGTGTTCAGATGTTAATTTTTAGAATATTTTTTATTTGTAAATTTATATTTGTAGTATATAATGTAAAGATTAGAAAAATTGTGTTATAGAATAAAGGTTTAATTATAAAAATAAAATATTGCAAATATGAAATATATATGATTATAACTATTGATCAAAAATATGCTATCAAATTAGCCTTGTTGAAGAATAATTGAAGTCCTACAATTTTTTGCTTTTTTTTAAAAAAAAGTATAAAGGTACATTTGTATTTTCACTTGGATTAATAAATTGTTTTTTTATTTTTATTTTTTATAGTTCATTAAAAAAATACATTAAATTTTATCATAAGAAAAAAAGGAGGTTATCTAATTTTTCCATATGTTTTTTTAACAAATATATTACTGTTAATTACCATTATATATTAGCAAATAATTTGTAGTTACTACTTTTAATGTTAAAAACTATTACAACTCATTTGCAAACAGAGATTCTTCTTATTTATTAATGAATATGACAATTAAAAAGAAGTAGAGAAAAGATAAAAAAGAAAAAAGCAGTTTGGCATTTAATTTAAAATTGAATGTTATTTTGATATTCTAACCAAAACTAAATTTAGTATATAAAGTAATTAAGATAGAAGTCTACATTGTAACTTAATAACATGGATTAACCTGATAATTAAAGATTCTATAAACTGTTTGACTGTTGCCATTTTCTCTCAAATCTCAATCATAGTCTTACTCCAAAATTAAGATTCTGTTATTAGAAAACATTTTTTCTTATTCATTATACATTTTCTATTTGATTATATTATTAAAAATGTCCATATCAGTTGAATGGTGATATATTATCCAAATATTATCCCATTTCACATAGTTTCAAGAACATCACGCTAAACAAATTGTTGAAATGAAAATCTTTTATTATCTAGGATTTTTGTGTGAGAAACAATCAGGACAATATTTCAATCCAAATAGTGAAGGTGTTTTTTAAAAATCTTGAGTCTCAGAAAGACATCTGAATTGTTTTAAATGTGATTCTACAAAGCACCTTGCAATAATTTTTTTTTAGATAGTGACTGTAAACAAAGCGATTGCCTTGACAAGTTATATAGAACAAGGACAACTTTTGAAAGTGTGAAGTCACAGAGAAAATAAAATGGTCATTATTATGGCAAACTAATACTGTAGCACAATATTGCATTAAACTTTAGATGATGTTAATTTATACAATATGGATGTTTTAAATTTTATTATAAATTTCTTTTAAGTTCTTATTACAATAAAAATATTTTAAGATTTTAAGGAAAGATTTTTATCATGTAATAAATAAAGACATACCTGAAATTCACTTATTAATTCCATTGTCAAACTTATTATCCTTTTTTTATTTCTCTGGAGCAAGCTCCTGATCTGCTTTAATATTTTCTGCTTCAGAATCTATAACAAATTGCTGGATTGTCTCAAAAATTTAAAGTCAGCAGTAATTTTTTTTTTTACAAAAAGATAAATATTTTTTATAAAATTTACGATGTTCATAGCAGGAGGAGAACCTTTGATCTTTAAAATCTAATAGCTAATTGATCTATTCACTATAATTATTAAAATTAATCTATACATTAATTTATTGCATAAATGTAAAATATGTTTTAGTAATCAATCAAAATATACAATTTTTTAAAGTCATGAAATAAAATCAAAATGTTAGTTTTTACAATGGATTTTACAAAGTGTACAATAGAAGTATTAAAAGAGTGTCTTATATTAGTGAATAAATAAAATTATTATATAATTCTAATAATTCATCATATTATAATTCTTTTTAAGCATTTGTAATTTTTTATTTTATTTCTTTAATATATATCACATTATGTTTTTTACTTTTTAAAATAAAAATATTTATATATTTGTAAATAGTACTTGCTTCTTTTTGAATTTTACAAATACAGTCATATCTCATAAGAGCAGATATCATTAGAAAGTTTTCTAAGAAATGAAAGTCATTGCAGTATTTTACAGTATTATTTTTTGTAAAAATTTTACACAAAGAAAGATAATAAAAATATTTAATTCCTAGGCTATAAAAGTTAAAACTTAAAATAGCCATATATATATATTGTACCGCCAATGAATATATGGGTTAAAAACACATATATTCGGCATTACATATGTAATCCATTAATAATAAATGATCAAATTGATTTTAAAAGGAAAATCAAAATGATAATAATAAAATATAAATTATAATGTTTTTATAGTTTTTTTTTTGAAACGCACACTTGAAAAAAAAAAGTATTGCATCATCTTTGAAAAATAAAAGACAGTTTTAATATTAAAGAGTGAGGGGGGGGTAATTTTAAATAAAAGTTAGAACAAGCTTTCCTTTATATAAATTTAATGAAGAAATAAAAAATAAAATAATGAACACAAAAATGAAATTAAATTAAAAATGTAATTTGTAAAAAGAAAAACTTTTAAAATTTTGTAATTCATTAAAGATTACTTGGCTGATAAAAAAGAAATGATAACTTCCATTTGAACTAATTAAAGAAACAAAGGAAAAGACTACAAACATTATCTTATCAAAGTATTAGATTAATCTAAGCAAGAGATTAAATTAAGATGGAATGCAAAATTAATTAATGAAATTAAAAAATTAAACTAGATCGAAGAAACAAAGGACTGAGAGACGAGAAAAATTGATTCATTGTCATTATTATTATTATTGTCATTCAGATTGTTTCAGACGCAGTAAATAACACTGCTATAGTACTACAAAAATTAAAGAAGAGAAGATTGCAAAAAGCTATCCACATTTCCAGGATGCATGTGCCTCAACTTATCTTCAGCGAAGCCCAATAATAGCAGCATGCAGTACTAAATAACCAAAGTATGCAGCTAGCCTTCGATCCCAGTCCTCAGCACCATCACATGTTCTCCACTTGAAACTCATGCCCACCTCATGATCTGTGAACTACCAATAATCTCTCTCTCTCTTTCTCTCTTTATTGCAAACTGGAAAATCAGTAAGAAGCCAAAATCATTGATGGAAAGAAATAAGGAAATAAACAAGGAACTGTATCCATAAAAGTGTGACATGCTATCTAAAATCCTAGGTAAATATAATTCTTATTCTCCCATTCTAAAGATTTGCATATATATGTGAGTGAAATAACTTTAATAGTTACAGCCAACATAGTCTTTAATATTGCATTCTTATATTTATATTATATTATGTTATCATAGGTGTGTGTGTATATATCAGTTTTTTATTATTATATCATGTTGTAATTATGTGTGTGTGTAAAATAAAATATTTGTTTGCTTAATTATTGTCTAATCGATTCTCTGTCTTATAACTGCATCACTAATAGGTTAAGTTGTTAACTATAAGTGTTTGGAAGTGTGTCAGATTTTCCCTCGTAATTGAGAAAAGGAGCTAGCTTAGGATATATCAAGCACTGGATTGTGTAACTATAGTCCGGGCATGCTGATTATATACCTGTGATTAGCTGGCGCCTGAGGTTAACCCTCAAAACAAATAAAATGTTCAGATGACAGGGATTTGAATCTAGCAGTTGAGAAGTGCTATAGCCTGGAAATGTGATTATAGCTTATACTTTATATAGCCTCAATCTGGTTACAGGCACTGTGGATGTTTCATCTATCTGTGGTATTATACTTCTCTTCTTGTAGGGCCGGTCTGCTGCTATAGTGAAATGCAGCCTGAATTTAAAATTGAGATCTAAAGAAAGTGATCAGAACGATTTTCTCCGACTCAGTTCAATATCAATATATATTTTTTACATATATATATGTGTGTATGCGTGTGTATGGATTTTTAAATGTTACACTTTTTTTAAACATATTTTATTAAAAAAAATTTGTAATCTGTTTCATAGAGATAAATTCTTTCCTGAACCTGTCATTAGAAACATTATGTATCAAGTTTTACAAGGTCTTGCATTCATGCATAAACACGGTATGATTTTAATTTATTCATATATTTTTTCTGTTGTATTTTTTCCCCTTTTTATATTCTTTTTATTTTATTTTTATATAGATAATATATTAAATACATAGTATAGTAATGTAAAATGTATAGATGTAGAATATATTTCCAAATCAGATTAGAATGTATTTTACAGCTATCTAATTTAGAAAGATTCACACACATTAAATGTGAATATCTCATTGATATATTTACGTATTTTCATATTACACACTAACACTTTGTATAAATTTATTTTCAGTCTGTCATGTGTTGAGTTATTTCTGAGATCAAAGACCACCCTATGTATAAATTTTTATTAAAATAGTATTACATTTGGAACATTGTCATGATCTTAGGACACATTAAAGAAAAATAATTTTTATACTTTATTTACATTTTTATCTGTGAATAAAATATTGTAATATGCATTTTTCTTTATATTATATATTATAAGCAATTTTTGATGTCATTATCCCATAGAAATTGAATGTTTTCTAAAACATATTTCTTGACATATAATCAAGAATATTCTAATCTATTAGTTATTTCCTTGATATAAATACAAATAATTACCAGTTAAGATTTTTATTTTTACAAAATTATTAATAGTAGTTTAAATTTTTAGCACAGTGTTTATTCCCTCCCTTCCTCTTTGTAATCTTTTACAATCTTTGCTGAATTTTTGAATTCATTATTTATTTTTCATCTGTAAGCTAAAAACTGCTATACTTTTATTAAAACCCTTATTTGAATATGAGGAAGGATTTTTCAATATTAATCCTGTCAAGTGACCTACTAAATTATTTTGATTTTTCTGTTTGTTTAGCTGCTTGTCAGTAAAAAAACAAAAAAATACAATTAGCATCACATATCAAATAATTATCCTTTAGAAATTAATAAAATGGACTTGTTGTATACATTAAGGAAAAGGGAAGTTCACTATCTTTTTAATTGCATAAAGGATATTTTGCTTATTAAGCGAGCACTCATTGCTACACACAACACCCTTACACAAATGTATATATTTTAATATTAATTTTATATACATTTTAGGTTTTTTTCATCGAGATATGAAACCAGAAAATCTTCTTTGTATGGGTCCAGAATTAATCAAAATTGCAGACTTTGGTTTAGCACGTGAAATAAGATCTGCTCCTCCTTATACAGATTATGTTTCAACAAGATGGTAAATATTTTAAAAATTTGTTTTAATTTACAATTCATATTTATCATTAAAAAAATTAAATCCTTTTATAATTTAATATTGTTTTTAAAATTCATTGTTTTGCTTTATGTTTATGATCTTTATAAAAAGAAAATAAAAAGGATGCTGTACTAAACAAAAGCAAAACTAATGGATAAAAAATAAAATGTCTGCATTTATTCTTGAATTTAGGATTACAGAAGAATGATAATAAAATCTTGAAAATCATATAACGACCTATGATTATGGGAACTTAGACTTCCCGAAAATGCTCAGTTTATTAATTAGGAGTATTAACTGCTACACCATATAAGCTTCATTACATGTGCATAAAGCACAATTATAGAGGAATAAAAATTAAAAAAACAAAACAAAATAATATCAATTATTTAACAAATAAATATATTAATAACAAATTAAATCTTAGTGCAAATGCAAAACCATAGGAAGTATCAATCTTTATTATTAAATTAAGATATCCTCATTTGTAATTGGATTTACGGGTAGCAAATCTATTTTAAATAGCAGGAAGAAGATATCTTGTGCGGTAAAAAAAGGTATGTTAAATCAAGAAAGCAAAAGATAGTCCATGCAGAAAAAGCAGTTCATGCAAAGTGTATATTAAATAAAACAAAGCAAAAGCTAATCTACATACAAAGTGATTATTAAATAAAAGCAAATGATAGTTCATCCCCAAAATGTATATTAAATAAAAAGCAGCAAAAGATAGTCCACACACAAAATGTGCATTTAATAAAAGAAAGCAAAAATCTGACCCACAGCTTTAGTTGTTTTTAGTGAAAGTAATTTATTACCAAATCAAATGCTGCTGTGAGACCAAAAGCAAATTAATAAGAAATGAAATTGCAAAAATAAAACATAGCAACAAATGTATCAAATAAAAACATGAAGTTAAATTAACCTTTCAGCCTACAAAAATGCTGAAATTGTAAATGGGTAATGAGTTCATAAATGGAAAGTGTTTTCAATATCATTCAAAAGTATAACAAAATGATCTTGATTATTATTTCTTAGTCAGAATTTTAATATTAATAACAAAAACGGGAAACATTAATAATGGCTGTATAAAAAATTATGAAACTATGTCCTCTGATAAAATGAGCACCATAGATTAATGGCACAGTGTTTAATATTAAAGTGCCATCCATTGTGAAAATAGTGATTTGTCAAATGTATAGGTGAATACTTTGGCATGTGTGTATTTTGTGACATAGATGTTTTGTACTATTTCTCAAATGAATTACTTTTGGTTCACACTTGTCTTTGATTTGATAAGAATTGCTTTTGCTTAAAATACTTAGGTTTCTGCTTTTATTTAATGCACATTTTATATATGCACTATCTTTTGCTTTGTGTTATTTAATGACTATTTTATATATAAACTACTTATGCTTTAGTTTATTATAAGACAGCTTTTTTTATTGCAAAGTATATTTTCTTTATTTTAATTTATATATATATATATTTATATCTGTAAATTTAATAATAAATGCAGACAACATAAATTCAATAATAATAATTGGTAATATATCTTATGGACTTAGATTTAGACATACATTTTATTTTTCTTTTAAAAACTAAAGGCTCAAATTAGTATTTCTTTTGAAACAGAATTCATATATTGGTTTTGAAAAATTTTAATTGGAAGTTTTTTTAAATATACATAGAGGTTATTTTTTCAAAATAATTTTTTTTAAGTTTTTAAACAATAAAATATTTTTTTCATTTTTTGTTTCATTCAGAACCTTTGATTCAATAGCACTATACAAAAAAGAAATGTGTTTAAAAATGCTAGATCCTCTCAATCTTGGATAGAGACATTTACATGTGCATCCACTGTCACTTCAAAGAGCACGATGCTTATGCATTTTTAATTGTATTGTAATTATTTTTTTCATCCTTTAAACTAGAAATACAACAAATTCTTTTTTATTTTAATTTTAATTTTTATTTTGTGTGTGTTTTGTTTATACTTATATATATAGTTTTTTTTAATTTTTTTTTTAATTTCCTTTGTTACAACTATTGCACATCAGTTATTGTATACATTTTAGTTATATTATTAGCACATCTTTAAACTTTATGTAAAGAAATCAGTTTATACATTTTCTTATTTTAATAAAATATATAAAATTATTATTAAATTAATTTATAGGTACCGTGCTCCTGAAGTTTTGTTACGTTCTACAAATTATAGTTCACCGGTTGATATTTGGGCTATGGGTTGTATTATGGCAGAGTGCTATACTCTGAGGCCTCTTTTTCCTGGAAGTAGTGAAATTGATGAGATTTTTAAAATTTGTTCTGTCATGGGAACTCCTGAGAAGGTAATAAATGATTAATTACTATGTATTTATAATTTTTTTTTTTTTTTTCAGTTCCCTGTCCCTTTCAATAAAACTATTTGCTGTGTAAAATTTACCAATTGTAATGATAACATAGATTGACAATTGATTTTTATCTAACAGAGTAATATGTTTTTTATTATAGATTCTGAGATATGAGTTATTTTATATGAAGCATAATTTATATTGTAACCTCTCTGTTGAAGATCACATATATAACTTCTGAAAATAAATAAAAAGATTATTATGTATTGTAAAACTTAATTTTTTTTTTAATAAAAATAAATAAATTATAATGTGTTAACAAATTAAAAGAAAATAAATTTGTAAGAAATGAAAAGTTTGTTTCTTAGTTTATTTTTTTAAAATTTGATTTGAAAATAGAATTATTTGCAAAAATATTAAAAAAAAAAAAGTGAATACAGTTTAATCTTCAGATAATGGGAGACTATTCTATTGTTATAATAATTGTTATGGGAATTTTGATTGTTGCTAGACAATAAGAAAAAAAGAGTTGTTTGTTTTCCAGTTGTGAATTGCTCACAAATTAGCAGCTTTGAAAAAGATTTGTATTCACTTTTATTCATATGTATTTACCATGTTGGGATAAAAATTCTGTTAGTATATTAATCCCATCTTTCTGAAAATATCTTTTTGTGGATCTTGGAAATAAATGCCTAGTTATCTCTACCATTGTCAGATTTATTTGCAATGTTGCAATAAAAACCCAGTAATTATATAAAATAATTGAAGTCAAACAAGAAATAAAAAATGGATTACAAGAAGAATGTATCAAGGAAGAGGAATCTGTACACATATTAAACATTTATTAAGCACGATTAAAGGAAATTGTGGCAGAAGAATCTGCTAATTTCTATTATATATACGTGAAGATATGGAACTATATGAATAGTGACTGGAGACCTTAACGCACATATTAAGCATTTATTTGGTTTTCGTTTCTAAATAGCACAACTAAAAAAAATTTACTGTTTGGAAAATCTTAAAGTTTTATGATTTATACATTTATATGTTAAGCCATGATAATATGTAAATAATGGATAGAGATCTCAATGTTAAGTTGATAGTTAATATTTTAAACATGAAAGAAAAAAAGCAGTGCATTTATTTTGAACTCAACACATAAATAAAACCAAAGAAAAATTTGGCAATATTATTTTAAATGACTTTATGATAAATAAATATTTGCAAGACTCATTTTTCTCTTGCATTAAAAATTAACTCATTGATATTTTTTTAAATTCTATATTTAAAGTCACATGTGATATATAAGAATGAGAAATATTCATTTTAGATATAAAATATATTATTACTAATAACCTTGGGATTGGAAATCAATCATGTTTGGTGAAAATTAAAGCTATATACTTAATTGATTTTTCAGATTCATATTAAATAATTCTTTTTGCCATATATATTTTATTTTATTGATTATGTAAATATAAAAGATGTTAAATTGTTTATATTTTTGATGTTATTGTTGTAAATAAATTGATTCCTATTATTTAAAAGTATCATTTCTCATCAATTTCTCAACTGATTGACAAGCATTTTATTTAAATATCGAGAGTAAAATTTATTTTTAGTATTCCTGACAAAACTACTTCAAACACCTAACTATTAAAATAATAATATATATTTGGGATGGATGATAATCAGGAAGTATGATTTGCATTAGCAGGTTTCTTCCTTTGGTCTTGATGAAATATAATTAATCTTATACCTGATCGCCTGCTGATCATTGATTAACAAGTAGTCATTCCAAAACAGCAAACTCTCCATTCAGTAGTGTATGATCATGTGATGTAACTAATCATTTCCCTAGAGTAATATTCTTAATAACTCATGTTATTACAATATATTGTATTATTATTTAAGAAAATGTAATTAAAATCTTTATTCAATATCTGTTCTTATTTTTCTATTTGGTAACAGTGGTAAATAGTGCTTTTGATTTTTGGAAAATATTATTTAATACTGAATATATAAACTATTTGCTAATAGAAATTTCTTTTCATAGAAATTGAACTGTCTTTCAAATTGATATATATGTATATATATAATCACTGGGACTAAACTTCCCAAATACTATTAATATCAATGTGCCAATGTCTCTGTCAAATTGCCTAGCAAATCTAACAAGTGCACAGAGAACCTCAAATCAAAACTTAGATTTAAACATAGCCTTTTTCAATTTTAGCTAAACATTAAACTGTTTAACAAGATAGAATTAATTTTTATTTAATTTTATTAAGTATAAAAAATTTATTTTAAATTGATATAAAATGATGTAAAATTGGTTTCAAAATAAAATGCAGAGTGCAATCTTTAGGTTAGTGTATTACTGTAGATTTGATATTAACTTTATCATTATTAATTATTGAGCAATTTTACATATTTTTAGTTTTTCTGGTTTTTTTTTTTTTTTTGCTTTATTTTTCCAACAATTGTAACTATTCTTTTCTGTTAGATTATTATTTAATCTCCCCCCTCCCCTCCATTTTTTTTTTTACCATTCACAGATTTTTAATATAGAATTTATATATATTCACTAAGAATATGCTCAAGCATTGCCAAACCATTTCTCAATGCTCAAGCATTGCCAAAACATTTCTTCCAGCTTATCTTTTCTAATCTCCAAATCTATATTTCAAAAGCTAATCTTTATATCCTTTTTCCTAATTGTTCAAGGATCTGTTCTTTTATAAACTAAACTTCTAACCTAATTACCACTTTTTCTCTTTTATTTTCTCTGTCTGTAATTATTGCTTTACATTTACATATATTTATTTTATTTTTAATTTTTTATAAATTTCATATTATGTTACAATTAAAATAACTTCCAGACTAATTAATTCTAAGTATTTAATCATTATATGTGTGAGACATGGAAAATGTGAATAGAAGCATTTCTTATAAAGACTTATAAGTGTAATGTAAGTAAATTAAAATAATGGTTTGTTGAGGTTGATAAACAGTTTTACCTGAAATTGGTAATTAGGAATAAGGTGTGAAAGACTAAAACAGATATTATTATTTTATATATTAATCCAGAAGAATTAAAATATGCAAAATACTTTGTCATTGTGGATCAAGTACTAGAAATGAAATAAATATTGTTTAAGATTTTATGAGTGTGGTATTGAATAACTTGTGAATTATTTATTTAAAAGTTTCTGAAAAATTTAGTTGTGAGTTATTGCATACTTAAAATGTTTGTACTTTTATGTTAATAAAATAAACCAATATCAATTTAGTTTTAACTATTGGCAAATAGCTAGAAATATTATCTGACAACTGGTAGTTTTTATGTATATAAATACAAAATCACTTATAAATGCAAAGACATTTATAGTTATTAATTGTTAATTTGGCATTCGATTATGGAAGTAATAATATTTTAATATACTGAAAGTGCAAAATATTGTTATAGTGAAGTAGATTATTAAACAAATCAATGTTAAAGCAAGTAGAAAAACTTTAATCAATTTTCACCAAGTTGGATTATCTACTTGCATAGCAGATAAAACTAATAATAGAAATTAGTTCTTATATTGTCTAGATTCTGACAATATAGCTCATTTATGCAATAATAGATATATATTTAGAAATGCTAATATTATATTGAAATGTTTTTATTTAGCCAACGGCATTCTTTAAAGGAATTAATACAAGTATTAAGATGGATGAGAACATCTGATAAGCAGTATTATAAACAAGTATAAGACTCTCAATGTAAAATTTTACATAAAAGATGAAATCAATAAAAAGGTACAGACTTCTTAATTTATGACACAAATTATGTTATTTAAAATTTTAAAGGTTTGCATGAAACTAATAGAATAAAAGTTCAAACAAGTTCAAAATTATTAAATATGTAGAAGACTATGGACTATTTCTATTGTTTTCAGAAGATCAGTACATTTTTTTTTTTAAATATGTCATCACATTTAAACAAAGTATTAGATTTAGAGTATTCACATATTTACAGTTATCAAGTTTATCTACATCTAAAGCCAAGTGTTTTTTTTAGTTATTGTTATTGTAAAATGATTTTTTTTATTTTTAATTTTAAATCTCAAAGTTTGTTATTGTTAACAAGGCTGAGGCATTTTAGCGCTATTTTAATGTAAATTGGTATGGAGATATACCAATTTTCGATTATTAATTGTTAAAAGTGATGCTGAGTAGATCTGCTTTTATAATGCTTAAATTATGTTATTTCTTGGAAAGAGAAAATAAATATAATTTATTAAATTAAAAATTTTGGTAGTTTTTTTTATAGAAGTAAACAATAATATTAGGATGTTTAATGTAACAGATATGAATTTAAAAGTGGAAAAGACTGATACTTAGTTTCAATTGGTTCTTAATATATAATTGTTTTATTGATAAAGACATTTTATCTGGAACTTACCAAGATTAGGTTTAATATAGTGTTAATAATATTAGAAAAATTTAGCATGGATAATTGAACTTGAAATGTTTATGTATATTTTGCTTGATGAGAGAATATGCTTTCTCTGGTAATTATTCTGAGACAATATTCCTATCCTGTGTTTTTAATGATTGATTTTCATTTTTAGGAGACTTGCTCGTTTAAAATTTATATTTTTTTTATTATTTCAAACGTGTTATCTTCTTATTGATTTCCTATGACTGATGGTAAGATGCATTTATAGATTATTGCTATGGTAGCTATCTTTGATTGAAACTAATATTTAACTCTTAGTTTTTCTAAGTCACCATCTTGAATTTTAAAAAAAATTATAACAAATATAATTTATAATATTTCTTCTCTTTGAATGCAATAAATATAAAAATATGTATATTGTTAGAAAGAGCAAATAGGAAAGAATATAATAAAGCTGATAAAATAGTCATTACTTAAAAAAAAAAAATTAAGAAAAAAAAAAGATTTTTAATACTTTTCTAAAATGTTTATTTTACATTGGTTTACAAATTCTAAATTTTGAAAGTTAAATGTTAAAATGACATTTTCATAAACAGCTTTATCACATTTGTCTTAAAATGCTGAAGAAAAAGATATATAACATCACTTACCTGAGATAATTTTTTATTGAAAAAATTATAAAAACAACACGATTGGTGACTTCTCATGTTTACTAGCATATCAGATCTTGTCCTTCCATGCAGGGTATCTGCTAGTCCTTCAATGCAGAATATGTGTTAGAAATACGTTTGATTTTAGTGGGGGCAAAAAACATAACAGTAAGAACAGTGCATGAGATATTATGTAAGGAGAACTTTAGTAAATTGTAATATATGAAAAAAATATTATTGAATAATGGGGGGAGGGCAACCTAATATATTTATTCTTTTCAAGTAAAAAGTGTATTAAAAATATATATATATATCAAAATGATGAATGCTCGTTCAGGATGAAATACACTTAAACCTCACTTAGTGATTGGCTACTTAGCGATATTTCACAATAGCGATCATCATCAATTTGTACCCACTACTTCGATTTACAATCGATTATTCACCATAACTATAAATTTATTTTTTTTTAATTTAGAACGTATAAACTTAAAATATGTATAATTAATGAATCTATAATACTATATACTGTACATATAAGCGTTGAATGTCTTTAGAAAAATTAAACTTTATTTAAATATAATGTACAGTTCTTGGGTTATTTAAATGTTTAATTTTTCTAAAGACATTGAATACTTATATTAGATTATGAAATAGTCCAATATATAAATATGGTACAGTACAACTAAAAGACCATCATCACAAACTTTCAGGAAAACCTTAATTATTGTATATTATTTTTAGAACACCTAGTAATTATGTAAAAATAGTTATTGATTTTGTAACTTCGTTAAAAATGTTGTTTATACTCAAGTGGTTTCAAATTAAAAGAAAATCAACATTTTAAAATGCAAACGTTGAATTTAAAAGAAAAACAGATTGCATTTAAAATAAGTGTTAATAACAATGAGTTTTGGAGAACCAATTACCATCACTAAGGAGGGTAAAGGTGTATATGTATTGGGGATCATTTATCCTTTCACATGTATGTGTGGTCAGGTGTATCAGTTGTTTGAGATAAAGTGGGTTTTAAAAAGCAAATCAATAAACAACAAAATAAATTTATTATGAGCACTGATTTAACATGTGTGGGAGATGATGATCTTGACAAAATGATGAATGCTGGTTCAGCATGAAATATGTATATTGGGGATTATTTATCTTTTTCACGTGTGTGGCCATGTGGATCAGTTGTATGAGATACAGTGGGTTTTACAAAGCAAATCAATAAACATCAAAATAAACAAATTTATTATGAGCACTAAGTATACATGTGTGGGAGATGATGATCTTCCCAAAATGATGATTGCTGGTTCAGCACGAAATGTGTATTGGGGATCATTTATTCTTTCCACATGTATGTGTGGTCATGTGTATCAGTTGTTTGAGATAGAGCAAATGGATTGAGGGAACTTGTTTTACAGTGATCTATAACTAACCTGATATTATAAATTCTATCAGTGTCTAAAAGTGTATTTTATTTTCATCACATAATTTTTCATCAAAAAAAAAAAGGCAGTACTCATGGTTGATAGGAAAATTTAAGCTTTATGTTTTACGAATGCCCCGGTCTGCTATAAGTGGTGAGTGAATTCATTTTTGTGTGAAAAATTTTTTTCCAGAGACTAAATCTAAAGAAATGAGAGAAAAAAATAATTAAAAATTGATTTAAAAAAAAAAAAAAAATCATAAAAAATTGAAATTTTACCATTGAAAAAAAATACATATATGTTTTTCAAGGTAACAAAATGGCGGACAGAAAGAAGTAACAGTTCTGAATGTGAGATTAATTGATACAGTGCAAACTCAGTAGTTATGGTAGACTTATGCTGAGTCATTCAAGGCTATTTCAGAATCGAAGGAGTTAAAATATCAAAGGAAATATTATTAAGTTTGCTCTTAATTCTTACATTGACAAAAAATAATTTTTGTATTTTTTTTATATTTCGGTCTTTGATCTTACAAAAAGTGTAACGGAACATTAAGGTCTAACGTGAAATAATTTATTAATGACACAATATCAGATACCAATGATTAGATTTAATTTTTGATAATATAAGAATTATAGAAATGCTTTAATAACAGTTTAATAGTAATATAGATAAATTTAGTGATGACAGTATAGAGATATGAATTTTTTATTGGAATTTATTTTTATATAATATAGTAATTATGTGATTTTGTTTTGTTTTGTAATAGATGTTGAACCTTTTTAGAGGCCATCTTTAAATTCTGAAGATATCTCAACTTTAAAAACAATACTGTGAAGATATGTTAATTTTTCTATGCTTGGTATAGTTTTACTACATTAATTGAGTGAATATTTAATATAATAATTTAGCAGTGAATGAAAAAATATTTTCTTTTTAAAAATGTGTAGGCCCATTCAAATATTTTAATGAAGCTTATTTTGAGGGTTTACATTAGAAGAAATAGTTTTGGTGTGGTAATTTAGATATGTTTGAATGATGTATTAGGTGTCATTTGGCCAAGAAGGTTGAAGTCTTCCATAATGTATAAATTATAGTTCAAAATAAGTATGCATTATTCTCGATATATGAATTAATGAGATTGATACATAGTCATTATAAGTTTTATTTACATATTTAATTTATTCCAAAGAAATTTTCTTGAAGACTTTTTACTAAGCTAAGTATTTTAAGATTATAATTTTTTTCCACTTTTTATTCTATTATGCATTAATTTATATGTGGTTATGTATATTAATTGTATAAGATGAAGCGCAAAACTGAAGGAAGCATGAAAGTCTGAGTTCAAATTCTTTATGTATACATCTCAAAAGAACACTTCACAATGTAGTTTCAATTGCTCGACAGTCATCATCAGAGCTACAATATTCAAATATATATTACTATACAATCAATGCTTATCTTTACATATGTTCTTATATATAAAACATTAAATACAATATCCTATATTATGGATATTTTAAAAAAGAAATATAATTTTTCACTAATTCCCATAATGATATCTTTATACATTTTAAATAAATTTATAAATATTAGTCTTTTATCTGATTCTTATTTACAATTCATTTCTTTTGCATAAATTGTTATATATTTTTAATATATATTTTTTCTATATTTTTATGACTTAAACTTTTTAAAAATCTAATTTATTTCTATCATTTTAACTTTTTCATTATAGTTTTAAGCATGTATTAATTAATAATATCATAATAATGATATAAATTTGAAAAAGATAGTATAAAAATGATTATTTATACTAACATAGAAGGATAGAAATATTAAAGAAGCTATTTTAATTAAAAGTATTAAAGCCATATTTAAATAAAGATTTAGGGTTGAAGACATTAATTTTATAAAAAATATTCTTTAGTACAGGGATGCCCAAACCGTAGCTCGCGAGTCACATGTGGCTCGCGTAACTGTTTAATGTGGCTCGAATTGCACTCTTCAAAAAAATTGATAAAATATTTTATGTTCCTTGATGGCTCATGCACACACTAAAAAATAAACATTTTTACAATACAAACAATAACGATATGCAGTGTCAGGTTTCACATTAAATAAAATATATTTTTCCTGTAATTGTAATTTATATGTATGTTACCAAATTTTTAATAAATAAAATGTATTTACATTTTTTTTCTTTTTAACATATTGCACCTTTTTTTTTTTTTGCTGTACACGTTTGGTTTGGTGCTATATATATATTGTGTTTAGTGCTCTTGTATATATTGTTGTTTTTATCGAGAAAGATCCTTGTAGACGTTTGGTTTGGTGCTGTATATATATTGTGTTTAGTGCTGGAAATAGTTTTTATCGAGATAAATCCATGTACACGTATATATTTTGCTGTATATATCGATGTTTAGTGCTGTAAACAGTTGTTTTTATCCGTGTACACGTATATATTTTGCTGTATATATTGATGTTTAGTGCTTTAAATAGTTGTTTTTATCGAGATAGATTCGTGTACACATATATATTTTGCTGTATATATTGATGTTTTCATCGAGAAAGATCCGTGTACACGTTATTTTGGCCACATTAGAAATGGCGGATTGATACCAATGTGAATAGGCCGTCCCCCCCCCCACCTATCTCCCTACATTGCAGGTTTAGTACCCAAGTACCATGTTTATAAATGTAATATGAAAAATGTAATATATAATTGTGGCTCCCCAAATTTTTTTAAATTCTCAACTGGCTCGCGTCAAGTTAAAGGTTGGGCACCACTGCTTTAGTAAATAAATTAGTATATATAGATTGAAAAAAAATGTAGTTTTAAAAGTTGCTCATAGGGGGAATTAATATAAAAATATAAGACACTTTGTAGACCGATAGGGGTAACATCAGTGTTATATAGTATTCACATGTATGGTGGCTGGAAGAGTCGAAAAATGAATGGAAGAAAATAATACAGTGGAGAAATGCAAGGAGGTTTTCAATCAAATAGGCATATAGGAGATTGTTTATGTGTAGTTACACAAAGATATGAATAGAAATACAGGTAGACAGTTATATATGGTTTTATAGATATAGAGAAGGCATATGATAAGAGTAAATAGAAGTAGATTATGGGCAAGTTTAATAAATTTAAAACTGATGGAGTTTTAGTGGTTATTATTAAGAGATTATATGAAAATAATTACTATACATACCAACTAGGGAATATAGAATCAGTTAAAAATGGGATGGGACTAAGGCAAGGATGCTCTGTGTCACCTATTTTGTTTTTGTTGTATTTGAGAAAAATGGAGAGAGCAATAGAAAGATTACAAAGAGGGGTAGAGATACCATTATTAAGTGGCAAGGGAGTATATACATTATTGTCTTTTATTTGGGGATGATGTCTTTTTGTGCACAGAAAGAAGGGAAGATATGGAAGTTATGCTGAGAACATGCCCAAGGGTGAGTAAAGAGATGGGGATTAAATTTAGTGAAAAAAATCTAAGTAATGATGATTAATACTGAGGAAAGTGAAGACAAAGAATTTTTATTGGGGGATATAAAGTTAAGTATTGTGAATAGATATAATTGTTTGGGAATCATCTTAAGTTATCAGAGAAATTGCTTGGATGAATGGGAAAAAAAATTGATTGATGAAGCAAAGAAAAGAAAGAGGCTTAAAAAATTAACAGTGTTTTCATGTAATAAATATGATATAGCTAGAATTGCATGGAAGGGAATGATAGTAGCAGGGTTAACATATGGTAACAAAAAGCATTATGTGTTAGTAAAGGGATGTTAGATTACTTAGAAAAAGTACAGAGAATTAGGAAGACATGCATTAGATGCAAATGTGTGGATGGCAAAGGAGTCAATTCAAGGGAAAATGGGGTGGTCAAGTTTTTGTAAAAAGCAAAATGAAAATGTTTATGGATAATAAGAATAGCCAAAATAGTATTTAATTGAGTTATGAGTAAAAGGCAGGCAACAAGATGGGTCAGAAAGGTAGTATAGTATGCAGAAGATTTGGATAAGGAATTTAAGTCAGTATACTTATAAAAAAGGTGGGATGATTATAGTAGGAGAATTGTTGAGTGTTATAGTTATAAGGAATGGGATAGAAGAATAGATGCATTAATAAAGAATAGAGAGAACTAGTATGGAGAGTAAAAAGAGTTTAAATTTATATAGAAGTAAACGGAATATTGGGTGCGAGTTAATTTGTGATAATAGTAAGGAAAGTAGTTTACTGTTTAAAGCTCGAATAGGATTTTTAGCAACAAGGGAATATACACCTAAATGGAAAAATGTGAGTGATTTACTCATCAAGTTGTGCAAGGAAGGCATAGAAAATGTTAGGCATCTGTTAATTGAATGTAAATGCCTGAAAGCAGAAAGGGTACAAATAATGAAGTTGTGGAAGAATAAATATAAACAAAGTGATTATGTGCTGGGTTTAGGAAAAGATAAGGGGGATTTAGATATAAAGGCCATAGAGTTAACAATGATTATATTGTGGAAAAGGGATGGAGCAGGATAGAGAAGAATATGGGGAAAACTTAGAGTGGGGAAGGTATAGTGATTAACAAAGTTCTCTGGGCATAGTGGCTGAGAGACTTCTGACTCCGTATAAGGGGAAATCACAGTGCATCACATCACCTCACTTTAAAAATTGCTTCAGTTAAGGTTGTTTAAGTTGTTAAGACTTTAAAAGTGATAAAGTTATTTAAAAATAATTACAAATTTTGAAAAATAGAATTACACAATTTTGTTATGGTATTATTAATTAATATATGTTTAAAGCTATAGTGAAATAGTTAAAATGATAGAAATAAATTAAATTATTAAAAAGTTTAAATCATATATATTAAAAATATAAAATAATTTTGTAGAAGAAATCAATTAAAAATAATAAGATAAAAGAATAATATTTATAAATTTATTAAAAATGTATGGGAGTATATAATTACTGGGATCATTGAAAAATTATATATATATATATTTTAAAATCCATTATATAGAATTTTGGATATGTTTTTTATATATAAATATGTATGTATAGATAAGCATTATTTGTATGATTATATATATATTTGAATATTGTAGCTCTGATGACGATTGCTAGGTAGTTGAAACTGTAAGCAAGCAGGAATAAAATTCTATTTTATAGATTGTATTATCAAGTGCTCACTTAAGGTGTATATGGTATTTTATATTGTAAGATTTAATTGTTTTAGATCAAGAGTTCTCAAACTTTTTTCCACTGCAGACCTCTTTACCAAAAACTTTTAAAACCATCAATCCCTTAGTCATTTACTTTACTTACTTAAATTAATAAATTTATGCAGTAATCAATATTAAATATTTCACTAGATATCAAACTTTTCAATTAAATCACTTATAATTAATGATTGAAAAAGTTAAAAGGACTACAGAATATGGCATTATCTTATGCACAACATTTAATATTGAAACCTGCAATAACAAAAATTAAAGCAAAAAAAATATGTGCGGAGTTTTTTTAAATTTTTGACTTGTATGAAATAAATATGTAAATTCAAAATAATTACAAATATGGAAAATACTTTATTAAGCATAAAAATGAAGTGAAAAAAATCAACATATTTAGACAGAATTAAACGTCAACAAAATTACACCAATGAAAGATTTTAATCAGAATTATAAAAATAAAAATAGCAAATAAATTAGCTTGGAAAACTGAATTTAATGAGATGGATGCATCTGGTGATATGTCAACAATTTATCTATGTTCAGTTTTAAATTAGTGAGTTGCATTTTCAAATCTCCACGTTCAGTGATATGCAATCGATGTCTTTTCTGATGCAGGTTTAAAACTAAACTGAAGTCTCTCTACCAGATGTGATGATAGAAATGCCAGCAAATACTTTTGCATAACAGTCCATAGAGCCGGGTATAGAAGTGGAATATCTTGTTGCAGTCAAAACTTTTGATAACCCTGTTTGAATTGTATCTTGAGATCCTCACTCGTGCTGATGGTTATCAGCTCATATTGCTAAATTATACTTGATTCTGCACTAGTAGTGTATGCTTTTATTATCCACTTTGGTATTTCCAATGATAGAATATCTTTGAACCTAGTTTTGAATTCTAAGTGAAGAGCCTCCAAGTGGTTGACATACAGCAAGATGTTTTCTTCTTGGATTGTGCCTATCTTAAATAAGTTGGGGAACTGGGAAAGCTCAGATCTTGCAATATTTTGCTTAAAAAACATTAATCTGGCAACAAAAGCTGATATTATCGATTTTACTTTGATGAGATTCATTTATCTCCTTGCAGTTGTAAATTAACATAATTAAATTTGCCAAATAAGTCGGTTAATTAAGCAATATCTGTTTTGCTCTTAAGTAAATTTTCTTTCAAACTGGAATCCTTGTCTTCCAAAATCTCTAAAAAAGATTGAAAAAGTGCAAAAAAATCTCGCCAAACATAAATCTTTTGAAAGCCAATAGACTTCGGTATGGGACCAATCAATAGAAATCTTCATCGCTTTCCTCTATATTTGAGCAAACAGTTTAGTGTTCAAAGTTTTATTTCAAATTTTGTTCACAGCTGTTATAATAAACTGAAGTAATTGATGCAATTTGTCACTAAGGTTCTTGTATACTAAATGTTGCTTATGGATTATGCAGTGACACTTTAAGTACATATTGTTTCAGGTAACTTATGAAACTGCGATAATGACCAACCATAGCTGGTTCTTTATTTGTCACAACATATATTATAATTGTCAATGGAATAGCTTTTTTTCTAAAAATAGCTCCATTAAATTAAAAAATTGATTCATCTTTAATGTCAGTTTCTAAAGTTCTAGCAAAAAGCAGCTTTTCATACACTTCCTGATCTTGAATAAAGTGAACTTTCACCAACCACAAAGCTTAATAAATGTTGACTCATCCAATTGGAGGGAAAAAATGTTTTTTTGTAAATGATTATACAGTTTTCCACATTGTGACTCATTTCGTTGATATATCTTTGAACTGTATTATTGCTCAAAGGAATCCTTTTTATAACATCTTGTGCAACTTTGTGGAGTCAGTGTTCAATACCTCTGCGACAGCCAGTAGAATCAGTTTCTTCCCTTTAGTGTGTGGCTCACCAGACTTCATGATGAGTAGGGATATGTCATACGATGTTCTTAATCCATTATCATTTTGCTTCGATGATGAAACAAACATATTATCTATCATAATTCTCTTCAGAATTTTATTTTTTAAGTGATTGAAAGTATAACAAATCTTTTTTTTTTTTGTCAGAGTGAATTTTATTCAAATGATGTGCTAGTTTTGATGGTTTCATAGCATTGTTGGTAAAGACTTTTTCGCATGTGTTGGATATTGGTAAATGTTTGTATGATAATGATAGAACAAATCCTAGCTTCAAATAGTCCAACCTGCATTTCTTTTTTGGTTCAGTCATATTATTATCGTAAGAAATAAAAACTTTTATTAACAAATAATTTCGACAGCCCCTGTGATAAAAAAAAAAACCCAATAAAGTATGTACTTACTTGAAACAGAAGATTTTTGTTCAAACTCGAATAAATAAACTCCTCTGATTTTTTTTTCATAGTATTACTCCTCAATAAATAATTATATTCAAAATTCAAATCACAAATAAGTATGTTACATCAAATGAACCAATTTATAATGTTTTATAAAAGCATGACCATACAAGACTGATTAATTTTGCTAATAGCAAATATCTTGTCCCACTGTGAGCAAGTGCTGCCAGGCACTCGTTTTTCATGTCCACACTTCCTTTGGTACGTTCGATAAGACAATGCACAGGTATGTTTGTCCTACATGTGTTTTCATGCATTCTTATGGGTGACTTTTTTAATGATACATTTTATCGTTTCGTTCGCAAGTTTGGTAAGTAATGTGTTTTATCAAAAAAGTAGTTTTTGGAATTATTTTATTTTTTAATTCGGTACTTATTGGAATCCTAGATATTTTTAAGTAACAAACAAATAGCAGTAGTAAGGGCGTCTATTTTTGCTATCGTCAACCCCCAAATTTTTTTATTGAAACTATCTACCCCTAGAAAATTCAAATCGATCCCCAGAGGGTCGATATCGACCACTTTGGGAACTCTTAGATGATTAAACAATTAATGTTCTTCTTAATTAGGGAAATAATTTCTGTTTATATACAATGAAGTTAATGTTTTTAAATTAAGAAATGATATTTAATGAAACTAGACTATTATATTACAAATATTATTAATAATTATAATGAAATCTATTTCTTCACTTCCATTGTCAAATTTGCATAGGTTTTTGGGGATCAGTCTCTTTTTCTAAGATGCAGGACAAAAGTTTTTCTATATGATATATGAATAATTGATATGTCCATCAGTTTCAAATCTTTTTAGTTTCCCTTTTTAAAAAAAACAAAACAAATGGACATGTATCACCTTGTATGATATTACCAGTGTACATAAAAATAATTATCAATAATTAAGATGTGATAATAAAATTTTCAATTAAAAAATATGAATAAGCATAGGTTATCTATTAATCAAAATGAGTCAATTATCAAAATTGAAACTTTTAATGTTTTTATAATGAACTTATAAAAAATCTATCATAAAAGGATTAAAAAAGAATGATTTTTTTTTTATTTTAGATTAATTTAAAATTCTACTTTATGTTTTTTTTTTTATCATTAACATATTTTTAACAATTTTAAATTTGATTTAATATAATTTTCTTTTAAATCAAATTGAGTTCCATTATCTTATAAACTTATAATATATTATAACTACTGGAAGGAATTTAATACAGTTTTAATCATTAAAGCATCTGTGGAGATTTATAATATGCTGAACTGATTTGCAAACAGTTTTACAAAGTTCCATTGTCTTTGAAGATTATGGGACATAACATTACACGTCTGTGCTACAGTATTATGTGAACATAACTCTTCTTAATCTAACTACTTTTCTTTGTGTAAGATGTGGTTTAAAGAAAAACTCTGGCAAATTGATGATTAAGACTTTCGGCAGGATTCCAATATGTGTGTGAGAAATGTTGAACTTTACATTTGCATTTTAAGTCTGAACCTAGCCTGGCACCTCTCTGAGGAGTGCCAAAGCATGAAACCATGGTCAGAGGTTTGGGAAAGGGTTCCTGACAGAGATATTTTAAGTGCTGGCTCTGGCTAAGCATTTATCATAAAGCTTGTAGAGGAATTGGCAATCCTCATTGTTTTATAACTTACAAGCTTAACAGATAGGGTCATGTGATCTATGACTCTTATTTTGACTATTCATTTTAAAATAATTTTTAATTAAACTTAGATCAAACTGCATTTGCAATAAAAAATATATAGAACAATAAAATGAATTTGATGATCTCCATAATTTGCTGAATATATTTAAAAAAATAAGATGTCTCTTAAACTTCATTTTTTGTATTTGGAGTTCAATATTTTTCTAGCAGTTATATTTTGAAAACTATCTTCAGATAATATTTAATTTAGAGATGACTGCTAAAATGTAACCTTAAACATGCTGCTAATCATGAAAATAAAAAACAAAGTAAAAAAAATCTTTAGATTTTGTCGATTATTATTATTACATTTTATATAATATTTTTAAATATTGCACTATATACACAAGGCTATATGTACACATGATTGTACTTATTTAAATGTATTTTCAATTTTTCGTTATTTATAAGTGTTCATTTTTATAACTAACTATTATTGTGGTATTAATTTGCAGTTTAAATATTTATAGTTTCTAAAATGTTAATAGTTCTTTCACTAATAATTATATATCATCTGATTTTTTTTCTAATATCTTTTTTAAACTTGAGTGATCATTATGTATCTTGAAACTACTTTTACATTTTTTTATTATTATTAAATTAAAACCCAATATTAAAAAGAAAAAAAAACCCTAAGATTTTGAATCCAAGTTAACCTAATGACCAGGAATTCAATATCTAAGCAATATCACTTGATTGAGTATCATATAAGAGAAACTCTCTACTCTAGATCCATTCAGAGTAAACTTGAATAGTCTGTGATTACCAGATGATCCACAGACCGATTGCTGGCTTTTACCTTTATGAATGACAACTGGAATTCAAACTGAACCAAATACAGCTATACATCTGGCAAACACCTTTTAAGTGATAAATATCAGGTCTTCATTGATAAAGCTAAAAATCAGAATGATCTAAAGATAGGGATTTAAATGCAATACCATTTGCTAATCATTCAAGCTTACAATAGATGGTGATAGAGTAGAGTTGCTTATCTTAGTAAGTTAAATAAAAACAAAAAAACTATGTTACTAAAATACATAGTGATAGATGTGATGTCTATATAACTATATAAGCAGGTTGGCTTTGATTCAAAATCTTAAGGTTTTGTTTTTTAATTTCAGATTTTTAACTTGATAGTAAAAAAAAAATTAAAAAGGGTTTGCAAGTTGCATAACTGCATTGGATCCAACTTTGAATGTCTGGTCCTCATTGATAAAGGCAAATACCAGAAAGAATCTAGAGATGAGGATTTAACACTAGATGATGCTAGGATAGAGAGTTGACATTATTATTTAAAACTTCAATATTTAATTAATGGGGATTTGAACCCAGACTTTTAAGTTCCCTACAGTCACCCATTCTATCCTATATAACTGATACACATGATCACATAAATGTGAAAAAGATAAATCCATCTCCAATATACAAATTTCATGTTGAACCAACACTCATCAGTTGGTCCTGATCATCATCTCCCAACTGATGAGTGCTGGTTTAGCATGAAATACATATATTGGAGATCATGTATCTTTTTCACATGTATGTGGTGGCTGACTATAGGAAGCTTGAAAGTCCGAGTTCAAATCCCCTTTAATTATGTCTAGGTTAGGTATATACACTATACTTGTATTTCAATATTACTTGAATATTTATTTATTTATTTGTTTGTTGGTATTGTTTGTACTAATATTGCTTTACATTGTGCATTTGTATTTATTATTCATAAAACTTAATGTAAAACTCTTTGAATCTTTATTATTATTTTTGTAGAAAGATTGGCCTGAAGGCTATCAATTAGCAGCGTTAATGAACTTTAGGTTTCCTACTGTAGCTCCGACTGATCTTTCAAGTTTAATTCAGAATGCCAGTTCTGAAGCTGTTCAACTTATGAAAGATATGCTTCAGTGGAATCCCCAAAAAAGACCTACTGCTATGCAGGTAATTTTTTTTATCAGTGTTATGTACATCAGGAGACATTTATCAGTCACATTAACTTTTCCAAACTTCCCTATTTTTTTGGTCTAATCTTTAAAAATATATCTATATTTTTATTGAGGTCATCCAATAATATTTTTGACCCTTTCCCCTCTTTTTCAAATCAATTCTTTCTAACATCTTTTTTTATTATTCTTTTACATTTATATTTAAGATCATTTCCAAATTCATTGTCTGTATTGAAAACACTTGTTCTTTATAATAATTATGCCCATTAAACTTTTATCTGTTGGAACTTTTTTTTTTTTTCATATTTTAATTTTTAGCATTTGCAATTGAATTTCATTCTAGCAATTGCTCTCTAAAAACTATCATCACTGTAAATTTAGTTGAAGATGACTTTCAAACATACTATTAATAGTAAAAAAGTTGTTTGTCAAGAGAAATGAGTTATCTCAGACTTTTTATTAAACTATAAATGTAGTACTTTTTAGAACTTATTGTTAAAATTATAATAGTGTCTTACATTAAAAAATCAAAGAAAATAAACTTTCAAATAATTAATAGATATTTAGAATTACAGTTATTATGGAAACACTGAAATGGAATCATAATTCTGTTTATGAAAATTACAGTCTGTTGCAACAAAACATTCCATAATTGTTTTAAATCATCAAGTGCAGATAATTAATCATTAAATATGTGCTGATACTAACATTTTAATTCAAACATATAAGAAATTTATCTAAGCTAATTAATGGAATCTGTAAACATCAGATAAATATATTTAATAATGAAATATTCTTTCATATATATAAAGTTTTTGATAATAGATTTAAATAATCTTTTATTGTAATTATAATTAAATGAAAAATGCCACAGTCCTTATGATTTTGATAATTAATTTATTCTCTGAATCCTTAGCTTTTATTATAAAATTTTGTTTGTCTCACATCAAGTATTAGATAAATTTCTCGCTTACTAATTTTAATTTAATATAAGAGCTTATTGATCTAAATTTTTGTTATCATGACTCAATAATAAACCTTAATAAATTAAATAGACAACTCATATTAAAACAACATTTTCTATTTTAACTTATAGCAAACATATTTTCTAAAATCTAGCATAAAATACATTCTCATATAATATAATAAATTACATAGGAGATAAACTCTATTGCATGTAAAATAATAATAATATCAAATATGATCTGCAAAATGTTTTTAGGTCTATGGATTTATTCTTTGGACTAAATTTACTTAGGTTAGAAATTGCTCTTATTACTGCAGTGATCAATCTTTTAAGTTGAAGTGCATATTAAAATATTCTGCTTTTTTTTTATATTGTCCTATATTCAATTATTGTGTTTCTTTATTTTTGGAAAAAACTATTGTATTTTTCAATTTAATTAATGCTATAATTATTCTTTCTCTGTAGAGAGAGGGATTATATTTTTTGTTTATTAATCTACTGATTACAATTATTGTCCAAAATTTATTTTTATTCTCTTTCTATTATTAAATTATCTATGTTTGAATTTTAATTAAAATAAAATCTTTAATTTTACTTTTTAGTTATTTTTAAAAATCAGTTTAAATTGAATTTTCTTTTATCTTTTATTTTTTTCTTCAAACATAGCAGATCAGATTTAATGATTTTACTAGCAGAATATTATTACAAAATCCCTCATTATTAAGAAATAATTCCAAAGTAAAATATACAATAATTGAGGACAAGTTTTTCAAATAAATTTTGATTTATGAAACATCACTCATGATTTTGAGTGAAGGCATGAATATTATCTCTTAACAAACCATTTTTAAAACTGTACTATATCAAGTAACTATTTTAGATAAATACTACAAAATGCAACAATAATTTTTGGTTTTATTATATTAAAATTAAAGCAATTTGAACAAATTCTTATTTTATCTAGACAGTCTACATCTTCTTTTAAAAAATAAAATAAAAATTTACTCATTTATCTTTATTTAATACTGTTTAAGAGATATCATAATGCACCTTAGGGTTAATATAATAAAATTTCTGCCATGTACAATTTAATGCAGTGGTGAACTAACAGATTCAAGAGCTAAAGATTCATGGATTGAAGTTCAACCTGTCAACTGACTCTTCAAAGTCATATGATTTCGCAAGAAACAAACAATTATTTAATGTGAATTTTGCTTGACCTCTTAATTCATCATAAATCTGGGAAGTTTCATTATAAATTAAAAAAAAAAAAACTATAAATGATATACTATATTATTTTTATTATGATATGATTGTACTTTTTAAAAATTACATAAATATTTTTGGTATGTGATTATCAGATATTTATTAAATTGCAAATTTGACAGAATCAGCCTTATCATGTTATCTTGAGCTACTAGAAACATCTAAAATAATTTTATAATTTTTTTTTTTTAATTTCAGCATTTACTAAAAAAAAAAATAGCCAAAAAGGAGAAATCTCTTTGCAGTACAGTTTTTTGTTTTATTATCTCCACAGCTTTGCTTTGATAGAAGACATAGGTTCTTTAACTAACAAGTTTTTAATTTTCAGTTCTTTTTAATACCTAAAAGTATGCAACTTTATTATATTTATTTATTATATTAAAGTTATTTTATGATTATAAGTTGATAAACCCTTGCAGATGTTTGGATCAAACAATAGATTCTCTTTATTATTAAAGATACAAGATATCCTGAATAGAAACATTTAATACATATATTCATTAAATGGAAAACATTGACAGTAAGATGATATTCTTTACATTAGGTACTTCTAAGTATTAATTTATCAATATGTAATCCATAAGAGATAAAGATTATGCTAGAATTACATGATTATTTATATATTTTTATGGTTTTATAAAATACCTTAAGTAAAATAGGAAAAAAAAAAAGTCTAATTTTCAGCAAATTTGATAAATGTAAGAGTCGTTGTTTTCTAAGAATTCAAAATTTGAAATGTAGTTTTTGAAAAGAGTAACTACTGCAGCTTTTAAGAAACAGATTTAAAAAAAAAAAAAAAATCGAAATATATTATTGAGCAATTATTTGGAGAATTTAAAGGATGAAAACTCAAACAAGAATGGTGCCCCCCCCCCCCTTTATTTTGTTTTCGAAATTTTATTGAACAGATTCTAAACTTAAGATAAGAAATTATTATTTCAACTAATTCACAAATTGATTAATTTTATGAGTGTTATTTTTATAAGCATATTTTTTTTCTTCACCACATCTATGTCATTTACTATAAGCTTTAATAATTAAAAATGCAAGTGATAGTGCCTAATAAATCTGTATTCAGAACTGTCCTATCCAATATCCCCAGAGTGGTTTCAAGTTTATAGCTTTCATCAGTGAGAAGCTTTGGATCATAGACTAGCATCTGGTTTTTAGGATATAAAATTGAAATCAGTTCAGTTTCTATATATTATGATGTCCTTAGTTTTTTTTAACAACTATAGGCACCTCTATCCTGTGGCCAGGAATAATATAAAAGAAATAAAATATCACATGACTATTATGATTTCAGCTTATTCAATGTTGTTTTAGTAGCATATTTTTTTTTTTTTTTGTGCTGAAATAACATTGAGTAAGGTTGAAGTCATACGATAAGTTGATGTAATATTTTGTTGGTTTTATGCTATTCCCGGGCACAGGATGGAAGTGCCTATAGTTGTTAAAAAACGAAGGATACCATAATATATAAACACTAAACTGTTTTCATATTTATATGACAATATATGAAAATTGTCTAAAATTGAAAACCATTATATTTTTTTAATTTGGACTGATAACTTGATAGATAAATGGAAAGGTAAATGATAGGTGGCAGAGGTATGGAACATTAGATTCTAAAAGTCTAGATACTGGTGCAAGATCCAAAGCTGCTCATTGATGAAAGCCATAAGCTTGAAACTAGTCTGGGAATATTGGATAGGACAGCCCTGAATAGAGATTTATTAAGCACTATCACTTTTACCTATTAATTACTAAAGCTTAGAATAAGGGGCATCGATAAAGAAAAAAAAAGTGTTCTGCTGAAACATTGAATAAGCTGAAGTCATGTAATATTTTATTTTTAATTTCATACTATATTCTCAATCATTCTCATACTTTGAAATCACAGTACAAAATTGTGTGAACAATCTCATTTATATCAGCAGGAATCAAGTCACATTAGTTTATTGAAACGCAAATATTAATAATCAAGCTATTGAATATTGAGATTGTTGATATAATTTTAAATGTAAAATTATTATTTGATGATTCAGAGAAAAAAAATCTCATAAAGTTTAAAAACAATATAATCTGAGTATTATGTGGTACATCACCATGAAATGTTATTTTATTAAATAAATTTGTGGAATGAAAAAAAAAGCACAATTAAAGAAAACTGAAATATTCTATTCAAAATTTGATTTGAATTTTTTCATGTATAATTCTATTATTTGAAAAAATTACTTATCTTAAAAATAACATTCATCTTAACTGGTATTAAAGAAAAAAAGTTACAAACTATTTTTTGTGTTACTTCTATTTCTCAGTAGACATATTGAATCAACATTTCTGAACATATATAAAAAAGAGCTTTTTATTACTGCACCTAATTACTTATAAAAGTAAAAAAGAGACCATTCCTATACAATGATGCATGCATACTTTATTTTGATCACCCTGAATATTAACAGAGTCAATTCATTCATTAAAATCTATTTATTCTTTTATCTCAAGGCATTGAACATTTGTGTGACTCATTATCTGATTCATTTTTTTTTTTTGATACTTAACATTCTTCCAGAAATGAATTTTTGCCAGTTATCTTACAGTAAGATAGTACTTTAATTTTTATATATATATGTTATCTTTTATATATAATATATTTTATTATCATATATTGTGATGTAATGCTTTACATCCATATATTATACATTTTTTCTTATATTCAATTACAAAATTCTTAGTGCAAGAAGTAGTTAATTGGAATTATAGATAGCATTCCATTACATTTTGATATTAAGTATTGATTAGTGCTTCTCTATATATAGCTCATAAAATTACTTTTGTAATAGTTTACCATGTATTTAATCTGGAAAGACATTAAATTAATTTCAATGTGAAAATCTAAATTTATAAAGAAAAATCACATTAAAAAACATCAAAAAACAAACAAACAAACATATTTTATATGTTTTTTGATTCACCATGATATATCACTTATATTTGAAAATAAGTTATGTAAAATAATCAAATAATTTGTTGTTCAGACAATCATTTAATATTTAAGTATTGGAAGAGACAGCTGATTTGCAATCCATAGATATTTTATTCTGCCACTGTATCACTGTATTAAGCCACGCATAACAATCAACTATTGAATGATTATTATCAATTGCTGTATGTTAAACTTTCTTGTTTAGTAGAATATTGTAATGTTTAAATATGTGTTATAGATCTTCCCACTTTTATTTCAATATATGATTTTCATTTACTGTTTTTTTTTTTGATCTTAATAAAGAATAATATAACAACTGCAATTTTTTTTAATTATCATTGAAAATGTAAATGTATTACATCTCTATTATAATTGTCATTTAATAAACTATGCTGTCATTATAAAAAATTGTTAAAAACATCAAATATATCTTGATTAGTAGTAGAAACATCAAATTTTAAAAATTCTGCAGTGCTATTTCAAACTTTTTTTTTTTATCTTTTCATATCTAGAAATATTTAAGGAAGACTTCGAATTATTAACCTATAATAACATACTGACTAGGCAAAGATTATTTGAATCAAATGAGTCTGAAATCTTACTAATATTTGTATTCAGCCAGTTTTCACATTTTTTTTTCAATATAAGCAACTGCCATTGACTTTATTTTTATTAAAAATTATTTTTCAAAGAAACAGAAATTATATTTTATTTCCTCCATTTTCCTGAGCATATTTTAGTTGATTTTCACTGACATTTAATATACAATTTTGAATAAATTAAATTACGTTTATTTTTTTTAAAAACACTTGTGATCTCTCTTATCACCTCTAATATTAATAAATTTAATCTCCAGGCAGTATATTATAATGATAAACTGACTAACATGTTTGACTCATTAGATTTGATTCAGGAAGTCCATTTTGCATTGCCTTCTAGTATCCATTGATTAAAATGAGTACTTATATTTGTAATAGAGTGATAGATATATCTTTCTAATACATTGTAATGTAAGCTTGAAAGGAGAATTTATTTTAATTTATTTGTATTTAATTATTTTATTAATATTTTAATTAAATTAAATGAAAGTAAAATGTAAAGTCAAAGTAATGGTTATTTTTTTGCTTATTTTTGCTTAAGGTTTTGACTCACCATTACGCCAAATATTACAGGATCACTATTCAGACATAACAGTTGTATGCTTGGGCATAAAATTGCATTATCTCAAGTATCAATATATTAATACATTTTATTTTCAACATTTGTTCATTGTTAGAAATTAACTTTTTGAAACAATATATTTTATATATTATAACAAGATAGACATAAGCATATTTGAAAATTGATCCTTTTTTTTAAACTGATAAAGAACATCAATTCACAGTGATTCAATGATTATTAAATTCTTTATTTGTAGATGTTTTGTACATTCTTATTGTTAATAATAAATTAATACAAATTTATTTTTAGGCATTACGTTATCCATATTTTCAAGTTGGTCAAAAGCTTGGTGCTCCACGATCAGCTATTCGTCCATCTATGTCTGAGGGACTTAATGTAATAGATGAAGAATATCAAACCTATTTAAATTCAATACAAAAGAAATCTCTTTCTGTTAAAGATATCAAAACTGAATCTAATGATAAAACTGTGCTTCCAGTTCTATCTCAGCCAGCTCAAAAGAGCATCTCTGCACCCATTCCAACTTCTAATGTAAAAGCACCACCTCCAATATCAACGGCATCTGTTCCAGCAACTAATATAACTACCATTATCAAAGTGCCTAGTGCATCTATTAAAGCTGGAATGCGAAAAAGATGGGGTGTGAAAGATAAAACAGATGAATTTATGGACATTTCTCAAGATAAAAAAATAAAAAATTCTTCTAAGTTAAAAAATAGTATAGATGTTCAGAATGCTAAACATGTTTTAGATAATTTTGAACTTGATTTAAATAAAAAAAATAAAGGCATTCGTCAGAAAAAAGAAAATGTAGATTTTGATCAGAACTGGAAAAGAAGAGGACTTGAAAAAAGAGAAAGTGTATATGATAAAATGAAAAAAGATATCTTTGAAGGTGACAGTCTTTTATTTAGAAAAAATTCTACACGTGAAGATGGGTCATATAGGTTTGTATAAAAAATTATTTATTTATAAGCATTGCATAGTATAGTGATTGCATAAATTTTTTAAAACAATTGGATAAAAATCATTGCTTTATATTTAGGTATTCTTATGGTAATAGTATGAATACTGAACCCTACCATCTGATAGCACTCTTTTTCTCCCAATTCACGCCGTCTGTTTGTTTACATAATATTATGGTAAAAGATTTTTTTTTTTTTGCAACCAGTTTTTATTATTTTTTCGCCGATGACGGTAAACCACCAAAGTTTTTTTTCATTACATAATATTACGTTAAAAGATTTTTTTTTTTAAAACTGGTTTTTAATTTTTTTTTGTCGGCGACGGTAAACCACCAAAGTTTTTTTTTTATTCCACCCAGGTTTTTTTTTTGTTTTTAATAAACAAATACTTTGTTTTTAGATGGTCTAGGGGTGTTGGTTTGTTTGTAAATTAACGACTAACTGTCCGTAGGTTTCTTTACATAATATTACTTACGGTAAACCAATTTTTTTTTTCACACGTTTTTTTTTTTTGGTTCGTTTTTTTTAAGAAACAAACACTTTGTTTTTAGATGGTGTAGGGGTGTTAGTTTGCTTTTAAATTATCGATTAACGCTCTGTCGGTTTGTTTACACAAAAATACAGTAACAAACACTTTGTTGTTTTTAGATGGTGGGGGGGGGGTTGGTTGTTTGCCTTTAACTTATCTTCTTTTTTTTTTTTTAAGTGTCATAGCATCGGCCGGGACAACTTCAACAATTTGGTACTTTTGAATAAACCAACACTTGGTTTTTTTAGAGGGTGGAGGGGAGAGGGGTTGTTTTGATTTTGAATTGTCATCTTTTTTTTTTTTTTTTGGTTAATTTATTATGAGGCTTTTTTTTTGTTTCACATCTTTATGCTATAGAAAGCTTTATATGATAGTGAAAAGTTCTTTCGTAATTTTAAAAGAAGACATAAACAAGTTCGTTTTTAAAGAACACTTTTTTTTAAAACCGGGGTAGGTGGGGTGGCGGGGAAGATTTGTTTTGATTTTTAATTATCGACTTCTTTTTGGATTTTCTTTTTGAACATTTAATTATGTTATCTCGCAGTTCATTATTATTATTATTATTATTTTTTTGGTGGGGCCTTTTGAATCAACTCTTAAACACTTCTTTTTTTTTTTTTTTTGGTATAATAAAATATTACCTACTTTAACTGTTGATGAAACTTATCAAATATTACCTATCTACTTTATAATCATGTGAACAACAAAAACAACAAGAAGTTTCCTCATAAAATAATTTATTGAATCAAAAAGAAATGAAACTTTGGACAAGTTGTGAAGCAAAACAAGTAAAAAAAAAAAACACCACCATTTACGGAGGCATAAAAATCAGCAGCCAAAAATAACACGCAAATAAAGTAACAGGAAAGCCTCAAAGCTGTAAGTAACAGGATTTTGGAGCCTTCGAACCAACAACTTCCCTTATGCAGACTTACATAGGTACGCATGCAGGCGTTTCTCTTTCTGGGAAAACACAATATTGTGCATCCATTTGTGTGGCTGGCCAGCAATTCACTCAGCTTCAGACAACTTGCAGACGACATTTGACAGTTCTTGCACAGATTCTCACGTAAACGGGCATTTGCGCATGAAATCGGAAAAAACTCTGCTGAAAAGAAGAATCTTTTCAAGTTGTATGCAGTTCAAAAGCATAGGGAAGCGTGTGTGATGACATGACAATTCTTAATATGGAATAGTAATTCCACTACGCTTTCTAAAAAATTTCCGACAATGAATTTTTGCAGGGTTTTGTCTCTTTCAAATATGGCCACCATCAAATCAGACTGTAGTGAGAGTTCAAGAGTGCTTACTTGACGAATACTGTCGCAATGTAATGGGTGTAGTATTTCGTTACGTAATTTTAGAATATATCGCCCCCCAGGCAGCCTGTTATGGCTCAAAAAAACACCTCTTGTACTGTCAGCCGTAAGTTAAGGCCACTAAAACAGTATATTGATGTGCGTTTTGTGAAAAACAGCACCATCAGATGATGGGGTTCAGTATTCATATTATTACAATTTTTATTATATGCTCATTCATGCTTTTGCTTACCCTGCTGTATGTACATTTTAAAAACTGACTTGCAATTTTTAAATTAAAAAATTTTTTTTTTCATTCAGTAGTTATAAATTTATCTAATAATTGGTATTGATTTTTTGTTACTAAATTTAATTTTGTATATATATATATTTACTAATTATCAATTAAGTAATGTAGTTAATTTAATTATTGCACATAATACATATGTACTATGATATTTCACTCATATGTTTGCATGTTTATATATAAAAAGTAAAAAAAAAAGTTAATCTCTGATTGATGTTTTGGCAAGATCAAGAAATAAAAAAATTATATTTGTTTATGTTTACACTTTGTAGTAGATATTTTATTTAAAAAATTTATCTAAATTTTAACTCAAAAAAAAAAAAAAAAGGATATTTCCATATTGTGTGTTTTTTGTTTTTTTAGTAAACTCTCTTAGTTTAATTAGAATGAAAGAATTAGTTTAATCAGAATGAAAGAATCTGTGAATAGCTTTGCATTAATAAATTAAGCAAATTATCAATGAACTAATTAATGAATTTGAAAGCAAACTAACTATGTGAGAAATATTTCGAGAAAAGTATTTTTGATTGGTTGTGAAGAGAATTTATAAAAGGCAAAATAAAATACATTTTTTTCATGTTAATGTATGTTTTGTTATCATCAGACTTTCTTTCAGTTAATACCAACTAAAGTGAGATGACAAATAAACTTAAGCCATCTTACTCTCTGATTGTATCATTATTTTAAATTGGCTAGAGGAACCAAATGATCGGCTAGCTGCCCATGCTCTGGAAGGACAACTATTTTATCATTATGCTTTTGCCGAGGATTAACCGGCCTTTATCAGAAAAGAGACCTAAAGCTATGCACTATTAATTACTTATGCTGGAAGATTATTGAATTTATGTTGCAGATGACTAAATTAAATTAAAATAAAATGCTAAGAAAGGTATAGCATCAGAAATAAACCCATATCTTTATGAACTTTGTGAATAAGTGACATTTTTCAATTTATTCAGATAAATCTGCTTTAACAATATTTATACCTATGAACTGATTCAAATCTGCCATTCTAATATTTAAATTTAAGAATATTCTAGTAATTATATTAAAATTTTAATTTTGTTATATATCTTTGTATGTTGATTGAATACATTCCTGCAATTGTATATATATGTTGTAACCATCAATCAATTAATTGAGCCACATGAAAATCCCAAATGGCAACCCCTTTGTAACCATCTATATGGATAATAAGAATATGTACATAAGAAAAAAAATAATGTTAAAATAAAAATATCATTTTCTTAAAACCAACTAGGCTATTTGTGAATTGATAAATCTAAGAAAGATCACAAAGTCTCCATGAAGATAATAACTTCTAGTATCAACATCAGTTAAACTAGCCTTAAAATCCGTAAGCAAAATATTATTAGATAAACTTAATATTTGCAAAACCAACAAATAGTTAATAATCAGGTCTATAAAATGAATATGGAATTTGAATTATGAATTCTTAATGAATGATGAAAACAAATAATAATTAAATAATGAAAAAACTTAAGCGTGAGAGAAGAGAAAGAAAGCGTGTTAGGATAATGAATGATTAAGATGATAGAATAGGAGCCAATGAAAGATGAATCAATTACAATAATGAATTAAGATAAAATGAGGATGAAGAAATAAAAGAAAGAAAGATCCAGATGAAATATGAGAACAATGTTGATGATGGAGAATGAGATCCTGAACTATAAACTAATAATGTATTAAATGACAGTAAGATAAAATAAAACAAAGTATGGATTCTAAGCTTGATGAAATCAGAATATTTAACCATGAAGCTAAACTAAACTATAAGTTTTAAAAACTAGAAAAGAAATTTACATCTTAAAATTATACAAACTCAGTTCATGCTATATTATTATAATTTGAAACTCATCAAAGCGTATGTATGACATTCTTTAGTTTGCTCCTTCCACCATTTTTGAGCTAGATCTTTAGTTATAAAAATGTCAGCAATAGTACTAAAAGTTTGATGAAAGTAGCTGACAAAATCTAGTTCTTTGTATGCCCTGTATTTTTTTTCTACATACAAAATTTCCTTATTTCTAAGTCAACCTGGAATTCCCTCTCATAATTCAGGTACTGGTAGACCTCTACCTCTTTTATTATCTCTATATTAAAAACTTCTTTTACCTGTATTTCATTTAATACTTCTTTCTGATTCTATGATATCTGCTTGTTTTCTTCTACTATTTCTTTTATATGTACCATCTCTTCCTCATTCTTATCTACACTCTAAGCTTATCTTTTTCCTAATTTCACTAATATCTTTCATTAGTTAACTCCCATCTTATCTCTTCTATACTTTGCCATATCAACTCTTTTAACTCTTGTTTCATTTCCTGCATCATATTCTGTTGACTTTGTTTAATTTGTTGCTGATTTTTATTGAACATTTCTATTAAATACTGTTGATTTTGCATCATCTTTTTAATCAGCATTTGCATTTCACATTGTTCTTGTTTATATTCTCTATCAATTTCAAGTTTTTGAAACTAATGGGACTACCCTCTTCCCATTCTGCCTCAGGTATGATCTTTATCCTCCACTTGCATATTTAAAACAATAATAGCAAACAAACTTACTTGTTTCTATTCTGTAAGTAGCTAAAAAAAAAAAAATTAATAAATATTTATTTTTCTTTCACTAATTAATCTTTTGTTAATTGAAAAAAAAAATCTAATTTCTATTTAACATATACACTCTTCTTATAACTTATTTTAGCTTTATATAATTATTTTCTATTAATCAATAATACATTCAATGGGGAACTCCAATGTCCAAACAACTCAATAATCACAACACCATTACTATTACTACCGACCGACCTATCTTATCTTTCCTACTAATACAAAATTTTATCGACCTATCCCATATGTAGTCATCAATTGCTTAAAATCTCGTTGTGAAGTTTATATTCGTGCTCCCATCTTGGCTGCATTATTAAATAAAAATCTAATATTTACTGGACACATCCATATACATTTAGAATTAGTTGATTAGGAACAGGTGTGTCTGGAAATGTTCAAAAATGAAAAACAGGTATAGTCTGGAAACATTCTATCCTAAAGAGGAGATGAATAATTATTTACATTAAATTTTGAAGCTTATATATGACTTTAGCCTGTTTGTTCTTTTCTCAGAAACTTCTAAACAGGCATTAAAATAAAAACACCGCTTGAAATAAGCCAGAATTTCATTACTAATTAAATTTCTAATTAATTACCTTGGGGAATTTTTGTTCGAACAAAATGAATGTAATTAAAGCGAAATTTCTTACACCAGGCATTGTCTAAAAAGACAGAAAATAAACATGTATAAGGATAGGACAATTTTCTCTTTAAAGTTCATTTTTCTTTACAAAATTATTTTGCAAAATTATAACATTAAGTTTCATTAAATAAAAATATATATATATACTCGTATATGTGGTGCGTTATATATATCCGATTGCACATTTTAAAAATACAAGTTTAAAATACAACCTGAAACTATAATTTTAACCTTTTAATGACAACTGATATTTTCCATGCTATATTATTATAATTTGAGACTCACATGCATGAATTTATGAATTATTACTTTAAGGTGTTTTTTAATTTTTCTGTAGTGTATATGCAAATAAAAGAATTTCATGCATATATTCAAATAGATTCATTTTAAAAGAGAAATCATTGTAATTATTTATTTAAATTGCAGTATAAATAATTACTTGTCTCATCATTTAAATTATTAATTTTTTATAAATTACTAGCTATGTTTGCGGCTTTGATCGCATCAGTAGAATAAAAGAATATAATCCAGTATGTAATTGTTTCTGCACCTAATATATTTACATATTATTTATATGAAATAATAATACATGAGTTATCAACAGCATTATCATAAAAAATATAACTTTTTACCATCAGTTATAGTACTAATTTGATCAACTTTTAGGATTTTAGTTAAAATATATTTCTCACATGGTAAACTTATTTATGATATTTTAACAACATGGTATTTTGTTCATGCTCCATTTGCAAGTGAGTAATTAAATACTTAGTACAAATGAATTTAATTAATTTAAAATATATTTGCAAAATCAAATTTTACCTCACTTTACCAAAAATTAATTCTTTCCATTTCTGTAGTATGTATTTCAATATACAGGTTGTAACATACTTGGTAATTGTTTAAAAAATTTTCTAACATCTGTAATCTTTTAATTAGTGCTGCTCTTTTGCATTTTTATGAAGTCATTCGAAAATGATTTTGAAGCATTTTTATATTGCAAATTATCAAAATTTGTAAAACAATTAAGTGCCATAAAGCAAAAATCCATAGCTTAACTCACAAAAATAGGAAAATCATGCAAGATTCATCTAGATTGATGCAATATTTTTTAAGTAACAAACAAACTTTCACATTTATATAGTAATAAAGATTAATGTATTTATTATTGCGTTTTTTTTCTAATTATTTTTATATGGATCTCTTTCAATTGTTGATTTATTAAATTACATATATTGAGTCTTTTGCTTGCTCATGTTTTTCTGGTCATATATATATGAATGGAAATAGTTAAGGGTTTGATAACGTAGTGCCTTCTATTAATTTAATCAAAGAGTAAAGGGCATTTTCATAAGGATTTGAGTAATGATTGATGCTCCAGTTTAAAGTATTATTTGATTAATAATGTCATAGATATTTAGTACAAATTAGCTCCTATTATATATATATATATATATTTGCTATTCACTCATGGTAATCTAGCTATATAACTAATTCTTCAGTTTCTTTATTTTTTCTTTCGATTATTGAAATCAATATTGTTATTTATACTTTGGATGATGATCATTATTATTATCATTGGCATCATCACTAAATTAACTCTTAGCCATAAACAATAGTAAGTTTCATGTATAAATGGTCTCAGAGGTGTGATCTGAATAGTTGACTATTGTCATCATTCTCTCATTTCAACCTTATCATCACCCTTTCCATTTATTCTATTACAATATCTATATATTGAAATAATCACAAACATCGGTGCATTAGGAAATTTATTAACAATAATTCAACATGATATATATTTTGTTTCACATTTGGAACTTTTTCCACTGTCCCTAAAGTTAATATCAGAAAGATTTTAAATTACAGATATGATGATACAAATATATTATTTAAAGTAAAAAGTATGATTTTGTCCAAAAATGAAAATATTATTTGAATGCATCTTCAAATATACTATATATACATTTTTTTTTGTTCTAAATAGAAAGATAGGGAAATTAAACCCATTTAAAAAAATTTGCAATATACTTCACATATATATATTGTAACCTCCCTTCTCTTGCTCCATAATAATAACAACAACATGCCAAAAGTATGTTAAATATTCCGGATTTTCGTTACTTATTTATTTCCGGTCAATAATAATTAACATTAATAATAATTCCGGGTTCTTTAGCTCAGTCTATCAAACATATTATTATTATTTAAATAAAACAATTACTAGCTCAGAATTTTATAAAATCTAGTCGTGTCTATGAAATAAATCAACACAAATATCTTTTATTATCTCCATGAGACCTGGAGCAATGACAAAGGAACAAGACGAAGTATCATATCTTAATACTTTTAAAACAAAATTTAGCTCACATAAAATAAATTACTTAAATAAAATAGAATTAAATTGATCTAATCATATCAAATCAAATAGATAAATCAATAAGTAAATAAATAATTAAATCTCAGGTTTATGAATTGTAATTAAAATTGATTTTATATTGCCGTAGCAAACTATGATAAGGGAATTTTATGTCATAATTCACTACGTAATTAACAACTCATTAATAATAATAATGATAATAATAGAGTAATACAATCCTCTTTTCTTTCTAGATGTATTAAATATTTTCGTGGTAATATTTATCAATCCAATAATCAAAAGTTATGTGGTAACGTTCGCATATATTTTACTTAAATACTGTGGCAATCAAGTTATGACCATATCTGTTCTAATTATACTTCTTTCATTTCATTACGTAAATAAAATAAAATAAATTATTAAAATTTCTAATGTTTATTTATTTTGTGCAAATCTTAAATATGTTTAATTATAAACGTGCGTTGTGATTTCATGCATTTTCATGTGTAGGAAAAACAACAACCAAGACACAAGGCTTACTAATAAAATTTTATAACATTTTATTAACATTATAACAAGTAACAATTTGTACATTATTTACAGCGGATATCCCTATCTACTTATTACAAACTCTTTTATTTCTACCCGTTGATGTCTTAACATCATTATTATCTAATTTTTTATTTTACCCTTTTACCATTAATAATTACAAAAATATATTTCACAATATTATTATCTTCAGATACATGTTTTGAGCTTAGTTTAATACACAAAATTCTATCTATTAAAATTTTCTATTGACATTTATATCCTTATCATTTCAGGTTTATATTTCTATATAATCTTTACTTTTATGTAAAATCATACAAAAATTACAAAATTCTAACTATATTCTTGTTAGTATGGAATCCTCCAGAATTTAATCCTTATGACAATTTGATGTTCAGTTTTATCATCGATCATATAATAATTATCAGTCGAATTATTGATCCTATTCCTAGTTTTATATAGCAATTAACGTCATCCACACATCAGGTACAAATACACATTTTTTTATTATACATTTTAAATCATTTCGCCACACAAAACATGCAATCTCTCCTCTTAAAATATCACGTACAATATTTTAAAATCTTATTCTTGCTTTAAAACTTAATTCTAAAGTTTTTTTTTTTTCTTTATAAATTACATCATATGATTCTCCATCTTTTATAATACTGATACTTTCACTTTGGACTTATACAATTCTACTTTACTCTAGTAAACAACTATTCTTACATAACTAATATCTAGCTTCCTTTCTATCTTATGTATCATTTCTATAAAATTATCTCCCTGACGATGTATTTCCATGAAATCAAGATAGCGAAGATATAGATGTATTGGATCAAAATAAACAAGATATTATCCTTTATAAAACTTCAACAATCATGGCACAGTGAATTTATGGACGCCATAGAGGAGTGACTTTTATCTGTCTATCTGCCTCTAATATTGGAAGGATGCTAAAGCTATTTCTTCAGCTTCATCACATCAGAAAGTTTCAAAGATATGTAAAGACACTGTCCAGAATATATGTGCTCAGTTATAGGGCAAAGTTATCTATACTGAGGTCACACAAATTATTATGATCCCCATATTTCATTCCTTATATTTCAATAAAACATCCTCTTGGTTTCCTTTGATATCAGTACTCCCAAGTCACTATCTGACTGATTTCTTCAGATTCCTCTACATTACATCGACAAATTCTTTGTCTATCTTGCTAATAATAATAAAATTCATTTTTAATATAACTATACAGCTATTCTTAAGAAAATTCTTTACTATACTTCTCGTACATTTCTATCTCTGTTGTTCTAAACTATTTGGATATTTTCAATATAAAATTCAAAAGAATCACATAATTAATATGTTACTTCTTATTAATTATTTTAAATTATTTATTGCATGCATATTTTTAAAGTTTTACTACTCTCTCAAATATATGTTTGATGTTGGATAAATGTGTACTTATAACTTTTAACATCATTCATACCTCATTCATTAATAGATGACCTATAAAAAAAATTACATTACATATTACCAATAATATTAAAATTACCAACGATCTCTATCCTCTGGATCGTATTTGTAAACTTCTCCATTCCAGGACTTCTAGTAGGTGTTTAACATTTTCCATACACACATTTTATTTATTATTAATATTTCTCTCATTCCATTAGCTCATATTTTAATTATAACTATTATAAAATTTATGTTTATATGTTTCCCTAAGCTAATTCAAATTTTATACTTTAAATACAATAAAAAAAAATATTAAAATTATATTTACGATACATCTTTGTTGGATTCGCTTGGAAAATCGTTCCTTGCAAAGCTAAATAAAAAAATATACTTTATTTTCTTTAGTCACTTAATGTTCTATTTAAAATTTTAATTATGTTTATTAATTCTTCTTAGACGATGATCCTTAGTTTTCTTCATAATTTTCCCACTTATTCTTGATATCTCCTTTATATAGTCTGCTAATTTTTTCTTCTTTTCCCCCGCGCGCTTGGTTTTCCCTCGATGCATCTTGTACTTTATTTTAGAAAATTCAATAAATTTTTCCTTATTTCCCTGGATCCATTTTCCTCCTTTAGTGATTAATTTATCTCTGTTTAAACAATATTTCTTCCATTTAAATATATTTTCCTTTTCTCTATTATGAGATAAAATCTAGGTTCCTCTTAGTAAATTTATATAGCACTTCATACAGGACTATGGCTTTTCTCCTACTTTTTACTTTTGGAAATTATATTTTTAAATAATGTTTTCCTTTAATATATCATATTTTTCTTCCTCATTCACTTTATATTTACTTGAACATATACTATGATTTTTCTCATAGAGAAATATGACTTAGTTTTAAGTACTTATGAAACAAATGTTCGTCATAAGATTCTCTCAACAGTAAATATTTTCTTTCTTATATTTTCACACAGCGTCTTCTTTGTATTACTTTTCTTTTTTAGCGTTATAGGATTTAGTTTCTGGTTGAGCACGAATAACATAAAACTTATACAATTTTCACTCATTTTTCTTTCAATAATTATTTCAATTATTATTTTTGGTATTTCCATCTTTACTGTAGTATGAATGGTCAAATTTGAATAAATCCACTGGTAAGATCACGTAGAAATTAGCAAATCATCTTTCTGGATACAAGATTATATTATCTGTTAAAGACTAACTTAGAATAATTATTAATTTATAAATTTAAACTACTTTTTCAGCTTTGATGTTACAAGCAATTCAAAAAGGTTACCGTCCTCTTCAACTTTCACATTCCGTCTCCCGCTTCTGTCTATCTTAGATTTTTTTCTTGCCAATTTAAATCCGTTGATTGGTCAATATTTGTTTTTAGCGCGAACAATATTAGTCATTCTATTTTGGGATAATAAACTGTACTTTTAAATAAATATTTATGACGTAATGTCTGGAATATTATTTTAACTTAATATTATTAAATTAAATTATAGTTTGATAAACTTATTTTTTTGATCTTTAAAATAATTATTAAGACAATATATAACATTTTTAACTTTTAATTTTAATGATGGATGGCAATTATATCTAGTTTTAAATTCACAAACTTTATTATTATCTACCAAGTGTGTGTGTGCGTGAAGGCATTTAATATACGATCACGTGCCTATCAACTTTATAAAATAATTTCTTTTTTATTTATGTCTCGGTTTAAATCACCAAAACTAACGTACTTTATAAAATTTTGGAAAATAAATTGAAACTTATAGAACCAAATATAACTCTCACCATCCTAAAGTTTATTAATAAAAAATATATCCTATTAATTTTGACTAACTATAAAATTATATTTCATTTATTTAATCTATTAATTCTTAGACTATTATTTTAAATTTATTACAATAATTTTAGCTATCTATAGCTGTGTTATTTTGTATGGCCAGCTTTCACAACCATAAGCAATGATATTAAAACTTTATTTAACTGTTTACTTTTAAAATACTTTATTACACTATGATCTGTTAGGTATTTTAGCTTAAAATTGTATTACAAAACTATTATTACTTTTATATCATCTAAATATAACTTAAAATTTAAAATTTTTTTCACACTTGACCTTTCTACCTACCTATGACCTACAGACAAGGGCACAATATATATATTAGAATAATACTCTCACTCTTAGTTATAATTATGTATTTTTACTTTAAATATATTTTCTCCCCCATTTCTGTGTACTTAAGAAATTTATGTCATTGGTTCTAGGGATACTTGAAGAAGTACTAGTTACAGAATGAAATATGAACCATGTTAAATTATTAATCAGTAAACTTTTTACGGCATGTGATTTTATCAATATATATATAAATTAATTTTATACATGTTTAATAAATTACTTAATAATTAAATATATATACATTATTAAATAGTACATATAATAATCTAAAACATATTGCAAGATTTTTTAAATGAATTTATTGTCAGTATCTTATTATTTTAAATATACATACAATGCATTTCAGGGAATGTTAACTTATATTTTGCATCACCATATCTATGTATTTAAGAGGTTTCTGATGTCTCCAGGAATGATCGAAGAATTTTCGGTTATATCATATTTATAGTCAAGAAGGTTTCTGATGCATTTATATATGCATATACTTTATAAAGTTAGAAGGAATAGGGAAAATTATTTGATTTAAAAAATAGGCATGATTTTTTAAAGAAACAGATATTGGAAACACAAATGAAATAGGATTAATTACAAATAAAAGATAGACAAGACAGAATAACAAAAATATTTATTAATTTCATAGAAAATAGTAAATGCAGATAATTGAGATTTATGCTCGAAAATGTTCTTATTTGAAGAAATAAAGAACTTTTATACTAATATACATAATGCTTTTGTACTTATTGTGGTTATTATCTTGGTTTTGCTTATTTATTTTCCTTACAATAAAATGTTACAGTACTAGACTTATAACCATTGTAATAATAGTGTATTTACTTTTTAATGTATTGATTATTTATGTATTTTTTTTTTATAGCTCTCAGAAGCTGCCTAATCTTAATCGAAATCAAATGAATAATCGGCAAGCTTCTGCTCTCATAAGAGCTACGCCTTCTGCAAAAGTTCATTATCTAAGTAAAAGCAGATATGTTGCAGGTTAGTAAAAATAAATTATTATAATGAGATTAGTTATATATTTTTAGTTATCATTAATCAGGCTTTACTCTATTTCTTTTTAAAATTCACAATTTTCTTATTCTTAATATATCATTCATCATTTTTTCTTCTACTTTCTTACTTTGTCTATAAATTTCTTTCTCTCCTCTTACTCTCTGTAGATTTCCTATTTGTATTTTTAATTGCACTATCTTTAAATATATATACATTTACTGTTATATTTCTTAATGTTCCCAGCATGCTTCTGCATAGTTAATCTTTATTTTTTCAATTTATTTATTTTTATTAAGATCATAAAGCTTCTGGTCTTTTCTCATATTCTATTTCTCCAAGCCACTCCATTGTTGAATCTATACTCTAAATAAAATTGATTGATTAGAAAATGTAATTCCTATTCTAATATTTTTTTCTTCTATATGTCAAAGGATCGGCCGGGAGCAAGCAACTGCTTGCTTGCAAGGCAGCTGCGTTAACCTCTCGGCTACCGATGCTTGACCTATTCTAATATTTTTATCACTGTTTTCATCAATTAAATAACTTTCAAAATTTTTGAAATTATAAAATTATTCAATAATTTTCTGCTTAAAAACAACTTAAACTTTTGTCATATCCAACTATAATATTCATTGCTTTAGATTTAGAAATATGCATTTTCAATCTAAACTTTGTATTTTAATATTTTTTTAACACTTACTCTCAGTATCTCCAAATAGTACCATATCATTGGAAAATCAAATGCAATGAACTTTCTTATTCATAACAATTGTTTGTGTATCAATGAGAGGACTATTTAATCATAACAAATATTTTGATTCAGATATATTTTTTAATAATTGAATCTTCTTCTATTCATATCCTCCTTCAAAATATCTAACAAAATAATGCACTTATCTACTTTTTTAATTGATTTTTTTTTTATCTATGAAAGAGATATTAATTTTTCTACTTATTCCAACATATCTTCATAATAATCTTTGTTAGAGTAGTATATATTGTGTAATGTAACCATATATGAGGGTTAATTTGAATAATCTCCTGTTGCCTTGTAGAATAGAAGTTAGTTCATTAAAGACTAGGTAATGATCCTAATATAAAAATTTCTCTTTCTCTTTTTTATAACTTTAATCATTTCAATTTATATAGGGCTCAGTCTCATGAACTTCTCATGCCACCAGTAATCTCTCTGGAGTAATTGTTACATTCAATTGTATTTATGTGTAATCACATTTCCATTTTTTAAAATTTTATTTGCACAATTATTTTGATTCTGAACTTTTCTTCCTTTTTTTTTTTTTTAAATAAATTCTCATATTTAGAAAAAATGAGAGGGACAGATTTGGTATATTGGGAATTATTAGTTGTGATTTTGTATAAGGCAGTACATACAATCAGTGAGTATTTTGAAAGTAGATTTGAGATTGAAGTTTGAATTCAGAAAATGGTTGTATCTTTGGGAAGCTCTATTTAAAGACCTCTATGCTTACCATGAAAGTAAATAGTTATAGAAAAGATGGTTCAAAAATGATCTGTCTGACACATTCTGAATAGGTCTCCATGCCTGATAGTTGCAAAATGGTAGAAATAATTGTGAAATAAATAAATGATAATAATTAGCCAGGAATTAGGAGTAAGAATTATTATAATAAACATTTTAATTTTTTTCGGTATTCTTTTGATAGCTGGGCACAGCCACTTAATGGCATTGTTTATGTGTAAAAACACAAAAATGCTGTTTACATGGTCATACTTACGGCTAATACAACAGTTTTGTTATATTAGTCATTTTAGACTGCTTGATGGCATTGCACAGTAATATTACTGCATGTTTTGTGCTTCATGATACTTTATGCGAATTCGCACAATTCACAGGTGGCTATCCTATTGTGTTACGGTGTTTGTATTTCAAGTGGGCATAATTTTTTAAATGTCGAATAGATAGTATTTTAATTTCTACTTAAATCAGGCAGTCTGAATTACTAAAAATTGTCACACTATCACTACCCTTCCCTACACAACTTGAAATGTGGAAATCATTGGCAAAAGGTAGGGCCAAACATGATTTCCCAGATATAATACGAAAAGTCACGGTTTCACGAATAAATGTATGAGAGAAATAAAACAGCTGAAGAAAACAATCAGCTTTTTAAATTGTGCCAGTTGCCAATCACAGATGCTGATGCTGTGGCATTTTTACAGAGTAATAATGTCCTCCCAAATGACAAGCAATGCAACTGCTGTGAAAAAAATGAAACTGTACATGTGTAAAAGTATGTGGCAATTCTGATGTCTCACATTCTTGTACATTCTATCCGAGATGGCTTTAAAATTCAAACAGAAGCCAATATAGAGCAAGCAATACTTGTTGTGCATTATTTTTGTTAATAATAGTTCAACACAATTGAAATAAAACAACTATATATAGTTGTTTTATTTCAATTGTGTTGAACTATTATTAATTATTGAAAACAACATTATGGACAAATTTATGTTTGACCATTATTAAGGATTATTTTTGTTATTATGCTAAAAAAAAAATTTGTTTTTCAGAAATTAATAAATAAAAAGACAACAAAAGTTATTTTTCATTTAGAAGAAGAATAAACAAAAAACAAAAAAAAAAAGAACAAGATTTCATTAAAAAAAAAAAGTCTTGAAAAAAAAAAAAGGTTTGATTGTTTTTAATTTTTGTTTTCAAAAACCCAAAAAAAGTAGAATAAGATTTTATTAAAAAAAAAGTTAATACAAATACTCAAAATTAAAATGTTTTTTTTAAAAAAATAACATAAAAAATTTAAAGACATAGTAGAAAAATAAAAGTTTTGTAAATAAAAAAGGTGTGATTATTTTTATTTTTTGTTTTGAAAAACCAAAAAGGAAAAAAAAGTAGAACAAGATTTTATTAAAAAAAGAAATTAAAAAAATAACAAAAAAAAGTGATTTTTTTAAAATTTTTGTTTGGTTTTATTAATAAAATAAAAGTCTTGGCCCGGTAACATTACATTTGATTGTTTTTTCACAAAAACAACACCATCAAGCGGCCATGCCCGGCTATCAAAAGAGTACCTTTTTTTCTTAAGTATATATATATATATTGTAATATTACAGGTAGCGGCCAACTTTGGCCATGCCAATATTACAAACTTCTTAAATTTAGAATTATTTAATTAATGGGGAAATATTTAATTTTATCATATGTTTTTTATAAATAATAATGGGTATTATTTTACAGAACTATAAAATTAGATAAATAATTTCTTTTGTTCTTTCTCTTCAATAATTTTAATTATCTATAAGTTCTGATTTAGTTTTACAAAAGTACTGAGAGAAAAAAATTTCTCTTCAGTAAGTTCAGGAAAAGTGTATCTAACAATTTTTAATTTTAACTTTTTAAGAGAGATAAATCAGATAAAGTTTTATGTTTAATAGTATTTTTAAAAAGTAATGGAAAAAAAAAAGATCTAGCATTTTTGTTTTATTTTAATTAGTTAGAATTGTTTTTATTTTTCTTCCTCTCTAAATCAAAGATAATTAAAAGATTATCTTATTTTGATATAAGTGAAAAACAAGTACATGAGAATTTTTTTGACTTGTTTTGCAATAAAAAAAGGAGGGAAATAGCTGAGCAATTAGTTTTGCAAAAATAAGCCTAATTGGTTAGTAATTGATTTTGTCATGTAAAAGACAAGATTGTGATTGGTGGGAGCAGGTTCATTCAAAAAATAGAGGTGTGGATAAATCAGAAGACCTTAGTGTCCAGTAAGAAGAGATCGGTTTTAATCAAACTATTGAAGAGAACAGTAGGGAAAGTCTTAATCAAGCTGTTGAAGAGAGCAGTCAGTCCTAATTTAGCTCCTAAAGAAGAAAGAAATAAAAGTTCAGCTGTGATGAGCATACCATTAGTTTAGAAAAAATATTTTCTAAAATGGATTTAAAGAACAACAGGTGCAAAACCTTAGCTAGGAGCTAAGCATCATCTATCTTTATGTAATCTGCTTCACTGGAAAAAATGTAAAGGAGGAGAAAATATCTCTGAAGTAATCTGCAACAAATCTTTTCTTTAATCAAGAGCATGAGTAGTTTCCATCTATGTGTTCACCAGACCTGAGAAATTATTAGAAAGAAAAATGGATAAATTTTTTTTACACTCTATTGCAAAATGAAAAAAATACCTGTGTATATTAGTCTGGAATTGAGAAGCCTTCAAGAAAAAAACCTACATGATAACTGGAAATCACAAGTGTCAAAGAAGGACTAAAAAAAAAAATAAAGCCATAGTTAAAGGTATTTTTTTTAATGTGCACATTGCATTTAAATTTATAAAGGAGTTTGAAAATTAAATAGCAATTGATAGTAATTAATAAATTTATTAGTATTTTTTAAAATTGAAACATGTTTTTTTTAAAAATTCATTTTATTTTTCCCTTCAAAATTATAAAAAGGATTTTTAGAGAATTTAATTTTTATTAAATTAAAGATTTTCTTTTGAAACACGTTTTTCTTTTTATTCATTTGATTTTTCCTCCAAAATTTAACAAAATATTTTTTTTAGTTAATTTAAGATTTTTTTAAAATCTCCGAATCAATGAAAAAGTTGTTATTCAACTTTTGTTATTTAGCAGGAAATAACTTAATGAATCAAAAGCAATTAATTTAATGAATAAAAATCTACTAGATAATCATATTTTTTTTATATGAAATTATATTTTTTGATAAGTAATGTATAAATTTGAATTATATTATCATTTCCTTTTTTAATTTTTTTAAAATTATTAATCAGTTCGTTTTATTATATAATTGTTTTTAAAAATATTCTAATGTTAATGCTTAATTCCTCTAGCTATCTATTCTATGAATTGGCAGTGTGTGTGACTTGATTTCATTATAGCTTAGTGTTTAGGGATTTTTAAATTATCACAATAAAACTATTTAATTACAGTAGAGTACACCGATAAATAATTTAAAATAAAGTAAACAATTATATGTATCTATCTCTTATTCATAGTTACAGTTTCTAGAGTTTTATGGTCTTGAGTTAGCGTAGAGAGCATAATGGATAGTTACAGTGGTAATATCCCAAATTTCCAAGAACCGGTTCTCTAAAAACAGATGGTATTTAAGAATTTATTCTGTTTATTTTCTTCTTTCTAAGCATGGAAGCAAATCACTTTTTGGTTTCATACCCAAAAGTTTTTGGTGTCTTCTCAGAAATTTTGCATGACCCCCCTTCCCTCATATACAAATGCACACTATGATGTACTTTACAATCTCACTTATGGGATCAAAAAGAATTAAACCATTTTTATAATTTGAAAATAACTTATTTATTTGGCAAGATATTTCCATATTGATATTCTCTTTGCATCATATGTCTCTTCAGGTTGATGATGCTTTTTGACTCTAGCATCATCAGCTGTGTTGTCATTTCTTAGCCATACTTGAACTGAGTCACTGCAGTTCCAACGATCTAATAGAAGATCTATCAAATTTATTACTAAAAGATTTGCCACATTTTTCATTTCGAGACGATATATTTTATCCGAATAAATTGTGTTCATCACAGAAAACCCTCGTTCAGCCTCTGCGGAACTCACAGCAATGTTATTAATTATATTTTTAAATCTTGGATAGTTTCAGGTACAGTATGTTTCTGGTGATTTCTTGTAACATTTTCAACATAATCATGGAAATCATTAACTGAAATCTTATGATGAAATACTTTGTAAAAATCTGGTAATTTCTCTTTAAATTCTTTCCAGGGAACTATAGCTTCTTCCAGATTCCAAGCATCTGGGTTTACAATTTTAACTAATTGATGAATTTTATGATTTCTATCTTGAATATTATTAGTTTTAATTTTTATGGTAGTGATGATTTCTTAAAGCATTCAAGATGTGATATTAGATGCAATAACAAGAACTTTATCTTCTTGATTTTTAGATTTACAGTGTGCTGATGATTGCCCTATTAATGCCAATTCAAAAATTGATTCACAAAATATTTTTAATGTAACCTTAAAAAAATCTCCAATAATTTTTAGCTTGACAATATAAATCATTTTAAATAGTTTTTTCAGTAGAAAGACTGACATTGATGTTGAAGTGCAATGTAGTAAAGCTGCTGCTGCATTAAACAAATTATGACATAGGATATTTCATCATAGTGATATAACTGAATTGTTTGTATATAGGATTGATATTTTGTTCTATATATTGTATGGAAGTAAGTCATGGACTTTTGTCATTGTCATACAAAGGCATTCAAAAATTTTTGTTTAAAGATGCTCCATAAATAGCAAAATATGATACTATTGAATCAATTATCGTAAAGATACCTTTATGTTTGATTGGACATGTGAAGTGAATGAATTGTAAATGACTTTCTAAAAAAATATTTTATATGAACTTCAGAAGAATTTTGTAGAGAAGACAGTCCCCATTTATATTATAAAGATTATTTAAAAGACATTCTGAGATATAACATATTATGCTTTCATTGGGAAATTATGATTGAGAATAGAATATATGTACTGAAGTTTTTCAAAATGTAGTTTCCTTTAAAAAAAGTTAAAAAGACAGCATATATAACGTAAAATCAGTCAGCATGTGTTGTGTGTGTGTTTTGTATTTGTAGAATTATCATTTAAGTCATCCTTAATTTTTTATCTTTCAGTTTTTTTCTGAAACTAGAATGGCTTTATTTATTTATAAGTGGATAGTAATGATACACATTGAAAATTTAAAAGTTCAAAAAGACATAATCTAAACAGACCCATATCAGTTATGCAAAACATCTCATAAATAGCACAATATTGTCTATCTATTTCTTCAACAAAATTTAGTTAAATAGTTTAATGAAGGTAATTAAAAGCTGTTTTTAAAGGTTAAATCCAACATTAGTGATTGCTTTAAAAGGAATATTTTTATATTTTTCCAAAAATTGAAGTTAGATAGCCTGATTTTGCTTTTTTTGGAGGAATACTGATCATGCTGTATAAATAAGAAAAAAAAGAATCCTTGATGTTGTATTGAAATTGTTATTCAGTGAAATTTTAGATTACCTCTGATGTAGTATAATCAAATCATCAAATTTTATAGTTTGCAATTCATTATTTTCAAACTATAAAATAGACTTAATATTCTGTAATAACTTTATGAGAGCAATATCATTTTTTAATCCAATATGAAGAGATCTATATAAGTGTCTACAGTCTTATGTATTTGATTGATTGATCATGAACATTCAAAATAAAATAAATGCAAGATTTCTTCTCTTTTACAAAAATAAGTTGATAATATGGTGTATAATGTTATTTCATTTGATAATATTATTAAAATCTTAAAACATTCAATATACCATGTGGGATAATGATACAGTTTATATATATATTGTACTCTCACTAACTGGAAATATAATAATAGGAAAATATGACTAGCTCAGATAAATGATTATGCTCAGCTAAAATATATATAATCAATAGCAAAGATATCCTATGATACTGTCTACTATTAAACTAGCTCTAACTGATTAATAAATAATAAATGGTTCGATTTTATAAAATTAAATAAATAAAATATTAATAAATCATGAGACAATAAAGTGAAGTACAAGCAGTAAAGAATTACATTGAGCTAATATCCCACAGAATACAATCTCAATGGCATAAGAATACTATCCCCTATTATTTCAAATAATAATACATTCGTAGCATTTTTACGACTTTTAAATAATACTCAATTTAATATGATGTTAATAAATAAATCCTAATTTTTTTTATTAAAATAATATAACTATAATAATCTCAGATTCTTTAAAATAACTCTAACCAATTTATAATCTTCTGTAGCCAAGTATGATAAGGGATTTTGTATCATCCTCAACTACACCTAATTAATAATAATAACAACAATAATAAATAATAATAATCTTGGATGAATAATTATCAATCTTATCTACTGTTCAATGTTATGGTAACTATCGATAATAATAATAACAATAAATAATATAATATAATCTTTTAGCTTTCATGTGACATCTTAAATAGAATATATAATATAATCTGAGAATATGTGGCAATGAATAACACTATAATTCCATGCAATAAATTATATAATTAATTGTGACCATAATAATAATAATGTAAAATGAAATTTCTCAAAATATATTATATTCTGAAGCATTGTATATTCTGAAGCATTGTAATTTCTTAAGTAAATAATTATATTCGTACTGTGTAAATATTATGTTTCTTTTGGTATCTGGTGATCTTGTATTTGTAATGGTGAATAATCAACACAACACAAAGTTTTATAAAACAAATTTAACAAAATTTATTATAGACTTTTAACAAAAAAAACTATATACAATATTTACAGTTATATTGATAAATTACATACTTCCTCATTAAAAAAAAAAATATCAACAAGTAAATAAGCCTTTACTCCGACTTATAAACTTGTGCACATTTATTTAAAATAATAATAATAATACTAGTTATGAATACACTTATAGTTGAATATAGTATCCATTACTTGATGTTTTTCAAACATGTTTTTTGTAAGCATACACGAAAATATGAAAATATAAACTACTGAAGTAACATTCATAGATTTATAATAACTTAATAAAATTTCTACTATGATAGTGCTGATGTTATTTAAAATATTTATCTTGGTTGGTTAAATAAATAAATAGACTTGAATAAAATAATATGATTAACATACTTTTATACACCTTGCCTGGCACTACTCTAAGTAAAATCCCTATGTGTGTGTTCTAAAACAAAATAATATTTACAAAATATAAGTACTCATTCTATTTTATGTTGTTTCTTCTGTATGTTATATTCTTTAAAAAATATGCATTACCATGTATAATCAAAATATCCAAAATTATTCAAAAAATCTCATGAATAATTTATTATCTCTTATATATTTTTAAATAGTTTAATAAAATACGAAAATATTTATGATTCTTTATTATTATAGTTTGCATTTACTTTCAATATTATTTGTATTTGAGCTCAACATAAATCAAAGCAAGAAAAACCTAACTCATCTTTCAAAATAACAATTCTACAATTCAAAAATTATTCATTATTTTCCTTCATAAATACAATTCTGTACAATGCAATAACTTTTGAAATTAAGATAGCGATACGATGCGTAGGCATGAAGAACTAACTAGAGTATCGACTCAATAGTATAAATATATGGGATAATCTACATGGCAACAGTGCATACAAAGAGGTATGACTTCTCTGTCTAATAACTTCATATATAAAATAATGTCCAGGCTATTTATTCAGCTCCTTTGAACATTTTAAAATATATAATGCTAAGAAAAAACACCGCCCATGGAAAATATATACAAGGCACAGGGCTACGTTATCTGTACTTGCATAAACTACTAAGATAATAAGTTACTTTCTATTCCCCATAAATCCCACATATAAGCATCCCATTGGTTTCTTTTCATAATCCCAAGGTCACTATCACTTTAAAACTTCATAATAGATTTATCAATCTACATTGCAAAATTATCTAACATTAATCTAAACAATAAACAAGATTCACATATGACTTCAATAATCTAAAACTACTATAACAAGAAAAAGATTTATTCACTTTCAAAAGTCAGCAATAAAAATACAAGTGATTTTATTTTCAGATATTAAAATCAATATTTTAAAACATTTTAAAAATAGGGTTCCTCTACTAAAGAATCATATAAAAATTATATGTATCAGTAAATTATATTACAGTAGTAATATAAAAGAAAAATATGCATATTTTAAAGTAATACTATAAAAATATTCCAAGCAATTCTAGAAAAACAATAAAATATAATCATATAAAAATTACTATATTTTACAAATTTACCTAGTGACAATTTACTGGTTGATCACTATTAGACATTTTCTGGTCCAATATTTCATAAAAAATATATTAAATAATAATACACACATTTAGCATTACTACCATATGTAGAAAAATGTTTATAAAAATTTTACAAAGAATTAAAATATTCATTACAATATTAATTATGTTAGATTACTAAATATTTCAATATAATTGTCCTCCTTACACTAATAAAAAACTTAATACTATAACTAGTAAACAAAATGATAAATAAAACTATATTTACGAAAAACTCCAACCCGCCATAAAGTTAAAAAAAAAGTTATTTTCTTCCTTCTAATATTTCTTTATAGGAGCTTACTCCCCAACGTTTGTTGCTAAGGCAACCACTGTGCAACACTTGAGAACAAAAAAAAAAACAACTCTTCTCTTTGATGCGGTTACTCATCAATAAAAAAAAAAAATGAAATGAAGTGAATTCGACTTTTCTATCCAACATTATTTCGAAGAATAATTATTAATTCCTTTATGAAAGTTCATAAAATACAGTTTATTGTCTGCAGTTTTCAAGAAAAATAATTATTAAAGTGTGATATCACTGGGAAAGTTTAAAATTAATTTCTAGAGTTTTCCTGTTCACTAGGATCCTACATGAGCTTTCGATGTATCAGTGACGGCTATATAACTCTACATATTCTTACGGAAAATGTGCATTTTATATTTTATTAAAATAAAATATCATTTATTTGTAGTATAACGATCGGAAAGAAAGTAAAGATCAAATCTAACTGCAACTACGATATCTGCAACTACCAGGGCGCCATCTAGGCATTTGAGCCTAGAAAAATTTATAAAGTAGGCAGATACGCGCTGTTAAGATTCCACTTTATTTAAATATTCCGATCGTTAGCCCAAGTCACTAGCTCAGTGGAACTGCAGAGATTATAAAATATAACTTTAATTTATATCTTAAATACAAATAAATAAAAGCCACTGCCAGAAATTAACACATAAAAATATTTATTTACGCACATATAAAATCATTCTAAATTTGAGGAATAAGTTTAACATTTTAGATTTTTATATTAATCTTTAATTTTACATTTAAATAAATTTCAATGAATTTAATATTTTATTTAGATGGTCGAGTATGAATAGACTACATAGATCTGCATTTGAAAAGAAAATATTCTATCCCTTATTTAACCTTAGGCCAAAAAGTTCGCAGTCAAACTGGCGTCAATCCATCTGATACATTTATGTATTCAATGTAGCATGAAAATACGACAACACAAAATACTATACTGTCAGGAATGTACGTCTGAACAGTAAGTAGAGTTAGAGAAGACATTGTCTCTCCACCAACAGGAATGCTGCATCTCTTGGCGAGTAGAACAATAAACATAAAACTCCAGAGGAATAGATTGCGGTCCTTTGCCGTCTTACAAACCCATCCATAGGCAAACAGAAGGTGTGTGGCGTATATATGCAATCCTGCCCGAAGCGGATCTCAAACTACATCTATTAATTACACAAATATATCCAATCCATTGAGCCAATTCAACTACGAAACGAATAACCTAAGATTACCCTCCCTTAATATAACTTTACAAAACTATATAGCCATTCACGCCCGACTTAAATTTAACATTTAAATACGTTTGCACAGATGAATTTTATGTAATTTGTTTTATAATGTCGAGTATAGATCGGCTGCACAGATTCCACGGTTAAAAACATTTCAAAATAAACACCGATCAAAATACAAAATCATCCATAATGTCAATTGCATAGGGAATACACAAAACCCAATAGCATTCATCGTAAGATGCTTGTAGTGACATCGTTGACTTACATATTCTAATCGAATGTGAAAACCCCAACATTATCAACCGCTAACGAATCTATGCAACGTCTATACCCAACCTTAAATTCCCTCATTTAAAATTTAAACAAAAAGTATTAATACAAATAAAAAATAATAAAATGGAAATGATTTTTTTTCAAAGCAAAACATATAAAATTTTAAACATTATCAATTGATTTTAAACTTAAAAGTCAGATAAAGTTCTTAATTAGTTTTAAATTTTAGAGTTCATGTCAATAGCTTACAGTAGAAGAATCACTGCTCTTGATGTAAATTCCCACGGAGTCTTTATTTGAAAACCCGGTCAGATGTTCCGGAGGTAACATTAGCTGGTTCATTTCAGTATCACGGTCAGTTCATTTTTTAAATAGAGAGAGAGTGTGTGATATGTGCGTCCTATCACGACCCTCAAAAACAAGCCGGAAAAACTCTGGAACTCAATATTTTTCTTTTTATAGTCTTATGGATTTCATGAACAAAAACGTCACTGTTTCATTTTTTTTGTTATGGTCCGGGCCTTTATTTGCTTCCATTGGTCAAGCTAAAATCTCTTTCTTCTCTTATCTATTTTTGATCTGACTTTTTAATTACACAGCTTTTGGATAATTAATAAACAATCATTTCCATTTACAGATTACAGGAATTAATTAATACCTGTTTTTATTTTTACTTATGTTATTTCTTTTTTAAACTATTTTTATACTTAAATCTTTTTTTATAAAAAAAAGTACTGAAGCGGAATCTGAGATTCAGATTGCGCTTCACAGCCCACTTCAAATCTTCCGCTACCAACCTAAATTCAAACCCTATTCTTGCGTATATATTCCACTCACTAACACATTTTTTTATCCTTTTGTTTGAGTATTATTAACTAACATATTTATTAACAAAGATATATGCCTAAATATCTGAATTTAAACACACAAAATAAAAATAATAAATATAGTATTTAAAGAGGGGATACATATACACAATAGGGAACGGAAGATTAATTATAACAAGCTATAATATCAATATATTATATTTTCTGCATTTTGTTATTCTATAAAAGATATAATAAGTATTTATTAATTGCAGCTCAGATATCTATAGATATTGTAGAGACAAACGTGCTGAGCAAATATTTATTGGAAAAGTTCGTTATATGTAATTTTATAAAATTGTGTTTTTAAATTATTTTTGCCATTAAACTCCACTTTTCTTTTAAATCCAATATGGAAGATGCGATTGTAATTAGTCAAAATTAATTAAAGGTGAGAAGCGTAATCTTGTATAATATTCTAACATAACTTTAATTAAAAGTTTCTCTAAAATCAAAATTAAAAAACTAAACTAATTGATTTACTTTTGTTACAAACATTTTTTTATCAATTTAATTTCGAATTGAAAACTTATCTCGCAATGGCATCTTCCGGCACAATGGGTAAATCGTATGTACAAATTCTTTTAAAGATTAATTGAATTAGATAACAATTAGCAATGACCAATCAGAAAGGGATTCCAAAAATACCAAGGCATGGAATAATTACGAATTAATTTAGAGAGTAACTAGGACAGTCAATGAGAGCAGTCACCAAGAAAAATTTGCGTTCGTTAATTTCAATGTGTACTGAGTAAATCTAAGTCGCCTTTCTCGCCATTCGAGATGGCCTTCCCTGGAATCTGTGCCCATGGATCCCGATACTCATAGACTATAATTATATGCCTATTTGTTAAATAATAAACTTATTGCCTGCCTGAATAACTATGCTTGACAAACTAGATCTAGTCTCCGAGGGAATTGAAATCATCAAAAGAACCACCACGTTTTACAGAGGTAATCATTTCAAATGCTGCTAGACCTTTAAAGTTACCGTGAATCATTTTAACTCTCACCTATCTATTTCTTTAAATATTTTGTAAAGCTTTCATTTGTAAAATTTAATATTAGTTATGAATCAATTTGTAAAATTCTTACCTTTTTGTTAATTGTACCTTGTTCTCTCTCTATATAACTTAGCTGTAATCTCTCCTACATTAAACCTCTCCTGAATAATTATTAGTTCTTAATTTCACGTCTATGCGGCAATACTTTATTTTCATTATTATATTTTATACTTTCAGATACTAAATTATATGTCGATAATTTCCCCCCAGAATCGCAAATGCTTACGCTATCTCTTTTAATAAAAGAAAACCCTCCTTACTTTTCAGAGGGTAATTAATCTAGTATTTTTTAAAAACAAATTTGTTATTCTTAGTATAGCGGGTGCCTGCCAGTCTGGGGAAATAAAATCAGAATTTGATAATTATTGTACAGTGTTATTTTCAAAAACTAAGTAAAAATCTATTTTCTTAGAAATGTGTTTTTTTTTTGGTTAATTAAATAATAGCGCTAACTTCTAAAATCTGCGAATAGATTTATATGAATTAAATTAATATTACTTTCTTGAAATCAATAGCCACCACCGACTTTATATATATTTAATAATATGAAAAGTATTTATTTATTAAAGCATTCAAAACCAAAGATTTATATTATTTATCCGTTGTGGAAAGTTTATGTGTAGTTTAAAGTAATACATAAGGGGGGGGGGATCCTTTAGTTCTATGAGCTATATTATATTAGCATTAAATGTAATTCTTCCATATCCACGTAGTAATCAAATCATACCGGTACGCTGGGTTTTTATTAATAAAGATAGGCGATAATTCTTTATTCCTTAGTTAAATATATCTATTTATATTAATGCAAGCGTTACGTGTATACCGGCCTTTCGTTATATATCTATACCTTTGTGCTTCGTTCATTTTTACTTCCAATACCAAGGACAAGGTTTGGCAAACCTCTTTGGATTTCTTCAGCGCGAGATTATTGCATAGGGTTCGCTCTGGCAAAAGTCCAGCCTATGGCAATTCAATAAGGCGCATTCTTCGTTGTTTATGACCCGACCCTGCCGACGTTTGCAGAGAGTCGCCTTCTTTAACTGTGAATTGAAGCATCTTCTTGGATCTTAGAATAGATCGCTCCATTGCCATCATACACGTACCGCTCTCCCATATTTTGTTCTCGTTAAAAGCCTATTAATTCTCCTAAACCGTACTGTTATGATTATGCTAAATGGATTGCCATTTTTTTATATGTTTCATTCACACTTTCAGATACGATACTTCTGCCATTATTATTATTTCCCAAATTAGCTTCCCACACATGTTCTTATATAGCAAATGCAAATATTAATTAAATATAATTATCCTCATCATCCAACTCAATAAACTTAAGTATTGGCACGAGTGCTATTGTTTTATTAATGGTGGATTCAAAGAACTTTAGGTAACTGTAGTCTAGCGCTATTATTAAAAATCTTATGTATCCCATTCAATCGATAAATTATTGACATATAAATAGCCGCATTAGAATAAAGCCATGAATTATTTGTTACTGATGATTAAATACATTCATTTTATAGCATTGTAAGGGAGGTTAATGTTGTCCAAGGGAGATAAACACCCATTTTATTTACATTGTAACACCAATAACGTTTGCAATCATATATATTCCAAGTTGATTTAATAAATTTTATATCTTTCTAAATATCTAAGTCATTGTTTCATTTATTGAATAGAAATGGATTTGATGTTATATAAAAAAGGTTCCACTTACTAGATGATCGAAAATCGCTAATCATAATATCCTGTACATGAATAAAGTTCAAATAAGAGTCATTTTGTGTCACGACTTTGTGATGCCGGCGGGGTAGAAATAAATTAGATCAGTATCATTGGAATTGTTGCTCATAAGTTGGTAGATCTGGAAAATAGGCAAATAGGGCAGAGTTCATGAATGTTCCTGACTTATGTATCTTGCGCATGACTGGACTCGAGGTACTTTTGCCTAGATGCTAGATCTTGTTATATGAACAGACGAAACCGACCGGTACAGTACGTTCAAATACCTTTTTTTATTTATAAAAAAAAATATTTTTAAAGTTTAGCATCTGTGCGAATATATACATTTAACAAACATTTTAATTTTAGCGTTTAGTTTTTTTTCTTTTTAATACACTTATTTTTATTTGCGAACTTTAAGATTTTATTTTAAATTAATGTAACCATATTTATATATATCGTTATAGTAGTTTAAATAAAGTCATTATAAAGTTATATTTTAGTCATGATAATATTATTTTTAATTACCCATTTATTTCCTTTTTGACGAATAATTTTCCAAAATCAGTTTTTACATTATTAAATGTGTGGTCTTTTTTTTTTAATGATGACTTGTCATAAAATATTTTTTATAATTATTTTCAAGAAAAGTTCATAATAAACTTTTAAAAATAATATTTCTTTTAAGATATGTACTGCAACTTTTTTTAAAGGATATATTTTTAAAATATTAAAAATTAAAGTTTTTACTGTATAACGTTTGCTCTTCAAATACGTATGATATAATGCATTTAAAATACAAAATTTTTGAAGAATTTTTCTGTCTAATTTCTTTGACAATATCCCAAATATTAAAATAAATAAAGATATATCTTTTTCCAATAATATTTTTAAAATTATACTTTTATTTGGTATCTGTACTTCCATCCTTACTTTTCTGAAATACATACTCATTTCTGGTATTAAATCCATAGCTACTGTGAAGCTGGCTCAAGCTTTAATAGAAATACTTGATAGGGAATTTTTAGAAATTTAACAACGCATAGTTTTAGCTTAGTAAATTTATAATCTTTTCAATTTCAAGTAGTAAACTAGGCAAAAAAAACATAAAAATAAGTTATTAAGAGAGTTACTTAGTTATTAAGTTATAAAAAACACATATTTATCACCCACTTAAGTTATTAAAAGCACATATTTATCTCCAGAAAAATGACATCTACTTTTATACCAAAGTAAATTGATAATTTGATTGGCTATTTAGATCTTCAACTGGTGATCTAATTTACATATCAATACTATCTTACATAATTAAATTTCAAAAATAAAAATCATGACTCATATTATTACATTAAATATTATATTATTAAAAAAATTAATTCTAAATTAATATTATACTTTCATTTAAATGAATTAAACATTTTAAAATAATGTTTTAAAAATAATTCTTTAGTAATTTATCCAATATTTATTTTCAATGTATCTATTTTTAAAATTTAACTTTACTGACTACACATTTGTTTTAAAACTACCAATTAAATAATTGTTATAACATTTAATTTTTTCTTCTGATAACAAATGTTTTCAATTTTTAAAACAATTCTAAAGTAATTTTGAAACTATCTAGAAATCTTGTAAGCACACAAGTATGAGTATTTTTGTGTCACATGACTTTTTAAAAACCAGACAGTGTAACAATTTTTTAATTGCTGTCTGATAACAGAAATAAGTTTCTAATTATAAAAAATATATTAAAAAATAGTAATACAATAATAGAATTTGGAATAATAATTTTGATACTATTTAAGCTGTAACAAATTAAACACATTTGTCTATCACAAAAAATTATATTTTAAATACATAATTTATAACACAAATATTAAATATAATTTTTATTTAGAATACATTGGTTTATTTGATTTTAAGTCATTATTTTAAAATTAACTTTTAGCACTTAGTTTAATAAGACTTTTAATATATTTTACTATGGCCAGTTTTCCCAATCATACAAAAATCATAATATTTAGCTTTACTTTATTATTTTAACATATTAATATAGTTTTTTATATATTTACTACTCTCACTTTACTTTAGCAAAGCATTTTAAAATATTACCAACATTATACAGTAGCCATACTATTTAAAATGTATCCTTAATTTAAATTTTTTTTAAAAATTGTCTCATTAGACCTATCTGGACCTAGTAGAAGGGGCACAATATATATATATATGACATCCAAATAAAGATTTTGGGCATTATTTTATTGGTAATAGTATGAATAGTACACCCTACTGTCTGATGGCACTTTTTTCGCCCAATTCACATCAATATATCAATTCACAGGCCATCTGTTTGTTTACATAATATTACGGTAAAAGATTTTTTTTTTCATACGGCTTTTATTATTTTTTCATTGGTGACGGTAAACCACCAAAGTTTTTTATTTTATTTCACCCAGGTTTTTTTTGTTTTTAATAAACAAATACTTTATTTTTAGATGGTCTAGGGGTGTTGGTTTGTTTGTCAATTAATGACTAACTGTCCATAGGTTTCTTGACATAATATTACTTACGGTAAACCAAATTCTTTTTTCATAGATTTTTTTTTTTTTTGGTTCGTTTTTTTAAGAAACAAACACTTTGTTTTTAGATGGTGCAGAAGTGTTGGTTTGCTTTTAAATTATCCATTAACGCTCCGTCGATTTGTTTACACAAAAATACGGTAACAAACAGTTTCTTGTTTTTAGATGGTAGAGGGGGATTGGTTGTTTGCTTTTAACTTATCTTTTTTGTTGTTGTTAATGTTTTGATTTGCTGAAAGATTTCAACAATTCAGTATTTTTGAATAAACCAATATTTGGTTTTTTAGAGGGTGGAGGGGAGAGGGGTTGTTTTGATTTTGGATTGTCGTATTTTTTTTTTTTGTTATTAATTTATTACGAGGTGATAGTGAAAAGCTTTTCCTTACATTTTTGGGCCTTTAATTTAAAAAAGACAAATAGTTCGTTTTTAAGGATCACTTTTTTTTTTAAGCTGGGGGAGGTGGGTGGGGTGGCGGGGAAGGTTTGTTTTGATTTTTAATTATCGACTTCTTTTTGGATTTTCTTTTTGAACATTTTATTATGTTACCGTACATTTCTTTATTATTATTATTATTATTATTTTTTTTGGTGGGGCCTTTTGAATAAACTCTTAAACACTTCTTTTTGTTTTGGTATAATAAAATATTACCTACTTTAACTGATAATGAAACTTGTCAAATATTACCTACCTACTTTATAATCATGTGAACAACAAAAACAACAACAAATTTCCCCATAAAATAATTTATTGAATCAAAAAGAAACGAAACTTTGGACAAGTTGTGAAGCAAAACAAGTAAACAAAAAACCACCATTTTCGGGGGCATAAAAAACAGCAGCCAAAAGTACCATGCAAATAAAATAACAGGGAAGGCTCAAAGCTGTAAGTAACGGGATTTTGGAGCCTTTGAACCAACTTCCCTTACGCAGACCTACATAGGTATGCTTGCAGGAGTTTCTTTTTCTGGGAAAACACAATATTGTGCATCCACTTGTGTGGCTGGCTGGAAATTCACTCAGCTTTGACCAATTTGCACAACTTGCAGATGACATTTGACAATTCTTGCACGGATTCGCGCTTAAACGGGCATTTGTGCGCGAAATTGGAAAAAACTGCTGAAAAGAACCTTTTCAAGTTGTGTGCAATTCAAAAGCATAGGGAAGTATGTGTCATGACATGACAATTCTTAATATGGAATACTAATTCCACTATGCTTTCTAAAAAATTTCCGACAAATTTTTTGCCCAGTTTCGTCTCTTTCAAATATGGCCACCATCAAATCAGACCACAGTGAGAGTTCAAGAGCACTCACTTGATGATTACTGTCGCAATGCGATAAGTGTAGTATTTCATTACATAATCACATAATACATTGCCCTCAGGTGGCCTGTTATGGCTCAAAAAATACCTATTATACTATCAGCCATAAGTTAAGGTCACTAAAATGGTATATTGATGTGCATTTTGTGAAAAACAGCCCACCAGACGATAAGGTTCAGTATTCATACTATTACCATTTTATTTATATATAAAAATGATTAGCATAATTGAATTCATTTATTGAATTGACTTGGTTATAAATATGATTAATGAAATGTGTGAATTTTATCTTATTTTATTTTATGTTTTTTAAAAAGTATTAATTCTAGATTATAAATCTCAAAAAGTAAAAAAAATATTTAAGGACTTTTGATGGGATATATATATATATATTGTACCTAAGTGAAGTTTTACTTAGTTCCAAAAGGAGCCAAACGTTATCTTAGCTTAACCTTTTGGTTTGAAATTGTCTGATTTTTAAAAAAATAATAATGATAAAAATGAAAATTAAATTAGTTAATGACTAAAATAGGATAATCTTGTATTGATTGTAATCATTATTGTATTATGGAATTATGTCTAAGTATTTGAAAAAAAGATATATGAGTTAGGTTGGTAAGAAATGCTAAATAATAATTTGAATTCTAAAAAAAAGAAAGATATCAGAAATAGTTGTCAGTTTGTAAGTAATATTAAATGTATTCTAAAATAACTATCGTATAATCTAGTCTAATGTTTAAAGAATAGTAATAAGATATTATTATTAAGTTGGAATAAGTAAGTAATAAATTTAAAAAAAAATGATATGTAAGTTTTTATTAAAAAAATAAGAATATTTGTTGTTAGTTTTTGTAGTTTAACATTCCAGTTATAAAAATTATTTAGATTAAATATTCATTAACATTCTATTGTTATAATTTTAAAAATAGTTTTAAACAATTAATCCAAGGCCAGACATATGTGAGTATGTGCATGCACTGACATGGAAACATAAGAATAAAAAAAAGTAATTTAATTCCAATATTATTTAAAATAAGTAAATAAAACAAATGTGTGGATAAAATTATTTCAATGAAATATTTATGGGTTTAATAAAGGGTATAACTTTAACCCTTTGAAAACCAGGCGGCCATCTTTAATTTTTAAAAAAATTTACCCTAACTCTAATAACTTAGATATTTTGTGTTTGAATGTAATAAATATATAAAAATAATGTTGTAAAAGCAAGTACATATATGAAAGAATATAATGAAGCTGTTAAAATAATCATTTCATAAAGAAAAAGTTAAAAAAAATAATATTTATAACAGATTTAAGAATGTTTGTTTTTACACTGATTCACAAATCCTAAATTTTGAAATTCAAATGATAAAATGACACTTTCATAAACAGCTTCTTCACATTCCTCACAAATTTACAAAAAAAATGATGTATTAGAAGTCTTACCTGAGGTAATTTTTCCCTGAGAAAATTACTAAAACAGCTGACTTGCTGTGATCCATTTTCATTCCACAGCCAGATATGTTCAGTTTTGTAAATTATCTGTAAAAATATGAATGGTTTTTAGTGGAGAAAAAGTAATAGAACAGTGTAATTCAAAAATAAATAAATAAACTCATAAAAAATAAAATGAATAAAAATAAATCAATAAAGATAATTTTTATTATTATTAACAATGATTACATGGTGGAAGAAAGGCTAAGTTCAAATACAGGCACTATAACACAGAGTGGATGGATTGATGAAGTCAGAAACCGTGTATAAAATATCCTATATTACATGAAATTCCAGTTGTGTAGCATAAACTTGTATATAAATATATTTATTATTTTGCATAAAAGATATGAAGAAAGGCTGAGTTCAAATACATGGCACTATAATACAGAATGGATGGATTGATGAAACCAGAAAGTGTGTATAAATATCCTATATTACATGAAATTCCAGTTGTGTAGCATGAACTTGTATATAAATATATTTATTATTTTGCATAAAAAATATGAAGAAAGGCTGAGTTCAAATACATGGCACTGTAACAATAACTGGATAGATTGAAGAAGCCAGAAAATTTATACAATATCCTATATTACTTGCCTAAAATTGACACAAATCAATTGAGGGTCATAACTTTAGCACTGATGTAATAATTCGTCCAGGGACAGATTCAAACTTGGTCATGCATGATACACTATTCATATTTATAATCATGCCAAAAAATGCATTAGCTCACGCAGTGACAGATACCCCAGTCCCCAACTTTTTTCCATTCTACAGCATATTTATTTGAAAATATTATAATTTATTATTCTATAGCATATTTATTTATTTCAGTGCATCGAAAATATTATAATTTATTATTATATAACATATTTATTTGTTTCAGTAAATAGAAAATATTATAATTTATAAAAAATATATATATATAAAAGTAATTACATACTCGGAATGTTATCAAAAAACGTTTATTTGTTTCAGTACATCAAAAATATTATAATTTATTATTATATAACATATTTATTTGTTTTAGTAAATATAAAATATTATAATTTATAAAAAAAATATATAAAAAAAAGTAATTACATACCCTTGAACGTTATCCAAAAACGTAATTTGAGAAGAGAGCCCAGAATCACGGACAACTTCAACGGAAAATCACAATAAAATCTTCAGTAATTGATCCAACAATTGTGGAATAACTTTTTTACGATAAATAAAATGAGAAAAATAAAAAAAAAATTTTAGGTACACTTTGCTAAAAATATTCATAAAAAATCTAAAAATTGTCGTACAGAAAAAATTCTTAGAGTTTCAGGTAGATATTAAAATGGCGCAAAAAATGACGTATTGCGCGTATGTGTGACGTTTACCGTTTACGCGTAAACTCAGCTCAAAATAGAAATTTCTAGACAAGTCGTACAAAAGTCGTTCTGGTTGTCAAAGGGTTAAATTTTATATTTATTACTATTGGGTTGTAAAATATCAAAAAAAAAAACATTTGTTGTATAATATTTGTTAATAATAAAATTTTGACTTTGCAGCTGAAGGTCACATGGTATGGGAAGATTATATTGATTACGTCAGTAGATTAATTCTACAGCTGGTTTGTCAGAATATTAAAATTTAATAAAAAATAGTTTTTATTGGTTTTTAAATGAATTGTAGGTGGATGAAAAATTGTGAGATAAAACGGAGATCTAGGGGTCATTGAGTTGCTGATCTGTTTTAAATATATGTGTGGCTGAATCTTAAAAGTTCCTTAATAAAAAGTAATTTTTAAAAACTTTATATTTTCTAAAAAAAATAAAAGTATGTTTAAAATAATTATTTTAAAAATCGTCTTGTAATGACAGAGGGCTAAAAGAAAGATTATCCGTTTTTCTGACAATTTTTCATTACAATTGAGGCATTAAAATTTACGGTAAAATGTTTGAAGAAAATACAGCGTCTCATATTTCATTTATTTTTGATCTATTCATTTTTCTTTATTTAGAAGTAAAACTTAAATTATTAAGTATTGTTATGGCTAAAGACTTTATTGCACTAAACTATAGTATATCTCCTATCAAATTAAAAATACACGTGAAGAAGAAATTAAAAAAAAAAAAGACATTCAAACATTTTAAACTATTAAAATGGAAATGCGTTAGCGTCTTTATAAATTAGAAGTGACATTAAATTTAATACTTTATTACTTAATAGATGATATATATACATTTAAATATGCTCTTAACAGAATAATGTTTCTGTGGACAATATGTAGTTTAAAAGCTCTTAACAGAATAATGTTTCTGTGGACAATATGTAGTTTAAAATACTAATTCTTGTTTATGCCAGTAGTATAAAAGGAATTTGTTTGAAAGCAAAACTTTAAAAGAATTTAAAAAAAATATTACTAATGAACTTGTCTCTATCAAATGCATAATGTTTGGTTATAGTTGCCAGTACTTATAAGTAACTTTATGACCGTTGATCTTTGCTCATAAATGGAGGAATGTCTTAATTATATAAAAAAATCTACTCTTATGTTTAATAAATAAAAGGAAATTTGTTTAAAAAAAGAAATACATTTTTAAATATTAAGAAACGTTTAAAAAAAAAGGAGCTCTATTTTAAAAAAATGCATTTATCTAAGGAAGAATAGTGAAAGTTAACTAAAAATATATATATTAATTATTCCGCATTTGAACCTAGGATTATAAATATAAAGTGTGTTCAGCTGAAGAATTTATTTTGTTTCATGCCGGCTTAATCTTATTATTTAAGTTTTTTTTTTTTTAAAAAATTGTTTAAAAAAAATATTATTAGTGAACTATTGAACATTTTCATTTGGAAATGATTGCCATATATATAAATGTATTAATTGAAGCTTTGAATCAAATCGATATCTTAATCTGGATAAATTGTCTACACATTATGAAATGGAAAAATCGTTATGGAGCCGAAATATGAACTTAAATTAATGTTGTTTTTTTTTTTTATGGTCTGCTTTATTGGTTTTAAAAAAAAGAAACCATAAAAATATTTATGCTATTAAATTTTATGTAACACTTTTTGCATAAATATACAGGTAAACTAGGGTTATAATTTTAAAAATGAAATAGGTTTATTTAATGAGCAAATGTTTTTTGCCATTCTTAAGTAGATTTAGTTTATTTATCAAGCATTACAATAGCTAGTTTCTATTTAATAATTTTATTATAGAGATTTAAATATCACAGTCTTGTTTTCATATAAATGGAAAGTTTTACTCAATTTTTATTTTAAATTTACTAAAGAAGTTTATCAGAGAATATCCATTCATTTGTTTTATGAATGTTATATTAAGAATAACTACAAATATTTTATATTCATTGAGAAGTAAATATTCTTGCATTTAATTTACAATTTTAAAAGTCCACTAGTTATTATATTTTAGCATTTAATATTTTGTTATGTGTGCATTGTGCCTTGCCTAGAATTTTATGTGCATTTAAGTTTAAAGTATTTTCTGCAGTAATCATTTGACACATAGTTTGCTTTGTTGGTTCGAACATTGGATATACGTTTTGTATTTTATAAATTTCTTGGAAATAACTTAGTTAGTTTAGGTGAAGTATATATCTTGCTATTAGTTAGTATTTGTTAGCCTCATAGAGTTAGGCCTAGTTTATAATTTTTGAATATGCCTTATGCAGTAGAGAAAATCCTCCATCCTTATTGTATTGTATTTCCATGATTTGATAGTGCTTATCCCCAAAAAGAGGATATTGTATTGTATTTTTCAGTGATGATGATCACATTTATAAGCATTGGAAATCCCATGAGAGGATTGCTTTTCTGGTGGGTGTTCCTGTTCCCAGATGTACTGTAAATGAATTCCAGACATCTTCGTTTCTGCCTCGAAGTTAGGTATTTTTGGAAGCCACCATATTCTTTTCCAGCTCTGAGGAGCCTAGTATTTTTATATTTTTTGCCTATCATTCATGATGACTTAATGCTAATTCCACCACAGTAGGTGATGTTGCATTTGTTTTAGATTTGTGATGACAAGATATGCTTGTTTGAGGAAATGTATTTCTTCAGATGGTTGTAGCTAATTTAAGGCTCATAGGTATATCAATGTTTGAATTGTGTTGCTATGATAGTTTTATCACACACAAGCTAACCAACAATAAGTTATATTTATTTTAAAGTATATTAAATATGCATATGGTATAAGTGGCAATTCACACATAATAATTTAATATTTTCATCCAGAATTTCGCTGCTGGATTTGTAAGTCTGTTACATCATTATCTTTAAAACATTGAGGGAATAATTTTATGTGGACTAAAGTTATTTTTAAAAAAATATAACTGATCTCTGATGAATGATTGTCCCATATACTTAAGTTAGTTTAATTTTAGTATTAGCTTAATCTGATTTAAAGATATATCTAGCTGTGATATTGATTATATCCGTGAAACTAGTGATGATATTTTTAAAAAGTATTGTTGAATATGCTTACTCCAACTTGGCGTTTGTTAAGTTGAGGAGTATAAAATTAAGCTTAGGGTTTTCAATATAAACATAGATCTGTGTGTTATTCTGATTAGTAGATGACACAATAATGTTATTAATTAGTCCAAATAATTATATAAAATCTTAGTGCGGTATTGGCACTGTTTGTATTCTACCACATTTATAAACATTTCTTCTCATAATTAATAAATCAAATTATTATTATTTCAAAAGTTTTGTTTGTTTGTTTTACTTTTATATGAAAATATATTCTTGTCTTGGGTTCAAAGTTCACAAAATCTTAAAATTTTAAAGTTATTGAATCTTCCATTTAGACACTCACAAGTATATTCTAAGTTAATTAAATATAGTTAATATTGTCTTGAAAATTAAAAAAGACTATGTTAAAGTAAATGATTCTCATATTGAATCACAAATACAGATAATTGCATTATAGCAGATACATAATTAAAGTAAATGATTCTCATATTGAATCACAAATACAGATAATTGCATTATAGCAGATACATAATTAAATACTTAGTTAAAAGTTTATTATTTTAAAAATTATCAGTATATCTTTCAGACTGAAGATTACGCAATATCAGATTAACAATATTAGTACTTCAGAAGAATATTTTAATTAATATTATTTTAAAAGCTGCACATTATCTTATATTCACTGCACATCATCTATCATGATCTTAAATCTTATATATTTAAAGAATTCTAATCCATTTGCATTTGAAATCTTTAGTGGTTGTCTGTGAGTATGGAAAGGCATTAAAAGTACCCTTGCTCTTTTCTTTGCTCAAGTAATATCTTAGATAATAGGTCATTATTAGTTAAATTTAAATTGATTCATTAAATTTTGTGAATTAATATTTGTTTTGTTTTTTATTTTAAGATTGAACATATAATTATTTTATGATCAGCTAAGATGCCATTTATTTATTAATCACAGTAATTCTTTGTTAGGCAACTTAATTTAAACTTTAATTTTACACAAGAGTTTTAGTTTTAAAATCCCTGAGGTTATTTACTCTTGTTGTTTTAGTAAATATAATTCTGTAAGATAATCTTATAAAGTAAAGCATCATAGGTCTTATTCAGAGAGTGTATGATTTATTGGTAAGACTAATATAGTAAGCATTGAATAATGATTTAGATAATCTTTTGTATGGTTTATTAAAAGATCAATATGCTGTAGTAGTTATAGTTCATCAGTGTTGGATTTGATCTTTACTTGATTATACATCTCATGATCATCATCTCTTTTCTTTAAATTTATTGTAACCCCACTGAGCCGAGTCGTTTAGAGTCTCTTAGTTATAGTTCATTTTATATCATATCTTTCTATCATCTCATTTCATTTCTCTCTCCTTTATACCATCTTCTTCTTATATCTCTCTTTCATATATTTCCCATCACCTCATTTCTTCTCTCTCTCCATTATATATATCATTTCTATTACTTTTCCCCATTTCTTTTCCCTCTCAATTCTTTTCTTTTCCATCATTTATTCTTACCATTATTATTACCTCCATTTCATTATTAATTCTTATCTCTTTCTCTTTCCCTTCCTTTTCCCCCTCTCTCATTTCTTTATTAGCATTATTTCTCTCTCTTTTCTCTTTCTCACACACCCTTCTTATTCTAGTAGGTTACATTTTACTTCCATTTCATAATTTTCTCCCTTTATTCTCTTCCTCTTTTATTTCTTTTCCTTCTTCTTTTCTCTTTTTCTCTATCTCTCATTCTATCAGGTTACAATTGGCCTCTCTCATTTCATTTTCATCATTTATCTTTATCATTATCACTCCTTTATTCCATTTTCTTCTTATCTCTCCCTCTCTCTCTATTTTATCAGGTTACAATATATATATAGTGACAAAAACTCATTTATTTTGAAAATTACATTTTTCAACACTTCTTGATCTACTTTGACAAAACATTATTTTTTTGGATTCTTTCCTAGATATAATTGGTAATATATCTATAAATGCTTCAAGAATTGAAATCCAACTCATAAAAGAAGGTTATGCTCATGAGTTCTTCTTTGCAGCTTTCATTTTTGAGTTTTCTCCATATATGAGTCTGGTTTGAGGACTAGAACTTACATTATGGTAAATAATTGATGATAACATTCATAGATTATTATGAAAATAATTATTTTGAATGAAATCTTACATAGATCTTCTCAGAATAATCTATGAATCTGCATTGTATAATAATAAAGATTTAATTTTTTAAAATTTTTTATTGGGATATAACTTGACATTAGCTAGATTTTTTTTTTTTTCAACTTGATTACATTTTTGAATGTTCTCCAACTTTTCATACTTCTCAGAGTTTTTTTATTTAATGATATCAATATGTTAAATTTATATATATATATATTGTTTATAGCAGGAATCTGATTTTGGAAAATTACATTTTTTAAGTGTTACATTAAATATTTTAAAAATGCTCACAAAGTTAATTTAATATTTTAAAGCATTAACTTATTTCTCTGACATTACAGTTTACATTGTTATAATCATTTGGTCTAAATTATCCATCCACCAGAAATCAATAAGAATTTTTAACTTTTCATTTGCATTTTTTTTTTTTTTAAAACATGTATATTTGTTTTTAAACACTGATATATAAATAAAATGTTCCATATAAAGAAGTTTTTATCATTAATAATAATTTCTTTTTTTTTCTTTTAGATTAATTAGCTGAAAATAGTGTATTTGTTATACTTAAAACTTTCTATTGTTAAATAAAATAGCTATAAGAAAAATTGGATATACCAATTATCATATATAAAAAATAGTTTAGTTATAGTCATCTCAAAGTGCAAAAGAAAGAAAATTTTTGAGTATAGATTATAGTAGAATTCAATTAGTTAAGTAAATCAGTGTCCCATAATATAATGAAGCATTGAAATCTCTTCAAATGTTTATGATCAAGATTTAATTTGCAAATATTAAATATGAAATTGTCTTGTTATCAAACAACACCACATATCATTTCTCCAAATAAGAATTATTATTGAAGTTTTAAAATTGTATGCTTTGAATAATATTCAAGATTATATATGCTTTAGATAAATTTATGTTTGATATAATTGTCTTAGCTTTTTTATATAAATTAGTATCATATTTTTTCTTATAAAACAAATTAAATTTAATTGATATGTTAATATCAACTAAATTTAATATTAATAAAATGATTTGTACTAACTGAATTCAGTAATATAATTTGTTTCCATTATCTAATTTTAATCTTATTAACTGTTTAAAATAAATAATTAATCCATTGAAGTTTTTTTTTTCTTGAAATGCTTTTTCTAATCAGTATTGAAAATTATTTTCAGTATTGTTTAGAATTCAACTTAATTGTATTTTTTAAATTTTTTTCTTAGTAAATATTTTTATTTCATTTGATTTGTAAAATCTATCAGAAAGCAATATGGTGTTCTATATAGATAGATAGCTGATCAGACAGATAATCCTTTGCAAGCATATAAGTTTTTGTTTAGATAATGTATTTAATTTTTTTATTTTATTGCTTTTTTAATTCATTTTTGTTTATTTTAGGTCAAAGTACAAAAAATAGTGCTAGTAAAGAGAATTCTATTAAGCATCTTAACGGTATCAAAGCTTCGGATCTGTCAGTCAATGGAATGGCTATTAATAATCCTGCATTCAGTAAGTAAAGTCTGTTAATTAAAATAAGTAGTTGTTTTACTAATAAAATTTGTTTTTCATCTATTTTATCTTTACAGCTAAGAAATATGTAATAAAATATAAAGTCTTATCTAACAGGAAAAAGTCAATTTTTCTCCTAACAGGAAAGCTGTCAGTGATAGCTTTTTAATAACTAACTCTCCTGACTAATAAAGATTACTTCTGATATTAATTTGATAAAGAAAAAAATTATAATTTTTTAAAAATTACTTCTGTAAAATTATACTGTTTATTTCTGCTAAAACATGGATAAATAAATTAACATATGAGTTATCTAGTGCAGTGGTTTGAGCCCATTTTTTTTTAATTGGATAAATATTTGGACTGCCTAATTTAAATTTTATGAAATTGACTATGTGAATATATTAAACAATTCACTGATTTCATAATCATTTTATATTAGATCATAGAATTGTATCAAAAATGATTGGAAAACGTTTTTATTATGCCCACATTGTTAAGTGAGCATTTTCATTATATTGAATCTAAATCTAATAATAATCATAATTTTTTTCATATTTAAGCATTCTCTATTTCAAACTTTTCTGCTTAGATTATGCATATATTGGTAAATAGTTTTGCAACAAAATTTTTCTAGCCTCCATAATAATATTGAAAATTACAAAAAAAAAAAAAAATTGCATTAAGAAATATTAAAAAGTATAGGAAAGATGTTTTAACATGACTGAGGATGCTAAATTGCAATTCACATAATACAAGGTAAATCTTGCTAAAAGTTATTCATCACTTGCCGAAAAAAATATCACAATAGCGAAAAAAGAAGCATATATCAATCGCACAACAAAAACTCCGCCCTATGATGTGAACACAGTCCTTGAGTTCGGTCCAAGATTTGTAGGCAGCCAATGAAAGCATCCTGTGATAGAATTAGTAGCAGACATGGAGGCAAGATTGATAGACAACCCCCACAGAGATAAAGTTATCATGCTTATCACCAAAATGATACGACACGGACCAATTAATACAACATTGGACAGTTAAATCAAGAATACAAAACAATTGCTGGCAGCCAATGCTATAATCTGCTTAAAAGAAGACAGAGGAAACAGATTTGTCTTAATGAATAAAAGCGAATATATAGAAAAATTTTCAGATTGACAAACTGAAATTTGAAATAGTTGCAGGTTTTAATAATAAACTAAATAGAGAAAAATGTATCCCTTCAATATTGTGAACTCACTGTGGTAAGAACTTTTCCAAATTTGAGTATTGTCACATTTATTCATTCTCCTCAGCACCCCCGAGAATGTTTGCTAATGTAAAGCTTCACAAACCAAACGCACTCCTGAGGCCTCATGATAGATTTTGGTGGGGTGCACTACTCCTGCACAGCAAAACTGGTAAATCAATGGCTCATCGATAGCATAGGATTTAGCAGTTACACGATCAAATCCTCATTTGAGTTTGTTGAGAAAATTAAAATGCAGCTTTAGAACTGAATTTCAAATTAGCATCATTGGATATCACAGAACTATACGGCTCCATCTGGAAACAGTCAATTGAAATAATTAAAACTGAATTGATAAATAATAAGAACTCTCTAAGACGTACCAATTTCATCACCGAATTTCTAACATGGCTCAGTGATAATATTATGGCTGTTTTCGATGGTAAATGGTTCCATATGAAAGACGGATGGCCTATGGGTTTCCCAATGAGCAGAATCATTCCCAGCATTTATCTTAGCCGCTACGAGAAACAAATACCCAAATATTACACAGCTGAACCGAAAATATTATATACGCGTTATGTGGACGTTATATTTATAGCTGCACCTGAGAAGGTAATCACAAGTATTCAGAACGATATCCAAGCTCAGAACAAATTAATATGAATGGGATATGGGAAGATGAAAAACCAAGAAATACTTAGATATACAAGTACAAAGAGACTCAATATAACTCAACTACTGCATGATCACCAAGCCACTTGAAATACGCGGCGATACAGCTACGCATTACCCGAAGTCGAAGACACCAGGAACACATAAGTTAGCAAGTTTGGTAGCATTCCTGTTTAGAAACCATCATCTCTGCAGATTTGAATTGGACAGAAAAAACAATTTAACATGCTACCTCAAAGATCTGACAAACATTGGATTTAAACAGGAACTATCAACAGTAAAGTCAAACAATTTTATAACAAATTAAGATCTAACCCAGCCAAAGAGGATAAACCGCATATGCTGCTACCGTATATACCTACTTTAGCGGAAAAAAACTCGTTAAAACACTTACTACAGATTTTAATTTAAGTTTTCACACACCATCAGTCACTAACATATTAATTAATAATTCAAAAGACAAATTTGCAAACTCTCCAGGCCGTTTACAAAATTCCAAGCCCTCAAAATGGTTGCTGTGCGGCATATTGGGGAAACACGTGCTGCAATAGCCATCAGGGTATCAGAACATCGATATTTATACAACAGAGCTCGAATCAAATCTGAGGGCAGCTCTATATTTTTGCAAACATCAGACAGCTTTAAAGGAAAGGAAAGATTTAGACACGATATTCATGAACCGGAAAGTAATTGCCCGGAACACCACCCCAGACATAAAAGTGGATTAAGATTCTCTGGTCCGAGCGATGATGGTAGAAGTAAGAAGGAACTGCCTGTCCGCGGTTAAAGTAATTAAAAAAAAATATTAGGACGGACTGTTAAATAAAACAAGAAAACCAAGGGATTTGTAAATGAGTACGAGCTTGAATAAAATTCTTTGACATGGGTGATAAACCTGAATTCGAATAAAATGATAAATAAATTTAAAAAAAAAAAGAATTGTTTTCTGGAAATAGAATAAGTGAAGTTGGTTGGTCGTGTTATTTGAGGGTCGGATATGTGGACTTCAGTTTTCCAAGAGTTGTGTATGTAGGTCAGTCTGTGCTTTCTGTGCCCTGGTATTAGAGATGATGAGAGTGCAGAGGAGCGGTTGAGGTCTTTGTGTGATTTGGAAGCTCTGTGACGCTGTGGCAAAGTATAGAGATGAAAATTCCTCTGGGATCTATTCCATTGCAAAAGACCATGTAAGTCTCGATAAGGAACGAGCATGGGTGCAGTGGAGGCGCAGAAATGAAAATTCCTCTGGGATGAATTCTTCAATAATGCAAACTACCCTATAAGTCTCAATAGAGAATGAGCAGGGGTGTGTTCACTCAAATTAATACTTCAGTAGGGCTCTTGGTTAGAAATAACTGCCCTTTTTGTTTTAAGATGTAGTCATTTGACTCACATTTCACTTTGCTTAGCTGTTATAGAATTCTAAATGTAACAGGGATCTTTATGCTGTGATTCTGTGTCTTTTAGTATTTCTGGCCTGGGGAGGTCAATGCAGTCTTAACCTGTGTAACGATGCTTGGGAGATAGGGTTCCACACCTCAGGTTTTTGGATGTCATGTCTTCTGCTCACTAAAGATTCATGTGGATAAAAGTGGGGGTCAAACATAAATGTTTACTTTTTATATGTTCGTTTTTATGTTATAAAATTTTAGATTTTAAAAAAAAGAAAAAAAAAAGGAAAATATAATTAATGATTAAAAGACATTAAATGTTAACCTCATTTAAATGTCTCATTTAGGAGGGCCAAACATAAGATGGTATTATGTAAGCAAATGGCCGAGAATATGTTATAAAGCCATTAAAGGGGGGGTACATACCATCTATATAAATTAAAAATTAAGTCAGGTTATAAAATAAGTGAGAGATGTCTGTGGATATATCATATACTCGCACACACAAGAAAAGCCAATAGTTAAGGTTTATAATTCGATGTGTTAGCATATTAGCTATATGCTTATAATAAATTTTTATCATATTTTTTATGTTCATTTTTTTTTTAAATAAACGCAGAGATGTTTACGCTTATGCGTAATTTGTATTTATAATTTTTTTTGTTAAATGCTTGTAAAAAGAAAAGGAAATGGAAATATTTAAAAGTTCAAACATATAGGTAATTTTAAATCAAGAGTTTTATTAGTTGTTTTTCTCCACAAACGCATTTAAGCAGGGGGGTGTCATTGTTCTAAATTTAAGAAAAGCCTAAAGGCAATCAATTATATTTTTAGTAGATGAGTAATTTTTTTTTTTTTTTTAATTATCAAATATTTTAACTTGACAAAAGAGTTTGTTGAAATTTATGTTAATGCGGGCAGGGAAAGATATCTAATTTAATTAAAAATATATTTTAAGTGTAATTTGATTATCAGAAAAATATTTTAAGTGTAATCTGATTATCAGAAAATATCTTATATAGTCAAACTTTTTTCTTTTTTTGTTGGTATGTTGAATCAGATAGTGGTCACAGTAGAAAGAAAATTTAATTAAAAATAAAAATTCTTGAGATTAATTAGGGAATTACATAGGAATGCTTTGTGCATTGTATGTATCCATTAACAACAGTCAAAATTAGCTAATTAAATTCTTTTTCAGAGGGGTACCTAGATTGGGATTGTAATGAGTGGGCGATATAAGCTATTCACCAGGTGTTTGGGGGACTCGGACACTCAGTCATTCACTCTAGCTAATTCTCTCTCTGAGTCAATCACTCACTTACTGAATCAGTCAATCATTCACTCATACATGTTAACTTACTGGACTTATTCATTTGCTTGCTGACTTATTGGATTTATTTGAACTTGCTTGCTTAAACTTAGAGTTGGAGTTGAACATACAGAAACAGATAATCAGCCGTTCAAGTTCCATATATTTCTTATCACGCAGACAAAGAGTAAACTTCAAGATAGTTTCCAACTAGCCAATTATTATTAGTGCGGCACAGAACTGTGTTTACTGGAAGGTGCTGATATTTGAAACACAAGCATACTCGCGTCGGTGAAATGGTCATGGGGTAGAAACCTCCAGTCAGCGCACCCGCCCAGCTCTGCTCCATCCATAAGAATTGTCTCCTAGATCCAGCTATCAAATGATCATGAAAGCTGCTGAGCAATATCGTCAGAAATGTCTCCTGAATCCAGCCATCAAATGATCATGAAAGCTGCAGAGCAATATCATCAGAAATGTCTCCTGAATCCAGCCATCAAATGATCATGAAAGCTGCTGAACAATGCCGCGTTAAAGAGAAGTCCCTGCCATCCTGGATGAACAGATACGTGGCCTACTCAAAATCCAGAGAAGTATGATGGAGACTTTATGTGGTACCCTTATTATTATTATTTTTTATTCTAGTAATTTTATATAAATAACAATGTATAATATAGATCTTTTATTTGTGTATTTCTTTCGTTAAGATAACCTCATTTTATTTACTATTCAGTGTTTAAGAAATATGTTCATGTGCAAGTTTATGATTCTCAGACTCTTTCTTTATTAAATAACTATAATAGTCTCATATATATATATATATTTTATATAGTTTATTATGCATTGGGGTTTATTGTTATTGTATTTATCTTGGTAATTGGTGAAGGGATATGGGATTCAATAAACATTTGTTTAATAATTATAAAATTGCCTTATTGCTTCGATACTCTATTCGTATTCCTTCCTTTAATGGAAAAATAAAAAACACTTAGATAGTTGCGCGAGTTTTAGTTTCCCATTTCTTTACCTGAGATAAAGAGAATGCTGAGCTGGCATATGGGATACTCACTTATCAGGATTTAAATCTTTGGTCATTGAGGTATTTATTTCTATTAGATTTTGTTTGTTTCATTATATTTCATATCATTATTGACCTTACATATCCTTTCAGGAGGGGGAATTAATTTTTTTCTTTCTGGGAGTGGCGCGAAGGATTGAAATTAAAGTAATCTTTCAAAGATATGTAAGAATCAATACTTCTATAAACATCCTGATGACTGCATCAAAACGATCATAAAAAGATTTAAAATTACTTCCTATCCTGGCATGCCATCATATTTTTTTCATGTTCGATATGTGCACATGCTCATCTTATCAGGATAAGGATGAACAGGTATAATATATATCTTCCAATATTTATGTCCATCTTTATCAAGACCGTATTTATTTTAATGGTTCAACTAAATAAGTATTGAACAAAATAGGAAATAAATTTTGTCTTATATTTTTCACATATGAATTATTATGTATACATTTTAAGTAATATATATATACACTCTTTTTTAGATTCAAATAAACCATATTTTGGATCAGCTCTTTCATATAATTTGACATCAAGGCACTCTTCTGGTTTAAGACAGCCTGTTGGTGGAGGTCCACCAGTTCATGGAAGAACTGATTGGGCAGCAAAGTGAGTATAATACCCCCCAATTTTTTTCTGTTTTAAAATGTTTGATTTTACATCATATTTGTGGAAAGATCAATCTTAAGCAAAGAAAAACAAACAAAAGAAACTATTTTATAATTCTAAATGTTTAGCTTGTCAAAGTTATTAATAATTATTTTATCTTGTATAGTAATTCTGCTATATTTACTCACAAAATTTGTAAAAATATTAAAAAAAAAAATAAGAGATTCATAAATTTGAATATATAAATTTTTCGTGTGCTCACTTATATGAGCTCTGGAATGGATTGTCTTTCAATCTGTTATTTTGTCATTTTCTGCATTCAGAGCAATGTGCACAACATTACAGTACTTACAATTATATATTACTTCTGTGAATTATTAAATAAAAATTTTCCCAACCTAAGAGAGTCTCTGAAATGCTTACTTAACATGACAAAATGAAAGGTTTTTTTTTTTTGAGAGAGAGAGAGAAAGAGGAAGTGTGAAAGCAAAGATATTTATATAAATGCTTGTTCTCTTAGATTTGAATGTGTATGTATTTGTGAATATTCTTTCTCAATTTATTATTGTTCTTTTTTTCGTAACTAATTATTGTATTTTTGTATTAATTATTTTTTTGATGTCTAAGTATTTAGTTTTTAAATTAAATTGCTTCATAAGTATATTTGTTAGATAAACTTATTTTATAAATACCTGCACTAATTTAATCTCAAGTAACGATTGTTCAATAAATGAATAAATGATCTCAAATCATTAATAGTTGTTTGTGTGAAGTAATTATAACAATAAAAGTAATTTTTAGACATATAAGGCATAAGTATATATGCTAAGCAATTATGTGGGCTTCTCTTTACACTAAAGCTTGAAACCAAATTGCCACAGATATAACAATTTTACAATAATATTAATGGCAGTTATTATTTAAAATAATTACATTTTCCTGTCAGTAGAAGCAAACACACAAAAATTAAAGTTTATTTTATAAATTGCTGATTTATTAAATAGTACATTAAATTTTAACAATAATTTTTAATATTAGCCTCATAATTCATTTAATCAATAAAATAAAATTATAGCAATACTTTTAATTGTAAATATAGGGAAAGTCTGACTTCAAATCCCCTATATTTACAATTACGCTCCAGGTATAAGAGTACCTGGTATTTCAAATCTGACAATACTTTTAATTGTAAAAGATGTTTATTGAAAATTCATATTTAGATTAAAAGTTTTTTTTTTTTTTACGTATGGATTTTTTAAACATAAAAGTTTCTGGTGCAGCAGATTTTTTTGTTGATAAAAGTTCGAACTTTTTAATTTGTTTGTATATATTATAACAAATGCTATAAAGAGTGATGCATACATATAAGAATTTAAAAAAAGGGATTACAAATATTTTTCTTTAACTTTTAACATGTACCCTAGATATAAAATTTTATAGAATAATATTGGCTGTACCATATTTGACATTTGAAGTGAAGCTAATATGTCTAAAAAAGAAATCAGATATGAACTTTGATAATATATATATTATAACGTTTTTCACGTTTTGATAGATTCTGGTAGGCCTTTTTTTTTACACACAATGAAGTGAAAGTTAATCAAGCTATGAAAATGGAAAATATAAATATTTCATTCATATTTCTAAAAAACATAGTTATATTTCCTGATTAATTGGCCTACTAATTATTGCAACTTACGCTGCCGGCAGAATCAGCTTTTTTATTTGTTTTTATTAGGGCGCCAGGATTCATACAAGAATCCGCTGAAATCTGTCTACCCGTTCATCGTGAATTAAGAAGAAAATAATTTAAAGGATCGGGTTTTTGATTTCCTGTAACTTAGTTATTTTTCAGGGAATATTACACCTTAAATAAACATATTGGCCAAAGTAATTTACACATCACACAATTAACTAATATTAATAAATTTAATAATTAACATTAATAACGCACAATGAAAAGTTGATAAAAGCAAAATATTTTATTCAAACAAATTAAAATATTGGAAAGATAAATTACTAATAAATTGGAAATAATACACATATGCTAATTCAAACATGAATCAATTAATTAAAACAGTTCACATTATACTTAGATTTCTTAGGCCATAAACAAAAGTTTCTTGAATAATAAAATTTGATAAACAGAGCAAAACTCTCCATACAGTATTGCCACCTGTGCTAAACAGAGGAATCAATGGATGCCAGAAGGCTTGTGCATAAAATCCCTATCTAATGCCTACTCATACCAATATCCCCAGACTAGTTTCTGGCTTGTGGCCTTCGTCAGTGAGGAGCTTTGGATCTGAGAGCACTGCATCTAGATCTTAGGATCTAATGCAACCCTCTAGCAACCACCTTTTATCTCTACTTAACTACAAAACTATGAGAATGAAATTGAAAACAAAAAATATTTTCAATCTAAGCTCAATAGCTTATATAGTCATATGGGTCTGAACTCAGTTCAGTACCCATACATTTTGGTGTCTTTGGCTCTTTTACAACCATAGCCACCACTATCCTATTAGGCAGGATTGGTGTTAAACCATTAAGCATCACATGATCACATTTCCTATACTAGCACATTAATTGTTAATAAATAGAGCAAAACTCTCCATACAGTATTGCCACCTGTGCTAAACAGAGTAAGCAATGGATGCCAGAAGGCTTGTGCATAAAATCCCTATCTAATGCCTACTCATCCAATATCCCCAGACTAGTTTCTGGCAACACTGTCCATTTAATTACACAGAAGAGGGATGGACAGAATACAGATTGAACATGTTATATTCAAATATAAGTATATTGTCTATACTAAATCTAATTATAAGGGGCTTTAACTCAAACTTTCAAGCTCCCTACAACTATGCATTCCATCTTATATGACTGATACCCATGGCCACATACATGTGAAAAAGGTAAATGATCTCCAATATATGTATTTCATGCTGAACTAGCTCTTGTCATTTGGTCCAGATCACCATTTCCCACACATACGTACAATCATTGCTCAGTTTATATTAGAATAGCAAATCTTCAAACTAAATTTAATTGACAAGCTTCAATCTTCTCCACTTTTCAACCATCTGTATGATTGAAAATTCAGTGGGAATGCTCAAAGCCCTCATTGGTGCGAATATTATTGTCATACCCATATTGACTTTAACTCATTCTGATCCCTCACACATATGTCCATTTAATTACACAGATGAGGGATGGGAAGAATACAAGCTGAATATGTAAATATATTCAGTCTTTTTTATATATTGTTTTATTTCAGTTGGGTTGGAACTATTATTAATATATATGTACACACCTGGGTTTCGTTTTATGCGGAATATTTTAATAATCAAAAAGGCAAGTCATATATAACGTGACGATTTTGAAGTTATTCGATTCATGTTTCTTCTTAATATCTTTCATATTTTACTATATTTATTAGATATCAAGAAATTTAAATTATTATTAACTTATTTTCACTTGAAATACTTTTTTTTTAAAAAAAAATATAACGTTATATTACCAGCTAACGTGAATATGGCCTGAAACTGTATTTAGAATCTTAGCTTCTATGTAAATAACCTACTTATACTAATGAGTAAATAATAATAATAGGTTTATACTTACATATAAAAATATCGCAATAAATATTCAAAAAATATAAACTTTTAAAACGTATTTTGTTATATATAACAGAAATAAATAATCTTTTAGATTTTTAAAATAAAAAACGAAGATTTTATAAACTGAAAAATAATCTTTCTAATGATAATTTATAATCTTTTTGTTTTGATTGCAATCTCATTTTTAAATATAGAAACAGAAAACCATTAACACAGCGCAAGACTGAAAGTGGTACTAGTTGTATATCACATCATGAATAAAAATAAAGTGGCTAACAGGTTTCTCTGGGCATAATTGCTGAGAGGTTCTTGACTTTGTTTAAGGAGAAGCCACAATGCATCACATCACATCGAATCTGATTTCTTATCAGTTTACAAACGAACGCTAGCGTTAATGATTAAAATATGTATGAAAAATGTAAAATTAAATACTGTAGTTAATAAAAAGCATAAAAAAAAAGTTTGTCTTGTATTAATTTTTTTCAAATATTTGAAATTGTTTATTAGTCATACTTTATTTGCTTATTTTTTTAATGCGAATTTTGAAGTAATTTTTCCTTGTTGCTTTGCTTTTTTGCAAATTCTGAAAATTACAGACCCTAGCCCCCATTTTTCAAGATAAGTATTTTTGTGCGATTTTTTTTAATGCGGGTTTTCTGTGGAACCTATCTACCGCATAAAACGAGACCCAGGTGTATATATTGATTGTACGGGGGGATTGCTCTGATTATATATATTAATAAATCTCTATCTACTCCAGCTGCACTTTCTTTATTACAGCACACTGTCCCTCCAAATGGAGAAGTCAAATACAGAAGGTTGATAACACCAACAGCACCTATAACCAGACTGAAGCTATACAAAGTACAACCTGCAGTCACATTTCCAGGCTATAGAACTTTTCGGCTACTAAATTCAAACCCTGCCTGCCAAAGCATTTTTGTTTCGAGGTAAAACTTCAGGCACCAGCTAATCACAAGTTATAATTAGCATGCTTAGACAACAGATAAACAATTTAGCGCTTGGTCATCCCTTGCTAGTTCTTCACTTAATTACAGGAAATAAAACATATTAGACCGCTTAGTGTCTACACTTAATTAAATATTGTCTATTAATAGCATAAATTATGTAAAAAGAACTGACCAACATTAATTAGCAACGAAATATTTATGACATTTTGATCAAACCCTAAGGCAAATAGATTCTAGTAAAGAAAATTATAATTTTGTTTTAAGAACACTCTTAATAAATACATGATAATAAAGATTGATTTAATTACACATTATAAATATGAATATGCACTCACACCTTTAAATATGGTTCATGACTTAAGGAAACTTTTTAGTATATATATTATGAGAAGACAAAAATACATGCACATACTAGATTCATTTTAGATGGTAGTTATAAGGAACACTTATTGATGATTATAGAAAACATTTAAAGATAAATTATATGGAATACTCAAAGATAATTATGGAACTTAAACGATTGCTCTAGCTTTCAAAGTCTAACCAAGTCTTTTTATTCGAACACTTCAGTTTATGAATAGGAATATGAAATTTATATTTGTCTAGGATTTTGACACTTGGCACTCTGAAGTATATGACTTCTTGCTCTCTCCTGCTGTATGGATTACCAACTGTTTAAATTTTCGATTTTACTAATGGTTTTACCTCCTGGCTGACTTCAGCGTTCATTGAGATAGACCTTTCCTGACAGTTCAGTGTTCTAGAGGACTGGGAGGTCGCATACTGCGGTAACTGATTAGCACTGCATGGTGTTAGATGATTCTTCAGTGAATATGAAGACACCTGACCACATTCTGGGAATATTGATGGCTTTTTTTGTCATTTCTTCGCTGGAACTCTTTCACGGTAGTAATATGAATTTTGTTCCCCTGGTTATTGCTTCCATCTAGTTTAATTAACTTGCAAATTTTACTAATTATATTCTCATTGTTTTTTAATCTGCATACTTGTGTAGATTAATCTGGCCTTTGGATAAGATATCGTCTGAAATTATTTCCCGCAGTAATCTGCATATTGCATAGGTTAATCTGGGCTTTGGAAAAGTTATCATCTAAAATTATTTCCCATTGTTTTCATTTATAGTTATTGTACCCATTCTTCTTTTTTTTTTTATCAGCTGAGCAATTTTTGAGTGGATTTAAGCTTATACTATACACTTTCCTTTTACCTAATTTAACTCAACTTTCATTACTTTACACACCCACTTTTTATTTTTATTTTCTTTACGTAAATGAAAAGAGAGAACTATAGTTTTTAAGTCTTTTTAAATTTTATTTAGTTAAATTTATTCCCTTTTCCTATTCGCTCTTTAACTACTAGATTTCTTCTTTTTTTTCTCTCTTTTTTTTTTTTTTATTAAAATAAAATGACGCAGTGCTTTGTTTTTTGGTGACCTGCATTTAAAAAAAAAATCCTTAAATTCTTTCTAAATTACATTTCTTTCTTAAACCTTTTCTATATCATATTTCTATTTCTTAAACTTTTATTTATTTCTTTTAATAAAAATTTACTCAAATCATTTATTGATAAATGATTCCACAGTATTTTATTTCTTTAAAATTTTGTTATTTTTCCATACAAATATTACAAAAACCTTTATTCGTATTCATTAGCGGTACAATATATATATATATTGTACCCTCACTTCCAGAAAATATATATATTATAATAAAATGTGACTAGCTCAGATAAATGGTTATGCTCGGCTAAAAATGTGTATAACTATTATTAAATATTTTACAACACTATATCTTATCAGATTTATTCTAACTAACAGAAAAATTAATATGGTTCGATATCATGCACTAACTAAATAAGTATTTATTAAATCATGAGACTATGAAGTGAAGTTACAAATGGTAATATGAATTTACATTGAGCCCATGTCCCACAAGACACTACCTCAATGGCATAAGAATACTATTACCTCTTTATTACCTCAACTAATACATCTATAGCACTCCTATGGCTTTTATAAAAATTAACTAACTAAAATAATAGTAATAAATAGATTTTAATCTTTTATCAAAGGAATATAACTAAAATAATCTCAGGTTCTTTTAATTAAGTTAAAGTAATTATAATTCCTGCAGATAGGCATGATAAGGGATTTAATATCAAACCTAACTACACCTAACTTACAATAATAATAAATAACTAATAATAACAATCTCCAGTGTATAAGTTAACCTTATCTATTTTTATTATGCTACTAATCATTAAGAAATAAGTAAATAATCTGCATGTTTTTCATCTTCATATAGTATCTTAATTAAGAATATGATAAAATCTTATAATTTAATAATATGTGGCAATAAATAATATTATACTCTTATATTGTGCATTATAATTATTTTGTGACCATCATAACAATAATATGTTAATGTCAATGAATTTCTATAAAATCATATTAAGAAAATACTGTACTTCTTTAAAAAAAATGATTTAATTCATACTGTATAAATATTATGTTTTAATTCAAATTATCTGTTGTCATATGTTGTGGTGTAAAATAACTGATTCGACACAATTTTATAAACAAGTTTAACAAATTTTATTACATTAACTTTAATAAACAACTTATATACACTATTTACATTCCAAGAGGAAAATAAAATAAAAAAAAAAAAATTATTACATTATTTCCATTACCCCAAATTACTCAACTATTCTAGACATTTATTAAAATTTTTGAAAAATCACAGTTAATAGTATTTATGAACCTGCATTTTTAAAAAATCATTTAATATCAAATATTACTATGGTATGCTTTCATCAAAAAAAAATATACATCATTTGTGTAAAAAAAAAATATATAAAAAAAATTAATAACTAAAATGTTTATTCTAGTTAAATATACCATAGATATTTTTCATTATAATATAGTTATCATATGTTATATCTCCTAATTAGTATCAATTTAATATCAATTAAATGTATGCACTGGTGTAACTCCTTAATATTGAGTAATATTTATCAATTATATAATTATTTATTTCATTCCGATGTTGTTCTATTATAATATATCACTAATTAAAATATGCAATACATGTAGGTATTTTTTTTTAAAAAATAATACTTAAAGTTGTTCAACAATTTTTCAAAAAAACAAACTTTACTTATAAATTACACATCTTCATAAAGCTACTAGATTAAAATAAAATAAAAATTCTATGATTCTTTTCTTGATTTAACCTTTTATTCTCTACCTTACTTGAATTGATCATATTCACATAATTACTAATAAAATTCTATATTTAAATATCGTTTTAATCTCATTTTAATCTACTTTCAATTCACTATCCTTTTTTTTTAAAAAATTGCCATACAAACTCATCCCTATACCTCGTCAAAATACTTGCAATATACTCTTAAACCAACAAATAAATTTGCATATAAAATATTAATTTAAACTATCTAATCATACCGAAAAGATTACTTCACTTCTTACTAATTTGTGAACAAAATAAAAAAAAAAAAAAAAAGACTTGTACCAATATAATAAATCAATACTTTCCATATAACAGGAATATTAAAGTTCAGTCACGAAAGAATCATACAATTACTTCCCTCATTAAGTTATAATAAATTTATACTATAAAATAAAAGTATGCATATTTTAAAAATAAAATAAATTTCTATAAATCTTATGCGTGTACAGTGTATTGCGTATCCATACATTCATTCAAAATCATATAATATTTGGTTCAGCTAAAGAGAAGGAAAACAAAAATACATTAAAATTAATATTATACAATCATTACCATAAGTGATATTCCAACTTGTTAATCACTTAGACGATGTCTTCTCGAACCATAAATTAACAAAATAACGTAACATTCATACATTACAATCATACTAAAATATTAAGCTTTTAAGTTATTAAAAAAAAATCCTTTATGAAAATTACGTGTTATATTAATAAATAATTAACTCTTTTATGTATCTTTCTTATCCCTAACAGATAATAAACAACTTAATACTAATATTAGTGAAATAAATCAAAAAAATATCTACGTTAAAACTCCCATGTTGTTTTCACGCAATAAAATGTTCTTTTTCCTCGGGTAATGAAACTTCCAAACAACAACTGCTTCCTTTTCTTCATAGCGCATATGCTTAAATAGTTTCCATAAAATAAGACGAACAGCAGTTTTTTTTTTTTTTTAAAAAAAATAATAATAAAATAAATAAATAAGTTCCACCATAAATAAATAAATAAGTAAGTCAACTTTAAAGGATCCGGATTTATTAACAAAGAAAAATTCTTCAAAAGTTATTACTTTCCTAGGATTAAATGATGTCTTGTAGTGTTTTTCTTTAAATATGATAAAATTGATTCGGGCGTCCCATACACTTATTGCGCATTTTCTTAAAATATTTCAGCAAAACATTTTTTTAAAATTCTTCTATATAACCAGCATACAGAATTTTAATACCATGACATTTTCTTTTCTGTCTACAGGTATTTATTTGCTATTAAAATTTCCAAATTATCGGCTTTAAAAATCATTTACATACATATAGTCTTTTAAAATAACAAAGACTTACTATGTCAGGTATTTCAGTAATTATCTGTAACTTTCATTTTTTTATCCAAAGACAGTTCTAAAATAAACTATTTTAAATACTTTCTTCACAAAGAAGTATTTTCTGCAATTTTTTACAAAATATCTATTTTTTAAATTACTACAAGTTTTAAATTGATTTCTTTTACCGTATTATTTTGCCGGTCTTGTATAAATATTGTCTTTTCATATGATGTCCAACATTTTGACTTTACCCATAAATAATTTATTTTAATTAACATGGCGTCAACTATATTTTTAATCAAATATCTCCAATATACTTTATATAAATGTGGTACTTCCATGATTATTTGATAGCAAAATTAGGCTTTGATAGAAACGATCGATAGGGGATTATGAATAACTAGCACTGCATATTCAGACGGTACAATTTCTTAATTTATTAAACTACTCTCTTTATAAACTAATAACTATTACGAGAGTGGTTATAATTTTTTACTTGGCTATATTTAATAGCACACTTAACTAACAGAAGAAAAAGCACAATCACTCTCTAAACAATTGAACCTCGGCTTTTTATACCGGAATAAATTACCCACTTGATTGGTAAATTAAACAATCACCTTGCTAACCTATTTACATATCTCGCCAACAATACAAAATCAAAACTAAAATAAATAATGACTCATTTAATATTTATTATTTATTACATTATTTAATTCTTAAATTAACTTTTATCTTTTATTTAAATCCATCAAACATTTTAAAATATATCTTTTACTTTCTTTCAATTTTAGTTTTCATAAATCTATTTTCCTAAACAAACTAAAGTCTACTTTTATTCATTATATCCATTTTTTTTTTTAAAATAGTATTTAAAAAAATAAGATTTAATATTTCACACTAATTATTTTTTTATCTCGTGATAGCCAATATAATATTTTTAAATTTTATAATAGAATTTTAAAACAGTTTTGCAACTTTATTAAAAAAAACTCACAAGCATATGTGTACATATGTCTATCTATCACATGACTTACAACACAGATAGAAACGCTTGTAATCAGCTAAAAATAAACTAACAATCCAATTTTTTTAAAATAAAATATTTTTAAATAAATAATATACTATAACAATTTTTAAAATAATAATTCGATATTATAAAATCAAATATTCATCTTCTATTATATACTATTAATAACAAAAAAAATATTCTACATTCACTTACTAAATATTAATTTTTATCATCAATCAATATATCATTAATTTAACTTTAAGTTGACATTTTTTAAACTTTAACTTTAAACATCTATTTACAAAACCTATTAATGCAGTATTGATTATGGCCAGTTTTCCCAACCATATAATATTATCATTTTTCCCATTGAACCGTCTCTCTTAAATATTAGCATAACTTCACACATCAAACAATCATAGTTGAACTTAATTAAACTTTTAAAAGATTATTAATAAAAATTAACATCACACAGCTGAAATATATCTTGAATTTAAAATTTTTAATAAAATTGATAGAACAATCTATGAAGACCCATACAAAAGGGCACAATATATATATATATTGTGATATGCACATCTATCAAATATTATCCATCCATATATATAGTCTCAAATTATGAATAAAGAAAACAATTGGAAATCATTTGTATATGTACAATGTTAAATATAATTCATATTTTATAGTTGAATTAATTAACTATCATGATGAATGCAAGAATGAATGTATATTTTATTTAAGGCAAAATGAAATATTAAGTGTATCGTATTGAATAATAAATAGACTTAGATTATAATTATAAAGAAAGAAATTCACCAGCCAATTTAAAAAAAACGCATTGTTGGCGGGTAATGTAAAAAGTCTCTCAAAGAAAAAAAAATAATTTTTTTTTTTTTTTGGAAAGATTTTTACAAATTTATATATATATATATATTTTTAATATTTTGTGAATTTAAGATATGAGCCATAATGCAGTTTGAGTAGATATTACGGAGGAGAGGGCATGAACCTTTCTCAATTATTATTTATATAAATGAATGAAATGGATAACAACAAATACTATGCTGAACCATTTGAATGTTTGGATATTGATATGAACTGTTGTATTTAATAAAAAGGAATAGGTGGACATCATCTAGTGATAATGCCCATGGAAATATAATCATTGTATATCTTTCATGGGAATGTTATGGAAAAACGTGGAAAAATTGAACTATAATTAGAGAATATTAAAGATGTCAGCCATGGTAATAATTTCTGAAAATTTCTTGCTAAATTAACTTTTATCTTATCTTCAATATTTAAAAAGAATAATAATACATTAATAGATCTCTATTAAAAATTATTTCTTTTAAAATCTAAAGTAATCAATACGAACTTAATAAATAGATCAAATAAGACTTGATTATTAGCATTGATACTTCTAGAAAGTAATCAAAATTAAAATTGTAATTAATTAACATTTAAATTTTTATTTTGAATATATGTAAGTAATTGTGACGAAAGCTTTACTTGACCTAAAAGATATTTTAAAAAAGAAAAAAATTTATTGAGTGGAAGATTGTCTGTACTAACTCTTTTGTAATTGTAAATATGCGTGTTTGATAATATAGTTTTCAAAAATTTCCAATTTCCTGAGTTTATATCCAAAGCTTTAATAACTATAATGTTTATAAAATCAAATGCCTTTTCATAATTTACAAATCTAAATCATAATGGCAGCCCATACTCATTGATCTTTTTATAATTTCTCATAATACTTGGGTGTAATCTACCATTCTAAATTCTCTATTAAATCCAGCAGTTATTTTGATTGGTTTGGATCCAAAGTTTACCATAGACGAGTTATAAGATATCTTGGTAGAGATCTTGTATAGAACTGATATAAGACTAATAGATAAATCTATCATTTCTAATATTTTGCTTTTCACTTTTCTTAAATGTTAATATCATCACTTTAATCTTTCAGTCAGTGGCATATCTTTATCATTTAGACATTTGGAATATAATTTGTCAACAATTTTTATATTTTTTTACATGTTTTTTTTAAGATATCAGAAATAATTTTATTATTCTTTAGAGTTTTTTTATTTCTTTGTAAATGTAATTACATGTCAGGTATGTCAATCTGTATATATATGTGAACATATGTAATTGCAAAAAAACAAAAGTCAAAACAATATGATTTAATTTAATTAATTTATATGAAAAAGCTTACATCTAAAGATATGAAGGTCTGTCATTTTAAAATTTTAGCATTATATAAATATGTGTGTATAAGAAATATTAGTAAATTTTGCAGAAGTTTAAAAAATAAAATGTTTTTTTTTTTTTTTTTTTAAAGGTATCTTAAATGATCTACTGAATAATCATTACTAACTGAAGAGATCCAACAAAAATAAGCCACATCAATCCAAGGATGATTCTTATCAAAATCCTTTTATGTACATATATATGAAAGTCATAATGTCAATATTTTGGGGAAGTTTTTTTTATACATGAAATGTACAGTTTTAGTATTATGTTATTTTCTCATTATATTTTTTTTGTCTTGATCACTTTTGTCAAATATTTATAACATGTAAATACAAAAATCCATTGATAATTATTTTTTTAAATATTTAGTGTTAGATTATTTTTAAGAAGGGGATAATGAATTTGAATCATTACTTGTATTTCTGAATTATAGATTTTTTTTCCAACAGTATTATGTATTTAAATAGATAACTTTAAAAAAAAAAAATCATCAAAAAAATGTTTTTTTTAATAATTTTAATTTTATTTGTATAAATTTATTTTAATCTTTCATTGGGGTAAGGGCTGTAATATGTAGTCTTTTGCCTTACAATTAAGTTTAGAATTAATCTTCAATTAATGAAGGAGGCAATCTGTTATAAAATGTTCGTTTTAGAACAATTTTTTTTTTGAGTAAATGTTATAAAAAAAAGAAAAAAAAAAAAGTAAGGAAAGTGCCAAATTATAAATTCATGAAGTTTATATGCCTCATTTTTATGCTATTAGTTTTATTAGTGATGACTTGATGATATCATGTTTAAATCATCTAAAAAGAAAAATTTAAATTATTGCACTTAATATTGTATAAAAATTATATTTGATATTTATACATTGAGAGAAAAATTTAACAATAAAAATTGATTATTTAAATAGGTTTTGTAATTCTGCTTTTTTAAATATATATATATCTTGGGTATTTATATAAATATTTATAAATGTGTCATATTTATATAAATTAAAATCAGTTAACAGTACAATTAATTATATGAAATCAATAATATTGATTTTTTATGTTATGCAGTAATAAAACATATAATTTAATCAGTGCTCTGATTGTTATTTAAATCTACACCAGAAGTTCCTAAAGGTGTCAATGAACCTGAAGAGGTTTTTGGGGGATTGATATACAATGTTCTTTTCCACTAAATCCAACCAAAAAATATACTCTCTTTTTTTCTTTCCAAAAACTTTATTTCCAATGTTTCCATCACTTTATTTGTAGTCATTTTCAAAGATCTACAAAATGCATATTTACATGTTTATAATTATCAATACAATTAAAAATAAAATAAGAGTATAAAACATGTAAATATATATATATGACTATGGAAAAAATAAAGTTTTTGGAAAGAAAAAAGGAGAGTATATTTTTTGATTGGATTTAGTGAGAAAGAACATTATATTTTATGTCATAGATATTTGAAAGAAAAAAAGGAGGTGTGTGCTATTGTTAAAAAAGGATTTAACTGTAGTGATAATAAATGAAATATATATTTTGGGATTGATGTAATATTAGTGTGATTAACTGGGGGTTGATTAAATAAAATCCATGTAGTATTATTATGCATATTTTATACATTTTTTTTTATATAGCTAAATTCATTTATTTTAAAACGTTCATTGTCAGAAGTCTGGATGAATGTTTTTGCATAGAAAGCAAATTGTTCAATGTGATATGGGCTATTTAGATCTATCTACATTACTATCATATGCAATTTTTTTTGTTTCAGTGAACAGAATATGGATTTAAATGAGTAAGGGCGAAATTTGAACTTAGTATTAATTTTATATAGTTATATGTTTATTTTATGGTAGATACAGTTTATATAAATATATTAATTTGTTGAAATAGGTGTAAGTATAGAAATATAATAATTATTTGTCAGATAAGATTGCTTCAATACTTTTGATTATTTTTATTTAACTTTAAGGAATTTAATAAATATATCAGTACAAAAAAGAAAGTGCTGAAAATACTCCCAAGAATATTTAAGCTTAAGATTTTATTTCTGTGCCAGGAAATAATAAAATATTTCTATATCTTTATCTAAAAATAAATAATACTTCTGTATATAATATAAATATAAAATAAAATAACAATTTGTGTCAATTGTTAATACAGAGTTTTTTTAATATAAATAAAATAATAACAAATAATATTTCCAAGCGCTTTCAACTCTTACGAGTCCTTATCAAGGCAGTGTAAAAAATTCTATTTTCTCCTAGGTCATGAATTTAACATTTCATTGTATTGGCCAGGAACAACTAATCGGAAAGCTGGTTAATTTTGAATTCATAGCACAAGATGAAAATTTAATTTTAATTAAAATTAATTCAAAATTAACCAGTTTTCCGATTAGTTGTTCCTGGCCAATACAATGAAATGTTAAATTCATCACCTAGGAGAAAATAGAATTTTTTACACTGCCTTGATAAGGACTCGTAAGAATTGAAAGCGCTTGGAAATATTATTTGTTATTATTTTATTTATATTAAAGAAACTCTATTAACAATTGACATGAATTGTTATTTTATTTTATATCTTTATCTATGAAAAACATTTATTAATGATGTTATGAAGCCATCGAACATGAGAGAACCCATTGAAAGAATGCATCCTAATAAAAAAGAAAATAATTTAGAGTATTCTAAAAATTTAAAAGAAAATTTCTTTTACATTCAAAAATGGGACTTAAGTAATTTTTAAACTGTCCATTTTCAAAAATGTTGAAGGTGGAATGGAAGCATTTTAAAACATATCACTTTTAATTGCAAAAGATAGATATTCTTATATTGTTACTGAAAAATTAATTCTATCTGAAGTTAGAAAGGTAATAAGTACTTTAACGAAGATGGAGTCTCATCTAATATTAAAAAATATTCCACTGATTAATAACACAGTTTGATACCACATTGATGAAATGATCAAGGATATTGAAAAGTTCTTATTATTTGATCTACAAATGATTAAATTTGCCTTTCAGTTAGACAATTTTTGGAAGAATGTTCATATTGATTATTTATATTGGCTAATAAGAATTAAAAAAAGAAGAAATAATAGAAGTTTTTATTATCGAGCAATTAGAGACTTACATGATAAAGGAAATTATTATTGCTTGTTTTGAAAATTTTTTGGACATATATAAAATAGTCAAAACTCTTCATACAGTAGTGCCACTCAGTGTAAGCCAGAGTAATCAATGGATGCAACAAGGTCTTTTTATCAATGTAATTGTAATGAATTGTGATGAAGCACTTGCAATTATTGGCAAAAATAAAGGATTTCTGGCTCATTTAAAGAAAAAAAATCCAGAATGTTTAAATACAGTGTTGAATTTTATCCAGACAACATTTACTTGCAAAAAAAAAAGTAAAAAACTTCATGACTTTCTAGATTCGTGCATAAAAATTAGATATTATAAAATAAAAATCTTTAAATATTTATTTTTTGCACAATTGTGTGATCGCAGTAAATAACAATTTGCTGTTTTATATAGATGTGAGCTTGATGTCCAAAGATGATTGTTTGCAGAAATTAATCAAAATTTTCAGTATATAGAATTCCTCTGTAAAATCGATGATGTATGGGAATGCACTTATGAGATTTAAAAAGGAATACATCTTATTTAGCTATTTGTTTTCACAATTTAACTATCCAAAATAAATTTCAAGTAAAAAGTATATTAATCTTATTCATTCTTAGATTTCATTCTAAAATTGATCTTTTTATATCCACACTAAACCAATCAGATTTTTATTATTTTGAAAATTTAAAACAACTCTTTATTTTTGGAAAAAATATAGTTTCTGTTGACAATATATGATTGTATATTATTTGAAAAAATTAAAAAATATAAATGTTTAATAAGCTCATAAATTTGGATGTATCATCATGTTTAATTGAAGTATATGAATGTGGCATAACTGGAAAATAGATATTTCTTTACACAAGAATTAACTGAAATTAGAGAAAATCTCAGATTATAAGTTTTCCAAACAAATGGATATGTAAAATTTCGGGATTCAAAAAATATGTGGCAAAAATGTTCCAGAATTTGAGTCTTTATTGTCAGTTAGCCTTTCTAAGCTCATATTTAATAGAGGCTAGTTTTAGTTATTTGAATAATTTTTTTAAGAAAATATAGTAGATTAAACATATTAATACACAGAATTTAGGAATAATATTAAGTAATTTTGAATCAAACATTATATCAAAAATCAATCCAAACTATCTCCTTGATAATGTAAATAGATTTTATATATATATACTTTTTACACTATTGCTCAAAAATATTTTTTTACATTTTCTACTTATTATTATTCATTTTCATACTTGTAGGCAATATTTTGCACCACAAATTATTGAAATATTTTGTTTATTTCAATCAATGAAACAAAGTGTTCTTAAAGCTAATATAGTAATATACTAATAAGTAAAACATCCAGACACTATAATTATTTTGAAATTTTTAATAATATATATTTTGGTTGTTATATAGAGTACTATCCCCTGCAGGTATCCTGTTGTTTTACACTGAAGATAATTAGACATTTTGTGTTGAAATTTTACTTTTACATGGATTACCCTTTCATCTGAACAAAATATATATTTAATCTTGTTTATATTAACATATTCATATCATTTTAGAGATATAATAATAATTAAGTTTAAATGAGTTGATGTTTAAAAAAGGTTGGAAATTTCTGATCTGCACAATTGATTTCAATCATACTATATATACATATACCTATAAAATACATTTATGTATCAATATTTATATATTTATAACTTAATGGTGAATCTTGAAAAATATTATCAATGCATGTACATAAACACACAAAATTAAATTTAATTAGAAGGGATTTGATCTCAGACTTTCAAGTTCCCTACAGCTAACCACTCCATCTTATACAACTGATACACATGACCACATATATGTGAAAAAGATAAATGATCTCCAATATACATATTTTGTGTTGAACCAGCCCTCATCAGTCCAGTTGGTACAGATCATCATCTCCCACCCATATATAAAATCAGTGTTCACCCTCTAACTCTTCAGTCATCCATATCATTGAAAATCTAATGATGGAATATTCAAAGCCCTTGTTGATGCCAATATTATTGTCATACCCATGTTGATTTTAAGTCATTATTATTTTTAGATAAATTTTAAATATATATATCTAAAAATATTTTAATGTTAAGATATTCTAAATTGAAAGAAATCGTTACTGATCTATTTATAGATTTTATTATGTAAATTATTTTAACAGATATTTAAATGCCATTTAGTATTATTAAAAAGAATTTATAAATAATAGATCGAGGAGAAATAAAAAAGCGAATAATTTGATAATGTTATATTTATGAAAATTTGATGTTAATAATTTCCAAAATCTTAACAAATGTATGCATATATAAAAACATTTTCTTATGTATCATATTTGTTTTGTTGAGCTTCCAAATTAATTTTTATATATAAAAAAATTGTGATAAGTTATAAATTTAAAATAATATTATAAATGAATGAAGTGCTGTGTTTTAATTTTTTATTATGGCATAAGATTCATTCATACCATAATAGATATGAAATATTTGAAAGTAGAAATTATATAGGAAAAAAATTAGATATAAAATTTTATATAATAAACATTGTTTTAATTTTTTTAGATTAAAAGAACAAAATAATATAACAAACTAATTATATCTCTCTAATTTACTTGATAGTAGAAGGAATATAAACCTGTGTTTTATAAATAGTTTTTATCCTTATGATATTGTAAACATCAGGATGTTATAAAAATTTCCAAAAAAGTGCAATATATCAAGGTAGAAATAATCTCTGTTAAAAGAAAGCTTATTTTTTTAAAACATGAAACATTTCTGATTACTGTATTTTTCTTCTGGACAAAATATGAGCATTCATTATAGTTTATGATAAAAATTACATAAGTAAAAACATTAATAATAATTCTTGCCAATAGTTTAGATTGCATTTAATATATTTGTTTTAATTGCTAAAAGAATATTAAGACAATTATATAGCAAATGATTAATTTTTTAAAATAAATCATGGATTTTTTTTTTTAATTAACTGATTGCTTTGAAAGTTTGTATTTTAAATGCAATGAAAAGGTGACTTATTGGTAATATTAGTATTCAAAACATTACAGCATATATATTATTACATTGTATTATTTCATTTTTTGTTTTAGCACAGTTTTTGTAATGGTATCAAAAAAATGAAGTTGAGAATAAATTATTTAGTTTAAAGATTCTATTCTTTTTTTAAAGAATTTCTGTCAATTGAATAGTAATTAATCTTTAGCATTCAATGATCTAATAATATTACCAATGTTATTTTGAAAAAAAGTAATAAATTATAGCAGTAATATAAACAAAATTATATTATAAATCATGTTTTTATTTATGATCAATATTTAATATTCACCAGATTGGATTAGGACTTGCTTTACTTTTTAGGTAAGAGTAGTTAGATATTTATTTTTGATCAATATTATGTTGCTATCTGAAAAAGTTCCAAACTTACTTGGAAAATTTTTAGCTCTACTAATTATTGTGATTTCTAAGAAAACTAATAAGAACTGTAAATGAATTATCTACAAATTTCTAAAACATTTTATACATATGAGCATAATTATGATTGCTATTTCATTTTGCATTATGTGTAATATGAAACCAATATAGTGAACTCTTGATTTAACCTATAAGCGTGTATTATTTATTCAGATCCATTGTACTGAAATCAGCACTATAGACTTATTTTTTTATGAATCCATTATTTTTTAAAATATTTTCTTTGCACTATCATTAGTAAACAGAATTTTTATTATTTTTTTAAGAAAAAAAATCAAAATTTTTATAATTTAGAAAGAATTATTTTATAGTATTTTTTAAAAAAAAATTAAAACAATTTCACTCCAATCTTTTTTCATTTTGCTACTTGAAATTTAATGAGTTTTTTTTTGTTCAAACTTTTGTCTTTCTTTTAATTAAAAGATTTATATTTTCAGAAATCAATTAAAGCATAAAATCTGTCCAAAGCAAATAAACATGCAATTCATTTTTTAAACTTATATAAAAGTAAAATAGACGAATTACTTTTTATAATAAATTAATTATTAGATAAGATTGTTCATTAAAAATTTTATTTCTTTATCTAATTATAATTGTTACTAATTCCGATTTTTAAACATGTGGAATTATTGAGATATTGAAATTATATATGCTTTATATATGTAAACACACATCTTGCAAATAATAATTGTGGTATGTTTTGAATCATATAATGTCTGAGTTATACTCCAAGCTAATGATTAAATTATACTTTAAATGTACATTATTATAAATAATCATTAAATTATTTGTAATTTTTAATAGGCTTTTATTATATTGTTTTTATATATTTATCATTTATTTTCTCCATTTTCTTAAAAAACAATGGGTAAAGAGTTCATTTTCTGATCTTTAAGAATAAATTTAATATTACTTATTTAAATACAAATAAATTTCATTTTACAAACCATTTTACATTGATAAATTGATGCTTGACTATACAGTAATATTTTCATTAGCATAGCATATTCTGTGCATAGCTTAGACATAATTGAAAGATTAATGATTTATATATCCATGTTTACATGTACAACAAGTCATAAAAAATATGGAATTTGTTTAAATCCTGAATTTAAAAAAGTGTAATGAATGCAGGTGTGGAACACAGTTTACACATGTGTATATTGTACATTAGGTTTTTTTTAAAAAAATTACTAAAGCGTTTGCACAATTTGGTTAAAGCCGATATGAATGTGATTACAATTGTATACAGACGCTATAAAAAATAAATGCTGATTTATGTATATGATTAATTTCAGTTGGAATGACGTTCAGTAAATTCTAGTAAATTTCATCGGCGTCATTCATTCATAAGTTATGTATAGTAATTCAAAGTGACTGTTCTATAGTCACACCTTCTGTGCCAGTACTTCAGATTTGCTCATATATAAATATTTGAGTCGTAGTAATAAGAGGATTCCTTTTATTGCTGCATAAATTCTATATCTTGTATGGGTCAGAGGGTATTCATTTATTATTTAACACTCTTAAAAAGCATTTGCACAATTTGGTTAAAGCCGATATGAATGTGATTACAATTGTATACAGACGCTATAAAAAAAAATAAAATAAAATAAATGCTGATTTATGTATATATATTAGGTTAAATTATTAGTATAATATTTACAATTTATATAATTTTTAGTCAAGGAATGAGCTAAATTTTTTAAACCATTATAATTCTTTCCTTTTTATATAATCTTCTTGCTTTATGATGTTTTAGGGAATCAATGTCCTTCCTAAATGGAATAAAGACATAGGTATATATTTAAATCTTTAAGAAAAGTTTGTTTTAGATAGTGAATATTTATTGTTCATTTATTATTTAATTTTTTTTTGAATAAATCCACAAACAATTTATTTTTTCATTTTGAAATTATATACACTGCAATTAAAAAATGTTTTTTGACTAAAAGTATCCAGCTATGTAATTTAATATTTTGCCACATAATCCAACAATTTATTTGATACTTATTTTAAGGTGTAAACATTTTATTATTTGAATCACTTGAGTTTTTAATGTCACAACTTATTCAAACTTCCAACCTTTCAAATAAAGGTTTATATATTTAAACTTTTATTATGACTATATTTTGATTCTTTTGTATGCATCAGTCTCAATATATTAACATTTCCTGCTATGATATCGTTATTAAGGTAAGAAAATGATATCGTATTAACATTAACCACAAATGATTGTGTTTAATAAATCTTTTACATTTTTATTTAAAATCCTAGTTCTCCTTATCAATATCTAACTTATAATGCCATTCCTAAATTTATTTATAAATTTTCAAAACATTTTAGCGAAATATATGCGGTGTCTACTTATATATATGCAATGCATTTTTGATTTCATGTTTTTAAGTTTTTAAAAAACAAATTGTATATAAAAGTGTAATAACATCTAACCAATATGTAATCTGCTTAATAATCATTGAAATTTAAACATTCTATAGCAAATATATTGCTGGATGATAATAAGAGATGGGAAGAGTTATATGGAATTGAAGAGCTGGGCAATGAAAGAATAGTGATGAACTGAATGAATTGGTTATATTACAGCTCTCTGGATCTGTCCATAGAACTGAATACTATTGATTGATTGATAACAAATACTAACTGAAATATAATTATTTTCTGGAGTAAGTAGAACTGTTTTCTGCAAATGACATATATATGTAAAATTATTTGTCCTAGAAGCCAATGAAGTAACTAAGCAACAGGATATTATGGCAAGTGATATAACATTTAATCAACATTGGTGCTTTACTTGTCAGCTAATATAATATCATTCAATACCAAGGGAAAAAAACTCCAACATTGGATAAATTCTTGCATAAATAATATTATTATGATTATTTGAATGAAATATAAAAACACAAAGTAATTGTTGGGTATAGTAATACAGTATTATTAAAATCCAGAGAATACATTAAAAATAATAATTATTAGAATATTTTAGATAAATGATATATATAAATTTTAAATGTTAGTATTTTATATAAGATTAGAATATTTTTAATTTTATATTTGTTGAAACTAGTGATGACTAGTAGAAACAGTTGAAATGTATCAGTAAATAAGCATATTTACAAAAAAAAAAATTGAAGTCTATAGTTAAATTACATCGATAATTAGTATATAGCAACTGGTAAAATATTTGCTCCTGAAATTTCAGACAAAATAAAAAAATTTTCATTTAAGATTTGATATTATTATGAATCAAACTTTTATCTTTTTTTTTATGATGTGCAGTTTATTAGAACATTGATGATGATGATGAACTTGAGAGCTGCAGATTCCTGATTAGATTTTCAGCTGACAAAAAATTTAAAAATCTCAACATGGTCAACTGATTGAACTATTTTACTTGATCTATTATACTTTCTAATTTATTATTTTTATTGCCAACAATAATGGTAGAAGTGCTTTCCTTTTTTTTTTATATTAAATTGTAGAGGTTTCATTAAAAATTTCTAGGCCTGGCTAATAAATTTTGCCATCTAAGATTTTAAAATTATTGAAAAAACTTATTTAAAAATAATCTATTGAACAAAGGAATGAATATAATAGGGGAAAATATGAAATAAAAATATATTAAAATATATTTTCAACATAATATCTTATTTTTATACCTAATTCATCCTGGTAAATTCAAATTCTTACTTATCACTGATAGTATTCAGGAGTTTTTATGTATGTATTACATTAAAGTACTTTATTCCATTATGACATTTTTCAAGCAAAGAATTTGCTTTCTATCAGAAAATAAACTTAATTTTAACATCATTTCTATTCATTTGAATACAGTGTTTTTGTAAACTTTTATTTCGCTAATAATTTTGATTGATCCATAGTCATCATTAGAACTTTTCTAAATTTGTTTGAACAAAATGTTAGTTAATTTCAACTTAAGATTAATTGATATTTTTGTTTTTGTTCAAGCAAATTTAGAAAAACTTCAATAAAGATTGTAGATCAATCAAAACTGTTAGTAAATAAAAAATTATAAAAAGTATTGTATTCTCATGCATAAATAAGTGGATTTTTAAAGTTTTTATTAGATAAAATAATATGAAAAAAAAAAAATTTGAAAGTTTTTATTTTTAATAAACTTTTAATTCTACAAGCTATTTTAATCCTTGTATTAATAAATATTTAATTTAATAATAATTATTATCACTAGATAAAGTTTTATCATAATATAAACCATATCATACAAATCTTTCTTAATTTTTTCATTAAAGTTGGGTTTATTAAAATAATGAATTGATCAATTAGTGATACTACTTTTTAACACATTATAGCTTTTTATTGCTGCAAGTTATATTATTAGACTAAACTCTGGATATCACTGTGAGTACATATTTATAAATATGGTATGACTTGGAGCATTTAATTCTCTGTCGCTCATTGTGAAAATAATAGATATTACATATAATTAATTTGTGACTTTTAAAACAACATAGTGTTTAAACACTTTCTTACTGTGAAAATAATAGGAAATTGTCAACTATGATTATATATATATATTCAATTGGTGAAATTTATTTAAATGAGATTAATTAATTTCCTACATAATTATTAATAATGAAAAGCAAAATAAACAAGTCTGTATTTATAAAATATATATACACAATTTCAATATTTTTTTACAAAAAATTGCAGTTGATTATAATTTCTATTTGTCCAAAATAATATTATATATGCTTGTTGACATAAAAATATCACATGTAACAATCTTTCATCTCATATATTTTCAGATAAAACAAAATCTATTTAATATAAATAAGATTTAAGTATATTCTGATTTGGGATCAATGTTTGAAATCTTAGCAAAATTGATGAAAGGAATTTTTTTGATACTTATATTAGTTTACAATTCAGAATTTGGCTATTATATGTAATATCTTATATTTTTGCAATGAACTAAGAAAGGGCGCCTGAGTGTTCTAAATCTTAATATTATAACCTAAAGTTCTTTAATAAATTTAATTTACATATATAGAGTATTTCACTTTATTTAATTTTTTTTTGTTTCTTTGTTTTTATTTTATTTTTTATTATTATTTAAAACCATGTTTGTATATGTTAGTTTTACTGTTTATATTTAGAATTATATAACCAAAATACTATAAAATAAAATAGAAAATTATATAACATTACAATACTAGTTAGAAAAAACAAAATTTTACTAAATTCTTCCACAACAATGGTTTCATCTATTAACAAATAAACCTTTTCAAGTAAAATTAGATAAGATATATATACACAACACAAAATAGCCTTCCCATCATTCACTTCAAAATCCAACTTCCTTTGACAACGAAGGATATCTTCTTCAGATTGATGGCCTTAGATTCAAGAAAATCTATCATCAGAGTTAGAATCATCTATCATGACATCTTTTGATGTTAAAGGAAGTTGGTTTTTGAAGTGAATGATGGGTAGGCTATTTTGTTTTGTACTTATATATTGCATATATCTTCTTGACTTTCATTTGAAAATATATATTTGTAATAGATGAAATCATGGTTGTAAAATAATTTTCATAAAATTTTGTTTTTTGGGCTAATATTGTAATGCTATATGATTTTCTATTTTATTGATAATTACTAGTATAGTGGTAGGCAGTATTTAAGCCAAAATACTGTATTATTATAGCATTTTTCAGTATTGTGCAATAATGATCTTAATGGATTTGAATATTTTTCATATATGTTTAAATACAATTATTTTGAAACTTTTCTTCTTGACACTTTTTGTGTTAAGAAATTTTATAAACTTCAACAAAGTCATTCAAATAATTATAATAGTAAACTTTTTAATAAGTCTTTCTATATATATATTGCTTTCAAAATATTACTAATTAAAGAAAAAATAAATACAAATAATACTAATTGAAACAAAGTGAAACATAAATTGTTAGAATAATTATTAAACCTTATTTCTTAACAAATATTGTTTAAAAAGGTTTTAAACAACTTAAAAAAGAAATTCATTACTTACATTTACTTGCCATAAAGAAAATTTTCATGGCATATATAGCAGAAAATATAGTTTTGCATTCTTTATCATAGTGTTTGTATATTTTTTCACAAATTCATTTATGCTGATGTGAACATGACAAGATAGTAGATGATTCACTGTTGTTTAGTGCAAAATTTCAGAACCTTTGTTTTTTAATGTTGTATTCAAATGAGATTTAATGTGTGTGATGACAAAACAAGCTTTGACTTGATTTTAACTTTTAAATGAATGAGTAGTCTTTGTATATTTTCACTATGCCATGATGATAGATCTAAAAATGTTTGAATATTAGAAGTTTTCAAATTTGAATGTTTCATAATAATAGTATTAAACCTATAATATAATCCTGTTTATATTATTTTTCTTTATTGCAGATAATCTCCACCATTTAAATACTTTTTAATTATATAAATGAGTTTTTTTCCTAAAGTGCATTTCACATTTCTGTGTTAGTTATTAACAGAGATTAATATTTTTTCCTCTTTCTTTTTCCAGTTTTTATTTATTTTATTTATTCACTTAAAATATTTTTTATTGGGAATTATAGTTTCAACAGCCATTGCACACCTTGCATTTGTTATCAATATAAATCCATATTTGTACAAGTTCATTTATTGCATTGAATAAATGAAAATATGTGAAATTAAATAACTTTTGGGAAATGACATGTATCAGTTATCCATATTGAAAAAAAGTTCCTATAATTAGTATTAAAATAATATTGTTTAAATTCCCCCAAAGGAATCCTGTTGTTTAAAATCTTTAAAAAAAAAACCCAATATATAAACACAGAAATTATTTCCAAAGAAATAGATCATTATCATTTTGACAAATTATCATATATCGTTTAGGCTTTAGTATTCTAAAGTACTGATGTGTCTCAAGTAATATCAAGACAGTGTGTATATTAAATTGTTTTTATTAATTATTTCATCAGTGATTTGTCCAATCACTGTTAAAGAAACAATACAAGTCTGTGTATTTTATCTTTTTGTTCCATGTTTAATTGATTTATAAAACTATTTCCAGAGGATAGGGAAAGAGATGGAATGAGTTTCCATTAGGCCGTTCCCCACATTTCTTTAAACTGTTTTTTTTCCCCAGAATTTCAAAAGACTCGTAGTCTGAAAATCATATTTTTCCAATCTAACTATTTTAACAAATATCAAAATCAGGAATGTGGCTAGTATATAGGTGACTTTTGACTATAAGTATTTCAGTGCTTTCTAATTCTCACACTAATATATCTATTTGTTTGATTCATATATCTCAGATATTGGAAAATAGGATTTAATAGACATCTTGATATTCTAAAAGTACTTGATTCTTTAGGTTTATATAAAAAAAAAAATCAAGGTTTTTGCCAGTGGAAAAGGAAGTCTTAATGTTGAAATTAAAAAGATGTCTGTTAGGAAGAATTACTTTACATTTAGACAAAGATTTTTCATTACCCCTTTTTCTCATGTCAACAATATATACAAAGCTTTGTTTATAATGTGTGTATTACAGCCATTATAGAGCAGGATATTTTTAATTACAGAAATTTCTTGACTAAGACGATCTTTATTAGATAACCATTCAATGTGCTCTTATTAAAAGATTTTTAGCCTTCGAAATATATGCAGAATATAATAAAATAGGTAGATTTTTATACTGTGCTATAATAGATAAATTCTCTTCAATAGAAATACTGCTAACAAAGATGAGATAAAACTGATCAATAAATTATGACAAGTTTAAAATTTTTAATAATAAAAAATAATAAGAGTTTTTAATTCTAGCCAGAATGTTAACTGTCAATTATCTCAAAAAGTGGACTAAAAATTGAGCTTAAAAGTGTGTGGAAGAATCTATAGCACAAACAATAAGTTAATGGTAAGTTAGATTTATGTATTTTATGTAAACTATAAAATTTGGGCTATAATAAAGAATTTTCATTGAAAATGATTTTAATTTTTACATATCTTTCAATCTAGAATACTTGATAAGAAATGTAATCTATTCAAGATAAGTCAGAAAATTTCTATCAATCTTTTATGTAGACAATACAATTAATGTCTGACCGAATTTATGCTTTACATTTCTTTGTAATTTTTTTTTTAATGAATGACATTCTGATACAGATTTTGGAAATTGGAATTAATAAAAAATTCCTTTTTTAGTTATTTTAATTGGAAGAATGCTTGATCTCTCACATTCTGTTTTCAGAAAATCTATCTTCACAAAAAGCATTTCAATTTTAATTCCCACTACCATGCTGTTCATTATATTTTCTATGATTCAAAATCTCATCTTGACCAAGAAATAGCTATAACTAAAAATATCCTACTCTCTAATGGTTAGAATGAATGCATTATAAACAAAGTTTTATACAATATTGATGATGTGAGAAAAAGGAGTAATGGATATGAAAAATCTTTATAAAGGAATTTCTCCTTAGATCAAAGAGATTACTGATGAGATCAGCAGACATCTTTTAATTTCAACATTTGAGTTCCTTTTGCACTAGCAAATAACTTGATTTTTTTTTTATAAACCTAAAGAATCAAGTACTTTTAGAATATTAAGATATCTATGAATTCCCATTTTACAATGCCTACGGAACTACAAGAATCAGTCAAGTAGATTTATTAGTGTGGGAGTTAGGTAGCTTAAAATGTCTTTAGTCATAAATCAATTATTGTAGCCTTTACATAATTTTTAGATATTGGCAACATCAGTGTTTTAAAAAACACTAAAACATTAGGAAGATTGGAAAATTATGATTAGCAGACTATGTGGAAATCTGTTGAAACTCTGAAAACATCAAATATTTTTATGAGGAATTTCAATGCATTCAAGTCTTATGGAAATCTATTATTCTCTTACCTCACTTTCTACTAGTCATGACCAAAAGGCAAAAACAGAAAACACAAGTCTCCTTTAATTAACACAGTCTCAAAATTACTCTAAATACATCAGTAAGTCTTGATAAGTGTGTTTAAAACTTTATTAAAATATTGGTGGCTTCTATAGAGAAATTGTCTATATCTGTGAATTGGGACCTTTTTTAAAGGATTTTCAATAATAGGACCTTTTTTAGAGACTTTAGACAGGTTTCTTTTGGTACCAACGATCATAGGAATTTAACAGTATGAAGGATTAATACATAGTATTTTTCAAAAACTTTTTTTATTTCATTTAACAATAAAAATAATCACTAGAATATATATATATTTACACATTCATGTACAGTATCCTGAATTTTTATTAAGTTTACTGTAATTTATAAATATTTTATTATTTATTGTATCTTTATAAAAATTATCAATTAATGTTTTCACTTCACTTTAATTGCATGTACCAATGAATATATGCTCAATTGGGAAAAGACAAAAATGTTAGAGAAATAAAAAAAAGTAAAAAGAATAACATTTAAAGAAATTCTTCACATGAATAGGCAAATAACCCTGTAAAGCATTTTAGTGTGATAATTTATAGTGTTTAGGAACCAATTATTAACTTTACCCTTAATAAAAGAAATTGGGCAGAACCCAGATGGATAAGTATATAAAATTTCTACTAACTGAAGTATTTGACAGAATAACTTAGTTGATTATAATTTCACAAATCTAAAGGTCCCAGATTAGATTCACTCTCTAGTATTGTCACTTTTTAGATCAACAATACCTGAAAAAGAGAATAACATCCCTCAGAATGCTGTTTTATACTAACCTGTGTGCTATTATTAACAGTTGAATATATTTGCAAAGTTTAAATTTTTCTAATATTTAACAATTAATTCCACATGATGGAAATAGTTCAATATATAATTACAAATAAAATTATTTTTTATTTAGTTTTTTTATTATGTTATTATATTATTTATATTATTCAATTTTATTACAAAAATATTTTTTCCCTTTTCCATTAGTATTATTCTGTTTTAGTTCTTTAATTACATTTTTATTAACATTCCTTTTTATTTTTACTGAAACTCCAATTATTATTTTTTTATAAATTTTATCTATTTTCTTTTTATAAAGTTCCTCATTTAAACAGTATATATAAATATTAGAATACCACCAATTCATTATATGTACATTATTTTGCTTCTTATATACTGTTGCCTTTATTCTTATATTATTTTGATTATTTTTTTTAATTTATTGTTATTAATGTAACTAATTAATTAATGGCTTGAGGATTTAGTCCAGTGGTAGAGTATCAGAATCTAGAATCTAAGGTCCTTGAATTGATTCCATTTCCAGCATTTCCAATACTTGAACATCTTATGAATTTCTGAGCAATAAACTATTTGATTACTTATTTGTTTTTATTAATTAATTTTAATGTTTTTATTTTTCTACAATGAATTTTATTTTTTTTCTACATTATACATTCTATAAATTTAACAATTTGGTTGCCTGTGCTATTAAATAATAAATGTAATCATCTACAAATTTTTCATAAAAGTAATTTATATTTTTAAAAACTTTTTCCAAAGCCATATATACATATTTACCTTTTAGTATACCATTTAATTCATTCCCCAGTATTAAAAATTATTTTTGCATATAAAAATTATAAACTTAAAAAGCATGTAAATACATGCAATAAATGTATATGAATTTAAATACTCTTATTTTTTTATATATTTTTCTATTGCTAATTTATTGCTCTATGAACATTGATATTAATATATGTTAAGATTCTATCCATTTTAATAAATTTTATATTATATTTTTATCCTTATTAACTCCATTTATATTTTTAATTAGTTTTATTTTCTATATAACCCTTCTAAACACTTTCTTTCTTCCTTTCCTTTATTTCTGTTATCTTCATATACAATATTGCAATTCATGATAATTCTTCTTATACTTTTTTCAGCAAAAATTTCATAATTTTAAAATTAGGTTTTCTTTACATAAAATCCATTTTTTGTTTGCATATATAAAATTTTCCTTTTTATTGAATTTATTTTTTTCTTTGTTTTTCTATATTTTTCTTTTTCTTATAAATGCTGTATTTATTTTTGTAATTTTTAAATATTTTCTTAAAATAATTTCTTTACTATGTTATTAATAAAGTAATAGTATTTCTTAATTTATTTTAACTTTTATTTTAATGACTTTTGAAAATAAGAATATTAAAATGAATTATAACATAGCCAATAAAAGGAAAATAATAATAATAAAAAAAAGCATTAGTTATTAAAAAAAATAAGCCTAAATTTAATAAGGACAAAAGTTAAATGTGATTAATATATAAAAAAAATATAACGGTTTATTGTTAATTAATTAAATTATTTAATGTAAAATTAAAGTAATAAAAGATATTTAAAAAGTCAAAAGAGGAAACTGAAATACTAAAACAAATTGAATTGATCTGCTCTCTACATATAATACATTGACAAGGTAAAATTACAACATTAATGTCTAGATTGAACCACATCCCCCCCAAATAAGAATGTAACTAGAATTAAATAACTTTTAGCATATTACTAGGTTTAAACACCTATTAACATAATCTTTTAATAGCTTTTGGCTTTTGTAACTAAGTTTTAACATTCACTTTAGTACATAACTTCTTTATTATACTTGTTATTATTTTATTTTATGTATTTTATGGGAATGGACCAGCCTTTCAAATAGAGGGGAAAATGCCATTAATAACATACCATCAACAATGACCCATAGTCAGATTGGGATATACGAAGCATAACACGACCATATTTCATGATCTTGGCCCACCTTGACTGCTGGAATAAAAACCTGCCATCCAAAGCATTTTATTTGTTTTGAGGATCAAACTCAGGTGCCAGCTGATCATATACTATATATCTGGCATGCTTGGATGACAGGCACACCAATCAGCACTTGAAATATCTTAAGCTAACTCCTCTTAATCAATAGTCCAGCACAACTTAACACACCTATAAACATTTATTTCTTTAAATAATTGATGACACAATGACAAGAGAGAGAGAATAGACCAAATAATAATTAAACTAATATTTATTGATGCACAGACATATCTAACATAATATAACAAAATTATAAATGATTAGTTCAGGCTAAATTTATATAGTCCTTTGTTAGAGTTCATTTAATTAAAAAAACTATCAAATGTCTATAGACAGTAATCAAAATATATTTACCTAAGTTTTCAATGATTAGATGACAGTTCATTTGGTCATGGTTTTTATTAGTGTTACTTTCCAACTGGTTGTTTTCAGGGTTTGTCTTCTATTCTTCATAGTGGCAGCATCTATTTTATGACTTAAGCATTGGTTCCAGGCATGGGCAGTTGATTTTGGAAGAGGTCTTAGAACATGGAGCCCAATCTAATATTTCTAGGGCAGTCTAGCAATGCATATTGCTAGTTAGTTTCTACAATATTTTCCACAGCAGTAGTGACTGGCTCTATTCTGTCCTTAGAGTTCTGAATATCTGGAGCAATGAATAATGTAATCAATAAATGACAGCATGACCAGAATGAATTTACAGATTCAAGAGTGGAATAAATAACAATAGATGGCCCCATTGTTTTTTTCCTTATCATAGCTTTAAATCTATTTTTTAGTTAAATTTACATTTTTTTAAAATTTAATTGATTTTTACATTTTTTCTTAATCTAATCCTTTTTCTAGATTAATCTATCTCATTGCTTTTATCCCAAAGAGATAGCTTACATAAGTTTTTAATTATTACAAGTTCAATATCATTACCAGCCAGGAATTTTTTTACTGGCATTCTAAAGCTAATTAATTAATCTTTATTTTAGATTTTTCACTAACATAGAGCAAGTTTTTAAGTCTTTTTTTTTCTCTAATTCTTTTATCCACCTACATTTCAGTAAAAGCTTTATTTTCTTTTAAAAACAAAAATATGTACAATCTTTTACTTTTACAAAACTACATTTTAAAACTAATTCTTAAATAATTATTTCTTTAATTATTCTTTCAAATAAATTTAATCACATATTTTTAAATTATGAAATATCTAACGTAGATATATATAAATTTTATAACATATATCTCACTAGCATTACAATATACATTTTTTATTTTATTTAATGATTTATTTAAAAAAAGAATAAAATTAGATATTTAAGAATTTGTTAATATTAGATACCTAGAATATAATAGATCTTTATGTGAGATTCACCATAATGATAATATTTCTTTACTAAATATCAATTTATATCCTTTATGTGCATTGATAAACTTATAAATAAATCCACTTTTATTACTGTTACAATGCTTATTTTGTTAAACCTCATCAACCTTACAGTTTTCATTGACCAGCAATCTTTTTCAGAGCTATAAGATATATATAAAATAAAGAGCATGCTAATAGCTCTAAACAAGCTTTTTCTTTTAATGATAAATGCTACAAGAGAAAGTATTCAAATCATCTTTATCTAGGATTGTCTCTGTCACCAGACAATCATAAAAAAAGACTTGTTTAGACCTCTTTATTTTACATATTTGTAAATACAAGCTATATAAGTCGTGTCATATGACTTGATTTTATTACAATATATATATATAATGCACAAATAGTTTTTTATATAAACAAACAATTTAACATTATATCATTAAAAGTTGATTCATTTTTATATCATTACATATGTTCATCAAAATTCTATATATACATATATTATGCTCCATTTATATACAATATACATAGCAGTAGCACACACTCAATATATATATATGAAAGCCATCAACACTTAAACAGTATATTCTAATATATTAAAAATTTATATCTCATTTAAGCTCTCAGAATTTTATAAATTAATTTATACTAATTATATAAAAAAACTAAAAAATATAGCTAACTTATAATCTTTTATTATTTATTTACTAATTTTCTATTATTAATCTAAATATTAATGTATAAAATTTAATAATTACTATTATTAAATTGGAAGCGTTAAGAAGTTACCTATTCTAATGGTAAATTGTTAAAGATGGGTTTCACTTTGAAATAAGTTAAATTGGTAATGGATTATTCTTGTCAATTTGCAAAGCAGTAGGAGACTGTGTAGTTCAGTGTGAAAACTCTTTGAGAGAATTTAAAAAAAGTTGTCGTTATTAGTTGAATAAACTACACTATTTATTGGATCCCAAATGTTAATTAACATTGCCAATATATTCTCAGCAGTTTTCTGAATGATTCACTACAAACTCTTGCTAATTTGGGAGTTAATTTTTGCCATTATATCAGACTGTATTAATTCTTATAATGTACTGGAGTATATATCATTTTCAAACAAGTGTGGTAGTGAAAAGAAAAATTAGAATAAAAAGATCAAGTATTACAGGGTCAAAAAGTTAACACTGAAGCATTTAAAATTAATAAAAAAATATAATAGGCAAGATTACTGAGTTTTTTTTTCTTTTTACTACAGAAATAGACTTTTAACATATTCTAAATGAGTTATTTCTGTAGGGTAATTTCCACTACATCATTCTCATGCAAGATAGGAACTGGTTTCTATTCACTTTTAACATCTTATGAAGGGGTATAATCATAAACATATCATCAAAGACGTGAAAAAGATGTATGATCCCTAAGATGGTTCAGCATGAAATGTGCATCTTGGAGGATCATACATTTTTTTCATGTGTCTTTGATTATATGTTTGTGATTACACATATCCACAAGTTGTTAAAATAAGATAGAAACCATTTTTTACCTTGTGTGAGCATGGAATAGTGAAAATTACACTACAGAAATATTCATTAAGTTGATAATCTTTAGTCTAATAAATTACTAAATGAGTTTGTCTTGATATTAAAAATGATAGCAAATTAAAAAAAGATTTATTAAAATAACCTACAATGAATTGAAGTATGCATTTTTTTTTATATTTATTCTGTTTGATATCTGTGATTGTTGGTTCATTTGCAGTCAATATATTAATTGCTGCTACTATTATCTGCATTTACTTTTTCAGCTTAATTGTTCTTTGTATTTTTTCCTTATCAGCTCTTATGCAGCTGATCTTTGTTGACAGGCTTATCTGATTTTCATTCATGAATTCTTTTTGTTATGATTGTTCAGTACAAAGTTGGGATGAGTAGTCCACTCTTCTGCAATTTGTATGCATAATGAGACATCTTTATTCTTTTGGACTTCATGTGATATATTTTCTCATGTTTAGACAAATTGTTAAAACAGTAGCAATTTTTTCAAACACTGCCATCTAGTGCAAGCTCAGTAATCAGTAAATGATAGAAGGTTAGGCATGATAATCTTTATATAGTGTATATCTATCTGTATCCTAAACTAGTTTCTAGCTTATGGCTTTCATCAGTGATGAGCCTAGGAATTATAAAGCAGTCTTCTGGTATCTACTGATTTTTAGAGCTTGCTTAGATGTTGTCATTACGTGGAAAAATTTGTAACTTTTTAACTTGTACTATAAATCTTTCTAATTATATTTAAAGTATATCTTTTTACCTGCTATACTTGATATTTTTGACTGCACTTTTTTGCTTTTATCTTGAATTTGACTTGTAGCCAATTTTTTTTCATCTCATGACTAAAGTGATTTTAATTGTGTTGTTTCAAGTTTTTATAAACTTCACAATTCTGATGACCAATCAAATTTTAAATTGCAGAACTATTACTCAATTATTGATTACATTATTTTATCAGTTAAAATCTAGATTAACTAACCAATAAACAGCTCCCCTGTTGTTTACTCTTTTACATGAAGATTTTCACATGAGAGGAAATAGAAGAATTGTAACTACTTTTAAAGTGAATTTCTTCAAAAGTAAATGAATTAAACTAATGAGGTGATTTTGTCCTCTAATGGTTATGTTAGGGATCATGTTCTTTTATTGTTGAGCAGAGTTAATCCTGAAACCTTCACAATTACTTCACTTCTATATTTTTCATTTATCCTCTTCAGTTGTCTTAATTTCGAAGTCCATTTTATTATTTATAAAACACAATATTACAAAAATTTCCCTTGATTTTCTTATTTTATCCTAATTAGTAAAAACAATTAATTAGAACATACTGGTATTTGCTTAAAAAACAACAACTTAATCATGCAGTCGAAAATATTTTATTATGAATGGATTTTGGAAAGAACCAGAAATACATATTTTTTATTATAAATTAAATATAAAATCTACAAAAAGTTTGTAAAAACTCTATAAACTATTACACCATCTTTATACATAATAAGGATCCCATACATTATTCACTGATATAATACTTCATATCTGGACTTTTACTTACTTTTTTTTTTTTTACCTTTTTAGAATAGAGAAAATTGCAGGGCAAAGATTCAACAGCCATCTATAAAAGAATAATGAAGGAAAAGACATCATTTACTAGGCATTCATATTGCTGCATTGTGAGAATTTTAACACTTTCTCTTTCTTTACTAATCAATAATGTTATAATTATCTGAATCAGCTGGGAACCCACAATCTGAAAGAAAAATGCTAAGCTTGAGTAGAATCTAAAGAACTTTTCCAAGTTTTATTTAAATGGGAGTTGAACCTAATTCATAGATATAGTAGGTAGTCTTTCTAAGCAAAATAGAAAATGTATGAAAAGTTTGATTTATATTTCATTTTATTCCAAGAAATATTTTCTTTTTTATATAGAATTATTTTTAATATATACATCATGGTGGTAAGTACTTACATGTGTGTAGCTAAAGAGCATCACTAGGCCAAAGTCAAGAGAGTTGGAATGCAGAGAGATAGATTTAATTGGATGGGAAAAATTTGAGAAAAATATTGCTAATGTTTGAAGAGTGATCTAAGAAGCTGACTTTTTAAATATAAAATATATTTATATATATATATTGTTTCCTGTAATGATAACTAAGACATACATAAGATTTGTTGAATTTTAGGAGGTTTGCTATTAAAAAAAATTTGTGAGAGAGTGATTTATTTGAGAAAGAGGATAATGTTAAGATGTGAGTTTAGGGGAGTATATGTTTCTCAGTCTCATTATAAAAAAAAAATTATGTATAAAGAAGTATGAAGTAGAAAAATCAAATTTAAATATACAGTAGGGGAAGTGGAAGAATAAGGAAATCTGGATTGCATTTACATCCCATAATGTATGTATGATGGTCAGAAGGAAACTAGGCATGTTTTGGTAGTGTGTACGGTATGTGATAAGATTTTTCATCTAAAGTGCTTAAATAAGAATGTTTGTGTATATTGTATGTATATGATAAAAGATGAAAAAATGATTTTTAAGCATAGATAATTTAAAAAGAAAGTCAGGAGAAATAGACATATATATATATATAAGGGTGATAGAATGGAATGTATATTTAGTAGAGTGACAAGAAATATGGATGATAAAAATAAGTAGTGCAATGGGGATAGTTGGCAAAGAATAAGTAAGATATGAAGAGATAAAGGATGTAGAAGTAAAATTAAAAGTGTTAGATATGAAGTGTGAGTAGATCAAGGAATTAATGAATGGAAACAATAAGAAAGAAATAGATAAGGAAGTTCAGAAGGTTGAAAAGAATGACACATGAATTAGGAAAGTAAACTATGAGACAGTCTTGATAGGAGGCTCACTGAAAAGATGTGACAATGTAATCACAAGAGAAAATAGAAATAGGTATTTAAGAGTATGTTTGCCTGGAGCTATAATTAGGGATATTATAGATAAGATAAATAAACAGGGGAATAAAGATGTTTACATTATGGTGGGGACAAATCATTTATCTGAGCCATTGAAGAAAGTAATGGATGATTACAAAGAATTGATTAGTAGTTTGAATAAGATTAAAGGAAGACTAGGAGTACTTGGATTAGATTTGACAATAGGTATATATTAGATAGGGGATGTTTTATAATTGAAAGATTGGAAAATTATGTGACAGAAATAATGTTATGTTTGTGGATGTGTGGGATTTTTTTTTATTAGCAAGAGAGAAAGAGTTATACAGTAAAGATAGATTGCATTTAGCAAAACAAGGAAGTGAAAAATTAGTGGGTTCGGTTTATGAAAAATATTTTAATTCAGGAAACTTGTAAAGGGAGTAGGGTTTTAAATTACAGTATTATCAAAAAGATTAAGAATGGACAGAATGTAAGAAGTAAACAAAGGGTATCTGATCCATATATAAATGTAGTTACGGAGAAGGAATGGGTATGTAAAACTAATGATAAACAAACTAATTACAAATATAATAGAGATGAAAGAAGCAAAAGAATTTATAAAAGGGTAGTAAGAAAGGAAGAAATTGTTAAAATTGGAATATGCAAGGGGGTATAAGACCAGAAAAGTGGTTAGAATTAAAACAATTAAAAACGAATGACTTAAGGTATTAACAACAGTGGAACACAAGAAAATTTGGTATGGCAGGATATAAATAGAAAAGAAAAAAGGGGTGGTGGTGGTAAAGGAGTTATGTCAAAAAAATATTTAAATACTATAAAATTTCAAGAACATTTGTGTGTTGAGATAAGGTTATAAAGACAAGAATGGATAATAGCTGTAGTATATATGGCCACTGGAAATAGTCAAACTATAATAAAGTGGAACAGAAACATATTTGAATGCCTATTTAAGGATATATAGAGTTTCACAAAAAAAGGAAGAAAATAATGATTATAGAGGATATGAATGGGCATATTAAAGAAACTGATGATTTAGATAACAAAAATATACAGCTTTTGAAATTTTTTTGTCACAGAGTGAATTTGAGCATTGGAAATTTATCAAATATTTATGAGGCACAGTATATTTCACACAATAGATTATATATTAGTAGATTAAAAGGAAATGAATAAAATATGGGAGATGAAAAGTGTTTAATAATGAAGAGAGAGTATATAATACTGATTATAATTTCTTTATAATGGAAATAGTAATGTGATGGAAAATAATAATAAAAGTAGAAAGGATAGGGAAAGATGTTTATGGAGAGTGAATGATAAGATTAAGTTAAAAGAATATAAAATAAAAATAGAAGAAATTATGAAAGTGTTTGTTGGGAATGAATATAAGGACTAGTTGTGGTGAAGTAGAAAAAGTGGTAAATAAGGTTTTAGGTGAGAATATTTAAAAAAAAAAAATAAAAGTAATCGAAAAGTGAGAATTAGTAAAAGTGTAAAAGAGAGGGAAAAAGCATGCAGAGAATATAAATGTCTATTAAAAACAAAAAAAGTGAAAAAGATGTTAATATTAATTGAGAAAACTATTTAAATAAAAAGAAGGCTAAAATAGATAATTATATATAGAGATTATAATTTCTTTATAATAGAAACAGTAATGTGATGGAAAATAATAATAAAAGTAGAAAGGATAGGGAAAGATGTAGATGGAGAGTGAATGATAAGATTAAGTTAGAAGAATATAAAATAAAAATAGAAGAAATTATGAAAGTGTTTGTTGGGAATGAATATAAGGACTAGTTGTGGTGAAGTAGAAAAAGTGGTAAATAGGGTTTTAGGTGAGAATATTTAAAAATAAATAAAAGTAATCGAAAAGTGAGAATTAGTAAAAGTGTAAAAGAGAGGGAAAAAGCATGCAGAGAATATAAATGTCTATTAAAAAAAAAAAAGTGAAAAAGATGTTAATATTAAATGAGAAAACTATTTAAATAAAAAGAAGGCTAAAATAGATAATTATATATAGAGAATGAAATTAAATAGTAAATTAATGAAGGATATTAATAAAAGTGGAAGAGATGGGAGTAAAATTTTTTGGGAAATATGGGGAGGAAAAAGTGTATAGCTCTAGAGAAGACATTTTTAAATGAGTATGTATGTAATCAATATAGAAAAGATATTAGATGTGAAGAACATAATGATAATAAATATAAAAGCACATAGTAATGGAAGTATTAGTTTTACAAGAAATGAATTGAATAAGCCAGGGAAGAAGTTGAAAAATGGAAAGGCAAAAAGTTTAAATGAATAGGCAGCAGAAATGGTGATGAATTTGGGAAATAGGGCAAAATTAAAGCAATTATTATGTTTTAATAAAATGGTAACAAAAGACAGAATTTCAGATAGCTGGAATAATACAAGAGGGAGGCTATTATTTGAAAAAAAGAGTAAGGACCATAGAAAGATAAACAATTATAGATGGTAGCAATGGCATCAATGTTATATAAAGTTTTTGCATATATGATGGCTGGAAGTGAGGCAAAATGGATGGAAGAAAATATAGTGGGTGAAATGCAAAGAGGTTTTAGAACAAATAGGCATGTAGGATTTGTAGTCCAACAACTTATAGATATGAGTAGCAATACAGATAAGCAGTTATATATGGTTTTTATAGATATAGAAAAGGCATATGATAGAGTAAGTTTACTAAATTTGGGAATGAATGGAGCTTTAGTACATCTTATTAAGAGATTGTATGAAAATAATTACTATACATATCAATTATAAAATAGAGAATCAGTTAAAGTTAAAAATGGGGCAGGGTTAAAGCATGAATGCCTAAATCACCTATTTTGTTTTTGTTATATTTGAGAAAAATGGAAGAGAGAAAGACTAGGAAGAGGAGTAGAGATACCATTAATAGGAGGCAAGAGTGTGTATACATTATCAGGTCTTTTATTTGCTGTCTTTTCATGTGCAGACAATAGTGAAGATATTAAAGTTGTGCAGAAGTCATAAACAAGAGTGGGTAAAGAGATGAGTATTAAATTTAGTGAAGAAAAATCAAGAGTAATGATGTTAAATGCTGGGGATAGAGAAGAGAACAGATTTTTATCAGGGGATATAAAGTTAAATATGGTGAATAGCTATAACTATTTGGGAATTGTCTTAAGTAATCAGAGAAATTTATTGGGTGAATGAGAGTAAAAATTGATAAATAAAGCAAAGAGAAGAAAGGAACTGATAAAGAAATTAACAGTGTTTTCATATAATAATTATATGATGTAGTTGCATGGAAGGGAGTGGTAGTAGCAAGGTTAACTTATGACAATAATGTGTTATATGTTAACAAAGGGATGTTACATTACTTAGAAAAAAATACATGAAGTTAGAAGATTTGCATTAGATGCAGATGTGTGGATGGCAAAGGAGGCAATTCAAGAAGAAATGGGATGGTCACATTTTTATATGAAATGCAAAAAGCAAAATGAAATTTTTTAGTAGATTGCAATTTATGGATAATAAGAGAATAACCAAACTAGTTTTTAATTGGGTTATGACTAAAGGACAGGTGACAAGATGGGTGAGAAAGGCAGTATGATATGCAGATTTAGATAAAGACTTTAGTAGTGTTTATAATGGCAAGGAGGATAGAAGAATAGATGCATTAATAAAAAAATAGGGAGTTGGAGAAATAGTACTGAGAGTAAAAAAGAGTTTAAATGTACATAAAAGTAAACAGAATAATGGGTGTGAGTTAATTTATGATAATAGCATGAAGAGTAGTTTACTGTTTAAGGCTTGAACAGGATTTTTAGCAATAAGTGAATATGCACACAATTGGAAAAATATAGGTGATTTAGTCTGCAAGTTATGTAAGGAAAGCGTAAAGATATTAGGCATATGTTAATTCAATGTAAATGCTCACAGGCAGAAAGAGTGCAAATAATGAAATTGTGGGAGAATAAATATAAATAAAGTGATTATACAGAAAGTGGGTTCTTGGTTTTTAAGGGAGATTTAGATATAAAGACCATAGAGTTGATGAAGGTTATGTTGTGGAAATGGAATGGAGCAGGATAGAGAATGTAGAAACAGGCTTAGGAATGGAAAGGGAAGGTAAGGTGGCTATCAGATTTCTCCGTATATAGTGGCTGAGAGATTCCTGACTTTGAGAAATGAGAAGCCATAGTACATTACATCACCAAATTACACTAGACTAATTTCTTCCCCTCTAGGATACTGATCGTAATTTAATTTTTCAGTCACCATATATATTTACAACATACAAAAACCTACCAAATTTATGATTATTTATCATCCCCACTAAAAATCAAAAATGCAGATGAATAACGCAATGTGATTAATAATTTTAATAGTTCAACAATAAACAAACCTAGAAATATGTATTAATTAATTTCAAATAAGGTTTATTAATTTAACACTGTATAAGATGAACTAAAGTGATTCAATCTATTTTTCACATCCCTACAATATCAACCCCCTTTCCTGCTCTTAAGGTCAATTATCATCATTTCAATTCCAAAAGCAAAAAACCAACCTCTAAATAAACAATGTTTATGGATATATGTGAAATGGAACAATCTTGGATTGGTATTATAAAAAGGAAACAGGAAAGACCGATCAAGGAAGAACAACTGCAGGAAGAATAAGTGAGCAAATTTATTAACCTAGATGTAGAGTTTAATTTCATTCGAATTTAATATTATCCCTATTCTGTCTCACTCTTCAATTTATTTAGAATAAACCCTATCTATGAAAGACACTTAACTTTAGCACATATAAAATAACTTACCTTCTTTGGCACTTAGGGATAAATCAAATCTAACTTCATCTATATGCACTAGATCAAAGAATTGCATAAAAAATATATGTTGAAATAATTCTGTACATGATATGCTTCTCTTTTTTCTTTAACAGTTCTATTTTCATTGGACTAACTACAACAAAATTAGTTTTAATAATTACTATCACATAACTAGGTGGAGCTGCTTTTAGAAAGAAAGTCACTTGCTTCACAGTTCTCTTAAAAAGATTTTAAAAAGTCAGTTTTGTTGCAATCAAAGAAGTTCCTTATATGTACTTGTCCCTTTAAAGAACATTATTTGCTGTTTGTGTGCCTTTTCATTCACTACTATCAGTTTTTTTTGTATTTTTATCATTATTTCACTACATCTATCATCTGCTCCTCTACAATAGACAACCAGATTCTTCCCACTGATTGAGGGGTAGTTTCACTGTTCTATATATCATAGAGGGTTTTATTCCCTCTTAGACTCTTGATTTCATTTCCTACTCCAGTTCTTCTATCACTCAAAACATTTTATCAAATTTTTTTTATGTGTTGTTCCTATTATTTAGGTCATTAAAAACGATCTTCTTTTCTCACACACCCCCTCTGGGGTAGTAAACTGCCTAAAATTCTAATTAATTTTAGCATTAGCCAACTAAAATTAACATTAACAATCTTTGCAGTGTGAATTTGCTTCATTTTTTAAAATCAAATTCTTTAGTTTTCCACTTCAAAATTGTTTCTTTATATAATCCTTAACTCTTCCAAACAGTTTGAAGATGGCCATCGCCCCTAGTGGCAAAAATGTGCAAAAACAATTCACAACAACAAAAACCTTCAAAACTTTCAAAAATGTTAAAGAAAACTCAATTGAAGACACCATCAGCACAGAACCTATTTCAAGATCTCCATCTCCAGATCCTCTGGATTTTCCTCCCCTACAGGGTGAAGTTTGCCCCATCAAAGGCAAAACGCAATCCCAAAAAAGTAATCTAACCAATCATAATGTTGCTCAAAGCAAAACTGGTAATATTAAACAATTTCTCACCTATGAGGGGAAAAAAATCAGCCTGCTACACCTAAGTTTAATGCAGGAATCTCAGACAACTCTGAATCCTCTAAAAAACTAACACACAATAATCACTCCAAAGATGAGGCTACTCATGATTCCCCATCTCAATGTACAAGTGCAACCAAGTCTGCCAACATTACTTCCACTAATATCAGTCACACTATAGAGCAATCCCTTATTAAAAATCCATTCATAGATAGCTCCCTAAAATCACAGCAAGTCTTTGCTGATTCCTATGCTCAGGCTGCATCCAGCATCCCCAAAAATCCCAATATAACCACATCAATGCCAAGCTGAGCTACTTCAAAATCTGTAGGGCCTTGATGAGGACAATCCTAACAATCATGATTCAGCTACCTCAGCAACCTTCATTCCTACAAAACACCTCACACCAGAGACTCATATGGTGATCTCAGAACAATTTAACCACACAGTTCCACTGCTTCTCAAGTCACTTTGTTGCTACCATGCAGACTCCATAAATTTTCAACACAGGAACTCTATGACAGTATCAAACTCCACAATCTAACTGATAATATAAATAAAATCCTCACCCTTCCTAATGATCAATACATGGAAATAGAGTTTCACAAACACAATACAAAGACAAGCCTTCAAAAACAGATTCAAATTTTTACACAATGTGTTCCTGGTTGTAATAGACACCAATAGACCATCCATACTTTAGGGGTTTATCAAAAACTGTCACATAGGGATGGAGATCAACACCTACAGAAATATCTCGAGGCATTCGGACAAGTTACCTCATTTGAGTACCTTAGGGATCCTCTCACCAATGGTCTCACTTTTACCACCACAACCTCATTTCTATTCATCATTAAAAAAGGTCTCTCCTGAAAGCATTACCACTGATCTATCACCTTTGATCATCTCAATTAAGGAAATGAGGTCACAATATTTCACTTGCAAAGATTGCAACCACCTCATTTGGGACTGCCCTAAAAATGCAACTCTTGTCAGAAAAAAAGGGCCTAAACCACATCTATGCTCCATACAGCTCCAATAGATCTGATACCAATTCAACCTTTCATCATTCGGCCACCATCTTACCTTACAGTAAGACTGCAGCTTCCTATAGGTGACATAAATTTTGAGTTCACTTGCAGCTCACCACTCTGTTACAGCTCCACCACAGGACCCTCTTTCCTTGATGGACATCCAATAATTCAAACTCAGAAATCATCCTGCCTGAGTCTACCAACTCTGGGATACCACTAACAATCATAAGCATGCATGCCCTAACCCATCTGATAGTGACACAACACTGACAAGCAGATTTCCATCCTTGACCTCCCCAGTGAAATCATAATGAATCCTCTTTTGGAACCCAGGGCAAGTCTCAGACATACAGAATGTACAAGGAAAAAAGAATTTCTTTCAGTGAAGAATTCTCTGGCTTCAACCTGGGCCTTGTCAGCCTCCTCCTTTTGCACTCTCATCAAGTGACATCAAGAATGAATCATTGTGCAATTCTGGCAGAAGAAAGAACTGTACTTCTCACATTTTTCTCCCAGCCCAGTTCATCCCCGCTTACCATAAAAATTTCAGAAATTCCTGTTTCTCCATTCCTTATGTCCTGAAGTCACAAATTCTTATTTCTGTTGTTGATTTAAACATTTGGGGCCTTAGTTCAATCCATAGGCTCCTCACTCTCAAATGTTGGATTAAACTCACTCTCCCAACATACTCTTCCTTGCCAAAACTAAACTCTCCACTCACTTCAACTACAGGATTTACTCCATTTTGTCCACCTTTGGTAAAACTAAACTCTCCACTCACTTCAACTACAGGATTTACTCCACTTTGTCCACCTTTGGTGATTTTCAAGTATTTTACTGCCTTGATTTCTGCTGGAGGAGTCACCATCTTCATTAATAAACATGCCCCTCCCTCCACCTTTTCCATCATACATATTGATGCTCATTGTATTATCTTGGAGGTGCAATTTGGGCACTTAAGAAGTTTTGTAATTTTTTATACTTGCCCTCCAATGACAGTGACACCCTCATTAAATCTATTATTCATCGAATCAACAACATCACAACTACCACCTCTCTTCCCATTCTTTTTCTGGGTGACTTCAATATGGGCTACCAGTCCTTCACAAAAAATATTTACATCTCTTCTCCAGAGGCTTAATGTGTGGCCAGGACTTTTTCCCAGACCACACCTACTCTTTCTACCCCATAAGCATCAGACCCTCATTGATTTAACATTATACTCTCCTGATCTCTGTTTCATGATTGAATCGGCCCAACTCCACACCATATCTTTTTCAGATCACAAGGTGTTACACCTCTCCTTTGACATTTACTCTGGCCCTCCAGTAAACCTCGGTCTCAGAAGTACAATACAATTCGTCAACAAACAAATTACACCAGTAGCATTGCTTTCAGAAATTTATATATACCTTCATAAAATCAATATCCTTCAAATGAAGCCCATCTCTGCATGATTTGCATTTGAGGAAATCCTGCAAGCTGCCATCCACAAATATACCTGGAATTCCCAAGGGCTACTCAATTTATTGGCTTCCATGGACAAAATTTTAGAGCAACTGAATGATCAGGAGAGTGGCCATTAGACATTAGCACCATCATCCAACCAAAACATCAATACCACAATGCTCAAAAGGCCTTGGCTGAATAAATCTCAGTCAAATGCACCCAGAGGTATATGGGGAATCAGCATTGTTGGGAAGTTACCTGGGATGGGCTCTTGGTTTCCACAGGAAGCAAACCACCCCATTGTCCATCACAGTCAGCAACAAATCCTACATAGGTCAGAAATTGCTCCTTTATTTGAAAAACCATGCCAAGCACATGCTTCTCAAAGCTGACATCCCTCCTTTCACTATGCCATTAACTTTTAATGTCAGCTCTGATCCTGGAATCACCCAGGCCATGCTACTTAACAAACTGAAAAGCTTTCCTGATCATATCCACCCTGATCCTCATGCTATCCCCGAGTTTATCCTTCTCCACTTAAGTCAGTTCACCATCCCCATTACTCTCAACATGATCAACAAGCTGGCCTCAGATGCTTACATCACTGAGGGTCTTTATCTGGTAACATTAGTCCCTTTCATTAAGAAAGATCGGGCACCTACTAAGCTCAAGAGTCTTAGGCCCATTTCGATGACCCCTCTGCTCATAAAACTTATTGAGTCTACCATTAAAGAATCACTAGGACAATTAATACTCCCTTCCCTTTCTGCCTCAGTTTGTTTGTAAAGGGTGCTCCACTCTTGGGGTTGCCATACTCTTTAAGATGACCACAGAGCATGTTAGAGTCTTGAAATGGCAGGCCTATTGCTGTCCAACTAGACATCCAGGCAGCCTTCGACTCTGTTAGGGTCAACCTGAACCTTGGTGTCCTCAGGAACTTGAACATACCAGAGGTCCTTCTGCCCATCCTCCACAATCTCCTGTCCAACAGAGAAATCCTAGTTACCCTGTTTCACACCTAACATATCCAGCCCTCAGGGCTCTCTGCTGAGCACTTTGTTGTTCACTGCATTTCTGAATCCCCTCTTGCTCAGGCTAGAACATGACCTTCTTGGCATCTTCATTCCTGCACTGAGCAAAGCATCAAGTGCCTTGCTTATGTAGATAATGTGGCTGTCTTCCTTCCTTCAGTTGATCTCATCCCCAGGCTTGGCAGGAATTTAAGTGGTAAATCAGTGGCTTGGCAACTATCAACTGATAAATAAATCTTTTCCACCTTCAATGCCAAGCCACACAACATCCTTGGATTCCCCTTCATGCTGTCTCATAGGGACATGAAAGTACAGCTCCAAACCACACTTTATCAAAGCATATCATTCACCCTCAGCATTATCACAGGCATCTACCTCTCCCTTTATGGGAAAATCAGCCTCCTCAATCTTCTAGTGTTTCCTAAAATAGCATATTACCTCCCATTGTTACCTCCCCATTGTTCTACCTACACATTTCTTTATATCCAAAATCCAATTGCCTTTGCACCTGTTTCTCTGGGGCAGAAAGATGGTGGCCATCATCCTAAAAAGAACTTGTTTTCCTAAAAACCTCAATGGGTTGGGCCTGCACTCCATCGACACTGAGATCTCACAAACATTATCCTCACACTCCTAAGTCACTTTCCTGCCAACCTTGTGCACATCATTATCACACCCACCAACCCTCCTACTTCCAGTGGCAGGCCCAGGTTATAGACCTCTCATTGCCAACATTCTACAAAAGGCTGGCTTTATTATATGATCCATCAGCAGAAAACTAAAGTACCAATGTTCAATTAATCTGCAAATTCAAAAGGTGGTTCCATGAGGCAAAATACCTCAATTTCCTCCTCAAAATCAATCTTCACTCCCTTCCCACAAATCAATTTTTGGTCAACCATAGGGGTTTCACCAAGATCTCTCCCATATGCCAGCTCTGTAAAATTGACAATGAAATCCTCCAGCACTTCCAATGCCCCTTTCTGCTTGGCATAAGAAATGTCATCAACTCCTGCATTTTCTCGCACAGGAATACCATCTTCAATCTTCAAGAATCCATAGAAATAGGAGTCTTTGCAGCTATTAGACTATCAGTTTTTCTCATCTATGCTCTCTGGTTGCTGTTATGTGCCATTATCTTTGACCAGAGAGTACACTCAGTGAATTAAAAGCTCTTGGACCTAATTTGCTCTATCAAAACCAGAGATATCAAACTAGTCCCACCTCCACTAGTCTCAGACACTTGGGCAATCCTCCAACTCCCATCCTCTCATCTTCTGTCATAGCAGTCATCACGAAGATATGCATTTTGGACCAGCCTGGCCTACACACCATTTCCCCTTTCCACACACCATTTCCCCTTTCCACTTCCCATTCCCTTTTCACATGTATCCTTCCCCTTTTACCACATTGCTCCTGTAATTTCAGTTTATCATATAATTACTCCCTTGTAAATCTTTTTCTAACTATATCTGTTTTTTTTTTATGAATAAATGTTCATCACTGAGAAAAAAATAATTACTATCACAATGAGTTTAATTTCACTTATATGACATTGTTCGTATTTACCCAGTGTGTAAATGATGCACTGTCCAGCTGGAAAAGTCCATAGCACTCAACAAGAGTTTGACAACATAAGTTCAGGTATAGAGTTGGCAGAACTGCAATTCATTCAACTGAAATGGGAATTCTACTTTTTACTACAAGTTGTTGCTTATAGCAATATGCCACTTTTCAAATATCTGCATGGAAAGTTTAACTTCATTCTTGGCTAGACTCACTGTTTGACACTTGTCCTCTGGGCATAGTATTCAGTTTCATGTTCATTCAGTTGTAGAGTAAGCTGTGGGAAAAGTTGCTGGGATGAATCATAGTTGTACTAGCCAGATCTCATAATGCAACTTCTTTTATAATGCAAAGATTGTTTCTCTTGAAACAAAATTTCCTTTTATACAATTTGCAGTTTACCCCCACCCCCTCCTTCCACTAGCATTTTCTTATTTGATATCTTTATTTCTAAATTTAGTTTAATTAATAATGGACAGAAACAAGCAAATATTACTTTGACTCTGGATCTAATTTTCTTATTTGGGTTCTAAAATTATTAATAACTGATTTTATGTGTAATTAGAGACTCATTCAATTTACAAAAATTTAAATTAAACTATTTTCTTTAGTTTGTTTTTATAATAGAGCATATCACCCACTCCCCCCATTATCCTATCAAAGTATAATTAAAATTTTTTTCAATTAGATTTTGATTACCCTATAATTAGCATTATCAATCTACTTATATCAATTTATTAAGTTTTATTAATAAATATATGCTATACACTAAATTACAACTGGAATATAAACAAAAATATATTCTATTAAGAGATGGGAAAAATTCACCTCAATGTATATATATATAGTATTCAATGATTTATTCATTTTTATGTTTTGCAATGATATGGAATTCAGGGATTTATACGGGAATAAGAAAATGCCAATAATAACTAAAAAAACAAAACAATTCTATATCAGAAAATTCTGGTCATGATATCAATATGATTGTCATCAATGCCAAGGCCCAGCAGATACTATAGCCATCAATGAACTAGTATTCACCATAAAAAGATATAAATAAAGTGATCAGACTTTAAAGATGATCTTCATTACTTTAACATTATTTAAATAAACTTCACATTCCATTAACCTGAAGATAGCATGGAATTGTAAGGTTCCTGGTGACTATATGTATAAACAAAATAAAATATATCACACTTAATCTATTCTAGTGTTAAATAATTTCACTGGAATAACTTAAAATAATGATTAATAAATTTATTGATCATTTAGTAATGGACAAAAAAACAAGGCCTGATAAATAGTTTACATTATAAATTGACCATTCTGATTTTGATTATTTATAAATATCAAAATGTTTTCATAGATTAAAAAAGCAAAGTAATAAATGATTTAGCATGATTTAAATTATAGTTTACAGAAATAAATATCAAAATGTTTTCATAGATTAAAAAAGCAAAGTAATAAATGATTTAGCATGATTTAAATTATAGTTTACAGAAATAAATAAATAAACACATATATATATATCACATGATCATCATTTCTTATACTTGCTTTTAACACACACATATATATATAGGTGCATATATCCATTTCTGATAATACATTACTTTTATTAACTATGCAGGCAATATTATTTTCTTTTAACAAAGTATAAATAAGTAGATGTTGAACATACATATATATAATACAAACACACTCACATGCATTCTAATATAAAAATATTATGTCTCTATTTTATATTTACTTTTAAAAAAAATATTTTAACAATGTTTTATATGGAAGCATTTAAAGTCTGAAGATTCATCATTTTTTAATTTTTTTAAAAAAAAAAAATATTTGCAACAATTTTTTTTTTTTAATGATATAACAAAATTAGAAAGAAAATACATCTAGAATTTCCATCCTCTGGAGGGTGTATAATTTATGTAGGACTTTCAGTGGGCTATCAGTTTTTATTCTTTGTTGAACACTTTCTCTTTCTAGCTAACATATTTATTCAGTTTATTAAAAAGTTGATTACACCTGGGTCTCTTTTTACGCGGACTTATTTAACACGATTTCGAAGTTACGCGATTCGTCTTTCACCAGAAGTCGATTTCCGATAATGCGCTATTACTTTAAATAATAAATTTCGCGCACTTACGTTATATTGAAAGTAATAGCACATTATTGGAATTTGACTTTCATCTTAGTAATTTCAATATTTTCAGTGCTTTATAATAGTAAGATTTTATGCAATAATGAAATTAAAATCATAATTTCCACATTTTATATATACACACATTAAATTTTACAAGATTATAATAGTTAAGATTTTACTTCATTAACGCTTAAATAAATTAATATATATATGTGCTCTGCGCACAGGTAATGAAGCTATTAATAAATTGTCAAAATTTTTACTGCCAAGCGCTTTCGGGACAGTCTACAGTCCCATATTCATGGCGAATGTGTAATTGTCGAACATGAAAGAAACTCTGGACATGCTTTTCTACCTACCACAGCCAGTGTCATTTGCTCTGAAACAAACGACACCAAACGTAAAGTTAGGGAAGCTTACTTCATTGCGGCTGACACATTGGCAATCAGCAGAAGAGAGGCCTGCTATTCCCTATCTCGTAAATGGTCCATGTAACATCTGCACATAAATTTGCATAAAATTTGCATAGTTTTACAGTTATTAACAGAATAACTTGCCATGAATATGGGACTGTAGACTGTCCCGAAAGTGCTTGGCAGTAAAAATTTTGACAATTTATTTGTGTGCAGAGCACACATATATATTAAGATTATAATGTAAATTTGTTCAAACATTGTACATGTTAATTTTGCATTTTAAATCACATTCTGTTTTTGCTTTTTTTTAAAAAAAACATAATCAATTATTAATCATTTAGTGTCCACAAGTTTATTTTTAAAAGGTCAGTAATAGCAGTGTGCACAATTAAATTTGACAATTAAAATCTGATTTTTAATTGTAATTAACAATTTAAAAATTACTTAATGCGACTTGAAATTAATGTGAAATTTGATTTTTAAACTGAATTGAAAATTAAAGACAAAAATAAGAATTTAATTTTTAGCTGCTAGTTTCATAAACAATTAATAAAATCATCGTCTCAAAGATTAATTACTAATTACGTTGTCACCAGAAAACCACTGTTACAACATGAGTGTGAAGTTGGCGCTAGTTGTTTGCAAACGAACATGTTTTTTGGCAAATAGCTATAATAATTAAACCGTGTATAAAAAAATGTAAATTACCGTACTGTAAATTATGCATAAAAATATATTATTTTGAATAAAATTAAATATTATAGTTAAAAAAAGTTTGTCTTGTGTCAATTTTTTTCAAATTTGAAATTTTTTATTAGTCATATTTTATTTCCTTATTTTTTTTTTTGCGCGAATTTTAAAGTAATTTTACGTTGGTGCTTTGCTTTTACTCGAATTTTGAAAAATCACAGACCGCATTCCCACCTTTTCAATGTAAGTTACATCTATTTTTGCGCGATTTCATTTGCGCGTATTTTCTGAGGAACCTATCTATAGCGTAAAATGAGACCCAGGTGTACTTTTCAAATAAGTCAATAAAGTAGAGATTACTCTTTCTTTTATTAATACTAGAGTTAGTGTTTGAAATATGTTTCTTACTTACTTAAAATATTAGTAATAACATAAGCACAATATAATCAGCTTTTTCTCAGTAAAGTACATGTATGTGTAACAGATTAATGTATATGTAAAAATCTTCCAATAGGCTGGCTTCTCATATAGATTGCAAGTAAGACATACAGTTAATAGTCTACATGATAAATGCAGGTGGCACCCAGCCCAGTTCAGTTTCCAAATTCTCTAAACTAATAGTCTACATGATAAATGCAGGTGGCACCCAGCCCAGTTCAGTTTCCAAATTCTCCAAACTAATAGTCTACATGATAAATGCAGGTGGCACCCAGCCCAGTTCAGTTTCCAAATTCTCCAAACTTCATCTGTAGTAAGCAATGTATACTCTACACATATTGGATGTCACAACATCCTACAGAGGTTATCTTGCTTTAATTTTCCAGGAATTCAAATTCAACCAACATGCAGATTAGTAGCAACTGCCCTTCTTTTGAAGTTGTCTTTCTGTAATAATCATATTATCAGCTAGAGTGGACCTTTTATTCATAGTAGACACAATGGAATTTATAAACAGAAGATTAAATAAATCTTTTTAATTTATAAAGAAACAAGATTATAATTAAATTTGTTCTGTTTTAATTTATATTCATCAAAACCAAAAATTTTCTTAGTTCACCCCCCCCCCCCACAAGTTTTACAAAAAAAAAAAAAAAAATCCTTGTTTAACAAGTAGTTTTCTTCCTTGAGTTAAAAATTTAGATTTTTATTAAAATCAGAAATAAAAAAAATATTTGTATTACCTAGAGATCTTTTTAAAATGATTCCAAATACTTTACAGTATTTTAAAAATATAAAAAAATATTATTTAAAAAATCTGTTCAGTCATTCCAGACTTTATTTTAAACATTTTTTAATTTTGTCTGTATTCATTTTTCCTTTAAGCTTTAAATATACATATACACACTATCAATACATTCTTAAGTTGTGAGCCATGAAAACAATCCATCCCAATATTCCTCCTCTTGGTGAAAAGAAAAAGACAAATGACACACACTCTTAACAATAATTTTTTATTTTTTATTTATAAATTGTATACATTTTTTATTTATTTATCAGAGATCGAATGATATTGTAACCCTTTAACACAAAGCATCCAACTGTTAGACCATAAGATACATAGTATAGAACAAACAATCTAAAAGAGTTATATCAGTTCAAACACTATAAGCAACTAAATTAGATCTGAAATATTACTAAAATCTTGGTAATCTCAAACCTTGCTCATAGACAGTTTCCTGAGCCTGGAGCCTAATTCTAATAAATATATGAATGCTGATGGGCTATTGAAAGTTAAGCCTTGTTCTTGAGTCTTAGAGGCTGGAGTAGATTACAATGCATGAAAAAACAATCACATGGTGTCACACCACAACATCATGTTCTTAAATCAATAAAAATATTCTCTATCCATTGGAAGTATGGTTTAACAAATTCCAATAATTAAAAACTTCATCCAATCTCTAAAAGCTTGCTTCTTTTATTCTATTTTAAATATTGTAATAGTAACTTTTAAAATAGGTAGATGAAAATGGGTTTGAACCTGGTTACCAACTATATACAATCATAGATATACACACATATATAATGAGATCTTCAAGACATGTATCATAGACTTTGGTTCAAATAAATAATAAATTGAATGGTTTAATTTGAAGTATATACTAATATTAATCAATGTGACAATGATTTATAATTTAAAAATACAAATACTCTCAAAAGTATTTATTTGTTTTTCAGTTTCAATAAAAAAAAAAACACAACAACTTGAAGGCAACAAATCTCCTAAAAAGAAAGCTTACTTTTGGAAAAGTTTTTTTTTTTAAAAAATGAACAATCATCATTAATTATTACCCCAACTCAGCATATTTCCCAGTGGATTGCATGATTTCTTAGACCAGTTGTTATTAACTAGCATAATTGTGTAAAAAGCATATATTTGGATTGAATTACAATCACAAACTAAATGTATTAATAAAAAAAAACTATTTATTAATATTGAATAATAAAATTGTTGCTTATTTACTTGCAACTATCAACACATACACAAAAATATTATAGTAACAAGACATTTTAAGATATGGTTCAAGTTTAAGGCATTACAGTACTTATAATGATAAGAATTTGCCATGTTAAATATTGAATCAATCACTAACCATAGTTTTTTTTTCAATATGGTCTTTTAATATTTTACTGTTGTCTTCCTTAGTTTTTTCAATAATGATCTTTTCCCTGAACATTGGTGATGTTAGAGAGAGTAAATACAGCAGCAATGATGACATTTAATGAGGTATAGTATTTGCAGGTCTTGAATAACTTGTACAACATTATCCATTTCTTTGCTCATGGCATTATAGATGCATTGCATAAACTTGAGCAATAATTTCTGGATCTGATTGCATTTCCAGGTGGTTTTTGTTTATCTAGCCACACATGGTAGATGATTTTTTTCTAAATGAATTCCACATACTGACTGTTGTAAATGGAAAAAAAGTTTTAGTCAGTGGTTGTTTCTCTCTTCAGTATGGATCACGACAACACTGCTTCAATAATAGACTGCAATGTGCAAAGCAATATGGAATAAACTATGGGCTCCTAGAATTAGAATGATAGTAATTAGAATACTTAAACTGCTTATTTCTGATCTATTTATACGCAATTGATGTTGTGAAACAACATATATGTCACCAATTAGTAGATATATGATTCTTCTGTCATTACAACGATATATATTTTTTAAAAACATTTTCTTTATTTTCTTCAAAACATATTGGGGGTACAAATTTTAGTACATTATATCATGTTTTTTTTTTTATAAATAAAAGAAGAAAAAAATAGCTTGTCTCTTTCTCTATATTTTTTATTTACATTTCATTAACATAAAAAGATTTTCCATTGCAGACTTTCATCAATTCTAACATTTTAATATTTTTTTCAAACCCTCCATCTGCTTTTCTATAAAAATGGACATTGTTTAATTAAAATTTCCATTTGAAGGGCAAATTAAATAAGGTTCAAATTTAGATTTTTTTCTTTTAAAAAAACCTATGCAATTCAAATTCTTTTTTGTATCAAAAGCATTTTCCCTTCTTCCTTTACAGTATTATTATCATTCTCATGTTTTTCACTATTACAAAATAATACTTAATAATCTTTAGGAATGTGCATGAATTATTTTTTCTTTTAACCTTTAAGTGGTTTACACTTTATTTCTCCAGAAACGCACATATACTTGCACACATATAAATGGCCGTTTGTATATTTGTTAGTTAGTTCACATGAATTTTCATAAACACATTTTTTTCCTCTCTGCTGAATTGTATAGCCAATCCGGATGAGTTATATTGGATTTGTTATAGCTACAATATGAACTTTTTTTTAATCAAGAAAATTTTATTGTGAGCTCAAAGAATTACATTATAGCAGTAACAGAGTTATGTTGCTAACAGAAACTATAAAAAAGGTTACATAACCCAATACCTATGGTCTGGGGGTAAAAAATCAACCATTCAATCAAATTGTCCATTACTTCAAGGGCTCCATGTAGCACTGTAGATATATGTTGGAGCTAGTTTTTCATCTGTTTCTGATGGCCTGAAGTTTTGCCAAAAGTAATTTCTTACAGGTCAAGCAAAGTGTGGCATAAATGAGAATGCACCTAGTTGACCAATAGGCAAATAGCAGAAAGGTTATGATTCTTGTCAATAGAAAGATCCCATTGAGTATGCTAGAAGTAAGTCTGGTGAGGAGAGGCACTCTAGTTTTGTATATGGATGTGAACAAAGTCTCTGTCCCATTGCAGTGAGGTACAATGGCTCAGTATATATATCATTGTGTCATCATCCCATTTATATAAAGGGCAAACTATATCCAAGCATGAGAACCCTCTATGGATAGACCAGAAAATGACATGTGGATAGAGTGGTTAATTTTAATCTAAAAACTTCGGATCTAGATGCCACCATTTAAACTTTTTAATGACTGAATGATTGGGAAGGGTTAGCAGTGATGGGATTGGGGGGGGGTTCTTCATTAATTTGATGGTATTTAATTTTCTGTGCATTAACCTGATTAAGTAGAGAGATAAATTTTGCAATATTTAGCAATAAGGATGACAACTGACCCCTCATGGGGAGGAGCGGGTGTTAGTAGGACAGACAGAAGTGAAGCATGATGCTTTCAGAAAATGCTGAGATAGGTTAAGGATGTGGTTATGTGTATGCTGGAAACAAGAGGTTATAGCAGAGTGCAATGATAGCCCATTTAGTTTTGTGTGCCTATGGAGGCCTCTCAGGCTGATGGCTATGGTATTGCCCTTTCCACATAAGTCTTGGATATAGTGAATTTTATCTTTCTGATGAATCTTTGGGAAAAGTTAATGATTGGCATGAAATAAGAAATCCTTGGAAACACCAGGATATTGAGCAGGGAACTTTTTGTATATAGTGACAAATAAACTTTGGATAACGAATCAATGATTTTTTGTATTAAGATGAGAAGGGAGCCCTGTATAGTTTTTGTCATTGCAAGGGATGAGTTTTAGATTAGGAAACCCAGAAATTTTTGGGGCATGGCAGTAAAAGGAGAGTGGATGATGTTGCCAGAGGATATCTTCCAGGCTGAGGATTTATTTAAATTAAAAGTCAGTCCCAACTTGGCAGAAAAAACATAGAGGATTTTGGCAAGGTTTGGGGATTAGCTTTTGTGATAGGAGAAAAACAGCCAGGTCATTAATGTATGCTATGTGGGGGATTGACCTATTGAGGGTGGGTAAGAATATCCCAGGCGGGTCTTGTTCAAGTCTAATTAATAGAGGACTAATGTAGTATAACAGTCAGGATGAATCTGAGTCTTACCACATCTGCTGTATAGGGCACCATCAGGCCATTTGAACCTGGAAAATTTACATAGTAGGCAGATACTTACTGCTAAGATCCAAATTTTATTTTATATTGACTGTTAGCCCATGTAACATAGCTCAAGAAGATGCTTCTTAAAATATATTTTTAATATTAAAAAATAAAATAAGCCACTGCCAATAATAACATACAAAAAAAACATTTATTGATGCACATATACGTATTATTTAAAATTGAGGAATAAATTTATCTTGATTTTAATATTAATTTTAAATTTAAGTCAGTAATTCCGCACAGATGATCAGTTTATAGAAGTTTGTTTTATAATGTTGAGTACAGATAAGTTACATAGATTACTCATTTAAAAACTTCTTAAAAAAAACAAATGTTCAACCTCAGACTAAAAGTTTATAGATAAACCATTGTTTGCTTCCTGATATACAGATGCAATCAATGCAATATAAAAATGCTAGCATAAAACCATGCTGTCAGGAATGTGCGTCTGCAGCATATTATTTGAAGGACATGATCCTCATCCAGTACAGGAACATGTGTCTGTTTGGTGAAGGAATCATGCATATAATATTTAAGAGAAATGCTACCTATGGAGGAGAGTGGTCTATCTGCCAACTTATAGTCCCTATCCATAGAGATAAAAGGGGTCAATGTCACAGGAAATATGTCTGCATCCATTGCAATGCAATGACTACATCTTTGGGTCATGCATTCAACTGAGCTTTGCCCTGTATGCTAAACATGTTTCACATTATATTGATATAAACATCCATACAACCCTCCACCAGCATCAACCTCACTATGAAACAAATAGTCTGAAATTAAATCCCTTCAAAATATACGTAAACGATTAAAATGTAGTTATTAATTGAAAATTACTGAGGGAAATTTATAATAAAGTAAACCCACTGGCACTCATCATAAGGTGCAGCATTGACAACAATAACTTAAAAGATATATGAATAAATATGTTTGGACACTCAGCATGAGGTGTCATATTTATCTATATATATATTTTAAGCATACGAAAATAAAAAAACAACTAAACATTAATCAATCTATGCTGCTCAATCAATTAATAGTAGTCTGTCCAATAGACAGGTCCAAAGAGTAGTCACTACATTAGTTCATCTATTCTTCCATTCCATTCTCTTCCTTGCCCATCTCCTCAATTCCACATAAGCCTTTCCATCTCTTATATCATCCAATAATGTCAATCTCTTCCGTCCCCTCTTTTTAATTCCACTCACCATTCCCTCCAAAACATCTTTCATTAAACTATAATCTCTTCTTAATATATGTCCAATCCAGTTTCTCTTTCTCTCTCTGATATTTTCAATCAATCTTCTTTCCTCATTAACTCTTTTCAAAACTTCTTCATTTGTTATCCCTACTCATCCAACTGATGTTTTCCATTTTTCTCCATGTCCACATCTCAAAAGCTTTTAAACGGTTCTTAATTCTATTACTCAATGTCCATGTCTCACAACCATACAGTAATACACTCCACACATAACATTTAATTAATCTCTTCCTTAATTCTCTTTCCAAAGGTCCACAAAATATCTTCTTTCTCTTTACAAATGTCTCCTTTGCCAATGCTATTCTTCTTTTAACTTCATCTTCACTTCTTCCATCCTCACTCAACCAACTACCCAAATATCTAAATCCCTTCACCTGTTGAACCATGTCATCATGGATTCCAATTTGCAGTCTTTTTGCATCTCTCCCTATCCATAAACACTTAGTCTTTTCAATATTAATCTTCATTCCATATGCCATACATCCTTCTTTCAATTTATTCAACATATTCTGAAGATCCTTTTCCTCCTCAGCAATAAGAGCCATATCATCTGCAAATCTTATACACTTTATTACTCTCCCTCCAACATTTGCTCCTCCACAGTCCAAATAATTATTTAGCATATCTTCTAAATAAATATTAAACAAAACAGGTGACATACTACACCCTTGCCTAACTCCACTTTCTATATTCACTTCATCAGTCTCATTACTCCCAAATCTAACTCTTATCCTTTGACCATTATACATAGTCCATATCAATTGTCTTTCTTTCCAAAATACTCCTTTATCTCTTAAGATAGACATCAGTTTATTCCAGCTTACTCTATCAAATGCCTTTTCTAAATCCACAAAACATATACCAATTCCTTTATCTCTTTCAATATATCTTTCTGCAATTGTCCTAACAATACCAATAGCATCTCTTGTGCTTTTCCCTTTCCGAAAACCAAACTGTTCTTCACCAATATAATAATCTACCTTCCCATAAATCCTTTGAGTTAAAATCCTCAATAAAACTTTAGAAACATGAGACAACAAACTTATTGTTCTATACTCTTCACATTTAACAGCTTTCTTCTTTTTAGCAATTGGAATCATTATAGTTCTTAAAAAATCTTCAGGCCAAACTCCACTATTATATATCAAATTGCAAAGTCCAACTATTTCCTTCATAGTAAATTCTCCCATTTCTCTCAAAAATTCTATAGGTATTGCATCAAATCCAACAGCCTTACCATTCTTCATTTGTGTGATTGCCTTTCTTACTTCATCTGGCAATATGTCCATACCTCTATCATCTATTGCAACATCTTCATTTTCAAGTTCATAACTAATTAAATTATTTCCTCTACTAAACAGACACTGAAGATATTCTTCCCATCTTTTTAATATATCATTACTATCAGTTAACCTCCTTCCATTCTTATCTGCAATCTCACTTGCTACCCATGTCTTTTTCTCCCAAGTGATACTTCGTATTCTATCAAATACCAGATCATATCTTTTCACCTGTTGAAGCCTTTCTATCTCTTTACATTCTTGCTCCAACCACTTTTCTTTTGCTAAATCTGTTTCTCTTCTTAGTTCATTATTAAATTTCCTATATGCCTTTTGCCCTTCCTCAGTATTTACATTCTTCCATCGTCTCCGCACTTCCATCTTTTCCAACATACCTTCAGTTATCCAAGGTCATTTAGCTTTTCTCGCATGAATAATACCTATTTCATTTTTTGCTATTTTCAAGAATCCTTTTTTAATTCTATTCCAACACTCATCAGAGCCATTAATATATTTCCCATCCTGAACAATTCTTTTAAATTCATTTTCACATACTAAACCAAATTTTCCTTTTTCCATTTGTCTCAATTTATCCAAGTCCCATCTTGTGTATCTTTTCCCTCTTTTAATTCTTTTTAAACTCAGCTTTAATTTAGGCATCACCAAATTATGATCTGAATCTATATCAGCACCAGGCAAAGCATGTGAACCCTTAATAGCATTCTTATATCTATCCTGAATCAATATATAACCAATTTGATAATGTTCTCTGTTACCTGGAGCTTTCCATGTATACAATCTTCTAATATGATTTTTAAAACAAGTGTTTGCAATGACAAACCCATTCTCTTTACAAATTGTACAAGTCGACTACCCCTTTCATTTCTTTTTCCAATACCATAATTTCCAACAATTTTTCCTTCCCTACCTTTCCCCACAACAGCATTCCAATCCCCCAATAGCAATATACATGAATTTTTTCCTTCACATTGAATACTTTCTTCTATCTTCTCATACATTTCATCAATTTCAATATCATCATGACTACTAGTTGGCATATAAACTTGTATATTTACCAAATCTCTAGGACTTGCATTTATTCTCATCACCATCAGCCTATCGTTAATACCATCAACCTTTGCCCACTATTCCAAATTTTCTTCCCCACAGCAATGCCAACTCCATTAATTGACCTATCACCACCTGAATAAAATAACTTTACATCTCCACTACTTACTTCTCCACATCCCTCCCACCTCACTTCACTTAATCCCATAACATCAATATTATTTATATGCAACTCTCTTTTCAAATTCTCCAATTTCCCACCTCTCCTCAAAGATCTAACATTCCACATTCCAATTCTCAGTGTATCCCCTCTCAATGAATTATATTTATGAGGATTTCGCAGGTTGACGACCTGAGTAGCCTCATGTCCACTCCTGCCAGGCAAGACACCAAAGTTATTCTTAACTAAGGTCTCAACACCAAACGTAATGATTCCTGTAGACATACTCATAATAAAACAAGGGAATTATAAGACAAAGTGGTTTCCCGTTGCCTTCTTTGCCCAGCAATAAGATCTATAATAGGCTTAGTGTGCTAGCCAAATCCCATAAAATGAAAATCCAACTACCACTTCCTCCTCATCGTTGTCACCTGTCGTGATCTTCCGCTGATTTGGAAGAATGCCATTGCTGACCCAGCACCCAGCGGGGTGTTGACTTATTTAATGACGGTCAGCACTCGCCATTATACATCCACCGTCATAGGAATTTTAGCATTTTATAGAAGTAAACACGCCACTGTCTCCTTCACCACTTCTTGATAGCGAATGTTGTCCCATTGTCAGCGACTGCTTATTTACAGTACTCTGCTTATTCGCAGCTAACCTTCATATCTGAAGTCCATACCCCTATCCGCAACCTGGGGATGCTGCTATCTACCCCCAACTTAAATTTAATACATTTTAGTTAACAGATGAAATAAATAACCTAGTTAAATACAAAAATAAACAAATAAAAAAATGGAAATGATTGAAATAACAAACTTATATAAAAATAAATATTAATAATTGATTTAGAATTCTCTTCTTGGTCAGAGAATATTACTTTTTATGAATTGACTACTTATTGAAGATATATTTATTTAAAAGAAAGTTCAATTGGTAAAAATTTATACTTCCTCTTTGATGTTGATGATTCCTCCAGATTTCATTCAGTTTATGAAAGTTCTTGCTCAGTTTATGAAAGTTCTTGCTGATCCTATTGTTTGCTAATAATTCTTTGGAGACATAACCAATAAGGCCATTTTTTGGGTCAGGAACTGTCATGGTGATGCCTCGGTTGGTGTATGCAAAGGAAATTACATCACAGAGTCTGCAATACAGCTGCAAGATTATATCTAGATTAATAGTCAGTATCTAAGACAACTATTCTGCCTTTTATAATTTTATGGTCCTCTTATCAGAAATTCAAGGGATCAATCTAACATATCACTGACTCTAATGTTCCATTTACAGTCCATGCTGTGACTTCATGCTTGCATTTGTCAATCTAATTTTTTTATTCTCTTATCTGACTTTTTAATTATTTTTAAATGCACAAAGGGCTAGTTTGCTTTGCATTTAATTAATAAAACAATCATTTCCATTTATGAAGATTAAACAGAGAATTCTTAAAATAGAAATTAATATTTATTTTTATTTTCTTTTATATAATTTTTTATTAAAAGTACTAATCTTTAGATCTTTATTTAATAAAAATTTCTTACTTTTAAATACTACTTTTTTTTTTAAAAAAAAGTTTTCCATATGTGCGATAATATAATATGTTAAATATAATTCTTAATTTTCAGTTTTTAATAAAACTTTATTTAAGATTTATTTTCCCCTTTTATAATATGTTAAATATAATTCTTAATTTTCAGTTTTTAATAAAACACTTTATTTAAGATTTATTTTCCCCTTTTATTATTGTAATTTTAAAATAATGTAATGGCATATGTATACCATTACAGATTATAAATAGCAGGGCACTCAGAGGAGAGCCATGTGGAATAGAATTTGTTGGGTAAAAGATGGTGAGATCCTTCCATTCAGGGAGATGGAAATTGACTCTGTTGTTGAGGAAATTTGCTATAATATTGATTATACCAGTTGGGATAACATATTTGGCAAGAAAGTTGGATGGAGCAATGTGTTCTAATGGAATCAAACACACTGGCAATGTCCAGCTGGATGACTACTGGTTTAGATTTCCTAATGATTCTGGTGAAATCGAATATCATTTTGAATAATACTATTGCATCAGTGGTTAAAGAAACCTCCTTGGCAAACTGGTATTGGGATGTGAATGGAAAGACCTTAACCTGTATCTTATCCTTGATTATTGATTCAACTACCTTGATTATTAATGGTGTCATAGAGATGGGATGGTAATGTCTCCTTGAGAAAAAGCACCATCTCTATAGGATACAGGTCACCAATGTCAAGGGGTTTGGTAGATAAAAGATCAACCATTCTATGTATGATTGGAACCAAAAAATGTTCTAGGTGAAGTAGGATAAATTATGGGATGGCATGGAGACCTGGAGGTGTCCAGAATAGAGGATAGTTTAGTACTAATATCTTTTTCAGTAATGCTGTGGTTTATAGTTGTTGATTCCTTGAGGTTAGGATGATTTGACTCATGAGGATATTTGGTTAATTTGGCTTTGAAAAAATTAAGAATTTGTATGATCATGTTTTTACCAGCATAGAGTTTATGGTCAATTATGATGGAGGAGGGAATATTTAATTCATCCTTGTGGCCCAGAGCTTACATAATGTATCCCCTGGATCAGTTAGAGGGCTGGCTTAGGAAGATTCTCAATTTTTTTGTTGAGATGTACCCAGCAATGGCTTGTTGATTAATTTTGTATTGTTGCTTAAGCTTAAGGATTAACTCTATTGAAGCAGGGACTGCAGGTATCTGTTTCAAGGTGTTGCTATTTAAATCCATCTTGTGAAGAAAAAGAAATAGAGATGATTGAGATATTGATTGATGAAGTTTATTTATGATTTGAGTGGCAAATATTTAGGAATTAGGATGGCAACATCTGCAGAGGGGTTGGCCAAAGTTGAGTTATGAAAGGACCCTAGATTGGCAAGTTTAATTAGTAATTTGTGGATTTGAGAATGAGGATAGTTTAGTTTCTACAAGACAGATATGAGGTTTAAATTGGTTAATCCAATTTGTAATTGATTCTATTCCAATCAAGTTCAGGCCATGGATGTTGAAGCCATCAAATTTAACATTCATGTGGCCTAAACTGGAGTGGTTAATTTAACATTCATGTGGTCTGAACTGGAATGGTTAAATTGACCTTTGTCAGATTTAAGCAAAGAGTGCATGGGTGGTCAAGAAATTGGAGGGAATCTAAATTTCACTACTCATTTATTCTGCACTGACTTGGTTATAGTTTTGATATCCCTAGCATCCACTTTATGATTTTCACCACTAGCATGGACCTTCCCAATCAACTTCACTTTGGGTAGTCTGCACTGCTCAGATTGGGCTATTTTTTGGGTACTGTCCCCTGGAACTACCTCCATACTGCTGTCTTTGGGTGTGTGTCAGGATCTTTGATTATATTAGCTGACAAGCCAGATTTCATTCTTTTCAATTTTTTGGTTTTATAACATCATTATCACTATTTATAAATCAATTATTTTAATAACCAAATTTTTACCTACTTCACAATAATTTTTTTATTTTTATCTTTCACAATTTTGTATAATAAATCCAGGAGTTTGTTTTTCAGGCATAAAATTATATTTGGAACTGGAAACCAAAACTTGATCATTCGGTCCACAGTTGGATCAGCATTTGTAATGGTATGGACATAGAAATTGATATGGGATTAAAAAATCAGTTATTTTTTTAACTGAATACTATTAAAACAAAGAATCAAAAAATCAGAAGTAATTATGACCAAATATATATAGAAAGCATAACTTTACCAGAAAATGCTAAAATAACTAGAAGTTATCCTTTATCAAAAAATTCTGGATCATTATATTAATGCTGAACATCATCAATGCTTGGAACCATCAGATACCATTTGTATACTGGCCATCAATAAACTAGTAATTATTATAAAATATATAAAATGACTTTAAAGATGATTTTATCTTAGTACCAACTGAATAATTCTAAAGAAAATTATACAGATTTCCACACACACCCTTACATGCTGGTAATATAAATCCATTATAGGATTGCAAGGACTCTGATTATCATATTTAGGAACAAGAGAAAATACACAATACTTAATTGTTTCCAATCTATTGACTGTCTACATTTGAATTTTTTCTTTGAGTCTTTAAACACTGCTTTAAAGAATCAAGAAATTGTAGATTTTTTTTGCAAAAATAGCAATTTATTCTAGTGGTAATACCACTATAATTAAATTTATAAATTCATTATTTAATCTAAAATAACCTTGCATTAGTTTTCATTGACAACAGATCTTTTATTTTTTAAGTAATTTTTCTTTTCAATTTTTCATTTGGTTTAGAAAAGTGGAAGGTAGAAGAGTCAGAGAGATCATGTGGGAGTGGGATGAGGAAACCAAGAATATGCAATTTACAAAATGTAGTGTAACGGATGGACGACTACACCTGGATTCCACTTGCCCACACATCAGATGTAACAGATGGGAAAATAACTTTGGACTGTGATAATATGCAGATATAGCAACCTGGAGACTTTGAGACCTACCAGGCTTGTAAGGGGAAAAAGTTACATCTAACTATAGTTGTACTTCGGGTCTTCAGGTAGAATGATAATGAAACCTGATGAAATGTTTAACCAATGATTGCATGCACTTTAATCAACTAGCTCTATTCCTATTTAATAATATCAAATGCAATTTAGGTTAGTTCATCCACTTTCACCCCTTTCCGATTCCATTATGCCCTAATATTCAAGCCCAGAGAGAATATTGCTTTTGACTCCCTTAACAGGTATGACTCCTGCACCTATATATAGGTTACAACTAGCATTTATTATATTTGTTTTACTTTAAAGCTTTTATATGACAAGAAAAAGATATGTGTGCATGCATAATTATTTATAAACTGTGTAATGTCAGGACAACTCAATACACCAGAGACTGGAATAATATAAACTCTTAAACATTTATTAACAATAATGAACAACATAAAATATAATAATAGTAATGATAAAAAAAACAATATTATACATGTGTCACATGTGAACCTCTACCATTTTATTAACTAATGATTCTCCAGATCCTACCCTTATACCCCATGGTAGAAATCCATCTATGTCACTCATTCTTTACAAATCATAATTATATAGAAAAATAAACTTTAGTAATTTAAGATAATTGAGATGATGGCTAGCTAAATTATATATTTACTGATTTTAACAATCTATTTAATTTAAGTTCCCCCAAATCATAATTATATAGAAAAATAAACTTTAGTAATTTAAGATAATTGAGATGCTGGCTAGCTAAATTATATATTTACTGATTTTAACAATCTATTTAATTTAAGTTCCCCCAAATTTATATATATGATAGCGATAGAAATTAATACTAGTTGATTGGTCAATCATACTGGAAAAAAATATATACAAGGTTAATCAACAAAATAAACATATAATATGTATTCTGTATCAAGTGTTGCAATTTAATCTTTAAAAATAAATGTAGGAATCTTACCTTTAGCCTAAATTTTATTTACAATAAAAATAGAAAAAATATCTCCCCTTTTTCTTCTTTGCTAATTCTGAAAAACGAGGCTTCAGCATCAGTATGAAAATACAACATAGATAACAAGAATAAAAAAAAATTTACAATATTAATTTCTTGATTAAAATTGTAATTGGAACAAAGTTCATAAAAATCATCCTAATAGAAGTAGTAGTTGATAGTTAGGCATGTCATTCTCCAAAAGCAGTTTCACTTAGTAAATCATTTTCCTTAGCAAGGATAGTTGATGATGTCTCCTGTAGTTGTGTATAGTAAACACCCTGATCCTTAATTGATTCACCATTAAATATTCCAATGCTTGTTTACTTTGGACTGCAGGCATCCTCTTGTGGGTTTTACAATAAAGTAGAAAAATAAATAGAAATTTAATGCAGCTGTTAGGAAATAACATGATGCACAATAGCATGTTTTGCTTTAGCCCATATATTAAAGTACAATTCAATAATTATTTGTAATCATAAATTTATATTGGATAATATAGAAGCACTTTATATATATATATTAAGAAAATTATTTCATTTTTTTTCTTCCAATTTTCAGCAGATTAATTTTCGTTATTCTTTTTGAAAAGATTTAAAATATTAAAAATTACTCCAACAACTTTCAAAACATGCTTTAATTATTACAAAATTTATCAATTATTCTTACTTTTTATTTCACTTTCTTTCTTATGAATTTGACAAAATTTTAGTTACAGCATTTGACTTAAAATTTTTTATGATTTAAATAAAAGAAAAAAAAAACAAAACTCCATTTCAGCATTTTAAATTTTAGTTTAACTGTTGTCTTGTGTTACAGCTGCTATATTATTGACAAGAAGAATGATTTGTAAAAAGTTTATGTTTTTATACAGTCCATACGTAGATCTCCTGAAACGCTGAGATTTTTAACTGCCTATTGTTTAAATACATTTAGATTTTTAACTGCCTATTATTTAAATACATTTCATTTATTACAGATAAAAAAAATAAAATCAGTTTTATTTTCACACACGGCCACCTAACTTAACCTCAGGCTATCCCTAAGTCATTTGATTATAAATTAATATTCAACTTTAAATCTTTAAAAAAATAGGTGCTTGTATTATAGATAGAGATGCCGTTGGATGGCGCCGTTTTCACGCTAAAACTGTAAAATATGACCATTCCCGGGCTGTTGATTATAATAATTTTGCTGTGCTTTTTTGTAATGCGAAAATAAAAACAAAACAAAATCGTCTTTTATAAATATTATTTTTTATTAATGTATACAATTTAAATGATAATAATAAATGTAAAATAAAATCAACAAATTACAATTTGATTCGTGTTTTTTATATTCGATATTTTTTTACTTGTGTTATGACTTTTTTTGTTGTTGTTTAACTAAAAAATAATAATCGTAATAAAAGTAAAAGTTGTTATGGTTAGATTTAGGGTTAGGTTTAGGGTTAGTGTTCTGTTTGTTTGTAATTCTAAAATAAAAAAATTCAAAATCGTAACCGTACTCGGACAAAAGAAAGTCAAACTTTTTTAAACAACAAAAAACACATACAAATGTCTTCTTTACTTATTAAACATGTTTATAATATTTGCTTTTTATTAAATATACAAAAAAACCTGTATATTTGGACTTTTCTTACTGGATATTTTTTTCATACCGCTCTTTTTTACTTCAAAAATATACAGATGGTAGAATCTTCTTTGTCTCATGGAATGTTACTAACAGTACGTTACTTGACACATTATCTAATTGCAACTCAATAAAAACATAGATATTTAACATTTTCCCAAATAAAAGTTCAATATAGTACATTGTAATAAGTCTTATAATTATTGATTGAAAAAATCTGAACATTTCAATAGTTTAAAATAAAGAAAAATCCAATGAAAACAACATTTCAATACAATTCAAATACAAACTCTCTCATCAAGCTGTAATTATTTTATAAATTGTGCGAATTCGGAAAATGTATTTGCTGCTATGCGACATACATGCTGTACTGCGACATGACATAGCGGCCTGCATTCTGTAGCACAACAAAAAAGTTGTATTATAGAAAATGCGGGTTTGAACGTGTCGGCCGCAGAAACAGCATTTTTATGTGTTTTGGCATGAAAACCGTGCCATAGAGCGGTGCCTTTAGCTATAAGTTGAGTACCAAAAAATATATATACATCACAGTTTTTTAATCAAATAGTTTATATATATGTACAATATTACTTTCTAAAATATTGGTCGTATTTTATTTTATAATAAAATAATTTATTGTGCATTATATGTATAAATGTAATAATAACAAACAAATAATCTTCCCATTATTAATACAAATTCCAAATGGATTGGGTTCACTAAGTAGACCAATCTTGTAGGAATATTTGCATTGTAAGCTACTTTTTACAACCCCCTCTCCTTACAGGGTTAGAATTTTAATTTGTCATGAAACTTTTAACACTTACACAAGGTTTGCATTTGAAGTTTGATGGCTTTTTTTACACAAATATAAGAAGGGTAGTAATACCTTTTTCTATTGTTTTCTAAACTCAACTAATCTTGTGAAATATTTTTCAAGGTGAGATTCAAACATAGGTTGTTTTTTAAACTACTGATGGTTATGATTCCATTTTAGATAGCACATATTTTTTTCTTGTAAGATAGGGTTCAAACATAGGTTTTTTTAAACTACTGATGGTTATGTTTTGAGCACACTAATAAAAATGTGTTTCTGTTTCAGATAGCACATATTTTTTTCTTGTTCTCTATCTTGCTCCTATTGGTTCTTATTAGATTTCCTTTGAGGACTAACAGAAGATTGGAGCAACAATCACTTAGTGTGGTTTAACTCTTTTAAATAAAGTGGCCCTAAAGTATCCTAATATCTGCTTTGGCATCCATTAGGGAATACTTCATCATAATTTTTAACCTAACTTCATATCTATTTTTTTACTTATCAGCATTTGACTTTTTTTTCTACACATCAGTTGAGTATGACAATTCTGTAATTACTAAGATTGTCCATAGTATGGTTTCATAATTTGGCATTATATGCCCCTAACTTGTCCTTCCATACCCAACTAAAATGCATTAGGACTTAATTGTTTAACTATTGTGTAAGGTCCTTCATATAGATGGTAAAACTTACTGTATTTATTATCAATTTGCTTATTAGCATGAGGTTTTTTTATTAATCTACACATCAGTTGAGTATGACAATTCTGTAATTACTAAGATTGTCCATAGTATGGTTTCATAATTCGGCATTATATGCCCCTAACTTGTCCTTCCATATCCAACTAAAATGCATTAGGACTTAATTGTTTAACTATTATGTAAGGTCCTTCATATAGATGGTAAAACTTACTGTAATTATTATCAATTTGCTTATTAGCATGACATTTTTTTTATTACAACTTTATCTCCTACTTTGAAAGTATGTGGAGTTCCAGTCTTATTTTTGTTCCTTTTATTAGCCTTGCTTACTAACCGAAGATATGCTTTCTGCACATTTTCCTCCATACTTTGTTTATATCTAGTCATAGGTTAATATTTAGTGAACATGGGAATTGATTGATTAAAATGTAGTTCAGTGGGTGTAAACTCAGTGAATTTTTCATTCACACTCCAGTTGATATAATTAACTGTCTTACCCACCCTTTATGCTCATCCCTTAAGTAAGTCCTGAACAAAAGACCGAGCTCTTGCATAATTTGCAAGGGTTTGAAAGTGGATTCCTAATGGACGTGAGCACATGCTTTATTTGTGATCTTTCCACCCATTTTTTCCATTCTTTGGATAGGAAAGGGGTACAATGGTCTGTTAAAATGGTTTTCCTATCCTCACAAATTGGAGGGTGTCTAATACCTTGATGGTGTACATGGTATTACCTTGGGGTATAAGCAAAAACATATTTAGTAAAGAGATCATAGGTGACCAGTAGATATTTTTGTTTATTAAATGGGGGTAAGGACCCATAATAATCGATCACCAAGATGTCATTTGGTCCTTTAGGTAATATTGATTTTGCAGCATTACAATAATTTTGATTTACTGGCTTGGCTTGAAGGCACACTAGACAATATTTAAGTGACCTTAATGTCTTTATACATACCAGGCCAGCAAAACCAATTTCTTAAAATATGCTGTTTTATGGGCACCGTAGTATCCATATAAACAGTGAATATATTTTATGAGTGGAATATGCAATGTTTCCAGTATTACTACCCTCCACTCATCTGTAATATTATTTACTTTATATAACAGGACCTCATTTTCTATCTTATACAAATCAAGATCTTTTGGCACATTCAAAACTTTCTCTCCTTTCAAAGCTCTCATGATTAAGTTTAAATTATCTTTAAGTTGCAATTCGGGCACTTTCCAAATCATTCTCTACACTATCATCAGTCATTATATTGATATTTGTATTGTAGGCATTCTCTATTGATAAATAGCTGTTCTGATCTACATGGGTTTCAACTAAGCACATCGGCCACAATATTCTCAGATCCCTTGCAATACTGCAGTGTAATTGAATTTCTGCAACAGCAAACTCCATCTAACTAGACGGCTGTTGGTCACATAACTGTGGTTCAGGAATTCATGGCTTTTGTGATCTGTGATAATTATCACCTCTGATCCAAGAAGCATCTGTTGAAACTTTTGGAAGGCCCACACTTTTCCAGTGTTTCTTTCTGTTACAGTATAATTTATTTCTGGACCTTCCAGGAGTCGGCTGATAAAGTAGAAGACCCCAGGTCAGCCATCTTCCTGGATTTGGGATAATGTTACCCCCAATCCGAAATCACTACTATCTGTCTGGACTATAAATGGTTTATTAAATCAGGGAAAGCTAACATAATTTGCTCTAAAAACCCTGTTTTAATATTCTGAAATGCCTGATCCTGCTCCTCAGTCTATTTCTATTTCTCATCTTTCCTGATTAATTTTAATAATGGTTCTGTGTGGTCTGAGAATTTTTGGTAGAAACAATGGTAAAAATTACAAAGGCTTAAAAATGATCGGATTTCTTTTTTTATTGGATGGTTTAGGAAAGTTTTGAATGGCACTGATCTTGTCTGGATGAGGTCTTATCCCATCACAACCTACGACATGACATAAGAAGATAACCTGGTTTGAGACTAGGGTACTCTTCTTGAAGTTAATCTTGATGCCTTTCCAGAAGCACTCCTGGAAAAACATAGTCAGGTGTTGAAAGTGCTCTTCAACAGTGGTAGATGTGATAATCACATCATCCACATATATCGTAATGATCTAATTCACCTCAGGAGATAAGGTCTGATCTAAACATCATATCAAACCAGCACTACTATTTATCAATCCAAATGGCATCCTATTAAAGTGGTAAGTAAATCCCTCATATCGGAAGGCAGTGTATTGGCGAACATTCAGATGGAGTTCAATCTTCCAATAGCTAAAGGTTAGATTGAAAGTGGAAAACACTTTCTTCTTTCTAAATCTCATGAATAATTCATGTATGGGCGGTGGAATATTTCTGTCAGGGACAGTAATTTTGTTTAGTTGTCTAGCATCCAAACAAAATCTCATCAACCCATCTTTCTTCTTCACAGTTATGACTGGTTTACAGTATGGTGAAGAGCATTTGGAAATGATCCCCCAATCCAGCATTTTGTTTGGTTATCTCTTGCCGATACTGGTATGGAATAGGATGTGATCTGGATTGAAATGGTTGGTCATGTACTAATTTTATTCTCTGCTGAAATCCTTCTATCACTCCTGATATCTCTGAAAAAATCAGACTAAATTTATGTATAACAGATCTCAATTTCAAAGTCTCCTCACTTCCAAGCAAGTTAGACTCTGCAAGCTTACTATCTACGAGTGCCTCCAGGATACTAGATATAACACAGTCAACTTCAGGGAGTCCATATCTCAGAAGTAATGTCATCTCCAAGACCTCTTTACTTATCTTACCTACTTTGTTAGAGAAATCAATAATACAAGGTTCAAGTGTAGGAAGTCTGATCCAAGAATGACATCATGGATTAAGCCACTCAATATAAAAGAACACATGATAGATGATTGTTTGACCAACTTTCATTTCAACCCAGAATTGCTTTTGTACAAGTTTTGCTTTGCTATTGTTAGCCAAGGTAATGTGAATAGATTTCAATGGTAAGGTTCCAATTTTTAATAAAAATTTCCTGGTAAAATTTATCTGAGATAACAGAAATCTGGCTACCAGAATCTAACAGTGCTTTAGCTTGTAAACCCTCAAACAAAACCTCTACCATGGGGCAGCTCTGCAAAGCATAGTCAGGTGCTTTGTTTTCCCATGAACACATCATATTAGTGATCTCTTGACCAGGGGTTTGTTTCATGTTCCTCAGGGTATTTTTGGTCTCTCGGGATGAGGAACATAACCTCAAGTACCCTTCTAGTTTAGTTTCTGTTGAATTTTTGGTGTCTAATTACTACATACTGGTTTTGAGGATTTTTTGGGACTATGGAGAGGGTTTATTCTTGTTTTGCTAATATTTGTTTGGTTCCTTTTAGCTGCCCATACATAGGGTGAGTTACTTTGTATGGACTTTCCTTTCCAATGGTTAGCATCACTATTATTTTTTCTCCTTTTATAAGATAGCATTAACAGTAGCCTCTTCTTTCCTTTTTTCAGGTGCCCTAATTGATAGGTTAGCATTGTTCATATCTATATTAGTTAACAGTTCTACCACCAGTTCTATGGTCCTAACATTGGTATACAATAGCAATTGCTCAATCCTGAGTGGTAAGTTTGTCTTTATTATTTCTGATAATTTGGCTTTCATTCAGCAGTAGATATTTAACATTCTTAATTTCTTAACTTGATGGTGGAAGAACTTTGTCAAGGTTTTTCCAGGTGCTGCCCTATACTTCTCTTGGAATTGCTGATACAATAAGGCCTTTTGCTTATCCTTGTTCCAGAAATTTTTCACCAGCAGTATTTGATATTTATCAAAGGTAGATGGGGCCTGAAACAATGACTCCCACCACACCAGCACATTACCTTGCAGATGGCTATATGCAATAACCTTGACAAATTTCTATTTACAGAGAAATAAAGGTTCAGACTCTGGATGGGTTCAATGGGGGCTTCGGTGGTAGATCCCTTGAATACATTTAGTTTGACAAATTGGTTAATAGGGTTCACTGGTGCAGGATGGTAAAGTGTCTTGTTGATTTCTGTGCTGTTAACAGGTGGGGTCAATGCATGATCATCACAGTGTGTTTGATAACTATCTGGAATTAAACCTAAACTAAAGTTAGGAGGATAATCTTCTGCCTTAGGCAGGATGCGACATCGGAGGGAGTTTCTTCAGAAAGATCACTTATCCTCTGTGGGTCCTTAAGGGCAATCTCTAGGTGATGATTCCTACTATCCCTTATTTTATTACTGTGCATCCTTACATCAATCTCAGCATGTTTTCCTCCACTGGTCAGCATCTCTTGGCACAGTTGAGACTCAAGCACTACCAATATTTCATTAAAGGCTTCACCCATGCTATCGATTTCATCTCTTATTTCATGAGCACTTCCCACCAACTTTTCTATGCTGGCTTTGTCCATGGTCGTGTCCATTCCCCCTTTGACTATTCTACCCTCAACTCGATTAAGATGTTGATCCAAATCTACTAGCATCTTGTTGCATGACACAACCTGATCATTTTGTGCTATGGAAAGTTGTTCTATTCTTGATTGAATCTCCTGAAATTCATCTTGGACCTCGGGTAGGAATTTATCTCATTCCACACGCACCTCATGTTTTAAGGTTTCCTGACTCTTATATGCCTCATATTTTGCATCCAATTGTTCCATGACCAGGATTTAAAATCATCTAATCATTGTTGGCATTTCATATTCTTTTCAACAATTTCCTTCTTCATCTCTAACATTCCTTGCTTCAACTCAATATTGTTTTTCTAAACTTTTTCTAATTTTAGGGAAAGTTTTCCCATATCTTCAGACAGCTTAATTTCAACATTATCAATTTTTGTTTCCATTTGTTTTTTCATATCATTCATATCCTTCTTCAATTCTTATTTTATTTTATTTATATCAGCTTTGGTTGCCATATTCTCCATATTATTCATATCACTCTTCATCTCCATGATTGCTAGGATTAGTTGTGCCAAGGCTGTAGGGTTTTGCATAGCCTGAGTTACTCCAACTTCAGGCACTTGAGTAATCTCACTGGGAGGGATCACCTGAATTTGAGAAACTATTCGACTCCCTGCATTTGTAGAGATTTTTCAACTTCCAGTATAGACCCCCATGTATCTGGATCAGTTTAGATCCCACCTTATTACTGGTGGTATCATCTACCATCTCACTGTCACTATTATTTTTCTCTACCTCCAAATGTATCGATTCCATACTACTTAATTGCTTATCACTTCTGGTTATCATTAAATATTTATTTATTTGCAAACTATTTATAGAATATTTATTTATGAATCTATAAATAATCACATGCCACAGTGCATCACACCATTCCCAACTATTGCACTTATCTTTTACCTCATTTTTTTTTAGTTTTTAATAGATCTACTTTTAGCCTATGTTTTTTTACATGCCTAACTCTACTATTTTAGTATCATTTATTAATCACTTAACTATTTATTGGTCTCTGTTTATTGTTCAATCCTCTATATTTCTAATTTAGACTCAATACTTTAGATCTCTTTACTTATTGAAAGTTTATGTGATCTATTATCACTATTATTTTTGATGAAAGTGCTAGTTGTTTGCCAAGTGTATAAGTTCATTTGGGTTTATGTTGATAGAAATATAAAATGAAATGTGACAACATTTTTAAAAAAAAATTTTTTTTTAAACACCAGTCCAATTGTTGGATCACCCTTACAATTATAGTATATTAATACCTAATATACTGGATACCAGATATAAGTGATCATGCCCTACACATTGCATGCCAGATGTAACTATTGGTAAATACATTTGGATACTTAGATCAGATTCAACAATCAGCTGGTTCGATCAAAATGTAAAAACAACTTGCACAAAGTTTATATGTGCTGGTACACCTATCTTTCAGGCCCCAAAGTTGATGGCACCAGATGTAACAGACATCCATACACAGATGTTATGGCCCGAAAATACACTTGGATACCTCTATCAACTGTAATATCTTCATGCCTAACACATTGTGTGCCAGATGTAATGAATGGATGACTATGCCTGGATTCGCACTTGCCCATGCACCAGATGGGAAAATAACTTGTGGACTGTGATAATATGCAGATATAGCAACCTGGAGACTTTGGGACCTACCAGGCTTGCAAGGGTAAAAAGTTGCATCTAACTATGGTCGGACTTTGGGTCTTCAGGTAGAATGCTAATGAAAGCCTGATGAAATGCTTAACCAATGAATGCATGCATTTTAATCTACTACCTCTCTTAACAGCTATGAACAGATACACACAGCAACTCCTGCACCGATATATAGGTTACAACTAGCGTTTATTATATTTGTTTTACTTTAAAGCTTTTATATGGCAAGAAAAATAGACGTGTGTGCATGCTTAATTATTTATAAACTGTGGAATGTCAGGACAACTCAATAAACCAGAGACCAAATTAATATAAACTCTTAAACATTTATTAACAATAATAAACAACATAAAGTATAATAACAATAGTAATGATAAAAAAACAATAATACATATGTCACATGTGAACCTCTACCATTTTATTAACTAATGATATCCAGATCCAACTCTTATACCCCATAGTAGAAATCCATCTATGTCACTCATTCTTTACAAATCATAATTATATAGAAAAATAAACTTTAGTAATTTAAGATAATTGAGATGCTGGCTAGCTAAATTATATATTTACTGATTTTAACAATCTATTTAATTTAAGTTCCCCCAATTTATATATATGATAGAGATAGAAATTAATACTAGTTGATTAGTCAATCATACTGGGAAAATATATATACAAGGTTAATCAACAAAATAAAACATATATGTATTCTGTATCAAATGTTGCAATTTAATCTATAAAAATAAATATAGAGAATCCTACCTTACTATTTATGTGGATAACCTGATGTGAAGAAGGTGGGTTAACCTAAATTTTTTTTCACAATAAAAATAGAAAAATATCTAAGTGAATAATCCCTCCTTTTTCCTCTTTGCTAATTCTGAAAAATGAGGCTTCAGCATCAGAGTGTGAAAATACAACATAGATAACAAGAATAAAAAAAAAATTTACAATATTAATTTCTTGATTAAAAATTGTAATTGGAACAAAGTTCATAAAAATCATCCTAATAGAAGTAGTAGTTGATAGTTAGGCATGTTCTCTAAAAGCAGTTTCATTTAGTAGATCATTTTCTTTAGCAAGGATAGATAGGTACAATGGTGTCTCCTGTAGTTGTGTATGGTAAACACCTTGATCCTTAATTGATTCACCATTAAATATTCCAATGCTTGTTTACTTTGGACTGCAGGCATCCTCTTGTGTGTTTTACAATAAAGTAGAAAAATAAATAAATAGAGGTTTAATGCAGCTGTTATGAAATAACATGCATGCACAATAGCATGTTTTGCTTTAGCCCATATTCATATTAATATACAATTAAATAATTATTTGTAATCATAAATTTATATTGGATAATATAGAAGCACTTTACATATATATATTAAGAAAATTATTTCATTTTTTTCTTTTTCCAATTTTCAGCAGATTAATTTTCGTTACTGTTTTTGAAAAGATTTAAAATATTAAAAATTACTCCAACAACTTTCAAAACATGCTTTAATTATTACAAAATTTATTAATTATTCTTACTTCACTTTCTTTCTTCTGAATTTGACAAAATTTTAGTTACAGCATTTGACTTTTAAATTTTTTATGATTTTAATAAAAAATAAAAAAAACTCCATTTCAGCGATTTAAATTTTAGTTTAACTGCTGTCTATTGTTATAGCTGCTATATTATTGACAAGAACGATTTGTAAAAAGTTTGTTTTTATACAGTTCATGTGTAGATCTCCTGAAACACTGAGCCTTTTAACTGCCTATTGTTTAAATACATTTCATTTATTACAGATAAAAAAATAAAATAATAAAATCAGTTTTATTTTCATACACAGCCACCTAACTTAACCTCAGGCTATCCCTAAGTCATTTGATTATAAATTAATATTCAATTTTAAATTTTTTTAAACATATATATACATCACAGTTTTTTAATCAAATAGTTTATATATATGCAATATTACTTTCTAAAATATTGGTCATATTTTATTTTATAATAAAATAATAATTTATTGTGCATTATATGTAAACAAATAATCTTCCCATTATTAATACAAATTCCAAATGGATTAGGTTCACTAAGTAGACCGATCTTGTTAGGAATATTTGCATTAAAAGCTATCCTTTACAGTAGATCATTTTTAATAATCCTTTTCCTATTTGTAATTGAAAAAAAAAATTGGTTTGGAAATTTGGATTTTGCTTTTGTTTTTAGAAATTTGTTTTAAAAAGGGGTAAAAACTAGTAATTCTACTAAATTTATAAATTCATTGTGTAATCTAAAATATTTTACTATTGGTTTTCATTGACAAATCTTTTTTTTTGATCAACTTTTATTTTTTAAAAAAAGTCAAAGATGAGAAAAAGGAAACAACATTTTCCTATCACATTCTAAGAAATATATATTTTTAATTTGTTAGAAATTAGTTTCAAAATAAACATTATTGGTTTAAAATGTTTCTGGAAAGAATAGTCTTGGTTTTCATTTAAATGGCTGCATTATATTTTAGTTTTTAATTAAAAAATCCAAATCAATAAAAAAATAAGTTTTTATAATAAGCTTTTTTAAATTAATTTGCTGCTGTTTCAAAGCCAGTCATTTTTATTTGGAGTGTTTGACTGGATTTGTATTTAATGTAGTTGAATTAAAGTCCATAAACAATTACCGTATCTTCTTCTCTCTCCTCACTTTTTAAAAGCCAATAACAAAGAAATTAAAAAATTTTAAAGACAGATTATGACTGAAATGAATCTGACAATTACAAATCAAAATAAGTTATTTGAATTAGGTAATACATGCAGTTCACCCCTTCCCTCATTTGTTAAAAAGCCAATAAGAAAAAAAAATTACTGATTTTTAAACACATCTAAATTTCCAAACAAAATCTGTTAATTCCAAATCAAAACAAGTTGTTTGAATTAGGTAATACACAAAATTCACCCATTTCTCTTCATTTTTAAAAAGCTCATAAGAAAGAAAGTCAATATACAAAATTTATAAATCAAATCTCAATTACAAACCAAAATAGGTTGTTTGAAATAGGTAATACTACAGATGATTCACTCCCCTCCTCTTCTTTCTTTCTTCATTTTTTTAAAATCCAAGCAGAAAGAACAAATTTACACAAATTTTTAAGATAGAATAATAAAAATTCCAAAACATATCTGTATATTATAAATCAAAAGAAGAACTTGGAAATTCTAAAGCAATAAATTTTGTAAGCTGATATTATTTATATATGACAAGAAATCCAAAAAAAACTTTGAAACATTTTTTAGAAATTGAAAAAAACAAACAAGTACCACTAAAGGTTCTCCAACCCTTTCTTTGTCAATGAAAACTAATAGAAATAAGTTTTAGATTACATATTGAATTTATAAATTAAGTCATAGGTATCATTACTACAATAAATCACCATTTTTCTAAAGAAATCTTCAAATAATCAATTAGTAATCTCAGTATTTCTTCAGGATGTCAACAATGTTTAAAGAGTTAATAAAAGATAAAAGTGTAAATATTTGATTGCTTACTAAATCAGAACCACTTAGTCTCTTCTAGTATTAAATAGCTTTACTGGAATAACTTAATATAATGACTAATATAGCAAAAATATAAAGGTCTGATAAATATTCTATATTACAAATAGATTATTTTGATTTTGACTATTCACAAACATAAAAAAAAAATCGATTGAAAAAAGTAATAAATGATTACATGCATGTCTGATAATACATAATATTCCATTTGCTATTACTTTCATTAACTATACAGCCAAGATTATTATTTTAACTAAGTTTAAATGGTAAAAGTATATATAATACAAACACAAATGTTAAATATGAGGATTAATTCTCTCAACTTATGATAAATGTACAACAGCCTAAAATATTCTGTCAAACACCTCCCAAACCCCTGACCATGGTTTCGTGTTGGCCTCCTCAGAGAGGTGTCAGGGTAGGTTGCAAAGCAGAAACATGGTAGGGGTTTGGGGAGGTGTTTGACAGAGATTTTTAAGTGGTTTGCATTTATCATAAAGTGAAAATAATCTTATTTATAACTTAAGTTAAGAGATAGGGTCATGTGATCTATGAATTGATCTATGACTTTTATTTTGACTATTTACACACATGTATATTTTAATATAAAAATAATATTTCATGTTTTAATATTGACTTGTCTTTAAAATTATTTTTAACAATATCTCATATTAATTCTCTTTAAAGTTCAAAGTTTCATTGTTCTTTAACTTAAAAAAATATACATTTGGAAATTTCATTAATTTTTTTGTAATTTAAAAGCAAAATCTTTTATGAATAATATAACAAAGTCCAAAGAAAATATGTCTAGCACTTTTTTTTTTATTCTTAGCGGTTTTTAAACTTGTCCAGAGCTTTTACTGGTCCTTTTTATTTTCTTATTGAGCACTTTTTCTCTTTAGCTGGCTCATTTATTTAGTTTAGTCACATGTTTATTTTTACAACTGAATGCAATAAAGGTAACTCTTATTTTTGCACAACAAATAGAAATAGATTTCCATTAATAAAAGAGTCAGTGCTTGAAATAAAATATCACTATGAATATATATTTTACTTATTAGCCAATTTCTATACATGCTTCTTACCTAAATAAAATATCAGTGTAACATTAAAAAGTACAATATAATCAGTGTTTTCTCAGTACTTTTATATGTCATACCATTTATGACTTCCATTAACACTTTAACAATACGATTTAGTGTTAAAGGAAGTTGTAAATGGTATGATATATAAAAGTAGAAAACAACACATAAGAAAAGAAAGAAGAGTATTATATTACTTTTATATGTATATATTGTAGTGTTTTGTAAAATGGCAGACATGTTTGTGCACTCCAGAAAAAACTAGAATTTATTCGTAAGGCTGTTTTTAGATCGCGCTCTGATAGCTGAGGAATTTAATTAGTGCATTGACGTAATGGTGATCGACAATTCCTAGAAATATTTGCTAATTACAAATGTTTCTAAATAAGAGACGTTACCTTATTGTCAGTGCATTGATTGATCGTTGCAGATGTCAGAGAGTGATAAGAAGACTGGGTAACATCTAGCAGTGTAATATAGAGAGCAGTAGAGAGCAGTCACTCAGTTGAGTAGCAGTATTAAAGTAGCGATATCTCATGTTAGTGCTTGCGGTTAATGACCAGCGCCCAGTGGAAATGTAGTTCACGGGTGTAGCTGAAAGAGACCGAAGCGGAGATATTCAGAGCATTCATTGGAGAGCTTCGTTGCAGACCAATTCGTTGGAGAGCATTTGTGGCAGACCAATTCGTTGGAGAGCATTCGTTGCAGACCAATTCAGCGGAGAGATTGCAGACCAATTCGTTGGAGAGCATTCATTGCAGACCAATTCATTGGAGAGCATTCATTGCAGACCAATTCGTTGGAGAGCATTTGTTGCAGACCGATTCGTTGGAGAGCACTCATTGGAAAAGAACAGCATGGGAATTGTATAACGTTATTTGCTGACTGCACAGTATGACTTGCAGTTATAACATTGGCACAGTTATAAGTGCGGATATAGCATATATAACAAACTAATGTATATGCAGGAATCTTCCAATAGGTTGGCTTTTGATATAGATTGCCAATAAGTCATGTCCTGTTAATAGTCCATACAAGATAAATGCAGGCAGTTCTCAGGTCAATCCACTTTCTGTAATCTCCAAACATTATCTATGACAAGCAATGTCAACATAACCACATACTGGGTTATGAGACATCACAGAGAAGCCATCTTACTTTATTTTTCTTGGAGTTCAAACTCAACCATTATGTAAACTAGCTGCAGTTTATCTCCTTTTTTAAAGCTGACTTTCTATAATCATTAGGGTGTCCATATTTCCGCACGGGATACATGGACAAAAAAAAACTTCATTACAGATTACTGTATAATTCTGTAGGAAATAAAAAAATCACAAAACATATAATCACATTTACATTACAAACCTTATACAGTATTCATTTCATAATATAAACTAAAGCAAAAGACAGTTGTTTGTATACATATATTATCTATTAAAATTGTTATATTTTCATTTACCACTGTCAAACTTCCTCCACTCACAACTTTGACGGCATCTATTTCATATTACTAATCATTTTCGAAACTAGAGATTATCTCTAACACAGATATAAACTTTAAACCTCAATTAAAGATTAATATATCTGATTTTTTTATTATTTTACACACAAACGGAGTTATTCAAACAAAATAAATTGAAATCACATATTACTAAGGTACGAAAATAATGGGGAGCCACTTCTATTTGGGTGAAACTATTAATTAACCAATCAAAAAATTAATTATATAATATTAAATGAATAAATATTAAATTATAAAAAATAAAAATTAAATATAAAGTTAAAATTAAAAGTTAAAAAATAAAACCGGGACAATTAACTGTCCCGAAAGAATATATCGAGACACCGGAACAAGAGACAAATCCGGAAAAAACTGGGCGTATGGAAATCTTAATACCAATCATCCCATTAGTTAAATAGTATATGTAGTAAACACATTGGAATTTATAAACGCAGGATTAAGTAACTCCTTTTCTTCTTAATTATATATATAAACATTATTATAACTAATTTATAAAAGTTCTATTTTTAATTTATATAATAATAAATTCACTAAAATCAAAACATTTCAATTAAAAATAAATAAATCTTAATTCTTTAAGATTTTTACTTATTACAGTTTATGCCCTAATTACATATGCATTACAAAAAACAACATTTTTTTAAAGATATTTTTATCGTAGAAAAATAAAAAGTTTTCTTTGTTATATTAAAAAATTTCGATTTTTGTCAAAATCAAAAATAAATAAAATATTTGATCAAATCGAAACTTTTTTTAATATAATATCGAATAATTTATACTACTTCAAAAAATATTATTTAATCAATCAATATTTGCGACTTTGTTAAATAAATACATTTTGTCTATGTTCTTTTCTACTTTTTCTTTAAGCTTTAAATATACATGTAAATATGCACGTAACACCCTATTAAAATTACTCATTCACAAATTATTTTTTATGAGACCAATCTGTCTCAATATATGTATAAATCAATCAACTCTATTAATTAAATGCCTTTCATATTTATATGGCAACAGTAAATCACACTTCCACTATTTACTTGCAACCATCTCTAACCATTTGCGCTATTTTTTATAATTTCAAGATATCAAAACTCGTATGCTCAGATAAAGTGTTAAGTCTTTGTTGGATAATAACTTTGCATCAATATCAGTAAAAAAGTTTTTTTTTTTTTGTTTCAAGGACATTTTAAGACATATTTTATAAGGAACAATAAATTAATAGTCAAAATTATTGGAAATAGCAGTATTGATTCTATGAACTTGAACAGTGTGCTGCTATTGAATTTTTTACAAGAAGTGGACTGGCGATTATAAACGCTTTATTTAAACAGAAAAACCATAATAAATGGATGCATTCATGCCAAAATAGTACCATCAAAGACATTATGAATTAAGTTACCATAAGAAATCAAAAAGGAAAAGACATCAATGTTATATGAGTAATTATAGATGCAGATTGATCATTAAGATTAAATGATAATAGTATTATAATAGAGTTCATTGATGTTTGTTTTTAAAAAGCTATTACTACTCATGCTAATTTCAGTAGCAGCAGTTAAACACTAAAATTGTTAATCTGGATTTTTAAACTGTATATGTGTAACATATAATTCTCTTAAAGAATATATTATAAATGTATTTATGGTTTGGCTAAAAAAAACAGACTGTTTCTATGATAATGATTATATTATTAGTGGTTTGATTAATAATAAACAGAATGTGGGTTTTATTTTCGAGGCAAAATTCAAAGGCTGACAAGATAATTTAATATGTTATATTAAAACTGCAAAGTATATAGTTATTTGTTGATCATAATCATTAGATTTTTTTGACAGGTTAAAAGTAATATATGAATCTGAAGAACAATATTATAATACTATTAAGTCAAGATTGATTTATCTTAAAACAGAAAGGTCACAGATCTTGATGGCATCTCCAGAGATGTTGAAATACAATATTAGCTTTAAGCTACGGAAGATTTTAGGAAAATAACCCATGAAGTTCTTTCATTTGCTCTTATCAAAACTTCTATTGTTCTAATTTATTTTTCCAGATTCTTTCTCAATTAAATTTTCATACTTTTCTTTCCCATTTATCTATTAACAAATTATATTTGTTTATTTAAGATAAGAATTTAGAAAAGTTTTTCTGAGTATCAACAGATAATGTAGATAGTGCACTCTTAGTTGGATGCATCTGTAATTTGATTAGTGATAAACAGAGCAAAACTCTCCATACAGTATTGCCATCTGTGCTAAACAGAGTAATCAATGGATGTCAGAAGGCTTATGCATAAAATCCCTATCTAATGCCTACTCATCCAATATCCCCAGACTAGTTTCTGGCTTGTGGCCTTCATCAGTAAGGAGCTTTGGATATGATAGGGATTTTATGCACAAGCCTTCTGGCATCCATTGATTACTCTGTTTAGCACAGGTGCCAATACTGTATAGAGAGTTTTGCTCTGTTTATCAACAATTAATGTGCTAGTATAGGAGATGTGATCATGTGAATTTGATTAGTATATAAGCACATCAGTAAATTTCATTTCTATGATGATTTTTTTTTTATAATCACAGAACTGTTGGTTTTACAATGAAAATTTATTGAGACTCATTGTTTCTCTAACCTATATTATATAATTTGCACAAATCTCAAAGGATTAGTAAAAATAAGAATAGAATTAAACTACCCTAGCACCTTTCTGAGGAGTGCCAAAGCATGAAACCATTAGTCAGAGGTTTGGGGGGGTTCCTGGCAGAGATATTTTAAATGCTTTCTCTGGCTTAGCATTTTTCACAAAACTTGTTAAGCAATTAACATTGCTCATTGTTTATATCTTACAAGCTTAAAAGAGTGGGGTCATGTGATCTATAACTATTTTTTATTTGACTATTTAGAATTAACTAGAATTTTATATAAAAAACAATTTTTACTTGCAATAATACATGGATATATTTTGATTTTGAAATTTTCAAATATATAATTATCTGCTATTTCTCCATATACGTTGGCAATCTGAACTGCTGTTTCATTAATTTACTATTTTTATAGATTGCATTTCATTCAAACATTCTCTTCATCAGTGAGACTAAAAAATAATCCAATAATCAAAAATAGAGTTTTGAATAAGAATATTTTCTAAAACCAAGATTTATACATATGGCAATCACTTTAGATTGTGCCAATAGGAAAGACTTGCATCTAACCTGAAGTTATGCTCAAGATTAGTGATTTACTAAAATGTTAGACCAGTTTTTTAAAAATTCCAAGATGAACTCAAATAGCTACAATAGCAGTCTTTTTAAATTTGTGTGCAAATATTTCATTTATTTCAGAGAGATGAGTTTTATATCATTTCTTTTTTCAATGGAATCTGGAGATGTATGTCTCTCTTATTATAAACAAGTTAAAGAACATTTGCTGTTGCTGGAAGTTATGAATTAAATATAGGTGACATGATTAGACCAGCAAAAAAGTGATAATGTAGCTAATACAAAGTTCAAGACATAAGGAAAAAAAAAAATTATGTACAAAATTCTAAAAAAAATAAATAAAATTCTCAAAAAACAAAAACAACTTGGTTTTAAATGCTCACCTGGTCTTGCTAATGAGTTGTTTGTAATATGCTTCATTGTTGAATCTCTGCATTGATCATGGTCTTTTAACAATTTACATTTCTTATTTATTTTTTGTATATATGACTATTCCTGGATAGTGTATAAGCTAGTCTTTAATAAAATGGCTATTTCAAAATTTGTGATAATCAAGTTTAATGTTTTTATGACCCCACTAACAGTTAAATACTTTATTAACCATGTGGTCACCGATAACAATCATGTAAGAAATGTTTATACTTTTCTGAAAACTGAATCTATAAAGGTCCTTACTTCCTGAATAGACAGTTATTTTTACTATGATATTTCTAATGTACAATTTTAAATTTCATGAAATAGATATTATTAAAATCATTATACATTTTATTTTGGATGATTAAGCATGCTTCTTGGCATCATGTGTTTCATGTTTTAAAACTCAAAAGATTGATTAATTGAATCTTTAATTGCAGTTATTTAGCTAATTGTGGTTGATTATTTTGTGATCTAAATGTTGATATCCTTTACAGGATAATATCAAGAAACTATAGAGTAATTTAAACTAATAAGTGTTTTATCATTGAAATATAGATACAATTTTCGCAATATACATGGGTAAAAATTGCTTATGAAATATTTTGAAGAAAATAAAATAATAGTAAAATATTTTGAAATAAAAAAAATCTGCACAATCAAGATATATCATTAACAGCAATTTGAAAATAAGTACGATCATTCCAGCTGTAAAAGAAAGATAAAATAATAAAGCAAACAAAAATTACATTAGAGATCTTGTGATGCTTATACAACCCAATCTGTGCTCCACAAATATATCAGTATATAGAAAATGGTGATCGATATTTTTTTTTTTTGATATTTTGTGCTTTTTAATTTCTTCTGCAGAAATTTTTTTTCTGAAATACTTCAACACCATGTCTAATTATAGCTCTCAAGTATATTCTATTTTTTGATATATTTTCTCAATAAAAACAATCATTATTGCACTGCTTTAAAATGGCTTTGAGATAATTCTTATAATATAATCAGAATCTACTTTTTATTTAAGATCATAAAAAAAAACTGCAAATTTAATTATCACAAAGTTTAAAATAATCATGGTATTAAAGACTAGCTTTTATACCACAAAAGAACAGTGACACACACATAAAAAGCATCACAAATCATCAAAAGTCCTGTATCATTCATTCTCTTATGTCTAATTCAAGGAAGGTGTTATTTTATAATAGTGGACTCTATAACACCACATCTACCAAATAGAACACACTGATTGGTCTTATGATTTTGCTGTATTTTTAAAATTTTAGAATATTTTTCTAATTCTTTTGTATTGCATTGATGAGATGTCCAAGTCTCACTTCCATACTATAAATTAGGTAAAATAACAACTTGATATAAATCTAATTTAGTTGTAGTAGTTATTTTTTTTGTAATGAAATGCCCAATTTTTTAATTTTCCAAAACAACAGTAATACATTAGACTGTGCTCCATTTCAAAATCTAAGTCCATCTTTCTTTTTATAAAACTATTAAGAATTTAAATTGACTTCTATTCTCAAATTAATAACTATCCAAATTAAAAGTTGCTGAAGACTTTTTCTCATCGCTGATATAAAACTTGAATTTTTTTAACATGGTCTATTAAAGCAAAGTCTTTATAGTGTAATATTGTAGACAAGGCCAACTCTGGCTATGTCAAATATTACATGCTTCTTAAGTTTAAAATGTATTAATTAATGAGAAAATGATTTTCCATGTTTTTTTATAATATCAAGCATTAATTTACTAAAATATTTTTATTTATCCAATAAAGATACTGATAGTTGCAAACATTTTTTTAAAATAATAATGTGAATATTATAATTTGTTAAGAGTTGTAAAAGAAAGAAAAAAGTATAAAATCAAATAAGTATTTTCTTTTATTCTCTCTCTCAAGTAAGTTTAATTATTTACCAGTTTTAATTTTGAAAAAGTTTTAATTTCAATTTTTCAAAAAGTGATGAAAGATAAATAGTTAAAATTTTATTTTTATTCAGATTTTTAAAAGGAAAAAAAGGGAAGATTTTAACAGTTTGTTAAATTTTGTTTTAATTAATTTGAAATGTTTTTCTTTTCTCTATCTCCAAAACAATAAGCTATGTTTATTAAATTATGGTAATTAAAAAATTATCTTATTTTTAGTACAAGAGGAAACAAATACAGGGAATTTTTTTATAAAAAAAAAAAGGAAGAAATACCTGAACAATTTTTTTTGTAAAAATAAACCCTTAGTCACTGTTTAATTTGATCATGTGGGAGACAAGATATGATTATATGGATACAAGATTGTTACAAAAATATTGAGTGTAGGGTAAGTCAGTAGACCTTGATGTCTTTTGAAGAAGTTATTCTTGATCAAGCCGTTGAAGAAGTCAATACTAGCTGTCAGTTATTGACTCAACTGTTGAAAGAAACAGTAGCAAGTCTTACCTGATCCAGCCATAGAAGAAATAAGCAGTAAATTTGAAGAAAAATGTGTGCTAAGTTTAGATAGAAGCTGAGCATGATCAATGTAATCTACCATAAACCATATTTCTATGCAATAGCATGATTATCTTGTTCATTATATATTAGCTTGACCTGGAAATTAGTTTTTAAAAAAGGATCAATTCATTTCATGTAAAAGCTTGAAAATATTCTATTGCAAAAATAAGAAATTTGACTGTACATTATTCTGAAAATATGTGTCTGTGGTGTATAGAAGACAACAAAAAAACTGAAAATACAACTAACCAAGTAGGATTCAAAAGAAAAATAAATCCATGGTAAAAAAGATATTTTAATGTGCACACTATATTTACATTTACAGATAATTTTGAAATTAAGTAACAAATTGGCAATAATTAATAATTTTATTAAGTATTTTTTTGTTTCATTGAAGCATGTTTTTTTATATTTCTTTCCCTCCAAAATTATAAAAAGGGTTTTTTAAAAACTAATTTATAATTTCCTTATCTCTTATTGTATTAAAAATGAAATAACTTAATGAAAATAATGGTTGATTAATTTAATTAATAGAAAATCAACTAGTTAATCATATTTGCTGTAATAAATTATATAATTTTTATATACAATCTGAGAGTAGGAAATATATTATTTTTTCACAATTTTTCTAATTAATTTATTAAATGTTTCAACAAATGTTAATATCTTTATTCCTCCTGTTATTTATTCTATGAATTGGCAGTGTTGTGACTGAATTTCATTATAGTTTATTGTTTTAGGTATTTTTAAAATTATCTCAGCAAACTATTTAAATTTAAATAGGTTAAGCATATATATTTATATTTCTCTTGTTCAGTCACAGTTGCTAGGGTTTTGTGATCTTGAACTCTGGAGAGCAATAATGGTTAAGTTATATGAATGTAGGGTTTATGTTGGTGTTTGAACATCCAGATAATTTTTTGGATAATGCAAAAATATCACCTTTAAAATCCATTCACTGCATTTTATTTTTGTTAAAGAACATTTTTTTATAGTTGGTCTGCACATTCACATATCTTGTTTCCAGAGCATTGATGATGACTCAGAATGTTACAGTATCCCAGCATTATTTTTTATGATGAGTAATAGGTTAGCATTTAAGTATGTGCATCCAAATAATTGTCATATATCATGACCTAAATTTAGTATTGTTTGTAATGTACCTCTTTTAAATCCAGCCACAAGAAATGACTGTTGATTATTATTAGTATAATTTCTGGCGATATTACAGCTTATAAGTATAGTTGTTATAATTATTACTCTTTGTTGATTTCATGCTCATGTTATATTTATTACATTATTATTTGAGAATATTACATATTTATTTGTCATTACATTTGTGATTAGTGGGAATGATGATGTTTTCCCATTTCCTCCATGTTAGCCTCTTTGTCCATTCCATTATAATATCTTCCATGCAAAATATAACATTAAGTACATTCCATAAATCATCTTTTAAAATGGCAAAAGTAGCACAATTATCAGCATACTGTAAATCCAAAATGTTCTTTTCATTTTTGAATTAAATGAAAAATTCCACCATCAGATCTTATTGTATCTTAATTAAATTCATTAAGTTGCATATAACAGTTCCAAAAAACCTACCATAAAATAAAAAAAACAATGTTGGAAAAACAACTCATCCTTGTTTAACACCAAATTCCATTTCAACTGCCTGATTTTTAATGGTAAGGCCTTCCCCTCTTATTCCATCATATAGAATAATACAAATAAAAACTTTGGTGAACAATCATAATTTTAAACAATATATGCCTTGGCCAAATCAATAGAAGCAAATAGATAAAGTACATTGTTGTGCTAAGCATTTTACTTGCATTTATCTGACAACAAAAAACATACGTATAATGCTTCTTGTTTTCTAAAATTCACACTGAATCTCTGGTTACCATTCATTTAAGACTGAAAACAACTTGTCCTCAATATTCTTCTTCCATTTTTCAAGCAATAAAAATCACCAGTATAGTTCTTCCTGGTTATATGAAAACATACTGAATCTCTGGTTCATATTTATTTATGATGAGAAGCAGCCTATTCAATAAAATTCTTAAAATCTTTTACTATAATCAATGATAATATTTCTCAATAATTACTGTAAAGTCTGTTCTCTTTATTCTTAAAAATTCAACCAATACAGAATTCTTAAAATAATGCAGCACAACTTTCTGAGTTTATATGTTCCTAAAAAATGCCAATTTTGAAGCAAACATATCAGCAGCATATTTTAAAACTCCAAACAATTTATCACAGCATGCAGTTTTAAGATTACAAGCAGCTGTTTTGATTTCATTAAGATGAATATCTTTGTCTAAATCTAAACAAATAAATAAAATTGACAAAACCTTAACAGAGTTGCTACATAAAGTAAATTCACCCCTGAAGGGAGCCAAAGGCAATATTCTCCATGGACTTGAATACTTAGGCATAATGGAATCCAAAAAAACGGATGAGGTATAAATGAACTAGCCTAAATTATATATAGATTTAATGAGTAAGCCAAGAACTAGCTCAGTGGAGGTGGATATCATTGGTTAGTTCTTTCATCACATCATCACACCAGAAGACCCTGAGTCCGACCATAGTTAGATGTGTTCCCCCTCTTCTGGTGGAAAACCTGGACTGCTACATTACTACACCTATATTTTTGCCTTGGTTTCTAATACTTATTTCACTTTCTAGAATAGTTTTACATTTAAATATTTCATCAGCGATTTCTTTCACCTGCTGATGACATACCTTATTAGCTAAGCTAATTATTTCTTGTTCAAACAGTATATCTCCTAGTACTTTACTTTTTAAGTTTTTGCTTTTGCATGAGATTTTGTATTATTAATATCTACAAATCCATTTACTTCTGTTTCTAATCATGACTCAATCCTTTTTTCTTTTCAAAAATATACAGTACATATAGCCATATAATTCTATAATTAAAATCACTTCTTTTCTTTTCAAAAACTTTATTTGATGTATATATATATATGCACTTATTTCCAACGTTTCGACTATCTTTACTCTATAGTCATTTTCAAGGATCTAGAAAAAACATTACATTATAAACAAACTTCACATAATAAAAACAAAAATAATCAAAAACAATATAAAGCATATAAACCCCATAAAATTTAAAAATAAATAAAATACATTAAAATCAATTAAATTAAAAACACAAAACATACACCACACTTACTTGACTCCCTTCTCAAAAACCTTTCCCTTTTTACATTTTTTATCCAAAAAACCAATTGTTACAATAAAAAACTTATTTTCTTTTTCTTTCTTATATACTTCAAAAATGAATTTATTTCCAAAAATAATTCTTTATTCATGTCTTATCCAATTCTATTTAAAACAGGTTTATATCTTTTTATATATAAACTCTCTTTTACCATTCTTTCTTTATACAATCTAACCCCCTCCAACATTTTAATCTTAAAATCTGTATGTCCAATTTCCTTACTATGTCTATTTACATTAGAATTCCTATCTCTCAAATGCTGTTTCAATCTTGTCTCTAATTTGTTCTTTGTTGTACCAATATATGATACATCTTTATTCTCTTTTTTACAATCCAAACATTCTATTTTATAAATACCATTCATGTTTTCAACATTCCTATTTCTTATCATATTACCTAAATTACATTTCCTTTTATATACTGGTTTCAACCATAAACCACATTCCTTACTATATTTCTTATTCATATCCCTCATTATCTTTTTAATCTTAAAAAAAGTACTTTTTGACACTTTATACCCACTATACATAAATTCCTTCTTTTTTCTCAATTTCCTCTCAATTTTGTCTATATTCTTTTTTCCACATAATTTATTAATAATCTTAATTGGATAATCATTTTTTATTGCCTCATTTTTTATACACTCCATTTCCTCCCTAAATAACCCCTCCTCTGAACATAGATTAATTCCTCAAACTATTCTATTAACAATATTAATCCTATGTATGTATTCAATATCTGATTCCCAATTACTCAATAATCCATAAAAAGTATCTTTTCTAAAAATACTAGTCTCAATCCCTACTCTATAATTTTTTATAACTTTTTTAATTTTAACATCCATATAATTAATTGAATTATTTATTTCTTTTTCCATTGTAAATTTTATGTTTTCCTCAATTGAATTAATATATTTTAAAAAACATTCTGATTTCCTTTCATTTCCATTGAATACCAAAAAATAATCATCAATATATCTCACATAAAATATAGGTTTGTATCTAGTATCACCAAAATATCTTTTTTCAAAAAAATCCATATATAATGATGCCAGTAAGCCACTTAAACAGTTTCCCATACTCAGACCTTTACACTGTTTATAATATTTCCCATTGTATACAAATACAACATCCTTACAGCATACACTCAACATGTCATATAATAAATGACTTTCTATTTTAATATTCTTATTACCATCCTTAATATACATTTCCATAATTACTTCAACCGCTTTATTTGGATCTATATTTGTATACATATTGCACACATCTAATTTTACAAACCATATATTTTTTACATTATTGTTTTTTTCTAAAAAAACTTTTAATTCTTTTATAAATTCATATGAATTATTAACATTATTTCCTCTTTCTTTCTTTCCATATTTTTTTAAAACCTTAGTAAATAACCATTTTGATAATTTTTCATAATATGCATCAATATTATTAATTATTGGTTTCAATGGTATCCCAATCTTATGCGTTTTTGGTATCCCATGTATCTCAGCATCTTTAAAATCCATCCTCTTCAATTTCACTAAATCATTCACACCTATGCTTCCTTTTGAATACATTTCTGTTATAAATCTATTTATTTCTTTATTTTTCCCTACCCCCTCATTCTTCTTAATCCTTTCAAAACAATCCTCTTTTAATAATATTTCCATCTTTTCCCTATACTCTTCTATCTTCATTACCACCATACTGTAACGGTCAGAAAATGTGTGACTCGTAAACATAGTGCAGAATTCGACCACCATACAGAACAGCAGCACCATCGAGTAGCGAAGCCACCCGTGGATGATAACATATTTATCGTTCCCATACATCCCCCAACAACCCCTCTGGTGGGCATTAGTAAATTTTTTTTTGGCGGGGGTGTGGGGGGGGGAAGAGGAGTAATTTTTTTTTTCGGTTTAAAAAAAAAAAAATTAATTTTAAACTTAATTTTTTTTTATTGAAAAAATTTTTTTATAGGGGGTGTATAAATAAAAAAAAATAAAGGAAAAAAATTTTAAAAATTTTTTTTAATATTTTTAAAAAAATTAAATTTTATTTTTAGGGTTGAGTTGGGGTTGGGTGGGGATTTTTTATTTTTATTATTAAATTTTTTTTTTTTATTTTTTTTTTTTTTTGTTTTTAATTTTATGGTCATACCTTGGCAGGAACAAATTATTTTATTATTTTGGAGACTCTCAGTGATCGAGAGCAAAGCTAAAGTTTAAGTGAATGTCTCCAGCAAGTCTAAGATGGCCTCTTTTTTTTTTATCTTGATCTTTCACATTTTTGTTTAGATATTTTTAGGTTCTACTTAATCTGCCCTGAGAATAATCAATGCATTTAGTTGGTTTTTAAGTAAAGAAAGCTGCCGTTCTATTGTTTACATTTTACATTTACTAATTAATTTTGGGGAATTTTTCTTTAATTAATCTATTATCTATCACTGACCGATGCTTTTAAATTTCAAAAATAAAAAGGGAACATAAGATTATTTTAACTTTTAATTAAATATTACATCAGATATTTTTTTAGAATTATTATTAAATGAAATTTAAACAAAGCAATAAATATGAACTTTATAATCCAAAATAAATGATTAAAATTATACAAAATTATATAACTAAAAGAAATCTAAATTATATTATTTTATCCCTATTTATTGCGTTTAATTTGAGATCGAAATGTGTGCGTGTTTATGCTGAATTCTACATATATTTATACATTCTTAATATTGTTACACACACAACTCGATATCAAAAAGTTTAAATTTGGGCGGGATACACCGGTCAGTGAGAGACGACAGAAAAAGGTGAAACTTAAGATTCGAATACGAATCTTACTGTTTCATTTCCCTGTACTTCCCGTGAACAATTAAGGAAGAACAAAGGAGGCAAGAAAGAGAAAAAAATTTTACATTATATAATTTAAAGACGAAAACATTATTATTGTTTTTACAGATATATTGAAATATAGAAAGCAGAGATTACATGAAGCAACGAACAATTTATATACCCGGATCTAGAATTTATAGTTTAATTAAAATGGCCTAATTTGGCCGTGTCTGGTTAAAATCATAGTAATAATTAGTTAAACTGAATGTATATATATAAAAAAATTCTTAGAATAGGAGTAGTTAGTATAATATAAAAAAAAAAAATTTAAGAGTAATAGGAATTAAAATAATAATATATATAATAATAAGATTTCTATCTAAAACCCTGTTTGACTAAAGTACAATCCATTCAACCAAGTTCATTATATCAAGTTCATTTTAATATTTTCATATACGTTTAATCCGTCCTAATGGTCTAATATTTTTACAACCCCGGGTCAGGTGGATAATACCTACATGGTTTGAGATTACGGGCATTATATGTCCCTTTTATGGTATCTCCATCTTTTATTTGAATGCCTGTCATTAATGGTTGGATGGTTAGCGGCACGCTACGCTGGATCGTTCTAAATTTCCACTTCCCCACATTCCACCAGTTTTTGGCAGATCCCTGCAGATGGTAACTAGCTATAGCTATCTGCACATCTAGCCCTTTCTTATAAAATTTTAAGAACTTCTGTGAGCTCTCTAGGTAGGTTTGAGGTTTTTCCCTTATTTCCACTCTAAATATTTTAACGTGGACCATCTTTGTTAAGTGGCTTTGGTATCCACTGTCCGTTTTACCAAAATGCAAACGTGTTGGTGTTATGCCAGTGTCCATCTTTGTCTCTTTTCTACTGCTTTCACTCAACGGTTTTTGTGGGCCTTCATCTATTGGAATAAGGTCTATTTGCTCATCTACTATCATAGGTTTGTCAAGTATTTCTAATTCCCTTTCCTTTTCCATTTCTTTAATTTCTTCTTCCTTTTTACTAGCTGGGGATATTCCAATATGTTCCTTTATGGCTTCTCTCACTCTTATCTTTTCTTCTTCTTCTCTCTGTTTTGATTCATCTCTTCTTTTTCTCATTTCCTCCTCATACACTTTCTTCATTTCTTGCATATTCTGTCTGAGTATTCCCTCAATGAACTTGAAATTAAAGTCCATTGATGCTCTGTATTGTTGCGGAGCTTCCCTTCGCTCGGGTGTCGACTCCAAAGCTTCAGATAAATCTTCTTGCTGTATATCAATATTTTCTGATTCCATTTTCTTAATATGATTTTTTTTTATACCACTAGCATTTGACTACTCCCCACCGGTATATTGGCCCTATAACACTCTTTCACTGCCCTCACCTACTCTACATTGCCCTATCTATATATTGCTGCGTTTAACATATTTAACATATATATTATAGCGAACTACTGGTAACACGTATAATAAGCTACTGCTGTCTATGATATATATATTTGTACTTTAACAAAATATTTACTATTAACATATATAACAAGCTTCTGCTATCTATGCTATATATATAACGGTGTTTTAATAAAAAAATTCAATGCTACTTGCTTTCTCATTTAACGACTGATTACTTTTTTTTTCTTGACATATATATATATAAAGCAAAATATTTCATTAGATCCGAGTATTTTCGTTCCTTCTTAAATTACACACACATCCCTGCTTTCCTTAAATTTGTTATTACGCCTGCTGTCCTTTCACTCACTCGACCCACATTATTTCACTCGATTTACTCTTTTTTCATTATTTTTATCAAAACAAAATCGTATATATATATAGAATAATTAGCGCTAAAAGAAATTTATATGCGTTATATTTTGCTCAGGGTATATATGGGTTTTTTGTATCGAACGCCCCATGTTGGGCGCCAAACTCTAAAAAAAATTTAACTATGTAACGGTCAGAAAACGTGTGACTCGTAAACATAGTGCAGAATTCGACCACCATACAGAACAGCAGCACCATCGAGTAGCGAAGCCACACGTGGTACTGAGTTCGAACATAGTTTATCGGTTCCACAATACAATCCATGAAACAACGCATCTGATGCGATATTAGTAAATATTTCCTTAGGCACAGTGGTCAGGGAAATGCAAGAGATTCATGATTTTATTCTCGAGTTAGCCAATAATCAAACTAATATTAAACATTCATATTTACATAATCGAGGAAATATTATATAGAATGGGTATCGAATAAATGAAACGTAACTGCAGACATATAGTTTAAAATTATTTATTAATACATTTTAATAAAACATTGATTAATAATATTTTAAGGATTGAAAGCTTCAGTAGCGGAATTTGCGACATGATTATATTTTAAAGAGTACATTTATTTATTTAGACATTATTTTATATTGAGGATTTCAGTAGCGGTATTTCCGATACTGAAATGTTTACAAAAGGAATACATTTATTTGAAAGCGTAATCTAGCTACCTAAAATTCTCGAGTAAGTATTTCTAATGCATGCCTTGGTGAATTTATACCTTTGCAATGCAAGAGTCTAAAGTAAGATTTAAGAGTAGCGGCAGACATATATTTATTTAATTAAAATATTTATTTATAACTAAGGGCAAACATTTATTTGAGAGTGAATTACGAAGATAATGCAGAGGCGGAGTGATATATAGAATAATAGAATTGAGCAAAGGAACACGTGGTACGCTTTAGAAAGGCGATATGGAATGGCAGTATATTGAAACTGCAATGCCGCGAATGGGTTTATAAGAATGTCAGGCTGGTCTCTGCCCCGACCCGACGAAGTAAGGTGTCACATAAGCATAACCAGGGACAAGCGGTCCGTGTCGCATTTTTGCCGGCTGGCTGCATGACGTTGTCAAGTCCTACGGGAGCACCCATTATGCCCGCTTGTGTAGGACGACTGGGGTTAATTTCAACCCTGAAGAATCCGGAAATTTCACGGCGGAATGGGTCATCGCGTCTCTAAAACTTAACACATGTATACTTATAAATGATTATGATAAGAGTTAAATGGATTTCTAATTCGGCCCGACATTATCAACATTTACTAAAGAACGTTGGTGACTCTCAAAGAAATGTAATTCTATGGAATTATTCATGATGATTTAATAAATACCAAACATATATAAGTTGGGAATTATTATAACTAATACGTCAGCCATTTGCGAAGTAGTAGACCCCTGCATTACAATAAATGAAGCATTGAATGCGTGTCGATTTATATGAAAGTTAAGTTATTAAAGAAAGTAAATATTAATGAAAATTTGACACGCATTCATTGTTTTAAGCGATCATAGATTTAAACTTTGAAAATTGAAATAATTATGAGCATGCAATAATTAAATAATAACTATAGATAGAAATGTAGATTATAGAAATACGCACCCAAGACAGAATGAGGTAAGCTAGATTAGTAGAGAAATTTACACATTAAGTTAATTATTCAGTTTTAGTTATACAAATGATAGTTTTTACATTTTATAAATTTAGATAAGTAATATGAAGAATAGCTATAGCATATTATTAGAGTACTCTAGAGTTTGAACACAGACAGGTACCTGTTTTATAAGAAGTTTTCCGAGTCCATTGGTTAAGTAGCAAATAGTGCATGAGTGGCAATTCTTTCTTGTATTTAGACGTTTCATTTTACTTTCACAGCAGCAAAAAGTTCACGAGTGGCAATTCTTTCTTGTATTGAGATATTCATTTAATTTCATGGCAGCAGCAGCTTTCTCATTCATTTCAGGCAGCAGATCTTCATGGTGAATTTATGACGGGCAATGGAAAGTTCGCATTCGATAGGCCATCTCCCGGTGGAGAATAATCTAGGTGCTTTACTCGGTCATACCTTGGCAGGAACAAATTATTTTATTATTTTGGAGACTCTCAGTGATCGAGAGCAAAGCTAAAGTTTAAGTGAATGTCTCCAGCAAGTCTAAGATGGCCTCTTTTTTTTATCTTGATCTTTCACATTTTTGTTTAGATATTTTTAGGTTCTACTTATTCTGCCCTGAGGATAATCAATGCATTTAGTTGGTTTTTAATTAAAGAAAGCTGCCATTCTATTGTTTACATTTTACATTTACTAATTAATTTTGGGGAATTTTTCTTTAATTAATCTATTATCTATCACTGACCGATGCTTTTAAATTTCAAAAACAAAAAAGGAACATAAGATTATTTTAACTTTTAATTAAATATTACATCAGATATTTTTTTAGAATTATAATTAAATGAAATTTAAACAAAGCAATAAATACGAACTTTATAATCCAAAATAAATGATTAAAATTATACAAAATTATATAACTAAAAGAAATCTAAATTATATTATTTTATCCCTATTTATTGCGTTTAATTTGAGATCGAAATGTGTGCGTGTTTATGCTGAATTCTACATATATTTATACATTCTTAATATTGTTACACACACAACTCGATATCAAAAAGTTTAAATTTGGGCGGGATTCACCGGTCAGTGAGAGACGACAGAAAAAGGTGAAACTTAAGATTCGAATACGAATCTTACTGTTTCAATACTAGATGCTTTATCTCCCTTCAAGAACACCATATCATTATATTTACTTTTCATATTCATAATCATTTCCCATTCATTATCATAACCAGATTTATCACTCTTATTCCTTTTTATATCATACTCCAATACTTCCATCCTGTATTGAAATTCCTTCGTCATCCTTTCATACCCATATCTTTTTCTCTCATTACCATTATTCACACTACTTAAATCCTTTAATCTATCTATCATTAATTTAGATTTTGCCTCTATTTCAAAAATCTCTTTTTGCATTTCAATTTTTCTCCCAGGTATATATTTTAATCCTTTTTCTAATATTCTCTTTTCATCCTCTTTAAAAACTTTATCTGTTAAATTAATAATAAAATTATATTTATCATTATTACATTCCTGTCTATTCTCATATTTATTTCTATTATCAGATCCTTTCCCAAATTTACTCCTAGCTTTGTTTTTATTCTCACATATATCCCTTTATTTTTGTCTCTTATTAATCTCTCTATTTTCTTATTTTGTCTCAAAATCACTCTATTCTTAAAAATACCCATTTTATATATAACAATATTTTTTAATAATTCTTCTTCCTTTAAATTAATTAACCTTCTCAATTTTTCATATACATCTTTAACCCTCTTTAAAAACCTCTCTTTATCTCTATATAATATACGAATATATCTTTTTACTAATTTCATTTGCAATCCATAAACATATTTCACATCAAACATATTCTTAATTACTTTAATTTTTGAAAAATTTGGTATTACCCTATTATGCAAACAATTCTTCATAAAATTAATATCTAATTGTTTTTTTACCACTTTTAATTTTAATTTCACCCATTCATTAATTACCTTTACACATATATTACTCATATTTATATTCCCAATGTTGTTTTTTAACAACATAAAAAACCTTCTCATATTTATGCTTATACACATCTTTTTTTAACTTATACCTTTAAACCCTATCATATATGCAGTTCAATTATTTAATAATCTATATAATAATTTCACCTTCTAATAACATTTCTTCAAACCCCCCCCTCCATAAATTATAAACCATAAAAATAAAAAAACAAATAAAAATAAACCAAATCACAAAAAAATAAAATAAAAATAAATATAATAAAATAATAAATAAGTAAAAAGTCCAATGAAATTGTAATATATTTTCCTCTTCTTTCTTCCTCTGTTTATATCCTATTCTTCTCCGAAAAAGTTCTTATTTCCCCAAATTGCTCAAAAAAACTTTCTGTACAAGTTTACTGATTGTGACAAATCCATTTACTTCTGTTTCTAATCATGACTCAATCCTTTTTTCTTTTCAAAAATATACAGTACATATAGCCATATAATTCTATAATTAAAATCACTTCTTTTCTTTTCAAAAATTTTATTTGATGTATATATATATATGCACTTATTTCCAACGTTTCGACTATCTTTACTCTATAGTCATTTTCAAGGATCTAGAAAAAACATTACATTATAAACAAACTTCACATAATAAAAACAAAAATAATCAAAAACAATATAAAGCATATAAACCCCATAAAATTTAAAAATAAATAAAATACATTAAAATCAATTAAATTAAAAACACAAAACATACACCACACTTACTTGACTCCCTTCTCAAAAAACTTTCCCTTTTTACATTTTTTTATCCAAAAAACCAATTGTTACAATAAAAAACTTATTTTCTTTTTCTTTCTTATATACTTCAAAAATGAATTTATTTCCAAAAATAATTCTTTATTCATGTCTTATCCAATTCTATTTAAAACAGGTTTATATCTTTTTATATATAAACTCTCTTTTACCATTCTTTCTTTATACAATCTAACCCCCTCCAACATTTTAATCTTAAAATCTGTATGTCCAATTTCCTTACTATGTATATTTACATTAGAATTCCTATCTCTCAAATGCTGTTTCAATCTTGTCTCTAATTTGTTCTTTGTTGTACCAATATATGATACATCTTTATTCTCTTTTTTACAATCCAAACATTCTATTTTATAAATACCATTCATGTTTTCAACATTCCTATTTCTTATCATATTACCTAAATTACATTTCCTTTTATATACTGGTTTCAACCATAAACCACATTCCTTACTATATTTCTTATTCATATCCCTCATTATCTTTTTAATCTTAAAAAAAGTACTTTTTGACACTTTATACCCACTATACATAAATTCCTTCTTTTTTCTTTCTTTTTTCTCAATTTCCTCTCAATTTTGTCTATATTCTTTTTTCCACATAATTTATTAATAATCTTAATTGGATAATCATTTTTTATTGCCTCATTTTTTATACACTCCATTTCCTCCCTAAATAACCCCTCCTCTGAACATAGATTAATTCCTTAAACTATTCTATTATTAACAATATTAATCCTATGTATGTATTCAATATCTGATTCCCAATTACTCAATAATCCATAAAAAATATCTTTTCTAAAAATACTAGTCTCAATCCCTACTCTATAATTTTTTATAACTTTTTTAATTTTAACATCCATATAATTAATTGAATTATTTATTTCTTTTTCCATTGTAAATTTTATGTTTTCCTCAATTGAATTAATATATTTTTAAAAACATTCTGATTTCCTTTCATTCCCATTGAATACCAAAAAATAAAGCGGTTGAAGTAATTATGGAAATGTATATTAAGGATGGTAATAAGAATATTAAAATAGAAAGTTATTTATTATATGACATGTTGAGTGTATGCTGTAAGGATGTTGTATTTGTATACAATGGGAAATATTATAAACAGTGTAAAGGTCTGAGTATGGGAAACTGTTTAAGTGGCTTACTGGCATCATTATATATGGATTTTTTTGAAAAAAGATATTTTGGTGATACTAGATACAAACCTATATTTTATGTGAGATATATTGATGATTATTTTTTGGTATTCAATGGGAATGAAAGGAAATCAGAATGTTTTTTAAAATATATTAATTCAATTGAGGAAAACATAAAATTTACAATGGAAATAATTCAATTAATTATATGGATGTTAAAATTAAAAAAGTTATAAAAAATTATAGAGTAGGGATTGAGACTAGTATTTTTAGAAAAGATACTTTTTATGGATTATTGATTAATTGGGTATCAGATATTGAATACACACATAGGATTAATATTGTTAATAATAGAATAGTTAGAGAAATTAATCTATGTTCAGAGGAGGGGTTATTTAGGGAGGAAATGTATTGTATAAAAAGTGAGGCAATAAAAAATGATTATCCAATTAAGATTATTAATAAATTATGTGGGAAAAAGAATATAGACAAAATTGAGAAAAAAGAAAGAAAAAAAGAAGGAATTTATGTATAGTGGGTATAAAGTGTCAAAAAGTACTTTTTTTAAGATTAAAAAGATAATGAGGGATATGAATAAGAAAAATAGTAAGGTATGTGGTTTATGGTTGAAACCAGTATATAAAAGGAAATGTAATTTAGGTAATATGATAAGAAATAGGAATGTTGAAAACATGAATGGTATTTATAAAATAGAATGTTTGGATTGTAAAAAAGAGAATAAATATGTATCATATATTGATACAACAAAGAACAAATTAGAGACAAGATTGAAACAGCATTTGAGAGATAGGAATTCTAATGTAAATATACATAGTAAGGAAATTGGACATACAGATTTTAAGATTAAAATGTTGGAGGGGGTTAGATTGTATAAAGAAAGAATGGTAAAAGAGAGTTTATATATAAAAAGATATAAACCTGTTTTAAATAGAATTGGATAAGACATGAATAAAGAATTATTTTTGGAAATAAATTCATTTTTGAAGTATATAAGAAAGAAAAAAAAATAAGTTTTTTATTGTAACAATTGGTTTTTTGGATAAAAAAATGTAAAAAGGGAAAGTTTTTTGAGAAGGGAGTCAAGTAAGTGTGGTGTATGTTTTGTGTTTTTAATTTAATTGATTTTAATGTATTTTATTTATTTTTAAATTTTATGGAGTTTATATGCTTTATATTGTATTTGATTATTTTTGTTATTATTATGTGAAGTTTGTTTATAATGTAATGTTTTTTCTAGATCCTTGAAAATGACTATAGAGTAAAGATAGTCGAAACATTGGAAATAAGTGCATATATATATATACATCAAATAAAGTTTTTGAAAAGAAAAGAAGTAATTTTAATTATAGAATTATTAATATCTACCTGTAAGATTTAATGTGCTTAGATTTTTTTCAAATTTGACTCTAATACATTCATCTGTATTTATGAATCAAAGGATCTCTTTTCAGTTTATAGCAAATTCCTTTCTGCAGTCATTCCAAAAATAGAAGATACCAAGTTAGGCTTATAGCAAATCTAGCATATCTGTTGTTTAGTCTGGATTATATATAAACACAAATCTGTGTAAATGCATTTTATAATATATATTTATTAGTAAAACATGAATACAAATATACACTCATATTTACAATCTATTTTAGATGGTTATACACAATCTATTGTTGGCGAAGTAGAGCTTTTAGTTCTGGGTGAGCTATGAAAAGAACTGCAATTGCCTTTATATATTTTCCTACAACTACCAGCTGTATCTTGGCAGCCTGCCTCATGAGTAGGTACAGTGACACTTCCAGCTATATTACGACAGCTTATCTCATGCCAATGTTTAGTTCCAGCAGCTTCCATTCCTGAATGTGGACTTGCCTCGCTGCATTAATTGTTGGTTTTAATAGCTGGTGTCTGGAGAACATGAATACTGTTGTTTAGGCTTAACAGTAGTTCTCTTGATAACATATATACTGCTTTTCAGGTTTAATTAGTTCTCCCTGAGTATGTGTTTTGCCATTTAGCTATGTGACTATTATTGGAAAATGAGGATTCTGTGTTTTAGCTTTGTGATAGCCTTCAAAAAATCTATTTATTATCAGATCCCCATCTTTAATGAAAACATTTTAATTGAGTATCATTGCCTATTGGCCTATTCTTGCCATTGGCTATGCATTATCTATCTGTAAATGCATCAGTTCATGACAATGAATGCTCACTATGATCTAGATAAGGAATCTAGAGTAATCCATTATTTGAAGGGAAAGTGAGATATGATAATATCCATTCCTCAACCTTACCTCCTCTGGACAACAAATTTAATGGAGAATAGCAGCTATGTTAATCATAAATATTGACAGCTCCTTGTTTACCAGTGTCACTTTCTGTTGTATTCTTGGAGTTTGTACAAGTAATGTTTAAAATACAATATAACAATTGCCAAAACAGAGAATCATTAATATAAATAACATAACTATTGCCAAGTGCTTTCAACTCCTACAGGTCCTTATCAAGGCAGTAAAAAACTCCTATTTTCTCCTAAGCGATAAATTCAACATTTCATTGCTATCAAATTTATCGCTTAAGAGAAAATTTGAAATGTTGAATTTATCTCTTAGGAGAAAATAGGAGTTTTTTATTGCCTTGATAAGGACTCTTAGGAGTTGAAAGTGCCTGACAATAGTTATTTTATTTAGATTAAGAAGTCTTTGTTATAGCAATTGACAAATTGTTATATTGTATTTTATAAGTTGTATTAACAGAAATATTATATTGATTTATTGTTTACAAGTAATGTTTGTATATTCCATTACTTTTAGTACTACCACTGTATCCTGCTTTATTATTACTGTTATCATTTCTATGACTTTAACTAGTAAATACAACAAGAAGGACAGCAAGATTGACCATTTCTTTACCACTTCTGTATTAAGTAGAGGCCTCTCTAAATAGAGCTGTCTAAACTACAATCTTTGCTCAGCGGAAATTGTCTCAAAAATCAATTCCTATTAGATTGTCGGCAGAAAGGATCTCAGCCAATGATTGCCAGCTTATTAAGCTTGTCCCCATCATAGCTTTAATTCTCAAAGGCATGAATTAAAAATAGAAAAATGGAACTGGAATTGTTTACATTTAAGGTACTTAAAAGATGGTAAATGTGATTGTCCAAACACAATCCCATTGTTAGCTAGTTTAGGGAGATGGTCAATGGCTAATGAGTATGATAACCAACCCTTACATTAAATTAAGTAACTGAAGAAAGAAAAGAGGAAGACAGAAAAGACTGTTTCCTTTAATAAACCTACATTTTGTTCTTTAAGACAAGAGATATTCTTAATTAATCAGTCTATTTATTAATAGTTAACCCTTATCTTTAAAGATCATTCCATTATCTGGTCTATGAAATCTGTTGATAACCTGAGCATAACACCTGATAAGTTCTACTATATTAACTCCTATTAAATTACAGTGCTCTGATTTATTGTAGATTAAAAAGAAAATACTAGAAAACAATTAAGTAAAATTTTATAATTAAAAAAAAAACAAACAAATTAAGGTGCTAATTAGATTAAAAAGCGATTGCATCCACATGTGTTTGAAGGGTTTTCAGAATTTACTTTTGATAAAATCGGTATAATTGCTAAAAATTTTTTTATTTAAAAACTATGTGTTAGAAAAAAAGAAAACATGTAAATTACTGCTGTATTCTTTAGTCATTAAACTCGAGTTCAAGATCAGAATATTGTCTAAATCAAAATATATATTATATAAATAATGATAACACTAAAATTTATAACTTGACTTGAGATTAATCGTTTATTAGATAAATTTTAAGTAGCGTTTAACAATGAAACATAATATTTTACTACTGTTAAAGATAAGGGAAATGCGTACTTTTATATACAATAGGAAGTTGAATTGCTTCTGATGTTGCTACGTAAAATTAAATCCTTATCAATTTTATTATCCAAGAAATAATTTTTTATATTTTAAAACCAGGAAATACCATTACTAACAATCTATGGACCATAGAACAAATTGAGATATGAAACGATTCATAGCAAAAGAATGCAAGCCTATTCATCAAACTACAGTAGCTCATTGCATCATCAAATCACATGATTGAAAGTATATGTGCGTAAACTGTATTTAATTTTTTTCTCATTGTTATAGAGCCACAAATATATTGAATTAAACTTTTTTTACAGACTTATTTAAAAGGAATACTTGAAATTATAATTATTTTCAGATTATTTAATTACGTGAGACTGTGATGCAGTCGCCATATTAAATTTTGTATTATATCCAAAATGGCTAAGAAGACTTATGATCTTCTCTATAAGTTATTATTGATAGGTGATTCTGGTGTAGGAAAAACATCAATATTATTTAGATTTTCAGATGACGCTTTTAATACAACGTTTATTTCAACAATAGGTAAGTTTAGTAATTTCAGATATAGTGTTTGAATTTTACTTTAAGAAAAATAATCGTGAAACTGTATCAGCGCCACTTAACTAATCATATTTTGTTTACTCTGTGAGCATTTAGGGTTATTATTATTTAAATTATAATTAATCAAATATTTTTAAAAAGTTTTCTACTTGTTTTATTTAGCTATTGATCTTAATAATTGAAAATTTAAATAATAAAAAACAAAAGCGAAACTATATGAATTGTAACCCAGTCTTATAATGGTTTATATGCGGTAAATTTGTTTGATTTATTAAATTATTTAAAACATTTAAATTAAATATACATTTTGTTTTAAAATTGTAGATTGAGATATTTATAATTGTAATTAAGAGTAATATTTTATGAGGCAAATGAAAGTGAATTATTTTGTAATTTTTTAAAATAACGTTTATTGTATATTTTGTTGACAACGAGCTTAGGATTTTTATTCTTCGCGATGTTTTAATTCCTCCCTTCTTTTCCTCTAAGTTAATTATTTGGAAAAAATTAAACTGAAATTGTTTTTTTTTTTTTAAAAAAAAAGGAAATAAATCTTATCGGTATGATTACGTTGATAAATTGATATGCCCCTCCCCAATATATTTATACCTAATAAACTGTATTATTATCTTAATTATTTTAAAAAAGTAATATAGCTAGCTATGTAAACAAAAAAAAAATTGTTTATTGATATTTTTTTATAAGAAAAATAAAAGATGAAATTTGAAATTAATAATCCCTCTCCCATCCAGTAACATAAAATAGATTTTTATATGTATATATTAATTAATAAGGTATTAATAATAAAAAAAAATCTCAATTTATAATTTTATTAATTTAATTCAGTTACGTTAATGATGATATTTATTTAGTTTGAGTAAAATTGTGAAGATTACAGAAAAGTAATTATTAATTGCTATTTACTACTAATAAAAAACTATTAGTGTAATAGAATTGTATTTTAATTTTATATATGTTTAAAAGTTAATATAATGTATTATCTTGTAATAATTTATTTAGAATATATATTATAATTTATAAAGGAATCGATTAGAATGTGGATTTACTAGAAAGAAGTTTTATTAAGTCTTTCAGTTCTATTATTATGTTTATCAATGCTGACCCAATAGTTTTGTTAATCTGGGCAGATTCACAAAAAAAAAAAAACCCAAAACAAACAAAATGGAAAACATTTTTCATTTAAATTTTAACTTTGTGATTGCTCTTAATGTATACATAATATGTCTAATTAAAATAATTGATATTTCCCTTTAACTGATGCTGACTATAGTTCCCCTAAATTTTTGCACCCTAGGTGACTATCTAGTGCACCTTTAACTCAGGTGACACTGTTATCAATAAAATATTAAATTTCATTTTTGTAATAAATAAAGATAGAAACTGAATGGTACTGAATTTTGATGGATATCTGTAATATCTAGGAAGATCAAATTCAGCTGGTATTTAATAATTCTATCATATCACACACAAATCCAAATGTTTATTTCCCTCAATTTCTCAAAATTTGTCCATATTTCTTTCCTCCTTTTAAGAACAACATTAATTTTTCTATAATTATATTATAATCAGAAAGCCCAGACAAAGTGTGAAATTCTTTAATAGCATTTCTCTGCCTTTTTTATCTTAATATATAGTCTACCTGATATCATTATCTCCCAGGGTTTCTATCTGTACAAATCCGTGATAATTTTTTTTAAACCATATATTTATAATCTTAATTCCAGTCATTCAACAAGATATAAATATATCCCTCTCTTTCCCTCTCTTTGTATTATTTCTTCCATTTTTTCCATACATCATTAATTAAAAACATTATCAAATTATTTAATACTCTTTCCAATGACAATGTGAATATCATTCTTTGCCTTATTACTAATCTCATTTTTTACTTCACATTCCCCCCATCATTCTTACTTAATCCCTCAATAGCTATATTATTAGTATTTATTCTTTCAAGTTTTCCACTTTTATAGCATTCTCAATAGCTTCATATTTTATGTATCCATTTGTAATGTCACTTCCTCTCAGTTTATTATTTTTTATGGGATTTCTTAGAATAATGATCTGAAGAGCCCCATATTTTTTCGCTGGAAAGACATTCAAACTGCTTTTGATAAAGTCCACATCTCTGTATTTCTTGTGTGCTCATGTTCATAATAAACAAGGGAATTATATGGCAAATATTTTCTTGTTGCCACGCTTGAAGTTTTTCTTTTAATACAGATCAACTATCATTACCTTCCTCTTCACTGTTGTCATTATAAATGTTTGGTTGATTTATTAATATGCTCTTGCTGACCTATCATTCAACGAAATGGTGTCATATTGAATAGGGATCAGCTTTTATTACTAAACAGTCAGGGTTATAGAAATTGGAACTCATTTTGATAGTCCACTATTGTGAATTGATTATTTACTTGTTTTTGTAGCTTATTTACAGCTAACTTCATATAACTTCATAGCTATTTCCCTACCCACAATCTGGAAATGCACTGAGTAGTAAGTATAGGACTGTGCTCTGGATTTTTTTCTATTCCATAAAAAACAAATTGTTTAAGTTGAAGTGATTTATATAGAAAAAATGTATAATTTTATCACTTAGCTGATAAGAACTAAATTTTGTATTTCTGATGGTTATGTCAGTTTTAAGTGGGGAGAACCTGATTTTGTTAAATGATGATCAATAAATATATAACAAAATCATGTTATATTAAAAACTTTTTTATTCTAATTGATATTTATTTATTTTGTCTGGAGTATTAATTATTTATATTTATAAAAAGACCAAAAAGTGTTGCATAAAAAAGAAAGAAGAATCTTTTGAATGTTTTCAAATTAATGTGTTATTTTAAAATTAGTGTGTTATTTTAAAATGTATGTAGTGGAAACATGATATCCATTATTTTATTCCAAGACTCCTCTTATATACATGGTCTACTGCTTGTAATAGCTCACATTTTGTTGACATGAATAGCTTACTGAACTTGTGTACTGTACTTTTCAACATATACATATGCGTAACAGATGTTTTTTTGTGTGTACAGTATGCATATATAAATTAATATTATAATGTAGACAATTTTAAAAATAATATAGTTATTAATAATAAATTGAGAGAGCTCATCTTGTTTACCATGTATGTTCACACATTCACATTTATTCAAAAAATAAAAATAACAACAAACTTATTATATTGTATCTATTTTTTTTTTTTACATAAAATGAATAGCAAAATGTTAGATTTTATCACAATTAAATATTCTCGGAATAATATCTTTCTTTTTAATAACTTTTTTCTCTCAATGGAAACAAAGAATTAATCTTATTGACAGATTAGTTGTTTAGATGTTTTCAATGTAAGCTTATGAAACTTATTAATAAATCGCATAAAGCACTTTTAAGATAGAAAAATGGCTACTGCTACATCATAAATTTATTTAATTTACGAATTTTACTTTGTTTATTTACATTTTTTTTTTTTTGGATAACATATAGTTGAAGTATGTATTGTGGCTTTAATATATAATTTTTTGTATGCAGAAATAAAATGGCATCTTACATTATTGTTTGGCAATAAACCATAGTATTAATAAACTAAGTTATCTAGACAAAGGCAAATGTTGAAAATAAAATTTTAGTATTATTCCAGGGATTTTATAAAAATTTTTGCAAATAGTTGTTAGTATTTATCATCCCCTTCCCTTTGAACTTTCTATCTAGAATGGAAATTGATTTTTAATGGTTTAAAAATTAATGCTATGTTTTTTTTTTTGAAATGAATTTGTCTTGTTATTAGAACTACTCTATAATAAAATTTGCAGCGGTTGTTATTAAATATTTACTATGAAAGTTAAAACAATCCGATTTTAATTTAATTGCAAATATTTTGTTTTTGTCATATGTATATATTTTGATTAATAACAACACAATTGAATAATTTATTTAAGAAGATAGGTAAAAAATAAAAAAGATTGAAATTTGAAAAGAATAATAAAAATTAGTTGCAAATAAAAAAAAAGCACAAAGTTAATAATTTCCCTCACATTTTTAATTTAAAACAGGCAAAACTCAGAGTGGCAACTACTGTATGGAGAGTTTTACCTGTTTTAACAGCTTGAGCAAGTATAAGAAATGATGATCATGTGATGTTTAGCGATTTCATTCTAAATTTCCAAAAAAAGAAAATAAATAAAAACATTTAAATATATCTGAGTAATATTTGCTGGTAGCATGTTTAGGTCTAAAATGATCATACATAGAGTGTGGATGATTTTCTGTAACATCAGTGTTTAAAAAAAATTTCTCTTTATAAACAAAAATGATTTCTAATATCTATTTACTACTATTTGCATTGCCAACAAAAGTTATATTATTTTTTGCTGCTTTAATTTTTTTTCTGATAAATTTTATGTAAGGATGTGTTTATAATTCATCAAATTTAAAAATCATTCAATAATCAAAAAATTATTTTTTCTGGATAAACTTTGTTACATTTTCATTTGTATAGTATTTTTTTTTTTTTTAATTACTTTTTTTTTTTGGCAGATTCCTCATTGTCTTCTGTATTTTTTTTTCAAATCTCAGTTTCTGTTTTTTTATTTATTAATTTCATACTTAGGCTGTAAATATGACATTTAACTATTCTAGAATCAGGGGTGAGCAAAATTTTTTGACTGTCGGCAACATAGATTTCTGTAGATATCTAGTGGTCCCATGTAAAAAAGTTTTTATTTTGCAATACATGAGATTCCATGGTAAAGTCTTGCATAATTTGTTCTGGGCAATTGTAGAATGATATCCAGTGTCATGTGTGTGGTTCATATGTGAGTGACTGAAGTATGAAATGAAAATTTTGTGATGAAATTTTAGGACCACAATTTTTGTGGGTTAATTCAAATGCCTATTGTTTGGCAACAAAACTGTTTAAGGGAACATCTTGTTTGAAGCAATGCAATCCCCTTTTTAATAATAATTTAAAAATTAATGTAACATGAGAAAAAATTTGACAAAATTCATAATTTTAGATATATTTGTTTGAAACAATTTTCTAATAAAATTTTTCCAAAATATATCAAATAATTGGCAGAAATTCAAACTCCCAATAGTTTGTTAGTCATACATTTTATGAAAAACTTTATTAGATAAAAGTTATATAGAATTACATATCTCACATATTTTGTTTGAAGAATAAGATCCTTTAATGCAAGCATAGTCCCTGGCTCACAATCTACTGAATACTAAGTAGATTTAGAAATTTATCATGTTAGCAAACATGTATTGCTTTTTTATATAATTTAACATTTTTGTGGTAAAATTTGAAAGAAAATCTTATACTTGTGCATAGCCTGCCAGTCACACAAATAATCTTTCCTGAGGGCTGTGGTTTTCCTATTTTTGCATGATGGTATGAAAACTTTATTACAGTGTAATGATCATATAAAAGTATTAAATGAAGATATGGCAATGTAAACTCCTTATCTCATTTAATATATGAGCAAATTTAATAACTGAATAATTTTCTTAATATAATCGTACCTGTCTAATGGACAATTATTTATTGAAGAAATTGGTATGTCTAATTAATCGATTATGAAAAACTGCAAATCAGAAAAAAAAATAAAGGAAAAGAAAAAAAAACCTTGCAAAAGTGACAATTATTTATAATATTTATTAGAAATTGGTTTACCTTTTTTTTTATTTTATTTTTTCTGACATTATATTTGTTTATTGATTTTATTTTTTCAGGATCATTAATTGATTAACATATACCCATATTTCTATAAAATATTGATATTAGATTTAGTAAGATTATAATAAAACAAGAGGCCATTACTTTAGTAAGATTATTAAAAAAAAACTTAAAAAACAAAACAAAACTGTTACTCAAATCACAGCTGTTAATATTTACATTGTAACAAATAAAAATTTTGGAATTAAAACTAAAAGCTCACATAACTGTTCTCACAATACTACACAACTTGGAATTAGTAAAAATGGCTATTATGTCTTGTTATTATATATAACAATAACTAACAATTGTCAGCATGAATTTAAAGAAATCTTAATAAGTGAAATTTTTTCTGAATGCTTTGTCAACATTTTTTTTTTTTAACAATTTCTACAAGGAATTAATCAATTCCACAAATATTTAGAATTTTTTTTTTACAACTCCCATAAGGAATTAATCAACTCCCCAATTATTTAAAAACTTATACTTGCTTTATAAAATACTTGCTTTATAAATTTCTTCTTGTTTTTGATATGAAATTTTTTATTCTGCTCATGTATTAACAATTATTAGATTTTATTTTAAATTGATATATTTTTATCCCATTTCTTTTTACAAATTTCATCAAGCCTACTTAAAAGTTCATTTTGATTATCTGCAGATATTGCTATAATAGCAAATTTGTGTTAACTCCATTCTTATCAAAATGATAATCATTAAGCATTTAATCTAAATAAATATATTTAACTTTTCACAAAAAATATCTTGCATCTTTTCCTATTGTAATGATATGATCTTGGCTATTTCTAGCAGGGTCCTATTTTCCAAGACTCCTACATCAATCAAGCTAAAATTGAGGGAATCAAATATTCTAGGTATTGGAAAGAAAAATAATGTAAAAAAAAAAAAAGATTCTCTTGATTGATGTCTTAGACTTATTTGAATATAATTTAAATTATATTTGGGTGATTAAATAACATGTTTATTCATAAAAAGATATGTCAAGTTTGTAAAGCTTCATGTATGCTATTATGTGCAAGTTATAAATTTTTTTTTATATGTACATGATGTAATGCTGCTTAATTTTGGTTGTCATCTGATCCTTCGTGTCACCCGCTAGAGGCGCTATTTCTAGCTAAATTTCTAGAAATATGCTGTTTCCGCGGCCGCACCCAAGTCTTTAAGCATTTTTTCTAAAATAAATCCTAGAAAGATTGTTAACTCAGAGTTAAGTGTACTTTCTACGCTAAAAGGTAGAGTGTTAACTCGGAATTAAGTCTTCTTTCTACGATAAAATTTAGAAAGAGTGTTAACTCGGCTTACCGGCTAACGGTGTGGCTTTTTCCAATGCTAAAAGCAGAGGAAAATGCCGTAGTTGTTTGTGTCACGCACTATATCGTAATGCTGAGTTATGTATTTTATTTAACAATATTGTAGGAGGGTGTGTTAATGTGATCGTGTCAAAATTATTTAAATTTTCATTGGTGCCTTTTTTTTTTTTTAAGACGAATTGATGTACTGTTACATTTTATCAATTTTAACAGTAGTGATTGTTCCTCATAAATTTGTATTCCTCCTAAATTTTCGATTAGGGTGGGGTAGCGTAAAATTTTAAAAATCACGCTTTGAGTCATGTTTTAGCGAGAAATTTTCCGAGACAAAAAGTATGGCTAATTCCCACAACAGAAAACTTGAAAAGATGGGAATTGCCAGACACAGAAGCCGGCGCTGGAATATTTCTACAGCAGAAAAAAAAAAACATCCTGCTGCTGAAAGAAAAGATTGGATTGTGCGGCAAATATATGCACATTTGAGGTCCAAAAACATCTGCCGACGGAAATGTTCACTTCGTAAAGGCAAGCTTGTTTGAGGGATTCTAAATGGCCTTCGTCAAATGTCAAAAATAAAAGAAGTAACTTCAATTTTTATTTAAACGTACATCCCTTCTTCTCCCAATAATTGTTGTCGTCGGCAATCAAATATAAAATAAAAGAAGTAACTAAAATTTTTATTTAAACATAGCCCCAAAAAACCCTCTTCTCCCAATAATTGTTGTCGTCGGCAATCAAATGGTCAAATAAAAGGAACGTCAATTATTCTTTAATCGTATAGAAAAAAAACAAAAACCCTCCCACTAACTGTCGTCGGCAATCAAATGTAAACAAATCAAAGTAAGACAGTAAATTATTAGTTAAACATAACCCAAATTACTATTTGAACGTACAACAGTAAATTATTAGTTAAACATAACCCAAATTACTATTTGAACGTACACCGAAAAAGACCCGCTCTTATCAATCAAAATTAAAGAAACCTAGACTATTATTGTCCCATTGTCAAATCGAATATTATTTGGGAAAACCTAAATAATTTATAAATGAAAAAAAAAAAGAAAGTCAAATCGGTTTTCAATCAAATGGTAACCGATAGAAGTCACTTAAATTTTGATTTAAACATACACACAAACAAAAAAAAACAAACGCAAAACCCTTTCTCCCAATAATTGTTGTCGGCAATCAAATGTAAAAAAATAAAAGGAACATACAATTATTCTTTAATCGTAAACAAAAACACCCCTCCCACTAATTGTTGTCAGCAATCAAATGTAAAGCATTAAAAATAAGGTAAACCGATTATTTTTTAAACGTAACCCAAATTACTATTTGAACATACACCAAAAAAAGACCCGCTCTTGTCAATAAAAATGAAAGAAAACCACAACTATTATCTCATTGTCAAAAATATTAGGTTTTGGGCAATCCAAAACCATAATTTATAAACGGAAAAAAAAAAAAAAAGTCAAAACCGTTGTCAATCAAATATAACTGATAAAAGTAACTTCAATTTTGATTTAAACATACACAAAAAAACAACCTCTTTAGCTCCCAATAATTGTTGTCGGCAATCAAATGTAAAATAAAAGGAAGGTAAATTAGTATTTAATCATCACTCAAAAACACCCACCCCTCTCACTAATTATTGTCAGCAATCAAATGTACACCACTACTAAAAGTACCGTAAACTACTATTCTTTAAACGGTTACACCCCTTCTCCCAATAATTGTTGTCTACAATCGTACACACAAAAAAACACCCCTTCTCCCAATAACTAGTGTTGGCAATCAAATGTAAACTAATCAAAGTAAGACCGCAACTTATTATTTAAACGTAACCCAAATTACTATTTGAATCTACACCAAAAAAAAACACCTGCTCTTGTCAATAAAAATTAAACAAACAACAACTATTATTGTCCCATTGCCAAAAATATTTATTTGTAGAACCAAAACCATAATTTATAAATGAAAGGAAGTCAAATCGGTCGTCAATCAAATGTAAACCGATAAAAGTAAAGGTTTTCATTTTTATTTAAACATACACACACGCGCGCAAAAAAAAAAAAACACTTCTCCCAATAATTGTTGTCGGCAATCAAATGTAAACCTATCAAAGTAACGTAAATTATTATTTAATCGTACACAAAAAAAAAACCCTCCCACTAATTTGTTGTCGGCAATCAAATGTAAACCTATCAAAGTAATGTAAATTATTATTTAAAGATCCATCAAAAAAACCCATCTTAAATTTTGTCAATCCAATTTTACAAAAACAGTAATACTATTTTTAAAAAAAACACAAATTACTATTTGAACACACACCAAAAAAGACCCTTTGGTAAAAAAAAAATAAAAAAAAACAACTATTATTATCCCATCGTCAAAAATATTATTTGGGAAAAATAATTCAGAAACGAAAGAATGTAAACTTTGTAAACAAACAACCAAAAAAAAAAATCAATATTAATAGAGAATCGCTAGCCCGGGAACGTTATATTAATGTGTTTTTTGGTTAGAAATCGTGCCTCTAGCGGCTGACTCGAAGGATCAGATAACAACCTTAATTTTTTTCTTCTAATAATTAAATTCTATCAAAAAAAGAAAAAAATAATAATGAAAGATAATTAGACAGTTTGATGAAAGTTAAATTCAATCAAACAACATATACATTAAGGACAATTAAAGGATTAAGTTGGAAACAAAAAAAAGGGGGGGGGGCAATAGATTGATGACAAGTCAGAGAAAATAAAAACAAGTTGTTTTTGGGAAGAGTGGTCCTGATGGGACATAAGCTATAAAAAGAGAAAGAAGAGGGGGAAAACATCTGTGGAGAACCAAAGTTTACATTGTTAGCTTCATGTAGCTTGAAAAGATTTCAGTTCTAGCTTCTGAAGCATTATACATCATCTAATTTTGACCACTGATAGAATACTTTTCAATAATGAGAAAAGCAATTAGAATGTTGAAATACTTTGAAACTTTGAAGTAAAAATAATAAACATGATTTGCTATACCCATTCAATGTGTGACAGTCAGATCCTGAATGATATAGCTTTACCAATTTTGAAGAAGTACCTATTCGGAGATGGAAATATGAAATATAACTTTTGCTTACATGAAAACTTTCTCATCATCTACACTTGAGTAGCCCATATATTTAAGCAATAGATTATCCCAAAACCAAGGAAAAGTCAACTCAGAATGAACCACAGGGTCTTTAAGATCACACTTAAACCTATTCACTGGTAGTAAGATTTTAAAATTGTTTAGAGACATCTGGAGTAAGAATTTAAATTTATATGCATATAGAAAAGAGCCTTCGGATACCATATACATTTCATATATTTTAATAACTGTATTTCTTGAATATGGATATTGTTTAAATTTCTTTTTTGTTAATGACAAGATTTTTATTAATTAGTGTAAGCTAATATATATGTTTGATAAATATGTATGTATATTTAATTGTAACATTTATAGTTGTTAATCTTTGATATTCTTTCTTTCTTATGTTTATTGATTTATTATTCTGGTCATCAAATAATAATATCTACAGTTAATTCTGGTATCAGTTGAGTTTATTTAAATTAAATAATGATGTTTTAAAATTACTTGATTGTCTGTGCATTTTCTTTCAATGGTGTCATCTCCAATACATGCATAACATTCCTCCATTGAATTAAAGCATTCATGCTTTAAGCTAAGTAAAGCGGAATTCCTACTTAAGACTGCAGTAATCATACCAGAGAGGATTACATTCATATATAATTTTTCTTAGAAGAAAGTGGTGCTCTGAATCAGAATTAATGGAGATTAAATCCAGCCCAAATAGGATTTGATATATGATGACCAGAAAATATAACTAGGTACTCTTATATTCACAATATCCATTATAAACAGAGCAAAACTCTCCATACAGTATTGCCACCTGTGCTAAACAGAGTAATCAATGGATGCCAGAAGGCTTGTGCATAAAATCCCTATCTAATGCCTACTCATCCAATATCCCCAGACTAGTTTCTGGCTTGTGGCCTTCGTCAGTGAGGAGCTTTGGATCTGAGAGCACTGCATCTAGATCTTAGGATCTAATGCAACCCTCTAGCAACCACCTTTTATCTCTACTTAACTACAAAACTATGAGAATGAAATTGAAAACACAAAAAATATTTTCAATCTAAGCTCAATAGCTTATATAGTCATATGGGTCTGAACTCAGTTCAGCACCCATACATTTTGGTGTCTTTGGCTCTTTTACAACCATAGCCACCACTATCCTATTAGGCAGGATTGGTGTTAAACCATTAAGCATCACATGATCACATTTCCTATCAACAATTAATGTGCTAGTATAGGAAATGTGATCATGTGATGCTTAATATCCATTATAATTAAATTTAATTAATTGAAATTCAAATGTCTCAATTTATCTCTGTAAAGTGATGAAAGGCATATTGTTTTAAAATAATTTGGATGCTAGAAGTGTTATCTGTTTGTTGATGTATGTATAATATATATATATATATATATATGAGTTATGAATATATATATATACTATGATCATCAATAAGGTAGTTACTGCAATATTGTATTTTATTTGCAAAAAAATAACTTAATTTTAAATATCTTTTAAATTTTCTTTATATTTTTCTTTTCTTTTATTATACTATCTAATCTTCTATCACCTAAATTAGTATAAGGGCAATCATTTTAAGCCTCAGTGCCATCAATAATTTTTCTATTCTTTGCTAAATGGATTATCTTTTTATTATATCATATTTATCCACACATAATTCTAATTCCAATCATTTTTTTCTGAGATATGTGACTGCTAATGATAATTTTCTGACTTAATACAAAATATTTTCTCTCCTTTTTCTTTAAAATAAACTCCAAAAGCAATTCAATTCATCCTTTCAAATGTTTTTTTAATATCAATGAAGTAAATATCAAACTTCATTCCTCTTTCTATATTTCAACAAGTCATCATTTTAATTACTTTTTCACAGAAAATGCAAGGCTTGTCACTTTATCTGCATGTGAGATTAAATCACTTTTGAGTTATAAATTATATTACAATTATTCAATTTTAACGCCCCCCCCCCCCAACAACCAACCATTAATGTAGTTGGAATTTCATCAATTTCCAGTGTTCATGTGATTTATTAATTAACTTTTTTGCTAATACAAATTAGATACAGTCAGTGTTTTTTACTAATGATGTTACTGGGTTTTTTTTTGCTTCATTCAAAATGTAACTACTGTATGTATTATATCTGTCTTTCCATAGCTTTCTTAGGTTATTTTTGTTTCATTTATCAGTTTTTTAAACTTTCCATATAAGCATATCTTTAGCTTCTTTAGTATTTATAGTTTTAAATTTTTGAAAATATTTTTGTCTTATTTTTTTTTTTTTTAATACTCTTTTCATAATGTTTAATTTTTATTATAATGTAGCAGCTTTGAATTTTTTAAAAATAATTTTCACTTATATTTAAATTCACTTTGATAAAAATAATTTTATAATAGCTTTGTAATTGAGAGCTATTTATATAAGTATCTATCCATAACCACCTTTATTTTTATTTTGCTACTCATACTGATTTAAATATTTTCAAAGATTTTAAAATTTTGAATCCAAATCAAAACTGCACTTTCTAGTATAACTGGACAAGCAGAATTAACTTGAGATTAAAATTTTGTGTCTTTGAAAACTTTCAGATCATTAGTTTGAATTGCAAAATAGAAGTAAAGTTAGTTTCACTAATCAAGGCCAATAGCCAGAAACTAAAGATATAGTTGGCACTCCATCTCATGTCCAGTGATTGATTATTTATATGCACTAATAGATAATTTTAATGTAGAGTGATATGGAATAATTACTGGTAATGCAATTACTTAAGTGCAAACTAAGGAATTGTGCTTTTTTGGGTATATATTTTTATCCTCTTTGCATATCAGAACTCTTTGTATGAGCCTTCTCTATATTGATAGTCATAAATTATGTAACTTTTATTTTAAAATATGTCTTCAAGAAAAAAAAAAAACACAGTATAAGATTTACTCATTATATATAAACTTTGTTTATACAATATATAGTAATAACATGGAATTAAAATAAGCAGAAAGTGATATACTTAATTAATTTTCATCAAATTATTTTTGCAGTGTGATCATATTATAATTTGTGACATATTTAAAATAAAAAATACATTCATTGCAAATGTAACTAATGTAAGCAATAAAAAAAGGAGTGGGGATGGGGAGGCAGCAAGAAATGCACATTTCATTCAGTACTTTAAATTGTATATAGTAACCAAGCTCTCTAAAAGTAAATAGAAAATGTAATTTAATTACATTGTCTTCATATTGTAGTCTATATCAGAATTTCTGACACCATCAAGATAAAGTGGCTTTCATCACAAACATAAATGCCACCAAATATATATATATAAATTTCTGTCAATACATAATTAAAAATAAACTTTGATCAGATATAACAAAGTGTATCAAAAATAAGCTGAAAATATGAACCAAGTTTTTATTAGAATTTCTAACATTGAAGCTAGGAGCAGCAAAAAAGATGCAAATATTATTCAATACACATATTTCAAAACAACCTTTAATTATATATAGTAAGAATGACCAATATATATGTGTCAAATATAGTGTATTGTAATAATAAATGCAGCATCCAGACCTCTTTATAAAAAAGTGTAAGATAATATTGTAATCAAAAATTCATATTCAGCACTTCACACTAAAAAAAAATAATTTTTTTTTATGTAGTCATTCTATAAAAATACATGATATTTATCTAATCTAGATATGAATCCAATTTTAGAAATTATGTTTTTAAATTGGCAAATTGTTTTGTCCTTTGGTAAGCCTTGTATTTTTGTTCTTTATGAAAATTATTTTCAAAAAGGTCTTGATTGACTTTTTCAAATTTAAAATGCTTTGCTGCTTTCATTAAAATAAACTTAATTCTAAATATTAAAAGTTGAGTGGAAACAAACCATATTTCTAAATCTGATTTGCAAATATTTAAACTTTAAATGTTTGCTGTAGTATATTATTATATTATGAAAAAAAACCCTCACTAAATATTATTTATCTGTATTAATATATATTAATATAAAAGTTAAATAATAGGACAAAATTGTATGGCTTTGAACTTATATATGAAAAAAATTAGCATATCAACTGTATGATGTGGCCTACCTCTAACCTCTTTATAATAAAAAATGTAAACTTTTTTTTTAAAATGCTTTTATTCATATAAATGCAATAAAAATAAAATTCTTAAACTGTTAAAGTAAGTCAAAAAATCATTTAAATAAACTTGCAAATAATGCTCATTTTTTTGGTAACTACATACATTTTATACTAAATAAATCCAGTGAATTTGTACCTATTGACTTGCATCTTGGTAAACATACTGCTATTTTGATTAAACTGTTCTTTCTATTATGCAGGAAAATATTAATCCTGGAAAAGAACAAGTAAAAGTTTTAGCCATTAATTCACAAAGGTAAAAAGAAAAATATCCTTTCCCTAAGGTATTCAATATAATTAATACAATTCTGATAAAAATATTTAGTGGCCTTTTAAAATCATTGGATGACAGAGAACTAGTGCATTCTTAATGGAGGATGAAATAGAAATTATGAATATCTGCAGTATCATGCTCTTAAGGTCTTTCTTGGAAGAGGAATTAATGAAAAAGAATTGTGAAGTTGGTGCATTATGGACTGAAGAATAAGGTCATGTATATTTATTTTCAAAGGTTTTTTTTTAATAGGCTGAATAAATATTTTGTTAACAAGTGTTATTGAGCTGGTTGGGTATCAAAGATTGTGAGACTATATGTCCATTAGTTATGCACTTCTGATGTTTATTATCATCTTGATTTGGTCAATCAATCCTTGATCGTTTGAATTTACTTATATGTAGAACAACACCCAGCATCCTTACACAGTTCCAGGGGTTAGATTGGAAATTCTGAATGGATATCAATTAAGTTGGATTCCTACCTTTGATTCCTCACAGCGTGAATGGTGCTCATGGTATTGGCTTGTTTTACCTGATACTTAGTCACAAACTTTGAGAAACTGTTATGTGCTATGAATAAATATTTTTATTATATAGAAACGGAAACAGTTGCTGACAATCTGTAGTCATTTGGTTGTTGAACAATTATCAATAATCCCAAATATGATTTGTTTATTAGCTTGTGGCTGGATATATACTTTGCCAATAAAACCTGTCATTTAAGAACTTTTACATTTTCCTAGGTTGTAGTGAACATATAAATAGTGTTTATACGTAATTACTTTAATTTCATTGGCATTACAACTTTTTGGAAATTGTCTTGTCATTTGGTTGATGTTTAAAATATTGTTCATCAATTCTATATCACTGCTTTATTTTTAAAATGGAGTCATAATTCTAAGCTTGATATGAGATTTTATTTTTCAAGAAAGCAATTATTTCTTTCATTTCTGTTTTCCTTCTGCAATTCAAGCAGCAATCAGCCCAATAATTATTATGTTTTTGATATATGAAGTCAAAAACTCTATTCAAATTATCCAGAAAAGATATTAGAAAAATCATATAAATACATCCAATAAATCCAAAATATAAAAGTAAAATCAGCATAATGTTGATACATGTGTATAATGAAAATATAATGGGTTTTAAGTCAAAAAAGTAAAAAAAAAATAAAGAAGGGGAAAGGGTTAATTTTGTTCTTCATTGTAGGTAGATGGAGATATTGTGATGATTGAGAATGAAATCACATATTTCTAGATGTAAAAAAAAATATGAATTATACTAAGATCAACAAGGTTTAGTGAAATAAATAGAATTAAAGATAATAGTGTTGTTGTGTCTACAGTTTTAAAAAGGTTTTAAAATAATATAAAATCTAGATCTACAGTTTTAAAAAGGTTTTAAAATAATATAAAATCTAGATTAAGATAAATGATGTATAGTATGCGTCCATATCATCATCATCATTTTCAGTGATTATTGATCCACTGTAGGATGTTCTCTCCAAGTTTAATCCATCTCCAATTTCTAACCTCTCTTCACCTCACCCCAGCACACTTTCTTATTTCATCCATCCATCTCAGAAGGTCTCTTTCTAAGTCTTTTATAATCTCTTGGAATCTAGTTTAAGATTTCAATTGTCCATCTATTATCATTTCTTATAGCAATATGTTCCAGCCCAACTCCATTGCAATCTTTTAATTCTTTCAATGATGCCAGTAACACCCATTTTTACTCTCACGTGTATTTTGTTTTCATTCTCTTCTTATTACTCCTAACAAACATTTCTCCATACTTTGTTGAGTCTGAAGTCTCCATATTGCTCATCTGTTAAGTATCCAGATCTCAGATCTGTAAATAAGAACTGGTAGCATACGTTTATTAAAAACCCTTTTTTTTCCAAATATATTTCCTTTTAATATTAAGTTATTTCTAACAAAAGCACTCCAAACAAGTTTAATTCTATTATTAATTTTATTCATTATGTTTCATCTGTAGAAATAATCTGATCAAGATATTTGTAGTTGTTAACTTTTTCTAACTCATCATTATCAATCTTTATTTTCTTATTTTGAGAAAATCCTCTTTTTAACATTTACCTTTAATCTTATTTTTTTTACTTTCACCTGATAATTCTTCCAACAATTCCTGAAGCACTAAAGCATTATTTGCAAAAACAACTTCATTGTCCCCAAAGTGTGAATGATTTAAATAATCTCAATTTACTTTTATTCCTTTACCTTTCTATTCTAATTCACAAAATACTTCTTGCAAAACTGCTGTAAAAAGTTTTGGAGCTATGAAGCCACCCTGTCATATACCCTTCTTAATGTTAATTTTTTTAGTATTATTATGTAATCTAATTGTTGCTACTGAATAAAATTTTATAAATATTCTTCAGAATATTATCATATTCTGGATCTATACTTTGATGATTCATTGCCTTTTCTACAAATCCAAAGTATAATGGCAACTCATATTTAGTCCTTTCTATAACTTCTTTCAATACTTGGATATGATCCATTGTACTAAAACTACTTTTAAATCAAGCTTGTTCTTTTGATGTATTAAAATTCAAAATTAGTTGTTGAAAAGTCGTAATTATCTTGATAAAAATTTTGTATAGAATTGATAAAAGACTGATATGTTTGTAATTTCAAATATCTTCTTTATCAATCTTTTTAAATATTAATATTAATATCGCATTCTTCCAATCATCTGATGTATCTTTATCATTTAAACGTTTGGTATATGACTTTGCCAAATTTTTTTCTATTTCTTCGCCTCTTTCTTTTAAAATACCAATTATAATTCCATCTTTACCTGAAGTTTTTTCCTTCTTGATAAATTTAATTGCATGTCTTATGTTCTCGTTTAAAATCCTGGCCAATTCAGAAGAGATAATAGTTGTAGGAGATATTTGTCCTTGTTCTTTATTGCTATATAATTCTTGATAGAACTTCTACACATTTCATGATGGCATCTTTCTTCTTAGTAATAATTCCATCTTTTTTGTCTTATTGCAGAAATGAGTTTCCTATTAATATCATGATATTGTTTTATACTCTTGAGACTTATTCTTTTGTATAGCTTTCCTTGCTAGTTCGTAATTATACCATTTTATATCACTATCAATTCTTTTTCGTACCATTTTACAAAATTCGAGATATTCAATTCTTCTTAATGCATCATTTTTATATATTTTCATTCTTCATAAATTATCTTGTCTCATAGAAATTTTACTGCTCAATTGCTGCTTTTTTATATTGACTATCTTTGTTGCAGTTTTTAAAAGTGTTATCAATTATCTTCCTATTGATTTAGTTCAAATCTGAATCATGTTCAAAATTTGTTAGCAAATTTTATTTTAAATTCATTAGAATATTTCTGAAAATTAGGAATATCTACTGTGAATATTATTTTTCTCAATAATTTTTGTCTCTAATTTTGCATTAACATATATCTTACGTCTCACTGATCGATGATCACTTCCTGTATTTAATTTGTTAACATTACAATCTTGAAATACATATTTTCTGATAGTCAAAACAGAATCCAATTCTGTGGTACCTTTATTTGGATGCTTCCACGTCCATTTCCATTTAACATTTTTCTCAAAAAAAGAATTCATAATATAAAGTTTTTCTTTTTCTACAAGCTCCACAAGTCTATTTCATTTCTATCACTATAATCAAATTTAACACTTTCATCTTTTAATTGTTTACCATTTCTAACATTAAAGTATCTGTTGATAATTTTAAAATGTTTTGTCTGATCAAAAGCCTTTTGTACATCCATATAAAAATCCTCTACTTCGGCATCACAATGAGAACTTATTAGGGCATAAACCTGAATTATCTGCTATTAAGTTGAATCACTAATCTTGCTTCTCTCTGATATACCATCAATCTCCACAATGTTCTTTTACTTTCTATTCATAATGAATCTTACTCCACTTCTACTTTAATATTGGTGCCTTTGTAATGCAGTAAATGTCCACTTTTTTAAATTACTTTCCTCTTCACTTTTTTTTCTAGCCTCACAAAGTCCAATGATGTCTCATTTAATATGAGACTGTTTTTTTTTCAGTTCTTGCAATCTTCCTTCACTTGAAAATGATCAGCAGTTGTAAGCACCTAAATAAAATGTCATCAAATGGCAGCCTCTGTCTGCAACCAGGATCTTAATTGCACTCAGCTTTAGGCTGCCAACCGCTGCCTTGGCTTGTGACTTTACAGCCTCCTGGCAATAAGGGCTATGATTTATTTTTATCTGTCATGATTGTAAATATTTATTAAAAAAAAAAAATTCATTCACCTACACATTCATTTTGCCTTCAAAAAAAAGTCAACTGATATTTCAGTTAAGAGCTGTCAGATTGCTGAGAAGAAAGACCATGGTTATTATTAATCTTATATTCAAAGGTAAAAATCCAATAAATTCACCACACTAGCTAATGCATGTTTTTGAATAGCCCATCTATATTCGTATACTATATGTTACATATAGAGCTCGCAAAACAAGCTCTTAACAAGCTACTGGCATCCTTAGTGAGGTGCTAGGATATTCAATCATTAGATTAAAAATACCAGGACAACTCCAGCACTTTATCTAATGTATAATTATTAAGTAGAAAATCTGAAATTTTCAGACATCTATGTTTTCCAATCCACCTATCTAACTTAAATAGCCATATGGGACTGAACTGAAGTTCAGAGACACCATATATTAATAGCATTAACAATATAAAATCACCAAAGCCATAGAAAAAAATAAAATTACAAAAAAAATCAAAATCAAAAGCACATGACCTAATTTAATAAGTTGGTATTTACAAATGTTATATATAGAGATCGCAAAACAAGCTCTTAACAAGCTTTGTAGAATATCCCCAACCTCAGATCGGTTTCTGCTACTGGCATCCTCTGTGAGGTACTAGGATATTCAATCATTAGATTAAAAATACCAGGACAAGCCCAGCATTTTAGCTAATGTATAACTATTAAGTTATTAGGTCATGTGTCATCTGACTTATAAATAATCACATAATAATAACTATATTTATATATTGGACTATTTCCACCATCTAATGTGAGTATTGAATGTCTTTAGAAAATTTTAACTTTTTTTAAATATTCCAAATACATTCAACTATTAGTAATAGCACACAGGTTAGTATATGCACAGTTTCGAAAGGTATTCTTCCCTCTTCAGGTGATGTTGGTCTGACCAGTGACAGTATTTGCATGGAATTCGAACCTGGACTCATACATTCTTGAGTATTCAATTTTAAGGTAACACTCCAACCAACAGCCATCATGCCAAAGGCAATAGTCAGTAGAAATTTTCATATACTTTTTCCTAACATTATGTATAGTCACACTAGGTTGACTTATGAGATTGTTTGCTTTTGTCATGGGAGCAGCTTTTTTAAATTTTCTTCTTTGTACCATTTCTTCTCTAAACAAAATTTTTGTATTTCTTAATTGAACATATATTTGTTGGCATATACATGGTCTGCTACCTTAGACACATCTGTTTTCTCTCTTCTAATCATCAGTTTGTGTTCTTGCAAGCACTTTTCAATGGGATGACTGGTCTCACCAGTATACATTCTTCCACATTCACGTGGTATTTCATAATGTAGTTTTTTCTTTTCAGTATTTCAACTTTAGGCTTTGTAGATATTAGTATTCCTCATAGTGTGATATGACTCTGGAAAGATATTCTTATATTATACTGATTGCAGATTGATTTGTCTGCTATTTTTGTTATGTATGGGTACATTATAGTACCAATAATTGTTTTTTCTTTTGATGATTCTTTTTGTTATCTATTTAAGGTTTTCTTAATAAAAGCTGGTGGATAACTGTTTTTTATAAGAGTTTGTTCTAGATAGATATTTTCTTTTTTCAAATTGCTGTTTTCTGAACAAACTTCTTTTCTGTTTCATAATGATAGTACAACTCCATGTTTTGTGTTTATGGTGTGATTGGACATATAGGCTAAGTATTTTCCAGTATAGGTGTGTTTTTGGTAAACTGTAGTTCTGATATTGCCATGAGGGTATCTTGCCACAAGAACATCTAAGAATGCCAATTTTTGTTCTTGTTCTGTTTTTATTGTGAATTTAATTGAAGGGAATATATTGTTGATATGTTTCCAAAAAGTTTGTAGTAGTGCTTCACCATGTGGCCATACAACCAATGTATCATTTACATAGTGAAGCCAAACTTTAGGTGGATATGGAGTTTTTATGGCTGTGGTTTCAAGTTCTTCCATGTAAATATTGCTAATTAGGGGTGACAATTGTGAGTCCATAGCAATTTCTTGATTTTGTTGGAAGAATTCTGTGTTATATTGAAAGAAGGTTGTTTTTATGCAGAATGTTAGGTTCCATTATACTATCAATAGAAAGAATTGTTTTGGTTTGTAAGTTATTATCACCATGTAATATTTTCTTAACAGTAGATAATGCTTCTTCACATGGTACATTTGTGAATAAACTTTCCACATCAAAGCTTACCTGTAAGTCAGTTCTTTCAATTTTAATGTTCTTGATTAATTCTACAAAGTGTCTGCAATCCCTGATGAAGGACTGGGTCTTGTATGCCAAAGGACTAAGAACTTTGAGAACAAATTTTGGCAAGGTGAATCCCTGACTAAGGACTGGGTCTTGTATGCCAAAGGATTAAGAACTTTGAGAAAAAAATCTTGACAAAATTTTGGCAAGGTGAATTTCTAGAACTAACAATGGGTCTTAATGAAATATGATCCTTATGGATTTTAAGTAGACCAGGGGTCCCTAACCTTTTTGCACTTAAGAGCACATTCTATAATATTGGCCAGGTGACGGGCACCATTTATTTTTTCAATGTAAATTTATAGTTGGATATTGTTAATAATACAATTATGTGTACACATAATGTACTAAAAATATTTATTTCAAAAATAAATTAATATATATATATGTGCTCTGCACACAGGTAATGAAGCTATTAATAAATTGTCAAAATTTTTACTGCCAAGCGCTTTCGGGACAGTCTACAGTCCCATATTCATGGCGAGTTATTCTGTTAATAACTGTAAAACTATGCAAATTTTATGCAAATTTATGTGCAGATGTTACGTGGACCATAATGTATAATATGCCCTACAATTTGATTACAATATAATACAATAATTTATAAGAAATTTTAAAAATTAAATTTATTTGTATCAGATAAATAATTTTTTATCGTATTCGGATAGTGGCGGGCACACGTAAAATGGTCTTCGGGCACTATGGTGGCCACAGGCATAGGGTTGGGGACCCCTGAGGTAGACCATAAAAATGAGGGATTTTGTTGAAATACATTATTTTACTTTTTTCTGAATTATTGACATACCTATGATGCTTTCTGACTAATGCTTGTAACTTTGATTTGTACTTGGTATTGGATTTTTTGCCACTTCTCTGTATTAGCTTGCTGTGAGAAATTCTTCTATTTTGTTGTTATAATCAGTTGTATCCATTACAACTGTTGCAGTGCCTGTGTCAGCAGGGAGAATAATTATAGATTTATCTATTTTGAGAGATTTAATTGATTTCCTCCCACCATAGGATATACTTGACTTCAATATTTGTTTCCTGTCTAGTGTTCTTTTTATTCTCCAGCATACTTGAGTGACTTCTGCGGTGGCTGCCATTGGCAAAGTTTAATCCTTCTTTATTTGTTAGATGTTTAGAACTGAGATTTTTAACAGATGAAGCTGGTACACTGCTTGGGACATTTTGATTTTTGATATGCCCATGTAAGTTAGCAAGTTACTTCTTTTGGGATTCTTTTACTTTTCTATGTAATGTAGAATATGATTTTCTTACTGCTTGAGAAACTCTTAGGAAGTCTTCATCAGTAAGTTTATTTTTTAAAAAACATTCTATATTATTAATAGAAAACAAGGGTTGATACTTAGAAAACCTTTAAGCATTTATTATTTCTCTTAACAGAGCTTCACTTGCTCTCTCAGTAATTTTCTCAGCTCTTTGGGAATGAATTGGAGATTTTAGTTGCAAATCTTTAGGAATTATATCTTCAGATTTAAATTTATATAAGAAAGTTAAATGATTTTTTACTTTGGCCAGCTTTAGACATAATTTTTCATGTCTAAAGTTTGATATAGTATCAGGTCTATGCTGGATACTTAGTGAATTCTTGAAGGTTTGTGGTAATGGTGTTTTAGTTGTATTTATATATTATCACAGGTCCTTCAGTGATTCAGAAAAAAGTAAAATAACATAATATTTCAGTAAAATTCCTCATCTTTATGATCTATCTAAAATACATAAGGATCATGATCTATTGAGACCTATTGTTAGTTCTCGAAATTTACCTTGTCAAAATTTGTCAAGATTTCTTCTCAAAGTTCTTAGTCCTTTGGCATACAAGACTCAGTCTTTTGTCAGGGATTGTAGACACTTTGTAGAATTAATCAAGAACATGAAAACTGAAAGAAGTAAACTTTGATGTGGAAAGTTTATTCACAAAGTTACCATGTGCAAAAGCACTGTCTATTGTAAGGAAAAGATTAAATGGTGGTAATAGCTTACAAACCAGAACAACTCTTCCTATTGATAGTATAATGGAATTATTAACATTCTGCATAAAAATAACTTTCTTTCAATGTAATACAGAATTCTTCCAATAAAATCAAGGAATGGGTATGCCTCATCATTATCACCCTGATTATCAATATTTACATCTTTATCCACCTAATGTTTGGCTTCGCTATGTAGATAATACATTTGTTGTATGGGTACATAGTGAAGTATTATTACAAACTTTCTGGAAACACATCAACAACATATCCCCTTTAATTAAATTTCACAATAGACTCAGAACAAGATCAAAAATGGGCATTCTTAGATGTTCTTGTGACAAGACTCCCTCATAGCAAATATCAAAAATTACAGTTTACCAAAAACCCACACATACAGGAAAATACTTAGCCTATACATACAATCACACCAGAAACACAAAGCATGGAGTTAGGCTATCATTATGGAACAAAGCAAAAGAAGTTTATTCAAAAACCAGCAATTTGAAAAAAGAAAAGATCTATATAGAACTCTTATGAAAAACAGTTTTCCATCAGCTTTTATTAAGAAAACCTTAAATAGACAACAAAGAGAATCATCAAAAAAAAAAAAAAATTACTGGTACTGTAATGTACCCATACATAACAAAAATAGCAGACAAATCAATCTGCAATCAGTATAACATCAGAACTGCTTTCCAGAGCCATACCATACTATGAGGAATTCTAACATCGACAAAGCCTAAACTGAAAAAAAACTGCATCTATGAAATACCATGTGAATGGGGAAGAATGTATATTGGTGAGACCAATCAAGCTATTTAAAAGCACTTGCAAAAACAGAAACTGATGATTAGAAGAGAGGAAACAGATGTTTAAGGTAGCCGACCATGTATATACCAATGAACATAAGTTCAATTAGGAACATTCTTGGTTAGAGAAGAAAAGGTACAAAGAAGAAAATTTAAGAAAGCTGCTCACATGACAATGGCAAACAAACCCATAAGTCAACCCAGTATGACTATACATAATATATGGACACCACTAATCAACTTTCCTCTTAGGAAAAAATAGAGAAATCAGGAGTAAACTCACAGACAAGTATATGAAATTTCTCCTGATTGTTGCCTTTGGCAGGATGGCTCAGTTGGTTAGAATATTTACCTTAAAATTCAATACTCAAGAATAAGGATCCAAGTTTGAATCCCATGCTAGTACTGTCATCGGTCAGGCTAGAAACACTTGAAGAAGGGAAAATAATACTTCTCATTGTGTATATACTAACCTGTGTGCTATTACTAATTGTTGAATGTATATTGGAATATTTAAATAAAGTTAAATTTTTCTAAATACTCATTAGATGATGAAAATAGTCTAACATATAAATACAACTAAAACATCATCATTACAAATCTTCAGGAAAACACATAATAATAACAGCTGAAAACATATGAAGTGGACAATAGGAATTTGCCCTGCTCAGTTCCAAATTAATATTTTATATAATAAACCTCTTGTCATTTCATAAATATTTTATCAATTTGCTTTTAACTAAAAGAAAACCCTTTGATTTCTCTTGGAGGCCTTAAAAGGAACCGAGTGGGTGTCCATTTATATATATATATATGTAAGAGAGAATGTACAAACAAATTATTTTAGTGATCCTTTAAATCAATTTATAATGTTTATTATATTTTTAACCTGAGTGTTTATGGCTGTATAAAATGCAATTTAAAAGATTAAAAAAACACAACAAACTTAGTAAATATCTGCTTTCTTTTTTTTTAAAATATATAATCACAAATATTTTGCAGCAAAATTATAATAGTTCGTTTAAAGAGGGGTGGTGTACGAATGGCAATGGTTTTATACATAAAATATCGATTTGTATAATTTTTTATTTTCCAAAGATATTGAATTATTAATAATTATAACAAGCTGTAAATGCATAAAATGTATATTTGTGTAAAAAACTTTTAACATACAAAAAGAAAAAAAAACTTATTGTAATAAAATCAAAAATGTTTTAATAAAATTAGATAATTATATCATTTGGTAAACAGGATTAAAAACAAAATAAATTGTTTATGAATTACTCCCTATCCAGATAGAAGGCTAGAATGGGTAATGGAGAATATTTTTGGTTAAAAATTAGATTATCTTATAAAAGAAGTAAAATAATTTTCAGATAATTGGAGAACAATTGTTACTTAAGAGTTGAAGTTTAGCTAAAATTCAGTTGATACCAGAACTAAAAAAGAATCATTCAGCAGCACTAATAAGTTTACTGACTGTTTCTATTATTGGACACTTAATTTTGACGAAGGAAATGTGATAAATTAATCTTGGAAAAGTAATTTTTAGTGTATTTCTTAACCAAAACTAAGGAATTCTTCATTGATCTATTATGACTCACAAAATGATTGGTTAGAGACTCTTATAAGTGTGTTGACCATAGATCTTATATTATATAGTTCTTAATAGGAAGAATGCTATTCTGTTGCTGGTCTTACTGCTCGATATGTTAAATTATGTCTGACATACTAATTTGCTTATCTAAAATTAAATTGAGAATTGAGCAGTGATGAAACAAAAAGGCTATAAATATGGAGAAAGCTATATTGGGATTGGATAACCTTATTGAAAATGTAAATAATGGTATAATTTATTTGGACATAAAAGCAAATAATTTAATGCTTTATTGTTTGGAAGTTCGGAGAAGTCTGGGCTTGAGTTCCAGGATCTATCACTCTATTATTGCAGCAAATAACACAATGCCTCTTGGATATCACTACCCAAAAGAGAATTAAATCCACAATATTTGCCACAAACTGCTTAAATATATAGCCAATCTCAGGTATCTATGATGACATTTGTGCATAAACAACTAAATTTATCTACTTTACTCTTCATTCACTTTCTGAGAGGGTTGGTTTAGATAAGGTTATATTTGGAAATGTAACCACTACCTTTAGAGGAATGAAATCCAATCCATAAAGAAATGGAACATAATTGTATTATTATTATTATATTTTTTAATGTCATATTTTAAATGTAGGTTTATTTTTTATTTATTTTGGCTTCCTTGTAAAATCTTGTGAAGTAGAAAACATTTGTGAGAAATTCTCAGAACAAAGTAAATGCTTTAAAATAAATTAATGAATATTTAGTAATATATTTAAACACTGTTTAAAAAAAAAAGATGAGTATTTTTATCTAGTGTATTATTTAAATATTTTTTTTAAAAATATTATAACGTGTAATTAATCCCATGATATACTGATAGTAATTTAAATTTATTAATATATCCTTGTTATTATTAACAAGAATACCCATTTTTTCCTTTCCTTTATTTTTTTGTATGTATTGCATCTCTTTTTCTCTGGAATACTTTTAATCAAGACAATTACATATGCACAATCAATGTTAGCTTTTGAAGCAGTAAGAGGGAGAAAGCATAATAGTTTTTTTTTTTTTTTATAGAAGGGTTTAAACTAGAATCTGTAAGTATGGCCTTATTTTTAGGAAGTGATATATGTAGTAGATTTTAGTTTTTTTATATACTAATATAGTTGTCTTTATCAAGAGTAGATTGGTCTACATGTAGATAATGTTATATATTTGGAAATATAACCATTATCATTAGAATAATGAAGTGTATTCCCTTACAATAAAATGGAACATAGTTGTGTTGTCATCATTATTTTTTATGGTTTTATATTTAAAAAATGATGGACAAACTCAGTATTATTATTTAATTAAATTTGGCGTACCATTATTACATTAATAAATTCTTATCACTTCTTTCTCTCATATTTGTCTTTTCAAAATGTGTTGTGATTATCAGTATGAACTTCATATTTGGAATCTTCATAAGATCATTTTTATGTAATTTTTTTTATATATCATTAAATTTTGTGCATTATTAGTCATTCTTCTTATTCATTATATATATTTGTAGATATGTTAAAACCTTCGTATATAGGGGCATCTTTATCTCATAATTACCCAAGGAATCATTGCAAAATATAGCATGTGAGATCATGAAAAATGATAATCTTATGAGGAATTTAAAAAAAAGGAATTGGATTTAATGTCTGCCTAGAAGGAAAGAAATTATGCTGAATATTTTGGAAAAGATTATAAAAGATGAAAAAGAAGTTGATAAATTTAAAGAAAGGAATATTTAAACATGAATTAAAAAATGGAGTAAGAATTAGAAGAATTTGGAGTTGTTCTGAGGTATGCCTTTTAACAAATGTCAGATTTCGTAAATATTTGTATGCATGTATAATGAAGATATATATTCATGTAATTATTATCTTTTAATTTTTATTATATGGGATATAGTACTGCAACCAATTTTATCTGATTTAGGGCATTTGTTAATTCTCTACCATAACTAGTTTCTGGACTGTAAATGAAATCACTTTTTTTATTCTGTATCTGATTTTTATTAGCATTTATCCTAAGTTTAGCATCTTCCATACAATATTTTCTCTTTTTTTGCACTGGGTAGCTCATCTATCTTCATTTAGATGTGTTGATGAATTATCTTGCAAGTTTTCCCATAAATCTTTCATTTGATATTATTCTTATCCACAACCTACCCAAAATATGATAAAAGGCATCTTTTGCAAATGTTTGTAACTTCTGTCATTTCGCAAGTTTCATGTTTATGTAGAACAGATCTCACATTATTTCTCAAAGGCTTACAATTATAATTTTTAATTCTGCAATTAATATTCATTTCTTTAGTCTATTTCATCTATCTTCTTATTGAGTTATGATATTTTCTAAAGTAATAGAATCTATCTTTTTGATGATCTGACCATTTGCAGTATATGACTATTATTAAAACTACTAATTTTAAAAATAGTTGAACAGTAACAATCATATAATCAAAGTAAAAATTAAAACACAAAAACTCATGGAATATTAAATATTTTTATTACTATTTTGAATGATGACTGATAGAATTTTAATATGCTTCATGGGTTATGTGGAACCTTTGCTGAAGTAACGTGCTACAATTTGTTTCTTTTGTTTGAACAAAAAGGTTTTTTTATCAAAAGTTATTACACTGATCTTCAGTTTTATTTAGTTGATAAAAACTTGTAGTCCAGCTAAAGATAGAGATAATAGATTCAAGCTATTATTGGTGGTAAAAGACAGCAATGTCAAATTCAAATTTGATTATCTTTTCTGATTGTTTAAATAATATACTTAAAAAAAAAATTGGTGATCACAAAATCTTATAAAATGTAAATAATAAAAACCAATGTAAATAAAGCAGAAAAATTGGTGATCACAAAATCTTATAAAATGATGAAGTTGGACAAATAAATGTTATTGTTCATTTAGCCAAAACAGCATTTTTTTTTTTAATGAATGTTCCTAATTGCCAAATCATTTAAGAATCAAACATATATATATAGATATCATTTGCAAATGTGATGAATTCAAAAATGTTAAAAGATGTGCAAATTTGATAAAAGTTGATCATATTGTGTAATGAAAAAAGAATTGAATAAAAAATATTTCAGAAAAAATCAGAACAAGAGTAATCATTAGTGTGTATTATATATTAGGACAAATAGGATTTTTACATTGTATAATAGAAATAAGTATATTGGATAAAAGGCAGAAGAAGATCTCATTATTATATTGGCAGAACAACTAGATGGATCTTGGAGTGAAAGAGTATAAAAAACTAAAAGTGAAAGCATAAAATTGAAAATTTTTTTGGATTGTTTTTGTTTTCAATTACCTTAAGATTTGAAATTCCAGTTTCTTATTCAATTTATTTTATCATTATTGTTCAATTTTTTTATCTAGTGTAATGTTCAAATGTAATGGATTATTTATTATTTAGAATTTTTTTTATATAAAACAATCTAGTTACTGGAAAGAAAGACCTTTTGTTTTAAAGTGTCTTTAGCAAATTAGATTGTAGCCTAAGACAAGTGTAATATGATTTTACTGTGGATTGAAAAATTGAAATTATTAAATTGAAACCACTATTATTAAGCTAACATCTATATGCACTGCCTAAACTTTTTTTAAAATAAGAATCTATTTTTAATTCTTATTAAATTATATAAAAATATTGTATTAAACTATAAAAGAAATCATCAGTGCTAAATAAATACTATACATGTTTCCATTATTCAAACAGAGAAAACTGATTGGAATATTAAATATTAACAAGTTTTTTTTTGTTTTTTTACAACTTTATAGATAGTGTTGAATTTGTGCATGAAGTTATTAAAAAAATAGCTGCACCCACATGTTCATAATAGTTTGAATAGTTGAAATTTTAAATTGATCAATTACAATATTTCCTTAAAAATGCAGTTAGTCAGATTTTAATTAAAATTATTTTATAAATCTATTTTACAATAATTTATATTTTAAAGAATTACATTTTTTATAAAACTCAATATATATTTTTTATTTTTAGGAATTGATTTTAAAATTAAAACAGTTGAATTAAGGGGTAAGAGAATCAAATTACAAATATGGTAAGTTACAATTAAAGTTTTTAGTAAAATTTATATGCCAAAGAATGTATCAACTATTAAATTGTAAAAATTATTTTTTGCATTATGTTTTTGTTTGCTAAGGTACTTCAGTTGTGAATTTTAATATAAAATTTTTATTTCTGTATCTTTCATTCAATAATATATATGTATTTTAAAAATAAAACCATTGCTCACATATAAAGGAGTACATATTTATTCATATTCTGACATTTTTTTTTTGTTTGATACCTTCCAACAATCATACTTAAATTTTATTTAAAATATAGATAGGCAAATTTTTTTCTTAGGAGTTATAATGTAAATTTAAGGAAAGACTGAAGAAATTTATATTATTTATAGTAATTGTTGGATTAGAATTTTAATGTTAGTACTTATCAACATATAAAAGAAAATAAAGTAGTCATCATTAATTATGTTTTCATTCAATACAGTTTTGTATGATCACAATTGAATAACAGCTTCATGAAATAAAAGCTCACAAAATAAAATTGTTCAATGAACAAATGAATTAAAAATATAATGACTATTGTCAATATTTTTCTATTTGTATAGACAGTATTTATGCGTAAGTATTGTAGAGCATTTTTATAATTGAAGTATATCTTCAATATCTTATATATTTAAAAGAAAATTCTATATTTACAGCTTAAATGTGTAATAATAAATTATCAAAACTGAATAGAAAATCATTTGCCATTTGAAAATGCAGTATAACAAAAGACTATGCAGACAAAATAAATTTCTGATTTAAAAATTTTTAATTTTGACATTATGAGATATGATTATCATTAAATTTCTAAAAAAAAAAACTGATTCCTATTTTAAAATGTAATTAAAAAAAAATAGTAGTAGTTTTTATTTTATAAAGTTGAAAATTTTAAAAAAATATTGCCAAATTTTCATTATCAGTTATTAGTCTTATAGAGAAAATAACCATAATTATGTTAAAGAAAATCATGTATTTTTTAAACTTTTCAAATTTTGATTATAAAATTATTGTGGCAAGTTATTTCAAAGTAGATAAACATGAATTAACTTTGAATGTAATATTGTTATTAATAAATTTCATTTTAATAATTGGAGACATAAATGAAAAAATAATATTAACTTAGTGTTTTTTTAATTTATAATTTATGATTATCATTATTGTTATTCTTATTATATAAAATTTTAATTTCTATGTTTTCTAACTTGTTAACTGGTAAGTTGCCATATTGAATTTTTAGAGAATTGATTTAAGACATCGTTTTCACAAGAACTTTTTTGTGAATAGTGGAAATTATGGAATTATATGTTACCAGAAAAACAAGGTTCTAGAAAGTAATAAAACTGAGAAATATAGTCATTACCCTTAAAAAACTGAGAAAAAGCACATTAAGACATAAAAGTTATTATTTCTTGTTTTTTATAATTTGTAAATTTTGATAAATATATTGTAAAATTATATTTTTATTAACAATCATAAAATTCTAATTAAAAGTATATGTAGCATAACTTATTTAAAATAATTTATTACTACAAAATGCAAATATATATATATTTACTAGTAAACCCCTATAGATCCCAAAACAAATGATTATGAAGAATTTTATTTCTTTCTTGATAAAAAACATAAGAATAAATATTAATCAGACATCAGTTTTTAATAAACAATTATTGATAATGATAAAGTAAATGTTTTCCATAATAGATTTGAGTTTTACATACAAGTAGAGCCACCCAAGATTACTGAAAAAATTTAAACAAAGTTATTTATGTGATTTTCATATTCATTCTGTAATTGTAGATTGTTTAATTGCAAGTTGTATTAATTTTTCTAATAAACTTAAATAGCTACAAACATAGTTACTAAACTTGGAATTTTACAAGTGATGAGAAGTTATTTTTATATTAAATTATAAAATAGATATGTATTTGATTTAATAGGACTTCTGTATTCATGTCATTTGGCTCCAAAACCCCTAGAGAATAACATGAATTTGTGAATAGTAATGAATTCTATATATATTTAGTTAAAATAGTATGCACATAGACCTATAATATATTTAAAATTTTAAATTCCATGTACTTATTAAGACAACAAAAGTAATTAAAAAAATAGAATATTATATACTACTGCAGTGATGCTATTAAAAATATCAACTGGTGCATTACATTTACCCTCTCCCAATCATCGTATAAGAAAAAATAGCAAGAAATCATACACAAGTTTTTAAATGTGTTTATATATTAGAATATTTCCATCATCTAATTATGAGTATTGAATGTTTTTAAAAAAATTTAATTTTATTTAAATATTCCAAATACATTCAACTAAATAGCGCACAGGTTAGTATATGCACAACATTTTGAGAGGTATTATTCTCCCCTCTTCTTTAGATGTTGCTGGCCTAACCCATGATAGTACTAGCATGCGAATCGAATCTGGACCCTTAGATTCTTGAGTATAAAGTTTTAAGGTAACACTAACCAACTGAGTCATCCTGCCAAAGACATCAGTCAGTAGAAATTTTATATACTTATCTATGAGGCTTCTCCTGATTTCTTCATTTTTTCCTAAGAGCAAAGTTGATTGTTGGTTTCCATACATTGTGACCATGTATGTACCAATGAACATATGTTCAATTGGGAAAATGCACAAATATTGGATAGAGAAGAAAAGATACAAAGAAGAAAATTTAAGGAAGCTGCTCACATGACAAAGGCAAACAATCCCATAACTTAACCTAGTGTGACTATTCATAATGTATAGAATTCACTAATCAACTTTGCTCTTAGGAAAAAGTGGAAAAATCAGGAGGAACCTTATAGATAAGTATATGTAATTTCTAATGACTGTTGTCTTTGGCAGGATAGCTCAGTTGGTTAGAGCTTTATCTTAAAATTGAATTCTCAAGAATTTAAGGGTCCAGGTTTGATTCCCATGCTAGTACTGTCATTGGTCAGGCTAGCAATACCTGAAAAAGAGGGGAAAATAATTCCTCTCAAAACGGTGTGCATATGATGGAAATAGTCCAATATATAAATATAACTAAAACACTATCATCACAAATCTTCAGAAAAACACAAGGTTTAAAGTTTTTATTATTGTGCAATTTAAATACCAAAATGTAATAGAAAAACCAATAAAAAAAAGTGTTTTGTCATTTCTTCTTATTTATAATAGAAGTGAAAATTATGTTTATAATGAATATTAGCTAAAGAGCATGAGCCATTAAAAGGAGCATTTTCTATTTTGATGCAATGTATCTACCTTTAATTACTAGCTATGTCATAATGAAAGGTTAAATGTTTATGAATATAGGCTTGAAACTGACAAAATTTATTTCAATAATTTCCAAATATCTGTTTGTTTTTTCAACATTCCTAAACTATTCGTACTTTTGTTTGAAGTATTTTAGTTGTTTATTCCACAAGTATAATTTTTATTTTCAATTTCATTTTTCATAGCATCATTTATCTCTAACTGCTGATCTGACTGTAACATAGTGTAACACTATGGAAAGAGGGATTAATAATGGAGAATCTGAGGTTACAATGTCCCACAATTGGGTAATCCTTTGTAACAGTACACCACATTAGGCATTAGGGCTGAATTATGAGATGGGAAACCATCATCATCCCTAAATAAAGTATAAAATATAAAAGGAATAAGCATGAGAGATCAGCACCAAATTAACTATAAATTCATTAGTATTACATAAAAGTAATAATCATTCATCATCATGAATGATCAACAATAAAAATTCAACAGTCAATCTTGTGACTGGATTTGAAATGGGTCTACTATAGAGCAGGCTAATTATTTAACCTTTGCCAAACTTAAGGCAGATTATATAAATAATTTGGATGCACAAACTTAAGTGCTAATCCATAAGAATATAACAATTTAAAAAAATAATGCTGGGATATTAAAACATACTGATCATCGTCAATGCTCTGGTTATTTAGTACCATAATGTACTGGCCAAATATAAACTTAATTTCTAATTAATACTAAATGAAATGTAGTGCATGGACTTTAAAGGATATTCCTATTGCACCATCCAGCATTAGAGAAGTAATGAAATCATCATCAACTAGATGTCCGTAAACACTAAATATAAACCCCTTTTATATTTCAGACCATTATTCACAAATGAGCAAAAGCTCTATAACTGTTACTGTGAGCAAGAAATATAATACATCATGTAGTTTATAATATTTTAGGATTAAATAAATTCACTGGAATAATTTAAACAATGAAATATGAATTTATTAATAACAATTAAATTAAAATGAAATTAAGGTCGGTAGAATATGGCCTCTGATTTTGATTAAAATGCAAAAGGAAATAAGCTATCAGATTGCGATTTTTCAATATTTCAATAGGTTTTATATAAAACACATATAGCAGCACACAGATGTGTTTGTATAAAAATTTAAAAATTAACATGTTCGAATTGTCATAGACTTAGATAAAAAACAATTCATTTTAATAATTCATAAAATGATTGATTTTAACATATACATGTGTCTACATGACGCCCATCTACATAAGCATAGATGTGATGTGTGAACTAAAATTACATATCAGAACTGTGATAAACTAATAATAAAAATCAATTTGTTTATATACTAAATATAAATAATCAGAATTAAAGCTATTAATTAGCCTCTTATTTTTTCTTATGATAAGTAAAAGTTTTTTTTTTTAAAAATAGTATTACTTTTTTGATAGTCCATAAAAGTTTTTTTTTTCTTTTAAGGTTACTCTTGATTAATTATAAACATCTTTAAAAGTATTCTAGCAAGTTCTTTTGTTTTCCAATCTAGAAAGATTTTTGGAGTTTACTTTTTTTTTTTTTTAAATTTCAAAATAAAATAATTTATGAATGAATCCTTTGTTTTTAGACTTATAATTTAAGAAAAAATTATTTACTTGTTTTATTTTTAACTAGATTATAGTCCTTGGCGCCATATTGAATTTTTAAAAAACTGACTTGAGACACAATTTTCACAATAATTTCAGTTTTAATAATGTTAGAGCAAAAAGCTTTACATTGATAGAAATTAGGAAACTAGAAAAACTAAGGAAAACAAAGTTAAGACAAATAGTGATTACTATTTAAAAAATAAGGAAAAAAAAGGATATTTCAATATCTGAAATAATTATCACTTTGTTGCTTGTTCATAATTTTTAATTTATCTTTAATTAAGTTTAAATTACATCTTCATTGATAATTTCTTTGTATCCCTCACAAAATTCTCATTCAGTCATATATAATACTTCTTACCTGAGATAATCTATAGCTTCAGAATCTCCAAAACTAGTCTCATAAGAATTCTTCATTTTTATCTTGTATCCCAAAAATTAACAAATCTCAAGGCATCTATAATAAAAAGATTCACCCTAATAAAAGATACAAAACAAATCATTTCCAAAAGGTGAATCCACATTTGTCATCATAGTAATTGGCTTTTTGTCTATCTAAAATTAGAAATTGTAGGCTACTGTCTGTATCAATGATAAAATGTTTCATTTTTTCATTTTATATTTTTTGTCTACACCAATGATGCTTATATTCTTTATGCACACTAGTGATGCTATCTTGTTATATTTATTGTCCCACTGATATAATTTATTTGCATATAGCTCATTTGCTAGCTATAGATTTGAATAATGTGATGCAAGATGTGGCAAAACTACTGACTCCATAGTATGATTACCAAGACGTAGGTAAGAATCAGAATTTGATTCTTTGCCTGCCTACAATTCCATATATATATAAAACCGTTGTGGCTATCACCACATGCATACACCATTTGAAATCTCTCTTCATTGGTTTTAAGTGTTTATATTTTCACATGGTACTATGTCCTGTAAATTTTGTGATTATTTTATCAATTGCAACTTTTTTGTACATCTGATAATCGGTCTTAAAATTTACATTGCACTACTCTATAATTTTTTATATATATAAATCATTACTTGTTATACAAACACATGCAAGTGCAAAAACAAACACTAATACAAATATAAACATTAATAAATTATTAAACCTTTTGAGAATCATTATGTCTATAAAATAAGATTGCCTCAAACTTGGATCAGAGCCCCAAAATTACATTATACATAAACCATTTGTTATATTTGAATACTGATTTATATACTGTATAATAAAGAGCATAAATGATTTAATATTATATAATTTATATACTACATAGACATACCAATATAAATGCAAACACATTAATAAATTATACCTTTTATTAAATAATTTTAAAAAATTTAAAATACTATTCAAATAATTAAAAAATTAAAATTGATTACTTACGACCCAATATTCTGATTACGTTTTTATCGGGATGAAGACCTTGAAATGTGAATTATCGGCGCTATTTTAGTCCATTTTAATGAATCTGGCCAATAAAGCAATTCTGCCTTTGTCTTCATGTAATCCAGGGATCCCACTTTTTTGCACTTAAGAGCACATTCCATAATACCAGCCAGGTGGCGGGCACCATTTATTTTTTCAACTAGGTGACGGGCACCATTTATTTTTTATCTGGGCATAATTGCTGAGATATTCTTGACTTCGTTTAAGGAGAAGCCACAGTACATCGCATCACATGTAAATTTATAGTTGGATATTGTTAATAATAATGTACAAAAAAATATTTATTTCAAAAATAAAATTTTAACATATAATTGACGTTTATATTTTTATGCTGTAAAGGTATAGTATGCCCTACAATTTGATTACAATATAATACAATAATTCATAAAAAAAATTCAAAAATTAAATTTATTTGTATCAGATAAATAATTTTTTATCATGTTCAGATAGCGGCGGGCACACGTAAAATAGCCTGCGGGCGCCATGGTGCCCGCGGGCATAGGGTTGGGGACCCCTGATGTAATCTAATAAACTGACCAGAAAAAAAAAAAAATTAAATGAACTTATTAGTAAAAATAATAAAAAATTCAAATTTTGTTCTATTTCAACTTGCAATACACCATTTTAAAAAAGAATTCAAACAGCAATGAATTCTAGGATTTCTATTGATGTCATGTTTATAGTTTTCATGCAATTTAAAAAAGAAAATTTTAACAAATCAGCTGTCGCTGCCATCTGACATGCTCAAAGTAATCAACATATTAAATTAGAGATTTTAACTCATTTTTAATAAATTATTTAAAATAATATTGTTCTCAATATATGTAACACATTTTACTAACCAGGTATACTTTATATTGTGCCGGACGAAAGATTCTAGTTTCGTATATCCTGACCATGAGGGCGCCACTAGTCCGAAAATCGGAACTAGACATTTATTTTAAGGGTGGGCAGGATATACGAACATGAATGTGCCGGCTAAACCCAGGGAGAGCAAAAGCTAATGAATGTGGTTCAGACAATTGAGAAAACACTGAGACAAATGTCAGCCAAAATACTTATAAGGACTTTCTAAATTTATTAAACATAATAACAAAATAAACATGAAACTTGATCTACATTTACTTAGCAGATCTACGTTAAATACCCAGGCAGACAAAGTTCATTTCTTATCTATAACACAATAATGGCTTATATCTTCTTGCTAGCGGTTCACCCAACCAATTCCCTTTTCCCTATAGAGATTTAGTAAGATGGATGTTTGTGGAGAATAACGGGACAGCGCAGATGAGCTTTTCTTAGTCCAGAAAAGAAATGTCGGAACCAAGAATGTCATAATTCTGCAAAAAAGAAACATGAACTACCTAATCTGAATTATATCAAATAAATCTCTACCAAAAAAAACAAAAAAATCATATATCCTATAAATCGCTAGCCAATGCCAAGTTTGATTTAGTTTAACGCCAAAGCAAACTTTGATTACTAAGGTCGGTCTGAGCATTTAACAAGGGTTAATCATAAAACAGAAATTATTAAGCATATAATTACACGTCATAAATATAATTTCTTTTTAAGATTAAGCTGAGCTTTGCGAGAGAATTAATTAGAGATTTAGCCCTGATTTTGATATGGAATGGTAAGTTACCTCGAGATAATATTAATTTCTGTTGTTCACACAAAGTTCGGTTTATAGAGTCCTCTACAATGGCTGTCATTTACTACAGGTTCAGAAGTCTGGAGGCATTATCGGGATCCACTCTAGACTTGACAGTTAGGTCATGATTGAGGTCACAATTTGGAGCTCCGGAGGTTCATCTTTGGAAAGGCTCAGCCCATCATGTTGTGGAGATTCTTTGTGGCGTATATTACAGGCATGGTGTCTGAATGACTGCTATTATCGCGGCAAATAGAGTTATTGTCGGTCAACGAAAATTCAACTTGGTGATTCCCGTGGCACCAATATCAAAAAAAAAATTTAGTCACTTTCACAGTGCAACAGTTCAATAACAGCTAAAATCTGGATCAGTCCTCAATAACAAGAAGCTGAACAAGCTGAGTAATAAAATTAAAAAAAAAACTGAATGACCAGAATAGTCTCTTTGAATTCTCCTCCCCAATCAAAAAAAAAAAAAATTACCCAGCTTCTTATGTCCTTTGTTATCTCCCGCACAATCTTTTTTTGCAACTTTCAACCAAGGTAAATCTCTATCTCCCGCTCAATCTTAATTAGAAAAACAATATCTTACAGGGCTTTATCTTACAAAAATGATTATTATTTTTTATATGTAAAAAAAAATACAAAACTAAATCTCAGCTTTAAAATACATCAACATTAATTTTTTTTTAGTTTAAATAAAATACATATAAGAGCACTAATTAAACTTTGTTTGCTTTTAATTATTTTAAAAGAAAACAAGCGTCATAAAAAAAAATATTTTATACTAAAATCAACTTAGAATTAAAAATATAAGATTTCAAGATAAATAAGTATGTGTGTTATTGCACATATAAAACTTTTTTTTTTTCTAATTTACATGATAGAACCCTTGAATTGGATAAAGTATCCAGTTCAACTGCCCCTTCAGCCAACAAAAAAAAAATAAAAGCATCTATTTGCTATTTTTTTTTTTTTCAAATTTTAAACCCCAACATTTAAAACTTTTAAATCCCCTTTCCTGGCTGAACATTTGCCCTGAGATCAATTCCTTAAGTGTACCTCCTATCTTTTAGGTGGCTGGCCTAAGGCTTCGTGCATTATAAGATCCATAAACCCCACACTCATCTTCTAATACAAAGGCATTAGGACCACTTTTCTTTTGTATAGTGAAGGGTCCCTCATATACTGAGAAAAATTTCTTATATTGATGCTGGGTTGGATTGCTGACATGAGGTTTTCATACAAAAACCAAGTCCCCTACCTCGAATCTACATGGTCGTGGATTTCCCCGCTTTATGCGTACTTCAGCCATATGTTTCAACCTTATTCGAGCCTTTCTTCTATCCATTTCTTTATCAATTTTTTCCCAATCTACAGGCAAGGGAGCCTTTATCAGCATTGGATAATTTTGTCCAAAATGTAATCTGATAGGGGCAAACCCTGTAGATTCATTCTGTATCCAATTTATGTAGTTGGTGATGTTTCCCGTCTGATTCACACATCCATAGTGATTTTTGCTGACATAAAGCCGAAATAAACGGTTTAACTCCCTCATGACTCTCTCACAGGGATTCGATTGAGGATTACGAATAGATGTTAATACATGCTGAATGCCAGGTTGCTGAATCCACTTTTTCCAGTGGTGAGATTTAAAGGGTGTCCCATGATCTGTAAGTATCATCTGGGGCCTACCAATCTTAGGAAACTGATGCTCCTGTAAGATCCGGATAGTACTTTGTGTATCCGCCTTTCTTAACGGATATGCAGTTACATACTTAGAAAATATGTCATACATTACGATTAAATATCGGTATCATTTATAGGCAGGTAAAGGCCCATAAAAATCTATGGCCAACATTTCATTAGGGTTGTGTGCTAAAATAGGCTGCAAGATCCCAGTAAATCTCTTATTTACATATTTAGTTTGTGAACACACATGACATTTTCCCAAAACTGATACAACATTTGAATATAAACTTGGCCAGTAAAATACTTCCCTGAGCTCACATTCTACTTTACGTGGTCTATAGTGTCCATAAAGGCAATGTATATACTTTATAAGTTTGTTCCTGAGTGTTTGGGGTATAAGAATTCTCCATGAGTCTTCTGTGGCGACTGTATTGCAATACACTATCTTTTATTCTATAGGCTTCATATTTTTCCAATGTTGCTGTGTCACTGGGGTCTGAAGTTCCCATTCCTTTCTTATATGTCATGATTTGTGCATACTCTGGGCTGGTCTCCTATATTTCAAATAGCCTTAGTAATTGTTGCTCTATGGACTCATCTATGGTCAATGTGAATGCTGCAATACGTAGATTGTTGGGCTCAAGATGATGTGGGGTCAGATCTACGGGATGGTGACTCAAAATATCCGCCACAATATTTTCCTTTCCTTTACAATATAGAACCTTATATTGGAATTTCTGTAGCGTAAGACTCCAACGTATCAACCGATCATTCGATAAATAACTGCTATTAAGAAATTCCTAGCTCTTATGATCCGTAATTACAACAATCTCTGACCCAAGCAGGAATTGTTTGAACTTACTGAAAGCCCAAACAATGGCCAAAGCTTCCTTTTCTGTCATCGTGTAATTATTTTCCGCCCTTTTTTGCTTGCGGCTACAAAAATACAACACTGTGACGTTTTTGTTTGTCAATTTGAAATAACACAACTCCAAGCCCTTGCCCACTGCTGTCGGTCTGAACATAAAAAGTTTGTGAAAAGTCAGGGTAGGCTAGAACCACATGTTCCAAGAACTTGTTTTTAATGTGTTGAAATTCCTGCTCCTGTTTGTACTCCCATATCCATTTTTGGTCTTTTGTCAATAACTGAACTAAACCTGCAGCATCTAATGCAAAATTTTCATAGAATTTATGATAAAAATTGCATAATCCCAGAAAAGACCGTATCTGACGCCTATTAGTGGGTGTGGGAAAATGTTATATTGCTGTTAGTTTCTCCGGATGAGATTTAATACCCTCTTTCCCAATTAAAAAGCCTAAAAATGTAACCTCCTCCTGGACCAGGCAACTTTTTTGTAAATTGATGGTAATGTTTTTCTGGTAACACTCCATTAAGAACATTTTCAAGTGTTCCATATGTTCTTCCATATTTTTAGATGCGATGACTATGTCATCCATATATATCACAATCAGACTCTTGATTTTGTCTGATGACACTTGATCTAAACACTTTAGAAGTCCTGAACCACTATTGATTAATCCAAAAGGCATACGCTTAAACGCATACGTATGCCCTTCATAGCGGAAGGCAGTATATTTGCTGTCAAATGGATGTAGAGGGATCTGCCAATAATTGGATGTCAAGTCCAATGTAGAAAAAAATGGGTTTTCCCTTGAAATTTTGAGAGAAGTTCTGCTATTGTAGGTGGAATGTTTCTTTCAGGAACGGTAATGGCATTTAACCGCCGGCTCAAACATATTTTGACAGATCCATCTTTTTTCTTTACCACTACTAATGGGTTAACATACGGAGATGTGTGCTTTTCAATAACTCCCCATTCAATCATCAAGATCTACTTCAGCCTTATATTGAAATGGAATGGGATATGAACGACTCTGGAAATGGCTTTCATCCTTAACTTGAATGCGAGGCACATACCCCTCAATGATCTTAGGCCTATTCGAAAAAAACTGAATAGAACTCCCTCAACAGTTCCATTAGAGGGTGTTGTTCTTTCATTCCTTTTAACATGGATTGCGACACTTTATTTTGCATTTCCACGGTATCCCTCACTTGCTGAACACACTGTACCTGAAGTGGCTTATAACTCTTTAGCCCTTCAAATGGCATCAAAACTTCTTGGCAAAGAAATAAACATTTGTCATAATTCAAAACACATTTATGCCTGTACAAAAAATCAGTCCCAGTTATAACACCTTGTATAAGACCAGGCATTATCAAAAAGACATGGTCTAACTCTATGTTACCCAGATACAAATGTAACCACACCTGTTTGGTTTCAATATTTGCCTTCTTGCCATTGGCCGGTGTCACCTGCATTCTTTTTATTGGCAGTGTATACAAACGTGGCTGGTCTTTCTTTATTTTCACATAAAACTTACTAGAGAGCAATGACATTTGACTTCCTGAATCAACCAATGCTTCTGTAATGATGTCTCCAGTCTTTATACTGATAATTGGGCATGTCTGCATAGCTCCATTCCATGCTGGTTCTTCTTGATCCACCATCACATTAGCTACAGTCCTATGGCTTTCTTTACTTTTTTTAATTGGAGCTGATAATTAACTCTTTTGACCTTTTTCTATCGAAATTATCTGATTGCCCTGCATTGTTCTTTTCTCCACTTATTCTTGGGCCTGATTATGTTCAATTTCATTTAGCAGTTTAATCATTTCTTCCAAGTGAATGTTGCTACTGCACAACATGATCTGCTGTATATCCCTTGGCATATTGCCCAATACTATTCGGCATATCAGCCTCTCAGTCAATGAGAAAGCTATCAATGACTTCAGCCTTGCTGCTATCAATGACTTCAGCCTTGCTGCTTGTTTGCAGAAAAACTGGGTGTAATTTTGTCCATTACCCCTAATATATCTTTCTTGTGATATATTGATGAAGATATGATACTGCTTTTCTTCACCCCAAAAAGTGTGCAATAATTTGCATCGGTAATCCCAAAAAGTCTGTGGCTTGATCTTTAAGATATGCCACAAATCCTCAGCCATTCCTTGTAAATAGTGGCGTGCAATTGCCACTTGTTCAGTCTCCTGCCAATCATGACATCGAAACATCTCTTGCAGGCTCTCCAAATGCTCTAATGGGCTTTCCCAAATATCAGCTGTAAAGATTTTATTTGCCAGTCTATTTCGGCCATGATGCTAGCTAGTCTATCTTCCGCCTCTTCTCTAACTTTATTTAAATTCCCAACACAACTTCTGTCTATTTATGAAATTTATTTATTTTTTTAATCTTCAACTGCTATTTATTATATATATATTTAAAGCACAAAAGTTAAACTGTTTACTTTTTTCTTTAAACGCGAACCTAAACTCTTTGCTTGCTTTTTTTTTTTTTATGAACGTAACAGCTAATTTTTAACTTTAAAAAAAAAATCTTTTATATTTTGTTATTTCTAAAATGCGAACCGAAACTCTCTTTTTTTATTATTATTATTTTACGAACGTAGAACTAATAACTTTTTTTTTTTTAATAAACAAAGAAACAAATAAATACATAACTTCTTAATATCTTTTTGTCTGACCTGTCCTTTCAGTAATAACTCTAAAGAACGCTGTTTAATTAACTATATATATTAATTATTCATATTGAAAAGATGAACCCCCTACTCCAAACTGCTTTTTACCATTTAGCACAAACTGATCCATACCTACTGAATCTTGCCTCCAACACTGAAATATTCCTCAACTGTCCGAACAAAATCTCACGTGGGATTTAAAATCGAAGGCCCGTGTTGGCTGCACTAAAATTACTATAGCTTTGTGTTGGATGAAAGATTTTAGTTTCGTATATCCTGACCATGAGGGCACCACTAGTCCAAAAATCGGAACTAGACATTTATTTTAAGGGTGGGCAGGATATACAAACATGAATGTGCCGGCTAAACCCAGGGAGAGCAAAAGCTAATGAATGTGGTTCAGACAATTGAGAAAACACTGAGACAAACGTCAGCCAAAATACTTATAAGGACTTAATAATAACAAAATAAACATGAAACTTGATCTACATTTACTTAACAGATCTTAACATTGAGTGTATGCGAGCAGTACTATGTTAAATACCCAGGCAGACAAGTTCATTTCTTAGCTATAACACAATAATAATGGCTTATATCTTCTTGCTAGCGGTTCACCCAACCAATTCCCTTTTCCCTATAGAGATTTAGTAAGATGGATGTTTGTGGAGAATAACGGAGCAGCGCAGACGAGCTTTTCTTAGTCCAGAAAAGAAATGTCGGAACCAAGAATATCATAATTTTGCAAAACGCTCATGGACAAGTACATTGAAACGAGCCAAGGTTAGTCTCACACAAGAAAGAAACGAACTACGTAATCTGAATTATAGCAAATAAATCTCTACCAAAAAAAACAAATAAATCATATATCCTATAAATCGCTAGCTAATGCCAAGTTTGATTTAGTTTAACGCCGAAGCAAACAAACAAACAAAAGTAAAAGAAAACTACTGAGGTCGGTCTGAGCATTTAACAAGGGTTAAACATAAAACTGAGAAATTATTAAGCATATAAAATACCACTCGCCCTACACTCTCGAACAAGTAACATTTTAAGATTGAAAATCTTGCTACTAAGATTGTAATGTAAAATAAACAAAAATACATTAATATTTAAATTGATAAATTACACATCATCAATATACTTTCTTTTTAAGATTAAGCTGAGCTTTGCGAGAGACGTAATTAGAGATTTAGCCCTGATTTTGATATGGAAAGGTAAGTTACCTCGAGATAATATTAATTTCTGTTGTTCACACAAAGTTCGGTTTATAGAGTCCTCTACAACGGCTGTCATTTACTACAGGTTCAGAAGTCTGGAGGCATTATCGGGATCCACTCTGGACTTGACAGTTAGGTCATGATTGAAGTCACAATTTGGAGCTCCGGAGGTTCATCTTTGGAAAGGCTCAGCCCATCATGTTGTGGAGATTCTTCGTGGCATATATTACAGGCATGGCGTCTGAATGACTGCTATTAGCGCGGCAAATAGAGTTATTGTCGGTCAACGGAAATTCAACTTGGTGATTCCCGTGGCACCAATATAAAAAAAAAATTTAGTCACTTTCACAATGCAACAGTTCAATAACAGCTAAAATCTGGATCGGTCCTCAATAACAAGAAGCTGAACAAGCTGAGTAATAAAATTAAAAAAAAAACTGAATGACCAGAATAGTCTTTTTGAATCCTCCTCTCCAATCAAAAAAAAAAATTACCCAGCTACTTATGTCCTTTGTTATCTCCCGCGCAATCTTTTTTTGCAACTTTCAACCAAGGTAAATCTCTATCTCCTGCTCAATCTTAATTAGAAAAACAATATCTTACAGGGCTTTATCTTACAAAAATGATTATTATTTTTTTATATATAAAAAAATACAAAACTAAATCTCAGCTTTAAAATACATCAACATTAATTTTTTTTTAGTTTAAATAAAATACATATAAGAGCACTAATTAAATTTTGTTTGCTTTTAATTATTTTAAAAGAAAATAAGCGTCGTAAAAAAATATTTTATACTAAAATCAACTTAGAATTAAAAATATAAGATTTCAAAATAAATAAGTATGTCTGTTATTGCACATATAAAACTTGGTTTTTCTTTTTTCTAATTTACATGATAGAACCTTTGAATCGGATAAAGTATCCAGTTCAATATATATAATGCAGGACCTTTATCTGTTCTCTGCATATAGATAAAACAATATATATAAACTAATTCTTCAGCAAGCTCATGGATTCTCTTGGTAAGCTGGTCCCCTCTAAAACAGTGGACTGATTGTCATTTTTGGGAAAAGTATAATCTAGTAACTGTTGGCCTGCAGTGAGCTCCCTTTAGTCTAGAATTTGATAGACTTAGGATAGTATACATATGGGCTATGAACCACAAAAGCTATACTTGCCTCCATGAGAATTTAAACTACCATTGTGACACTAGCAGCAGCAGGATATATTTTCTTTTGCCTTCAGTTATAATTTTGTAGTAATCATGCTGTCATCTAATCTTTTTTCCAATCTAATTTTATTGTCAGGATGGAATTTAAAAAACAAATCCTACAGTAATTAAAAATATGTTTTCTTTATCTTGTTTGAAAAAGGTTAATGACTTTTCAATTTGCCTTAATCCTTTCAAAAACAACTTTGTAGGATTTTTATCAAAATAGATAGAGGAAATTTATAATTACCAATATATCTATTGTAACATAAAAACATGCCTATTTTAATGTCAAAATCAGAAAAAAATATTAATTAGACATTTTTAAATGGTTAATTTATAATACATTTTTTAAAATTTGAAATTATTTAATTCTTAACTGTTATTCCAGTGTAATATAGAAGATATATACAAAAAATATGTTTCTGGTTATTTCTACTTTTCCTTTCAATTATAAATATATTGTACTAACATTGTGTTCGCACATAATAATTTTGTTTAAAAAATAATTAAAATAAAAATCTTTCGTCAAAGAAAACATAAGATTAAAAGTCTAAAGGTTTTATAAAAGAAGTAAAGAGTTTTTTTTCTTATTATTCATCAAAATAAATAGTTAAATGTTACAATTAATTAATTAAAAGGGAGGAGGGGGAGTTCTCTGTAGAAACAAAGTAAAAGTTTCATAAAAAAAGTTAGAGTTTTTTTTTTATTATTATTATTAGTTAAAATGTAATGTAAAGTTTAAAAATATAAATCTCTTTTCATTTGAGTTAAAGAAAAAAGGTAATCTTTAAACTAATATCGAGTTTATTAGAATAAAATATACAGGTACGGAAATGACAAATTAATGTGTGCTTGTTAATAAAATATATATGTGCGAGAGTAAACAAAGAAATGATAAATGCGTGTATATGTGCATGTTAAAATCATATTGTAAAAAAACCACTTGAAAATAAATATTAAAATGAAATAATGGAAAAAATATATTTAAAAAACACTCAGCGGTGGTTACTAATTAAAAATATAAAAAACAACATGTTTGCATGGCTACTAATTAAACGATCTCCAAAAACACGTAATTAAAAGATTATCAAAGGAATTTTGACAACAGATATTGTTGGAGGATATCAAAATGACAACACGTCTCGGGTATAAGTAGTAAACTTTTTATCGGACAATTAGTCGAATTTGAATTGAGTTTGCGTTGCGTTTGATAGAAGTCAGTACAATCTATCAGTGAATTATATCAGTCAGTTTATTATATATCCAGAATCAAGAATGCAGTGTTAAAACCTCGGAAAACATGCGACTTTCTCCAGCCTGAAGTCCGATGAAAACAGCCAACCTACCCAATAAAAGTGATGCCTGCGTAACAACCTGAAATCGCTCCATATCTAATGGTCTTAAAGAAAATGCCTCAGAATAATCAGCATCAAATCTCCACAAGAAAACTTTAAATGTTATCTGTTAGAAATATTTCATTAGAAGCAGCAAACAGCAAGAAGTATCCACGTTTAAAATCCTAGGTAATAACATTTTTCTTATACTCATTTCTAAAGTAGCCATCGCATTCGTAAAACCTCAAGAATCAAGTTTAAGAATCTCTATTGCATACATAGACGAACTATTAATATGTGTGTTTAACATGTGTGTATTCATGTACTAGTATATTGATTTCATTGTATTTTAAATTTCAAATATTAGTTAATGCTTTCTCATAAGATATTATAATGTGCGAATTATATATGGTGGGTTATATTAGTAAATAAGATTGATAAAATATTAAAATTAGTTTAATCAATGTTAATTAAAATAAATTTTTTCTTTGAAATTAAAGCTTTATTTGTCGGTCAATTCTTGTCACCACTAATTGAAACTATATTTTGTTATTGAATTAGAAAATAGACTTGAGCTAGTTAAGGGATTTTTTTGAGCGCTGGATTATGGGCCTACTGCCCAAATATATTAGTTCTGAACTAGCTGGCGCCTGGGGCTTACTCCGAAACAATGAGGTTGGATAGTAGGGGTTTTAATCTAGAAGTCGGGATGGGCCAGATCTGGAAATGTGATCGTGTTATGTGTTGCATAGCTTGGTCTGATCGTGGATATTATTGACAGCTCTGCTATTAATAATATTTTCCACTGCTCAAACGTGCCGGTTCGTTCACGTAATATTTATAATTAAATAAGATTATAAATAAGGTTGAAAACCAGTTAAACCGATTTGCAGACTAAGAGATTATCATCAGATCGAACCCGGTATAAATGGCTACTCCCAATGTTGGGGCTGGACCTAAGAAACAATAGTAAAGAAATACTTTGTTTCTTGTTTGAAATTTTTTTTTAAGAAAGCTGAATTATGTATTGTAAAGTGGTTTAATTTAAAAAAAAAAAGAATTGACTGAAAACTTAAATGAAAAGAGATTTTGACATTTATGCTATTTAAAATAAATCATTCTGCTAAATTAAAGACAGTTAGATATTTTGGGCATAGCATTAGGAACGGTAGAGAGAAGAGGACAAGGGGGTGGAGTTAGTTGTATGTTCCTTGTAAGAAAATAAATAAACAATTGTATTTAAATTTAGTCAAATAAAAAAAATATTGTTTCAAAAATGGAGGAAATAAAAAAAAAAGATATCTGACATGCAGACGATGATAAAAATGATGATGAATATGATACAAAAATTCAGGGAAGAAATCAGGCAAAGTCAACAAGAGCTCAAAGCAGAATTGATGGAAGAGATGCGTCGTGATTTTAAGCAAAGTCAGCAAAACCTTAAAGAAGAATTGTGTCAGAAACTCAAACAAAGCCAGCAAGAATTCAAAGTAGAAATGATTAGAGAAATAAGAGAAATGAGACGCAAAATAACAGGAAAGGTAGAGAAGAACCAAGAAATTATAGAGCTAGATTTAATTAAAGGAAGTCAGGACGATGAAAAGGAAGTTGAGGTGATAAAAGACATGAAAATTGAATTAGAATCAGATAGCATTGCAACAGATAAAGTAGAACAGGATAGTAGTGCTAAGACAGAAAGTGTGGGGGAAAATATAGATCAAGAAATAGAAGAGAGACATAAGTTTAAGGTAGAAGATAGCATAGAAAAGTTTTCACAAAAATTTAAAAAGGTTAAAGTAAAAGTTCATGTTCGTTTTAGACGGAGATTTAAAACAAAAAGAAAGCGTAGGAAAAAATATCCTCAGTTTAAAGTAATTCGGAGTTTGTCTAAATATAAAAGTTTTCTAATTTACGAGGCAGAAAATAGGATGGAGCGTTAAAGAGATAAAGTAATAAATTATAATCAAGGGATAGACGTGAGAATATGGAGTATAGTTTATGTTAGTGAATTAGTAGGTAGAAAGAAGGAACCGCCTGACATAATTTAAAAGTTAGTAATCGGGCGGATTATTAAAGTAAACAGAAACAAAAAGGACCGGAAATGGATTGTAAGTTGAAAAATAATTATTTGATGTAGGAAATAAACCTGAATCAGAATGTTGCTAGTTAAAATTAAAAGTAAAGTTAAAATGATGAATTGTTTAGTAAAATAATAACGGAGGCTTCATAAAATAAATGATTTTCCTCTACACACATATTAATAAAGAAAAATGTTCGTAAATAAATGGGTCAAATTAATGTTTTAAAAGTAAAGTCTGTAGGATTAAATAAATGAATAAGATAACGGAAATATGCAGAAAGAAATCAAGTTAAGCAAATAAGTGTAAAATAGTCATAATAAAATAAAATAGTTTTTGAATATACGCAACTTAATAAAAGGAAATAAATAAATGGTTTAAAGTAATCAAGTTCAATAAAATCTGTATAATAATGAAGAGCAGTAAAATAAGTTTTCTAAGTACACACATGTTAATATATAAGGTAAACAAATGGTTTAATAGTAATACTGTAATATAAATAAATATGTTAAGATAATGTTCATGGGAATTTAAAAATAATATTGTAATGTTCATAAATAAAAATATAAGGTCAATCTAAGTTATATTAGGAATGTATAAGGGTTTGAAATTAAAGGGAATGATGGTAGTATTGAAATAAGTTTTAGATAAGGATAAGTTAAAGCTGTTGACTGGATAAAATTTAGTACCCGCAACGGCCTTATCAGGGATTCAAGTCACTTTTTCAGGGGAGAATTCCCATTTCTCGTACCTCATTTCCAAAGCGTAAGACAAAATGGACAGTTGATGAATCCTGCCATTCGCAGCGACCTTTTTTTTGTCAAAGTCCGGTCAAGAGATCCAGTACTTGAAGCTTCGTTTTTCATAGTGTAAGTCGGTATAAGCCAGCGAATCTGTATCCTCCTCATTTCCAAAAGATCCCTGTATCACAAAAGGATGCTGTCCTCATGGTCGTTATCCAGGACTTAGATCATTGTAAGCAATATTGCCAGCATAGAAAGAAATAAAGTATAATTGAAGATTGTCCTTAGCATGTAAAGTAAAAGATATTAAAAAGCAAACTTAGAAAATTAATAAATATTTAAAAGTAAGAATTAAAGTTATCAGAGATAAAATGGTCAAAAATGATGCATTTTACTCTCAAACGGAGGGCGGTGTAATGTACCAACATTGTGTTGGCACAATAATTTTGTTTAAAAAATTATTAAAATAAAAATCTTTCGTCAAAGAAAACGTAAGATTAAAAGTCTAAAGGTTTTATAAAAGAAGTAAAGAGTTTTTTTTCTTATTATTATTCGTCAAAATAAATAGTTAAAAGTTTAAGAGTTCTTGAAATAAAAGTTACAATTAATTAATTAAACAGGGGGAGTTTGCTGTAGAAACAAGCTAAAAGTTTCATAAAAAGTTAGTTTTTTTTTATTATTATTATAAATTAAAATTTAACGTAAAGTTTAAAAATATAAATCTCTTTTCATTCGAGTTAAAGAAAGAAAAAGGTAATCTTAAAACTAATATCGAGTTTATTAGAATAAAATATACAGGTACGGAAATGACAAATTAATGTGTGCTTGTTAATAAAATATATATGTGCAAGAGTAAACAAAGAAATGATAAAATGCGTGTATATGTGCGTGTTAAAATCATATTGAAAAAAAAACCACACGAAAATAAATATTAAAATGAAATAAAGGAAAAAATATATTTAAAAAACACTCGGTGGTGGCTACTAATTAAAAATATAAAAAACAACAAGGTTGCATGGCTACTAATTAAATGATCTCCAAAAACACATAATTAAAAGATTATCAAAGGAATTTCAACAACAGATATTGCTGGAGGATATCAAAATGACAACACGTCTCGGGTATAAGTAGTAAAATTTTTATCGGACAATTAGTCGAGTTTGAATTGAGTTTGAGTTGCGTTTGAGAGAACAGTCAGTACAATCTATCAGCGAATTATATCAGTCAGTTTATTATATATCCAGAATCAAGAATGCAGTGTTAAAACCTCGGAAAACATACGACTTTCTCCAGCCTGAAGTCTGATGAAAACAGCCAACCTACCCGATAAAAGTGATGCCTGCATAACAACCTGAAGCCGCTCAATATCTAATGGTCTTAAAGAAAATGCCTCAGAATAATCAGCATCAATTCTTCATAAGAAAACTTCAAATCTAATCGGTTAGAAATATTTCATTAGAAGCAGCAAACAGCAAGAAGTATCCACATTCAAAATCCTAGGTAATAACATTTTTTTAATACTCATTTCTAAAGTAGCCATCGCATTCGTAAAACCTCAAGAGTCAAGTTTAAGAGCTCTATTGCATACATAGATGAACTATTAATATGTGTGTTTAAAATGTGTGTATTCATGTGCTAGTATATTGATTTCATTGTATTTTAAATTTCAAATAGTATTTAATGCTTTCTCATAAGATATTATAGTATGCGAATTATATATGTGCGTGTGTTATATTAGTAAATAAGATTGATAAAATATTAAAATTAGTTTAATCAATGTTAATTAAAATAAATTTTTTCTTTGAAATTGAAGCTTTATTTGTCGGTCAGTTCTTTTCACCACTAATTGAAACTATATTTTGTTATTGAAATAGAAAATAGACTGAGCTAGTTAAGGGATTTTTTTGAGCGCTGGATTATGGGCCTACTGTCCAAACATGTTAGTTCTGAACTAGCTGGCACCCGGAGTTTACTCCGAAACAAATAAAGTGCTTGGATAGTAGGGGTTTGAATCTAGCAGTCAGGGTGGGCCACGATCTGGAAATGTGATTGTGTTATGCGTTGCATAGCTCGGTCTGATCATGGGTATTATTGACAGCTCTGCTATCAATATTTTCCACTTTGCTCGAACGTGCCGGTTCGTTCACGTAATATTTATAATAAATAAGATTATAAATGTATTATAAATAAGGTTGAAAACTAACTAAACCGATTTGCAGACTAAGAGATCATCATCAGATCAAACCTGGTACAAAATATATATGGACACACACTACTATATTGTTGTATACCATGAGACACATAACCACCTTAATAATAAGTCTCAATTCAGAAGTAAAAACTGGACACATTTTGAAAACTGATTTGATAGACTTCATTGAAATGTAATACATAAAAACTTATCCAGATTATGCTGCCTTTTTATTATAAAGATTATTTAATTAAATTGTATAAATTTATAGAAAATAAGCTGAGCAACAATTATTTGACACTTTAAATCTTCAAATCAAAAATTTTATGTGATGAATTGTTGGTTGGATTCAGAAATGACATTAAATTGACTTCTGCAATTTTGAGAAACTTAATTAATTTAAACAGTAATGAGAGCTTCACTTTATTGGAATTGTTTGATATTAAAAGGTAGAATTTACTATATATATATAATCCCATTCTACATCACGAGAGGTTTGATATTAAAAGGTAGAATTTACTATATATATAATCCCATTCTACATCACATGAGAGTGAAAAACTATTATAATTTAAACTACAATTCTTTATATTGTAACAATACAGTCATCTTTCTATATTATGAATCACCTTAAACATAAATAGAAAGATGATCTAAAGATTTAAAAAAAAAACCTCACACATTTACATAACAGCAATAAAACAAAAGTACTGGCAAGAGATTTTCTTGATTGATAATTTACACTTAGTCGAAACTGAATATGTAATTTAAATTAAAAAAATAATATTGTAAAACTATGCTATCTTAAAAGTTATCTGCTTAGTTATAAAGAAATCACTCATATTCTCTTTGTCAGTGAATATTATTAAGAGGTTAAAAACAAACAATTTATACTTCCTATAGAAGAGATGGAGAGTAGGGACATAAATAAAGATTGTATAAGGTTCAAATTGAATAGTTTAGACATTGGTTGCCAAAAGTCAGAAATAAATTTTTGGTACTTGATTCAGATTTTGTGTTTTTAAGTATAGTTAATGCTGTTGAAATATTATAGCATCCGTTTGTATTAATTTATCATATTTGAGTTTAAACTAGCAGTATGTAGTTATTGATTCATGTTATATGTGTAAATATGAGTTATTAGAAGAGGTCTCATTTGGGTTACAGTACTATATACTGAAATGTATTTAGTGGAATAGAAGTATTAAATATGTATATAAATAATTATCTATATTTTTAAAAATATTTAAATATGATTATACCAGTATGTACTAGTTGATTACCACCACTTGATATATATATATTTATTTAATAGTGATATAAATATTAACAAAATTAAGATCTAAAACTAAAATTATTATTAATAATAATGATGATGGTGGTGATGGTGATGATGATAATGTTGATGTATCATATAAGAGACCAAAAGAATATTAAAATTTTGATTTGAAGAAAATTTAATGTAAGTTAATTTTAATGATATTTTTAAAAATTGGTACCGTAACACCTTATGAATCTTTTTCTTTTTTGCAAATGAACATTAATCTTTATAAGATGTAAAAATTACAATATCTAAATAATATAAAATTATTATTGCTTTCTTTCTTATTCACTTAACAAATAGCATTTGCACCGGATGTGAGATTTTGTGATTGATTGCAGCAAAACTTAGTAGTAGTATGAATATGGATTCAATGTTTTTTTTTATATATTGCATCGTTTTTCGCCTACTCTATATTTATTAGACATCTTGATGATTAGGTTCGTTTATCCGTTAAAAATATATCCATTACCTACCACGCCTGCACTTAATCTATGTTGATATATATAACCATTTAAGCTTTAGCATAAGCATTGTATATTTCCAGGTAATACGGCCCTAATTATAATGAACTAACTTTTACATTCTTGTAAAAACACACCAGCACTTATATATGGTGGTTAACATTATTTATCTAGGTCTTAGCATAAGTAAGAACAATTTAATCTACTTAAAATAGGTGCTAACTTTCACATTGTCACCTAGTAGTTTAAATTTATTTTTTTATTAGGCGTCAGGATTCTACTTACATATCCCTATTAAATCGACAATGGCAGTGTATTATAGATATATCTTAATACCCTGAATAATAAACCTGTAATACAATAAAGTGTGTTGGCATCAACAGTTGAATTTTTCAAAGAAGATCGCTGAGAGAATAAATTTATGAGGCTTAAACAACGATATATTATAGTTCTTTTTTTTATTTTTATTAAGAGCATATTTATTTTTAATTTAATAAACACACACACACAGAAAACTTAATATAATAATTATAACTATCCAGTGACCATATTTTTAGTTCATTATGATCCACTAATTTTTTCATGGTTTATGTGATATGTGGAATATCTTTAAAAGTTACTTCAACAAATATTATGGGTTCAAAATTTAATTTCTTACCGATAAGATGGTCTAGTAAAGTATTTATTTGATAATAAATATCATCCTCGAGCTTTTCATTCTGTGATCCTTATATTAAGTTCTAGCTTTGACGCGATGCTTCTATTTCAGGCAGTGATGACTTCATTCTTCTAATCATAATAATGATGTCCAAGGGAAAGGAAAGACCAGCGATGTACAGGCATTCTAGCAGCCCATCTGAATATCAGCAGCCCATTTGAATATCAGCAACTATCATGGGATAATTCTGCATCTTTAGGTGTATCCAAGAAAAAAAAGAAAAGAGACCCATTTATTCATGTCCATCTCTTTTATATCCCCAGAAAACTCATCATGCTTGCGTATGTTGGACACCTCCTGAATTCCTTCTTCAAACTTTTATTCTCATTAGATTTTTGTTCTCAAAGTTCTTTTTCTTGTAACTGTTGTGACTATATTTAATTACCAATGTCATACTTTGCAGAACTTTTATCAACATTTAAAATCAGTAGTCACTTTTTTTTTATTTTTTTAAGTGTCATAGCATCGGCCGGGACGCAAACCCGCAACCCGGGCAACTGCCTGCTAGTGCAAGGCAGTCGCGCTGACCTCTCGACAACCAATGCAAGACCAGTAGTCACTTTTATTATTTAAATTTGCTATTTTTTCTTTTTGTTTTTATTGAAAATAAAAAAAAACCACAATGTGTATTGCCTCAAGGAAAAAAAAATTTCTAAGTTTAATCAAATAAAAGATTTATTTTATATATATACAAATTTCGCCTTTCATATATTTTCTCTTTCTTTTTTATATATCATTCTTAGCAAAATCTTCTATTTCAGCTGTCAACACACCTTGCATTGTTGCAATATTAAAAAAAGTTTTTTTTCTAATTTTTTCTGATGACAATTAGGTGAATTTGTGGGCACAATAGCTCATGGTATGTAAGTGATAATGATTTCTCTATTTGTAAATGACATTTATAATAAATTATTTATGATAAATTCAATCTTTTTTAAAATATTTTCATAGTAAACTAATATTCAAAGAATTTAATTTTTTTGTTAATAAACAACAATTTAAAATATGCATTGATTAAATCAAAAAAGTCATTTTAATAAGAAAAGATTTTAAAATGTATATAAACATAACTTGAATTAAAATAAATTGTATATGAAAGTATAAATAATTTTTATAAAAAAATTAAAATAGCAATTTTCTGCTATTTACTTTGAAATGGTATTATTTAGCTATCATCCCGTTTCACTACTATGTTCCATAGTAGTATCTTTTTTCCCAGTTCAAACCTGTCTCAGCACTTATATGTTTCTAATAATTTATTTTATATGTAATAGTGTATATTTATGTGTATGTGTGTATTTTTATATGTGTGCACATCTAATATCCATATTAATGTTTGTATGCATACAATGTATATGCAGTTATAAATTTAAAATGATTAAATTAATAAAATTAAGTTGTGTGAACATTGTTATATATGTGTAACCACTTACATATATATATCAAAGAAGCCATAATGCAATAGATTTAAAAAAGCATTACAGTTCTTTTAAATTAATAAATTTGCATTATTCTTAGTTAAAAACTCTTTATTTAAATGCATCCATATATAAATTTCAATTTCTGTGGTAATCCCACACACATATATAGGAAAATATTTAAGAACTTAAACTCTTAAAAAAAGTTAGCTGTTTTTATAAAAGGATGTCAATTCTTAGAAAACCATTTGTAAACAATCAAAATTTTAATGTATTTTAAAAATAAAAATAAGAAGAAAGAGTGACCTATTTAACCATTATTGTTTTAGCCAAAGAAATGACCAAAGGTTTCATTTTTATGGATTTTGAATTATTGATGAAAACTTAGGGAATGTTGTAAACAGGGCACTTGAGTTACCGATTTCTCATGTATAAATAACCTTAAAATTTGTGTAGGGGGGTTCACTTGGTTCACTTTTTATAATATTTGATATAGTACTTACTGCCAGTCATCTATGACTGATTGAAAATGGAATTCAGTTGCTAAGACCCTCCCATTTGCCAGCTCTCCTTTTGAGAGGTCAGTCTGTGGAGATGGAGAATGGGGGGACCAGTTAAACTGCTAAGAAGACATCAGGAACGGATCAGCCCAGCCGAGAATGATGATGATCAGCTACAGAGAAGTCTCAGCAAAGATGTGGTAACAATTTTTCCCTCAGGGCTCTTTAAAATTGATTCAATGAATAAAATTTGAGGTGGAGATGATTAGAAGCTCTCATAATTCATTAATTCTGCTCTTTAGCACACACATGTAAATCTCCATTCTGAAAACCTAAATATATTCATTAAGCTATTATATTTAGCTTATTGTTATTATTGTTGTTAGAATTATGTTTGTAAGTTAATAAAGTAATTAGTTAATAAATGCAAAAATGAGTTATAAAGCATATTATACGTATTGGTTAAATTCCAGATATGCTTTAGCCCTCTTTTGAGTTATATTATAAACTGTGCAGATTTATTAATAAATTAGATTACTTTAAATACTCTTTTTTAGCATGTTTTAAGAATACTAATTATGAACTGGCATAGGATAGTTTCGCGGAATGAAACTATAGAATTTTGCATACTTTAAGTTATTAATTAATATATTAAGCGTGGTGAATAGTCTTTAGGAAGCATATACGTGCATTTACGCCTTGCTGTATGTTTCTTATATGAATGGGCTTCTGGTTTTAATGGTCAGGCCATTCTATCTACTTAGTTCGGACAGTTCTTTTTTAGAACTGGAACACAAGGGTCCAGATTGTTTTGATAAGCTGCTCCGATCACCGAACTATATGTTCAGTTTATTCACAGCAAGTCATATGCTCCATGGGAACCGAGTGCTTGGTATTGAATCCCCGGAGTAACTACACCTTCGAGATGCACACATCTCTAAGAATATCCCTCCATAATGTAATGTAATATTCCAGCATTGATCTGAATGTAATCTGGTTTTTTACATATATAATCTGCATAGGGGCCTATTGCAGTTCATTAAATATTATTAAATGACCTTTTATTTAATGTTATGGTGATAAATCATCATTCTTGCACCGACTATGGAGGGCATAGTAAAATTTAGACATGAGTAGACCGTAAATTATTAAAATTATAATAAACTATTTAAATCATAGTGCATCAGATGAGATTTTGTTCTCAAACTTGCTCATCATTATTACACCTGCATGTGTCGTTCAATGCACTCATGTTTATTTAGTTTATATTTATTAATTAAAATATATTTAATTATAATAACTGTTTTGTGTATCATTCATAATCCATCCCCAATCTTAGTTAAATTTCTTAATATTAGTGTTAATTATTGAAATATGCATTATCTAGCCAGCCATAGATGTTTGTGTTTATTTAAATATTAGTGATTTAGTTAATATTCCCCGAGTCTCTTGCTCTACTCTTTGCTACTACCGGCACACAAACTAAGAGAGTCTGATAGCCTCATATACGTCATTCATAGGATAGTAAATCTTGGAGTATTGGTGAAGGAGCTGAGGTGCGATCAGATTCGAGGTTTCAACCCCTCATCTAGATCAGCCTTGGTATAATTTGCCAAAACTCTGGATTTTGTTGTGTGAATGTACAAATATGACTGTTACAACTTCTAAAAATGATTATGTATTTCTCTTTCCTCTAATGACACATTTTTAAAATTTATATTCTATGAATTTCTTTTTTAAGTAAATTTTTTATATATATTTTCAGGATAGTAAATTTATTATTTTTTAAAAACTGAATAAGAGAAAATGAAATAGATTTAACACAGTGATCATTTCATTTCAGAAGGCCATAAAGCGAATAAAAAAGCAAAGTGTTAATCTGAAAAGGGAAATAAAATATTGCAGAGGCAAAACTCTCCATACAGTAGCACCACTCAGTGCAAGTCAGAATAATGAGTTGGATGCAGGAATAAAATCCTATCTAGTGCCTATTCATCCAATATCCCAGACTAGTTTCTAGCTTGTGGCTTTCATCAGTGAAGAGCCTTGGATCTGAGAGCACTGCATCTAGATATTAGGATCTAATGCAACTCTCCACCAGCCACATTTTACCTTATTAGCTAACTATAAAGCTTTTGAGTCTAAAATGAAAACACACTAATATTTTCAATTCAAGTTTATTAGTTTGTATAGTTGTATAGATCTGAACTCAGTTCAGTATCCACACTTTAGTGTCTTTGGTTTTTAATAACCACAGTCCCCATATTCCTATTGGGCAGGATTACTATTAATTCACTAAACATCACACAATCACCATTCTTTTTGCTTACACAAGCTGGTTACACAGGCAAAACTTTCCATACAGTAGTACCACTCAGTGCAAGCCAAAGTAATCCTCCTGCATCTATTGATTACTCTGGCTTGCACTGGGTGGCACTACTATATGGTGAGTTTTGCCTCTGTAAACAGTTTGAGTAAACATAAAGAATGGTATTCATGTGATGTTTAGTGGAAATAAATTTTGTTACTGAATTGTGAATACATTGTTGACCGAATAGCAAAATGTAACTTTCCATACTATCGAAAAGAGCATTTAACTTAAGGGTGGGTTAATGATGATGGTTTATTTATTTATGAGCACAGCATTAAAAATGGAAATTGTAGCTTCACAATCATCATGTGAGGATATCCATTTCCTTCAGTATCCGTTATTATCCATAATGCTAGCTATTATCTCCCCGGTTGTTAATTTACCCATAGTTGGAAATCACACACATTAAATTTATGATTATGACTTAACTAGATATATTTTGAATATTACATAGAAAAAGAATGAAGACATCCAATAAAAATGAATAATTTAACAACAACAACAAAAAAAAACTAACAAAAAACAAATCAAAAACAATGAGTTATAATCTCAAATAAATAAAAAAGTATTTCCTTTGATATGAAACAATGGATAAAACTTCATTATTAATAAATTTTTCCTTTTTATTTATCTATTAACTGACATAAAAATATATATATAAATTTACATTCACAATATACTTGTGTGTAACAAAAATATACATATGAGCATTATCAATGTATATAAAATATTAATAATACAACAGCAAAAAACCCAATAATGATTTAAATAATAATAAAAAATACTTCAAATATAATTAACCCTCATTAAAGAAATATGACACTATAATGGAAAGTAGAAAAAAAGATCTTACCTAATTATAACCTCTTGAATTCAATAATCGTTACATATGTAGAATTATACAGTTTTGTGTGTTCACATACAATCTGGTTATATAAAAGTAAGTTATAATTTAATCCTTGATTTCTATGATTGGGTCTTTTTCTTGAACCATATTATTCTGTAGATTATCTGTATCTTCTTGAATTTAACTGCAAATGTTGTGTGGCGTTTAAATGTTAGATTTCTCTTGTTAAATTTCATTTTTCTTTTTTTATTATTCAATTGGATTCCAATTTTTTTTTTTTAAAAAAAGGATCTTTGTCTTTAACTCTAGTTACCATCATTCAATAGTAAAACATTTTTTTCAAGAACTGAGTTTCTCTTTCTCTAGCAGATTCTTTTTAATCCTTCTAACAAGGATATTCTAGATGGATTATACAATATGTTTACATCTTCACTTAAGATTAGGCGACTGCTGGTATTTAAAAGGGGGTGTAGTCCATCATTAGAGTTACTACATTATAGTGAATATTTTTCATATTTCTATAATGATATAAGTGCTTCTCCGCAGTCATAAACCCTTCACTAGCAGTTTTTAATTAACTTGTCATTAACATGATTTTAACAATGACCCCCATAGATTTTATTCAGCAATTAAATTATAGCTCCTTATTGTCAATCTGATCTTCTGAACAAGTCAGCCAAATGGAAAAAAAAAACGAAAATAAAGTTTTATCTATCCATTTCAAGATTCAACCGAATTAAAAAAAAAAAAAATCCATTATGTTTTTCTTCATTTCTTTTTAGTTAAGGTTATCTCCTAATTGCAATTCAAAACTTAATTTCTTGCATCTAATGTCTCTATAGAGTAAAATCTTTCATTCCAAAACAAGATAATCTCAAACTAGTTACAATAAATTAATTATATTTAATTATGCATTTTTAAATTCACACAACAGGAGCTTAAAAAATATATATAAAAAAATAACTTTTCTAAAATATGCTAAATTTAACAAATATAAAGGCATTCTATTTTATACATTTCATTTTTATATTATTACTATTTTCTAGATAGCAATCTTTACTATGTAAATCTTAAAAAACTTTTTATTATATTTATTTTAGGTTCATTTTTTGAGTTTGATAAAACAACCAGCGTGTATTATTTTTCTGTAGCGTTTACTATATAATTTTTATAAAATTTACTTAGCTTGCTTTATCCACCTTATATAAATATATTTGGTAAAAATTGTTTGAAGTTTTTTACTGAGAAAATGTGTATTTATTTTGGGGGAGGGAAAAATGCTGGTTTTAAACCCTGTTCTAGATATTACAGTGTGCTGGTATATTACCTCCACAACCAAAAATGAAATGAAAAATAGTCTTAACTTATTTTGGATCCATTATTTTATTTATTTACTAATGTCATTTTACTTCATATATCTTCTTACATTAGTTATTTAACAATTTAGTTTTCCATTCAATAAATCTTGTATGCACCTACCTGCAGATTTGCCACCCTCTTGATGTTTCTTGCATATATTATTATTATTACATTCTTATTTCATGTCTGTGTCATTTTGAGATCATTTCTGTGAAAATAAATTAGTCTCTTTGTCATATACATATTTATATCCATTTTTAAATCAGTATTTTATTATTTGACACAAATGATTTGTAGAAAGTTTAAAAAAGTTCATGTATATCTCAACTTTCAGACATTATCAAACTCTCTGACTGAATTGTTGCAAATGCACATATTTCCAGACATTTGAACCATTCTAGAATAAGAGCAAAGTATCATGTCAGTATATCGAAGTGAACCAAGGTCATCTAGAAAGCCAAAAAAAAAAAAAAATAAGTGTGGCATTTCTCATCTGACCAATTAAATATGTTACTTTTTTTTCATCCTAAATGCTGCTCTCAGCAAATTAATATTGGCCTAGCGGATCCCATCTGGCGTTTTAAACTTTCAAAATACCTTTAAAAAAAAATCACATGATTATCAGAAAAAGAATTCCCACCTTATGATAATCATTCTAAGATGTACATACCAACACAACAAATGTTAAGTTCTTTAGTAGCTGAAAATATCTACGCATACTAATTCTCTTTTCCCCCTTCTCAATCCATCATTGTGATAATGGTCTTAAAATCTGGACATTATATGATCCAACCTCCTTTTTATTTTTGATAGTGAATCCAGTTAGTATCTTGTTTGTGCCAGATGTTGGAGATCTGGGTGGTTATTGATCCTGTCTATTTGATCGTATTGGGCTTGGGTGATTTCTAGATTGTCATTAGTTTTCTCCAAAATATCTACGCTGTTTCTCCCCCCCCCCCCAGTATATCTGATAGCTATTACTCTTATTTCTACACTCTATATTGGCCTCATTTTTAAATTTTTTGAATGGCTTATTTTCGACCCTGCCACTCTCTTTCTGATCCTGTATATTTGTGTCAATGACATTGAGAAATTTAGTCACCTGTTCTATAGCCTTTCTGTCAGTGCTTAAAACCATCTGCTCTATTCTAAATGGTATATTGTGGGATATTATTCTAATAATTTGACTTTTAATCAAAGCACAGGCAGTGAGTATTCTTTACTGCCATTTGACAGCTAAAAAATTGGATATTGCTTTCAGCATTATCAACCTGAAATCTTTCTTGCATTACCTGCTATTGAATTTTTTCTTGATGTTCTTACTAGAAATTATTTAAGATTGCTTCATGATATTCTGTGTAAGAAGAGAGTTTTGTTATTAAGAAACTCCACCACTCTTTTGATGTACCTTGGAGTTAATTATATGCCATAGCCATTTGAAGCCTTTCTCTCAATGCATTTAAAAAGTAGTTATCCAGGTTCTTGAGGTATTCAGTTGGCATTTTACCTACATTGCCTCTAAAAACTTGAATTCTTAAAAACTGATTAATTCCATTGTACACACCCAGACTTCTATATGCATGAATGGCATAACTTTCTCCCATTTTTTATGATACTGTCCGTTTTCGATCTTTTCTTTTTTCCATGTTTTAAATCAGTTTGGATTATGTTCTTTTATTTTTATGTATTCAAGTTTTCATTTCACTCATTATGTTTTAGCCATCTCTCTTTCAGTCTCCTCACTCCACTTTCTTGGGTGACTGTCCAACACTGCTGCTCTTCAGATTGTTTTCTTAATTTTTCTTTAAATTCAAGCTTTTTCATCCTTTCTGCAATATTTCTGCATAAGCTTTTGTATTTATACCTGGCCTTCATTAACTCTATTACTGTTTAGGTCCATGTCAGCATATATTGTTTTCTGTATAACTTCCATTTAAATTGCTGTTCTTGTGCCATTTTATCTTTACTAATGCTTTTCACTGCATCTTATATAATTTTGATTTTTTTTTTAAGTTTTCCACAACCTTGCTTGAATTGCCTCCAACTTTTCATTATCTCTTGTAATGGTTTTTTTGCTTTCATCATTTCTCTACAGCATTTCAAATTTTAAATCACTTTTCTGCTGCATTTTTTCAAATTTTGAATAATTTATCTGCTGCATTTTTTGTAACAATTTTTTTCCTCTTCAAATTTTGAATCATTTTTTTTTGTACTTGACAGATTCTAAATCACTTATCTGCTACACTTCTTGTAATGGTTTTTTATTTTCCAGCTGCCTTATTTCTATCAATGCAAGCAACATATCTAGCACAACTTCTTTTCACAGCTTCCATCAATTATTGACTCACCCCATCCTTCTGTTTCATCTTTGGCTGTGTTGCCTCCATTCACTCTATATGTGCTGGTGCATCAAATTGCTGTTCCATTTTGTTTGATGTAGATTTGGTTATCATTTATTTATTTACTTTTTTTTTTTTTTGTTTGAGGGGGAAAAATGCTCATTAAAACATAAATTCACTAATCATACTTCAAAAGCAGCTCACCTACCCACTTAGATGTTCCCTCAAAACCCACCTATCTTTCTCAAACCAGCTTTAACTATATGCTACTCTTTCTCCTTCGTTTTTTTCTCATTTTTTTTTTTTTTAATTAATTGGACTTAAACTTTTCCATTCTTATAATAATAATAACTACTTTTTTAATCGCCATTCTATGCAGAATATATGTATTTATATGTGTGACTTTTTTATACTTTATTCTCAATTATAAGTATTATGATATTCTTTTTTCAAGGCCCACATCATTCACCATTATCTATATATAATTTTATTTCAGCCTGACAATAGTTGGTTCACTATATTTAATTGAATAGTTTGACTCGTATACATATATTAAAACTTGATGTAATTGGGCCTTAGTTGGAGGCCTAGGTGTAATGGAATTACGAATACACTGTAAATTGAAAGTCCAAATTTAACTCTCCGCACCATCTCTCTGGTGTTTGATCTATGGATGATATGATGGTTTTATGTATTTATGAGTACCAACTTCAATGGAAATTATAGCTCCACAATCATCATATGACAATTCCACTTTCTTTAATATCCATTATTATCCATAAGGCTAGGTATTATCTTACTGTTAATTTTCTCTCTATCCCATTACTAGTTGGAAATCACACACACTAAATTTATGACTTATATTACAATATAACTAGATACATTTTGAATTCCATATAAAATAGACAAGAAAGATATTCAAAGATGTTAAATTTTAATAAAAATAAATAATTCAATAAAATAAACACACAAAACAATTAATATAGAGTATAGCCTCAAATAAATAAAAAAAAAACCATTTCCCTTTTATTTATTCATTAATTGACATACAAATATATACATATATACAAAAATTTACATTCACATCATTCTTATGCATAACAAAAATATACATAGGAGTATTATCAATGTATATAAAAATTTGGTAATAAAAAAAAAAAAATTTTAAAAATGTGACAAAAACAAACAAACAATATAAATAATTTAAAAAATGCTTTAAATGTAATCATTGTTTATTAAAGAAATATATTGTACCAACACCATAATTGAAAAAAAAAAAAAGATCTTTTCCAGTTATAACCTCTTGAGCTAAATTATTAGTACATATGTAGGATCTGGTTGTTTAAAAATAAGATAGAGTGGAGTCCTTGATTTCATAATTAGGTCTTCTTTTATTCATAGAGATGTCTTAAACTATTTTTTTTTATAGATCACTTGTGTCTTTTTGGATTTAACTACATTCTGTTGTGTGACTTTTAAATGTTACATTTCTCTTTTTTTCTTTATTATACTATTGATTTCCAAATTTAAAAAGAAAGGGCATTTGTAGTTCTGATTACTATCAATGAATTCGGTAGAAGAACATTTATTTCAAGAGCTAGGTTTTCTATAGCAGATTCTTTTTAAACAGTCTCATTTCAGGCATATTTTACACATGGTTGTTCTTGTTGGATTATGCAGTAACTTCACATCTTCCGTTAAGATTAGGCTACAGTTGATATTTTAAAAAAGGGTGTAGTTACTGCACTACAGTGAATATTTTTCATATTTCTATGATATAACTGCTTCCACAATCAATAGCCCATCTCTAGCAGTTTTAAATGAGCTTGCTGCTGCTAATATGGTTTTAACAATGACCTACATAGATTTTGTTCAGCAGCTAAATTATAGCTCCTTATTACCGATCTGATCTCCTGAGCAAGTCACCCCAATGAAAAAAAATAAAGAAGCTTTTATATCTACATAATTCAAGATTTAACATAATCAAAAAAATAATAAAAATCCATTATGTTTTTATTCATTGCTTAAGATTATCTTCTAATTGCAATTCAAAACTTAATCTCTTACATCTAATGTCTATAGATTAAAATCTTTCTTTCTAAAACAAGATAATCCCAAACTAATTACAGTAAATTATTATTTTTAAATTCGCACAACAGGAACTTAGCTATATCAGGGTAATTGGACCATTGAATTTTAAAAAAAAACTGACTTGAGACACAATTTTCACAATAACTTCAGTTTTAATAATGTTAGAGGAAAATGCTATGTATTGACAGAAAATAGAAAAACTAAAGAAAACAATAAGAAGTAAGGCAAATAGTGATTACCCTCAAAAAAGTAAGGAAAAAAAAAATTTCAATATTCAAAATAATTATTACTTTGTTTGTTCATAATTTCTAATTTATCATTAACTAAGTTTAAAATTTCATCTTCATTGATAATTTCTTTGTATTCTTTACAAAATTGTCATTCAAACCATGTATAATACTTCTTACCTAGATAATCCATAGCTTTAGAATCTACCAAAATAGTCGCATAAGAATTCTTCATTTTTATCTTGTACTCCGAAAGTTAAAAAAATCTCAAGGCATCTGTAAGAAAAAGATTTATCCTTTTAAAAGATACAAAATAAATCATTTCCAGAATGTGGATATGCATCTGTTATCATAGCAATTGGCTTCTTGTCTATCCAAGACTAAAAATTGAAGACTACTGTCTGTATCAATAATAAAATGAGTTTCATCTCTTCATTTTATATTTTTTGTGTATACCAGTGATGTTTATATTTTTTGTGTACACCAGTGATGTTATCTTGTTATATTTATTATCCCACAGAGATATAATTTATTTGCATATAGCTCATTTGCTAGCTGTAGACTTGAAAATAACATGATGCAAGATGTGGCAAAGCAACTGACTCCACAGCATGACTACCAAGGCATAGGCAAGAATCAGGATTTGATTCTTTGGCTACATACAATTCCATGTGGTATACATAAATAACCATTGTGGCTATCACTACACACACCACTTGAAACCTCTCTTTATTGGTTTTAAGAGTTTACATTTTCACATGGTACTATATCCAGTAAATTTTGTGATGGCTTTATCAACTGCAACCTTTCTGTATGTTTGATAATCAATCTTAAAATTTATATACCCTAATTTTATATATTAAAACCATTAGTTGTTATACAAAATACATGCAAGTACAAACATACTAATACAAATATAAACAGACTAATAAATTATTAAACCTTTTGAGAGTTATTGTATTTATAAAATAAGGTCGCCTTAAACTGGGTCAGAGCCCCAAAACTATACTGTGTATAAATCACTACTTTCATTATATTTGAATACAAGTATTATACTATACAGACACACTAATATAAATGCAAACACATTAATAAATTATACATTTATCAAATAATAATAAAAATTTAAGATATTCAAATAATAAAGAAATTAAAATTGAATACTTGCATTATGTTTATTTTCGGGATGAAGGCCGTGAAATTACAAATTACCTAGGAATCTTGAATCCATTTTGTTAAGGAGTCTGGCCAATAATAAAATTCTGCCTTTGTCTTCTTCGTGCAAGCTAATAAACTGAGTAGAAAAAAAAATTAAATGAGCTTATTAATAAAAAATCCAAATTTTGTCCGATTTTAATATGCCACACGCCATTTTAAAAAGGAATTCAAGCTGTAAAGAATGATGAGTTTTTTAAATATCATCAGTGTGGTTTTCCCACAAGTTTAAAAAGAAAATAAAAGAAATTTTTAATTTCAATGAATCATTGGCAGCGTGCGGCAATCATGCTATTGTCTGTGAAATTGTTCAAATACAAAAAATAACTTTTATAAAATATACTAATATTAACAAATATGAAGACATTCTATTTTATACCTTTCATTTTTATATTATTATTTTCTAAATAACAATCTGTACTATCTGAATCTTGAAAAAGCATTATTAAAGCATCCACACACATTTTTCTGTAGTTTTTAATTATATAAATTTTAGAAAAATGTACTTGGCTTGCTTTATCTACTCTTATATAAATTTATTTTGCAATCTTTACTTGAAATTACACCTTCTATTAAGAAAAATATTGTTTAAATCTAGTTATAAGTACCACATATGCTTATACAATATATTGTGAATAAAATAATTTAAATAGTTTTCAAAAATAAATATATATAGAAAACATTTATATAAATGTGAGATAAGAGAGAGAAAATATAATTACATAAGCAATATAAGTATTAGTTTCATATAAATATAAAAGATTTTTTGTATAAATGAACATAACATGAGTACCCGCAAAATGTATTTTAAGAAAATCTGTCCTTTAATTAATGAATAATTCAACAGAATTATATTTTAATTTTTTTTATATTGTAAAACTCATACCCAGAAAAATAAAATAATTGTATCAAATATACATTTATTATAAATAAAAAAGTTGATATCACTATTTTTTTCTTAAAGTACTATTGTAAAAAAAAAAAAAGAGCTTTGAAGGATACATGCTATTAAGAGAGAGAGAGAAAAAATATATATGCCCCCCCCCCAACAACTCTGTTTTTCATCTTAATTGTTGATAAGATTACTGCTTGTTAGAGAATTTAATTTTTATTCAATTTGGTTAGACACATTAGCATCAATAGAATAGAAAATATAATTCATAACCCTAAATGCCAAGTAGAAGTGTAGATTTTATGTATTTCCTTTCTTAAGGTAAATATGGAATATTCAAGAATTTCATTATAATGATTAACAAAGTATAAAAACACAAATGTTGATGGAGGAATCATCATTTTCATGATTCATAATGCTACATAATAAGTATGTATGTGAAAACTGGAAAATTTGTTTATTATTAGAGAATTCACATAATGAATTATTATTAGTATTATTTAACAAACATAATAGAAATAATTAATAATCAAAATTTTGCCATACAAAGCCAAATAAGCTCATTTTATAATTTAATATATATAACTTTAATTTTTAAACAAGTCTCCAAAAATAATTATGACAATGATCATACTGAAGAATATTTCATTATAATAAAATAGCATTCACGCATATTAATTTAATTATTTATGTACTTTGTGCAATATTATTTAATTTTTTTTTGTGGTTATTTGCAGAGTTAATTTTAGTTATTATATCTTGAAATCAAGGCATCTGTTGTTTAATAATTATTGATCTTAGAATCAATAAATTTATTAGTTATTTATGAGTTTTCAAGTAAAACCAATATGGCAGCCTGTATTTTTGATAAATGTACAGTTTCAGGCCCTCCCCAAAAATGTTTACAAAAAAAATGCCTACTAGAAAATGTCATATTTAATAATTAAATTTTATTTTTTATTACTGTTATTTTAAAAAAAGAAACTGTGGAAAAATTAATTCCAATATTTACAGTTTATTTATTTTTTTGGATTAACTTATTAACACAAAAATAAAAATACAATATTTACACGTTATTCATGTCGGTAGTGTGCAATCATATCATGATCATTAATGCACACTTTTCTGGAGAGCAGGATCCTATACCATTCAAAATAGTCCACTGCATCATATTCTGTGACAGGAAAGTCCCAAATTTTTATCATTATGACAATTTACCAAAAAAACTGCTGACAGGAAGAAGCACGCTAAATTGAACCAAAGTACAACAATGTTAAGAGTGTCTCATCGCTTCCCACATTATAAGTAAAAAAAAAAAGATTGAAATAAAGCTTCTTAATGAAATTTATCAGACTTTGGTCCTTTTTTTAAAATTTAACAATCAATTTATTAATTTTGTTTTAATTTAACATCTTTGGTAAATTATAAACCCTCAAAACTGTACATTTATCAAAAATACGGGGTGCCATTTTGGTTTACTTGAAAATTCACAAGTACTATTTAGGTATTTATTATGCAAAGACTTTAGCATATGTTACAGATACCCTTTTAATTTCAATAGATGTATCAATAATCCCAAAGATAAACTACCTCCAATATATACCCAGCAGGCCGTGTATAAAATAGTTTGCCCAGAAAACAATTGTCACGCTTCATATTATGGGGAAACCAAAACTTCTGTCTACACAAGGTTGCTACAACATAAATATGCGCACAATAAAGCGCTCGCAGATCCCTCCCACTTTTCCATCTTTGTGCAGCACAAAGCCACTACGGGCCACTCATGCATACTGGACAATCCGCAAGTGATGTGCAGTGAGCAACATGAGACGAGAAGAAAAATTAAGGACGCCTATTTCATTAATTTAGACGCAAACTCATTGAATAAAAGAGACACGTTTTACGCAATCTCTAAGAAATGGCAGATCTGATTTGAATAATTTTGCATCTGTTGAATCAAATAAATAAATGAAAATTGGTATTAGAACTATCTGTCTATAGCTTTGAAAATGAAGGCATCGTTTCTTTGAAAGCACTAAGTATAGAAATAAATATATTGGAGTTTTAGTGTGGAGATATTACCGTAAAATATCTGATTATTACATTTTATATATAAACCACACATTTAGTTATTTAATAGTTACATTTATAAAAGCGGTATGGATCCTGCAATTTGGAATAGATTTACGTTAAAATCTTTAATAGATGTATGCAAATATAAGACAAGATTAGATTTTCTTGTCAAATGCAGGGAACATAAAGTTTTCTTGAAATTTTGCAACGTAAAATTAGATCGTTCGATACACAACAGAGAGGCTATTACAAAGCTGGTTCAAGCTTTAATATTAAGCAGAGTAATCCAGGAATGTGGAAAGGAACTGTCATCTGAGGAAGAACACAGTTCTCAATATTGGAGAACCACCTCAATATATAGTTGAATAATAAAATAAGTAACCGATTGGAGAAAAAGTTCGATAAGAAGTTTCGCTTTTTGGCTAACAAACAAAACATGAGAATACAGCCAGACAGCCAGCAAAGCTATGTAAATCTAACCAATGTCAACATCCCAATATCTGTAAAAACAGTGCTGGAAAAAGGCCCTAAATTCGTCGGATGTGGATGGAGACCCCAAAGATGGAATTAATTGCTGATGTTGAGGCAAGTCTGACCAACCATCCTTTAAAAGATATATATATCCAAGATTGCTAAAGGCATACACTCTAAAGCAATGCAGCTGTGGCAGGATAGATGGAAGTACAATATAGCCACAACACAAAAATTTTTGACACAGAACAATATGACATGTATGCGAGAGCAACATGTTTGTGATGATGACTACTGTGGAATATAGGAAGAAAATCCAGCACTAAATCGAAAATCTAAAATTCATTAAAGTTCCTGACATCAATTTTAGACTGAACAAAGACAAATTCGTGTCGGCAGTACTTAGACCACACATAGCTAAAGCCTTCTCCAAGGCAGAATAATACCAGATGTATCCTTCTTCCAGCACACCCCCTAGAATGTTTTCCAATGCTAAAACCCATGAAGACAGCGTACCTCTGTGTCTAATGATCGACTTTGGTGGAGTTCATTACCACAAGATTGCCAAACTCATAAATAATTGGCTCATATAGACATTAAGTTTTGGAGAGTTTGCAATAAAGTCATCTTTTGAATTTGTTGACAAGCTGAACAATGTCTCTCCAACACAGGATACACATATGGTAGCATTAGATATTGCAGAACTGTATGGCTCGATTGATAGATTAAAATCTATAACTATTGTTAAAGAAGATTTGATGAGACCTGGCATGAATCAACAATGAGTACAATTTGTGGAGGCAGTTCTGAGATGGCTGGATAAAAACATGTATACAATTTTCAACCAAGAATGGTACTACATGAGCAGTGGTGGGCCTATAGGTCTTCCACTAAGTGGTTGTGGCGAGCATTGTTCTTAATGCATATGAACAGATAATTAATCCCAGACATTTAAGTAGTGACCTGATAATTTACATCCGCTATGTAGATGACATTTTCATGGTGGCATCGGAGGAGACCATGGAAGATATAATCACAGAGGTGAAAACTGCCTCAGGATTTACAATAAACATAGACAAAAGGAAATTGGTGGCTGTGTTAAATATTTAGATTACAAGTGGGGATTGAGGCTCAACACTTCCAGCATAAAATGCTGATTAAAACTATTAATATTAGAGGCCACATTCATCATCAGTCAAATACACCCAACATGTACAAACTGGCAGGCCTAAAAATATTTTTGAAGAGAAATGCCAGATTGTGTACTTTTGAGGTTGACAAGAATAGGAATATTCAAAGTTTTAGGGACAATTTAATAAAAGCCAAATATAACAAAAGATCAATAGACAAGATAATTAGGCGTTTCAAAGACTCTGCTAATCTGGTTGATAGACTGAACAAAACCAGGATTTTATTGCTATACATCAAAAACATACACACAAATTTAAAAACAATTTTTTGCAAAGACTTTAGCATATGTCAGATCCCCTCTTAATTTCAATAGATGTATAAATAATACCAAAGACAAACTACCTCCAATATATACCCAGCAGGCCGTGTATAAAATAGTTTGCCCAGAAAACAATTGTCACGCTTCATATTATGGGGAAACCAAAGCTTCTGTCCACACAAGGTTGATACAACGTAAATATGCATACAATAAAGCGCTTGCAGATCCCTCCCACTTTTTCATCTTTGCACAGCACAAAGCCACTACGGGCCACTCATGCATACCGGACAATCTGCAAGTGATGTGCAGTGAGCAACACGAGATGAGAAGAAAAAAATTAAGGAGGCCTATTTCATTAATTTAGATGCAAACTCGTTGAATAAAAGAGACACATTTTACGCAGACCTGATTTGAATAATTTTGCATCTGTTGAATCAAATAAATAAATGAAAATCGGTATTAGAACTATCTATCTATAGCTTTGAAAATGAAGGCATTGTTCCTTTGAAAGCACTAAGTATAGAATAAATAAATAAATATATTGGAGTTTTAGTGTGGAGATATTACCGTAAAATATCTGATTATTACATTTTATATATAAATCACACATTTAGTTATTTAATAGTTATAATAAAATAGAGAAAATTCAATTTAGAATTTAATACTCTTAATTTAGATGATATATCAGTATTATATGTGTTTTATTTTAATTTTAGATAGCCTTTTGCTATGAACACTGATCTTCTCTATAACATTTACTTTATATATTTATTTGTCAAATAGATACTGATGCATAAATTCCTATTTGACTTAATCTCACAATAACTATTTAACAAATATTTTAACATTCTTATTAATATTTTGTTTTAAAAAAATATATAATTAACATAATAGTATATGCTTTTGAATAAAAAATGAGTAAAAATATTTGCAAACATAATATTGGGAGTAATTATTTATTTGAATGTTAATGAATATTAATTATTATAATTAAATCTTGAGCAACTGAATTATTTAGAATCATATAATTATTTGTGAAGAGAAAGGAGATATTGATGAATACTATATAGACTTTACTTACCTAGATGTCATAAAATTGTACATTTAATTAAATATATATAAGTATAAAATGTTTTACCTTCCACTTCCTTATGTTAAAATGGATGTTTTATAAAACAGTAGAACTCCCCCCCCCCCCCAAGCCATTTAAATATCATATGACAAATGTAAAATTCTATATGCATCACTTCATTAGTAGTTATAATTTTGTCAGGATTATTTATTTTATTAGATTCATAAGGTCCATATTGTAATGGTCAAAATTTGTCTATCTCGCTAACAAAACCCTAGACATGGAACTCAACACTAGGAAGGGTTGCCTCCCAAGAATCTAAGTTCAAATTCAAAGTCTAAGCTCCACAACGCCATCTACATGATAACACATGATGCTACTAATAGTATAATTTCTTGCCAGTGCCGGTAGTCAGGGAGAATCAAGAGACTCTTAATTTAAAATAGCCCTAGATTCACTTAACAGTGATTTATAAATGTGCCCAAGATAAGCCTAATATGGTATGTAACTTAGATTGCACCTTGGATAAATAAATAAAAGAAATGAATTTAAATATAATATTTATTAATCATATAATAGATACATAATGTTAGCTATATGGATTTGATAGCTATAAAAGAAAATAAATAACATTTCTGATACTTCATACTTGGATTATAATTTATTATAATGTGTCTAAAGTACAGCGACACTAAATATGTGCGAGCTACGCAAAGTATTAAAGAACTTTAATGACCTAAAACTATTTAAAATTGAAAGGAAAATCTTAATATTAAACAGAGAATAGCTCACGAATTGTTGAGCTAAATTATAAGATAGAGCTACACAGAACGTAATTGGAATTCATTTAATAATAAACTACTAGGGGAATGCACGGTGGGTGCCAGTGAGATATGATGCCAAGGATGGAGTGCAGTAGGTTGATACCACGACTTTACAAAGAAAACAAAATGAATAAAATAATTGGGTTTGGATAGGCAGTTCGCCATTTATCTGGGACATCTCTAGTCATTACACAGCTCAAGTCTGGTCTGCACCCAGGAGCTTCGTAACTGTGGGGACATACGCGAAATAATTCCCATATGAGACATTTATATCACACACTACTCCCGCGGAGTAAATGGGCACGGATTAACTGTTGACGACCTTGGGAAAATAGTCAAGTAAGTTTCCACCCCAGCACGTTCACTAGCAACACGCAATTAATTTTAAGATATATATTTTTAGTAAAAGGGGCAGCTCATTAATGCACAGAATAACTTTCCCAAATTTATTATTTTAATAGCCAGCATAGTCTCAACGAAACTTATATAAATAAACATAATTATTTTAATAAATACATTGTAAAATCATATAATAAATTGGGAGGGGAATGCATGTTTACGGTTTAATAAATTAATATGGCAACCAAGCATTTATAAAACTTCCCTATGTAAATAAGCATTTATTTTATATAGCGCTATGTCTCATGTTGGGAATGAAAGTATTCATTTATTATTAACACTCATAAAAAGCGCATGCACAATAGCTTGAAAGGCTGATCTTTAAATGTAAAATTTCCCTATGTAACACACATGCCTGAAGGGATTAATTAAAGTAGTTCACATTATAATAAGGAATTAAAATAAAACATCATACATATACATAAAGGAAAATTAACCCAAGCAGAAGTTCAACATGCATTAAAAGAAAATTTAAAATAAATACATAAATATGAAATATAAGATAAAAGGGTAGCTATATCTTGAAAGAGTTACGAGATCTCTGGTTAACTTTTTATTACCTCACTCTGAAAGATCAGTCCGGTGGGCATTTCCAACTTTAAAATAGAGTTCTTGAGCAACTTTAATTTTCTTTAGGTTCATGGATTTGTTGGGCATCAGTGGCATTCAATATGTAGATTTCAAGAGCAGCATTATTTGGGATGATTCAGGCGGGATTTGATGTTAAAATGACAGGACATTGAATGGTGAGTGATGGGCAGCAAGGAAGCCATTTCCTAAGGGAAGATGGCACACTATCTTTTACCCCATCATTCTAAGGTTGACTATTTCAAGAATTGATTTATAAAGTTCACTTCTCATTGAGAATCCGTCAAGGTGATTTTTTTCTTTATAAAATATCTAAAATTAAGACTTAAACGAACAAAGTAAGCAGGTAAGTCCGATAATGCGAATAAGCACAAGTAATCAGTAAAATATGAATAATATCAAAATAATAATTATATCAGAATAACAGAATAAACTCTTGCTATCACAATACGAATAAGACTAAATTCCCTTAACAATAATTAATCAGCCCTATTTATATGCTCCCTGATTATACAATTGTAAACCTGCGGTGATAAAATCCACTAACTAAAATTATTAATCAAATTGGAAAACAAGGAATGCACTTTTTAATTAATTTTTTTTATACTCACATTCCCAGATATTTGCTCGTTTACTCTGTTATCTTAATCTTAATAGAAAACCTACTAGTGAAACTGGTTAAAAGAAAATGGCATGTTTTTGAAATCTAAAGTACAAAATTTATTTACAACTTTTTTTTATTTTAAATTTAATGTTTAAAATCTATTTATAAGTGATATTATTTTAAATTAAATGAAAATAAATATAACGAATGTAATATCCCTAAATAAACAGATTTAAACAAACAAACTTTAAACAACAAAATATTTTTCATAACTCTTAAAATATTATCGCAGTATGTGTGTAGATGAGAATATGTGACCTACTTTTGTTGTACGAGTATATATGTAAATATACTCGACGGTTTGAAAATAAAACCATTAAGAAAAATTTAATGGTTATAAAATCCATGGGTACCCCATTAGAAATATAAATTTAGGCAGGATTTCGGTAAATATATGCAGTACGCACACAATACGATAAAATTAGGGTTTGAAATAAGGCATGAGGATGGGTAAAAGGAAGTCAAGGTGAAACTAAGATTTGCAAGGCATATCTTAATGTTTCAATATATATATATTCATTTTGTTTGTATTTTTATCCAGTTTTATATCATCATAATAATACATTTTTTTTATTACTATCATTTTGCTGATTATTAGTATCAATTTATAGTTATTCATTATTCTATAACTTATTAAATGGTTGAAATATGTCATATTTCAAGTCTATGACATTCTTTTACAACATAAATATAATTTCATCAATACCATTATTAAATGATTTTGCTAAATAAATTAATTTAAAATATATTGTATATTATGTAAACATACATTTTATATCACAAGGATTTCATGAAACATACATATTGATTATTTTTATTTATTTGATTATTGGTAGAAAAATCAAATAAATGCTGATTTCAGATAAATATATTTTTTAATTTTATCTTAGGTTTGATCTTTTAATATGAAATATATTATGCATTCATATTAACTCTGTCATTCATTTATTTTCACTGTTAGTTAATTTTTATTGTTGTTGTATACCTACAAATAATATAATATTTATATATAAATATTTTAATTATTAAAATTCAATGAGAAAGAACTAATGTATTCCTAAATAAAAAAGTTAATCTTGTTTTACCAGTTGAGTTATTGATTCATTTCAAAAATAACTCATTTTATTATATTGAATATACCTGTGTTCATCACTCTTTACAAATATTATATTAGGTTATACAATACAAATATATTTGAGTAAATTTCCACAATCACCCTTAATTATAACCATCACAGTCCTCCATATTTTGTTGATAATCACTGACCTAACTTGAAATAGTGTGATATATGTGGTGGAAGAGTTGTGAGATCAAAGTGCCTATAATGTGTTTTTTTTTTATTTTACACAAATTTTGAATCTCACATATTTATAATACATAGACTATTAGATAGTTATATGATTAAATTATTTGATCCTTTCTAAAAAACATTATCATATATACTATACTCTATTTCAGGGGTCAGCAACCTTTTAGTAGTGTGTTGCCGAACCTATATTACAATGTTATTCCGCGTGTCGACATGATTTTACCAATCTTATTATATTATATACTATCAAAATTGGTTCAGTTATAATGGGCTTCAAAGTTATATATAATACACCTTGGTCTCGTTTTATGCGGTAGATAGGTTCCTTCAGAAAACATGCACAAAAGAAATCGCACAAAAATAGACTTAACTTACCTTGAAAAATGGGGATAAGGGTTGTAATTTTCAGAAATCGCATAAAAGCAAAGCACGAAAGAAAAGTTACTTTAAAATTTGCATTAAAAAAATAAGGAAATAAAGTATGACTAATAAAATATTTCAAATATTTGAAAAAAAAAAATACAAGACAAACTTTTTTTACTTTTTTTATTAACTACAGTATTTAATTTTACATTTTTTTATTTATATTTTAATCATTAGCGGTTATTTGGCTATTTGACAATATGCGTTCGTTTGTGAAATGTTAAGAAATCAGATTTGTCGTGTGACATACAACTAGCACCACTTTCAGTCTTGAGCTATGTTAATTGTTTTTTGTTTCTATATTAAAAAAATGAGATCGTAATCAAAACAAAAAGTTTATAGATTATCATTAGAAAGATTATTTTCAGTTTATAAAAGCAATAAAATCTTCGTTATTATTTATTTTAGAAATCTAAAAAATTATTTATTTCTGTTATAATTAACAAAATATGTTTTAAAAGTTTAAAATTTTTGAATATTTATTGCGATATTTTTATATGTAAATATAAATCTATTATTATTATTTATTCATTAGTATAAGTAGGTTATTTACATAGAAGCTAAGATAGCTTCAGGCCATATTCACGTTAGCTGCTAATATAACGTTATATTTTTGAAAAAAAAAAAAAGTATTTCAAGTCAAAATAAGTTTTTAATAATTTAAATTTCTTGATATCTAATAAATATAGTGAAATATGAAAGATATTAAGAAGAATTATGAATTGCATAACTTCAAAATCACATTAAAACAATCCGCATAAAACAAGACCCAGGTGTATTATAGTATATAATATATACTATATAATATATATTTTTGAAGTCCATTATAACCGTATTTTATTGGTCATTCAATATTTTAAAATACTTAGAATCATGTGAAAAGTACCGTTTTTTAAATTTGTAATTTTTAACATGCTTAGTAAAAATTATATTGCAAATTATAAATTATTACTTTTTACCTATACAAATGATATAATTTAAATAAGAAAAAAATATCATGAATTCTAATATGATTAACCATTTTTTATTATTAAAATAAATTAATGTGAACCTTGCCCTTGTACCTCTTTGCTCAATTGCTCAATGTCAGGTATATAATATGGTCACTTTTAGTTTCACGCACGCGTCTGCATGTTCAGGTGTTACATAACTTCTTTGTGAACTCAAAAAATATTTTTCATATGTAAGAAAATTTGTTCACATAAGTAAGTTGAATCAAATGCTGAAAGCAGAGCACAAGCATTTTTTTTTCAAAGAATTAAATCTTTCTGGTAATAATATCCACAATTGAGAATGACAGCCGACTTTTCTAGACAGTTCCCTTCAAGGGTTTCCACAATTCTACAAATTTAGTTTTCCACAATTCTGATGACATTAATTCGATTAATTCCATTTCAAAACTATCAATATCCATCCACTCAAAAAGAGATAAATCAAATGGAGTCATCTTTAAATCAGTTAAGTCAGGTTTGATGAGGAAAGAAAATATGGGGGTGTATATTTGTAAGTCTTCACATTGTTTGGAAAATTCTCTGAGAACTTCAATGTATTTTTGAAGTTCATCTTTGTTAACATTAAATTGATTTGCATGGCCCTTTACATTTGGAAAGTAGTTGCAGGTATTAATGGTAATATCACGCCAAAATATATCTAATTTTGATGCAAACCCTTTCCAATATTCAAAAAGTTCTAGTACTGTCTGACCCCTTCCCTTCCAAATGCAAGTTTAACTCATTCAGGTGTTGAGTTATATCAGTCAGAAACATCAATTTGCACAAACAGTCTTCATCATTTATTTCGGGATAATGTTCTTTTTCATCACGAAACATCTTGATTTTTTTCAGACATGATACAAATCTGTTCAAGACATTACCTCGACTAATCCAACGAATATTGCTGTATAGAGGGAGGTTTATATATGCACTATTCATTTCTTGCAAAAGGAATTTAAATTGCCTATGTGTTAATAAGGAATGAGAAACTATGAAATTAATTATTTTAATGACAGTGTCCGTTACAGAATTCAAGTATTGTGATGAGATTTTTGCAACTAAATTTTTATGGTGTATAATGCAGTGGAAACTCAATATTCAATGTTTAATACGATTTTCAATAAGTTTAACAAATCTCTTTTCCTTTCCGACCATTGCATGGCTGGTATCAGTAGTAACACTAAGTATTTTATTTATGTTAATTTTCTGATTTTCAAAATAATTGAAAAATGCAGTGAAAATATCTAATCCCTTTGTTATACTAGTAAGAGGAATCGAGCAACACAATTCTTCATAAATATGATTGTTGTCACAATATCATGCAACTATTGCAGGCACGCTACATCATTTACATCAGTGCTTTCATCAACAGCAACACTGAATGCAGCAGCTTGTAAACTGGTTTTCTGTTTTGTTAATACATCTTCGGCCATGCTAGTTATTCTTTGAATTATTCTTGCAGAAGCTAGTATTTTTCGAATTCGAGACAGTATCGTTTGTTTATTTGATAGATCACTGAATAAGATTTCAGCACTTTTCAAAACCGTTTCTTTGATGAAGTGTCCATCTGTGAAAGGTTTGCCTTTCGAAGCCAAACAATGAGCAATTGTTTAACTACTTGCGGTGGCTTTATTTTGGGTTACAATTATTTGACTAAAGTAAGTAGTTTGTTTCTTAAAGGCAGAAACAGCTCTTTTTATAGCTTCACTTTTCTCATCTGAGTTTTTAAACAAGAACACTTATTTAGTTTGATAATGTCTTTGTATACTTGAGGTATGTATGACACACAATACTTTCACAGCATAATGTACGCACAGCATGATCTTTTTGCTGTACAAATCCATATTCATTTGTCCAAGAGTTTTGAAAAGAGCGAATATCACGTTTTTGTTTTTGGTGGAACATTTTGGGAATCTCAGTCAGTATGCTACAAGAATCTTTTTTTTGAAAAAGCATCACCAATGAGCATCGATTATTTACCATTCAACTACTGATAATAGCTTTCTAGAATTGATAAGTAATAAGCTTTTTATTTGGATTACGATCTCATTTTTTAATATTATCAGAAGTAAAATGTGAATATGTAGAATTTATTTCGCTTGCAAACAAAAATATTTTTTATATGAAGTCATGTATTATTTACTGATAAATAATGATTTAATCGTAAATTCAATGTTTTAATGATAACTTTCGTAAATTCAACATTGAATGTAAAAACAACAACAACCAAAAAGACTATAATTAAAATATATTTTTTACTATTTCAATTTATTCTGAGTGCCATTGATAATCGTTGACATGCCATGCATGGCACACGTAGATTGCCGACCCTGGTCTATTTCAATGCTTCTAAAAATCTAAAAAAATGGTACCCAAGGTGCCATTTGTCATCTTTACTCTCTGTATGTTTAGAGAGTATTTCTGGACACATTAAACGTAATGTGTTATGGAAGGAGCTGATGTACTTCCAGAAAGAAAAACTTGTTGCAGAAAAAGTTTAAGAACAATTTTGCAAAATGTCAAATATTCAGGCTTTGGAACCTATTTGTGATACATGTAGATGTATTTAGATTTTGGAATTCTCATGCAATACATGTGGACATATATTTGTTTTTCATAGATTAGTTGTGTTTACTCATTAATTTTTGATTTCTTTATTCTTTTTTTAAATTGCATTGTAGTATGATCACACACATTTATGAATGGCTGCTAATGAAAGAATGTTTATATATATATAACTTTTTTTAATGCCAATTTTTTACAATTAACTTATTTTACATTTAGGGACACAGCTGGACAAGAAAGATTTCATACAATTACAACATCATATTACAGGGGTGCTATGGGAATAATGTTAGTTTATGATATTACACAACCAAAAACTTTTGACAATATTGCTAAATGGTTACGGAACATTGATGATCATGCCAATGAAGAAGTAGAAAAGATGATTATTGGTAATAAATGTGATATGGAAGATAGGCGAATGATCAAAAAAGAAAGAGGAGAAGCGGTAATAATTTTTATTTCAGTTTGTTCATGTTTAAAATTTAAATAGCATATTATTTTTAATGTTGTGTGTGGATTTTTTAAATATTTAGTCTTTTTCTATTTGGGTTTAAGATGGCTTGTAACATAAACTAGTAACTTACATAATTAACTTTTTTTTTTCCATATAGCATTTCATTTGTGTGGATCTTCAATTTCTGCTTATTCATATTTGCAAAAATTAAAAAAAAAAATTGTGTGCTATGCATGTGTGTTTATTATATAAGGTCAAATAATTTTCTATGGATTTTAGCAAAAAAAAAAAAATGCGAGGATATAGTTTTTTTTAATGGTATTTTTAATGATAGATGTTTATAAAAAAATAATTTTTTTTTAATATTGAAAAAAAAAAAACCCATTACTGTAGAAGACTTTTACAATAAATTTAATGGATTTAGGTATGTATAAGTTTAGATTTTATATATTTTTTAAAATATACTTCTTAGTTACATTTTTAAATATTAGTTTTTTAAAAAAATAAATGAAATAATATGAACAATATATTTATAATTGGTTTCAATATATATGCATATAAATTTATCAAATTCAGATACTATTTTATTTTGGTTTTCTTTTTTATTAATATTATTAAAATAAATATTTGAAAACAATATCAAAAATAATATATTTTTTTTTAAGGAAAGAAGACTCTCTAAACAAAGTTATTCTATCTAAGTCATGGGTTCGTAAATAGATATAGATTAATTTTAAAACATTAGAAATATTCTAATTTTAAAACTAACATAATCAAAATATACAATTTAAAATTAATAACTTTAAAAATATTTAAATTATATATATATTTTTATTTTTTGATAATTATTATACTTTATTTGCTTTATTGTGAGTTTCTTTTATTAATTTAAAATAGTTTAATGTAAATGTCTTGTATATAAATATAAATTATTTGATACACAGCATAGATTGTGTTCACTGACACATGTTCTATATTGATTATTTATAAGTTTGATACACACAATTTTCATAATAATTTTACATGTTCTTAAAAATAAAATATTACACGTTTCATAAAGCTAACATAGCATACAATATAACAAAGCTCCAAAAATATAATAATTATAAAATAGAAAAATAAATACAATGAATTTAAACATTTTTAAAGTTATTCATTTTGAATTTATTTATAAATTATTAATTTTAACATTTAAATTTTAAAATAGGAATTTTGTTAGTAAGTTTAATAAAATTTTGATTAAAATAATATATAAGAGTACTCAATGGCCATATTTCATTCCAATTCTTTTTATGATTATAACAGAATTATTTGATTTCATTTTCATATTATGATCCATTTAGCTAAGAGAACTTATGCTTTAGGGAGTGCTTTTCTTTTCTTAAAAAATAAATACTAGGTTGTGTAATAATTTGTTTTCAAATGTTTATTTAGTAATAATATTTAATAAATTATAATCTCAAATGAAAATATACATGAAATAACAAATGCATATATATATACATTTATATATATGCTTAATACAAATATATATTTATAGGCTTCACACAAATATGTAGTTTATAGGCTAACTTTTAATTTTTATATATGTATAATAAGTAATTTTGAAGAAAAATTTGAAATAATTTATTGAGATATTTCTTTATAGTGTAAATTAATATTAAAAATATAGTTACTCACATATTAGACTTGCTATGCCTTTTCACAATTGTATCAATTCGCTAATAACTTTCTAATCTTGTGATCTTACCAAATAATGTGTACACTTAAATCTTATACAAACTTAAAATGATAAATTCGTCAAAACGGAACATGTGTACATGATATTTTCATGAGATTTACAAAGTTATCAGCAGTCTGAATACATATGTAAAAAGGCATAGCATTTCTGATATGTAACAGTAATTGCTCTAGTCTAAATCTAACAATACTAAAAATATTTATTTTTAATAATACTAAAACATGAATTTCACACAAAAATAAATCTGAAAAGTACATTTTTAACAATACTAAAAAATTTGAATTTCACACAAAAATAAATCTGAAAAAGTTTTATGCAATTCGCCAATGTTATTTTAAATACAGACAAAACAATCACTAAACTGCAAAACGCTTAAAATATATACTTACAGTACTTATCATGTAATATATAACAGGAATTGTTACGATGAAACAATTAATTCATCTGTTATCTACTTTATTTTAAGTAGATAAAATTTTCTTTTAAAATGAAGACTAAAAATAAAATTTTTTTATTTTTTCCTAAAATGGAGACTTACTTAATACATGATCATGCAAAATAATGCCTGCACGGGATCTTCTCCAAAAATGTTAATAAGTAGTAAATATTTTTTTTTTCAAAAGCAACAAAAAAAAAAATTAAATTACTACACTTTTATTACTTCTTTAATGTGGTGGACTAATTTTTTTGATGTCGCCCAGTATGATTCACACGAAAAAGATCAGTAAGTGGCAGCTTGTAATTCAGCAGTTTTATAGGCTTTCCAACAGTCGGAATAGAATGTAATATATGTATTGCAACAAATATGTAAAATGTAGGAGTTACATAAAAGTATTTAAAAATAAACAGAATATATATATATTTAAATGAAAAATGTTATCATTTAAGTAAAGCAAGTAGAGAGTGTAGAATTATCCCAAAAAAATGAGAATAAAACTCCGGTCAAATTATGCCAGACATGATTTAAAATAAATAATTTAAAATAAAAAAAAATAGAATAAAGACAATAATATAATGATAAATTAAGAGTTTAATTATATTGATTCCATTTCCACATTTTATCTGATGGCTTCCATCAGAGTTGCCGCTGTTCTACCATGATTTCTCATGATAAACACTCGTCGCTCTTCCAGCTCAAATGATTAAACATCCACTGTTCTAAATGAATTCATCCGGTTTTTTTAATTTTTTTATTTTTGTGCAAAAGGCTCTTGTTAATTTCAACGATTTTGTTAGGGCCTCCAATTTTATGTTTTTCTCTGTTTAAACCAAGCTCTTTTTTCCTCCATTCTATGGTTGTTAATTTGTGAGCCCAGCTGTAAATAAATCGGATCGCCATCAAAAATGGAATTCTGGAACCCTCCAACCACATTCCTTTATGAAGGCCTATTTTATTATTACATCCTTGAATGTTACAATGCCATTGCTTGTCTGAAGTGTGGATGTACTCGATTGCATTGATATTCATCATTTTGTACCATTTTAAAAAAAAAGAAAAGAAAAAATTGTAGTATTAATCAGAAAATTGGAAAAAATAAATTAGTACTGAAGTAAAAAACACTTTGAGAAGAACTTGTTCGAATGAGATCTGGACAATAAATGAAGTATAAATTTATCATGAGATTGGATGAGATCGCAGGGTTTATTTGACGGTATCGCAAAATTAGACATTTATCATGAATGTGAAAAGGCATACGTAAGTACCAACATATATAATTGATGTCTACATTTACTTGAATGTATCTATCAATCAATTTTTTCTAAAATGTCCATTTATAAAAAATTTTAAAATAAAAAAATATTTTATTTTTTTTTAAAAAAATACCCTTTACAAGAAAAAATTGCAAAAAAAAACTGTACGAGCTAGACACATTCTGTTTCTATCATTTTATTGGAAACTGAATTGTATTTCAAATAAGATCTCATAACATGCACAATACTAACTTGTTTTTTTTGTAATGTTGAATTAAAAGAGTTATATGAAATTTATTGATTTTTATGCTCAAAGTATAATCATAGGTCCAAGTTGTCTTACTCATTATTTATTTTCTTCTCTTTACAATACATTGTGTTAAAAGGCTGGCAGGCAATGGCAAATGGTATTTTTTGCCATAATGTGGCATTCTAAATTTATTTGATGAAATAATTAAATCTTGATCTCATAGTTACATTACTAAAAAATAAATTTAATTCACATGCAAAACAGGATATTATTAATATAAGTCCAATATTTGCATTAAGAAGTCTTATATTCTATGTGGAATGGAATTAAGTAAGAGATTATTTTATGGAATATTAAGTCAATTCTAGTCATCAAAAGCCTTAAGTTTGTTGAGAGATGGCAGTGAAGGGTATCTAATATTTATTTATTCTAAAGTAGTCTACAAAGGTTCACTAATATTTCAAAGCAAATGATTAATAAAAGCCATAGAAGTATGTAAATCTTCCTCATTTGATTAGGCTGTTTGAATTGGAGTATTATTATCATGGCTATTGAAATTGTACTAGGGTAGTAGAATGAATTTGGTTTTCCAAAATGTTCAAATAAACTGCATCTATAGTAGGTAATGGGATATGATGATACAGTTGCCCAAATAATGATAGTTCCATTATTCATGGTCTTTGAAAGCAATTGAGGAAAGTATAAATGATAATTTGTAACACTATATGTCGTGCTCCTAGTCATTCATTTCTTAATTTCAAGATGTGAAAATTTTTTTAGTAGATACTGAAATGTTTATATATGTATTGAACTCAATGATGTATTTTAGTATGGTTTTGTTTTTTCCCTAATGTTTGTTAAAATATTTACCATCACTCAGTGGGCATTCAATTGGTTTTGATGACATTTAGTCTTAATGAGTCCCCCCCCCCCCCATTTTTATTGAATTAGTCATTATCCTTGATTTTTTTGATCTTGAAACTTTAAAAAAATCATTAGTTTTGGATATCAATGCTCCATCAGGTATAACGATTTGATCTTTTTAAAATTCAACATTTTATTTCAGTTTTATGAAACTGATGTCAGATTTGTGTCAGATATTTTTTGATTAATGGCTAATCATTAATAAATTTAACAAATATGATTTTACTGCATATTATTTTTTGTTTGTATACATGATATTTAAATTTTCTTATTTATCATAATATTCATAATGAAATAGAAATAACTTATTAAGCTAGCTTTTTATATTATTTGAAATCACATTTTTAACGATACACATGCACACATATATGTTTGCATATAAATAATTTTGTCTTTTTTTTAGATTGCAAGAGATCATAATATTCGATTTTTAGAAACAAGTGCAAAAGCAAATATTAATATAGAGAGAGCTTTTATGGAATTGGCTGAAGCCATTTTAAATAAGGTAAAAATATTAGTTTAACATTATTTTAATATTAAATGGTATAAATGAAGTTATATGATTTTTATTTATTAACTTTAGAAAACTGAATTAAAAATATACCTGTTGAATAAAATGAAAATAGTTCTGTAAGCATATCTATAGTATTGTTAAGAGAGAAAAAAATTATTTTTCATAATCTTTGACTTACGTAGTTGATTCTTCCACAGAATGCTATTAAAGTTAAATGAATATCATATCAAATCATAAAATTACCCCAACAATAAATTTTAAATATAGACACATTATACAAACATAAATCTGTATGTTACAATATCTGTCTTATTCTATATATTTTTTGTAAGTCAAGATTTTTATTATAATTACAAATCTATTTATGTAGGATCTACTTTAGTAAGATATTTACAAATATTTGGCTAGGATTTAGAATATTGTTTCAGATTTTAATATCACTATTTTTATTTAATTTATCAAACTGGAATATCAGTATTAGTATTGGTATTCATAATCAATCATATTAATATTTGTTTTGATAAATATTCATCACATGGATAATTATAAATTTTTTTAGGTATTGTTGAATACATAAAAGTTAAATGTAGAAGCTCATTATCAATCATGTCTTATAAGCAATAAATATAATGTAGCATTAGTGATACTCAGTTCCTCAAAAAGAACATGCATAAAGTAATTAAAAAATTCAGTAATCATTTTTTTTGCCAATATTAATTATAAAATCCAAATTTTAATTTTATTATATTTGTAATGGGTAGAAGTTGCTAATTCTTGGGTTAATTGGATATAAAATTATATTGCTAAAATTAATTGTTATTGAATTTCTTTCTTAAAATTATTTATCTGTTTGACAATCGGTAAAGTATATTTATTTCTAGTCAATTTATCAGTAATAGTCTTTTTTTATTTTATTATAACATGCATACATAAGCGACACACACAAAACGCCTCCTGTATTAATTAGAATGAAAAATAATACCGTGGTCCAATTACCTGTATTTATTAATGCAAGTGATTGCAAAAATATGTTCACGAATTAAAATAATCATGTAAAAAATACACATTTTTATTTTCATTGGAAAGTCCATTCAATACATGCTGAAAATTAAAAAAAAAAAAAAATTCAATTTTTAAGAATAATATAACTTCCACACATTTATTTAAATTTAAAATCTTTTTTACCCTCCTCCCCATCTCCCAATGTTCTACATAACACGATCTTTAATATTTGCAATAGGAACTTTTGTAGTTTTAATTTGAGTGAAATTTGTAATTTATAATTTTTTTTGTATGTAAAACATAACTAAATATTTAAATGAAAATTATTTATAATTTAATTAATCTGATTTTTTTTAAAAAAATCATTTTTACTAATTTAAATTGCTTAATTTAGAAAATAAATTTGCAATAGTGCATTAAAAAAATTGGCAAAAAAGTGATCATTTTATTAATAAAAATAGTTTGGTAGAATTTTGGTAAACTTTTTTGTTAATTTATGAAATTGTATAAATCTTTTATCAGCTATTACTTTACTATGTAGAGTTGGCTCTCCACAATAACTAATTTATTTTCATGAGGTTATAAAATCATCAGTCAAGGCAGTGGTTGACAATCAGAAGCAGAGAATTCTAAGATTGTTATGTTTGCAGCCTAAACTTTTATTGATGATGGCATTTTAGTTAGTTATTTACAACTGTAAGTCACTTTCAAGAGAAGAAAAATTTCCCAAATTGAAAGAACTGTCTAATATTTATGGAACCTTGTCACACTTTGTGAAATTAGAAGTAAAAATGTTTGAAAATTGGATATGTACTTTACTATAAAGATGCAAATATTGAGATCTTATGTCAGTGGGATTCATTTAAGAATAGTAATCGTGAAAATTGCTGTATATCAGACAAAATGGCAAGATTAATTATTCAACTTGATGGAAAATATCTAATGCAGTTAATTCAGTTTTATGCTCAACAATTCCTCGTTGTGATGAAAAAGTAGAGGATTTTTATTGTAATGGGAATTAAGAGCTCCTTAAATTAAACTTTTTTAACTTTTACAATTTGTCTTTTAATTTTTAAAAAAATTATTTATTCTATTTTTATAAAATCATATTATTTTGCAAAAAGACCTTTTTAAAAACCCGTTACTCAAGCAAGAGAGTAAATATGATTAATACTTACATATTAATCATACCACCCAGTCAGACTGCGATTTAATAAAATATTAAACCGACAGTCACCTTTCCAGACCGAAGTAACTCTCTGGCTGCATGAAACATGAAACATCCCATGGGAAATTTATAACAGGTTTAAAACCCATGGCACCATCCAATACTTGGATTGGAAACTGAAATGTTACTAACAAGCGCTTGACCCATGGCTAGTTCTTCACATGAGACCAGCTGCACATTTGATTATGAATGGAGAGAGAGGCGGAAAAAACGACATTAATAATTTAAACAAAATTTATTTTAAAAAAATGATAATAATTATGAATGTATTAATAATAAGACAATCAAAATGTGAACACATAAGAAATATTATACATTTAACAAATTTTGCATGTTTATGATAAGTAAGATTTAAAAGTTTTTATCCTGATATCGATAAATATTTACTTAGGATTTATAGCACTGCTTTTGGACTTTATTTATCATTTCAAAATTGTCTTTGATAGGCGGTTTAAATAGTTTTTGGTTTCCATGGTAGGTATCATAGTTCTTGGATTTTTATATAGTTGGGTGATCATCCCTTTTGTCCTCGGATCTCCGGTTAGTCTCTTGATCCTGGCATTGGTATTTCTAACTGAAAGACAGCTTCTTGGTTTCTTGTTCTGGTGGCCTGATTTACATAATTTTCACTTAATTTAGTAGGGCAGGTTGAAACTTCGGCAGAAGGCAAGTCAGGGTAATTTCTTACGGTATTTTGCTAAATGGCACATGGGAGAAGAGTGGAGGAAATGACTGAACACAACGTTCGGTTCTAGCCAATCATTCTCTTTAATAACTTGAACTGAACTGTGGCTGAACTGAACTTGACTGAAGACAATAGAGATTATGTGCCTTTTATATTACCTTTGCTAGAGTTTTTACCGCGTTATCAATACATCTCATCTCTTAAAGAATTTAATTATAATTTACATTTCTTTATTTTCTGTTTTTTTAATTTTAATTACAGAGATTAGAATTAGTTGAACTAATTAGTCTGGAGTTTTAATTTCCAGAGCCTGATTATTTTTGTACAAACTATTTAATTAATCATAAGAAACTCTTTGATTATTTAATTAAAAACACTTTTTTCTTAAAGAATATTTTTGACAGATAATAATGTATAAAAGAAGGCAAGTTATAATTATTAATTTCTAACTTCTCTCTAATTTTTCCCTCTACTTTAACTTCTATTCTTTCAAACTATTTATTTTGATAATTTTTTAAATCTTACATTTTTTTAATAAATAAGAAACAAGTGAATTATGTAATTTGTACATACACACACCTGCGCAGCGTGTGTATATACATACTGTTACATCATATAGATATACAGAATGCTTTTAGTCATATCAGACATTTTAAAATTGTCATATGAGACTTTAATATTAAAACTGATTACATTTAAAAGATAAAAATATTTTGGTAAACTTCATTTTTGGAGACAGAGATGAGAGAGGAAACATATGTGGAATTTGCAGAAAAAGAAAAATGATATATTATGATTTTTTTTTGTGTGTGAAAAATGCTAAATGGAAATGGATATAGAAGCATCCAAATGAATTGACAGCAGAATTAGATTATAGTTTGACTTATAGAAAGTATTATTTCAAGATTGTAATGTTCTTAACTGATTGAACATAGAAAATGATATATGAGTGAGATATAAAGTACATGTTAGTGCAAAAAAAAATTATAATATTCCTAATCTTCAGACACACTCCAAAAAATTTAAATTAGAACTTGCAAATAGTTTTAAAATATTCACTGACTTTGAAGATGTAGACAAGCCAATGTATGGTTATAATATTTAAAAATTATTTATTAAAAAAGATTGAATATCTAAAATTCTATAAAATGATATGAAGAAAAGTTGATGATAGTATAGTATAAGGAAATAATATTGAGTTGACAAAGAAAGCTATAGAAGGGAATGAAAGTCACAAAAGTATAAAGATATTGGAAAATTATTTCAGTAATAAGAAGAAAAGACAGCTATCACCAAAAAGAGAGACAATATGATGAAATGTGTTAATTAATTCTATAAAAAATTATATAGTAGTAAAAAACAAGAAAACAAAGTAATACCAAGCATTTTCAATGAAGTGGTGAATTATGTAATTAAATCTATGTAAAAAGAAAAGACTCCAAGAAAGGCTGAAATTATTATTGATATTTTAATGCTAGCAGGTAAAAAAAAAAAAATTATTGGCAAAACTATATAGCCAATGTCTAAATGGTAAAGATGTATCAGATGATTGGGAAAATGCAATAGTGATATTGATATTTAAGAAAAATGAAAAAAAAAAAAGATATTAGAAATTACAGACCTGTCAGTTTGCTCTCTGATTTTTAAAAGATTTTTCCTAAAGTCATTACAACTTCTTGGATTCAAACCAATCAAAAAAAAAAAACCAAGCTTAATAGAGCATTTAATTGTACAATTATTTCAGCAGTGATTAAAGCTTGGGATCATTACAATGTAAATCCAGGATTTTATCATATTTGGAAGAATATTTACCAAAATGCAATAACAGTGATTAGATCACATAGTGATACTATGAAGGTTAACATTAAGATGAATGCTGTATGTAAGAAATACTTCACATCTTCAAAACTTGTTACAGTGGTTTCACAAAAAGTATTTTGTAGATTAAAATGGGAGGCTACAGAAGTAAAAATAAATAGATATTTTTCGTTTGTTATGATTCTGTTTGCAAATTAATGTTTCAAGGCTTCAGAAAATGTTACAAGGATTATAGAAAAGCAAGAAATTAGAACTAAAGATAAATAGCTAAAAATATTAAAGTAAATGCTTTTTTGGGAAAGAATATAATAAATGTTGACAATTATGAATTAGAAGTTAATAATTTCTAATACCTTGATCATATCGTTAATGTAGATGGAGACAATTGATGAAATTAATCATGATTTAAACTTGGAGAGCTTTGATAGAAATAATCTAATTTTAATAAGAGCCCTTGTATTTGAAAAGAAGATTTTTAATAAATATGTTTTTCCAGTTCTTACATATGGATCAGAGATTTGGAACAGAAAAGCTATACAGATTCATAAGACTATACAATGAAGTATGGAAAAGCGTCTGCTAGGACTAATAAGTAGGCATTAAAAATAAAACATATGGGTGAGAATACAAACGGATATCTTTGACATCATTGCACATACTAAATAAGCTAAAAAGGATTTTGGCCGGACACATTATTAAAAGAGATTATAATAGATGGACATTTGAAATCTTAAACTGTGTTGCAAGAGATTGTAAAAGATCTGAAAAACCCACATGTGAGATGGATAGATAAGAAAAAGAAATATTGCTGTAATGATATGGTTGAAGAAACCATATTAAACTTGTAGAGATTCTGCAGTGCTTGACAATGATGATAATTTGAAGTAAAACTACTTTGCTGCAATTACTGATGTACAAAAATTGCCTGAATGTGTTTTCTAAGCATTAGTCCTCTCACCCTGTCTCCCAATTAAGTTTACTATCTAGAAACTAAAATTTAAATGTGGTATATCATATGTTAAATTAAAACCATTCATTATTGGAAAACTGGAACTTGGAGTGAACTGAATCTTAAACAATTGTTAATGTGTAGAGTAAGATCTAGCCATTGGAGAATATATGTATCAAGAAACAGATTACATATACTAGCCAGTAATATGTTTAATAAATAGTATGTGTTTAGCAGGACTAAATTAATTTGGAATTTTTAATTACATTGTCCTATGTGATGTTAAATAGAAAAGACATAAATATGCATCGAAACTTACATAATATATATTTTATAAGATTTTTTTTTTAAGTTTGTATGGAATTTTTTATATATATTATAAAAACATTGTTATTAACATATATATATACAATTAATAAATATTTTGTTTTATTTATATAGTTTTTCATTCATCCTTTTTTTCTAAATGAACAAATATGCATGAAAAATTAATTTATTTAAATTGAGTTGTAATTTAATTACAAAAAGAGTAAATAAATATATAGTTTACTTTGATCATAATAAGTTTTTTTTTTAATATCAAGAATAGCTAGAATTATAATATATCATCCTATCGTCTGTTGTGAATGTAGTTACATTTTTATCCTGGATAACAAGGGCAATTGATTCCCCAAAATTAATCATAAATCAAGAATCTCAAAAAATAAAAAAAAATCAGTTATAATAGATTTCCATGGTAAAAAAGTTAACTCATTACTATAAATTCAAAACATACCATAAACTTTGAAAATCTGATAAAAGAAAAATAAAAATGTTAAAGAAATGATAATTAATGAATAAATATTTTACTAAGCACATTATTAATATAAAAAAAATCCCTAACTTGTATGCAAGTATAGTGTATAAACTGTTGACTAATTTGAGTAACTATCTTTTTTTAAGTAGTAATTTTAAATATTTTATCAGTTACAAGTTCATATTAAATCATGCCAAAATTGATATCTTTTTAAATTATAATTCATTTATTTATAATAAAATATGCTTTTAAAAAAAGAAATTTAAATTAAAATAATGTACATTTTTAAATTTATTTTCAATGCACTTCTTAATATATTTTGTGATTGATTTCTTTATCTAACAAATAAAACCTTTAATTTTTTTTTTGCTGTGAACTGCGATGTCACATATTTAATACAGTATTACTCTGTTTATACAAAACATTTTCTTTTGTAATTATGAATTACTGTCTAGTAATATTAAAATTAGATTAATAAATTTAATGCAATGTACACAGTTTTAAATTTATCTTGGATGCAGTTATATTACTGTAATTTATATAATGAATACAATTGTTAATTAAAAATTTAGTAAGTAAATCATATTTTACCTAATGTATATATATTTCAATTTGTTTTTGGTTCAGTTTATTGTTGTATGTGATCTAATGAATAAAATTGTTTAGTACTAAAATCTTTTTAGTGTTGACCATATACTTTAGATATTCATTTTAAAAAAGAGTGTTAATAAAAATGTTAAATCTAATGAAAAAATAAAATTTCTATATATATAATTAAAATCAGTTGATAATCTCTTGGTAATGAATGCTTAAGTTTTTCAATTGAAATGTTGTTCTGCTTAAGAAAATATACATATTAAATATTATATACTTCATTTAAAGTATGAAGCTTGTTCAAAATTATAAATATTAAACATGAATATTATTCATTAACTAAGCAACTGCTGCATTTAATTTACCTGAAGTTTATTTTTTAAAATTTTTAATGCCATTTAAACAACACATGCACAAATAACACACACGTATATGCATTTTATGTGTATGTATATATATATAATACTGTTGCTGATAAAATTTAAAGATATTTTATTAAATATGAATATATGTAAATCAAACTTATCAAATTAAGCATTTATACATTAATTATTGGCTATAACAAAATTTGTTTATGTAATATTAATTTGCATTGTGCAATATAAGAGGAAATATAACTATATTTAATTTATTATTTGTTGTTAAATTTTAAAGAGGTTTGTTATTACCAACAAATTTTTATAAATACATAAAAATTGTAAATTTATATATTGAACATATTACATATTTATATACATATCTTATTTTTTTCAGCCTGGTAATAAAGATTCAACAGAAACAGATAAAGTTCCAATTAGTAAACAAGATAGTGGAGGCGGTAGAAGAAACTGTTGTTAAGGTAATTTTGTATTATAAGTTGTATATTATGTAAAACAAGCAATCATGCTTATTCAAATGCTGAAAGGATATCAAATTATAGAAATTTATTAATTTAAGTTGGTAGTTTTTTATAAAGCATTTTACCTTTTAAAATTATATTAATATTTTTACTAATTGTGTTATATTTCCTTCAGAAATTTAATATTTAGACTTAGTATTTGTATTAATATATATTTTTTTCAAATAATTTAAAAATTTATTATCAAAAAAACATTTCAAAAACCAGAAGGAAAAAAGGAGAGAAAATCGCTCATATAAAATGTTAGGAAACAAAGAGAAGATTGGAATCTGAATAACTATGTGATGGGAAATATTGTTGCCCAACTATGCAATGCTATTGTCACAATTAGACTTGAGAAATGACCAATGACATGAGAGGCTCAAAAAGATTGATCACTGTACTATCCTAAGTGACTGCATGTAGTATGATAAAAGAAAATGCACAGAGAATTATCAAATAATGATAATTATAAATACTACTAATAATAATTAGGGATCAAAATAAGGAAAGATAATTTTCATTTATATTTTATTTAGTCATACAGGCTAAATGTATGATAGTTAGGATAGTATAAATATTTAAAAAAAATTTTTTTTCTGTTTAATTTATTGATATTAAAAAATCTTACAGTGGTATCATTAGTGATTAATAAATGTGTAATTAAATCCATTTTGTCAATTGGAAATTAATTTTTTTTTTATTTAGCAAAAACAAATAAATATGTGGATATTCTATACATTTATATATTTGTTTTCATGTTTCAATTAATTTTAATAAATTGTTTCTTTGGTAATTATAACGTAATTGGGCTTGGCCACTTGATGGCATTGTTGGCAGTCAAAAACAATACAATACAATGTTCGGGGCCGCGTTATATTTTTAAATCGAATCGCTGTTTTTTTTTTTTTTGGTTATTAATTTATTGATTGCTATAACTTTTTTTTCATGCCTTTTTATTAAAAAAGTTGTTTAATTTTAATTTTGTATTTAGTAAACGACAACCTTTTTTTTTTATTTTTAAATCGGTTTTTGGACAAAGCTGCTACTCTGCGATGTCTATTTAGCGATATCTTTCGCTTTAATTATTGGTAAACGACAACCTTTTTTTTTTATTTTTAAATCACTGTTTTTGGACAAAGCTGCTACTCTGCGATGTCTATTTAGCGATGTCTTTCGCTTAATTATTGCTTTCTACATAACAAAACAACTGTGTAGGGTTAGGGTTAGGTTTAGGGTTAGTTTTAGGGTTAGTGTTCTGTTGTTTGTAATGCTAAAATAAAAGATATCAAAATCATAACCATTTAGTCGGACAAAAGAAAGAAACTCAAACTTTTTTAAACAACAACAAACACATATAAATGTCTTATTTACTTATTAAACATGTTTATAATATGTGCTTTCTATGAAATTTGCAAAAAAATGTATATTTTTATTGGACAGCAGAAATACTCGGCTTCTGTTGTCGACAACTGCAGAAAAAGTTGATCGCCATCCATTTTATCAACTATGTGGTATTTCACGTGAAAACGAGATTTCGCACGCGATATTGGACGAATTCTTTTTTACCTACCCTCGGCAAGCTTTTACACCTTACACATTCTCTAAACAAGGGTGTGGCCGTTTAGAAAATTACTATAAATTCATGTTTATTAAATAAATTATAAATACAAATATTGTGTAATGTATATTGTAAAAATTTGACTAATCCAACTAAACACACATATATATCAAACTGTAAACAAAAGATAAGTGTGTGGATTCACAATAACTGTCACGAAGCAGAAATAGGCCGTATTATTTCTGCGTTACGCATCATAAACGGCCTTCTAATGACAAACATAGATGTTTTCTATAGCCGTAAGTCAGGCCTTGTAAACGGCATTTGTTAGGTGTTTTGGCGAGCCAGAACGCCATCAAGTGGCCAAGCCTGATTACGTTATAAGTACCTTTTTTTTTTTCTATAAATATTTGAGAGAAATCTAAATTATTATTTTTTAAATAATGTTTATATTAAATTTTAGAAAGAAATGATCTTTTTCATAGTATGTTATTTGTTTTGTGATTTTATTGAAGAAATAATTAATTATGAACATTTTTTTTATATTTAAAGCAATAAATTATCACGCACAAGTCACTTCATGTATATTTTTAATGTGAATTTTATGAAGTATATAACAAAAATGTTTGCAAATGCTCATTTAAAAAACTTTTTAAAAAATATTTGATTGATTTTGTAGTAAGTAGCTGTGATATATTTTTAAGTTTTCTTAACTCATTAGTCAAGAAAATATTTTTTGAAAGCTTTTTTTTTTTTACCTTCTAATAATGCCAATTACAGATGTTGGTAAAGCATGAAGAATAAAAAGCAGGTTACATCTACTCTGCTCAGAAGCCATTCACATTTATTTTTATTCATTGTTAAATTGATATGAAAATTTAAATTTTGTGTTTATATTCTTTTTTTTTAAAAAAATATTTAATAATTATATTTTTTTCATTCTTAATTACTTTTGTAGGTATTTTTCTGATAATCTATAACCATTATATCAAACCAATATATAAAGTTATTTGTAAAAATTGTTATTTAGACAACTTATGTTTATTAGATAATATTAATTTTAAATGGATTTGAAATAAAATTTTTCTTTTATTTTTGTTTTTCTATTTAAAAATTGTTTTTGAATTTTGTTTGTATGAAGCATGAAAAAAAAAAGCAGCCTAGAAAATATTATTTTAAATAATTACTATATTTATAAATGTATTTATCTTTCATGTAATACAAAAATTCAAATTACTTTGATTGCTAGTAAGAATGCTAATCTGAAGGGTTTTTATATAATGAGTGTACTAATAATTGCATTTTCAGTTTATAGCATTCTTGTGAACTAGCATATTATCTATAAATACAGAAAGAATGAATAATTGTATTATATAGTGTACCGGAACCCGACGCTTTTAACAAGCTAATTAAGATTTCTTCTTGATACATTATTATTTTTTTTATTATTATTATATTCAATATATTATTTTATTGTTTGGGGTATATTGAGTATTTATTAACATCTGTTCTTGATTATATTTTACTTTATGTGATTATCTTTTCTTTAATGTCTGCGGCAATGGATCATACATTCAAGCAGAGAGGTAGAATACCATTGATAGATTAATCATCGATACCTACGGCCAGATTGAGGCTACACAAAAGCACAACTATGACCATATTTCCTGGATATAGCACCCCTCCATACTGCTAGGTCAACACCTGCTCCCCAAAGCACTTTATTTGATTTGAAAACACATCTCAGACGCTATCCAGCCATACATATGATATGTGTAGCCGGATGCTCGTACGATAGGCATACGAACCCCATTGCTTGAAATAAAACTAGGCTAGCTCACACTTTTGATCGGGGGACCCAGCACAACATTATTTAACACATGAAGATATTTTAAATTACTGGTGATGCAGTTAAAAGAGAGAAAGAGTGTGGACCAAGTAACATTTAAACAAACAAACTTTTATTCACACAAACACATATTTAAATAGATATAATAAATGATAACACAAAACATAAATAAATGAATACACATTACTTGTTAATAATTCACTATTACAAATGTCCATTATAGTTCATTTCATTAAAAAATATATTTGTCTAGACAATTTTTAGTTCAAAAAATATATTTACCTACGTTTTATTATGTTGAGATGTCATCTTTTCTGCAGTTGATATTTCTTTTGGTTTAACCTTTTCGATGGGTGGCTTTTTGGTCTCCAGCGATGACTTCTTGACTTTCTTTCCATTCTTCTGTTGTACAATGGGGGAGAGAGTATATCATGGTTTAGGCATTGACTCCTGGTGAGAACAGTCGATAGAGGTGAGGACTCAGGGCATGAAGCCCAGTCGAACACTCCAACGGTTTTCTAGCAACACATGTTGCTAGCTTCTGCATTTTTTTGGTTTATATTTCTGCCACAGCTGAGAGTGACATTAACTATGCCCTCAGTGATGACTAGATCTGATGGACTGAAAAATTGGACGCTCTGGACAACAACTTTTGGAAAAACTGTGGAAAAACTAAAACAGGATAACAAAAGACAACTGCCCTTTTTATGCCTAACTCTCCCATTGTTTATTTTTTTATTATGACTTTATTCTGGTTTAATTAATTTTTACATTTTATTTATCTAATCTTTATTAGATTCATGTAACATTTTATCGGCCAGGAATCTTTTAAAATTAATTGCATTCCTGTTAATGAGATAGTTTACAAAAGTTCTTTCACTAATTAATTTTATTTTAATTTTTTGTATTTATTTGTTTTTAAATATTCTTTTTTTTTTTTTTAATTTACAAAAAGAAGAGAGTCTGGGTTTTAAATCTTTTCCCACCCTATTCTAAAAAAAAAAAGATGCAATCTTTCATTATCTTCAAAATTATATTTTAAAATCTACTGTTAAATGTATTTTCCTTGTTTTTCTCTCATATTTTCCTTTTTCAAAACTTATTAATTTATTTCAACACATGTAAGGCAGATATATATATATGTATGCTTTATAACATATATCTTGTTAGCATTACAATAGTAACACCTATTAATAATGACAAAATAGAGGCTGGATTTCTCCTGTTAAAGGAATTAGACTTTTTTAAAATTTATGAATACATATAATGGCAAAGTTAATTTGCTATAATTTTGTTTTTTATTACACAGTTATATTTTATTAATTATTTTTGCAATTAAAGATTTATAAACAAAAAAAAAAAAGAAATTAAAAAAATAATATTGTAATTTAAATTAAAAAAGAAAAATCATAGTATTGTAATTAAATTTTTTAGTTTAGTTATTTTACTGTATTATTATTTTATTTACATAAAAGTATTCTTATAATAAAATAAATTTCGCATTAGTTGTTTCATCCTTGATTTTGATGTTATAAAGATTGCTTCATTGAATCTAAATAATTTTCAGGTCTAGATAATTTTGAAATTTTTGTCAGTACCATTCTTTTCTAAAAGCTTTCAAGGAATTAAACTTATTTAAACTCTCGCTCTTTACAAAATTGTTTTGATGTTCACAGAAGAGCATTTTTAATTTTTTTTAGAAATTTCTTTTTAACATGTAAGATGCTAGTAATTATTTAGCGAGCCAGAGTTAGTTCATAATTTATCAGTCATAAATATGCCTTACTTATTTAGTTTGATTATTTTGAATTTGTCATTTAAAGTAAAATACTCATGAGGCATAATCAATAGAAGCAAAGTAATGGGCATTTAGGAATATTATATTTTTGTGAATCAATTTATAGTCCTAGAAATAATTGGTAACAGCTACACTGCTATCAATTAATAAATTAAATTTTAGAATATAAAATCAAGAAAATAAAAATTTGTGAATAAACATGTTTGAAGTAAAATTTTATACTTATTCTAATTTTTTTTTTTTTGACAATTTTTTTTTGTAAACATAAACTCACAACTATTTTATAAATGAGCATTGGATATAGATGCCATTTAGTTAATATAAAAATATTAAATGTACATAATTTTAATAACTTTGTAATGTTTAGAAAATTACCAGATGTGTGTATAAATGCTGTAAACAAATTGTCTGAAAATAAAATTTTACTGTAATTTTCTTATAATTTTTATAGTTGAAAAATGTAACCTTTTAGAAAAGGACAATTAAAATAGCAGCTGTTACTGAGAAGGATTACTAATAAATAATCTTGTCATTGACTTCTATAAATAATTTTTTTCCAAACATTAAATGCCAAAATCGCTCTATATTGAATTTTTATTTTACTTTTTTGAAACAAAAATAAACAATCATTTAAATCAGTTTATTAACTGAAAATAATTTTTTTGAATATCTTTTTGCAATCTGTATGTTGATAATTTATTATAATCATAGAAAATAAAAACAAAATAAAAATATTATGTTTTCAATAAAAATTAAATAAATAAAATAAGATTAAATATAAAATACTTCCTTTGAAAAGCATATAAACGTTTGTTAAAAATATTTTTATTTGTTTAACAAGTTTTATAAATTTTATGAATTTTACTATAAAATTTATTTCCAGAAATGCTTAACATGACATATTATTCAAATTGCATTTAGAAAAAAAATTAAAATGAAAGCTCTTTCATTGTACCGTGGAGCTGCAAACTATGGTTGTATCTAACTACATAATTTTATTTATATAGTATATAAAGAAAAATATAAACAAACAAACAAAAAAAAAACCCTATTAAAATTCACAAATTTTATGATATTCAGCAGCCATTTTTCTTCTCTGGGCGCCATACATGATATGATTCTTTCTTTATTATCTTTTCCAAATTTAAAGTGCTATATTTTATGTAATAAAGTATTTTATGAGAATAATGCTGAAAGTTTACAAAATTTTAGAACATATTAAAAGTTGAAACTGTTTTAAAAATGGTCAAAATAATTAAATTCTAATTTCTTAATAACAAGATTTTTGTTTTTATGAGAGATAAAATTTATTGAAAAAAAAAAAAAAGAATATTCTCTAGAACTTATTTAATAATTATAAAAGCAGACATTTCACTACTTATTTTAAAAATAAAAATACAGTAGTTAGTTTTTCTGTCTTATTCATATTGCTTCAATGAATACATAAGTGAACACATACTTAGTAAAAAGAATGTAAATGTGTCTCTCATAATTTATTATTTTAAAAATTACTACTATACTTACAAAGAAGTGTCTCTTATGTATATGTGCATGTTAAAATAGTCTTACAGTTCAATAAACAAATTTATTTTATTTTAATTGCTGCTTTTAAACAAAGCATATACCCTATACAATGAATGCGAGGGGGTATGGAACAAAATATAGTATAGTTTGTGATTCTGCTATATTTAAAAAAAAAAAAAAAAAAGAATTTGTATTCTGTATCTGTCTTTTTAAGAGTCCATACCATTCTTCAGTATTACAAAAAAATTGGAATTACTTTTTTTTGCTTTAAAATCATAAAAAATATTTAGATAATTTTTTTAAAATAACAAAATAAATGAATATTTGATTTTTTTAAATAGTAAAATTGACCACATAAATGCTGTGATTGTAGATGATGTTTTTGAAATGCTTTAAATATTTGATGAAAAATATTTGACATACAAATGAAAAAGTAAATGATGGTTAACAACAATTATTAACAAAATGGTTTTCATAAAAATATTAGTCTATTTTATAATTTTTAAATGGTTATATTTATTTACCATGTTGCAGTTTTATATTTGTAAATTTTTTTTTGTAAAAATATTAAAATAATATCTAATAATTTGTCACAAGCAAATAAGAAAACTAAAAAGATTGCAAAACATATTATTATATGAAAATCAAAGCAGGAAAGAGTTTAGAAAAAAAATAAGATATATAATTACCGATAGTTTTCTATTGTTTTGAGTTTCTTAAATTTAAAACCTATTTTTTGAGAAATTTTAGATCGGTCAACATAGTGTCATAAAAATATGTATAAAGTCCATAGTTTTCATAGTGCATACATCAGTAAAATAATTGGATAGTTAAAAAATCAGGTCAAAATTTGCTTATCTGTTTGCTGTGTGAATTCTTGTAAATACATATTGATTTTTAAAACTCAAAATTTGTAATTTTGTATTAAAAGTTTACTTTCAAAATAGAAAATAACAAAAAATATGGCTGTTTTTTTAATATCAGGACATTTACATTAGTATAGACAAAAAAAATATGTAGTTAAGAATTATAATATTCATAATACTTTTTGACGAAGTTTAATTTAAGTGTGAGCTGTATAAACATATATATTGATTCTGTATGGTAAATGTAGTTAAAAAATAAATTGTGATTATATACTAAAAGCTCATGTTCAAAAAAAAAAAATTGTAAAATATGATGCCAGTTTTAATATCAGCACATCGTTTATATCCATCACTTGTTATAATATAATTTTATTAACCTACATTTTAACATTTTCCCACTATCCCCTAGTGGTAATTTAAATTAATAGTTGAACATTTTAGTATTAAAACCCTTATTCAATATTATGGTCCAATAAATTAGATTTGATTTGTTAGAAATATAAATTTATAAATAAAAATATCCTAAATAAATGAATGAATATAATTACTTTTTTCTTACCGTCATAATAGTTTTGAAAAAAAAATAAATTAACAAAATTTTTGTTGAATAAATTTCATTTTTTAAAATGTGAACAAATAATTAGAAAGTCATCATAAAGTATGACATTTTCTTCTGAAATTTAAAATTGCATTTATATTTATTAAATTTAAGTTCAGTACTGTGTTTATCAGAGCATAACAATTATAGTTTTTTTATTGTTACTTTGAATTTCTTAATTTGTATTTTTAAAAATGAAACTGTATATTTAAAAAAAAATCTGAAGTGTGTAAACATGAATATATATATTTTTCTATAATTTTTATACAAATTATAAATATTTAAATTACTTTAAATTATGTAATTTTTCTTGTCCATTGCTAACAATAATCAAAGGGGTGTTTACAAGTTTGTTTCTATACCCAAGATCAAAAAATCTAGCAATCTGTGATCTTCTAGGCTTTTGTTGGTTAGATTGCAGTTTTTCTTTGCAGACTACTGATATCTTCAGATTTTTTTTGAACTAATAAAACAATATTTCCAATTTTTTCTGTCATGAATGTAAAATTGGCAAAATAGTGCTAAACAATCACAAAAGAGTGGTTTAAAGGTGCGAAGTACAGCAGCACTATCACAGTATTCCATGGAAGGCTGATTGTCATTGAGTTAAACACTACTTTACTCTTAACACACTCTTATGAAGAATTTTATCTATAAACTGTTAGAATATGGACAGATTTATAGTGAAAACAAAATTTTGTGATTCCACATTAAAAGTTCGTTTTCAAAAAAAAAAAATCAGTAAATATGATCAAACAATGTTGTATTCATAACATACTCTTTTATAAATTTTAATATATTTCTAAACTATATGAAAATATTTTGATTTACAATTATGTATGACCGCTGAAATAAAAAAAAAATTATAATTCCATATTAAAAGTTAATTTATAAAAAAAAAAATATAGAAGATATTGATGTAATAGATTTGATTATCAAAAAGCTTTATTATTTATTGGGAATCAATTATTTAGAAACTTTTATTAAAAACAATTTTCTTAATTCACTAAAATTTGATGCATTTTTGTCAGGGATAATTATTTTATTCATTACTATCAGCGAGTTTTGTATTCCTGTTAAAAATAATTTATATTCATTTATAAAAGGAAGAGATGCAATCAGGAGGTTTTTTTTTTTTTTAAAAAAAAAGTAATTTTATTGTATAGAATATATATATTTTATAATAAACTTATGTGTAATTTCTCAGCTTAATGCTGACTATAAGGCAGGTAAGATTATAAATATGTTTAATATTAGTTTAGTAAACATATTTAGTTTATTTTGATAATAGTATATATAATAAGCTTATGATAGTGTGGATGAGATCAAGATTATAAGAAAATTGTAACATAGAACATCTTCAATTGTTATTGATCATAAATAAGCACATTTTATATATAGAAAAGAAATAGGTTTTTATTAAATATTAAAAAAAAATGAAAATAAATTTTTGATATATCAAAGTTAATAAATAGTAAAAGAAATTCAGGATGATGGCAATAAAGAATTTTCATATTGCATCATAGCAGATTTTATCATAATCTTTAATCAAAGAAAAAAATGCCTCTCTATAATTTCTAGTGCTCACCATATTGATGCATATCATTGAATAACATTTCATAAGTATAATTTAATTCAAATGTGGGTTAAGAAATGATATTAATATTTTTTAAGAACTGATCTAAGTAATAAGCTCTTTGGAACTGATTGTATTGGCATTCTCAAATATTTTATCAATATTTTTCTAGCCATAGTATTTCTGTGCGGATTTGGACAAAAACTTTGAATAAATACCAATAGAGAAATTTTCATTTAACTTATGGAGCATACAGTGAATTTAAAATTTTATTGTTAATCATTTAATTTTCTAACAAGATTGAAATATGATTAAAGATCTAACAATTATTTCAACTTTTGAATTGCCAAGTTTCAATTAAAAAAAAAAATAGAAATGTGATCATATGAACAGTTGAACAATTTTTTTATAATGAGACAATTAGTCTTATTAATAGTATTAAAGGTAATAGACCTTAAATAATATATTTATCAATTATAGATTGATAAATTATCAGTGAAGTCTTAATCATGAAGCTATTAATTTGTTTAAAAAGATTTTTTAATATTAAAGGTGAATTGAAATGTGAGTTACAATTGTGAGAAGATAGGATAATATATATTTGTTTTATATTTTATTCTTTTATGTTTGAGAAGTTTGCAGTGGCAGGGAAACCATCAGCAGTGAATTTGAAATTTAATTTTGATTAATGATTTCATTGTGAATTATTGTTCTTTGGCATTTGTTTTTTTTAATATTTCTATATGAAATATGGTATTTGTAAAAAATAAATATTTTTTTTAAAATTAATATATATATCAGATTTAGATTTGTAAAAAGTTAATAAAGACTTGGAGAAGTTTGATTTAAGGTAGTAAAAATATTATTTTATTTATTAAAAAAAATTTAGGGCAGTTATTTTTTAATTAAATAACAAATATAGAAATTAATAGGTAACTTTAAATGATGAGATTAGTGTAAGAGACAATTATTATTGATTAGAAATGAATAATTACTTTGTGCAAAAGTTAAAAATAAATTATTTATATAAGTCAAGAACCAACTCTATATAAAGTTAATATATAGCTCCCTTCAACCATCCACTCCATCTCATACATATAACCACACAAATGTGAAAAAGATAGATTATCTCCATAAATGATCATGTGTGTTGTCATGTGTATTGATTGGATGAGATGGAATGCATGATTGAAGAGAGCTTGAAAGTTTGTGCTCAAATCTTCTATATTACATCTATACTCCAGGTATGTAAAATATACTTGTATTTAAAATATATATATATACACACACACACACACTATATTGAGGCATTTAGTTTTATGGTGTTGTGATAAAAATAATTCAATACATATATAGTTGCTCTCTCTAAAAAAGTTAATTTTTTTTTAATTAAATCTTTTCTATTTCTGTATCTTTAATTAGATAAATAACAAATGTCAATTTATATAATTTTGTATGTTAGAAGAAAGTTTGACTTGGTCCTTTAATTTAAATATGTCTAGAAAAATATAAAATACAATAAAGTGTTTATTGAAAAACAAGTTTTAAATTATGCAAAGAATTGAATAACATGTTATCTCTTAGATAAAAATAATCCTAAAATATTTATGAAACAAAGGAATTAAAAACAGATCAAAAGTCTGTAAAAGATGGAACAGACAGTTGAGAAGACACTTGATAATTGTTGCTTCAATTAATGGCTAATAAGAGAGTAACACAGTAAGCTATTTAATATAGAATTGTTTAAGAGTAGATTTTGGTCAAAGAGTATTAGTAAAGCAAAGTGGTTTAGTTTAATATTCATTGGTCAAGGCACTTAAAAGATGAGTTAGAAATCTTTCTTGAATCAGTTACTGGGCACCTGTTTTAGTTATTGATAAAATTAAATTTATACTGATCATAGCAGAAATAGCAGCTGCATATCTAGATCATGCAAAGATTTGCTGAGGATTCACATATCAATCAAGGTTTATATTGAATACTATATCATTTTATATTCTCTGAGCAAAAACAAATAACAAAAGAAAAATATTGATACAAATGCTTATTGAGTTAAACAGGATTCTAAAGTTATGAAAATTTTCAGTCTTATTTCAAATAAGTCAACTTCATGGTCATTAATTTATCTTTGCTATAGCTATTGCTGCAGATTAATTTGTTTGAGAAGAAGGAAAGAAATGCAAATAATTCAAAATCTTGCAGATTCAATTTTTATATATATATATATTTTAATATATTTAGCAAGTAAATATTTGCCAAACTATTTTTACTTTTAATCATTAAATTTGCATTATTTTCTTTAGATTAATATTGATTTATAATCTAACATAATGAGCATGCTAATAGCTCTAAACAAGCTTTTCCAGAGCCATTAGCTTGAAATCGGTTTGGGGATAGGGATAATTCTAGATAAGAGATTTTAAATGCCTTCCCTTGAGGCATTTATCAGAAAAATTTATTTAGAGCTATTAGCATGCTTATTATATTAGATTTGTAATACAAACTTACTAAGTCATGATGTATGACTTGATTTATAATCTAATAATTACCATTGCAGTTAGATGCTAATTCAGATGTGTTTGCATATTAGATTGTTACTCCAATTGCTAATATACCAATTGAAATATTTTGATTTTCAGAAGTTCAGCTTAATTTTTCAAGATTATTATTTGGAATATAGATATGCATTTGTAATGAAATTCTAAGAATGTAAATTTAGAATTTTTTAAATTACACAATTTTGTAATTATATGAATAGCCAGCTCTTATGTTAACTATTATTGTTTACTTTTTTTTTTGCTAAATAAATTTACTGTTGCTCCATACTTTTAATTATTCATTATATTATTGTGTTTTCCATCATGTTTTAATGAATGCAAATGGAAGTTACCTTTTATAGAAGAAAAATGACTCTAAATAAATATTCTTTCTTTTAATATTTATGCATATTTAGAAAATAACATTAACATAATTGGCACATTAGTTTATGGCTGTATTTGTAAGTAGACTTTTCCATAATTTTCTGCACTGCTCCAGATCCAATGTTCCTCACTGATGAAAACTGTAAGCTAAGAAGTAGTTGGAGAATATTGGATAGGTAGGTACTGGATAGGAATTATAATGCACAACTTCTTAGACTAAGTATCAGTATTGCTTGGAAAAATTTGTTACTGTTTTAATAGCTTGGTTAACCGTAAGAAAAGATGATCATGTGATGTTATAATTGGCAATCTGAATGTATAGTAGAAATAATTTGGTCACTGCTATATTCATAATTAATTTTCTGTTACATAAGTGATATTCAACATGTGGCCTAAATTAGCTGGTATAATATATTCTTTTACAAAATATATTTAATATATGTTTCATTTTATAATGAACTTTTGATTAATATAAATGATATGAAATGCTTTCACATTATCATTATTATTTATGTACATTGTTGATAAAATGTATATATTATATAATTTTTGTGTATATATGTGTTTAGCTAGATTGATGTTTTTTTTTCTTTTCAGACCTAGTTTACAATTTCTTTAGCAGCAAGATATTGATCTGAGAAGTCCTTGATTACAGCAGAGCTGAACTAAACACTTCCTACACCAGGATACAATCAAGTGACTTTTTGTAAGAAGTGTTTTTTAAAAAAAAATCCAGGAAGATCTCACTTTTTTTTCTTCCTTTTAATTTCCATAACATTATTTAAATTAGTTATGGAATTAAAATGTAATACCATTTATATGCCATCCACTATTATTACCATCAAAGTCTTACAATAGGCCAGTAAGATTCTTCATCATAGTGTATATATTTCAGATAATTATTATTATTATTTTTTTTTACAGAGGGAAATTATTTTGCACGTTTTAAGATTTTCTTAATAATTGCATACATTATGTTTTTATAATAGAGAGGGAAGAAAATCATTATGTTTTAGTTCCCTTATAAAAATAAAGGGAGTCTTATTCAGTGTACAAACTCCACTAAAAATATTTATTTAAAATTTTCATAGTAATTAATATTGAATTTTCAAGAATGAAAGTAATGATAACAAAATGGAGAACCACAGACCATCATTTAACTTTTTTTTTTTAATCTTAATTTTTTTAAAGAAAATTATGGTCTAATTTTTTATTTTTTGAATATTTATCTTCACAGAATACTGTCAATAATTTTTTTTATTACAAACATCTATTTCTTTTCCTGTATTAATGTATTTATTTATAATTGCAAATCTATTTTAAAAGAAATGAAAATCTCCCAATAATACCCATGGCAATATTGTAAGAATAATAATATGCAAATATTTTTGCTTTTGATTTATTATGTAACTCTATTTTTGAGCACTAAATTTATTATTTTTTGATGTATTTTTTTTTCAAATTCTATTCATGATTGTGGACATGTATTTATATATCTACACATGCACTTTAACATATATATATAATATATAAAAAATTATCAGATGTGTGTTATATATATGCACATGTTCACAGTAAATTTTAGTATTTATTTTACTCATATTTTTTTGAATAACAGAGCGATTTAAAGTTTTTGTGATATCTTTGAATTATCTGTTGATGATGATTTTATTTATAAATTTATATGATCAATAATAGACTGAAGTCATTTGCTGTTAAAAACTCCTATATATAATTTAATCAAAATATAATATTTAATTATTTAAATCTCTCTTTTTTTTTTTTTTAAATTGAGAGGAAAGACATTGATTGACCTGGCAAAAAAAAAATTAAGTGATGCAAATGGTTGAAGTCTGTTATCATTTGAGATGAGATGATAGAATAAAGACAGCACTAATTTTATTATTTGATATAGATGAAAATAAAAAATATTAATTTTGCATCAATTCCATTGGGAATTCAAGTTCTTTAGTAGCTTAAATTTGATTGATTTATATTGATAAGTCAGTCCTCTCCCTGGTATAATGGTATTGTTACTATACTGCTGTTGCTCTGTAATATTTTGTGTAGTTATGCTTTTTTTATAATAAAATCATAAATGCTAAAAAAAAAAAATAGATTTACAAAGAGTATGTACATATAAAACTGTTCAGAAGATGTGCCTTTTGTCTCCTGTGTAAATTGTCCACGATTCCTTCCCTGGATATAAGCAGTATTGTGCTCTACTGCCAGGCTCTTTAATAAGCTTTATTGTCTGCCAGGAATATAATTTTAATTTGCTATTTATATATTGGAAAAAAAAAAAACATTAGGAAAAAAAAACTTATCTTGAAATTTTATTTCTGTTGTCCTTCATGAAAACTTACATGTTAATGTGATATTGAAATAACAATTTGACCTTTTTATTTAAAAGTCTGATTTCAGTTGGTAAATTATTGCAATTCATTACTCTCTTTGTTTTTAATAATTACATAGGATTGTAAAATTAATGTGAGCAATTTTATTATTTCAATACATTTTGACATTTTATCTTTTGAGAGCTCTTTAAACTCTGTATTTAAACCCAAGAAATTTGGTTATAATAAATAAAATGTTTAAAGAAACTTATTTTTAAATTGTGTTTGCATTAACATTATAAAATTTTCAGAAAAACTGTTACAGTTTTTGCAGTAGATTTTATTTATATATATACTTCTTTAATGTGGAATGCACTTTTTAGTTTTTAGACTTTCTTACCATTATGAATTATGATGATGAATAATTGCATTGATATGCTTTACCAGAACTCTTCAAAACTTTTATATTTCTGTCATTTATTAATCTCTTTATATATTCTTTAAATAAATACATGACTCATACTATATATTTTGAATGCTTTTTTATTATCTTTTTTTTTTTAACATTTTAACTATAGTTGAGCAAAGAATTAATTATACATAAATATTTTTTACCAATTATTTTACAGTGTTATTATTTGAACTTTGCTAAAAATTTATATATTACATTGGAACTATTATTTCTTAAAAAGGATTAAATATTACATTTGCTTATATAGTATTAATCCCTAATAAAATAAAGTGCATTTTATTAGATTAGACTTATAATGTAATGCTCTTGTATCATTGAATGTGATTTATCTGCATATCTGTTTAACATATAATTTTATTAATATTTATTGAAATCTTATAAAATATATAATTTAGAGAAATTAAATATTTCTATGAACGCAGCTTTTCTTTATCAAGGATATTTTATTGCTTTTTAATGTTTGAATGTTAATGATGTTAACACTATTTATATGGATGTCATAAATATTGCAATTTTATTATCATTAAATTTTTGATTGATAAAAATCAGAACACTTTTTTAATTTAAGTGTGGATTATTCATAATATCGCCTTATTTGAAATGTTTTTTAAACTTGATAAATTCAGCATTAAATTTTATGACAGAAATTTATATAAGTTGAATTATATGCCTATTGAAGTAACTTGATATAAATTTATATAAAAGACAACTTTCTGTACTTTTTAAAATGAATTTCATTTTGTTAAAATCGCTTTTGTTAAAATGTAATTTAAGAATTTAGGTTTTAATTGTTTAGTTATCTTGTTTTGATACAATTAATGGCATTTAATATTTTTTGCCTTTTGTTATAATCACATTAATTTTGTTTTTAGTATTTAAATTCTCTTCAAGTTTTGTGGTCGTTTTCTGTTTTGTTGAATGATTGTATTTCACTGAATCTAAAAATATTAAATGAAATCATACAAAAGTCTATATGGAAAGTCTTTAGATGAAAAAGGCCTCTAATTCTATAGTGATTCATAATAGAAAGGAAAAAAAAATATGGCATGCTTTCAAGTACTTCATTAATATATTTGAATTATAAATAAAATTTTAGATTTGTATGAATGCTGTAATAATACTTAGATGAAATTATGTGCAAACAAAATTTAAAGAAGTAATTCTTCATTCACAAATTGATATTTGTTTTAAAACAATGACTATACTTTTTATTAATATCATACAGAATTATTTATTTATATGTTCAAATAATTGTTACTTTGATTAAAACTAGACCATTAATGAGTAATAACATATTTTGAAATTTTTTTTAAATGTGAATTTTTTTTGTGTAGAATTAAAAAAAAAAATGTTGCTATAATTATGGAAAATACATGAATAATTTTTGAAGATATTTTATATAACAAAGCAAAGATACACATATATTTCAAGTGCACTCTTAAAGGTGATGTGCAATGGTGGGGAAAAACAACCAGACAATTTTCATCATATAAAATAATGTTGCTGCTTCTCCCCCTCCCCCCAAACACACACCTCCACAAAAACTTTTAATGATAGAAAATTAGTTTACATGTTTTTTCCAAGTTATTAGTGTGATTGATGAAATAAATTTTTAATTTTATAAAATAGAATTTTATAATAATGTATATTATTTCATGGGTAATTATAGAGTGAGTGTGTGGACAAATTCAATAAATAAAAAATTAGAATACACCTGGGTCTCGTTTTACGCGATAGATAGGTTCCTCAGAAAACACGCGCAAACGAAATCGCGCAAAAATAGACGTAACTTACATTGAAAAAGGGGGGATGCGGTCTGTGATTTTTCAAAATTCGCGTAAAAGCAAAGCACCAATGTAAAATTACTTTAAAATTCGCGCAAAAAAAAAAATAAGGAAATAAAATATGACTAATAAAAAATTTCAAATTTGAAAAAAAATGATACAAGACAAACTTTTTTTAACTATAATATTTAATTTTATTCAAAATAATATATTTTTATGCATAATTTACAGTACAGTAATTTAAATTTTTTTATACACGTTTTAATTATTATCGCTATTTGCCCAAAAAGACGTTCGTTTGCAAACTAGTAAAAAATCAGATTCTCATGTGATGTGATGTGATGTATTTGGCTTCTCCTTAAACGAAGTCAAGAATATCTCAGCAATTATTCTCACAAGAGGAAATACAACTAGCGCCAAGTTCACTCTCATGTTGTGTTAATGGTTTTCTGTTGACGACGACGATGATTTTATTAATTGTTTATGAACTTAGACTTATGATAATAAAAAGACATTTATTCACCACTGCTGGGAAAAATTTAATTAAAACTAACAACTAAAAATTAAATTCTTATTTTTGTCTTTAATTTTCAATTCCGTTTAAAAATCAAATTTCGTTTTACATCACATTAATTTCAAGTCGCCCGTAAGTAATTTTTAAATTGTTAATTACAATTAAAAATCAGATTTTAATTTTTAATTGTGCCCACTGCTATTACTGATCTTTTAAAAATAAACTTGTGGACACTAAATGATTAATAATTGATTATGTTCTTTTTTAAAAAGCAAAAACAGAATGTGATTTAAAATGCAAAATTAACACGCACAATGTTTGAACAAATTTACATTATAATCTTGTAAAATTTAATGTGTGTATACATAAAATGTGGAAATCATGATTTTAATTTCATTATTGCATAAAATCTTACTATTATAAAGCACTGAAAATATTGAAATTACTAAGATGAAAGTTGAATTCCAATAATGTGCTATTACTTTCAATATAACGTAAGTGCGCGAAATTTATTATTTAAAATAATAGCGCATTATCGGACTTCGACTTCCGGTGAAAGATGAATCGCGCAACTTCAAAATCGTGTTAAGTAAGTCCGCGTAAAAAGAGACCCAGGTGTATTTCCATGTATGGTATAATGCAGTAGTAGAGTGGTAGATTAGAGTTCATGGTTCATGGATTGTAGCTTAACTCTATCACTTCCATTGATCTCAAACTTCTAAGCAATAAATCATTAAATTATTATTATTAGAGAGATTAATCATTTGATGTAAAAGATTTTGCTAAATGTACAAATTAAATTCATTTTTCATATTTTTTAAAATTTTGAGTTAAAAAATTTTTTTTAGTAATATTTATTGCTTTAGTCTTATTCTTTAGCATTTATAAAAAATTGTTTAGCATTTATATATACAGTAATATGAAAAGTGGTTACATATGATATTGTGTATGTACATAAAATTAAATATAAGCATTTATAAGTAATATTAAAGCATTGTAGCTAACAGTATAATATCAAACACATAGAAAATGTGAATTTAATTTTTAAATCTGTAATAGCAAGCTTTTGAAATTTTATAATTTTAAAATCTTAATTCAAGTTATATATATATACACATATATACATGTTACAAATTAATTACACATAAAGAAATATAATTTAAAGAAACTTATTCATTCAAAATGTCTAGAAGAGCTATTAGTAAAGCGTAGAAAAAAACATACAAAAATGAAGTTAATTTACTAATATATTCATAACCAATAGTAAAAGAATAAAAGTTTCATAAAGAAAATCTGTGTAACTAGTATAAGAATTACAAAGGTTCAATAATTAAATAACGTGATTGGGGGAAGCTATTTATGAATTAAAATATTCTGAAGATGAAAGTTCTGTCTGGAAATGATTGCTTTTTGGGATGAATCTGTTCCTTAAAATATTCAAATGGTATACAATTATGTGATTTATTCAGAATAATTAGACCAAGAAATGATAGGATTACCCAAATCATCCAAAATTCTATTTCATAACTTAAAATATACTGTTCCATCTACAAATTAATTTTTTTTAAAAATCAAATATGATTTGCTGTCTAATAACTTTTCATTTTTTGATATTTTTAGCTTAATATAAACACATAAGAAGCTTGTTTGGAAAAGATAACGATTTTATAATAGATTGTTGCCACAAATCTTTATTGAGATTTATCTGAAGCTTTTTGTGATTGAAAGCTGGAACACATTTAAATAAAATTAAAAAGTAATATCAAGAAATTACAGCTGCATATTTGAATAGGGATATCATTTTCAAATATTATCAATCCACTGTGGAATGAAGGTCTATCCAAGTTTAATCCAGTTTTTCTGATCCATAACCCCACTTTAATAATTCCTTCATGTACAAATAAATGTAATAAAAAATGAAAAGATTCAATTTTTTATATATATTCATATTAGTTTATTTGATTCACCATCGATTTTTACAAATCTTTACAATTTCATTAGACTTACATCAAAATTTATTATTAGCAATACATTTATTCAAAATAATTTGACTTATTTTTAAATAACTTTTATAAATAAACCATCATATGTACAACTGATAAAAAAAATAAAATATGCATATATTCAAGTAATAGTTATTAAAAAGAGAAAATAACAATATATAATGTGAAATAAATGGACGGAATATCTGACATCATATGAGAGCTATTGATTGTCTTCTCCAATATAAAGTGAAAAACTTAATAATGAAAATGGATACAAATATAAAACAAATTTATATACATATTACAATGATTTCCATTCTTGCTATTAAAAGGTGTGAAGGTTGCCTTGACAGCAGTTAGAGATATTGGTTGCTATATTTACTGTGAATGTTTAGGTGGTTACTGGTTGGAAACTAATTATATTACAATGTATATATACACAATTGTGCTTAGTAACAAATTTTGTGTGTAGATATAGATTCATTTGTATATTGCATATATCTAAATGATTAAGTAAGTTATGAAACTCTTTAATTAAACTCCCCTAAATGTTAGACCGTACATTGAATTTTTAATAATATACCACTTTATTATTATCTATATAAACTTTACAATAATGTTTTAAAAGTATTATCTGTCAATATATATATATTTTAAATCTTAAAACCTCACATTATTAATATTTTTTTTAATAAAAAAGATCTTAAAATTATCATAAAAAGAATAAACATGGAAATTCATGAATAATAAAAATGACATTAACAATTTAGCATCAAAATATATGGTTGAGAAATAATAATTTGACAAATAACAGTATATGGTAATTTAACTAAATAAACCACTTTTTTTTAAAAGAGTCAACATATTTTTAGTATTACAAAATAATTTATTCCTCAAACATTATATAAATAATTATATATATTAGGCATATATGTTTATCATTCACGATTGTTAATCTAATTGAAATAAAATTTACAATGAGTATTCAATTATTGTTATATTAGCATTAAACAAATCTCTCTGCAGCAGTCTCCCTTTATTTGTGACATTTGATTTCAAGCAGCATCATGAACACTAAAATTCATTAGTGAACCCTTATATTTTGAATACACATAGGTGAATAATGTAATATATGCTGAAAATGTAAATAATACATATATAAATGTGTTAATATATACACAATACAAACTAAAAAAATTCACATGATCACTACTGTAAAGAGTGTTTGCCTGTTTTTAAACTAAAAAGTTGAATATAAATTTTTTTTTTTTGTTAACTAGTTTGACAATATTTTTTTATTTCATGGATAATAGAAGCTGTGTATATAAAAATCACAAATATGGAGAAAGAATATTATAAATATAAAAAAAAGCCAAACAAATAATGATAAAATTATTTTTGAAGATTTAATACAGTATTCATTTGTTTGGACAAATTAATATTTAGTAATCTAGAATTCTATTATTTATATATATACAATCATAAACAACCACACAAATGAATATAATTAAAATTTTCTCAATAAATGTCAGTTACAAAAGTGATAAAATAATCTGCTATCAACTCTTAGTTATTGTCTATTCATAAAATTTTCAACATAATATATGTAAATGATATATATATATGTTGTTTGAAATGATAATTTGCTGTTGAGATAAATGTAATCAAGTGTCACTAACATCAATCTATATCGTTAACCAATATAGTAATTAATACAAAATGATTGAAATAAAAAGTCATAAAATGTATGAATTCCAAGAAATACATTTTGAAATCTAAAGACAGGTTTGCTGAGTGAAAGTCATCTTAACATTAGATATGAGCAAACTATACCATTAACTCAATATTAGTGCACAATAAAAACTATACAATGTACATTAATAAATCACAGAAAAAATTCTATGAAAAAAATTGTAAAAAATATTTCACAAGGATTTCTATCATTATTAAACTACATTTAAGTTTTTAAAAGATTATACTGAGTGAAGACCAAGTTCATTAAGTGAAGTAGGGATTTGAAAACATCTTTTAGTGACATTGCAATTATTTTTCATTTCCTCATCAATTTTCTATATTGTAAATATAAGCATGAGATGAAAGATTTGTAATGATTACATTATTAATGAATGATACTTCAGAATATAATGCAAGGTATGATTCTGAAAGAGAAGGAAATGATTCTTGTCACATCTTGTTTTAATTAATGTTATATGGATTTCTGCATGACTGAAAAATTCATATAAAATGGAAAACAAGACTTGAATGAGGTTCCTCGAAATATTTGTACAAATTATAACAAAGATCTGTATATATTGGCCATGCATGTGATTTATTCATATTGAATGTGAGACTATATTCTTTTGTGTATTCTTCAAATATATTTAGTAAAATAGGTATTGTTTCTTTGTTATTAAAAATATTGTAATATCATTTATATATGCTATGCAAGACATACTTGATTGTAATTTAGGTTCATATATTCCTGGGAGTTTCTATTCTATTGCTTTTAAAAGTAGATTAAAAGTAAATAGCATACAGAAATGTTCTTAGAGGTAATCCTGGTGATGTTGATCAGACTTGTATGAAATTGGTCCATTCATATTTAGATGAAAAGATTTACTCAAAACAAAAAGAATTTTATTTGTACAATTTTTATTTATTCAGGCTATTAAACATTTATTAAATAATATTAAAAATGAATTATGAATGACTTATAATTATGAAGAATTAATTCCATAACAGAATTAATTTTAAACAAATTATTCAAAATGTAAAAACTTTAACATTATATATGAATTTAAAATTGCAGTCATCACCATGAGATGTTTAGTGTAATGGCAGATTCTGGAGTGGAAGGTCCTTGGATCAATAGCAATGTTGGCAGTATCTAATGCTCGGGCTTCTTATGATTTTCCAAGCAATAAAGTTATCTAATTATTTATTTATCATAACAAATATGGAATGATTTTTTTGAGATCTAATAGCATAGTTAAAACATGCAATCCATTTATCAATTGTTCTATATTTTTAAATTTATTTAATTTAAACCTAGTATTTATTACTCAAAAGATTGACACTTTTTTTTTTTGCTAATAAATTTAAAGGCAATTGACTCGCAGAAAAGTAAAAAATAATTTAGCCAAAATTGACATACTTTTCAGTATATTAATAGACAAAATTTTATACTATGATTAAATAATTAAAGTATTTATATTAAAAAATAAATTAAAATCATTATATAGTTGAACTTTATTACTTCTTCATTCATTATCTCAACTAATATAAAGTAGATTTTTTATATTCTTGAATATCTCTAGACTTATAATTTTATGTTTATTCAATTTTGATTTTTTGTTTTGGTACTGTTTTGCACACTTGATTTATATATTTTATAGATAGTCTTTAACATTTAGAGGTTTAACTATTTTGCAAATTGGTTTTTAAATTATTCTATTTAGACTGGTGTAGGTTGATACATTATTATGCAATCGTAGGACTAATTTATATTCAATCTTTCAGTCTCTTTGACAATAATATTTTACACATTCTCACAAATAATAAATTCTGATGATCATCAGACAAATAACAAATAGTAGTTATAGTAAATAATCAAATGGTTTGTTGCTTATAGTTTGAGCACCGGAAACAATAGACTTGGATCCATGGACCATGGATCTTGAACTCCACAGTTACCATTTTGCTACATCACTGACCCACTCAGATATTATAATGGAAATACAATTGGAAGAGATCTACAGATATTAATATCCAGTTTATGGCTTTAATTTTGTGCTAACATTTTTAGAAATTTAGTATACATTTTTTTTAAATTTCAAATTCATATAAATTCTATATGCTAACTTGTTCTCGACATTGAGTGCAATGATCTTTAATATGCTTAATTCATATATACACACAATATAAATATGATGCATATTTATCCATAGTTTTTTTTAAAATCTAAGTAGGCCTATCATTGTAGATTGTCTGCTCAGTATATTCTCCAATTTATGTTATTTCCTATTTCTTCTTGAGATCAATATAATTTTTCTTCATAACATCACTTAATAATTTTTTAATCTTTGATGTATTTTCATTATGTACCAAATTTTATTTATTTTTTTTTTACTTTCTTCAATAGTAAACTTATCTCTAGCATGTATTTTTTGTAAAATTTTAATACTTTAGCATCAATTATTCTTTTTGTACATATTCCAAGTATATAACTAACTTCTTTCTTAATTTTAGGTCAAGTAGTCAATAATAAAATCAATTTTCATTTTTAAAGTATTTTAAATTATTAATTTAATTCACTCTAACATTTTGAAATTCATTGTCTTGTTATTGAGAAAATGTAAAAAAATATATTTTATTGATTTATTTTATGGATAGGCTACCTAAAAAAAATTGTCAAAAAAATACCCAAGCTACATTTGGATTTCAATCTTGGGTTATGAAAATGATAAGCAGATATGTTAACTATAATATCATGAGATTCTGTGCTTAGAATCAAAATAGTTCTATATATTTAAAAATAATTTCCTTAACACTGCATACTGATATAATTTACAATAATTGCTGCAGTTTTCAATGTCATCTAATGAAAAACATTTTTGATAAATCCACAATTTATTTCCATATTATTAAGCATAATGTTTATATTATAGCTCAAATTCAGAAATAGTTTGTACAGTTTATAGTAAAATGCTAAATATAAATGATCAAGTTTTATAATCACATGTCACCATTTGGCAGTATATGTAGATGCTTATTAACCTGCCTTGGAATAAAGAAACTTATCTATAGATTAGCATTCAACATAACTGACAATTGTAAAAATGGATTATTAATTATTTTTTTTAAAAAAATTCTATTTATTGATATATATCTATTGATAAGTGTTATGCTCATTAATTAAATAAAAATAAATATAGTTGAAAATAATTTGATATCAAAAGTTACTGGAAATAGTTTTCTAAAAAAAAAAATAACATTTTTAAATAACTTTTTTTTTCGTGATTACTTATATTTCAAAAAAGATATCAGATATAGTCAGACATTTTAAGTATAAATTTCTATTGTATATGGCTATATTCAAATATGCATATATATAAATGAGCATATTTACATCTGTTAAATTAAATTTTGTTCTTGGTGAATTGCATTTTTTTTTTGCAAATATTAGACCTATATATAACCAATATACACAACCAAATAAATATAGACATTTATGCCATATTAAGCATAAGTTATATTTATTGTTCATGGATAATGACTTGTAAACTTACATCTATATATGAGAATAATAATAGTTACAAGGCATTGCATCATATCTACAACCTTTTTATTCATATATATTATACAACAATTTATTTAACAAAATTGTGATAGAATTAAAAAGGTACTTGGGACTAAGCTATGCATTTAGAAATGAAGTGCATATAATTTTACTTTGAAGATGTTTAAGCTAGAAAAAGCGAAATGAGAAAATTCGATTGTTTTCTTTAAAAGATTATAAATGGAGAACACATCTATAGTTAGGAATTTCCATATTTTTCACTATAATTTCCTAATTTCCAACATTTATTTTTAAATTTTAATATAACTTTATTCCAACAATATTAGATAATATATTTAAATTTAATTACATAAACAATAAACAAATTCTAGAATAAATTATTTAATATTAACAATCCATCAAAGATCCACAATAAAATTTGATCATTATTACAGTATTTATTAAATGTTATTTCATTTTTTTTTTATTATAGTGATTATTCAGCCCTGAGAATGTTTTGCAAAGTTTGAATGAAACATAAAGTAATTGAAAGCCTTTGATATGATCCTGTCAAAAAAGATCATTTTTATTAAGGAACATCACATAGTAATGTTATTAACATTATTGTAATAAAGTCTCCTCACCCCATAAAACACTTTGTATTGCTTTAATCATATAATTTTTATATTTGATTTTTTTTTTACCATATTCTAAATATGTGTATTTAAAAATACTGTATATGTAATACTCTCAAAAGAAAATTTTGAATCAATTAATATTGTTTGTTTACATAATATTTTAAGTTTAGATATAAGTACATATCAGGAGTACTCACACACACATATATCATATATCTGCAAACAATATATATATATGTAAGTTATAAAAAGATGTTATAGTCAGAGCCATATCTAGAATGGGGAGAAGAGAGTTTTATTTATGAGTAAAATAAAAAATAAAATCTTTTTACTATTAAACTATTATTATACACATGTGCTGGATATAAAAATATAATAAATTTTACTACTTTTTAAAATTTATTTCAAAGCAAAACATTTGTTTGAGTTTTTAAGTATAAGTAAGTAATATAAAATAATACTAACTATTAACTATCAAAACTTCTAGATATGAAGTGTCATTTTTTTTTGCCTAACATCAAAATCACTAGATATGGTTCTGATTTATGGTTTAATGAATGTTTATCAAAGGCTCATCCTATCAATAATATCAGTTCAATATACAAAACAAATTGCCACTTATAATAAAATTAAATATTTTTTCAAATTTTGTTTTGTCTAAGTGCAGCCAATTTGCTGGCTGTAATGGTTCCATGAACTTGAGAATAATTGCTAAAACCTGATTTGGAGGAATTGGTACTGGAAATATTGCTGCAATTTCCAAATTGTTTTTTCCCATAGGATGGTTTTGGCTTTTCTTTAGGGCTTGATTTTAACACACAATTCTAAAAATAAAAGAAAGACAAAATAGATTTATTACATTGTATAAAATCATATCAACTAATAAAATAATCTTACAAATTTATAAAATGAAATTTTTTTATGATAAGCCATTTTGGTCACATTAATCAAAGCAATAATTCAAGAAAGTCAGTACAGTCACTAAAAAATGATACATATCTGAAATTTATGCATATCTTTGGGTATGTGTGTATATATCATAACAATAAATCATATAACTTCAATTTTTGATAAACATTTTTATATATATGTAATTAAAATATTAAAGAAAAGATAAATTGAAAAGCCAAGATTAAAATATACAGAGATTAAAAAGAAAACTATTGAGCACATATCTAATTAAAGATTGAAAAGTTGCAAAAAATATATAGAAAGAGGAAGAAAGAAAAAAAGTTATGATGACCTTAAGGAAAAACCAATAAAATCAGGGCAAGTATAGTTAAAATTATGAGAGATGATGTATAGGATCTCTGTTTTTAGAAGTGACTGAATCAAAATATAAGTGAGAATTTTTTTTTTTTTAAAGAAATCTAATGATATATGGAATTTTGTTAAGAATAGATATAAATATATTCTCATAAAATCTTTTTCAACTTAACTGATTTTTGCATAATACTTGTTTTTAAAGAACAGATTTCTAATTAATTGCAGCTAAATGCCAGAGAAGTCTTTGCAAAAAAAGAAAAGATATTTTAAAAAAACTTGCAAAATAAGCAATCCAGAAGATGGAAAAAATAATTAATTAGAAATTATTTTATTTTTTGATTAATATGCTATTCTAATATAAAAGTGTTTAATTAATAAGATATTTAAATAATTTTTAAAGAAATTATTTAATATTCATATAAATTTAATAAACTTTATTTTAGATTTGTTGTGTAAAATAAATTTAATACTATAATTATTTAATATTTGTTAATGTTTCAATAGCATAATGACTGCTTTAAAAACATGAGAGATTTATAACAAGAAAGTAAAAAAATGTATTGTTGAATCTTGGAATCCTAAAAACTACAATTGCTGGATAATAATATTGTTCATATATAAATAAAATTTAATTTTTATGGTTAATTATCCATTTTCAGGGGCATCAAAGTATTTTTTTTTCTTAAAATTATTTTATCAAACGTGTTAAATTCATAACATTTAATAAATTATTATTTTTATCTATATTATACATAACGTATAAACCGTTAATATATTGCAGTGATTTTTTTATGGTTGGTTAATTATTTTTCTTAACCTTTTGCAAAAATGATTAAAATTTGGGTTTGCATGAAAAGTATGCTAATGGGCATGATATGAAACTTTATGTGCAAATGGAGATAATGGGAATGTGTTTGAAGTGAGTATTCTTTTATTGTTTTTTATTTTGTTTATTACAGTTATATTAAATTTTGGAGTTTTGTGAAATTTATTGTGTTTTTATAATCATCTTAAAAAATAAAAAATTCAACAAAATATTTAATATGATAATTGACAGCCATATTGCTTAAAACATGATAATGGATAACTAACCAAAAAACACTGGTGAAGGAATGATACGTAAATACCATAATGCTAATAACCAATCAAAAATGCTAAAATGTAATGTATTTCTAAGCAAATATGAATCTAGAATATCATAAGCTACCATCTATATATATAAATATATATGCTTTTTATTTACTTAAAAATTAATGCAAATATTTTTATTTTATTGATGTTAATTGGAATAAGTAAAAGGCATAAAATATCAAATTCTGAAATAATGAGAGCAAAATTTATCAAAAATATTGCTAATGAGATTTACTTAGAACTATAATGCAATAAAGCAATTAACATAATTAGTATACTACATACAGATGTATAATTTTCATTAGCATTATTTTTATTTACATACATTTATATAAAAATAAAATTTTAATACTCATTAATTAAAAAAAAAACATACAAAAAATAAAAATCTTGATACATGACAAAACTCCCATGTATTTTTTTTAATAATTAATATTTCTTTCTTTGGCCAGATTTTTGAAAACAAGGAATCATCAAAATATTAATGACATTTTGGTCTATCAAGTATATATAGAAGTCCTTATGCTTTTGGAACGATCCTTGTTTGAAAAAAAATAGGATAATCAAGTTAATAGAGCAATTATATGCAGTGGTGAATGAAACATATTTAGAAAAATTTCTGGATTAATTCTCCAGTGGATAAAGCAAAAAAAATTTCTCAGCCTGCAGTTTTAGTGCTCAAATATCACTATTAGACAGGATATATTTAACCATAGTGAAAAAAATTACTAATTAATTTTTCCCTCTTGCTTTATTAAATATAAAATGTTAAATATTTTTTTAAATATTAATTTTAATACTTTATTAAACATTTTAAAATTACAACATATTAATCCAAAATAAATGTATATTTACTGATTAATTATTTTTCCCCACTTTTTAAATTAAAATTCTTTGATATTGTCCTTGAATATCAAAGAGTAATGCTTTATATGAAACGAGTAAAATTGATAAACTGTAAGTGTCCTATATAAATTTCTGAGATGAATTTGCTCTTGCTAATTGGGAATATCTTGTAAATTCATTAAAGCAGTCAATTCCTTGATACTCTCATTTGATGTGGCTATTAGAAATGATTTATATAGATGACTTAGTAAAAAACTACATGAAATTGTCATAGTCATTAAGGCCAAAAAGAAGCATTTCTCAAGATTTGCCACAGGTTTCCTTGCTATTCATAAAAAAGAAAAAATCCAATATTATTATTAATGGAATTCACACTCCAAATTTAGGAACATCGAGAGAGGCAATTTCATTTGTTGACATTTTGGTTTTCATTAGCATCTATAATATGATTTAAGTTACAGACAGATCAATTACAGGAAACAAGTGAATCATTTCTTCAATTGATTTAAATGCCTTTAGGTGAATTGTTACTGGTAGTCCATTATCTATCATTTTTTGATCAATCCTGTAATCTTTTTTAGAAAACTCAGTTAATATACCAAATATATCTTACTTTTTTCTTGGTGACCAAGGTGCTCTCATAGTCTAAATATCTTATTTCCTGGCCATTCTTGTATTTGTTTTGAAATAGTAGATATTTCATATACTTCATAATTTAATACTGCTTCAAGTTTCAATATATTTGTTTGAAAAAAGCATAAATATACATGATTATCTTGATAATGAAGATATTTAAAAAAAAAAAAGCTAAAATATTAGTTTAGATAAGTTTTGATTTAATAAGATATGGAGAAATTTTGAAATTACCACATATTTATGATATCCTTTATAATTTTGTGGAAATTCACATTAGTTCAAATTAAAATTTATTTTTATTGGGATTAAAAAATAAAATCTATTGTAAATAAATAAATAAATAATTAATAAATTAATACATGTTAGAGTTGAAATATCATTTATTTAGTAATTGTATTAAAATTTATTCTAAATAAAAGTATTCTAATATTCAAGTATTGGTAAATAATTTTTATTTATAAAATTTTTTTTTACTTAAAACCAAAAACATATGTACAATTCCAAGTTGAGGTTTCGGGGGGGGGGGGGATAGATGTCCATGGCTTATCAAATTGTTTCAAACATTTTAGATATTCATAAAATAATTTAATCTTACTGTTTGTGGATGACTATATTCTCTTGTTAATACGGCATTGTGACCAAGATGATAGAGACCTGATAAGTTATTTTGATATGCTCCACTTCCAGGTATAGACTGCAAACAATACATAAAAATAATTATCATTTAATCTATATGCACAGTTACATATATAATATAAATTTAATATATGTATAAGTATAGGTTATTGAAATATGTATTAAATAAATGTTTTTATGACATAATTAAATTATTCTTGTAATGATAATTAGTCATAATTATGTGATATCATGCAATTACAGAAAATTGCATTTTCAAATACTTAAATAATACATGTGTTATAGTTTCCTGCCAATAGAAAAGATTATATTTGATATAGATTTTGATTCTTTTGAATTTAGATTGTGCTATATCAGCAATTATATTTTGAACTTTATTTCACTATAAAATCACTATTTAAAGGTATAATTTTCTATAATTAAGCATACAATAAATAATGGCTCAGTTCAAAAATAATAGTAAACATCCCAAGTGTGTCCATTATCTATTTGAAAATGAAAAATAAAATAAATGTAATCAAGCATGACAAAAGTATGAAAAAAATATGAAGATTCAACTGATAATTCTATAGAGACATGGAGTTGAGGGCACAGTAAAAGATATATTTTTGAATAACTGAACACAAATTTAGTAATCAATTGGCTGGTTTGCAAATTCAAGAATTATTCAGAATTTGAAAAAGTTACAATGGAAAATATTTAAAGTCATTTTAAAGATAGTGCGTAAAATTCTATGACATATTTTTTTATTTCTTTAATGAATAAAAATATCTTAAATAATATGATAAACAAGAACAACTAAGTCATTAACAGATTTTTTTGCTTTTATTGCTAGGAGTTTATAATTTTATGAATATTATTTGGTTTAATCCAAATAAAAGAAATCACAGTCGTTAGTAAATAATTCAATAAGTTAAATATATCACAGTCATACTAACATCACCTCTTAGCTAATATTCATGTTAGCTAAATATTTCAGCATAATAACAATTTTGCTTGAAGTCGGTAATATTGCAATCAGGCAATTGTTTTTCAAAACCAGGAAAATCTGTTGATTTCACCCAGATAATGGTCCATCAGGATGAATCAATCTAGACCAGACAAACTTTTTCTGGTAAGCTGGTTTCATGAAATATTGCTCATCAGGCATTGGGTCAAAATTTTTAGAATATTTGAAATATTTTTTTTAACTAATAACTTTTCTAAAGTATAAATATATTTATATGTCATTTTGATAAACTATATTCTCAATATTCATAGAAACAAAGTTTTAACACAAAAATGAACAATATAAAAATCACAATGTAGATTGAAAATATTAGAAATGTAAACATACTGTAACGATATATAGATATGTTGTTACATTAATTTAAAAGAAAAACAAAGTTCGCAAATAAAAATAAATGTATTAAAAATCTATAAAAAAACTAGACGCTAAAATTAAAATGTTGTTAAATATATATATTCGCACAGATGCTAAACTTTAAAAATATTTTTTTTTTATATATAAATAAAAAAAGGTATTTGAACGTATTTTTTTTTTTTGATAAAAAAATACAAGAGTTAAATATTAAAATATTTAATATAAGTTAAAATAAAAACAGGTATTAATTAATTCCTGTAATCTATAAATGGAAATGATTGTTTATTATTTGAAAAACAAGCTAGCCCTCAAGGCTCTTATGTAATTAAAGGGTCAGATGGAAATTAGATAAGAGAAATTAGCTGGACCAATGGAAGCACCAAGCCTTGGCTCGGACCCTAACGAAAGTGATGGATTGGTGACGTTTTGTTGTTTGAATCCGTGTGGATAATATAAAAAGGAGAAATATTGAGTATTGGGCAGTTCCAGCTGTTTGTTTTGAGAGTGGTGATAGAGACGCAATATCACACACTCTCTCTATTTTAAAAAATGAACTGATTGTGATACCGAAAGGAACCAGCTAATGCTACCTCCGGAACATCTGACCGGGTTTCAAACAAGGACTCCGTGGAAAAACAAGAACCTGGACTCTTCTTCCGTAAGCTGTTAACAATGAACTTAAAAATTTTTTTAAATAATTAAGAACTTTCGTGAAAGCAATTTAAATGTTAAAATGGAGTTTCTATTTGACCTTTAAGTTTAAAATCAATTGATGTTTAATTTTATATGTTTGTTATTGATAAAAAAATCATTTCCATTTATTTTAATTGTATAAATTATTTATTGTTTAAATTTTAAATGTATGAAATTTAAGTTGTTTATAGACGCTTGCATGGATTCGTTTGCGGTTAATTATATTTTGGTTTTCATATTTGATCAAAATATATAGACATTCGATAAATAATGATACCTTACGGTGAGTATCTAAAATGTATTTATTCGGATGTCTTTTAAGTTATTGGTGACAACGCAAGTATCTTATGGTGAATACTATTGGGTTACTTATAAGTTTCCCTCTGCGATTGTCGGTATCAATAATTTTGTATTTTGATCGTTTATGTTTATTTTGAAATGTTTTTGACCGTGGAATCTATGTAATCGATCTATACCCAACATTTTTAAACAAATCTGTGCGAACGTATATAAATGTTAAAATTAAGTCGGGCGCGAATGGCTATATAGTTTTGTAAAGTTGTATTAAGGGAGGGTAATCTTAGGTTATTCATTTCGTAGTTGAATTGGTTCAATGGATTGGATATATTTGTGTAATTAGTAGATGTAGTATGAGATCCGCTACGGGCAGGATTATAGATATACGCCACACACCCTCTGTTTGCCTATGGATGGGTTTGTAAGTCGGCAGAAGACCGCAGTCCATTCCTATGGAGTTTTTAGTTTATTGATCTACTTGCCCACAGATGTCACATTCCTGTTGGTGGAGAGTCAATGTCTTCTCTATTTCTACTTATTGTTCAGATGTACATTCCTGACAATATAGTATTTTGTGTTGTCGTATCATGCTACATTGAATACATGAATGTATCAGATGGATTGGCGCCAGTTGATTGCGAAATTTGTTGCCTAAGGTTAAATCAGGGAAGAATATTTTCCTTTCAAATGCAGACCTATGTAGTCCATTCATACTCGACCCTCTAAATAAAATATTAAACATTATAGCAAGCTATTTTAAATGTAAAATTAAAAATTAAGATAAAAATCTAAATGTTAAACTTATTCCTCGAATTTAGAATGATTTTATATGTGCGTAAATAAATATTTTTCTGTGTTAATTTCTGGCAGTGGCTTTTATTATTTTATTCTTTTATATTTAAGATATAAAATTTATAGATTTTTATCTCGGCGTCTCCGCTGAGCTAGTGACAATGGGCTAACGATCTAAATATGTAAATAAAGTGGAATCCTAACAGCGCGTATCTGCCTACTTTATAAATTTTTCTAGGCTCAAATGCCTAGATGGCGCCCTTTGGTAGTGCGGTGCGGTGCGATGCGATCTCCCACTTCGTTTGGATCGTTATAATACATATATTAATTATGGATAAGCACCCTGAAATGAATATTTGATTTTAATTTATAATCTATGGAAAATGCTTTTCATTATTTTTAACATTAAACATACTATATATAAAAACTTTGGGTTTTTCATATGACTAATCTAGATTAATGTTATACATAGGCAAAAATATCCATACAGTAGTATCACTCAGTGCAAGCCAGAGTAATCAATGGATGCAGGAAGGTTTTTGCATAAAATCCATATCTAGTGCATATTCATCCAATATCCCCAGACTAGTTTCTAGCTTGTAGCTTTCATCAGTGAATGGAGAGTTCTGCCTCTGTAAAAACAGCTTGCATAAGCATAAAAATGGTGATCATGTGATATTTAGTGGGTTAATATAATTGCAAATACAGAGCTTGAATATTTATATTTTTATTGACATCTGTAGTAGTTTCATTTATAACTACAAATATACACAAGTGTTGATAATTGTAATTATGTGACTGGACTTGTAAGCCAGGTACAAATGCTCATATTCAATGTCCTTTACACAGGGCTAGTTAAGTGCTTTTTTAAAGAACTTTTTATATATGTCTGACAGGGTGGTGATAATTGCTTTTAGGATTAAAAATAGGTAACATTGCTTACGGAAAAAATTTGTATTAATATTAATATCACAATAAATCATTAAATTATCTCATTTCCATTTTAAATAATATTTGAAGTTATAACGATAATTTATGAGAGTAAATGTATTAATCATTTTCTACTGTTTGAAAATATTGCTAAAATACATCAATATTTTTTATTACCTAATTAATTTATAAAATCTAGTTTTAATATAAACTTATTTTTGTAAATTAGTCATGTCATTAACTTACTGGTGAATATGTTTCTGATGGCTTCTGGCTGGCGCTATTGCCCCTTAGATAACTTGAACTAGATTTGTTGATTTTAGAATCCAACTCTTTAACAGATGCAGTGTAAACTATTAAAAATTAAACAAATTTTAATATCTTACTTGCCTTATTAAAATAGTATATAACTTTTCCACCTAACTATCCATCTATCTATCTACATTATAATGTTCAACATTATGGATAATCTAAATGTATCTGATATACAATATATACTAATGACATTTACTTTATTAATAATGATGGTAATCATTCAAAATAAAGAAAGTTAAAAAAAAAAATCAGTATTATTTCTTAAATATACCAATATAATCTTATTCTAGATATAAAACAAATGGTAGTAAATAGATAAAAAATTAATCTAGGAATAATTTCAAAATGATTATCTATATGTCTACAAAATAAACTTAGAAAAAAATATATACAATGCATCTGTTCTTAAAGCTTCAAAAAATGTAAGACCCTATACTCAACATTTTTTTTATTAAATTGAAAAACATCCTAAAAAGTTAAAAACCAACCCTAATACAAATCAGCTTTCTAGAAAACAATTAGTGGAATGGAGTAATATACTAAAATAAACATTCATCATACTACTATACTTTTGTCCATTTTTTTTTTTTTTAGAAAGATGTAAAGTAACTGAACACCAGATAAATTCAATTACAAAATTAAAGTGAGCATACAAAAAAAAATTCTAATAATGAACCAGTATCAAAATTAAATTCTAAGCCAATTGTTAAATGTACAAATTAACCAAACATTTTTTAAAAGTAAATACAATTACTAGTATTTCTAGGATTTATACTGATCAAACTAGTACAGTTTAAAAATTCAACTAACTATTACCAGCTATTTGCAATAATAGCTAATCTCCAGATACATCAAAAAGTTTGGATGAATTATCTGTAAACATATTTAACATTACTAGATTATTTAGGATATCTAATGTGTAACATTTTTATAGACACAAATTATGCCACTTAAATTAATCGTGGAATCTCAACATATATTATTTATATATGAATACCTATACAAACATTTCTGTAAATGTAGTAACAAACAAAAACTATAACGTTATTAACTTAATGTAATTTGGTGATAGAGAATATTCACTGCTAATTAAACACTTTCTTTTCAATTGGATTTGTTTGTCATGGTCAAAACATTAAACAGTTCACTGAATTTCAAATGACTTTAAAATGGTAAATATTTATTTCAAATTACGATTGCCTGACATTTTATACAGTATATGCAATTTTTTGTATAAACACTTTACTATTTCGTGCTTTTAAAAAAAATTTGAATGCCATTTACCAAATTTATTGGTTTTAAAAAAAAGAATTATCCGAATATTTTATTTTTTTCATTTATTTATTAAGTCATATATTTTATAAAAATATATTAAATTATTTTTAGTATAAATGTGTGTACACACACACAATATTATATTACCAGTCATCTATCATATCCCATAATATTTGATTAGCCTTCATTAAATTCATTCTAATTACTGCCCTATGCAATTTAAATGCAATGAAAGTGGCAGACTTGAGAGCTAAAAGTTCATGAATCACAGTTTGGCTGTCATTTCTGGTACTGAGCACTGTCCTTATTTGCAATTATTATATCAACAAATCTAATACATGCCCCCCCTCCCTCTTTCCATATTAACTATTATTATCAAGACAACATTTATTTAGCAATTTTAATTAAATGTTAAATAAATGAATAAAGAATCCTATTTTGCATCTCATATGTATTTCATCTGAAATAAGACTTTAATTGTAGACATATCTAATAATCGCCTCTACTACCTTTTTAAAGCATAATCTAATCGACTCTATCAAAATCTTTTCAATAACAAAATAAGTATTTGTCTCTCCTACATATCTCTTAATAATTATTCTTATTCATTCATTTATATATCTTATTTTATTTTTAAATAATAACTGATCTCAAATAAAAATATAGGTATCAAAACTCAAAAATATTAGCAACCCATAAAATTAAATTAATTTGTCTAATATCTTCATATAATTGATCATGGATAAATTATATTACAGATATGAACAAAGTATCTTAAATCATTCTTTCATAGTCTTTAACAACTTTAACAAAATCTAATAAGTTCTCTTAAGTTCACTTGAATTCCATCTCATCATTATTATTGAAAATCAGATTATTTTGACAATCTTTATCATAAAAAATTATTTAGATTGTAATTAAATGATGCAATACTGTAATTAGTTCTATGGAATTACATGCTGGAAACACTACATTTTTAACAGAACTGAAAACTCTTTTGAGTTGTACACGCATTCATATCTAATAAATGATTATGTAAAATATCAATGAGTGGTATGTACATATAAATTTATATATGCAAATAAATTTATGTGAATATGCATACATTAACCTTCGTTTAGAAATGGACTCGTGATATTTATAAATATTTTTAACACGTTTTGATTTATTTATTAGAGTGTTCCACATATTCCCAGAATTTAAAGCAATAAATGTTTTTGAGTTCTTGTCTTTATAAAATGTAACTAAATATACCTATATCTATTTTCAAAGTGGACCAGACAATTCTTTTTGTATAAGCCCCCCCCCCCCCCGCACAAAAGTCAAATAATTTAATTATACTCTTAATCTTCTATCCACATTCCATCAACACCTATCTTATTAAACCAGACTCAATAAGATATCAGTTTGAGATTAGATTGGGAAATTAAAGCTAGAAACAAAGCTTAGGATGATATAAAAGACCACTGATAAAAATTAAAAAAAAAACATATTTGCAAAAAATAAAAACAAATTGTAACTATAATATTGATCATTATAAGGCTAGAAAATAAAAAGGATTTTACCCTAAATCTTTCTACTATTCTACATATTTGATTTGCCAGTTTAGAAGTCTTGCTTTTTATTCATTACACTTTAATTAAAATGATTACTAGTAATTAAAAAAAAAATTACAATTTTGTTTTTCATAAATGTACCTTTGAGGTCTTTCTTGCAATGATATATATTGCAGAGGCTTCTACTATGTGGTGATGCTAAACTGATATCAGACCCATGTAGCTATCAGGCTTGCTATGCTGAGTTCAAGACATTAACGTGTCTAAAAAATTCACGCTTGCAAGCTGAATAGAAACTGTTTCATAAACGCTCAGAGTTTGTGTTTAAATGTGGTTCTTATTCCTGTCTTTCACTGACGATAGCAAATAGCTTGAAATCATGATCTGAAAGTGGAATTAAAGTTAGAGATAGTGAATGCATTCTCTGACGTTTATGTAAACGAAATACGCTTGACGGTATTTTTGGTAGAACGCCATCTGTTGACATAAATACAAGCGTTAACAAGTTTTTAACTTGATTTTGTTTTTAATAAAACATTAAGTTATTTAAAATTTGTTGTTGGATATGTTTGCACTGATTTCTAAATACATGTTTGCCAAACAGAAAATATTATACACACGAATAACAATCATCTTTTTCATCATTCACATACTCTGGAAAGCAATCAGAATATTGTGAGCACATCATTTATAATGATTTCTTCAACATCAGATCTATATTCATAATTCAAATGATGTGGAAATTATTTTTTTGTGAATGATATTTCTAAATAAATTCATTATAAGATGTCCAAAATGAACATGAAATATTGAAAATCCTCAACAGGCTATATGTGAACTAACCATCAGTAAAATATAGAATTAGCCACATATGGCTAGTTATGTTTTTTTCAGTACTTCCTATTAATTTCATTTATATTCTTGCTATTAAAAAGTGTCATTTTCTTTGTAAAATATATGTTTTCATCTCTTTCATTTCTTATGTCTAATCCAAAATTTTAATTCCTTATTTCTATTATATGACGTATATATATGAACAGTAACCACCCTTTTAACAATTGGTAATAATTAAACAATAAAATAAAAAATACAATATTTGCAAAATAATTTTAGTCTAGAAAAATTTAAAGATAACTAATGGATGATCATTTACATGGTGGAGTGACTACATACAACTAATTTTTAATCAACAAGCCGATAATAGTCACAAGCAACAATCAGATTGAATGTATATGAAAAACAATTTTCCATACACATTCTAATATATTTCCTGATCATTACCCCTTCACCTAATACTTTATTACATTAGCTAAATAAATAGTCAGCTTGGATTTGAATGAGAAATGACAACAAAATTATTAACAGCAATAACTTTAATTAAAGAATAAATTATATAATAAAAAATGTATTTACAATTAAAAAATAAGATGATCACACATGAGAGGAAAAAAAATCTTTGTACCTTACAATAACTCTTTGAGAATACTTATAGAAAGTTCAGTTAATTACCTTAATGTCTTTGTGAGGTCATATATTTTGCATTCGTAAATGTGGGAATATGGTCATTAATCATTAAATTTTAATGTTTGCTGGCAATATAACATTTTAGCTTTTTTTGGTTCATTCTGTGGTGGTTTTCCTATGAGAGGTTCCATTGCAATTTTCCCCTGAGCATTTAAAATAAGTAGATTCGCAGATTAATTTATAGAAATATATTTCTATGGGATAATCACTTTAGATCACTAGTTTTCCTTTTGTAGCGAGTAAATGTCAAATATTTTTTCAGCATTAAATAGTGATGAATAAATTGTCAGAATCAATATTAATTTTAAGACATTTCTTTGTCTATAGTTCCATATGCAGCTACAATACTAAAAAGATTTGAGAATGCATCCTGGAGGATTCTTTACTCCATAAATTGCATGATATTAACTTAAAAATCCTTACAAAATTTTAATGACTTCTATCTAGTAGAAGACACAGCGATGAAGTACTTACAATTCTTACCACCATTTCTTGGAATGCAGACGATTTTATTGTTTTTATTTTTTTCTCCCAGTCATTCGCGACTGGTTTCTATGGCAATGTTTTTTTTTATTTAAAACCATAATATTATTTTAAAATAAAAAATTATAACATTTTAGTTTTACACTTGTTGTTAACATTTTGAAACAACTTACAGTTTATTCTATATACATGACTTAATATTTTGTTATATATAATAAAGAAAAATATTCACACAAAAGCAATGCCTATAAACTCAGATATAAGGGATACATTTGCCCCTTCTCCATTTAGGAATAAAATAAAATTAATTTAGCCATAAATATTGCTCAGTTTTATTTCTACTTTTTAAAAAAAAAAGACAATTTCTTTCAATTTCACAATAATGTCACTTAGTTGTACTTCTTTGGAAACAGATTTACAAGCTGGTATGAACATAACAAATAATGTCATCTTTACAAATCCAGTACATTCGTATACATATAAAAATAAATTTGTTTCATTAATTCAATTAAAATTATTGGACCTGATCATCTGCCTGCAACGTTGAGATGAAAAAATACATCTTCCACTAACAATGAGTCAACCAAATCACAATGAACAATCCACTAACAATGAGTCAACCAAATCACAATGAACAATCTACTTAAATAGAGAGTTGCTCTACTATGAGACTTACAGGCTGATAATATAAAAATATGTCTGGCTAACTTTTGAGAGTTAGAGACTCCTAAATATAAATATAATATGATTGGGAACTATGCTGAGATAAGAACTCTGAAGCATCAATAAAACATGACAACCTCAAAACAATGAACTACTCCATCATCAATACAGGAAGCAACATGATCGATCATTGATAAACTCATAAAATTAATTTTGGTTTCAAACCGCATAGTCTTTTTTTTTTACATGCTTAATCAACAATTGCAAAAAAAATAGAATATTTAAATTTTGAGCTCGAATGATTTTCTTTAACTATTCATTTATTGACATTGTTGGAAAGTAGAGTGTGAAATTTGCATCTTAGCCTGATATAAATCTGATGCAAATAATTCTGAAATTTCTATCAAACATTTAGAGTATAAAGGCAGTACTTCTATTTTTTTTTTTTAAACAATTTTTTCAATATTAAATGGAATATCATAATTATACCTAGTTTATTTGCCATAACTGTTTTTTTCAACTATTGTTTTAGCATTTGAACAGTACAATTCCTTTTTGTAAAAGTAGTCTTTTTTTCTATGCTCAAGAGGATCTACTTTTGTAGTGTGTACTTTATAAATTATTTGTCCATTCTCCTCTATCATGTATCTATTAACAAGTCCAGAGTCATCAGCTAAGAGGCCATCCTTTTTATAGAAAGATTAAACTTTGCCTTTCTCTAAATATTTTTTAATCAATATGCAAGCCCTCACTTGGAATGACATGTAATATCTTTTATTTATCATATAGTAACTTTTGTTTTTTGTAGCTCTACTTTTTACTCTCATCCTCACATAATGAGTTCTTGAATATCATTTCTTATTGGACCATTTACCGAGCTTAATTATTTGCCTAAGCTCTGGATTTCTCTTTCTAGCTCTCTAAATTCTAATCTGTGTGATTTCCTAGTATTTTTATTATACACCCGACCAAACAAAATACTTTTATATTTGGCTATTAAAGGATCTTCTTGATCATTCATTTCTTTAATATTTAAATAGCTTAATTGGTTTTCCAAATCAGATATTTCTTTAATTTTATCTTTATTATGTGTGCAATCAGATACACAGTCAACTATAATGAAAGTATTACCTTCTAAGGCTTTTGTGTTAAAATTATTTAGATTGTCAATATACTGAACATTTTAAACTAAAATAGTCAGGCTGTTATCACTAGCTTTATTTGCTTCATCTACCATAATTTCTTTATTATTTTCTCTAATCTCATTTATCAGTTGGGCTTTATCATCTTTTGCTTCTGTAAACAAAATTTTCATTTTTTCTCTCAGTTCTTTATTTTGCTTTTTCATATCATTATGATCTCTTTAAATATGTTTTTATTTTCTTTATTTTGTGTTTCAATTTTTTTATTCAATTCTGTGAGCATGTTTATGATCACATTTGTAAACTCACTATTATGAGTGTCAGTTTTAGTTTTCTGAGCTTCTATTTTTACTTTAGATCAGGTAATCATATATATAATTTATATATAAACAAATTAGCTACTCACTTTTTTATAAAAATTAAAAACAAAATATATAAAAACTAATAGTTCTTTCATTTATTAACTAGAAAGCTCATGCCTCTTTCCACCATGTAACCTTTCTAAAACTGCAAGGTACTTTAAATTTAATGCCTTATTTTATTTATTTGCATATTATTATCTCTACCAATCCATTTTCACCACCGCCCAAGACACTTATGAGTTTACTAATCAATTTTTATTTATAACAAAAATGATTATATTTCTCATCTGACTAATTATTTATATTCCATACTGCAAGAACTAATTTATATTTTTCTGAATATTAATTAAAAAAAAAATGTAAAACCAAACTGGGTTCAAGGCCTGTTTGTTTTAATCAAGATGATCCTTGACTAGGCTGCAACTGTCCTTTTGACAAATGGTAATAATCACGTTGACAATAAAATAAAAAAATACAATATTTGCAAAACAATTTTAGTCTAGAAAAATTTAAAGATAACTAATGTATGACCATTTACATGATGGAATGACACTATACAACTTATTTTTAATCAACAAGCCGATAATAGTCACAAACAATGATTAAATTGAACATATATGAAAAACAAGTTTCCATACACATTCACTTTTATTTCCTGATCATTGCCTCCTCCACCTAATACTTTATTATATTAATTAAATAAATAATCAGTTTGGATTCAGATGAGAAATGACAACAAAATTATTAACAACAACAATAAAGTAAATTATATAATAAAAAACTATTTAGAATTAAAAAATTATATGACGATCACACGTGAAAGAGAAAAAATCTTTGCAACTTACAATAACTCTGAAAATAGCTATAGAAAGTTCAGTTAATTATCTTTATATCTCTGTGAAGTCACATATATTTTGCATCCATAAATGTGGGTATATGGCCATTAATCATTAAATTTTAATGTTTGCTGGCAATATAACATTTTAGCTTTATTCCATGACAGTTTTCCTATGAGAGTTTCCATTGCAATTTTCCTCTGAGCATTTAAAATAAGTAGATTCACAGATTAATTTATAGAAGTAAATTTCTATGGGATAATCACTTTAGATGACTAGTTTTCCTTTTGTAACAAGTAAATATCAAAAAAATTTTCAGCATTGAATGGTGACGAATATATCTGCAGAATCAAGGTTAATTTTAAGGCATTTCTTTGCCTACAGCTCCATATGCAGCTACAATACTGGGAAGATCAAGGAAAGCATCCTGGTGGGTTCTCTACTCTATAAAATGCACAATTAATTTAAAAATTCTTATAAAATTTTATTGACTTCTATCTAGTAAAAGATATGATGACACAGTAGTTACAATTCTTCCCATCATTTTATAAAATGCAGATGATTTTACTGTCTTTATATTCTTTCTCCCAGTTATTTGCAACTGGTTTCTATAACACCCTTTATTTAAAATCAATATTTTTTTAAAAAAAAAATTGTAATATATTTTAGTTTTATACTTACTGTTAATATTTTAAAACACTAGAATTTATTCTATATACATGACTTAATATTTTGTTATACATAATAAAAATATTCACACAAAAGCAATGCATGTGAACTCAGACTTGAGGGTTACAATATATATTGTAACATAGCAAAACATGTTATAAAACACATATCTGTGTTACATATTTCATAATTTATAAATATATAAAATTTATTTGAAAGAATAGTTCAAAAAATAGTTGAGTAGATTTTAAAATGTAATAAAATGAAAAGATTGCATCATACTTTCTTTTAAAAAAGAATAGAGCTTTTTATTGAGAATGGATTGGGGAAATAATTAGAAATAAAATCTTAAAATTATAAATTAAAAATAAGTTAAAAGATTAATGTGTAAAAGTAAATGTTAGGGAAAAATCTAAAATAAAAAGATTAACTAACTAGTGAATGCTAGTAAATTTCATGGCTGATAATAAATATGAAATGTTTAAAAATAAAACAGAATAGAATTAATTACAAAATATGTAAACTATTTGTGACAAAATAGATTAATCTAGGGAAAAGATTAGATTAAAGAAAAATGTAAAATTTAATTAAAAAAAATAGATTTAAGGTATAGTAAAATTTAAAACTATAAGGAAAGAATAATAGAAGAGAAAGGGTATAAAATCACAACTGTCTATTATATTATTCTGTTCTTGATTCTGTTAGTGATTATTCAGTCTTCATGCTGTTATTGATTCATTACATTGTTCACTGTTCCAGAGATTCAGAAATCTAAGGACAGAATAGACCCAGTCATTACCACTAGAAAATATTGCAGAAGCCACAGAACTAGCAACATGCATTGCTAGACCATGTTTTTGACTGGGCTTCAGGCTCCAAAGTCCTCCACAAAATTAACTCCTGTCTGAACCCTTGCTGGAAATTGATGCTAAAATGGTGAAATAGATACTGCCAAACTTTCTCCTATTGTCAAGTCAAAGAATAAAAGATAAGCCTTCAAACCATCAATGGAGACCAAAAAGACAACTGGTTGGAAGACTTTATACTAATAAAAACCAAAACTAAATGAACTCTGTCCTCTAATATCATGAAAACCTAGGTAAATATATAATTTGCATAGTAAGTATATAGGCACTTGATTTTTTAAAAATGAAATGAACTTTAATGAAGGACTATTATAAAATGTAGCCTGAACTAATCATTTATATTTTTGTATGTACATTTTTATTATGTTATATTACAATGTGGGTGCTTGAATAAATACTGTTTGCTTAATTATTATTTGGTCTATTCTCTCTCTCTCTTGTCATTGCATCACCAGTTATTTAAAAAGAAAAAACTTTTATGTGTTAAGTTAATGCACTGGATCTCTTGATTAAGAGCAGGGGCTAGTTGGGATATTTCATGTACTGGTTGATGCCAGCTGTATAACATATGGTTGGCTGGCACCTGAATTTGATTCTCAAAACAAATAAAATGATTTGGATGGCAGGGTTTTTGTTCCAGAAGTCAAGGTGGGCCATGGTCAGGAAGCATGATCCTGTAATGCTTTGTATAGCCCAATCTGGCCATGAGTATCATTGATGGTTATGCTATCAATGGTATTCTCCCCTCTGCTTGAAGGGCCAGACTGTTTCCATAGTATTAAAGATATAAAATAATAATTACCAAGAAAGTAAATGTAATAAAGTTTAGATATTAAAACTTATTAAAACCAAGATATTAAAAGGTAGTAAATAAGCTACTTAAGTTAAAATAAAATTAAGATATTTAAGATAGTAAAGATGTATAGTAAAGTAAGTTCAGGGGATCCAGTTCATATATATATTTAGTGAAGAAATACATGCTTTTTATTTCATCATCAATATTATCATGATAATTAGATGTTAGTAATATGAATAACCATCAGATTCTTGGGAGTATTTTCAACCTAATCACTAAATCTATCCTTTATAAATTATCATGTAAAGCTTTTAATGTAAAAATTCTTATGAGATTCTTAAAAAAAATATTGAGTATTGCTGTGTTATTTTATTTACATTTATTTTTAAATTTTCACAATTTATGTTTGTTTATGAATTTTCACATGTTCTATTTCTTACAATTGAATCTGACATCCTTTTCTTGTGTCAGTGATGGTTCTGGGGCTCCCTTAGAAATCAAAATAGTGGAGAGAACATGCTAAATTGACAATAAATAATCTCTGATCACTATTCTGTTGTGGTTGATAGATATTTAGACCTTTAATATATGTAACAAGACTAGGTTATAGTCAAAAGATATGCAATGTAAGACATCTACTTATTTTATGCTATATAACAATTAAGATAATTAAAGGTAAATCAGCCTTAGAAAGTACTAAAATTTGCAAACATAAATATTTTCAGAAAAGCTATTAATATTATTACAATTTCAGTTCAGTTTTTATGAATATATTTGCCTATTCTTGTAAGATTATAATTATGCCACTTTTTTTATAAGGAATATTGCATGATAAATTTGAACACAGCTAAAGAAGAGCAATATTGTGATCGTATATTCATAATTTAAAAATAAAATATGATGTTAAAAAATTCGCCTCATTTATTACACACACATTCATATATTCAATTATTTTTTTTGTTTCTTCATACATTTTCATTATCAACATGATTGCTAGTTTCCTATTTACTTTAGTTTAAATAACAATACATCATTTATAGAAATGTTTCCAATAAAATTCTTTTTTATTCATAGATCTAAAACAATATAGTGCTTTTCTACTATATATGTTGCTATCCTCAAAAAAATAATTTTTTTTTCCTTTTCCCCACAATTTATTGTCTCATCTCAGTTTTTTACTAACTATTTTTTTTCTTTTCATCTTTGATAATAAATTCAATCTTCACTAACTTTCCAAGAAACAATCTTACAATATAATGTTTTAAATCTAATGATTGTGAATAACTGATACAATTGCGATAATTTTTTTAAAAAAAACTTCATTTGAGGTTGTTTTCTATATGCTTTCCCCAACAAACACAAATATACATATTCAAATCTCCTCAACAACAATGTAATGAAATTTTTAAATATATCTATAACTTATACATTTAATGCATTCTCTAGAAAATGCTGTATTTGATTATCCAAACATATCTTTAGAATTATAATTCTTAAAACTTTCAAATGCTTAATAAAAATATATATATGACTACTAAAAAATTAAAGTTTCTTTCACAAATAAATATGAATATATTTAAAAACACTTCATAAGAGAGGCGAAAAAATATAATGATATACATAATGATTCCAATAGCATTATTAACTTGTGCAAATTTGAGTAATGTTATTCGATACTTCTGTCAAATTTACATGTGAATTAGACAATAGGTATAGCAGTTAAACAGAATGTTTTCTTTAAAATTTTAAATTGAATAATACATAGTTTAATTTAATAAATATTTTTTTCTGCAACAATACAGTTCACAAATACATGTAGATTTGACTTCACAATAGTAATACTATAATTGTGTAAATTTTGTAAGAAAAAAAATAGTTTATGATAATAAACACTTACTATGAGAAGAGTGTTTGTGAAAAATATTATCTTGCTCTAAGCTTGTATCTTCATCTTCATTTTCTTTAAGAATAAGATCTTCGTCCATATCATGGGGTTTGTCAACCAATTTATCTTGAATAAGCTGCACACACACAATATATATATATATATATATATATATATATAAAGACATTTGAATATAAACACTTAACACACACATGTATAATTCTTTCTCTCCCCCTTATGTCTGCCATTCACTTTACACACAAGCTCAAATGTATATATATTTAAACAAATATAAAAGCACACTATTAAATGTGAAAAGGCTAATTACTTTCTGGATTCAATCATAGCACTCACAAGGTATGATTCTCATAATCACTTCTTTTTTTTTTTTTTTCCATATGTCATAGCATCTGCTGGGACGCGAACCCACACCCGTCTGCAACAAACTATTTGCTTGCATGGCGGCTGCGATACCTCTCGGCTAACAACGCAAGACAGTAGTACAATAAGTTATCTTTATAACATGCATAATTTCCAATATAAATACTAATTTAAGTTCATTAATCTCTTATTCTCTCTTTCTACATATATATATATTATAACCACATTAACTCGATTGCAGCCCACATCAGTTAGATTGAAACACAGCATAAAAATAAAAAAAAAATATAAAAGATACAAACTGTCTTTATCAGGTGCTATTGGAATAAACTGCCGAAAAAATAAAAGAATGTTGATATATGTATTTGACAATATTACTAAATATTTATTGTGTACTGTTAAAGGCAATGAATTAATTAATTGATAAAGATTTAAACAATAGGGCGTGTGTGTGTACACATGATAGTATCATTAATAAAAGAAATAGCACAAGAAACTAAAAGAACAATTATTAATGTATGTATAATGTTATGGATCATTTACAGTATGGGAGCAGAAGTATAATAGTGAATGAGATTGCAAAATAAAATTAAAAAAAGAAGAATACTTTTGATCATGAGTCAATTTTAAAAGACATTCAGGTTATATATTGGTTTTCCAGTTACAAACTGATTTTTAAATAAAATCTTGTAGATTTTTATGGTAAATTGAATGATGAATTCAAATTTAAGATTAAAAAATTAAGAATTAATGATATTTGAGAGATTAGAAGTAAAAAGGTAAGAGTTGGCAAAGAATGTTCTCTTTTCTCTCGTTATAATATATTATAATATTGTATATAGGTTTTTTTTTTACCACATGTTTTAGAAGAGGAATATTTTATTCCAGAATCTGAGATATTGAAATGACTTACATTATGGTTCAATTTCTGGCAAGAGATAAAAACATATGTGAATGGTCTACATTATTGTTCAACTGATGTCAAGTGGCAAAAACATATGTGAATGAGCTAAATTATGGTTTGATTTCTGATAAGTGATGAAAACATATGCAAATGGCTCTACATTTGGTTCAATTTCTGGCAAATGATGTAAACAGTGGGTAAGCAGTCATTCATTCTGATATTAATTTGGTTCTGTTGCTGAATTCTATCTTGAATCCAGATTGCAAGCTATAGTTTAAAGCTGCTATGAAAAAAAATGGCAATGCCTATAGCCAAAAGTTATTGACTATGATCAATGCAATTTACAATACTCGCAGTCATAACAGCTATAATAATGTTTTCCTTTAGTAGTGGATTATTTATCATGTAAGACTAGACAAAAAAAAAGTAGCACACAAGTCAAAGGACCATAAGTATGCAGTCTGATCCAGTAAATAATGTTGAAGTCTGTGGAATCAGATCATGATAGTCTCTAAAATGCCAGTAAAGGAAAGAAAATGAACAATGCTGATAAATCACCAAAGACCTATTGATATTCTACCTGCTATAAGTAAACATGCTGCTATAGCTTCAATTCAAGTCTTCAGCATGCAAGGAGAAGAAACTACTCATCAAGTGAATTTATGAAGATGACCATAATTACAAATAAGAAAAGAAAAAATATCTGAAAATCCATGGTTTATGACTATAAATATTTTTGGTACTAGTATCATTGATGGTACATTAAGTTAAAAACATGATATTTAATAATATCTCATGGCCAGGTTACATTATATTTCAATGTTTTTGAATAGAAACAGCACCATCCAGCGACCTGTACCATCGTTGTTACTAATACCATATTTTTCCAGTAAGATTATTCACATTATGATATTAAAAAGACCTTAAACATAAAACTGAAAAGACATTAATTATTAAGATATATTGTATTTTATGGATAATCATTTGTATATATAACCAACTGACTTATTTTTGTTTTCCATAGTTAATAAATTATTGTTTTGGTAATCCATTTGTTGGTTTGAATAATTTGGTTAAAGCATTATGGATTAAATGCACATGTTTATTTACAACTCATCCACAATACTGAGATAACATGCAAATCACTGGGAACATGCTGTTATGTCATAGTAATAATTTGAAATGATGATGATCATTATTTCATTAGTACTCTAAGCAAACTTTTTTTATTTTGAGATTTGGTGCCTGGAGTTTCTTATTATTGAAACTTAAAACAAATAAAATATTATTAGGAGCATTTGTGATTATAAATCCTAGTCATCATTATCACATTGTTGAATATCATTCTTTTTATTTAAACCTAGATTTACATTAGATGCCAATTATTTAATATTATATATATTATGTAGTTGATTCTTGATTCAAATCCATACTAGACATATAGATACCATTACAATATTATTGCCAGCTATGGAAAAAGCTTATGAAATGTTTGATGATCATGAGAAAGTGGTATCTAAAATATTTTCATTTTTGTTTTCTGATATAAAGCACAAGATATGAAACAGATTACTTTAATTAAGAAATGTTTTTTTGATAATAATATTACATATATTAAAGAGGATAAAGGTGAAAGATGTTTAATTCATAAGGGTATAGAGAAAAAATGCTAACAAGATAAAAAATTAAAATTTACATTAATATATATTTATTCTGTTGTTATATATAGAACTCGCAAATAAGCTCTTAACAAGTTTTGCAGAATATCCCCAATCCCAGATCGGTTTCTGCTACTGGCATCCTCAGTGAGGTGTTAGGATATTCAAGCATTAGATTAAAAATGTCAGGACAAGCCCAGTATTTTATCTAATGGATAACTATTAAGTAGAAAATCTGAAATTTTCAGACATCCGTATGTCTTCCAATCCAGCTATCTAACTTAAATAACCATATGGGACTGAACTAAGTTCAGAGATACCATATATTAATAGCTTTAGCAATATAAAATCGCCAAAGCCTTAATAGCAAAAAAATAAAATTACAGGGAAAAAAAATCAAGTCAGGTGTCACATGACCTAATTTAATAAGCTTGCATTACAAATGTTATATATAGAGCTCACAAATAAGCTCTTAACAAGCTTTGCAGAATATCCTCAACCCCAGACTGGCTTCTACTACTGGCATCCTCAGTGAGGCTTGTCCTGGTATTTTAATCTAATGCTTGAATATCCTAGCACCTCACTGAGAATGCCAGTAGCAGAAACCAGTCTGGGGTTGGGCATACTCTGCAAAGCTTGTTAAGGGCTTATTTGCAAGCTCTATATATAACATTTGTAATACAAGCTTGTTAAATTATGTCACGTGACATCTCACTTGATTTTTTTAAAATTTATTCTGTTGATACAATACTATGTTTTGACTTTAAATAAATTATTTAATAGAAATTTGTACTTAGTTACTTTTCCACCAGCTACTATTATGACAAGGATTTTTAGAAGTTTAACAGTATTTAAATTTATGTGTTAGGATTATGCTAGATTTGGAGGTTGAAAGTTTAATCATTGTAAAGTTTTTGCAAAATAAATTAGAATTTGGTAAACTTACAATAGCATTTGATTTAGTCCAAAAGATCAATATGTTGACTTTGGCTGAAGAAAAGAGATTATCTACTTGGATGTTGCAGAATTGTATGGGTTTATAAAAAAATCCATTCATATGATTGATCAATGCTTATATAATAAAGGAGTATGCAAGTTTAAAAGTTATAGCTAATAAATAGTTAAGTTTGCCAACATACTTTAACAATTAAGTGTTGATAAGTGAGCTTTTTGTACATTATCATGAAATCCAGCATATATCAGCAGGAATAAGGATGGTATGCATAAAATCCTAATTTAGTTTGTTTCTGAACTTTGTGACAAGCAGCTAATGATAATGCAAGTGCATGAAGCATTTAAAAAATTTAATTCTTATTCAAGACCTATAATCTTTCCAGTTTACAAATTACTTACAAATTAAGTTTTATTATTGAAATTTCAATAATACAACAATTTACATGCATTTTCTTATGTTTTCTTACATATCAACCATACTTTTCTGTGTCATCCATTAGATAATAATAATAAAATCATAGTAGGCTTGTGTTAGTTGTAACAGTCAGAATTGTATATTCACATAACAAAACCCAGAGTTCAAGTAAAATATACTAAACCTGATCAAAATGGGATATGAAGATCCCAGGTCCAATCAAGCTTCAACCTATTTATCAATGCTCTATGATCTAACACCCTATGAACAACATTCCTGATGCTACACACATTTTATTTAATCTGTGACCCTTCTTCGAACAGGAGAGGAATGAGACTCAAAATCCTATTACGTGTAACACATAAACCGGGTAATAAACTACCAGTATGATAAACTTAAATAATAAAAGGCAATGTTAATATTTTAATTACAGTGCATATTAAAGATATCTAATCAATAATTTAATTGTATTGGAATACAGTTAAATGATAATGGAGATGAAATAAATTTAATTAAGTTTATTATAGTTAATAATAATGAAAACAAAATAAGATAAGTAACACTCAATTAGAAATCTAAATACAATTAATTTAACTCTATCAGGTGTTATACAATGAAAGAAGGTTAATTGAGAATAATACAGTGTCAGTGATGTCATTTAAGTGTATTCAATAACTATCATTCTTAGTGAGTAGTTAAGATCTATAACAATTTAATATGCCAAATAATATTTATTTCTTTATCATGGTTTTTCCAATGATGGTGTTATGATGATAACTGGAATCATATATTATCTACTACAGCTTTAATATTGCGGCTTATTAAATCTAAGGAAATTACAGTTCAAGCATAATCATGGTGCTCAAAGATGATGCAAATCATGACTTATTACTTCAGAGACTCTCATGCTTTTGGATAAAGTCATGAATATATATATACTACATAAGGGAAAATGGGCTAAATTAGCATTACATATAGTTCGCTATAGGCATATTACTAAACTTTATTAAAGATTTGGTGGTAAGGATGAACAGTTATTTCCACATATAAGATGTGTGATTCATCTGGAATCGAGGAGCTTGCTAATGAATTAATTAATTTGAAATATAAAAAGTTTGAAGATTGAATAGGCTATTCAAAAGTCTGTACTCCAGTTGCATATTTGGTGCTCTTACCTGATCAATTCAGCTTCTGGGTGTGATTTATGTCCACCATTATGTGGGCAGCTGATAAATGGGTCAGTCTTTGCTATTAGTACATTAGGATTAGGAAGATAAGAATATATCTATACATATATCGTAAATCCACACCCACAACACACAAAGATAATATAACAATTATACTAAAAATAATTACATTGTCTTCAAATGATTAAATTAATGCAATCATAAAAGAGACAGAATTAAAAGACTAACAATCACATCTAATAAATAATTGATTTGCATCACCAATCAGATTTTAATAGTAGGAGGTAATTTTAAGGGGTTAGAATTAATTATGAAATACAAAATACACCTTCATAATATATATCTATGGTTAGAATTCCCTTATTAGGTAACATAACCTTTAGAAATCATATTTTTAATTATAGTATTGGCAAACCAGATAACTATTTATTAAAGACCAAATTTTAAGTTAATTTGAATTAGTACAATGATTAAAAGACAATCAAATATTATTATTATTTAATCTAATTTCAAAAAGGCAAGTCGGGTTAGGTTAATTAAGCATTATTCTTTATTTATTAGATCAAAGATAGAAATAATAGTATCATTGGCACAAATTTATTATATTTAATATGCTCACCGTTTCGAGTGACATTTGGCATATTATCATACAAATAAAAAAATAAAATCTTAATACCTAAATTTTATAAAACAGCATAGGCATCACTGCAATCATGAAAGCAAAAGATAGATTTCAATTAATAATATGATCATTAATTTTATATTTTAGTTTACATAATATTAGAGATTTTACAGATCTTAAAATTACAGTGAATAAGACACATATTAATTGGTGACTCTTCAATTTACTTAGACAAAAGGTTTTGGAGACTAAAATAGACTTTGAACATTTGTTTAGATTTATATAATAGCTATAGCTTTAGGAGTTCTTTTAGAGAACTCTTTGCAGTGTCTATAGAAATTTTACCTTCAGTTCTTTGGTGGAAGATTGTCTGTTGGCATCATCATCTGTTAGTGGTGGGTACAGCATCAATAATTGTTCTTAGGATCCTGGCAGCATTTCTCTGGTTGAAACATCAGCACAGCAGGTCTGTTATAGGAACATCTTCCATCATTATAGTAGCTAGGTGTCTCCAGCATAAAGGATGGAGATGGAGACCAAAATCCCCTGGACCTGGAGAACAGCAACTCCCACCTGTCCTACTCAGCCATATTAAAATTTAAACTGGCATGTAGCAAAGATTCCAAAATTTAGCAGTGTATATCTCACATAGAAAAAAGTGGCCTATATATACTTGCCCTCCACCAAATTACATTTTTAATAACAAATTTTCCTCCAGCAAAAAAAGCCATTAGCACATTTAAGTTGTATAATTTTAAGGACCAAAATAACTTGTCTTTTGTATAAATTTCTTGAACAGGATGTTTTCAAGATTTTTACCTTTTATTTTTACACAAGATTTTAGCAATTAATAGAGTTGGTTAAGTGCTTATTTTCAAGATAAAGTATATTTTGACAAATATCAATTGTCATAATAGCTTTTAATATTGCTTCTCATGCCATCCCAAAAACAGATTTGAATCACTTGATATTATATAAATTATTTTAAAAACAAGTTTAGAAAAGTACCAATTTTAAAATATAATAAATGACAAAATACGTCTAATATATATGTATTACAGGGATATGTGTAATTCACCTACATATGTGTGATTTTAATGAATTGAATTATAAATTGGGTGCTTGTATTATAGATAAAGATGCTGTTGGATGGCGCCGTTTTCAAGCTAAAACTATAAAATATGAACACTCACGGGCTGTTGATTTTAATAATTTTTCTTTGCTTTTTTGTAATGTGAAAATAAAAACAAAACAAAATCGTCTTTTTTAAATATTATTTTTTATTAACGTATACAATTTAAATAATAATAATAAATGTAAAATAAAATCAACAAATTACAATTTGATTCGTGTTTTTTATATCGCATACTTTTTAAATTGTGTTACGGCTTTTTTTTTTATCAATTTTCTATCGGATATTTTTTTACTTGTGTTACGGCTTTTTTTATTATTATCAATTTTCTATCGGATATTTTTTTACTTGTGTTACAACTTTTTTTGTTGTTGTTTAACTAAAAAATAATAATCGTAATAAAAGTAAAAGTTGTTACGGTTAGATTTAGGGTTAGTGTTCTGTTTGTTTGTAATGCTAAAATAAAAAAATTCAAAATCGTAACCGTACTCGGACAGAAGAAAGAAACTCAAATTTTTTAAATAACAACAAACACATACAAATGTCTTCTTTACTTATTAATCATGTTTATAATATTTGCTTTTTATTAAATTTACAAAAAAACCTGTATATTTGGACTTTTCTTACTGGATATTTTTTTCCTACCGCTCTTTTTTACTTCAAAAATATACAGACAGTAGAATCTTCTTTGTCATGTTACCGAATTGCAACTCAATAAAAACATATATATTTAACATTTTCCCAAATAAAAGTTCAATACAGTATGTTGTAAAAAGTCTTATAATTATTGTTTTAAAAAATCTGAACATTTCAATAGTTTAAAATACAAAAAAAATCCAATGAAAACAACATTTCAATACAATTCAAATACAAACTCTCTCATCAAGCCGTAATTATTTTATAAATTGTGCGAATTCGAAAAATGTATTTGCAGCTATGCCACATACATGTTGTACTGCGATGCAGACATAGCGGCCTGCATTCTGTAGCACAACAAAAAAGTTGTATTATAGAAAATGCGGGTTCGAATGTGTCGGCCGCGGAAACAGCATTTTTATGTGTTTTGGCGCGAAAAACGCACCATAGAGCGGTGCCTTTAGCTATAAGATGAGTACCATAAATTGTATATATGATAGTTAGATTACATACATTAGTGCACACACATATATATATGCGATAATACACATATATATGTATAGACATCTTTTGAGATAATTTTAGGGTTTAAACCTGGCAAAGAATGGGTTATAGGATGTAACTAGGTGGAATGGATATGACAGGGTAAATATTCCATTTCACAGTACAATACTATTTGAAGTATACACTCAGTATAATTTGTTATATTTTTTATTACAATATTAATGAAAATAAAAAAATAAAATCATGAAGAAACTGTTGTTCATTAATATTCACTTATATCTATTAAATAATTCATGTTAATTAAAAAAATAAGAGTAGGAAAAAATATTGGCAAATTAAAATTAATTTTACATTGATGTATTTTTTAAAATTAAATATTTATTAATAAAGTTAGTTTCATATTTGATTATTTAAAAGCAGAGAACAAAAAAACCTAGTGTATTAGTTTCACAAGCCAGAAACTAGTCTGGGGATATTGGATGAGTAGGCACTAGATAGGGATTTTATGCACAAGCCTTCTGGCATCCATTGATTGCTCTTGTTAGCACAAGATGGCACTACTATATGGAGAGTTTTACTTTGTTTTGAATTGTTCAATTTTTGATTGTTGTGATGTGCTGTTTTATGCAAAAACTACTGTATACTTGGCTTTGTTGGGTATTATTCTAGTAACACAACTATTACAAAAAAAATGTTGGTTCCTACAAGATAATTTTATATTTCTATTATGATGGATAAACACATACATTTTATTTTTTTGGAGATAATATCATGGTTAAATCAAAAAAATGTAGGCAATATAATATTGAATATTTGAACTATGATTTTGTTTATTCGATTATAAATAATATATTACTGATGAGATTAATTTGCCAAAACATTTATCAAAGGAATCTACAAAATCTTCAAGATTAAAGAAACATTTGATAAAAGTTCATCTGACAAGAAAGATTTTATTTTCAAACACTTAAAATTTTTGTCACAGCCAAGATAGATAGATAGATAGATAGACAGGTAGATAGATGGGTAGATTAGCAAAATTTTTCAATAACATTCAAACAAGATAATAATGAGTTATGTATTTCTTATACAATTTTGTTACTGAATGCTAAATTGTGAAAACTGCAAACTATTAATGAAGAATTAATTCTAACAGCTATAAGTAAGACATAACACAAGTCAGCAAGCATCTCAAATTACCAACAGAATTTCTTAGAGCAATTGTACAATGTAAAGAAGATTTGATGAAATGATTCAAGATGTCGAAGATTCATTATGTCAATACTTAAAAACATTGCAGTTCTCAATCAGCTTGAATAGTCAACTTTGGCAAGAAATGAGCCTTATGTTTAGCATATGTGTAATTCATAAAAAAAAAAAAGTGCCGAGAATTATTATTTGCTAAAAATTTGCAAATAACATTACAGGAGTATAGGGGTTTCTTGCATGTTTAGAAAAAAATGATTCTGAATATATTCATCACCAACATTTAGCTGCCAAAAATATAAATCATTAAAGCAATTAAAAAAAAACCAGAAGCAATTCACTGAATGACAGATTGTTTGGAATAATTAGATATTGAAATCTTCATTCTGAAATTCTTTAGCTAACAAAAGGTATCTTATTGAATTGTTTTTATAAACTCTTTGGTTAAGCATTAGAGTTCCTTCCAAAAATGACATAGCTTATTTGACAAAGTTTGTTTAATAAATTTAATGAAATAAATCTATAGTTCCAAGATGATAAGCTGAATTTAATCAAAACAAAAAATGTTGTTTCTGTATTTGCACAAAACCTTTTCTATACAAACAGAATTTAGGATGAAGGGAATTCAATGAGCTTCCAATATATCAATAATAGAAAAATATGATTAAGACTTGCTTATCTATTGTCAGCATTTGTGAGTTTTTGTATTTTGACTTCAATCAACAACTTTGACTTGAAGATATTCTTAAAATGAATATACCCATTGGATTTTGAATTCTTTTTCAAGTACAAATATGAAAAAAATCTCAAAAGCTACAAAAAAAAAAAAAAGCTTATAGAAGTAAAACAAATGAAATGAAATTTAAATTCAAAGGCTATCAATAGCTGCGATGCAAAAACAGATATTTACATCTTATCTTGGATTATTGATTGAAGTACAAAAGTTTTTAATTTCCTTTACCATATTTAATGAAACACAGGTTCAATGCAGAAACATATCCATTAATTAAAAAAATCAGACAGTGAATAGTTGATAATCACAATGATAAACCACTAAAATCACATGATCACCATCTCTTATGCTAGCACATAATTGTTATTAAACAGGCAAAACACTCCATAAAGTAGTGCTACCCTGTGCCAACTAGAGTAATCAATGGATGCCAGAAGGCTTGTGCATAAAATCCCCATCTAGTGCCTACTCATCCAATATCCCCAGACTAGTTTCTGGCTTGTGGTCTTCGTTAGTGAGGAGCCTTGGATCTGAGAGCACTGCACCTAGATCTACTGATTACTCTGGTTAGCACAGGGTGGCACTATATGGAGAATTTTGCCTGTTTAATCACAATGATTTAGGATTGCTGTTGATAAAAAATAAAGCTGAACATTAATAAGTTGATAACAGTACCCAGATCCATTCTTTTCATTATAATTATTTTTAATATTATTTATGAATTTTATTTTTAATATTAATCTTTGTTATCTTACATTTTCTGGACGTAATGTGAATGTTACTATGGTTGACTTGAGATAATAATTTTATAATTTCAGATTCAATGTATCTTGTTTACAACATCTTTATCATGTTGTAGATTATAGATAGAAATAAAGATACATACAAAATGCAAATTTGTTAGTGGAACGTTCTGTTTGCTCATGTAAAGAAAAAAGATTTCCAGGGCACACACAATATTTTTTTTTTTCTAAAAAGGGGGAGTATGTCTACTTAATATGAGAATTTCTGGCTAAAATAAAAACTATTAATGCAGAACAAACAATTACTCATTTATTATATATAGAGTAAGTTAAAAACAAACTCTTATGAAGCTTCAAAAATACCCTCAACCTCAGACCGCGGTTTCTGCCTCTAGCGTCATCAGTGAGGTGCCAGGGAATAAAAATACTAGAACTAGTCCAGCATTTTATCAATGCCTAACTATTGAGAAGAAAATCTGAAACCTTCAGACATTTAAATGTCCAAAATCCAGCTATCTAACTCAAATAGCCGTATGTGACTGAACTAAGTTCAGATATCTATTTGAGTTAGATAGCTGGATTTTTGGACATTTAAATGTCTGAATCTGAACTTAGTTCAGTCACATACGGCTATTTGAGTTAGATAGCTGGATTTTTAGACATTTAAATGTCTGAAGGTTTCAGATTTTCTTCTCAATAGTTAGGCATTGATAAAATGCTGGACTAGTTCTAGTATTTTTATTCCCTAGCACCTCACTGATGACGCTAGAGGCAGAAACCGCGGTCTGAGGTTGAGGGTATTTTTGAAGCTTCATAAGAGTTTGTTTTTAACTTACTCTATATATAACATTTGTAAATAGGAGCTTTATTAAAATTAGGTCATCTGACTTGATTTTTTATTAATTTAATTACTCATTTAATATACATATCAAAACTAAGCTTATTTATTGTAGATTAATTTCTCAAACATTATAGTAGATACAAATAATTAATCTCTAGTTTAAGAAATGATTAGTAATAATCATTACGTGTTTATCAAAAAAGTTGATAACGTAAAAGTTGAGTAAATTGACGCTTGAAAATAAAAATAAGACAATTTAGTCTACATAAATGATCTTCATGTAATAAAAATATATATGAGAGATGATGACCCGGCCCAACTGATGAGTGCTGGTTCAGCACGAAATGCTTCTTGGGGGTTATTTGTTTTTTATTGTATCTTTATTTATATGAAATTATTTATGAAATAAAAAAGAATGGAGAAATATGGAAATTGTCTATCTATAAAAAAGATATTACGCGTGGGCGAAGAAGAAACGTAAACAGCCATGTGTGTGTGTGTGTGTGTGTGTGTGTGTGTGTGCTGAGAATCAGATATATTAATCTTTAACTTGGATTAAAGTTTATATCTGTGCTAGAGAAAATCTCTAGTTTAATAAATGATTAGTAATAATCATAACGTGTTTATCAAAAAAGTTGATAACATAAAAGTTGGGAGTTGAGTAAATTGATGCTTTAAAATAAAAATGAGAAAATTTAGTCTACATAAATGATCATGTAATAAAGATATATATGAGAGATGATGACCTGGCCCAACTGATGAATGCTGGTTTAGCACGAAATGCATCTTGGGGTTATTTATTTTTTATTGTATCTTTATTTATATGAAATTATTTATGAAATAAAAAAGAATGGAGAAATATGGAAATATGTTTATCTATAAAAAAAAAAATAGATAAAAATAAACTAGTGGTTTTAAAAAAAAGAGATAAAACATATATGTAAATATAGGAACTCAGAACGTATAAACTTTCTTTTGTTTGCTGCATTAATATTACATAATTAAAAAAATGCAACTTAAACAAACAACTGAAAAAGGTACTAAATAATATAATAAAAATCACATTTTAATTAGATATACTATATCTCATACTACAAAATTTGTTTTTCTGAATTAGATATTATTGCTTTCTATTTTCATTCACAATTAGAATTGTTTACAACCTCAGTTCATGACTAAATCTTTATTTAGATTGTAGTTTATGTTTTAGAGTGTAAAGAGATGTTTACAAAGTTGTAAAGAAAACAAAAATCCTATTATCTATATTTAAAAAAAAAATTGAAAAATCTGATTTTTTCTTCATTGAAAATAAAATGTACCATTATTATTAAATTCAGTAAATAAAGTTTGTAGTTCAATGATAGATGATGATTTACCAAGTCAATCACAAATTAAAGAAATAAAAAAATGCCAAAAAGCAACAAAATGTTAAAAGACCTCAAAAAATTCAAAATCTTTATTAATAGTAGAGTTAACAATTTTTTTCATAATTTTTTAAAGCAAAAGGAATTCCTACTAAATGTTGAAAGCAATTCAAAACATAATACATTAATGGAAGCCAGAAAAATAAAAATTTTCTGAAAATGAGATAATTTTTATATTAAATAATTGAAGCTATTAGACATTAACCTTAAAAATTTCTGCTCAGTTACAAAATACAAAATAAAAAAAAAATAAAAACAAATAAAATTGTTTGGTTGCCAGAAGCCACTGATACGAAAGAAGATAAAATTATGCTTTATATGAACTACTTGTTACACATATAATAAAAAATAAAAATAAAATTCAACATCATAAATTAATAAATCATGAACTTAATTAAGTATCTGTAAAAGTCTATCCAGCAAGTATTCAATAGTACAAAAATATAATACTTCTAATGGAATGATTTCAATGAATAAATATGATAAATATGAACAGAAAGTTGCTATAAGTTTTATAATCGATGAAACCTATCACGGTCACAATAAAAAACATCTTCAAAGCATAGTTGCCAAGATAAATGTTTTCTGGAGAAAGATATCTAGTGGAAAGATGACAAAATATACTTTATTAGTCAAATCAAAAGTATGGAAGGCTTATATAATAATATTTACTATTTAATCTAGAAATAGAAAAATATTTAGTTTTGGCCAAATCACAAAATTTGCTTACCATTATAAGTTACATCATAATTTTTGCTGCTAGTTTATTTACTTAACACAATACTATATTTTAAAAAGACTAACACTCATATCATTATCATGTGTTTTACACACTTTGAAAAATAAATTTCAAAATTAGATTGTGGAATGGGTGAAATCTATACGCATATAGAGGGAAGTTGTATATTTCACATCACATTCTAATATTTTAAAGCAATAGTTAGCACTCTTTATTTTACATATTTGTAAATACAAGCTATATAAGCCATGTGATGTATGACTTGATTTCATTAATATACACACACATATATATATAATTGCAAATTTTAATTTGCTTAAAAATTTCCACAATAATCTATTATTTTAACTGGAAAAGAAAAGAAAATGACATTCTTATAATTATAAATATATAACCTATAAATAAATATAAAATTTTATTCCTGAAAAACAAACATTTTTCAGCATGCTAATTTTTTAAATTTATTTTCAATTTAAAAACCACTTTTATTCACATAAATGCACTATAATGTAAAAAGAAGAAACTTTCTCCAGCTTTCGGAGTGAGGAAGTAATCTAAATATTAGCATATCAAGAACACTCAAAATTGAAGAAAACATCATTAAGTTTTTAGTGCATTTTATTTTTTAAACATTTATGTAAATAAAAGCATTTCTTTTTAAAAAATTAATTATGTATATTTTGTAATTTCTATTTTTTAGTTTTATCAGAATGTTTAGATACAATTTATTACCTTTAGTTGGGATTTCACTATATATTTTTTTTTTTTGCTAAAATTGTTTGCAAGCTCTAAAAAATATATATTGTTATTGGAAAGTGGATTAAAGTTGAGTCACAAGATTTCTCAAGCAGACAATAAAAAACAGAGTAAAGTTAAATAAAATTATATGAAAATTGAAAATAATTGACAATATAATAAATGAAAAAATCAAATTTTAAATACTACAAAAAAAAAAAACATTTGGAAGGTAGTTAATGATTAATTGCTATTTCTAATAAAAACATGTTGTCAAGCATTGGTGGTCGAAAGGTCAGCAACAGCTGCTTTACAAGCAGTTGTCTCGGGTTAGTGGGTTCGCTTCCAGGCTGATGCTATGACACATGAGAAAAATAAAATAAAAAAAATAAAAAAATGTTGACTGTGAGGGAAGAAGTTCAACCTTTATTTATAATATATATTTACATAATTTATTGCCAGTAATTTGTTGCAGTATCAGATACTGGAATTTAAGGACCATGGATTGCAGCCAGCTTTGTTACTTCTGGCATTGGAACAACTTATAAACTCCGGATCAATAAAACTATTCTATTATTTATTTCATTTTTTACAGAATTTGTTCCATCCAGATTTTTTTTTCAGGATTTGTGTATATATATTAAGAAAAAAATTTCTAATAGATATCAGTATAGTATTCTCTTAATTTCAAATTTTAAAAAATATATTTTAAATAAAATTTACAGAGTTTTATTTCTTAGTAATATTTTTAAATTAATACCTAATTATTTATTAATCATTATCAGTTTTTTTTGATGCAAAAATATACTTCCATTAAAATAATGTGCTTATAAAATATTTATTAGTGCATTATATTTTCATAAAGCAACTCTTCATTCTAGTATCATTTAGAATCATTATATTTTCTTTAAATAATCTTCCTTAGATTGTTAATAATTTAAACAGAATATGTTATTGCCAAAATATAACATTAAAAAAAATATTTATAAAAAAATATTTTTATTTTTTACCTTTGAGGGAGGAATAAAAATATTAAAAATGTCAACTCTATCTCTATGTATATAATTATTTTTCTCTATACATGTATAATTTTATAGACTGTATGTGTGTATAAAAGGCAGTTTGAAGATAATATGATGGAATTGAAATAAAAATTGCACTGCTAAAAATATAAAAAAAACTTGAAAAAATATATTTATAATTAATTAATAAATAAGGTGTTTCAAATTATATACACACACCGGAAAATGATAACCTTTCCAAATACTATTAATATCAATGGATTCCAGTTTATATATATATATATATATAATATATATATATATAATAACCAGCTTTTGTCTGAAAATTTGTAGTGATGGTATTTTAATTATATGATACACTATTTCCATCATCTAACATTAATAGAAATGCCTTTAGAAAATTTCAACTCCATTTGAACTTCAAATACAATGGTATTTTTTTTCACTTCTTCAGGTGTTTCAGGCATGATCAGTGACAGTATTAGCATATAAATCAAATTTAGACTTTTAGATTTATGAATATTGACTCTATCAAAGGCAACATTGTTCTTAAGTAGAAAGCAAAGATCAGGAGGATCCTGACAGATAAGTATATGAAATTTTTAACTTTGGAAGAATAGCCTAGTTGGTTAGAGTATCAGTTTAAATTCAATATTTATTAATCTAAAGATCCAGGTTCGATTCTTATGCAGGTACTGTCACTATCACATCTGAAGAAGGGAGGAGAATAATACTGTTTAAATCATTATGCTATATACTAACCCATGTGCTATTATTAAGAGTTGAATATATTTTAAAAGATTTAAATAAAGTTTGAATTTTTTAAAAATCATTTATCAATTAATATTAGTTGATAGAAACTAATGGCTAATCTGTGATTTGAAACATTTTTTTTTTATTAAGAGAAATTTATTTTAGATACAAATTTGTTATTACATGCCAACACAATATAACATAAATTGATTTATCTTGTTACATTATGTTTTCAGATGTGAATAACACAGTTTTAATGTGTCTATTTTTATGTATGTAGATGTTTTCCCAGCGATTTAATTCTGTAGACTTAGTAATCATCTTCTTTACTTGATGTTTTTGCAAGTGGCGTTTACTAAATAATCTGGAGCTATTAAATTGTCTCTTTGATTTTTTCTATGATTTTTCCTTAGTTCCATTCCCTGCGGATCTTCCTGATAGCCATTTTACATCATATGCACCATAACACGAAGTACATGAAAATTGTAAGCCTTATTTCTGCATAAATGCCTTGGCTGTTGCATCTTTTAATGGGTATAAATTGCCCAAGTGGATTGTTTATCCATCTTGTAATAAGTGTTCTATGGTAATTTAGATTACTGCATCTTATAAATATATGATCAATGGATTCCTCTTCCCTACCACACATCTGGCACATAAGGTCTATTTTCTTTGTTTCTTCAGCGTGCCATATTTTGTACTTAAATTATAATAAGCTTTTGTTTTAATATATTCCTTTCAAAGGCAGGCTAAAGTCATATTATACATTCACTTAATTATGCCCTTTATCATACAGGATTTGAGAGCTAAAAGTCCCTAAAAAACAAATCAATCTGTCACTACTGTAATTTAATGCCATATAACATCTAAGCAATTAATGTATTTGATTACTTACTATCATTTCCAAGTATTAATATAGTATTACAATATCTCAGAAGACTTTTCATACAATACCAATGATATTACAACTTTGAACAAGACTATTAAAAGATCTGAGTTTGAATTCAGCACTTTATAGATACTTACATATTGTAGTGTTTTTTAAAAATGGCAGACATGTTTGTGCACTCCAGAAAAAACTAGAATTTATTCAAGAAGTTGTTTTTAGATCGCGCTCTGATAACTGAGGAATTTAATTAATGCATTTACATAATGGCGATCGACAATTCCAAAAAATATTTGCTGATTACAAATATCAGATAAGAGATGTTACCTTATTGGACGGTGTATTGATTGATAGTTGCAGTTATCAGAAAGTGATAAGAAGACTGGGTAACAACTGAGCAGTGTAATATAGAGAGTAGTAGAGAGCAGTCACACAGTAACAAGTAGCAGACAGTATGGAGTGCATCTACAGTAGAGTTACTGTTCAATTCCAGTAGGAGATGTCTGGCATCAGTCACAGTACTTACTGCGAAGAGTTTGTGTACAGATAAACTGGACTGGGGCTAAGGTATGCCCATTGTGAACCGTTTTGTAGCAGCCAGCCTGAAAGAACATTGTGGGAATTGAACTTTAGCGAACTGTAGAAGTAGACTTTTGCAGACCATTTGTTGGAGAGCATCCATTTGAAGACCATTCATTGGAGAGCAGTCGGTGCAGACCATTCATTGGAGAGCATCCTTGGCAGAGCATTCATTGCAGACCATTCATTTGGAGAGCATCCATTGCAGAGAATACAGGGTATATTCAGAGCATTCATTGCAGACCATTCGTTGGAGAGCACACACAGCAGAGCATTAGTTGCAAGAGAACATCATGGGAATTGAACATAGTTATTTGCTGACCGTACAGTCATACTTGCGGATATAACATTTGCACAGTCAGACTGGCAGATAGAACATTTTATATACCATTCTTGCCATGGATAACCAATCAAAAGGTTACAATATATATATATATAATAACCAATCAAAAGGTTACAATATATATATATATAAGAATAAATCAATGACTGCATATCACTAGTTGGAAATTCAAATATAATAAATCAATACAAACCAAAGCTAAAATGTTTTAACAGTGTTACCTGTATTTACAAACACAAAGTCTGAAAGTAGAATAATACCTTTTATCTATCCTAGCTTCCCGACTTTGTATTTGTAAATACAAGTAGCATTGCTGAAATATTCTAGCATTGGTTTGTATAATTGATTTAAATATATGCATATCAAAGGCAAAACTCTCCATACAGTAGTGCTAGTATAGAGATGGTGATCATGTGATGTTTAGTGGTTTATATGCATATCACTTAAACAAAAAAGTTATAATCTACTTCACACAACAGAGCCCTATATTTATTATATATATAATCTAAAAAAGATAATGAAATTTTATAAAAAAAAACATTTTTCTATTAATACAATATAAAAATAGTTGTTTGATAACTTAGGTATTACTTATTTGTATATGTAAAATGGATGGGTTATAGGAATTGTATTTTGATTGCTAAAGTCAAGAATAAAAATTGAGAATGAGTGAGAATGTTTATAGATCTTAATTGCTTTATAAAACCATGTTTATATAAACATACCTATTAAATGTTTATTAACATTTATTATTTAGCACATTTTAATATTAAAATGATGAAATAAAAAGTTTTTTTTTATTGAGTAAAAAAAGAAAAAGAAATGATAAGCAAATGATTATTTAATATTTAAAATGGCTGCAAATTGTTTTTATATGTATTAAATTTTTTTTAAAAGAATGAAACAAAATATTTTCCAAAATGAATTATTTTAATTAAAATTTAATTATAAGAAGTTCATACTTCATATAGTTTATGTCTATATTCTTCCACAGTTAATTGGACATCATCACCTACAGGTGGCAGTACACTTTTGTTTAACAGTAATTCTTCAGCTGAATTGTGAAACCTGAATAAAAAAACATAAAATAAATTAATTATAAACAATAATTTAAATGTGAAAAACAAGCAAATAAAAACCCCTGCAAAATAATTAAAAAAAATCCATGTATATAAATATATAATACAGAGAAATGCTAATGTCATAGAGGAGTATTTCAAGATAACGGTTCCTTGCTTAAAGGTGACTTTTTTTTAATAATGGGGTTGATTTTAAATTATTCTCACATGCATGTACTATTTTGGTGATTTATGCTAAAAGCTATTTACATTTTGGCCAAGATTTTACAATTTGTATGTATCTAATGATTTCTTGAATTTTATAAAGCTGTTATATATTATACAGTGTTTACATAATATTCTTGAGTTAATTAAATAGCATCTATATTTAGTGTTTGTGATGCATGATTTAAAACAAATAAATAAAAATTTATAAATTTAATTTAATAAATTTTGTATATTCTGGCCTAGATGAATGGTATCATTAATTATCTCTTAACCAACCTTCTCTTTACCTCATGCAACCAGAGAGCATGCACTCAGCCATATTGTTGCTTTTAATTTATTATCACAGTGTCTTTTTCATAATTGCAATAATCCAATTTTTTTATTAATTATTTTTTATTGATGTATAGTATATGATTTTAAAACAAAATGTTATTATAGAAATGTGTGTATATATTAAAATGATATATATAGGGATTGGAAACTTCTGTAATGTTCGAAATTAACCAATTTCAAAAACTAGGCAAAAACATTTAAAAAACTAATTATACTTTTTAAATTTAGTATTAAAAAAAAAGGTAATGTAAAAAATAATTTAACAGTACAAAAAAAAATAATTTTACTAATTAAAAATTTTATTATTAGTAAAATTAATATCACATGATAACCACTTATTATACTTGCATTAGATCCTAAGATCTAGGTGCAGTGCTCTCAGATCCAAGGCTCCTCACTGATGAAGGCCACAAACCAGAAACTAGTCTGGGAATATTGGATGAGTAGGTACTAGATGGGGATTTTATGTACAAGCCTCTGGCATCCATTGATTACTCTGGCTTGCATTGAGTGGCAATATGTATAGAGGGTTTTGCCTATTTTAAAATTAATATCCTTTATTTAAAGTATAATTTGAATATTCAAAATCCATGCATGTTAACCTTTTTTTGAAAATAGAAATTTTATAAATGTGAACAAAGTCATTCAAATAATTATAATGATAAAAAAAGAAAACTGATTATAAAGTATGCCTTTATTTTGAAAAAGTAATAAAGACTCATTATAAATCAAAAATCTTGAATAAAAATAAGTTTATAGTAAAAAATTTAAGTCACTAACAAAGATTTAAAATACATCATAAATTTTGAATATTTTATACATATAAAAAAAAGAATAAAATTGAGAAATAATGATAAATAATAAATAAACACTTTGCTAAGTATATTATTATTCAAAAATATTAACCTGTTTGTAAATCCACATCATAAACTATTTTGTAATAAATACAGTGCTGTTACACTTTTTTTTTTACAATAATTTAAACATTTCATTAAATGTAATAACTATATTTGTTTTTTTTTTGCCAGTAAATTGAAATTCCATCAAAAATTTAAATATTGGCCTCTTGTTGTTATAAAAAATACATTTAAATAAAAATTAAGTAAATAAATATATTTTCATTACCATAATGTATACAGAGGAACTCCCAAAATAATTCTTATTTTGTTATAAGCCATTGTAGAGGATAGAATGAATTACTGGATAGTAGCTCACACTTTGTTTGTAAAGCTTTTATTACAAGATATATTATTTCCATATAAAACACACACACATACATACATATATTGTTAACTCCTTGTCATAGTTTACATGTATAGTTTTCTGAGAAATACACCTGGGTCTTGTTTTATGCGGTAGATAGATTTCTCAGAAAATGCGCACAAAAGAAATCACACAAAAATAGACTTACCTTGAAAAATGGGGAATACGTACTGTAATTTTCAAAAGTCGCATAAAAGCAAAGCAACAATGTAAAATTACTTTAAAATTCGCATAAAAAAATAAAATAAAATATGACTAATAAAAAATTCCGAATTTGAAAAAAGTTGATACAAGACAAACTTTTTTTACTTTTTTTATTAACTACAGTATTTAATTTTATTCAAAATAATATATTTTTATGCATAATTTGCAGTATTTTACATTTTTTCATACATGTACAGTATTTTAATCATTATCGCTATTTGACAATATACAAGTTCGTTTGTGAACTAATAAGACATCAGATTCATCACAAGAAAAAATACAACTAGTGCCAACCTCATTTTTTTAATTGCTCTTATACTACACTTGCCCAAATTAAAATGTTTTCCAATCGCTGTTGATCCTTCCCATTTCACTAAGCGATCTAAAATTGAAATTTTTGTTTCCAAAGAAATTCATTTTCTTGGGTGTTTTTTTCTCTCCATTAGGGTAAACTAAATTTTTAAAATAAAAATAAGAACTAGATTTATGCTAATAAAAAGACACCTACTCACCACTATTAGGAAAAATTTAATTAAAACTAACAATTAAAAATTTAATTATTATTTTTGTCTGTAATTTTTTAATTTTCAATTCCATTTAAACATCAATTTTCATTGTTTGGCATCACATTAATTTCAGATCACATTATATAATTGTTAAATTGTTAATTATAATTAAAAATCAGCTTTTAATTTTTAATTGTCAGATTTAATTGTGCCCCCTGCTGTTACTCACCTTTTAAAAATAAACTTGTGGACACTAAATGATTAATTGATTACGTACTCTTTTTTTATAAAGCAAAAATAGAAAGTGATTTAAAATGCAAAAACAACATGCATAGTATAGGTATCTATAATGTTTATGGGGAAAGCCTGATTTTAAGTGAATTATGAACTTCTTTATTGATAAAATCTATTACAGTACTATTATAAAGAGCTGAAAATATTGAAATTATTAGATGGAAGTCGAACTCTGATAATGTGCTATTACTTTAAATATGACATGTGGGTGCAAAAATTTATAATATTTAAAGTAATAGGGCATTATGGAGTTCAACTTCTGATCTAATAATTTTTACCGCATAAAAAAACCGCATACAAAGATATTAAGAAGAAACATGAATCGCATAACTTCAAAATCGCATTTTAAAAATCCGCATAAAATGAGACCTGGGTGTATATATACATTTGTTATTATGCTTTTTACAACTTTATAAAAGTTATGTATTTAAAACAATTATTAAAAAGTTAGAAAAAAAATAATTATAAAAAATAAAAACAAGTTTATTTCTTTGTTTATTGTTAAATAATAATTGAAAATAAAGTCAACTATTTTTAAAACATTAAGTTGCCATAGAAAATCAGGCCATTGCCAGCCAGGAAAAATGATTTTGATTCTCACATATATATGTATAATGGAAATAATGAGAAAATTTTAATTAGAGTGCTTCACCCTTACCTTTCCAGAAGTGTAGCTTAGTCATGGAGCAGCAATAATGCATTAACATTGAATCAAGCCCCTGTATACCTGGCAACACTAACTTATCATGGACACTATAACACAACTTGGTTATTTAATAGTATAAAAAAATTTACCAGTTAACTAAGTATTAAAAAAAAAGTTACTCAAGAAGACAAGGATTTATACATTTGGCATATCTGATTCCCTCAATTACAACAATAAAAAAGATACAGATTTATGGAAATATCATCAAGTAAATAATTTATAAATTTCAGTATGAAACTACAAACTCAATTTTAGATTAGTTTTACTGTTTACAAAAAGTTGAGCTCAACAGAAAAAAAAAAGATAAACCAGGTAAAATTTTTACAATGACTTTTCTTTAATAAATAGTCTATTTATAGAATGCTTGACCGCAATATAATATAAAAAAGAAACATTACAGGTAAAAGTTGTAATTATAAATTTATTAAATGTTCATTGATTACGTAAGTAATATTTACTGAGGCTATAACCTTGATAATATACGCATATTATTGAGGTTATAGCCTCAGTAAATATTACAGGTAAAAGTCTGATTTCAGCACAATGAGCAAAGATTTGCTTATATAATTATAAGCCCTAAGCATAAGTGACCCACTTATGATTTTAAACTGTTGCTTGCAGGTGAGTGCATATAAATTCATAAAAAGTACATGACTGAAGGTTTATTTCCTTCTCTATATTATGACTTTTCTTGAATAATAATAAAAATATTTTCTGTCATGTATGTTTTCTATTTTATTCTGTTAATGCAAATATGTAAATATAAAAGTTATATTATTTTTATTCTATTGTGTTAAATAAAATTATTGTTATAGCTAATAATTTTGTTTTTTATAAATTTTCTCATCTGAATTACAAGTATACTAGTTTATATTACATCAGAATAATATTATAAATAGGAAGAGGATAATATTCAGGAAATATGGTTGGATCTGCACAAAGGCTTGTACTTGTCTGATTATTATCTGTGTCTATTATTGAATAATAAAAAATGGTATAGTTACTTCACAATGTAAGAGGTCACCTGTTGGTAATCATATTTCCCCTAGATGAGCATTTTTCATATTTATTACTTCATTTTATCAATTATTTTATCATTTGTGGGTGATTCCCATTATTATATATACAGTACATTTATTTTAATATATACACATATATACATTCTCTCATTTTAGTTTTAACCCTTTTCCCGCCTCTTACGAGGCTCCTCGTCGACATCTGACGTCACTCTAACTCTGCCAGTTCTTATGCTAAAATATTCGTTTGACAGGTATTGAATAGGTTTTTAAAAGTTCTGTAAGATGGTGCCCTCTTCCGAATTATTTTACAAGTAAAAAATAAAAAAAAACGCATTTAAACCTAAACAAAGAAAGAACATTAGTTGTGATTGGTTGTTAGCGTGCTCTCAGCCGAAAAAGACATTCTGATTGGCTGGAAAGAACAAAGAAACCGCCTGATCAAAGAAAATAAAGAAAAACGCTGAGATTTTCATTTCGAATATGATTTAAAGTATTATAAAAGTATATTTTGAGAAATTACAAATTATTTTCAGAGAGAATACTAAAAAAACAAAATTATTTTCGAAAAATATTGAAGATTTTAGTAAAAATATTTAAGATTTAGTAAAAAGAAATATTTACTTTTCTATAACGTAAAAGTCAACCTTTTTGTTTATATTATAGCTTTTATGTTGCCGAAATTGAATATTTTAGAATAAATAAATAGCAATTTATTTTTGAAAGAACTTTCGTTCTCTTCATAACCTGAAAAATTAGTAATATACTTTTTATAAATGTATCTGAGTTGAATTTAATATTATAGGCGAATATGTTTTAACAATAGGCTTTGTCTTCAGTTTGTGAGTTGTCCAATTAAAAGATTTGATTTTTACCTCATACAACCAATAATATAATTAGCGGTTTAAGGGTTAAAAAGAGTCCTGTTTACATTCTTAATAAAAATAGACTAACAATATATTATAATGATCCGGATGAAAGTGAAGACAGCAGTCTACAATATCTGCACTACAGGGGTACCATCTAGGCATTTGAGCCTAGAAAAATTTATAAAGTAGGCAGATACGCGTGTTTAAGATTCCACTTTATTTAAATATTCAGATCATTAGCCTATTGTCACTAGCTCATGGAGATGCAGAGATAATAAATAACTTGTTTAATTGCATCTTAAATATATATATATAAAAAGTAAAAGCCATTGCCAGTAAATAACAAACAAATATTTATTTACGCACATATAAATTTTGAATCTTTTTAAATTTTGAGGAATAAATTTAACATTTTAGATTTTTATATTAACTTTTAATTTTACATTTAAATAGATTGCAATAATGAGTTTAATATTTATTTAGAGGGTCGAGTATGAATAGACTACATAGATCTGCATTTGAAAAGAAAATATTCTATCCCTTATTTAACCTTAGGCCAAAAGTTCGCAGTCAAACCGGCATCAATCCATCTGATACATTAATGTATTCAATGTAGCATGAAAATACAACAGCACTAAATATACTATACTGTCAGGAATGTACATCTGAACAGTATAGTTAGAGAAGACATTGTCTCTCAACCAAACAGGAATGCTACATCTGTTGGCGAGAAGAACAATAAACAAAAAACTCCATAGGAATGGACCGCGTCTTCCGTCTTACTATCCAATTCCATTAGGCAAACAGGGGGTGTGTGGCGTATATATGCAATCCTGCCCATAGCGGATCTCCTGCTACATTTACTAATTACATCAATACATCTAATCCATTGACCCAATTTAACTACGAAACAAATAACCTAAGATTACCCTCCCTTAAACTATATATATAACTTTACAAATCTATATAGCCATTCACGCCCGACTTAAATTTAACATTTAGATACGTTCGCACAGATGAATTTTATACAATTTGTTTTATAATGTTGAGTATAGATCGGCTGCATAGATTCCATGGTTCAAAAACATTCCAAAATAAACATAACCGATCAAAATACAAAGTCATCGATAACGTCAATTGCAGAGGGAATACAAGAAACCCAATGGTATTCATCATAAGATACCGCATCGACATCGATGACCTATATATTCTAATCGAATATGAAAACCACAACATAATTAACCGCTAATGAATCTATGCAACGTCTATACCCAACTTAAATTTCATGCATTTAAATAATTTATACAATAAGAAAAAAAATGGAAATGATGTTTATCAAATGCAAAACATATAAAATTAAACATTATTAATTGATCTAAAAACTTACAAAAGTCAGATAAGAGTCCATTTTAACATTTAAGTTGGCTTGTTTATTAAATTTGTCAAACCCGGACGAAAGTTCTTAATTATTCTTTTTTTTTTATGATTTTAAAAATTGTTTAGTTCATATAGCTTACAGTAGAATCCAGGTTCCTGTTGGCAATTCCCACGAAGACTTTCAGGGAAGACCGGTCTGATATTTTGGAGGTAGCATTAGCTGGTTCCATTCTGGTATCACAGTCTTTTCATTTTTAAAATAAGTGAGAGAGAACGACAAGTGCGTCTTATCGTTCATCTCACCAAATCAAGCTGGAAACTGACTGGAACTCAATATTTTTCTTTTTATAGTCCTCCTATGGATTCCATGAACAAAAACATCACTGTTCCATTTTTTCGTTATGGTCCGGGCCTTTATTTGCTTCCATTGGTCAAGCTAAAATCTCTTTATTCTCTTATCTATTTTTCATCTGACTTTTTAATTACACAGCTTTTGGATAATTAATAAACAATCATTTCCATCTACAAAAATATTTTATCTTTAAATCTTGTACTTTTTTATAAAAAAGTACGTTCAAATACTTATTTATTTGTTTTTTTAAAAAAATATTTTTAAAGTTTTGCATCTGTGCGAATATATACGTTTAACAAACATTTTAATTTTAGCATTTAGTTTTTTTTTTAATACATTTATTTTTATTTGCAAACTTAAAAGTTTTTATTTCAATTTAATGTAACGGCATATTTATATATCTTACAATATATATGCAAATATATATAAGAGGTATTTCTCTGAAAGTTTGTGATGATGGTATTTTAGTTGTATTTATATAGTAGCCTATTTCCATCATCTAATATAAGTATGGAATGTCTTTAGAAAAATTTATCTTTATTTAAATATTTCAAATACATTTAACTGTTAGTAATAGCACACAAGTTAGTATATGCACAATGTTTGAGACATATTATTCTCCTTTCTTCTTCAGATGTTGTTGATAGTCCAATATATAAACATAGGTGGTAAATTATTTTATAAATGGGAACTCCATTATTAAATGAAGTTAAATCTACAGCCACAGTATTTCAAAGTACAGCAACCAATCAAATCGGTTATGCAGGCTAATAGAAAACAATAGAAAACTGTCACAGATATGCAAGCTGTTATATATGAGCTTGTAGCTAGACAATATAGTTATAAGTATTGAGAACAAAGTATAGCAACTTTTCTTAAATCTCAACTCAAACAAAGATTCTCTTAACAACCATGTACTTATATATTTTGAAATTTTTTTTAATAGTTTGAATTATCAAAAGCAATTTCAATTTAAATCAAAACAAAATTCTGAGGACGGAGTAGTTTTTTTGTATGTCAAAAAAAAGCTGCAAATTGAAGAAAAAATTAAAGACTGTAGTTACTATAAACAATAAGTTAATATAAATTAAAGAAAAAATGCTTTTCTGTTCTTATTTTAAAAGAAGATCTCATTTTTTCCACTTTTGCCAATGGTGACTTTAAAACAAAAAAATATTGGAAGCAATTTTTATTGTCAGTTTATGCATGCCTTACATATTTTAGTTTCTTTTAACTTTACAAGAGTTTAAATTAAATAAACAAAAAAAAATTTTAAATAATTTAACATAAAATTTTTTTTAATACAGTGACCATAAAAAAACTATATAATGATCGATAAATTTTACTAGCATAATGTCAGATTGTAATTCTGTTTAGAAGGTAACAATCCTTCCTCTCTTGCATCATACTACAATATTAAATCAGTGGTGTTAAATGCAAGACTACTCTCATTCCAGCTACAAGATACTTAAGATTGGCCTATATAAATGATTTAGGTTTGAAAATAAGATGGTTGTTCTTATTTTCTTAAAGTTCTTATCTTATGGCTGGATTGAAAGTATCCTCACATTTAAAATCACTAATTTAATATTATAGTAGGGCATAAGTGAGGAGGGATTACTATCTTCTAAACAGAAAAAAAAACACCTCTATTTAATTACTTTAAATATGTAATTACTAATGAAACAGTAAGATTCGTATTCGAATCTTAAGTTTCACCTTTTTCTGTCGTCTCTCACTGACCGGTCTATCCCACCCAAATTTAAACTTTTGGTATCGAGTTGTGTGTGTAACAATATTAAAATGTATAAATATATGTAGAATTCAACATAAACACGCACACATTTCGATCTCAAATTAAAGGCAATAAATACGGATAAAGTAATATAATTTAGATTTCTTTAGCTAAATAAATTTTGTGTAATATTAATCATTTATTTTGAATTTATAAAGTTCGTATTTATTGCTTAGTTTAAATTTCGTTAAATAATAATTCTAACAAAATCTGATGCAATAATTAATTAAAGTTAAAATAATTTTATTCCCTTTTGTCTTTGAAAATTTAAAAGCATCGGTCAGTGATAGATAATAAATTAATTATAGAAAAATTCCAAAAAAATGTAATTAACGAATGTAAAAAAAAAAAAAAAACAACAAAACAAACAATAGCACAGCAGATTTCTTTCTAATTAAAACCAGCAAAAGCATTGATTATCCTGAGGGCAAGATAAAGAAAACCTAAAAATATCTCAACAAAAAAATTAAAAGATCAAGATAAAAAAAGGAGGCCATCTTAGACTTGCTGGAGACTTTCACTTGAATTTTAGCTTTGCTCTCGAGTGGAGAGTCTAAAATATCTTAAAATAAATTGATATTGCCAAGGTATGACCGAGTAAGCACCGAGATTATTCTCCATCGGGAGATGGCCCACCGTATGCCGAACTTCACCTTGCCCATCGTAAAAACACCATAATGATCTGCTGCCTGAAATAAACAAGAAAGCCGCTGCTGTTAAAATCAATAAAATACCAAAGACAAGAAAGAAAACTGCTAATCACGAACAATCTACTATTAAACAAATGGACGAAAACATCTTATAAAACAGGTACCTGTGTGTGTATTCCAAATTATAGAGTACTCTAGTAAAATAAGCTATAGCTCATCTCCTACTATTTGTCTAACTTCTAAATGTTAAAATTGTAATTTTGTGAAACTAAAATTTGAGAATTAATGTAATCTGTAAATTTCTCGCATAATCTAGCTTACCTCCCTCTATCCTTCTTAGGTGTGTATTTCTCAAATCTACACTTTATTTATAATTATCATTGAAATATTACCTTCTCATAATTGTCTTAGTTTTAAAGCTAAATCCATAATCGCTTGAACAGTGAATGCGTGTCGAATTGTCATTAATATTTGCTTTATAAATAACTTAAATTTCATATAAATCGACACGCATTCAAAGAATCAGTTATTGTAATGCAGGGTCTACTACTTCGTAATAGCTGGCATACTCGCTGTAATAATTCCCTTTTTAGATATTTTTTTATTATTAAATTTTAATGAATAATTACGGAAATTTCATTTCTTTGAGAGTCACCAATTTTCTTTCAGTCAACGTTGATAATGGGGGGCCGAGTTTGAAATCTAGTTAAATATTACCATAATCTTTTAGATCTTATACATGTGTTACGTTTTGAAGCCCCGATGGCTCATTCCACGCCGTGAATACTCCGGATTCTATAGGGTTGAATTAACCCCAGTCGTCCTACACAAGTGGACATGATAATGTTCCCGTAGGGCTTGACGACCGTCACGCAGCCAGCTGGCAAATTGCGACACGGACCGCTTGTCCCTGGTTATGCTCATGTGACACCTTACCTCTTCGGGTCGAGGCAGAGACCAACCCGAAGCCCTTATAAACTTATTCACGGCATTGCAGTTTCAGTGCTGCCATTTTATATCGCCCTTCTAAAGCGTACCACGTGTTCCTTTATTTAGTTTATCATTCTCTATATCACTCCGCCTCGGCATTATCTTCATCATCCACTCTCAAATAAATGTTCGCCCTTAGTCGTAAAATAAATATTTTTATTAAATAAATGTATGTCCGCCGCCACGGATGACTCTTGCAGTGCAAAGTATAAATCCCCTACAGTACGCATTAGAAATACTCACTCGAGAACCTTAGGTAGCTAGATTACGCCTTCATATAAATGAATGCTCTTTATAAATAAATGTATTTTATATATAATAAAATTGCCAATTAGCTATTGAAACTCTGAATATAAAATATGATTAATAACATTAATAATGTTTTTTTTATTAAATACGTAAATAAATAATTTTAACTGTACGTCTGTAGTTAAGTTTTCATTTATTCGATGCCCATTATATATATTTCCTCGATTATATATGTGAATTAATATTCGTTTGATTGTTGGCCAACTCGGAAACAAAACCATGAATCTCGTGCATCTCCCTGACCACCGTGCCTAAAGAAGTGTTTACTTATGTCGCATCAGAGGCGTTGTTCCGTAGATTGTATTGTGGAACCGATAAACTATGTTCGAACTCGGTACCATGGGTGGCTTCGCTACTCGATGGTGCTGCTGTTCTGTGTGGTGGTCGAATTCTGCACTATGTTAACGAGATACACGTGTTTTGACTGTTACATAGTTAAATTTTTTTTTTAGCGTTTGGCGCCAATAACGTGAGGCTTCGAGTATAAAACCCATAGATACCCTGAGCAAAAATAATGCAGATAAATTCCTTTAGCGTTCGTTGCCGAGTTGGCTAATTGTTTTATATATATAAGAGTTTGTTTTGGATAAAAATAAAAATAATAAAAATAAATCGAGTGAAGTAATGTGGGTCGAGTGAGTGAAAGGACAGCAGGCGTAATAACAAATTTAAGGAAAGCAGGGATGTGTGTGTAATTTAAGAAGGAACGAAATACTCGGATCTAATGAAATATCTTTTTATATAATAATAATAATAATCAGTAGCTAAATGAGACAGCAGAAGCTTATTATGTTTTTAACAATAAAATTTAGTTAAAGTAAAAATATATATATCATAGACAGCAGTGGCTTATACGCGTTACTAATAGTTCGTTATGATATATATGTTAAGTATATTAAAGGCAGCAATGTAGAGTAGGAGAGGGCAATGAAAGAGTATTATAGGGCCAAGATACCGGTGGGGAATAGTTAAATGCTACTAGTGTAAAATAAATAAATAAATAGTAAGAAAATGGATAAGAAAATGGAGGAAATACTCAGACGGAGTATGCAAGAAATGAAGAAAATGTATGAGGAGGAAATGAGAAAAAGAAGCGATGAAGAATCAAAAAGGAGACAGGAAGAGGAGGAGAGAAGAATTAGGGAGCGTCAGAAAATTGATAGGGATATGTTGATATATCTTGAAAGGATCAAAGAACATTATGGAGTATCCCCAGTTAGTAAAAAAGAAGAAATTAAAGATATGGAAAAGGAAAGGAAGTCAGAGAGATCAGACCAACCTATAATAGTAGAAGTGCAAGCAGGTAATGTAGTGAAAATAGAGTATGATGAGCAAAGAGACCTCATTCCAGCCGATGAAAGCCCACAAGAACCGGAGAAGGAAGTTAGCGTTAAAGAAGAGACAAAGATGGACGGAGACAAAATTATAGGACCGAAAGTCATGGAAGAAAACATGAAAATGGACAGTGGATACCAAAGCCACTTAACAAAGATGGCCCACATCAAAATATTTAGAGGGGAAATAAGAAAAAAACCTCAAACCCACCTTGAGAGCCTACAGAGGTTCTTAAAATTTCATAAAACAGGGCCAGATGAACAGATTGCTATAGCTAATTACCATCTGCAAGGTTCTGCCAAAAACTGGTGGAATATGGGGACATGGAAATTTAGAACCACCCAGCGTGGCATGCCGCTGGCCATCCAACAGTTGATGGCAGGCAGTCGTATAAAGGACATAGAAGAAATGAGTGAATTTCTCACTACATTAGATTTTAGCCATTGGGCCAAAGAACCGCCGGATAGAAGACAAAAATTAGAAAACCCAAGGCCGCAGTCGTCAACGACGAGAGATATATATTATCCACCTGACCCGGGGTTATAACAATATTGGAGCATTTCGGACGGCCATTCCGTGTATAAAATTTAGTAAAACGAACTTGATAAATATTGGTTGAATGGAAATTATATTGGTCAAATAGGGCTTTATATAGAAATTTTGTTATGTATATTTAATTATTATTATTCTTAAAAAATTTTTTTTATATATATTATGTTAATTAATATTAGTCTAAGAATTTTTTTTATATATAGAAAATCAGTTTAACTAATAGTATTATAATGATTGCTAACCAGACACGGCCAAATTAGGTCATTTTAAAATTAAAGTTTAAATTCTAGATCCGGGTATATAAATTGTTCGTTACTTCATGTAATCTCTGCTTTCTATATTTATATGTATCTGTAAAAAAAAAAAAATAATAATAATAATAATTCTTTCGTATTTAAATTATGTAATGTAAATTTTTTTTCCCTTTCTTGCCTCCTTTGTTCTTCCTTAATTGTTCACGGGAAGTACGGGGAAATGAAACAGTAAGATTCGTATTCGAATCTTAAGTTTCACCTTTTCTGTCGTCTCTCACTGACCGGTCTATCCCACCCAAATTTAAACTTTTGGTATCGAGTTGTGTGTGTAACAATATTAAAAATGTATAAATATATGTAGAATTCAACATAAACACGCACACATTTCGATCTCAAATTAAAGGCAATAAATACGGATAAAGTAATATAATTTAGATTTCTTTAGCTAAATAAATTTTGTGTAATATTAATCATTTATTTTGAATTTATAAAGTTCGTATTTATTGCTTAGTTTAAATTTCGTTAAATAATAATTCTAACAAAATCTGATGCAATAATTAATTAAAGTTAAAATAATTTTATTCCCTTTTGTCTTTGAAAATTTAAAAGCATCGGTCAGTGATAGATAATAAATTAATTATAGAAAAATTCCAAAAAAATGTAATTAACGAATGTAAAAAAAAAAAAACAACAAAACAAACAATAGCACAGCAGATTTCTTTCTAATTAAAACCAGCAAAAGCATTGATTATCCTGAGGGCAAGATAAAGAAAACCTAAAAATATCTCAACAAAAAAATTAAAAGATCAAGATAAAAAAAAGGAGGCCATCTTAGACTTGCTGGAGACTTTCACTTGAATTTTAGCTTTGCTCTCGAGTGGAGAGTCTAAAATATCTTAAAATAAATTGATATTGCCAAGGTATGACCGAGTAAGCACCGAGATTATTCTCCATCGGGAGATGGCCCACCGTATGCCGAACTTCACCTTGCCCATCGTAAAAACACCATAATGATCTGCTGCCTGAAATAAACAAGAAAGCCGCTGCTGTTAAAATCAATAAAATACCAAAGACAAGAAAGAAAACTGCTAATCACGAACAATCTACTATTAAACAAATGGACGAAAACATCTTATAAAACAGGTACCTGTGTGTGTATTCCAAATTATAGAGTACTCTAGTAAAATAAGCTATAGCTCATCTCCTACTATTTGTCTAACTTCTAAATGTTAAAATTGTAATTTTGTGAAACTAAAATTTGAGAATTAATGTAATCTGTAAATTTCTCGCATAATCTAGCTTACCTCCCTCTATCCTTCTTAGGTGTGTATTTCTCAAATCTACACTTTATTTATAATTATCATTGAAATATTACCTTCTCATAATTGTCTTAGTTTTAAAGCTAAATCCATAATCGCTTGAACAGTGAATGCGTGTCGAATTGTCATTAATATTTGCTTTATAAATAACTTAAATTTCATATAAATCGACACGCATTCAAAGAATCAGTTATTGTAATGCAGGGTCTACTACTTCGTAATAGCTGGCATACTCGCTGTAATAATTCCCTTTTTAGATATTTTTTTTATTATTAAATTTTAATGAATAATTACGGAAATTTCATTTCTTTGAGAGTCACCAATTTTCTTTCAGTCAACGTTGATAATGGGGGGCCGAGTTTGAAATCTAGTTAAATATTACCATAATCTTTTAGATCTTATACATGTGTTACGTTTTGAAGCCACGATGGCTCATTCCACGCCGTGAATACTCCGGATTCTATAGGGTTGAATTAACCCCAGTCGTCCTACACAAGTGGACATGATAATGTTCCCGTAGGGCTTGACGACCGTCACGCAGCCAGCTGGCAAATTGCGACACGGACCGCTTGTCCCTGGTTATGCTCATGTGACACCTTACCTCTTCGGGTCGAGGCAGAGACCAACCCGAAGCCCTTATAAACTTATTCACGGCATTGCAGTTTCAGTGCTGCCATTTTATATCGCCCTTCTAAAGCGTACCACGTGTTCCTTTATTTAGTTTATCATTCTCTATATCACTCCGCCTCGGCATTATCTTCATCATCCACTCTCAAATAAATGTTCGCCCTTAGTCGTAAAATAAATAGTTTTATTAAATAAATGTATGTCCACCGCCACGGATGACTCTTGCAGTGCAAAGTATAAATCCCCTACAGTACGCATTAGAAATACTCACTCGAGAACCTTAGGTAGCTAGATTACGCCTTCATATAAATGAATGCTCTTTATAAATAAATGTACTTTATATATAATAAAATTGCCAATTAGCTATTGAAACTCTGAATATAAAATATGATTAATAACATTAATAATGTTTTTTTTATTAAATACGTAAATAAATAATTTTAACTGTACGTCTGTAGTTAAGTTTTCATTTATTCGATGCCCATTATATATATTTCCTCGATTATATATGTGAATTAATATTCGTTTGATTGTTGGCCAACTCGGAAACAAAACCATGAATCTCGTGCATCTCCCTGACCACCGTGCCTAAAGAAGTGTTTACTTATGTCGCATCAGAGGCGTTGTTCCGTAGATTGTATTGTGGAACCGATAAACTATGTTCGAACTCGGGACCATGGGTGGCGTCGCTACTCGATGGTGCTGCTGTTCTGTGTGGTGGTCGAATTCTGCACTATGTTAACGAGATACACGTGTTTTGACTGTTACACTAACATATAGCAAACTATCAATTTTTCAGGAGACTTTTCATGTTTATGGTGGAAAGATATGCTCTGCAATTTTATTATTATGAAAATAATAAATTTATTGAATGCACATTGATTACGTAAGTAATATTTACTAAGGCAATAAACCTAAAGCTTGTGCAGTTAAAATGCGAAGGTAGGGATCTCTACAGGTCTTAACCACAAGCCTATGCATTGGAAGAAAAGAGAGGAACCTTCTTTACTTCAACTTACTTTCTATATAAATAGGTGAAGCTGAAGTGGTTAGATCAGTGAATTATTGAATGGCTTCACACTCTCAGATCTAACTGCTTCAGCTTCACTATTTATATAGAAAGTAGGTTAAAGTAAAGAAGGTTCCCCTCTTTTCTTCCAATGCGTAAACTTGTGGTTAAGACCTGTAGAGGTCCCTACCTTCATATTTTTAACCGCACAAGCTTTAGGTTTATTGCCTTAGAAAATAATAAATAAATATTAGTTAATTAAATTATATTTTGGATAACATAATAATACATATCTTTTAATTATTTCTGAGGAAAACTTTTTTTCTATTTATATAATGAATGAAAATTTTTTTTTCCCAGCAAGAATATTTACATTATTATAAGAAGACAAGTTGATTTAAAAAAATTAATTAAAAAAAAAATTAAAGAGTATTAACGGAACAAAAGTAAATGTAATTTGTAAGTAAATATTGCTTTAAAAATGATGAAATTTTTTTTTATAAATAGCAGAAAATTCAATAATAAAAGTTGTGTCGTCCTTTTTGCTTACTATTAACAAATGTGTTCTTTGGCCCATTCGCAGACATAAAAATAAGCGAAGACTAGAAAATTTTCTTATATTTTTTTTCTATTCTCACTTGTATTGAAAGTAAACAATGTAAAATTGCAATTTTTTGGTTTTTATATATTTGTGCATAGTTGAGGACTGATATGTATTGCAGAGACTTGCATAGCATTTGAGTAAACAATTCAACTTTTTCATTGCACGATTTTCAAAAAGTATAAGCTTTAAGTACATTTTTGCAATATTACAATACCACAACTAAAAATGTTCAAAAATAAAAAGTAAAAAAATTCAAATTCATGAGTTTTGGAATATTAACATTCTATTTACACTATTAAAAATATGAAGTTTTAAACAATATATGCTATTTTTATTTAATTAATATAGCTTTTATAAAAATGATTTCTATATACTCAATTTAATGATACATCATGCCAATAAAAATAGAAAAAAAGTTAGACAACAGAAAAAAAAAACAAACAAACATGCCCAAACTCTTCATACAGTATTGCCACTCATTGCAAGCCAGAGTAATCAATGGATGCCAGAAGACTTGCACATAAAATCCCCATCTACTGCCTATTCATCCAATATCCTCAGACTAGTTTTTGGCTTGTGGCCTTCGTCAATGAGAAGCCTTGGATCTGAGAGCACTGTATCTAGATATTAGGATCTAATGCAACCCTCCAGCACCACCCTTTATCTTTATTTAACTACAAAACTATGAGTCTTAAATTGAAAACACAATAATATTTTCAATCCAAGCTCATGAGCTTATACAATCATATATATCTGAACTCAGTTCAGTACCTACACATTTTGGTGTCTTTGGTTCTTTAATAACCGTAGCCACCAATATCCTATTAGCAGGATTGGTTTTAAGCCAATAAACATCACATGATCACCATTTCTTATGCTTGCTTATAACTGTTATTCAAACAGGCAAAACTTTCCATTCAGTATTGCCATTCAAAAAAAAAAAGAAGAAAAAAATGTGATAATTAATGAACATGAATAAAAATTAATAGAATAGTTTATAAAATAATTATTAAACAACATTTCTCTATAACCATAGCAATCTCTCCATACAGTAGTGTCTGTGTAAGCATATGAAATGGTGAATACATGATGTTTTGTTGATTGAACATTTCTCTATCTGAGAAACTCAGTTAAACATTTATAAATATAGAAAATTTTAATTACCTTGCTACATAAGGATGCTTGAGGGCTTGCTCTGCTGTTAGGCGCCTGTAGGGATTAAATACTAATAACTTTTTTAATAAGTCTATTGCATCTTCAGGTGCTGATGGAATCAAATCTTCAAAACTAATCCTTTTTCTATATACAATATATAAATACATATTTATAATTAAACTTATAGTACTGAAAAATTTATTGCTATTTAACAAGACGTTATTAATAAGTTATACATCTAAGAAATAAATATAATGTTAAACATTTTTAAATTTGGCAATTATATTACACAGAAAAGTACAAATTGCATAGTGGATAACTGTCAGTGACATGAAATTCTAATCTGAGTGAAACTTGAGTATTTTCTCAGATAGGTGATGGCATTTAAACAAGATTTTTTCAGATAGTCAATCCATAGCCAATTCGAGTAGCCATCTAATTTCGAGACAAAATCTTAAGTGGAGGGTAAAATTCCCAGGTTAATTTAAGTTAATGAAGTAGATGCCAATGGAGTTTATGTATTTGCAATATGATATAGTTTTAATCATTAGTAAAAGAAGTGACATATTCTAGTAGATACTGAGAATAGATTCCTTTGATCTTCATACCTCATTAACTTTAGTATATTAAATCTTCTAGACTGCATGAGTTTGTAGCATACTCTCAGTATGAAAGTCACTAAAGGAAAATTTTATAACTATGATCTAAATCAATGGCAAACTGTATGTTTCTATTGTGCTCATACATATAAATCAGGAATATTTATCATTTTAAAAAAATCATGAGATATGAGTTGGCTATTTGACATTGTTTAATGATTTCCCATAAATGATCATCAGGTGTAACTGCTTTATTCATAGTTATCTTATAGCTTTATTTTTTTAATCTGTTTTTGAACAGAGAGTGACAAGCCCTTCACAAAATGACACACCCACCTACACAATGTAATATTTATTTCAGCTGTTGTTTAATTAATAATTAAGTAATTAATTTATAAATGGTATTTAATTTAAAAGTTTGTAGAATAAATTATATTATAGTTGTATGCTTTCTGCTACACTGTGCATATCTATTGAGAATAGTTATGCACAGAGTAACTGAAAGCATGCACTTAAAAAAGGTAATTTATTTAATAAAACTTTAAAAATAAAATATTTAAAATTACTTATGATATATATATATATGTGCAAATTAAACAAAAAAAATTGCTTTTAATAATGATTATGGAATAATAAATGAACTTCCTTCCAAACTTATTATAATTCCTTTACAAATATATTATAGAGATTTTAGGGTTAACAATTTCTTTTATACAAAAAAATAAAATAAAATACAAAATTATTTGTATTAAAAGTTTTCTTTACAAAGATTACATTTTGCTATTACTGTTTGTAATCTAAATCTTATATCAATAATGCATAACTTTTTTATTTACGATTCGATATATTTGCATGTAGATGATCATAAAGTAGTTATAATAGCCATTTCTATACAAAAAATGTCATAATGGCTTCACAAGAAGTTTAAGTGTCAGAATCAACCGTAGGACCTCCCAATCCAAAGTCAGACAATCTACCAGGTGCGACAACCATGCAGGATGCTATTTCTATCATAATTTATAATCCTTAATATAAACTAATAATCAGCTTTTTAAGCTAATACACATGCACTTTGTGGATCTTAACAATATATCAAATTATCTTAAAGATATTTGGCCTATCTAATTTCATAAATTTCTATTATTTAAATAATATAAATACTGTGAAGTTAATCTTTTGGAATGTTTTCAAACAAAACAAACTAAAGCAGATAATTACTATAAGTTTATGTGGATTAGCTTAATGATATAATGGTGGATTCAAGAGCAAGAATTCACAGATCAATTCTCAGCTGAACATATTGTGACTATTACTGTTAAAAAAAAATCAAGTCAGATGTCACATGACCTAATTTAATAAGCTTGTATTTACAAATGTTATATATAGAGCTCACAAAACAAGCTCCCAACAAGCTTTGTAGATTATTTCCAACCTCAGACCAGTTTCTGCTACTGGCATCCTCAGTGAGGTGCTAGGATATTCAATCATTAGAATAAAAATGACAGCTTATTAAATTAGGTCATGTGACATCTGGCTTGATTTTTTTTTGTGATTTTATTTTTGCTATGATGGCTTTGTCGATTTTATATTGCTAAAGCTATTAATATATGGTGTATCTGACCTTAGTTCAGTCCCATATGGCTGTTTAAGTTAGATAGCTGGATTGGAAGACATATAAATGTCTGAAAATTTCAGATTTTCTATTTAATAGTTATACATTAGATAAAGTGCTGGGCTTGTTCTGGTCTGTTTATTCTAGTGATTGAATATTCTAGCATCTCACTGAGGATGCCAGTAGTAGAAAATGGTCTGAGGTTGGGGATATTCTACAAAGCTTGTTGGGAGCTTGTTTCATTAGCTCTATATTTAATATCTTGTGACTACTATAGCATAAAATTATATTAGTTGTTTTTTCTATTCAATAGTGCTACAAATTCAATGGATATATATCCCTAATTTGCATATTAACGTACTGCAAACAGTTTATTTACACTATAATTTTTAAAAAGTGTCAGAAAAGTAATTAACTAAAAATCTAAATAATGAAAAGTACATATTAAAATACTGCACTTTAGATAGTAATTACAAACTGAACTGACTATTATAATAATATACAATTTATTCTTAAAAAAAACTGATATCTTCTTTGGTAAATAAAAGGTGAAAAGTAGATGTAGGCTTTTACAATAAATAATAGTTACATTTAAGTTTGCTGATATTTATATATTTTTGTCAATATTGGAAACTATATTGTTAATACTGACCATTGCTAATAACTATCCTTATTTTCATAATTCATTCTATATTATTTTTATTCTTTTTCCATTTAAGTTTATATCAGCAATAGCTAATTTATTTCACACTCATGAATTTCATCATACTGAATACTCCACTATTTTATTATTTTTATCTCATTTATTTCTCTCCTCATAAAATGTTATAAAATATTTTGTTATTTCAAATTATTAACAACACTAAAAGCATTTTACATAGTTCAAGTGTTTCTCCAATTGTTAAACTCCATCTTATCATGCCTCCCTCCTTTTGTGTGTGTGTGTGAATAAGAAAATATATTTAGTTCTTATAATAGCTTTTTCTAGCAACTATGTGATGAATTATAGCATCTTTTTACTGATGAATTTGCCAAAAAACTATCAGAATTAGTAGCAACTTTCTCCATACATTAATGTCACTCAATACAAGCCATAGTAATCAGTGGATGCTAGGTCTGTGCATCAAAATCTTTATCTAGTGCACACTCATCAAATATCCCTAGACTTGTTTCAAGCTTGAGGCTTTCATCAGTGAGGAAACTTGAACATGAGAGCACTGCACCTAGATCTTTGGATGTAATGCAACACCCCAGCAGCCACCTAATGTGATATTTTAGCGGTTTAAAAATTGTAAGCAATTATTATGTATTCTCCCTTATTATTTTATATCTTCACAGCCTCTAAAATTAACTTTCTGTACATTTAACATTTTCTTTACTATCTAATTGTCACTCATATCTATTTTTTTAAACTCTATTTTTTACATAATTATTCGAAATGATCTACACTCTTCCCCTACTGCTATATTCTATATTCAAAGCTTCTTTATTAAAAAATACAACTTGTAATGTTTTTTTATAAATTTTAGATTTTTTTTTACTTCCGATAACCTATCAGCATCATTATTGTCCACCAATAGTTTATTAATTAATCTTCATTCTTTTTTTATAATTATCCATTTTAGCCAACTTTCTTTTAATTAAATAATTTTTAAAATTAATCTCAATTTCACTTTCTTAAATTTTGCAGCCTATACATGTTCTCTACACGCTTTCTTTCTTTCTTTTATAATTTCGATAATAAGTAAATTTTCTATTACAAATTTGTCACTTTTTTCGACGTCAGTACACTAATTTCTAAAACCACACCCATCAAAACCGTAATATTTTAATTCAAAGCCATACTTTATTAATTCAATTTATTTTTATCAGTAATATTCCATCCACATTCTAATTTACCATTGCAATATTCATTATTTTTCATGACAATCATGTAGATCTCTTTTATTTTATTTTTTTTTTAAAAAAGGGAGTAATATTATATGTTTTTTGTTTTTGACAAAATTTGAATTTTCTTTATTTCACGCATTCTCTTTTTATCTTCTAATACATATATAAATAATGTTATTTCTGGTTATGAACATTTGTAAATTCCCTATAACTGAATTTAGTTTCTATAAACAAATAAAAAAACAAAAAAAGAAAATTAGCCATTTTACTATCATGCTCATCGATTTCTGTAAAATGATCATTCACATTCCTTGCAAACATTATTTTCTCTTCCTTATCATTGAACAGTCGATATTAAATTTTGCTAATGCGGCAGTACTGGCACCTTACGGCAATTACAAGAATTACTTTTCTAACGTTAAATTCTTAATACAGTAATTTTATCTGCTTTACACAGCAATATAATATTCCAAGAAAAATGTGCTAAAAAAAATTAAAGTATTAAATTTGTAACTGAATTACTCTTACAATTTTTATTGTTATATTTCTGAATGTTACATACAACTGGTACTATGTATAAGCATATAGACATATGGATGGGTGGTCATGAATACATAAGTAAATGATTTTAATATAAATATACAAAATATGATTTATATCGATGAATATAAGAGTGTTATATTTAGATAGTTACTATCTATTCAGTTATTAGGCACAATAATAATAAAAATATAACAATAATACTATATTAAAATTTAATGTATAATGCATAGAAGTTAAAGAATAAAAATTTGAGATTAAAAATGAGCAAACATTATTATTAAAAATAGGGAATAAATTAAATGTTGTGACTAGTCAATAATAGTTGTAATGTACTAATATTCAAATACATCTCCTAAATCTAAAGTTAGTAGAAATATAATAAATTATTTATTTAAATATTTAAACGAACAGGAATTTTGTTTTTAACTTGCAAATTAGGGATTATTTTATAATTAGAGAAATATATTTATAATATATTTTTTAAATTGTAGACTATCATGTAATGCACGTTACATGTATACAAGAGTGAATCAAAATTATCTGTACTCTGGCTGTAGAATTTATTTTAACCAACTTAATGAAAAGACAAATATATTATTTTTCAACATAATCTCCATGCTTTTCAACACTTTGTTCATTTGTCAACAAGCTTTCATATTCCCTCACTAAAAATATTTTAGGCTGAGCTACAAATCACAAATGCACTGTCATCTTCACATCTTCTTCAGATGTGAATCTTCAGTAATGAAGCTATGTCTCATCACCAGTAATGATTTTTTTAAAAAAATCTTCCCTTTTTCTTACAAAATCAGTTCAAATTTTGTTTGCAACTGCCCAAATTCTTCTGTTTGTGTTCTTCTGTGAGTTATTTCAATATCCATCTTGCATAAACTTTTCAAAACCCAAGTTTATGTCAATCATGTGAATGAGCATCCACCTACTTCTGCACAGATGACACTTATTGTGACCTTCCTCAAACTTCTCTATTCTTTCATACACAATTCTTCATGACAAAATACTTTCTTCTAATACAGTGAACAAAATTTCCATGAATCAGCATCAAACAGACCCTCAAGTCATTTAATAAATGAATCACTATATACTGCTCTTCTTCGATGCAAATCTCAAGTAGGGCAACCATTGTTTTTTGCAATATAGTCACATTTGATCTGCTGTAACACATCCAAAACTATACAGCAATAACTGAGAAGATAGGAAAACTGTTGATAAGACAGCAGCACCACCAACAGAAGTTTAATAAAACAAGTGCAGATAATTTTTGACCTATCCTTGTATGTTGTAATAACTATTTTATGGGATTCAAAATGGGCACATAAATATTATTGGCTAGAACAGTTGTGGTAACATAACAAATTTCAAGTTAAAATATTAATGTTAAGAATTTAAATATCCGGGAATTAGGCATGCACTACATAAAACTTCATTTAAAATAAATTCTACATTTTTATTTTACAAAATAACTTTGCTTTTTTAAAAAAAAGTTTTAAAATTTAGTTTTAAAACATTTTTTTAAAAACTCTTTTGTTTTTAAAATGGCTGGTCAAGCGTTGGTAGCCTAGTGGTTAGCATAGCTGCCTTCCAAGCAGCTGACTCAGATTCGTTTCTCGGGCAACACATTTGACACATGAAAAAAAATGACTAGGGGCAGAGGGAGATAATCCTTTAGCAATAGCATTTTTAATTACTGAAAAATTTTAATTATCTGAATATTCTAAATTTTTTGATTGTTAAAGGAAACTAGAATGCCACATGACAAAAGGTATAAAAAAATGTTATTGCAAATAGAGAAATTTGAACTTAGAATTTTCGGTCTATATTCATTCTCCACTCCATCTCAAATAACCAATACACATGACCACATACATATAAAAAAGATAAATGATCCCCCAATATATGTATTTCATGCAGAACCAGCACTCATCAGTTGGGTTAGATCATAATCTGCTATACATATATACAATCAGTGCTTGGCTCATATTAAGATAGTGATTCCTTGAACCTTAATGGAGAAGCTTCTTCTCACCCTTCCAACAATTCAAACATCCATTTCTTTGAAAAATCAATGATGGAATACTCAAAGCCCTTGGTGGATTTGATATTGCAGTCACACACACCCTCATATTATCTAACCTCTCATATTATGGGCTGTATTTATACTACAATGTAACCTATTTCCAATGGTGATGTGTAATTAATCTTATTCATTCAGTATACTGAATGTTTACTATAATAAATAGAGGGATTTGAACTTAGGATTTTCAGTATATATTCATCAATCCACTCCATCTCAAACACACATGACCACATAAATTATTCTTCTGGCTTTCTTGCTCATTTTTACTGCTGCATATTATTACCTAATGACCATTGGAGGTAAAAAAAAAATCAGTTGATTTTAAGTGTTAGATCCATTCATCTATAGTGATAATCATGTCTAACTAACAACTATTTTTAAAATCTCTTGACCTTATCTGTAGCTATTCTAAAATGATGCTCTAAAAAGTGTATTTGGTTTTAAATAATGACAATTTTATGAAATTTAAGTCTCGATGAAATGGTCTAGATGTTACCTCTGTGTTGAAAGAAGTTTGCATGAAGAAATACGCAGAAATTATACAAGTCTGAAATAAATTTCCATGAGTATATAAATGGTTACAGCCATACATTAACCAACCACTATTCTCAGCTAGCAATACATATTACTGAAACACAGGGGAAAAATTTATGCAATTGCACTGATTAGAAGCTAAAATCTAGCTGCACTTTATAAGAAATATTAGTAGAATCAGCTACAACTTAAGATGAATCTAAAGAAACATGAACTGTATTTTTATAGAACAAAGTTGATTGACTATAAGAAAATAATTAAAGAATTTTATTTAATGTTATTTAAAATTTGTATATCCATGTAGTATTCGATTTAAATATTTTTTAGAATTCAAAGATCTTAATATTTAAAATTCTGTACGAAATTTAAAGAAAATAATATCCGAAAAGAATTCTTTACTATAGTTGGATAGAAAAAGAATAATTCAATAACTTTTTTAAAATTTATTTTGCTTAATTGTCTTAGATAAAGATATATGCAGCAAATTTAATTTTAGAATTAATTTAGAATAAATAATAAAAGAGCTTTCTTAAATATATATTAGAAACTTAAAATGCTAAATTAGTTCTTTTAAAAGAGTCACAAAATACAATTGATAAATCAGAGTGTATATTTTTATATGAATAATGGAAAGAAAAATTTAAAATGATAAAGTTATTTTACAAATTAATCGAAGTTTAAACCAATTGACAAATAGATCTATATTAGTGAAGATTGTTATTTAATATAATACAGTGTATTTTAAATATATGGGTTGGAGCCTATTTAAAACATGATAAATCAATATGCATGAATTGTAAGATAGAAATTTAGAGTCTACAATAGGGAATTTAGTGGGTTTTTTTTTCATTTTCTCTCAATATGTGTTTATGGTTTTAAGAAAGTATCTCTTTTATTAATTGTATATCATATCATTCCCTGGGCCAAGATCATCAAATAGCCTATAATTCCTTGAGGGTTACTTATAATATAAATCTCCAAAGTCTAACCATTAGTGTGCTATGATTTAAGAAATTGTGGATATTCTGCATATTTACCTGTTACCCTATAGATATATGTAAAGTTAATAAGTTGATTGTCATGCCTTTTAATGAATAGGAAATAAATAAAAACAAAATAATTTGTACACGGAACTATCAGATCTATAGATATAAGATATCTATCATTCTACTACTAGATGTCCAAAGAAAACCTGCTTTTGCTAAAATTAATCCTGAATTTAAATATGTTTAATGTATTATTTTTCAGAATATTAAACCTGTTATAATTATTCCACAGTGTTTATAATTGCTTTTAGAACTTAGTTTATAAAATATTTCATTACTTAGAAAATATCTTTCATTTATTGATTATAAACAAAGTAAGTGCTGGATTTCTTTTCTTAAATGAATTCTCTTTGTTAAGTAACTTCAAAATGTAAGTTGTTTTATATCATTAATAAAAACAGACACTTATCTTAGAAGTGATATCAAATTTTAGCCATATATAAATTGGTTTCATTTAAAATCAAATATTATAGGATCAGATAAGATCTTGATAGTGTATGCTAATTACAGCTATGAAAGGGACAGGTAACATAATACCTTCTAGCAAACTAATCAATTGTTACTAGTGTCATTAAAGTGATCTAGAAGGGATTTGAACCCTATTCCTTGAGTTCCAGGTTCCACCTCAAACCTTGTGGGATGGATTTAATGAACCAGATGTGTAAACTAAAAACTATGATTATATCAACTCCTACCCATTGGCAAAATAGTAATTGTATCCCTGAAGTTGGAATCTAGTTCAATTATTTATTTTGTTGTTTGTATTCTCATGATTGTTAATATATGTATAAACAATAAGTTGTAATGTTGGGAACATTTAAATTAGCCATGCAGCTTAGTTAAGGATATATCTACTAAGCATATTAATATAAGCTAACTTTTGATTATAACTTAAGTTTTATAACTGCCACTGCCAGAATAAAATTAAAAGAAGTTGAAGACAATTTATCACAAACTAGAGAAACTTGATAAAGATATTTCATATTAGTTTGCCAAATTATTTGACTAATATTTACTACTGTTTAAAGTAAAACTGTTAAAATTGTATATTGGCATCTTTAATTTATTTTAGCAACCAAAAAAAAAAAAAAAATCAACTGTCTTAAGCACTTTTATTATAATATATTTATGTACACATTCAGAATCTCCATTATTATAATTTAATTCCTTAACATTATCATTAGCAGCCACTCAAAATAAATATGGTGGTCATTCTAATTTCATAAAAAAACAAATGAGAGATTTATGATTATAGTAAAACAAAAACCCATATAATATGTGCATATTTAATATTTGTAGCCATTAACCTTGAGAGGGGAAATCTATGAGCAATTCTTTTCACCCTACTCTAGGCTATCTAGCAGCCAGGCTCAAAAATGTCATAAGCATTATTGATATAAAAAATATCTAAGGGTTTGAACTCAAGCCAATTCATTTGTATCAGTATGTAGATCTGACTCCAGGGTAATAATTATATATTTTGGTGACCACTGTTTTATGTTAATATATTTTGCCTAGGACAGTTAATACAAAAAAAAAAAACTTTGCATGATTTTTTTTATTTAATCGTATGCTTCCGTAAGCAATTCTTTTCATCTTATTTCAGAAACATGTATAGTAAACCTTAGTAATTAATAAAAACAAGATGGTAATAATATATCTTCTTATCTAATATACAGTATATCATATATTCATTTATTATTCTGTTTATCATAATTATTATCATCTTCACTAACTTAGAATTATTATTCTTCCAGTTTAATAATTTCCAACTTTTCTATCTATATTTTATTTCTACAAAACATGCAATTTCTCATTCAAAATTAATGAGATTCTCTTTTAAAGATGTTCCCAACTCTTTTACTTCTGCGATTAGCATTAAAGCTAAATAGAAAAATATACTAATCCAAAGGTTTCATCATCAATGTCTCTTACAGCTATTTAGTTTAGAAATCATGTCTTATAAATCCTTATAAACTCTTAACATTATAAGTTCAACTGTTTGATTCCTCAATTTCACAATGGCCTCATCTCCAATTATTAATTTTATTTTATTCATATCTACTTTTATAGGACTTTCGATTCTGTGTTTATCTTTCATAAATTTTCCCCTCTCTCTCTCCAAATTTAATACATGATTATTAGGAATGAAGGACTTAAGATTTGATTCTTGATTGGGTCATCAAACCCACATTCCACATTAAAAATTATAAAATATATTATTTTCCAATAACATAAATATATCTAAAATAAAATAAAAACAAAATATTAGTCAGAACCCTAAAAATTTACTTGGAATAACAATATCACAACTGAAATTAAAATCACAAACCAAACATTTTTTTATAGATAAGGAGAAAAAACAAATCAACAAAAATAATAAAGCCAAAAAAAATTTCGCTTTGCATCTATTAAAATAAAAAATAGTTTATTTTGTAATTTCAATAACTGAAAACTTTTTATATGATAAACTCTAACATTAATAATTGTAAGGATTTACATTGAAACATAAAATAAAAAATAGATACAGTTTTAAAAGTATTCAATGTAATTATATAATCATAGTTACTATGTAGATATCTATCTTAGTAAAACCTTATAGAGAAAAATTTAACTGAAATTATTTACTACATGGTTATATAATGGCCTTGTAAATAATTGTAACAAAAAGCTAAGACAGGCAAATAAAAAAAAAGATCATATAAATAAAATGTCAAATAGTAATCTAAAGATCTTATACGATAAATAGATAGTCTTGCTACAACACAAAGTTCAAAAATACTTACAAGACTTTATTACTAACTTTTTTAGGTGTGTTTCAAAGAAGTTTGACCAAAAATCTGTCTGCAGTTAATTGGACATATATTAATTAAGAATCCATGTGTATTAGAAGGCAAAAAAATAAAATAAAATAGATATTGTAAATGAAAATGAAATCTTTAATAATGAATAAAATTTATAAATGATAGTATAAAATAATATAGGGCTCATCATGCTAGACAACTAATATCATGAATGGAACTGACTATCAGTAAATGCCCTCAGATGAGGTAATCTCAAATGTACTGAAAATATTATAACTTAGCAGTGCTAGATGGCCTGTAAACTAAATGCATTATTTATTTGGAAACTACCGGGAATAAATATAATTATGAACCAAATAGTTTTCTCCACTTATATATTACATATCTGGACTAACTAAATATGTTGAGTAAAAGGTCATATTCAAGCAATTTAAAATATAATGAGTAAATAAATAAATTGATCAGAAATGGTTTTATAGTAGTTCATATCTATATGTACAATGAGTTCATAAATTTATAAAGAGCACCAATGAATCCATATGCATGCTCTTGACTGACAAAGGAAATACAATTTATTAACTATTTTATTAGATAGTGAAATATCACCTGGAATATAGTATAGTGTAAGATAAAATATTTATATAATATTTCATCCAGTGACAAATCAAAACATCTCCTGCTAATAACAACAACATAAATTTATCAAAATAAACATCAATTTATATGTGGTTGTTAGAATAAATAGTTTATAAAAGCAATTAATGTCCTATAATGTGCATTTATAACTCACTTATAATTCACCCTCACTATAATATAATTAAATGTATTATGTGTTTTATAATTAAAATTACCAATACATATAGTCAAAAAAGAGTTAATTATAAATTGCTTTTATACAAGAAAAAATAAAATATACAGATGAATTTTAATATTATTATATATATAACAATTAAATAATATCTTGTAAAATTATTTATAATTTTAAATTAATTTATACAAATATTATTTATGTTTTAATTGACCTTTAGCTTGTTACTTGATTAATATTTTTTTAATTATTTAAATTATCAGATGACAAAACAGACTGCATTGTAATTAACACTTTTAAAAGATTTTATAAACATTTATAAATGTTATCATATAATTTCAACTATTGTTAATAAAATATTTTCTCTAAGCATTTGTTAATATTATTACACATGAAATTTCACTTTAATTTTCTAATATTGCAGCATTTCCTTTGGCATCTTCAGGCTAGCACACATATATGTAAATTTCCATGACCTTTTAATTCTTAAATATTGTCAAGTTATTTTCCTTTGTTGAATTTACAATGTAAACAGATTTTGCAATCTTAAATTTAATGGAGGTCAGCATAGTGTTTTGTTGTTAATCATTCCATTTAAATCATAATCATCAAATGAAGGGGGCATCATGCCCTTTTCTTTTGTAGGTTTTTTACTCACAATCCATTTTGTTTACTACTAATCCAAAACTTATTTAAAAGATGAGGTAATGTTAAAATTATAAAACTTTTAAAGGAAAAAAAGTATGTGCTATCCCTGCTAAAAAAACATTTCTGTTCCTATAGTAACATAAACAAAACACTGGTTTCTGTCATGTGATTTTTTTCTTCTAATTTTAATAAAGCATTGTTGTCATTGATAATTTAAACAAAACTTTTATGTTTAATTTTAATAAATAAATGACTCATTTAGCCTACATTTATCTAAAACAAACACATTTTTATTAAACATTTCACCTTAAATTTTTCTCTTTATTTAGTAATTTATAAACCATAAAAAATGACAAAATGAAGATGTGTGTGTATACCACAACATATAAATAATAGTTATAGGAAAAATATTAGAAATTATTATAAAAAGATAAATTAATACATATTTGTTATCACAGAATCATGAAACAACAATTTATTACAGAAATTAATTGTAGACTACTAGCCATAAAAACATCATAAGATAGGTTTTGAAATCAAGAATTTCAGAATTGAGTTTAAAAAATCAGAAAGTCATGTCATTTTCATCAATAAGGCATGATTTTATCTAATTCTGTATCTGATAATAACATAGTCACATAATTAACTCAGCTCTACCAGTTGTCTTGCATAATTGACATCATTTATACTATCAGATTATCTCTTGCAGACATTATTACCACATTAGCAGCTTGATGGTACTTGAACAGATTCTACACTCCTAGTTATTGTTTTCTATATAAGGTAAACATGTGATCATTTTCAGTCAGATAATACAAATACACATCACTACCATGCCAAGTAATATTCACGAAAAATCGAAATATATACCAATCTGCTTAACCTTTGGATTATGAATATGATTAGATGATGTTTACAAGTTCCTCCTTTTTGAAAACCTTACAAAACCTCATATTTATGCAGATAAGTAGTAAGTTATGTCATTAATAATCTTTATTACTTCATTCTACATATGCATTGCATATTATAAAGGTCATATAAGGGACTGATTACTATAAAATTTTACTTATTTGATTTATGAATTAAATATTGTTTTCATAAGCTGTTCTGTGTATAATCATTTTCACATTATTTGCATCATTCATTTTTTTCTATATTAAGTAGTGTTTATGTTGCACTGTAAATTATTAAAGATTACAAATTACTACTACCTGTAGGAAGTCTTTTCTAAAAATGATGTAGTATAACTGGAACCTATACTATCAATATCTGAAATATAAATCACAAAATTATAAATATATTATTAATATTTAAGATTATATATTTTATACATAATTATTATTTCAATCTTGAATAAATAAGACAGATATAAAAATTTGGTTGTCGTCGATGAGCAACCAGATATCACTGGATGGCGCAGTTATCACGCTTAAACTATAAAATATGATCATTCCCAGGCCGTTAATTATAATCATTTTGATGTGTTTTTTGTAATGCGAAAATAAAAACAAAAGAAAATCATCTTTTTTAAATATTATTTAATTTTAAATATTATTTTTTATTAACATATACAAATTAAATGATAATAATAAATGTAAAATAAAATAAACAAATTACAATTTGATTCGTTTTTTTTAGTTTTCTTTTTATTAGCAAAATCAATTTTCTATTGGAGATTTTTTTACTGGAGTTACGGCTTTTTTTTTTTGTTGTTTACCACTATTTTTTATTTCAAATCGAATGACAACTAAAAGTAAAAGTTGTTACGGTTAGGTTTAGGGTTAGTTTTAGAGTTAGTTTAGGGTTAGTTTTAGGGTTAGTTTAGGGTTAGTTTTAGGGTTAGGTTTATGGTTAGTGTTCTGTTATTTGTAATGCTAAAATAAAAAATATCAAAATCGTATTTTTATAAATATTTTTTTTTACTAACATCTATAAAATAAATGATAACAATAAACGTAAACTATATTCAACAAAGTATAACAGTAGTCGGAGAAAAGAAAGAAACTAAAACTTTTTTAATTAATGACAAATATATATATAAAATGTTTATAATATATGCTTTTTATGACATTTAAAAAAACAGTGTACAATTCTACTTTTCTTACTGGATATTTTTGTGTTAACGCTCTTTTTTATTTCAAAAATATACACACGGTACAGTCTCGTGGAAATGTTACGAACAGTACGTTACTTGACGCGTTACCTAATTCCAATTCACTTTATACGTATATCTCGTCAACATTTACTACTTAAAACTTCAATACACTATGGTGTAAAAAGTTTGTTAATTATTACTTTACAAAATCTGAACATTTCAATACTTTAAAATAAAAAAAAATCCAATGAAAGTAACATTTCCATCCAATTCAAAAAAACACACCCTCTCCCCAAGCCGTAATCATTTTATAAACTGTGCGAATTGGGAAAATGTATTTGTTGCGTAAACATACATGCTGTACTGCGATGCGACATAGCAGCTTGCAATCTGTAGTACAACAAAAAAGTTGTATTATAGAAAATGTGGGTTCGAACGTGTCGGCCGCAGAAATGGCATTTTTATGTGTTTTAGCGTGAAAACAGCGCCATCCAGTGGGATATGGTGGCTCATCGACGACAACCAAAAATTTAAATATTTTAAATACAGATAAATCATCATTAATATAAACACTACTAAATATTCTATATTTTTAAAGTATATATATTATTAATACAATAAATTTATACAAGATATAAAAAGCATATTTGAATATAAACAAACTATAGATAATAAAATTAATGTACATTTAAATTTTCTGCAGAATTTGGTTTTGTAATGAGAGGGAGACAAGTTTATTGTTAAAATTATAAAAATTTACAACTCTAAAAAGCCACAAAACTGGAAATTTGAGAATAATTGTATTTTATCTGGGTACTAATATAATTGGCTATCTACATTTGAATTTTTTTTTAATAGAATCTTTAAACACTGTTTTAAACACTGGAATAAGTTAAGCAAGAAATTATAGACTTCTTTCCAAAAGTGGTGATTTACCTTAGTAGTAATAATATTATCACTAAATTTATAAATTCATTGTTTAATCTAAAATCTCATAATATTAGTTTTCATTGACAACAGATCTTTTGTTTTTTGGAAATAATTTCTCATTTCAATTTCTTATATGGTTTAAAGAAGAGGAAAAGTGGTTGAATGGGAGAGAGAGATTGTGTGTATGGGGGGCAGGACAAAAATAAATGTCATTTACAAAATTAAAAAAAAAATATTTGGAATTTTGGATTATTCTTTTATTTTATACTTTAAAAAGTAAGGGAGGCGGAGGCAGAACTAGCCATTATATTATGACTAAATTTATAAATTCGCTGTGTAATTTACTTTTTATTGACAGATGTTTTTTTTTTTTGGCTAACAATTTTTTTTTTTAGTGAACTTTTATTTTTCTTTGTAATTCCTAATTGGATTTAAAAGGGGGGGGTGTGTGAAGAAAATTAGTAAATTCTATGTGTAATCTAAAACTTCCTTACTCTTGTTTTCATTGATAGGCTTTTTGTATTATTTATTTATTTTTTTGCTAATTTTCATTTATCGTTTCAATTTCTTATTGAGTTTTGAAAAAAGGGGAGAGGGGTCTGGAATTTGGATTTTTTTTTTGTCTTAAAAAAATTTACATTTTCATTTGTAAAATCTAGATTAGTAATGAATTAATTTTTTTTAAAAAAATAAAACATTTTTCCAACTGTGCATTCCAATAAATAATTAATTTTTTAGAAATTAATTTATAAAAAAAATTTTTTTTTCATTTTTATAATAAGAAATTTTTTTTTCTTGCCATGGTGTTTATTTAAATTTTATTATTATTTACTTTTTTTTTAAAAAAAAGTATAATCTAAATCAAGATTTTTATAAATTTATTATGGTTTAAAAGCCAGATAGTTTGTTTTTATTTGTAGAATTTGATTGGCTTTGTATTGATAGCTAAGAATGAGTTTTCATCAAAGTCAAAAAAGATATTCACCAGCCCCCTCCCCCCTCATTTTTTAAAAAACTAAAAAGAAAGAAGAAATTTACAAATTTTTAAAGACAACATATGTCCTAAGTTGTTTGAATTAGGTAATAGGCACAGTTCCTCCATTTTTAAAAAGCTAATAAGAAAAAAAATACCCATTTTTAAAATTATCCAAATTTCAAAAACAAATCTGTCAATAAAAAGAAGTTTGAAATAGGTAAGATATGCAATTCACACTTCCCCTTTCCCTCCTCATTTTTTAAAAAGCCTATAAGAAAGAATAAGTTTAAAAAAATTTAAAAGACAAAATCATATTCAAAATCAAATCTGTCCATTACAAATCAGAAATAGATAGTTGAATTAGGAATAGTACAGATACCATTCACTCCCCACTCTCTTCTCACTGTTTAATTAAAAAAGCCAAAAAAAAAAATTATACAAATTTTTAAAGACAGAATAATGTCCAAAAAGAAATCTCATTTACAAATCAAAACAAGAACTTGGAAATTTTTAGGCAATCAATTAAGCCAATATAAGGTATATAATGATAAGTATTCCAAAGAAAACTTCAACTGACCTTTTTTAAAAATTGAAGAAAAAAAAGCAAACACTACTAAAAGCCCCTCCCCCCCCCCAAGAAACTTGTCAATGAAAACTGATACTAACAGATTTTAGTTTATACATTGAATTTATAAATTAAGATGTAGATACTATTACTATAATAAATCACCATTTTTCTAAAGGAATCTTCAAATGATCATCCAAATATTGTTTTATGACATCAAATAAAAAATGGAAATGTAAATGGCTGATTAGATTAGTACTGTCTATCTGTTTTACTATGGCTCTTTATATATATCAACATTAAAAAAAATACTACTATAATAATATATTTGGAATTATTAGTAGTACGTTAATTTATCCAGTAATCATTTGGTATAGGTGCTCTGGAACTTTTTTGGATACTCAGTTTCTTGAACACTACTGAAGATAAAAGTGGTAAATTTGATGAGTATTTTTTAAAAAAGACATTGTTTTGCAAAATTTGGTTAAACAACAGTCAGAAAAAATAATGATTACCCCTGCTAATATCTTAAAAGTATGCAATATTATTTGTCTATTAAAATTTCCTAAAGTTTTTTTAAACAGGTTATAGTATCATATTGAAAACACATTCACAAAATGATTATTTTGAATTCATTTTTTTGCAAAGAAAGTGCACTCAATGCCCATTACCTACCTTTCTTTAGATTTCTTTGTAGACACATTTGTCACTATAAAACTGTCAATAGGTTTTTGCCATTTATCCAATGTAGCATGTTTCAATTGAACACACACCAAAATTTATTATTTTCACTTCATTTTGGTCAACAAAGATATTGATCATTTTATTTATTCTAATCTCAAAAAAAAAACCCCCACCACATATCAATTTTCGATATTTGATATCTGTGTAAGCATGCAAACAATCTAGCACATGCCTGATATAAAAACAGTGCTACTTTAAAAAGAAAACTTATACAAACAGAACAAATCTGATAAATGCTTAACTAAATTAAAAGATAGCAGTGATAAATCTTTAAATTATATAAACAACAAAATCTAGTGTGACATGAAAGCCGGAATAAATCCCCCCCCCCCTCAAAAAAAAAGCAAGCACTATCCCTTATTCTGCTATGTATGTTCAACTAAACAAAAAAATAAACTGTTATTTGTTCATTAAAATTGTCTCAAGTGGTTAGGTGTCTATTTTTTCTTTCTGCTTGTTTTTTTTTTTTTTAAGTGTTTCTGCTTGTTGTTTAACCATAATCGATAAAACAACGTCTTCCTTCTCAAATGTGCATCAAATTTATAGCTTAGTATCTTCAGAAGTGTTTGCAGACTGTTTGGCTTCACCAAGTATCTAAAGATAGTCTCAGAGCACTAATTAAATGATTACCAATTTATCACATTAAAAACTGTACTATGGGAAGTAACAGTTGAATGAGGTTTAGTACAATAAATTCCATTTTAGATAGACAATTAATTTTTAATAAAAAAAATTTAATTAAAATGAAATGGAAATGAATAAAAAAATATTAAAATTGAATTATTTACTATTAAAAAAAAGTATTTTAACACAGTAATTTCATTTGTGTCTTTTTCCCCATTTAAATCTGAATACTGTTTTATAAAAATTGCCAAAAAATTAATATTTAATTCATAATTATAACAAAAGAAATATTTATATAATGTTTAATATCTGAAAATCATCTTATGAACATTTCGCATTCGATCTATTTTATTTTTAAATAAAACGTAGTCATAAGGGGGGGGGGGAGAGAATAATTTCAAAATAGGAATCTAATTTGAAAAATAATTCTTTTTTCCACTCGAAGTTATTGCATTACTAATATTAAATTAAAAAAAAAAAAATTAAATGTCAGTAAATTAGCATTAATTTTGAATTTTTATATTAATTTACGTATGTATGTTTGGGTGTATTGATATTAAAATATTAGCAGTTTCATAGAATAGTACTAGCTAGAATAAATAAATAACTTAGACAAGATGGTTAGTTAAGACATAATATGAGAATTGGAGATGTGAAATCATATAATAATAAAAATTTCAAACAATAATGTGGCACTTTTGTAATTATGCCAAAAGTCATATAAATTATAGACTCAATAATAATTCATGTCAGTATTAATTATAATGCATCAATTAAACAGTAATAAATGAATTAAGTTAATAAATTATGAAAAAAAAAAGGTTCTTGGAAAGGATTATTCAGTAGTTGCTTAAGACATAACTTATTTCTGATCTAATACCCATAACTGTTTATATATTTTTATTGGAAGCTGAAATATATGTTTTTTATAAATATGTAATACCAGAAAATCAATAGAACTTTAATATTGCTGATATTTTATAATAGTATAATGCTAAAAAAAATTAAGCTATAAATATAAAAAATGTATAGATTCAATTTAAATAATTTTGAAAAATGTATAATGTATTAAATAAAACCCTGTAAATTTTTGATAAATTTTTTAATTAAGAAAACTAATAATTTAAACATTAGAATTAAGAAATATTAAATTGTTTTTTGATAACAATAGAGGAAATTTTTTTAAACAGATGACAGAAAAACCCAACAAGATTTTGAAATTCACAAGCATTAAACAAAAAAGTTATTGCATAGACTGGAGAAAGATGCATATAACATTAGAAAATTAATATTTGATTATCCTATTCTAAATTGCCAGCTCAAGAGATCAAGAAGGAAAGTCATGCAAACATAGAAAATGTCCAAGTAAAATGTAGTTTTTACTTGCCATTATGTTTAATATCCTCTCCAAGTCTTAAGCATTTAATATGATATGTTAATTAAACTTATTTTGTGTTATTTGTTTATTTAACTGCAACTCAGCTGATATACTTTTATTCTATGGAATACGCAGCAGATGACTCCAGTTGACAGTTGACCTGAAGTACAGTGGATGGCTGCAGACTACAGACAAGTTATTAATGCAACTAAGAGAACCTGTAAATTAATAAAAGTTTGCCATGGGTGTTTAATGCGTCATTATTATAATTGAAAGAACTACGATGTTTGTATATAAATTAAACACCTAAAATGGCATTTCACAATAATGTTAAGGAATTTAACATTAATGATACTACAAATTGCCATTTATATGTAGTACACATAGAGAAATATATTCTTATTAATAAGATAAAGGATGACAACCTAAATGTAGTGACACTGTTGTGTCTGGTGGGCAAAGATGTTCTGCAAATAGCAGAAAGATTTTGTGAACCAAAGCTCCCAGAAGTAACATATCTCAAGCTTAAAGAAAAATTAAGAGTATACTTTAAACAGGTGACATCTAAATGGGTGTCAAATCTACATTTTAGAAATAGAATACCAGCACTGACTTAGAAGTTTCAACATTTTAATACAGCACTATGGAAATTAGTGAAAGCATTGAAAATTTAGTGTTGAACTGGATGACATATTCCTTGGTCAGTGCCAATGGAGGATAACTGACAATAAATTATGTCAATTTCTTTTCAGTGAATAGCCTTGACATATAAGCAAGCAATGCCATGGAATTTCAAAATAACAGAGATATAACAACATATAAAATGATGGTAAATAAAGCTGATATTAAGACCATGAGCTGTTGAAGCCTTACAAAACCTTTTATATGCTATTGTTGTGGTGAGAAAGGACATGTAAAAAGGCCTGTAAATTTAAAAAATGCTAAATGCAACATAAGAGGGAAAACTGATAATTTACAATGTGTCTCTCATACAAAAAATAAAGTTTAAAAAAGGGGTAAGTGAATTTCAAATCAAAAAGAAGACGAGTCAAGAGTAAAATTGAAGTAAAAACAATAAACAGTGTAGATAATAATAATTTTTGTTTAAATATACAAATTTTCAAAAAAAAAAAAAACAATATGAAATTGACAGTATGGCAGAGTTGTCCTTAATTTCAATAAAAGATTGAACAAAATTAATAAAAGTCAAAAAAGAACACGACTATGAAAAAAGTGGAGTTTATAGCCATTGATGTACATGAAAATGGAATTGATTTATGAGGTAAAGTAATGATACTGGTTAAAGTGAAGGTTAAAAGAGCTGCCATTGTATATTGTGAAAAGAGACATAACTCCCATTCTAAGAAATAATTAGTTACAGTTGCTATGAATTTGAATAAAGAGAAAGAATACAGATGATTAACAATGGTATTGCAAATCATGGGGCTGAATCTGGACTGATAAAAGATATAGCAGCAACAAAAGACTAGAAAATAAGATGTAAAATTTCTTATTATCAAGTAATGCGTATACATAATATATACATTACGGAAGATGTTTACATTAAGAGACTCCTCAAGGATTAAAATTTAGTTTCATTTAGCAATATATATATATATATATTGTAACTGGTTGGGTTACATGTTTACAACAACATAGTTGTGTATGTATCCACACACATACATATATATAAAGTAAAGGAAAAGTAGAAATAAACAGACAAAAATTTTGTAAATATTTTTCTCCATTTCCTAGAATAAAATCAAATCATAATAAAAGATTAAATAATCTTGAATTTAAAATAGAATTTTATTATAAAATTAACATTTAAAAAGATCTAATATTTTTATTGAATTCTGATTTTGAAATTAAAAACAAGCATGTTTTCGGTTAATTATAAAAATGTCTATTATCTATTTTTAAAAACTTTGATAAAACTGTCAAACTTGTCTTTAAAGGGATTAGAGAGATGAAAAAAATTTTTTTAATTAAATATATTTTTGTCACTTCAGGTATATAAAAACAGTTTTTTATTAATATGTTTTTGTCACCCCACTCTGCTATAAAAGTGTTAATAGAAAGATTAGTGGGTAGTTTGGGTAATAATATTTTGAGAAGCAGTTGGCAAGGCCAGCAGAGTACTGCAGATCAAGATAGAAAACTACAATAAAATATAAGACTGTAAGGAAAGAAAGTCCATCAGCTGTTCTATAGTACTCTAGAGAGGAGTTTTCATTCACATGAAGTCAGGATCAATTTTTAATGGATCAATTAGCCTGCACAAATGTGTTCTAGAAGACAGTTTGCTTGCCTGAATTCTACCAAGTCCCAGACAGTTTGCTTGACTGAAGTCTATCAAGCCTAGACAGAAGGGAACTGATGGAATGCCAACCATAACTGAATTATATTTTCCTAATAATGACAAGACCTGGACTATACCTTTCCTGATGAGACAATCATGGATTGGCTCTTACCAAGAGAACTCCAGCTTTCTGAAGTAATTATACATATGCTGATGTATCTACATGCAGAGAACACAGATAAATATATATATAATAGTAACATTATATATAATGAGAACAAAATTTTAAATAATTTTTTTCATAAAAATGACATAAAAATATAACTCAAAGTACAAATAATAATGTTGCTTGGATTAAAACAAAAAAGTGAAGAGTTAATAGATGATTTATATTCTAAATAAAGAAGTTATAATTAATTAACTAGTGATACTATATGTAGAACAATTTTATTTTTTGTTTATTAAAAAAAGGAGAGAGACATTTTAAAAGTGAAACAAACACAAATAATTTTGCTTGGATTAAAAATCTGAGTAAAGATTTAATTCATTGATTTATGTTTTTTAAAAGAAAAAAAACTAATCGATAAAGAGTAGAACTTATTATAAAATAATAAAATTTATGCATATTTTCCAAATGGAATTAATTAGAAAAAGTGTATTTTAGTAATATTATTTTGACAAAATGAAATGTGCACATATATTTCCATGTGCACAAATATATATCATAATTACGTATTCTAAAAAAATTCATTTATTATTTTGATAAAATCAAATATATTATGTAAATAAATTAATGGTTGTTTTATAATAGCATGTTGAAACCGCCGGAGGGTGGGGTTTGTTTGTAAACAAAGATAAATATAATGTTGCTGGGGCCACCGCCACCGGGTTTGTTTATTATCACATTTCAAAGTTAATATCAAATAAATTTTTGAACACACACACACACAAAAAAAAATGCAGAAATCAAAAAATTGAATTTAAAAAAGGACTTAATTTTTTTTTTGTTATTCTTTTCATTACTTATATTTTTTGGGGGCTGGGTTTTTTTTTATATGTATATTTTTGATTTTGTTATCACATTTAAAACTACTATCTATCAAATAAAAATTTTGAATGAAAAAAAAGTGTACATCAATCGAAATGAATTTTTAAAAGTAGTTACTTTTTATTCTTCTCATTACTTACATTTTTGGCGGTTGGGTATTCTACGAAATCAGCTTCTTTTCTTTTTTATATTTTTGTTGTTTTATAATAAATTACAAATAAATCGATTTCCATTTAATGGTAAAACATTTATAACCAAAAGGTCCAACTTTGGGAAAGGGGGTGGGGCTGGTTACAATTCCTAACCGAACGGAATGCTCCAACTCGAAGGTTGACCAACTTTTTACCGTAATTACCAAAAACAAATATATTTACGGCAATTAAAACCAACTTTTAGGGCTGTTCAGGAACAGCATGCAGCTTCAAGCTCTTTTGCTTGATAACCCTTCCAGTAGCAGTCAGAGAATCTTTGACATTCAGAGCAAGTTTCCTATTTCAGCCATTTGATGAAGCTCACTGTTGTTCTCGCAGAAACATGACTTACAGCGTGATTTCATCCGAATCGCACTTGCACCTACACTTGCCAACTTTTTGAGCAGGAAATGTGGGCTAGGGAAGCATGGGACTCTGCTGATAATTGTTAGTAGACATTCCTAAAAGATGGGAGATAGAGGGAAGGTGGTCTTAATGAATATTAAAATAGTTTTGACAATTGGACTTCCAGACACCCTCACCCAATACTGTAGCCAAAAGTGAAATGTGATTGACATCAAAAATGCTTAGCCCAAATCTGAGCTGTAAGCTGACATGATAGCTTCTGCAGCAGATTCAATGTCATGTTTTTGTGCATTAGCATAGAAATAGTACACAGCACCCACCCCGTACAATGTACTATTTCTAGGCTTATGCATTAGAAATAGAATGTTCGCTAGCAGTGGTAGGCCACCTAAATGGCATATTTCTGTGCGCTATCACAGAAATAATACCCTCTGGTGGTTTCAACATGCTATTGTAAAACAAACAAATTAATATATCACATGTTTGTGCAAATTATATATGTGTTTAAGTAAACCTAAATTGAAGTATGTGATATCTTTAGAAGTGATACCTAAAAATGTTTATTTTGTAACAAGTCAAATATGCTCAGGAATTATATGCATACACATGTATGTGTGTGTATATATATCAATGCTTGTAAAATAAAATATATATGTAAAATTTAATCATTTTTTTATTAAATGTCAATTGAAATGTATTCATGTAATAGTAAACATGCATCTGTGCACATAGATATATGTTAGGCAAGTATCTGTTGTAAGTAAATCCATTAAGAGGTATTGTAAATCAATAGAATAACTTGAATTTTGTATTAATCGTGTAAATCACAATGTGATAACTTTTATTTTGTATATTAATCAAAGTCAGAAGGCTTCTAAGTATATAGCCATATTCTAAAGAACTCAACTTCATTTTTTTAATTGTTATTAATAAACTTGTATTTCATTATAAAAATTATTCCAGTGATATAATTCTAAATGGTTTTTTTTATCTTATGAATTGCATCATCTCTTGATCACAATACAATAATAGAGCTTATGTTCTCTGAGCTAGATTCAAGCATAAGTCTGATATATAAAAGGAGATATATATTAGTATTTACAGGCATCCATTGATGATGATATTCCCATAAATCATCATCATCATACTGGTTGGTGCTAAGAGTATATTCTTTAAAGCCCATGAACTACATTTTATCTAGTTTAGTCTCTTAGAAAATAATTAAAAAGTATCATGAGTTAATAAATAAAATGTTAAACTCTCAGCTGAATTTTTTTAAATAAATGGACAGAATAAGATTGCAAAGAAATAAAAAACTGCTGTCTTTTTAAAACTTTTTATAATCATTTAAATTGCAGTATGAATATTTATATTATTTTTATATTCAGGAAATGATTATTCCCTATAGATTATGTAAATAATTTTTACTTATTTAATTATGATACAGATATTACTTTTACCTCTATTTCTGTATTAATTATAATAAATTAATAAATGTTTAAGCATTTAAATAAAAAAGGCTTACATTGGTTTAAATCTCTTTATTCTAGCTAAGTGCTTTTGATAAAGCACTATGCTAGAATAAAGAGATTTAAACCAATGTAAACCCCTTCCATTTAAATGTTTAAAAATTTATTAATTTATCATTATTATTAATATTAATTATGATATGTATATTATCTTTAATTAAGTAGAGATAAATATAAACAAAAATTATTTTTCAAATTCACATAAATGTTCTAATAATTTTCTTTCTTTTTTCAAACATAGCTCTCAAAATATCACACTTTATATTTATTGATGTAAATTACACACTTTTTTTTACAACTATCAAAATCCATGAGTAATTATTATTATTTAAATTATAATTAAAAATTATATCTATTCCAAATCTTAGCATCGTGCTTTCCTCACTTTCCTTAATTAGATAGGGATCTTCAAAAATCTTTTGCTCTGAAAAGAGATCCTCTTAGAACTGAACTAAATAAAATCTTTTTACAAACTACATCTTTGAAAAAGAAACTAGAGATATTAATTGTACTACAAGTATTTTTAATGTCTCCAATGCTTTTTTAATCTCATTACTTTTAATAGTTAAACAGGAATTTCTATTTTACCAGTGTTAATATTTTTAAACTTAATCACAGCTATGTAACTCTATCAATTGATATATGTTATTTCATTCTTCTGTATATAGACACAGTCTTGTTACCTTTATCATATGAATTATTAATTTATTTTTTAAATCCATCTTTTTCCTTCCAGTTACTCTAGCAGAGATTTACCATTTTCTCCATTTTATTGTTAAACATACTTTTACCTTTTGGTATTTTATTTTTCCATTTTCTTCTTTTTATTTTTTCATTGACCACATTAATATTAGACCAATAATATTTGTTTTTATTATTATAATATATAATCCATCACCATCTTAGTAGTAGAGGAAATAAAAACATATTTATTAGAAAGTTGTAGGTTAGTTACATCTCAATTCGTTTTAGTTTAATTGTGAAAAACAATATGGTGCTCAAAATATTAAAAATGTCTGATGATTATAATCTCTTTCTGTTAAAAACTTTGTCCTGATTTTCTAAATATAGTTTTGATAGTGTTTATAATAGCAGGGATAGGTGTTAGATAGGGCTACTAGCAGATGTTTTGGTCATGTGCGAAAAAATATAAATGCTTCGTTTAATGAATACATGACTCTAAAAGAGTCTGTATACAGTTTGATTACTTATTCAAGTATAATTTTGTCAACAATGACTGTATAAATCTAATTGTAGAGATATTTAAACAAAAATAGCTAACTTAATATTGGATTGCTAATATCTTAATCATCTCCTTAACCAATGAAAGCAACAAATTGATGAAATTACGATCATTTTAAAAAGATCAGTTTTCTTAAATGATTTTTATCAGTAAGTCTTAAGGCATATAATTTGAAATTATTTAGACTTCTTATAAAAATCTAATATGAATATTAGTTTTTGATGGTTGATTGATATTTTTTTAAATTTCTTTGCTACTATGTTTCAAATAAGATGTTGTCATTTGATTTTGAGTGAAATATTGATTGTCATTAGCTATAGCTGAAATAAAGAAGTTGTATTAAGTATTGTTTGCTATTATTCTCACTAGAGATAAACATTTAATGTAAATTCTGAATTATCCTCTAAACTTTTTATAATTATTACTTAGAGTAAACTCTTGTATTGATTGACTTTATAATAGATGTAAATTCTACAACTTGTCATTGTTTTGATACAATTACCTAAGAATCCAATAACACAACCAAATAAATTAAAGTGTTTTATTTATTTAATAATAAGGATTATATATATATATAAGATTATAAATGTAATACCTGATCGAGTTGGAGGTGGTATCGTGTTCATTATTAATTCTATTTGGTTAAGAGTGGATGTTCCAGAAAATAATGGCTTTTCTAATAGCATTTCTCCTAATATACAACCTAAGCTCCACATATCTACACCTTTGGTATACCTGTAGCAAAGGAATACAACAAAATAAATTAATAGCCTTTAAAAACAATGAATTAATATTGCCAATCACATATGCTATCAGGTTATATAAATCTAATTAATTTCATTTACACAATTCTAGTTTTAAAAAATTTTCATATATCAATAATACAAAGTTATTTATATATATATAGTTAAGGCACCAAATTTATTGCGCATACTACTATGAATTAAAACATATGTAATAAAAGGAAAATATAAGTATATATATATGATGCATATTTTATTATTTCTTAGTTTTGATAACAAAACATATAACAATACAGAAGTCATACACAAGTCACAATCTTTTAAATGATCAATGGAAGTATTTTGAATCAAATATATGTTTGAACTCTGCCCTATTATTGATAGATAGATAAGTAGGTGATAGATAAATAGACCATTTTAGTTAAACGATTGAATAAAAAAATAAGTGTATCTAATTTAAAAATATCTAGGCAAAAATTCAAAAAGCAAGCATTTTATTAGTATATTGTTTTGATGTCAAAGAAATTTACCTTCTATTATTTTTGTAATATTTTTAATATTTAAAATACAATAGGAAATTACTAATGGAAAGTTGAAATATATTAAAATTTTATATTTGGTGTTGACTAAACTTTCCACATTAATGAATATTATCTATCACAACAAGATTTTTCCAAATGGATCCAAAACATTTTTTATTTGATTTCTTACAAAAAAATTATATTTCCAAAAATCTAAGCTTAAATTACTCCAATTTTAATTCACCTTAAATATAATTCTTAATCAAAATAAAAGTTTTCAGATATTTAAAGTTATGTTTTTTTTTTAGTTATTTTTTTAGATAAACGATGTTAATGTACATGGGAAAAGTAGGGCCACTCCAGCAGTTATTTTAAACAGGCAAGATAAATTCAAAATAAAGCTAATCAAATATCAAATATTATTTAAATAATTTGATATAATTATAAATTACATAATATAAAATTAATATTTATAATTACTTATGAATGTCAATATCTTAAAACAGTAAGTTTTTATTGAATAGATTATTTAATACTATATGATATATCTTTATAATTAAATTACTACAATTTTAACTATCAGTAACAAAAAAAAAAAAAAACTATTTTGATAATTTCATAATCTGAGAAAGTTAATTATTAATAAATATTTAAAAATCTTGTTGCAAAAATAAACTCTACAATTGGCAGCGGCCTGCAATGGTCGGGTCAGCAGCACAGGTTTGCATTGTGCATTTCTTACAGACAAAAGCTTCATACCAGTTAAAAACTACTGGGGCAGCTCCACCAACAGCGCTAAAAATAGATGGAGCTTTAAACGCCAAAACTTGACTTTGGAGTCCCATCGGGATTGAGATTGTTATCATTATTATTAGCATTATTATCTTTATTAGCGTCATTTCCACTCGTTCTCTCAGAGACACTATTTTCAGGGATAGCTGCTGCAGTCGTGTTTATTTACTTAATAGTAAAAAAGAAAAAACCGCTAAGAATATAAATATTTTACCTGACCAAACTGGATATAGTTCTTTTAAAGCAAATTTTATTGAAAATATTAAGAAAATATACGAATATATAATTATTGTAGATATTACATATGAATTATATTAAAAAATATATACATGAGGTATATAATTATAATGTAATACTGAGTTACAAAGATAAATAAAGAAATGAAAAAAATTATAATTCTATCTAAAAAAAACAAACAATACAAAACATGTGGGATTGTATAAATATAAAAAAAGGCATTTTAAAATTGATACAATGATATAAGTATCTCTAAAAATCATATGTATATGAAGTTAAAATTATAACATATAGTTTACTTGAAAAAGTGTATGTTTTAAATGTATTTATGAGCTGAGGGCCTAATCTGACTTCTGGACTGATGAATGTTGGTGATATTATTATCTAATGCGAAAGATGCCCTGAGATATATAAAGAACTTCCAATAAAAAAATTATACAAAAAGTGACTTGTACATGTTATTAAATTTACAGTTTAAGGAGGAAAGGTTACAAGTGGCCACACATATATCAGGAAGGGTTAGTTTTACAGTTTCTGTCTGCTATATAATGCATAGTAGTTAGTAAGATCAAATTCTAATTTTGGATAAAGCGCTGCTCTACAAATATTGAAGGTAGCTTGAAGTTTTTCTTTCCTTTAATACACAGTAAGCTTTTGACATAAATGAATAAATCTCTTTTTTGAAGTTGATTTACAATTATTAGTTTTTAGACCAGTTCTTATTTTTTCTAATAATAAATATGAAACAATTTTTGATATAAAAGTTTAAATAACATGAACAGTATATACATAAACATTTAATCATTAAAAACCAGTCAACACTTAGACAATCCCAATAATAATTTCAAACTGTTGTCAAGGCAACCTCCTTTTAACAAGAAAGGTGGAAAATAATAATATATAATAGTTACTTTTAAAATAGATAAGATAACATCTATCAGGAAAATATTATTCTTTTCAAAAATAAGAACATTCTGAAGAGTAAGTTGGTGCATCTTCGAAGAATTACACTGGTTAAATGAAAAAATTGTAAACAATGTTATTTTTAAAATTTGTGATTGAGTACAAACTTTTGTTTATAAAATATAATGCCAATTTAGTTGAAATCTTATTGGAAGTTTAATAAAGATTATAGTCTGTTTGAAATTTATTTAATAATCTAGAAATGCAATTTGTTATAGTTTAATTTCAACAAATCTGCTTTTCTTAGTTTTGCGAGATTTCATGTAGTGGAAGCATAACTACACTATTATAATGCTTGACAGCAATTAATAATTTTAAAATATGATTACATGAAAATCTAATATAACTTAAAATTAATTTTCTAAATATAAATCAATATGAAACTTGTACTATAAAATATATTCAGTTGAACATTCATGTTCCTTATGATTAGGAGATTTAGAAAGGTACACATTAAGATCGCTTGATCTCTTGGTGAATTTTTTTAAAAAAATTAGAATCGGTAGATGTGATAGTGTTAAAGGAAGATAGCAAATATTCTAATATAAAAAAATAAATATATTGATCTTAAGATGGAAGTAAAAAGGCATATGCTCTAAAGACTATAGCCTCAATACAGAGTTCAATAACTTATTACGTAATGTGGAAATAGTATATCAAAAAATTAATTACAATCAAAGCCATCTGCAACAAATATTATATAAATGCTTTTGCAGTACTTTTTTATTACAATTTATGCACGGTGAATAATATAACTAGATTTTGCAGACAAGTATATAACAGACAGACAACAAACATCGTCTCCATTAAGATTTGAATTTTACTAAATGTTGATTTTGTATAATTCAATACATTTACATCATGTTCTGTTTTGCTATTATATTTGTATATTAAAATGAAGTCATTAATTTAAAAACTGAATGATCTTATTTTATTTTATTCTTGACATTTATTTTTATTATTTCTATTGTAGCCATGATTACTTGTAACACTGAAAGATATAGTTTCAAGCTTTTGTCTCTTATCAAAATTATTATACAAATTCTTCTGATGCTGCTAACCATTTTAAATTATTATTAAAGGCTACTGCTATGATAGATTCTTATTTCTAATTATAAGATAATCCTTATTCAAAACCCTCCAATAAATTCATAATCTGGATATTTAAAATTTTTGTTGCAAGCAATACATAGCACTTTTTCTCGTTATTTTGTAAGTGGTGTTCACATATATTATTTTCATAAATGACAATTTTGTGTTTGATTGTTATTATTAATATGGTATTATATAAATTTATAAGTTTAGGTTTAAAAATCTTGCCTCAAGTCTTTCATATGACAGTAATTTATTAGAAGAGTCATTCTGAATACACTTCAATACAATCTGTGCCCAAGTACTTTTGGTAGGATTGCAAGCATTTTTCTCTAGCTTAAACAATGGTAATGTGATTGATCCTGTTACATTTGAAACAGCTGATTTATGACTTCTTGATATTTAGTCATTAATATCTCATTTAAGATTAACCTGTATAGTATTTGTTGGATTGATATGATCTTTTTTTTAAATTTTAAAACAATCTTCCAAGTATTTGAAGAGATATGGTAAATAATGTTAAAAATTAAATTTTCTTTGCACATTTATTACCCTACATATTGTATAATTTTATTTTTAAAAAAGTTATATTGAAAAAAAAACAACTTAAAAATGTAATAAGCTTTTTATATAAACATTAATAATTTATTAAACGCACATTGGTTAGTAAGTAATATTTAGTGAGGCTATAATCTCGATAATATGCGTATAAAATGCGATAGTAGGGACCTCCGCAGGTGTTTTAACCACAAGTTTACGCTATGGAAGAAAAAAGGAGAACTTCTTTACTTCAACCTACTTTCTATTTAAATAGGTGAAGCTGAAGCAGTTCGATCTGAGAGCATGAAGCTATTCAATACTTCACTGATTAAGTCCACATTTCTTATTACACATTAATACTCACGAAATCTTTCGATTTACAACAAGTCAATGGAAAGATTTTATATTTAGAAATCTATTACAGTAATTTAAAGTTGTAATTATAAATTTATTAAACGCACATTGATTACTTAAGTAATATTTACTGAGGCTATAACCGCGATAATATGCGTATAAAATGTTGTAAATCGAAAGATTTCGTGAGTATTAATGTGTAATAAGAAATGTGGACTTAATCAGTGAAGTATTGAATAGCTTCATGCTCGCAGATCTAACCGCTTCAGCTTCACATATTTAAATAGAAAGTAGGTTGAAGTAAATAAGTTCCCCTCTTTTCTTCCATAGAGTAAGCTTGTGATTAAAACACCTGTAGAGGTCCCTACTATCGCATTTTATATGCATATTATCAAGGTTATAGCCTCAGTAAATATTACTTACGTAATCAATATGCGTTTAATAAATTTATAATTACAACTTTAAATTACTGTAATAGATTTCTAAATATAAAATGTTTCCATTGACTTGTTGTAAATCGAAAGATTTCATGAGTATTGATGTGTAATAAGAAATGTGGACTTAATCAGTGAAGTATTGAATAGCTTCACGCTCGCAGATCTAACCGCTTCAGCTTCACCTATTTAAATAGAAAGTAGGTTGAAGTAAAGAAGTTCCCCTCTTTTCTTCCATAGTGTAAGCTTGTGGTTAAAACACCTGTAGAGTTCCCTACTATCGCATTTTATTTGCATATTATCGAGGTTATAGCCTCAGTAAATATTAAACCTTAATAATAAAACTCTAATTGATAATTCTAAACTTTTGTATGAATATTTGTTTAATATAAATGAGAACAACTAATAATATTATATGTTTACTGTGCTGAGTAAATTAAGCACTTCTTAGTCTTGTTAAATATCTTGATTACAAATATTAACTGACAAGTTTATTATTCCATCAGTTGAAGGAAATATATAACATTATGCTGGTGCAAAATATTTTCCTTCAAAAGCTGTTCACTTTTAAAAAAGTCTCTCAGAAGATTTTAGCAATTCTATTGCATCCATTAATAATGTATTTCATTTATTAAAGTATTTTATACATGTTCATCATGATCGGATTAATTATATACACCTGGGTCTCATTTTATGTGGTAGATAGGTTCCACAGACAACCCGCATTAAAAAAAATTGCACAAAAATAGACTTAATTTACCTTGAAAAATGGGGGATAGGTGCTGTAATTTTCAGAATTTGCATAAACGCAAAGCAACAAGGAAAAATTACTTTAAAATTTGCATTAAAAAAATAAGCAAACAAAGTATGATTAATAAAAAATTTCAAATATTTGGAAAAATTAATACAAGACAAACTTTTTTTTATTAACTACAGTATTTAATTTTACATTTTTTATACATATTTTAATTATTACCGCTAACATTCATTTGTAAACTGGTAAGAAATCAGATTTGATGTGATATGATGTATTGTGGCTTCTCCTTAAATGAAGTCAAGAATCTCTCAGCAATTATGCCCAGAGAAACCTGTTAGCCACTTTATTTTTATTCGTGATGTGATGTACAACTAATGCCATTTTCAGTCTTGTGCTGCGTTAACGGTTTTCTGTTTCTATATTAAAAAAATGAAATCGCAATCAAAACAAAAAGATTATACATTATCATTAGAAAGATTATTTTCAGTTTATAAAATCTTTGTTTTTTATTTTAAAAATCTAAAAGATTATTTATTTCTGTTATATATATAACAAAATACGTTTTAAAAGTTTAAATTTTTTGAATATTTATTGTGATATTTTTATATGTAATTATAAATCTATTATTATTATTTACTCATTAGTATAAATAGATTATTTATATAGAAGCTCCAAATACAGCTTCAGGCCATATTCACGTTAGCTGCTAATATAACGTTATATTTTTGAAAAAAAAAAAGTATTTCAAGTCAAAATAAGTTATTAATAATTTAAATTTTTTGATATCTAATAAATATATTGAAATATGAAAGATATTAAGAAGAAATATGAATCGCATAACTTCAAAATCGCATTAAAATAATCCGCATAAAACGAGACCCAGGTGTATATTACAATGGAATTGCTGTGAATTGGACTGCTAGGTACTATTATTATAATGAAAATTATTCTAGGGGATTATTATCTGTTTATCAATGACCAGTGGGTGACCATGTACAAGGTGGAGTGACTATAACCTAAAATTTTATTCTATTTGATTATAGTCATAGATAATGACCAGAATGAAGTCTACATCAAGTACAAAATCTTCATGCAGATCTAGTTATATTTCCTGATCATCATTCATCCCATACACATGTTTTATTTTAATAGCTAGGTGTTTAAAATAATTTTATCAGAAATGCTAAATCAAAATATATTTAATTCTAGATATTTAAATAATATACTTGTCTGTCATGAGAAAATGATACTTTTAAATAATAACAATTAATTTATTTACATCAATAACAATAAAATGTAAATAACTTAACATTATATTCAGTAAAATGAAATATATATGGCAAAAGGAAAAATTATTTAATATAAATCTGAATAATTATTCACATAACAAATTTTTATAATATTTAAAATGAAAGTTTTAAATCATCATATATCACATAACTTTATTTTTATAATAATCAAATAAAAATATAATTGCATTATTTTTTAATGCAAAAGGAAAATGATATTTTGCAAATATTTATTTATGACATTAAATAATTGTGCCTAATTTTTTTGTTTTATTTGTCTGTTGAGCTCAACGTCTACATAAGGTTTTTCTTTCTTTTTTTCTGTGTTAAAAATATTAACTGTTCACTTACTATTGAGATCTGTAGTCATTATTTATGTAGTATCCAAACAACACTAAATTTCTTTTAGATGTGCTATACAGAGATGAAAACCAAACAAATGCTTAATATATGTTTTAAGATTTCCAGTCATTATTTATATGTCTTCAAATATTCTTAATGGAAGCTAGCAGATTCTTCTGACCATTTTTCTTTAATTGTGCTTAATAAATGTTCAATATAGGTGAAACTACTTCTTCCTTGGTATATTTCTCTTGTAATTCATTGTTTATATCTTATACAATTATTGTTTTTTTGTTATCATGACATAAATAAATCTGACAGTGATACAAATAACTAAACATTTATTTTGCATATTCATGCTCCATAAACGTTACATTTTCAAAAAGATGAAATAAGCATTCCAACTGTATTTTCACCCCAACATGATAAATAAATTCGAATACGAGTGACTATAAATCATTTTTATAGCTGTTAATTTGTGAGCTGTACAAAATTGGCAAAACAAATATTTAAAGCTGATATGAACATAATCTTTTCTTGTTATCTAGCAACAATAAAAATCTCCATAGCAACAATAAAATACTCTCCCATTGTATGACAATTAACCTGTTTTATTATTATTTTTTAACATTTAATATTTTTGCAAGCAATTAATTTTATTTTCAATTCAAATTTCAAAAGTAACAACAACAACAAAAAAACTAACTTTTCATTTCTTACAAATTTATTTTCTCTTAATTTGTTAACAAAGTAAGGTTTAAATCTTTAAGAGTTTTAAAGCATATAATAGTCTCTTTTTATTTATTATCAGGAGTTATACATGTAACCTACAACAGAGAGGTTACAATATATATATAACTTCCAAACTAATCATAGTAACCATGAACAATTTCAAATTAATAAGGATCAAAGTTCTGTTTTTAATTTTTTTCCTATTGACATTATAGATTTCTCTATAATATAATTTTCTTGCTTGATACTAAATCTAACATATTAAATTTGATTGGTGAATTTTTCATCCTGGAGTTTAAATTATTTCCATTAAATTATTGGGTCAAATATTCTTTCTTGTATATTGAGGCCTTTTGTTCTTTCTGAACATGTAGTGAACGGTTTATATATGGTAGAAGCATTCTTATCTTTGTACAGTTTGGAAGTAAAACTTTAATTCTTTTTGTCTTGTTTCATTTTTGAAGATTAAAAATTTTATGTTTTGATTTCTTTTTATATTTTGCTAGTTATGATCAAGATGGACATTGAATATAACAAATTAAGTTATTGTGAATAAAAGATAATGATCCATTTTAATGTGATCTCTCTGACAGATTTATATATTCTTTTTTTATTTGGGATTTATATATTACAGCATGATGATTTTCTTAGAATAAGCATAATTTATATGTATATAAGACTGAGGATAGCTATTTTCATAACCTGGACCCATATAGCAATTATTATCAAACAAGTTCAATAAAAATATCAACTAAATACAACATATAATTTCAATATTTTAAACTTTTCTTGGAAAAATGTAATTCATTGAACATCACATGATCACCATTTTCTATATGCTTGCTCATAACTGCACTGAGTGGCACTGCTGTATGGAGAGTTTTGCCTGTTTAAAAATGTAATTCAATATAAATAATACATACAACCTGTATATTAAGAAAAGCTTGTTTAATACTTTAAAATAAAAATGTTAAATATAACATATTATGCTGAGCATGTTTTCAACTAACTGGTAGGCATACTCTTAGCCATTGCTATCCAAGAGGATTGTGAATAATCCTCTTGGGTAACTATAGCTACCAGTTAGTCGAAAACATGCTCAGCATAATATGTTGATATATTTAACATTTTTATTTTTTAAGTATTAAACAAGCTTTTCTTAATATTCATGTTGTATGTATTATTTGTATTGAATTAAATACAAAATAATAAATTTTTCTTTATCTTCTTACTTTTCATAGTGGTTTTAAATTCTTCCCTAGATTATTTATCTTCATTTTCCTAACTTTATAATAAAAAAATCATTATATCTTAATGCTATTGCTGCTTTTATTTAATCTATCAAAAATTCTTTTCTTCTATTCATCTCTTACTAATGGTTTTATAATATTTTCAATAAGAAATTTTACTTTTGGACAATTTTGCAGCTGATATTGGAGTAATTCCAGATCCTGATTCTCAACATTCTATTTTTCTCATTTTTGTCACAAAGGATCATTTACTATTACTTCACTACTTTCTTCCATCAGTAATGCCAGCATTTCAGATGTAAAAGTCAGAATATCATCTCTTTTTCAAGATATTCCATAGCATTTGGAATATGTCTAATCACACATTGTTTTTGTTTCTATTTTGTTACCAAGTTGCCTTGCTGTTATTGAAAGAAATAGTACAGAATCCTCTCTGTGGTTTTTCCATTACCTGTACTATTCCTTTCATCTTTATTACTCTTTAGTTTTTGCATGATAGCCATTAATATTTTAGGAATCAATTTTGCTCTTCAGAACTATTATTATTTTTTCAACTGCTTTCTTGATTAATTTGTAACTGTACTCTTCCATTCTTGTTTAATGTTGAAAATAATATTTCACATCATCTTGTGATTTTACAAAATCTTTTACATTTTCTTGCCATCTCTTTAATTTCGTTTTTGCATTTCATGGAAACTGGGTTTTTGTACTTGTTTTAATTTTACATCTACCATTAACTGAATCCAATTTAAGATTCTCTTAGATTATTCACTATTTATTTCATTAATTGGTCCATGAAAAATGAAGCAGAAATATTTTCATTTTATGTTTTATTTCTTTAATTTGTTTTTTTGCTCATTTTTAATATACTTTTTGAGTTTCTACAACCTTTCATTCATTTCTTTCATTTATTCTTTTTGATCAATTTTCATTTCCCTGAATGCTTAGTTTAAAACTTGGAGTCATTTTTCATTTATATTTTCTATTTTTGTTTTACACACATAAAAATAAAATATTGCTTTACTTTGTCTTGCTTTATATAAAATATCAAAATTATATTAACATATTCATGTCATAAAGTTTTGCTAAACAATCGTATTTCCAAGCAATTCCTAATTTATCCTCTTAAATAATTTGATTATTCTGCTATTCATAAATAAACCATTCAATTTCTGCTTACATCATCAACATTATATAATACTTCTCTCTCTTTAGATATCAATAATTACTAACTAACCATTAGGACTTAAGCTCCCTATCATGATAAATTGCATTTCACATGCATTGGAGAGATCAAGAATCAAACTTCTCAGGCACTGGAAAAAACAGTGCCACATTTATCAGGCATTGGAAATATAAAGTCCTGCATTTCCCAGGCATTAGCAAAATTATATTACATGTTGAGCTTCCAAATTACATGTGACAAAATGTGAATAGGAGGGAATAGAAAAAATCATTTGAGCTGTATATTGAAAGCCTTAAATTAAGGAGCAACTCAATTTTATGTGAATAACGAATGATGATCCATTTTAATGTGATCTCTCTTATATATTGATGTATTTTCTCTTCTAGGGGATTTATTCTGTGTCATGACTCCTGGTAATCTTATATGAGATCATTTGTGTTTTTAAGATGGATATTCTTATAGTAAACATAACTAAGATGTATATATAGCTGGATCCACATAAAGATCATCAAACAAACTCACTAAGAATGTCAACTATATATAAAATAATATAAAACTTTTAATATTATTATTTCTCATGCAGGTTTTGTGCTCTATTCTGAATTATATATATGTGTGCGTGTGAAGGAAACCCATGCTTATTCAATACCAAAAAAAAAAAATCAATCTGCTATCAAGCCAACCTATTGATAGATTGAACTTTTTTGAGTGTTGAATAGATGTTAGGATGCATCCATGTATTTATATATATATAAATCAATCTAGCTTTGGCCTAATATCAATTTTGTTATTTTAATAATATATATATACACTGAGCATACATATAATTCTGAAAATATTATAATCCTATTAAATCAGTGGATGACATTTCATTTTGTATAATAATGATTATATTTTGAACAAATGAAAAAAATATTTTGATCATTATCTGAAATGATACAAGAATTCACATGACTACATTAATCACATGTTCATTCCATCAAGTCATTTACATTGGAATAAAAATATCTAGCTTGATGTGATTAAAATCCTCTTTAAAATCTTAAAATATAAAACTGCATATTTTAATGGAATATCTGGAGAAGTTTAAAATATATTGGTGATATATTAGTTTCAAAAATATTGGGATTTTTTTTAAAAAATCACATAGATCTATAAAATTGTACACCATGATGTTAAGGATTTTCTATTGATGAAATTTATAAAAAACAAGTTTATAAAAGTTTAAAGCAATACATTCAATTGAATTCTTCGAGGTTACTTTCAAAAATTTTATTGAACAAATTGTCTCCAATCATTTACAATTTGTTTATCAGAAAATTAGTGTCATTTTAGAAAATCAAAAAGTAACTACAGATATATTTTGTATTTATATATTGAATTATTTCCATCACCTAATATTAAGGATTGAATGTCTTTAAAAAATTTAACTTTATTTAAGTTTTCCAATTACATTCAACTATTAATAATAGCACACAGATTAGTATATGCACAAGCTTTTGAGAGGTATTATTCTCCTTTCTTTTTCAGATGTTACTGGCCTGACTAGTGACAATACTAGTATGTGAATTTAACCTGGACCCTTAGGTTCTTGATTATTAAATTTTAAGGTAACACTCTAACCAACAGAGTGTTACCTTAAAATTCAATGTTCGAGAATCTAAGGGCCTAATTTCAATCCCCATGCTAGTACTGTTACTGGTCTGGCTAGCAACACCTGAAGAAGAGAGGAGAATGATATTCTTGAAACATTGTGCATATACTAATCTGTATGCTTTTACTAACAGTTGAATGTAATTGGAAATTTAAATAAAGTTAAATTTTTTTAAAGACATTCAATACTTAATATTAGATGATGGAAATAATCCAATATATAAATACAACTAAAACACCATCTTCACAAAGCTTCAGGAAAACCCTAACTACAGAATAATAAAATAAGATAGTGATTTAAATATTGATCAATATATTATTTCCAAAAAGTTGACATCAAAGTTTGAAAATATCTGGTTACCACAAAAGCTTACTTATATTCTAAAACACTGCATGATGATATAAAAGGAAGTATTATTTTTGATGGTAAAAAATATGAGGCATTTTAAGTAAAATCTATATTTTAACTGTTATACTGTCTCAAATTTCTTTTAATTTTTTACAAAAGTGATGTTTAGAATTGTTTATAAATAGCTTCATGAAACAGAGTTTTTAATTTGAACCAAATTAACAAAAACTTTATTTTCTTAGTTTCTAAACTTAAGACTATGCCATAATTGTGCTATTCATGTAAATTCAAAATGCAAAAAACCTTTTTAATGTTTTGAATGAAATCAATAAAAGATTTATTTACTATTAATATTAAAAAAAAAACCAACTCAGATATTTTACCAGCCAATTTTTTGGGGGATGATCATTAGCAATTTTTGACTATGATAGTTATCAATTTGAGAATGTAGATAATTTAGATATTAATAGTTTTTTTTTGGTAAAAAGGCAACTTTAGACATTGAGGAACAGCACATACTTTACAATACTAATATTGTGTTTAATAAGTTAGAGTATTTCATTATATGATGATACAAGTAATTTTTTCTACCAAATTAATTATATAGAGCATTGTCATTTGAAAATTTTTTTGTATGCAAATAAGGATCTCCTATTGATACAATATTAGGCACTAAAAGATTTAATTTACTTCATAGTATTCTAAAAATACAATGTTAATGTCACAAAATATTTTTCAAATTGTTGGATGAGATCATATTGTATTTACAATTTTTAAATCATATTGTCAGTAAACTTAATTGTAATGCAGGTAAAGAGTATTTGAACATGGTTTTTATGAATGAAGTGGATCCCATTTGTGTTAGGAAAATGATCTTGAAAAATACTTTCAAAAGGGGATATGACTGAGAATTTAATATGAATGGAGAATTACAATTAAGCAAAATCATTAATGGCTTTCAAAAACAAAATTGCAAAATATCAAATGAACAACTAATGGATCAGCATATAATATATGTCATTATGGATTGGTTTGCATAATTGTCAAAAAACTCATGGTTAAATTGTTTTTTTTTTTTAATATTTTTCTTTTTTCTGGAATTAGGATGGTCATGTTTATTTGGAAATGGCTGCTGATGTTTAGATAACCATTTAGTTTGATTAATATGAGCAAATTACAATAATTATTCAGAGCATTTTAGGATTTATAAAATTAATTATTTTGGGATATGAACTATTTTTTTTGCAGAAAATATATCTATGTGTGTTAGGAAACAGCAAAAAGAATCAGGTGATATAAAATTCTATTAAATAACTCTCTAATAATAATATAAATATAGGCTATCCTTATTTGTTCTAAGTACTACAAAAATTTAACTAATGTTATTTAGAATTTTAGTTAGAAGTATGTGATGAATATTCAAGTTGAAATTAATGTAGAATATATATAAAAAAATCAAACGATTACATCGTAGATTATATATTAATCAACTGAAAACTAATAAAAAGATTTGTGTTTGAATAAAGTATTAGAAATATAAATAATTGGGTAAAAACATTTTAATTTGTTCTGATCTCTATTATATGTTATACTTATTAAAAAAGAAGACTTAAGGTGGAACCAATTCTTATTAAAAAGATGAATTGTTATTAATCTAAATTGTATTATAATACACAGATGTATTTTTTCTTTTCATTCAAAAAAAAGAAGCTTAATTATAAGTAAAAAATTACTTTTTTGATGCTAAAAGTATTTCTGGTGCACGATACCATCGAGTGGCCACATATTCTGTGAGTGTCGGATCACCTTCTTCTACAAGTACTTTTCCCAGAGAGCGAGCAAGACCAAAGTCAGCAACTTTAACAAAGCAGTCAGCATCAAGAAGAATGTTAGAAGGCTATAAATAAAAAACATTAACAATTGATATGACTATAATAAAAAAATTTAAAAGTAGATTACAACATAATGATAGTCATGCTTCATTATCCTTAAAAACCCATATATATATATATTAAATATTTAGGCTTGTATATATCACTTTAATATATATATATAGTAACATTTCATAATAATAGTCAAATGGAGACCAGACTCTCAATATTAAGTAGAACAAGCCCCTGTTTCATTCGAGAATGTATTCCTGAATAAAAACTTACTACAATTAAAATTGACCAAAAGTTATTCTATTGTAATATTATTTTATTAATATAGTTATATTTCATTAATTATTCATATTTTATTGATTAGTGTATTTTGTTGAAACGATTAATTAAATATATAAACAAAATTAAAAAAACAACAACAATAGTATAATATTATCATTATTTATTTATTCTCTACAAGAAAAAAACAACAACTATTTCTTGTTTAAAATCTAAAGTTATTTTACTGTAATATTATTTTAACAATATAATTATATTTCATTAATTATTCATATTTTATTGATTACTGTATTTTGATAAAATGATTCATTAAACAAACATATAAATAAAATTAAAAATAATTTTTTAAAAAGCAACAATAATATTATCATTATTTATTTATTCTTCACAAAAGAAAATCATTTTATTTTTTAAATCCAAAGAATCATTTTGATAGTTTTGAAATTCTCTTCAAGAAGACCAACAAATAAACCTACTGCCTGATGGCTTAAAAAACATTTTTATTAATTTGATATTCAACCCATATTATTAAAAGTTTTTTTATTTCTCAGTAAGATTATCACATTTCTTAATTGTTAAAGTGTTAATAGGAGTAGCATTTTTTTAAAAAAAATTCTCTTTATTGTTTGCAATGACCATAATTATGAGCATATGATAGTCATAGATATATTCTTAATTACTTTAACCTTTTTCTATTTAAAGTAAAAAAAGGGAGAGAATGCACTTTCAAAAGTGTTTGTTTGTGATGCATCATATTTAATAAGTAGTAAAACAAAATAAATTGACTACTAATTATACAATATGCTGTAGTTCATTTATGGGCACAAAAGAGAACTGAATTTGACAAATCAATTTATGGTCTTAAGAACAGAAGCATCAGATCCATAAATTAAATTTAGTATTATCAATAATGAGCAAGATGTACTTACAATGAAAGTATTTCAAAAATGAGACTTGTAATATCATACTTTAAATAGCAATTGAATTAGATATAGAAAAATTGTTTTTAATTTTAAAAACATGAAATTAAAAAATATAAAAATTTTGTCCATAACAAAAAAATTTCATATTGAAATAAACACTCTATTATTCATTTCAATAAATAAATAAAGAATAAGAATTTTTTTTTTCAATGTTAAGTCTATACAAATTTGTTTTTTTTTTTTTAAAAAAAAAACTAAAATGAGATTCAAGAAGTAAGTAAATTTTGGATATAAAATCAGTTTTTTTCTTTTAATGAGAAGGGAATATTATTTAATTCAAACCTCAGGATAGACTATGCCTTGTGAATAAAAAGAAGAACACCACTAATAGTTAGCTAGATATAATTTGGAATACTTTTGAATCATATTTTGAATAACTCCAGCTGAAATGAAGAATTAGCACTTTTTTAAAAGTCAGAAATTATGAGGCTATACTATCATCATATGGACTTTTAATATTTGTAAAAAAGAAGTAAATGACAATTATTTTGTTTTGGTGAATCTTATTTAAAGAGTGATTTGTATTTTATTTTAAATAATTTGGATTTGTAAACAAGGTTTATTATCAGGACATTACTTTAAAAACTATCAATTAAAACAGGCAAAAACTCACAATATATATTGCCACACAGAGCAAGAAGTAATCAATGGATTCCAGAAGGCTTGTGCATAAAATCCCCATCTAGTGCCTACTCATCCAATATCCCCAGACTAATTTCTGGCTTATGGCCTTTGTCAGTGAGGAGCCTTGGATCTGAGAGCACTGCACCTAGATCTTAGGATCTCAGATACAAGGCTCCACACAGACGAAGTCCACAAGCCAGAAACTGGTCTGGGGATATTGGATGAGTAGGCACTAGATAGGAATTTTATGCACAAGCCTTCTGGAATCCATTGATTACTCTAGCTTGTTGTGTGTGGCAATATATATTGTGAGTTTTTGCCTGTTTTAACAACAGTTATACACAAGCATAAGAGGTGGTGGTCATGTGATGTTTATTGGCTTAAAACTGTCAATATATATATATATATATGTATAATGAATTTGTAATAACTTTTCTTTATTTATTAAATTAATAATTTTTAAGAAAAAATAATTATATCACATGTATGTTAAGCTTATGAATTTTTATAAGTTGTTAATAAGGAGAAAAGTAAAGAAATAATGATAATCATGTAAATGTAATGTACAGTATATGTCATAACTGTAGTTAACAATGTAATTATTTCCATTAGTCTCATTCATTTGTAGTTAAACTTATAATTGATTACTGAAAATTGGATTTTATGTAGATGGTTTTATATATGTGTAGTTGCTTATTCAATGTTTAATAGTTTACATATGCTTGCATCCATATGGAATAATACATTTCTATTAGTTTAATGAGTTAGGGATTAATCTCAGAATAAGTCATCCATCTATAAATTGAGTTGTATTAAATTAGGTTTAGGATAAAAGGCCACTCGTTATAATTATTGTATAGAAGGTTTATTTTATTAGGGTTTGGACCAAAAGGCTATCTCTTTATAGTTATTATTATATAAGCTATTATGTTTAGGAATAGGATGATTATTGTAATAAAGATAGCATTGATGTCTATCCCATATAGAATATATGGTATAAGAACTAGAAAACATGCGAGTCAAAGAAATATTATATTTATGAATTCATACATGCATAGAATTATATTTAAGTTTATGAAGACAGAGTTAAATATATGGCCAATATAACATTATCTATGAATACATTGATACTAAGATGCATAAAAATTAAAGGATTTTTTAAAAGAAATGAATTGTTTAATGGTTATATTTTGTAAATAAATTATTGTTACAGATTTGTTAATTTTATTAAAGAAAATAAATTGTACATCAATTAATAAGTACACTTATAAGTAAATTATTATTGCATGATTTGTTACTTTATTTATATAAGATTTCTTGGTCTACTGTCATTCATTAGGAGTAACTTATGTTCTTGATGATTTAGTCTGGAATTACAAATGGGGCTATATAATGGTATGATATAGCCAGACATTACAAATGGAGCTATGAAATGATTACATTATTATATTGAATAAAATATTATTTTAAATATAAATGTAGTAGTTTATTTCCTGATACTTAATAATCTTAGTGTCAGAAAAACATTGGGTTTCCTGTACTTTTTTATAATGAGATTTAATACAATGGTTATTTTTAACGTCCTATCCTCAAGATGTAGCTTTATCTACTAGTAATCAGTCTTCAGATCAAAAGTGTTTTATCACCAACTCATAGATTGGAGGACAGACCTATCTTTTTGTTCATTGCTACCATGAGTTTGTTAAATATTATTTCCCATTCCATCATCTGCATCAACTGTTTTTCCACTTCCAATTTATATTGATGAGACAGTGGATACAACCAAACCTGATACTGTTAACTATCCATGTTCTTTAAAACATTTATTTAATTTGAACTCTCCATTTATTTTTTATTAGCAACAGATTCTTAAATCTTGACCATTATTTCTTGCTACTGGGGCACAATTATACACATAACATTTCTACAGATTGATAGTTAAGGTAACAATGATGTAATTTTATTTTCATATATCACATGATACTTATGAAACATAATAATCAAAGTTTTATGCATGAAGTCAGACCCTAAGATGACCTCATAAATCAGTCCATTCAATATCAAAAGTATATAGTTTATACATGCTCTTTCAATTCACAATTGCACTCAAATCAATTTGGATGCCAAATTAGCTTTCTCTATTCCACAGACTGACTTGTTCCAAGCATAAAGGGTTTTAATATAAATTCAAGTGTATAACTTGATTTTACAGTGACCCTGATGTCACAGTTATCCAATTCCCATAATCTAATTCAGCATCCACAATAATGTCCTCTAATATCCTAATTTTAATATAATCCTGGTATGCAAATTGTGGTACATTCTTCTCCCAATCACTTATCAAATTTGCCATTATACCACCTGCACTATTTTCCTGTATTTTGTTTCCCTGTGTGATCATAGAAATTGAAGCAAAGAATAGATTATTGAGATCCTAATACCTTGAATCCTTGAGTTTTAGGTTTTATTTTAACCATTATTGAATTGCAGTAGATGCACATGATAATTATCTTCACCAATACAAATATTTAACTACTTCCAGTTGCCTGATTATTCAAGTTCTGCCATGTTTCTCTGAAAATAAGATCTAACCAGAAAATAAGCCATAGAATGATTTTTCAAGATGCTTACAATATAAGCACTAGCTCAAATTATAAACCCTAGTTAAGATTTCCAATCAGATAAGCAGTTTTTCTTTACCTTTTGAAATACATGATGGACATATTGAATTGTAAAGTAATGAATATATAAATGACCAATATTATTGATATTAACGCTTTAAATAAATAGTAATATAAATTATATGGTTCTTTAATATTTTTCCATCAATCATTCTTGATAAATATAATTCCACCTGTATAGAGAAACAATTTATCTGCTGCAAGTCATTAAATAGAAAATTAATAATTTCATTTATGCATTTTTAGGTTCTATTTTATTTATATTTAGAATTCCTGATTTAGGTTTAGAGTTTTATTGTGGTAACTTAAATATTCAAGATAGAAGAAAAATTAGTTTGATTTCTTAAACATTTTTTTTTCTCATAAAAGACAATGTATTAAATTAATGAAAGTGACTTTGATAATCAATGTTTAGCTTAAGTTAAATCATCAATCTTTCTCCTAAAAAAGTTTTTTTTTAAAAAAAATACCCAATCACAACTATTACAAGTAATTAGGAAAGTGTTTATAATGTAAGCACTTGATAACAGTTGGACATGATTGTATCATATATGAATCATCATAATTCAATTATGCCATAATGGATGTACATAATGTGCATATGTGAAATACAGAAACATTTTCTGAAATTTTTGTGCTTCATTTTTTTTATTGTTTTTGTGTGGACAAACTATTATTAACTGTAATCATTTTCAGTTTTCAATTAACACTTGATTTAATGGAAAAATTAAAATGGAATAATATTCTGATTGCCAGATAAAATGAATGCAGAAAAAATAGTTATTCTGGTGAGTACAAAAAATGAATTGTGGAGGAAGGGGCTCCTAGTGTAAGAGTCTTACAGCTTTCTGTAAAGAGAAGTACTTGAATAAATGTCATTTTTATACTTAAACAAATATAGATTTTTGTACATAAAAAAATAAGATATCCCCCGAAAATAAACCCTATGGTTTCTTTTGGAGTAAAAATTAATATAAGACCCAGTCTTATTTAAGGGGAAACACAGTAGATGGATTTCCATTTGATCTTTTTCCTTCCCTGATGACAGTCCCTCTTTTCTCTTCCTATATTGTATGACATTAATACCATGGGACATTATCCCATTTACATGGCATTTTCTATTGAGGCTTATATTCTTATTTTTCAAAAGTTGTTGCTGCTGTTGAGTGCATTCAACAATTCAGAAACCTCTCCAAAAGGATGTCTATCTGTGAAGATTAGCTTTCTCTCAATAGCTTGGAAAGCTATGCCATACAATTCAAATAATCTGAGACTCCACTTAGCCACTTGCCTTCTAAGAAATGAAGTAGTTCAACAGCTGAAACTTTCCTTGTGAGATTCTATATTTAAAGCCTTCATCATTCCAGTAGCAGTTCAACAAGACTTACTTGAATGCATTAAAATTGCATAATTAAATAAATAAGGAGTCTCACCAAACTTGCAATGCTTTCTGCAGATGATTATAGATTAAGCTAAAATATCTTTCCGCACTATTTAAGTATTCAAATGGTTTTTCACCCGTATTACCCAAAAAGTTTATAATTTTTAAAATTGTTTCATTATTCCAGGTATATTACTATATACCTGTGGATACAAATTAGTAACCCTTTCATTATCTTCTTCAAATGTAATGATATGTAACTCTGTTTTTGTAGAAGTTATATCCACTAACCTGTGCACCTTCTCTGTGGGATAATTTCTCAATTCTATCATTTCTATTTCTTCCATTTCCACTATCACCTGTAACTGATATCTTTTTATCTAGTTCTCTGTTATGTCAGATCTACTGATGAATTTCAATCATCTGATTATCAATTCTCTCCCTAATCTCTTCATAATTTCCTCTTTTAGCTGAGTTTGACCATCTTTAATTTCTTATGAGAAATTTTCTACCTAATCTTTATAATCTCTAGAAAAGTTTTTGATTTGACTTTTAAATCCAGCCAAATTTTCCATATGATTTTTATTGGCTAGAAATTTTTATTTGACCAATCATATTTTCTGTCTGATTTGAATTGTTTCTAACTATATTTTCAATTTGACCAGCTATCTTTTTCATTTTATTTTTTAAAATATTTCTGCAAACAAACACATTGTCTCACCATCCATATCCTTTATTGGGGCTTCCAATTTTTCTTCAGCCTGTTCTTTGTGAATACTTATATTTGCTGCTGCACATGGCTCCATGTTTACCATTGATCTTCTGTTACTAGTTTTTCTGTTTTCATATCCTGAGCTAACATCTTTGCTTTTGGTATTATAACCATCTAGGTATATTTTTTTAAAAAAGCTTTGTTTTTCTTTTCTATATCATTATTTAATGTATCCATCTCTTATCCCAATAGTTATTTCTTTATTATATCCTTCCTCATTTCTCCCTAATATATTTTCTACTGTCCATCTCATTCTTCTACTTTTGTTTTATATATGCAGATATTATTTTATCTAATTATATAATCTCCTCTTCATTCTCACACTTGTTTTCTTTCTTGCAATAATTGTTTTATTTATCTTATGTTTTGCATCTATTATACAATATTAATTATATTGAAATACACACAGATTGCTGAATGATTCAATTGAGCACACACATCAGATATCAAATGTAACAGGATTTGAAATAAACTCCAATACAAAGATTGGTGATGACATGAGTTTATCTATATCCCTATGTATCAAATGTGAATACTATTTGAAAGACCTGAACTCACTGGACATTTTTAATTTTATTGGTTCAATTAATCAAACTATATTAAGGTGTCATCTTGTAACTTTTTTGTGGAATTACCTGAAACTCAGGATGCCAAACCTTCATTCTTTAGATCAATGCTTCCCAAAGTGGGTAATACTGCCCCCAGTGGGCACTGAAGCTTTTTAGGGGAGGCAATAGTGGGTTCACAAACATTTGGGAAATGTTCAACCAGTCTAGGAATTGGTGGTTCCTTACAGTAGAAATTAATAATATCCATTTAAAAATTAATTATTTTCATGATTTTGTGATTAGATAATCATTAAAAATTTTTATTCTGCATCTTAATTTATCTTATGCACAATTTACATGATCATTTTTTTTAATCAATTTGCTATTTCAATTATTTAATCATTTGAAAATTGACCATGACTGACAGAAATAAATGACAATTTTCTATGACAATAAGAAAATAGAGCATGTATATATGTGTGTATAATAGATTACGTTTACAATAGAAAATATATTTATTATATTCCAATATATATATAAAAATCACTTTTCTAATTGATTTCTATAAAAATAAACCCAATTTTTTATAATTTAATAATATGAGCAAAAATAACAATGGCAAGATACAAATAAAATCATAAATTCGAGTTAGCCTAGTTAGTATCAACTCATATTGCTAACTAGAGGGGAAAAAGAAAGCAAATATTATTCGAAACTTATTATACTGTTTTCTGTGGTTATATGGTGTAGGTTTGGTGTTTATATATGGTGTAATTATTTTATTTATTAATTATTAATTATAATTATTCAGACAATGTCATGTTCGGACAAACAAAATGTGCTTGTGCAAAATTGAACACGACATACAGGATATTTTAAAATACTTAACAAATTGATTCATTTTTTGCTAGTGAAAAAATTGGTCATACAGGCTTTAGTCTATCTGTGCAGCAGATAGGTCTTAACTAGTAGTATGTCAGACAACAATTATTACATAGATAATTCATACTCTTTAGAATGTTTTGACAGGAATATGGGTGCTTGTAGTGACTTGTTCACAGCACAAGTATGATGGTATCACAAACAAGTCAATGCATACAAGCTGATTCAGACTAGATATCAAATTTATAAATACCAGTGGTTTAGGAATGTTTCATTATTTGTTATGTGCTTTGCCAACAGTCATCAATCGAAAGTGTGATAGAAAATTTTATTACTTCACTATATCTGAATCTAGGAAGAAATGTCGACAGTAAATTATTGAGTATTTGAAATATGGCTTTATTCAGTCTCCTATGAACCAATTATTAATTATGTGCATGATTTGCCAAAAAGTATTTTCAAATGAAGGCTACAAGAGCATTTGACTAAAATGCATGCTGACAAAAAGAATAAAGATTTGTCCTATTTTCAAGTACTAGAAGAACAATATTTTAAACATCCACTATATTAAAATTTTTAATGTTGTCCATTAAACAAGATGATGACAGATTACAAGCTTAATGATGGATTACAAGCTTCTTATAATATTTCATTATTAATCACAAAAACGGAAAACCACACACACTTGGTGAGGAATTAATCTTGCTGGCAATAAAAGAAGTAATAAACACTGTGCTTCATAAGACAGCATCAGATATCATCAGAAAAATTTCTTTGAGTAATAATTCAGTGCAAAGAAGAATCAATGAAATGGCTGAAGATGTTGAAAAATCATTGTGCAATTATTTGAAAACATGCCAATTTTCCATTTAACTCGATGAATCAACCCTCCCAAATAATGAAGAATTACTCTTATCATATGTACGATTCATAAAAAAGGGAAAAGTTATCAAGAATTATTATTTTCTAAAAGTTTGGAAGTGGATACAAAGGGAAAATCTATATTTAATATCATAAATAAGTTTTTTCAAGAGAAAGACATTCCTATTCATAATATTTTATCTGCTGCTACTGATGGTGCTCCAGCAATGTCAGCATGCCACAAGGGTTTCATAGCATATTTGAAACAATCAGGACCAAATGTACTCATTATACATTGTGTTTTTCATCATCAACATTTGGTTGTGAAGAATTTAAATGAATGTCTGCATACTTTGCTTCATTACCTTACTATAGCAGTCAATAAGATTAGAAGCAATTCATTGAATGTCAGAGTATTTAGCCAACTTTGTAGTGAAAATGATTAAAATAACAATCGTACGCTGCTTCACACAGAAATTCATTAGCTTTCAAAAGGTATTTGTCTGAATCAATTTTACAATTTGTTTGATTCAGTACTAAAGTTTCTAGAAAACAGAGATGATGGATTGTGTGCCCACTTGATTACATCCCAAAAATGACACTGCTTATTTGACAGGCCTCTATAAAATATTTAATGAGGTCAATCTACAATTACAAGATGATGAATTGAATTTAATTAAAACAAAAAATGTTATTGCTACTTTTGTGAGGAAACTTCTGCTTAAGTGGAATGTAGGCTGAGGGAAATATAGCCACTTTTCAAATTTATCAGCAGTGTCTCTCAAAAAGGACAGCCAACATTTGCATGTTCTTCATGCTGATTTCAATGAGTGATTTGAGGATATTCTAAACATGAATATACAAAATTGGGTTCTAGATCCTTTCTCACAAGTAAAATCAGCAGTATCATCAAAATTACAAGTAAAACTTATAGAACTACAATGAATAAACTAAAAATAAAATTCAAAAGTGGATACCAAGAGTTCTAGCTTCAGAAATCAATACTGACACTATAGTTTGGATTATGGGAAATAGTGCAGAAATTTTTAATTGCAATTCCATCTTCTTATTTGGCTGAGTGTGGGCTTAGTGCTATAGTGAATTTACTATCTAAGAAAAAGAACCAATTGCACATAAGTGAGCATGGCAATTTACGACTATTTTTAATGAAAGTTGAATCTGATATGAACAAACTTTTAAAAATGCATCAGGTTCATTCTTCACATTAATTTGTTATTTTTGCTTTGTATTTTTGCTTTATAAGTTCAAAATAAACAATTTTATGATATATATTTATGGTGATTTAATTATTACAATAAGATTCTTACCAATGTAATTCAATCTCTTGATATCTTTCAAAGCAACCTTTATTACTAAAGATTACATAAAAGTTTTTCGGGTCCACCTACCTGATGTGATTACAAAGCATTCAAAGTAACCTTTATTGTAAAAGATTACAAAAAAATTCTATTTGGGTCTATTTACCTGATGATGATTATAAGGCTTTCAATGTTATAGAAGGATAAAACAATTATTAATCTTGTTTACAAAAGGACATACTCTAAAATAACAATTATATCCATAAAAGGATTGCTTTAATCTTTTTTTAATGAGTATCTGTACATGGGTCTACATAGCCCAACTGCCGAGAAGTTAATCATCACCCAATGATCCACCCCTGGGCCCCGAAGTGAATGTATTCCGAATTTTCATATTTAAACCGTTGTATGAAACTGTGCATAATGTTATTCGATTATATATACTTTACAATCTTGACATCTGAGCTACATTTCATCATAATCGATATAACAATAACTGTGTTCAAGATTTTGCACATATTGGTCACTACTTTTTCAATAATTTTATGGCATAAGCAGTAATGTATATCACTAGTTGTTATGTTAAAAATATCAAACGGATTGAACACGAAAAACTGTTATAATGGGGGAGGGAATTAGAAAATTTATATCTTGCAAAGTGGGCGGTAGCCTAAAAAGTTTCAAGCACCATGCAGTAGCTTGCAGACAACATTAGATTTGAACATTATATTGCACAATTTAACTATTTAATTTAAATTCCTTATTGAATGAAGAAAATTCCAGAATGAGGATTGAAACAAAGGCTAAAATTTTGAACTCAACAATGTTTTATTTCAGGCAGTACTAACAAAATATCAAATGTGTTAACATTCTCCCTATTATTAACTTTACAAAATTTCTAAATTTAAATGTCATATCACCTAACAAGCATCAAAGATTAGAGCCTTTAATATTTTCCATTATCTCTCAGCTTACTTTAACATTAAATTAGAGATTACTATTTTTTCTCTTCTCCCTGTCATACCTGATTGATGTTTAACAATGAGCACATTAAATAATCAAATAAATTTCGTAAAGAAGAAAATATATATTATTATTCTTAATATAAATAAACCATTTCAAAGTAAAAGAAAATTAAAACATAATAATAGTAACATATAACGATAATAATTGCAATTAAATAAATATTAATTCATAATTTACTAATTACTATTCTATCACATGAGATATATATATATCAAAACAATCGTAATGAGTTTCTCAATTAATGTAAGTGCTTATGATTATTTATAGTCAAAAATTTCAAATTTTCCAATATATTTTAGGACAGTTTGTCCACAGTTCATCAGTTAGTTGATTTTCTTCAAGTTCCCAATTAATATTTCCAGCTGGTTAGTAATGGTAGATCTCTTCTTTCCATAAAATTGACAGTTTCTCTCTTTATTTTATTCTATCATTACAGTATCTATCATTACTTCTCTCTCCAAGTCAGAGTGGTAACCATTAGCATGTTCCTTCTTTTATTCTATCTAGTTATAGATTAAATATAATCATTTAATAGAATTTAGGAATGTGACAGCGACCATCGTATAAATCTCTGTACAAAGAAAACATATCTTTGATGACAGTGGCATGAATGTATTTTCTTTTCATTTTAGGACTGGGTTTTATAACTTGCTTCTTCTTATAGCAACATATATGAGAACAAAGATGAAATATAGCCAATTATGCTAAGTAAGCACAAAGCATCAATGTGTTTCATCTTTTTGTAATTTTTACATTACTGAGAATATTATTCCCCCACCAGTAAAGATAGCTCACTGTATTTAAATATACTATGGAAAATTGTAGCTAACAATATAATGTTTGACTTATGCTTCCCCTTTCTGTATAATGATCTGCTCTAAATTCACGTGTTCCCTCTGCTAGACATGCATGTTCTGATCTAGATTAACTATCTCTGCCAATTTATAACTGCATCATCACTGTTTTTGAAAAATACTTTTTAAAAATGTTTTTCTTTTATCAAACAATCTATTCCCAAAATTATCTTATCTAGCATAATTAATCAATCTTTAATTACATATATTTTTCTTCCCTTTCCCCTTTTTTTTAAAAAAAAAAAAAACAAGAAAGAGAAGAAAAAAAATCATCTTTATAATTTTGAATTTGTTTTTGAAAACAAACTGTATTTAAAATAATAACTTTTGGTTTAATATTTTATTTTAATAACTCCAATTTGCTTTCTTTTAAAGCAACTTCCAAGTTGTTTTTTCTCTCTTTAACACAATTATAATGTCTTTTAAATAAAGAAAAATAAAATAGCTGAAAGTGTTTTTTTGAGCTTTCTTACATTATTCCATCTCTTCCTCAGCCTACACATCTTAGAATTGTGTTGGTTTTAATTTGTAGTAAAGGAATACAATACATATTGTGGAAAAATAACAGTTTAAATAAAAATTATTAAAAAATGTCAAACTAACACAAGAAATATAGTGACAAAAAGTAAAAAATAAACTTTTTACAGACAAAAACACTTTTGCTATATGCAATAAAAACTATTATTGAAAGGTAGATGTATGAAAACTGTAAGAGGTATAAAATTACTTTTCAAAAGAAAGGTAATTTAAAATTTCACATGAATGTGTAAAACCTAGTTAACTCATTAAATCAACCAAGCAATAGATAATAATAAACAGTGAGGCTCCAGTGTACACTCTATCAATATACATTTCTTCAACTAAATACTATTCAAAAAATGTAAGTAAATAAAAAAACATTAAAGTTTGTAAATTAAATAAATTTTACATTAAAGCAGTAGCCATTTTCCATCTTAGAACACCATATGTCATCATGTTAATTAATAATGCCTTTTTGGCTCATGTTGAAATCATACACATTTATTGTTCTTTTTATTATTCTTTCTGAATTTGATTTATAGTATTTTATGTAATAAAATGTTTTCTATGCATAATGCTAAAGTTTTATAAAATTTAAGAATATTTGTAAAATTGATATGGATTTAAAAACATCAAAACATCTAGAGACTGCTATTACATTTATATAAGAAAAAGAGATATCAGCCAAAATGTATTTTATTGTGATAAAAAAGTGAGAATTTTATTATTCATTTTATTTTTAAAAAATGATATCACCAAGTTTTTTTGAAAATGAATAATGAATGAACGCATACACTGTAATGTGATCCCTTCATTTATCATTAATAACTACATTATTAACTTTTTACATTTTGTTTATATTATAATCTTAATTTATTTATGTATACGCCACATATAAAAAAAGCATCCATATTATAAACATATATATTCTAAAAGAAGGTTGCCATGACAACAGTTTAAAATTGTTGATTATTATCTGTATTGGGATTACCTAAGTGTTGACTGTTTTCTAATGGTTACTTATAAACCCATTTAACCTTGATCTATATTACTCTTATTATTTATTATATAAATAATAACATAACTTAAAACCATAGCACATGCACTTTAGACATGGAACACTATTTATACTGAATACTCCCCTTTCCAAACACAAGACAAAGTCTTTTTAAAGTATAGAATAGATCCACTCTATCATTTTCACCCAAGCTATATGTATGGGCCAATCTGAAGTGCTTGGAATTGAGAGTGTGAAGATTTAATTAATCACTTTAAATTACTAATAATATGATTTTTGTTAATGATGCTTGCAAAATTTTAACAATTTACAATATGTCATTATTAGGTAGAAACTTAAACATATGTAAATATTTTTATTTATATAGAATGATATGTTAATATAAATTATAAATAATAATGTAGCTTTAACCACAGCACATGAATTTTAGAGATGTAATGCTATTTATGTAAATATTTTTTATTTATATAGCATGATGTTTTTATATAAATTATAAATAATAATGTAGCTTACATCACAGCGCATGCACTTTAGAGATGGAATGCTATTTATACTGAATACTCTCCTTTCCAAACACAAGATAAAGTCTTTTTAAAAGATAGAATGGATCCACTCTATCTTTTTCACCTAAGCGCTATGTATGGGCCAATCTGAAGTTCAATAAACAATATATATTTTATGGTAACCAAAGCTTATAAAGAAAATGTGAGTTATCATAGCAATGTATACAAAAGGGGCTTGGAACAAAATATATTATAATGCTGACTTGAATTGCTTATATTTTTTGCAAGAATAACTAATTATTTCTTTTTTCTACTTTCTTAATACAGATTTTTTTTTTAAAAAAAACTAGCAGTAGGGAGTGGGGATCTTTAAAATCTGTTTATTGTTTTCACGTTAAAATATTTCAAAAAACGTTTAAGCTAAATATAAAATTGACATTTAGAAAAATCAATCAATAATAATAAAATAAAACAATTGATTTTTTTATTTTCTGCCAACACTATTTTCTACAGCTTTTAGACTCTTTGGACAATTTTTGAAATTTGATAATTAAAAGTAAATCATTATTTATCATTGTAAACCATCTAATAAAAAATTGGTTCTGCACATCTTTTGATTAATTTTTTAAACATTCATTGGTGCTTTTTCTTTAGAATAAGAATCAATTTAACTTTTTTATACCTCTGTTTCTCTTACCTTCTCAGATCTTTCCAAAATATTTGAAACAATTCCTTTATCTTTATGTATAGGATCTTTCTTTCACTTTATAATTTTCTCAATAAATATCGCCTTTTCATCCACTCTTTTTAAATATGTTACTCCAAGTCCAAATGTCAGAAGTCTCCAATTTTTTTTCTTTTTTCATTGTTGAAATATATACTATAAATAAGGCTAAATTCTAGTTTTAATGGATCACCCCCCCCCCCCACTTTTATTAAATAAAATGAAACCACATCATTTTTGTACATTCTTCAAAACTTTAGACTAACTACAGAGAATTTACTTTTTCAACAATAATATATACTAGTCATACAATTTGCTACATATCCACAAATAATTACAAATATTAATAAAAATAAAGTAAATCAATATTTTAATTATCCCAATGACTTTATAATCTTGAAAATGTTATTGTATAAATAAAGAGAAAAAAAAATTGCGCTTAAGCTCAAAACATATAAACAAAACAAAGCCGCAAAACAAATACAGTATATATTTTAAATCTCCTACGTTAGATTCTTTATTATAATATAATAAAACCATTAATAAAATTGTGATGACAGTGAATATTACCTTTTGATCCCGATGAATGACATTTCCTGAGTGAATATACTTGATAGCTTTTAAAAGTTGGTACATAATATATCTTTTATGGACATCTTTCAAAATATTGCCTTTCTTTATCACATTATGGAGATCAGTGTCTTAAAAATATATATTAATTCAATGCATTAATCTATCATTAAAAAAAAAATTTAAAAAAATTTTATACATGTAATATCGATACTTAGAGACCCATAAGCTAAGTAAGTAAATAAATAATAAAAAAAGAAAATACTATTTGCAAAACCAAATACATACTTCTCAGCTTAAAAGAACATTATACTATTATCTTGCTAGGTTTATTTATCACCCTACAGAGGGCTGACTAATATAAATTCTTTATATTGTCAATAAAGTTATTTTCAAATATCATGAACAGCTATAACTTAATTCTCCTAAATTTCATATTCTGTTTTAAAATTCACAGTCACTATTATTTTATTTGAGATTATTTTAATGGGGAATCTTGACAATTAAGAGCCATTGGTTTATAGTCAAAATTTAGAAATCTATCTTAATAAAAAAAAACAAAAACAATAAATATAGTGAAAAGTATGTATTTATTATGATGCTGAATTAATACTATTATGTATAGGTTCTTTGTGGAATAATTACATTTCAATTTTAAAAAAAAATCATACATGCATATAAACATACATTAAATGATTTTTGTAGTCATTAGCACATCTATCTAACATTTCTATGACATGGAGTTCAAATTGCAGTAAAACTCAAGTGTTTCTAAATAATCTTGGATTTTCTCTTAGGTAACAATTTTTATCTTTCCAATTAATAGTCAGTAAGTGGGTATGTAGCTACTTTTAGTCTTTGAGGATAAAACAAACATGAAAAACATAATTCTCGAAGGCAGCAGTTATTAAGAATTACTTACCAATCAATTTGATGAGTAATATTCTCTTTTTTCTGCTAGGGATACTAGAAAAATATTAGTTGCCATGCAGTATTATTTATTACTTTATCTCACCCTCTCCCAACCTAGTCATTTACTCAATTATAATATATATTCATATGGATGCTATTGTTTTACATCATCTAATTTCATTTTAATAATATACTTTTTAATAACTGGCATATAAACAAGGATAAATATATCAACCTCTTTTTTTGGGGAAAAAGAAGATTTTCCCCCCCTATCTTTTTTTATCCAAAAACAAAAAATTTTTTTTTTCCCCCCTTTTGAAAGATATATGGCAATTTAAGATATAATCCTCTTTTTCATTGATTCTTTATGGGAGGCAATTGAAGAGACCTTTCTTCCTTCCAGCTTATCTTATCTATTTATCATATCTACCCAAACACTTAGTTATTTATCTATTTACCCCACTGACTGATTTATCTCTATACTTTTTGAAGAGCTATCAATGTAATTTCGATATTTGCAAAATATTTTTCAATTAAAAAGTCTTTTTTAAATTTTTTTTATGCATACAATATGTAATATTATATGTTCATATAAAGAAATCTACAATTAATATTTTGTTTTTGAGTGTAACAATTTAACATTTTATATAGAATAATTAATTGGAAATCATATACGTAAATATATTTTTATAAATATTTGTTATCAACCATACACTCATATTTTTTCCTTTTAATTAATACAGTCACTGTAAGAGAATCATTTATAATTTTCTGAAGTGATTAATATGCTAAAATTATTTACTTTTTTATTTCTTTAGAGCTGAAGTTTTGGGATTGATTTAGCAACATGATTAAACAAACAAACAAAAAAAAAATGGCTCAGATTGATGGAATGACACTGTTAACTACTCAATCTGCCCCAAAAGTGCTTGAATATCACATGACATATCAAGAAATTTATTATATGATTACTAATAGTCATAAAATTTATTACTTGGTAAGTATCTGACTGCTAAGAACTACAATTGCTAAGCGTTATTTATTAAAAAAGTTGAAATAATAAATATAAAAAAATTATAAAATCTTTATTGGTCATATTGTGCATTAGGTTGTCAATATTTCAATGAAATCACATTCATCTTTGTCAAAGCTAAGCCTATAATAAAGAACTATTTTGAGATTGCGATTGTACATGAATTAAACAATGTTCATTCCTATGTATAATAAATAATTGTTCAATCAGAATAGGAGATGAATTAACAAAAATTGTTGTATACCTGGGTCTCGTTTTATGCGAATTATTTTAATGCGATTTTGAAGTTACGCAATTCCATGTTTCTTCTTAATATCTTTCATATTTCATATATTTATTAAATATCAAAAAATTTAAATTATTAATAACTTATTTTCACTTGAAATACTTTTTTTTTCAAAAAATATAACGTTATGTTAGCAGCTAACGTGAATATGGCCCGAAGCTGTATTTAGAATGTTAGCTTCTATGTAAATAACCTATTTATACCAATGATTAAATGATAATAATAGATTTATACTTACATATAAAAATATCGCAATAAATATTAAAAAAATTTAAATTTTTATAACATATTTTGTTAGATATAACAGAAGTAAATAATCTTTTAGATTTTTAAAATAAAAAATGAAGATTTTATGAACTGAAAATAATCTTTTTTTTTCAGAATTGTCTTTCTAATGATAATGTATAATCTTTTTGTTTTGATTGCGATCTCATTTTTTTAAATATAAAAACAGAAAACCATTAACAAGCACAAGACTGAAAGTGGCACTAGCTGTACATCACATCAAAAATAAAAATAAAGTGGCTAACAGGTTTCTCTGGGCATAATTGCTGAGAGATACTTGACTTCATTTAAAGAGAAGCCACAATTCACCACATCACATCGAATCTGATTTCTTACCAGTTTACAAGTGAACGCTAGCAGTAATGATTAAAATATGTATGAAAAATGTAAAATTAAATACTGTAGTTTATAAAAAAGTAAAAAAAGTTTGTCTTGTATTAATTTTTTCCAAATATTTGAAATTTTTTATTAGTCATACTTTATTTGCTTATTTTTTTAATGCAAATTTTAAAGTAATTTTTCCTTGTTGCTTTGCTTTTATGCAAATTCTGAAAATTACAGACCTTATCCCCCATTTTTCAAGATAAGTCTATTTTTGTGCGATTTTTTTTACTGCGAATTTTCTGTGGAACCTATCTACCGCATAAAATGAGACCCAGGTGTGTTTCTTTTTGTTTTACAAATCAGTTGATTTATTAAAATTGATTTTAGAAAAGGGAGATAAAATAAGAGAGTTTCATAAGACTGAAATACACTGTATTTTATTGCACTTATTTAAATTATTTGATTTTTTTAAAAATTTCAGTAGATCTCACTTGTAGTTTTTAAATCACATTTTTCCAAAGTATTTTAATATTTTGGTGACTTTTTTCATAAGCCTAAAGACTGAATACTTTTAGAATACTAAGATGTCTATGAAATTCCATGTTCAAAGTGAACAAGAAACTAAGTGGGTCAATTACATAGATGTGTTGGTAACAGAAGTAGGAAACATAGAAATATCTAAATTGATTACACCAGCTTTTGCAACACATTTTTTAGAAATTGGCCACACTCCTAACTTTGATAATATTTAAATATTAGCTACTTTGAAAAATATGATTTAAGAACTATGAGTCTATTGAAATTTAAAAAAGGCCAAAACAATTTAAATTAATTTGATAATATACAGACAGTGTATTTCAGCCTTATGAAAGTTCATTATTTTATCTCTTTCTTCTTCTAAAATCAATTTTAATAAATCAGCTGATTGTAAAATAAAAGAAATACAAAAACTTTTGTTAATTCACCTCCTTTTCTGATTGGACAACCATCTAATATATATATATGAATAAATGTTGTTTAATTCACATACAATTACAATCTTAGTTTTACTTGAGACAATTTAACCTTGACAAAGATGAATGTAACTTCAATGAAACATAAGACTATGCAAAAAACTAATACAAGCTATGACTCAAAAAATATTTTATTTTCATATATATTACTGTATAAAAAAAAGTAATAAATTTGGAATAAAGAATTTTCCTGTATCCAAATAAATAATATGTATATTCACAGCACTCAGGTTTAATTGCTAAGCAGGTAAAAATAAACCTAATAATTAAGTGAACCCACTTTTGCTTACAATCCAATAACTTATATAGGTAACAAATTTACGCACTATTCATGCTGTCTGCTTAGTAATTAGCATAAGATCTTGCAGGTTATTTATATATGGTATTTTGGGACAGTTCTTCACTCTAAATATATTATAAGTATGATTCACCATGTACATATAAACACACAAAGCAGATTTGTTTAATTGTAATAAATTTGTAATTTTAAAATATTATATCATTGCTTATATATAATTATCAGTTTTTCATCTAATCCAAATAATTCATCATTTATCTAAACTACGTATCTGATAATTACTTTATTCAAATACTGAGCTTAACTAGAAATCCATTAACAATCTGAGACAAACAATCTTTACTCCAGACTTCAGCCTATTTTGTTAGAACAGAGCTGCTTTTTACTTTTTCAAAATTATACTCATTTAATTAATCAATAATGAAGGACGATATACAGTAGTCTATTTTTCTACTATCAATTTTTGATAAGTTTAAAGCTTGTCTTATAATAAATCAAAAATAAATGTAATATGGATAATAAATATTATGAGTATAGCACTACAAGATTCATAAAAATTGATTTATATATATAAAAAAACAAACAAACCTAAAATAGTACAAAACACGAAAAATATTCTATAATTGTACATGTTTACATCTATCAGTAATATATGGAATATCAATAATAATAAAATACTGCATTTTATCTCGTAATAAATTTATGTAACCATTTTTCTGTGGATTGTATTGTTTTCTGCAACCAAATATTATCATCACGAAAGCTGTAGCATATTGCTTAATTTACAATTAAAAAATATTTCTGCTCAAGCGTTGGTGGCCGAGTAGTCGGCACAGCTGCATTACAAGCAGTTGTCCAGGGTTTGCGGGTTCGCTTCCCGGACGATGCTTTGACACATAAAAAAAAAAGAAGAATATTTCTGTATTATTTCAAAATATACAGGCACTCTTCACAAACCTGGGAGCTTAATTGTAAGTATAGGGGATTTGAACTCAGATTATTTCTAAATAAATAAATAATATGAAAATGAAATATGGTATGTATGTAAACATAAAAATAAGAATAAATATATGTATTAAAATTGAATAAAGCATAACATTAATAATAATGCATTGATATACTGCGATTGATAAAATAATATTAATACTAATACTATAATAGTAAAAAAAACCCATAAATATTACTTTGTAACTACTTTGACCATCACATATATTATAATAGCAAATAATCAGAAAAACATAATTAGAATCGCATGTACTAAAATCGTATGATGAGTGGGGATAGCAATCTTTAGTAGAATTATTAATTTATTAACGACGAGATAAGGAATAGGCAAGATATAAAAATACAATACGATTTTCGGAAAAAATTGAAAAATAAATACTAAAAAATCAAAAGCATTACTTTATCAACGCAAATATAATTAAAATATTCTACGCCAATTATTAATTGACAAATGGTGAAACTATAATATTAATTACAAAAAGTTAAACTTTGAAATTAATCCATTCTACTAAAGCACTTCTTTTTAATAATGAGCTAGAAACTCTTTCAATAAAAAAAAATATATTTATATAATTGCTGTTAGAGGATGCAGCTGGAAAATATCATTTTAAAAGCCTGATGTCATTTTAGAAAAAGCGAAGATATTTTTAAAATAAAGGTAAACTTTGCATATATATTTAATGTCAGAAATGAAATTAATTTTTTTAAAAATAAATTTCCTGGCATTTAAACATTTCAATACTTAAAAACAAATTACTGAACCTATTTAATTAAATAATTTTAAATTTTGTACTATTTTCAAATTTAGTATTCGTGATTCCTTAAGCTGTAATCCAAAATAAATAACTTGATACTGAGGAGGGAGGAGGTATAAAATGTATATTAATCAAAGAAGCCGAAGTCCAAAACTTTGACAAAAGGCAGGCGAACATCCTTTTAATGTTAAAATTGCTTTGAAAGAAACAATACATTTTTTTTTGAAAATACAATATATAAGAAATTCTTAAATTCCATCAGTCATTACAAATGTATATTATTTAAAGAACTTGTTTTTATAAATATATAAATGGACACTCACGTATATATAATTAACGTGTCTTACATAGTACTATAAATATAGGAAATTAGAACTCAGACTTTCAAGCCACTTCACTATTCACACTATCTCATACTACTGATACACATGACTACACACATGCAGAAAATATAAATAATGACTAAATACGTATTTCGTGCTAAACCAGCACTCATTAGTTGGTCCAGATTACCATCTTTCATACATATATATAATCAGTGCTCAGTTTATATTAAGATAGCAAATCCTTACACTTTAATGGACAGGCTTCAACTCACTCTAACCTCCAACTCTTCAGCCATCCATACCATTGAAAATCTGATGATAGAATTCCCAAATCCCATGCTGATGTTAACATTGTTGTCATACCCATGTTAACCTGAAGTCACTCTGACCCCTCACGTATAGAACAGTATCCATTTAAATACATAGAGTGCTGGTTTAGCACAAAAATACGTATATTGGTGATTATTTATGATTTTCTGCATGTGTGGTCATATGTATCAGTAGTATGAGATAGTGTGGATAGTGAAGTGGCTTGAAAGTCTGAGTTCAAATCCCCTATATTTACAATTAGCCTCCAGGTTTAGGAGTGCCTAGTGTTTCAAATCTTACATATTAAGCTCACATTCTGCCCATCCCTCTATGTATTTAAATGGATACTGTCCTATATATGAGGGGTCAGAGTGACTTCAGGTCAACATGGGTATGACAACAATGTTGGCATCAGCATGGGGTTTGGGAATTCTATCATCAGATTTTCAATGGTATGGATGGCTGAAAAGTTGGAGGTTGGAGTGGGTTGAAGCCTGTCCATTAAAGTGTAAGGATTTGCTATCTTAATATAAATTGAGCATTGATTATATATATGTGTATGGGCGATGGTAATCTGGATCAACTGACGAGTGCTGGTTTAGCATGAAATACAAATATTGGTGATTATTTATCTTTTCTGCATGTGTGTGGTCATGTGTATCAGTAGTATGAGATAGTGTGGATAGTGAAGTGGCTTGAAAGTCTGAGTTCAAGTGCCCTATATTTACAATTAGGCTCCAGGTTTAGGAGTGCCTGGTGTTTCAAATCTTACATAGTACTGTAAATTAGATTATTTGATTATAGAAGCTTGGTTATTAAAAAAAGCTGTTATGTTTATATAATTTAAAGTGCTTTGCATTTTAAACACACGTTATTCCAATATATATTATACTTGTTTACTAATTAGCGTTTTTATAGCATTAAGTCGCAATACACATTCATGTGTGATTATTTTATACATATACCACCCCTCTTCCCATCCTTACACATTTTATTATGAATACAAACTAGAATTAGTATAAAATAGATAATTTTATTAAGTAATCTACTAGTAGGCAGTTTTTTTCCCTCTTGGAAAAATTTTTTGTAAAAAAACTTGATATACACAGTATGCATGTAATTATTTTCATCCATTATCACTATCCAGTAGGAAGAAAATCTAAGTTTAATCTGGGTTCTCCAATCCATAACTTCTTTTCTTCAATATCACACCAGCAAACCTCCTTATAATCATCGCCGATTTTATACGAGGTTGATTTATAGATTTTTCTAACTTTATGGGGATCCAATTTAGGACTTTAAATTTCCAGTTTAATTTGATTTTTCAATCATATCAATGACACCTGTTTGTTCTATCATTCATATAGTTTGTTGTTCAAACCTTCCTTCATTTCCAATATATTGCTCTCCATACTTTATTAAGTATTATGAAGTCCTTGTATCAGTTCATCTATTAAATATCCAAGCTGATTCATATGTAAGAACTGGTAAAACAAAATTATTAAAAATCTTTTTTTAAATACATATATTTCCTTTTAATATTAAATTATTTATATCAAAAGCACTCTTATTAAGTTTAATTCTATGATTACTTTTATCCATTATGCTTACATTTGCATTAATAATCTGACCAAGATGTTTATAGCAGTTAACCTTTACCAATATATGAGTATTTATCTTTATTTTCTTCTCTAAAAATAAAAAAAACAAACACTGAACATTGCTTTAACCTTTTTAGCATTTATATTTAGTTTTACTTCCTCATAAGATTTCTTGAAATGATGGAACATTATTTACAAAATTAATAACATCATCTGCAAAATCTGGATGACTTAAATAATCTCCATTTATTTTTATCCCTTAGCTACCCATTTTATCCACAAAATATTTCCCAACAAAACTGCTAAAAGATTTTTTGGAACTATAGAATTAACCTTATCAATGTTAATCTTCTTTGACACCATGTAATCTAATCACAACCGTTGCCTTTAGGTAAATATTTTTCAGAATATGTCAATATTTCAGATCTATATATTGATGTTCCGAAATGTTAAAACACTGTGAAAGTACTTAAAGAGGTAAATTTTTACCAACAATTTCTTTATCTATTGACTTAATGCATTTAAATATCCTCACCATTTTTAGGAGGTTTACCCTTCTTCAAAGATTTTATTGCATGACTCTTCACTTAAAATAGCTGACACTGTGGAGATAATGTTGTTTTTATTGTTTTTTATTACTATTTATTATTTTTTTTTTTGTAAAACTTTTTTACATATTTCACAATATTATCCCTCTTTTTAATAATACTTTTATTTTTACTTATTATTATTGAAACAATTCTATTGATTTATACTTCTGAGATTTTTATTCACTTCTATAATTTTCTTTGTCAATTCTGTTATATTTTTTTATATCATCATTAACACTTTTTTTGTACCATGGTACAGAATTTCAAATATTCAATTCTTATTTCATATTTCCTTTTTTCTTCATTGACATCTTGTTATTGACCTCATTCCAATTAGAACCATCTTCAAAATCTATTAGTATTTAAAGTGATTTGCTAAGTTATAATTTGAATTTATTGAATAGTTTCTGAAGGTTAGGAATATCAATTATAAATACTATCTTTTTAAATATTTTTTGTCACTCTAGCTTTGTATTAACATGCACCTTACATTTTACTACTCAATAATCTCTTTCTATTTTGAATATATAATCCACTTCTGTGAATCTTTACTGGCATGTTTCCATGTTTATTTCTGTTGTGAATTTTTTTTTGTTTAAAAATCTGAATAGTTTTTCTTTTTCAGTAAATACTACCTATTTGTCACCTGTCTCATTTCTGTCTCTATAACAAAATTTATCCACAACACATTTATTTTTCAATTGTTTACCAATTCATGCATTAACATCTCCTGTGACAACTTTAAAATATTTTGTTTGATCAAATGCATTTTATACATGTACATAAAAATCCATTATCTTTTCATTATAATGAGAACTTGTTGTGGCATAAATCCGAGTTATCTACAACTGATATCTTCCATTAAGTTGTTTAACTATTTTTACCATTTTTATCTGATTTACTATTAATTTCCACAATTTTATTCTCCTATTTCTTTATTTTAACGAATCTCATTCCATTTTTGATTCCAAAATTGGTACTTTTGTTGTAAAGTAAATGTCCAAATTTCAAACCAAATCTCTGTTTATCATTCTTTTCTAGTTTCACAAAGTCTGGCATTGTCCCATTTATTGTTAGAGAGTTATTCCAATTTAAGCATTTTTTTTTTCATTCTGTAGGTAGCTATATAAAAGTCATCACTGAAGATTTTTAGCATCCTCTGCCTTTGGTTATCATTTGCTACTTTGGCTGATAATTTTATGGTCTCCTGAAAATGAGGACCATGATTTAATTTTATCTATCATAATGATAAATATGTAATTAATAATTATTCTAGCAAACTTCATCCCATCTTCAAAAAACCCTACAGATAATTAAGAAAAAAAAACTAATGTGCTTTTTAGTCTTAAATTCAGAGAAAATAACGAGTAAAATCACTATACTGGCTGATGCATGTTGGTTAACAGCTCATCCCTATGTTTGATCATTGTATACTCACATAGTAATAACAGAATAATGTATGAACTGGATATTAACAATGTGCCCTGCTCAGTTTCTTTAAGGCCTTAAAGAGGGAATCAAATGATTTTCTTTCAGCTAATGACAAACTCCTTTCTATTAACAGTTAAGTAAAATATCTAATGAATAGTCTGCTACTAGATAAAGGTTTGTTCCAAAAAAAAAATTCTCAAAGTGAAACAGAGAAGGTTTACCAGGTAATGATTTTACTCACCAGATTTACAACTTCCTGGTAATGAGGGTTTTTATTGGTTTTCATTCTTATTTTACACTCTAGTTAAAAAAATATAACAAATTATATATATAATAGAATCATTATATACTTTTACCCCAGTTAATGATGAATCTTTATGTAAGAATTCATCATTTAGTTGACAGGCAATTTTAAACAGATGTATTTGGCTAATTTCTGTTGAAAAGATTGATTTTAAATTTAGAAATTTGACAAATTATTATATAAACATTTTGCTATATATATATATTTCTGGTCACAGGTGAAACTGTACATATAGATGCAATTCTAATGAAAAATAATGAAATAAACTTATAACCCACGCATATTATCGAGGTTATAGCCTTAGTGGATATTACTTACGTAATCAATGTGCGTTTAATAAATTTATAATTACAATAATTAAAGATCTAACTTCCAAATATAAATATGCTGAAACATACTCAAATCTATTACATATTACAACTTGTACTCTCACACACACACACACACATATATATATATATATATATATAAATGTGCTGTTACATATATAACGATGATGCTCAACAGATATAAGTATGTGTAAACAGATATACAAATATATGGATATACGTGTATACGTGTACTCGATGGGATTTAAAGTCGATACAAGTATTACTATGGGATATAGTAAGTGAAACAGATAGTCTGAAGAAATAGTGTTTCAATGTGAACACATTTATATCTGCAGAATAATGTAAAAAAGCTCTAAAGAAATAAATATTCAAAGAAAGAAAGTAGTTATAGCAAAAGAAATTTTTTCTAAAACAAGTGAAATAAAAAGAGAACCAACTTAATTTAAATGAATCATGTCTGATATCATGCAATATTTTGGAAGATGATATTAACACTAAAAAATAGAAAATGATTGTCATACAGAATTATACCAAATAAAATAGACTGAATTATACCAAATAAAATAGACTTAATGATAATTCTAAAATTGAATTTCTATGTTTAAATTAATAACATCAAAAATATAATAAAATTTAATAGTAGTCTTTTTTTTTTTTTTAAAAAAAATCATTCTTTTGATATATTAGAAGTGGCTTGGAATTCTGATACAACCAATCAGAATCAAAAATAAGTATCATACAAATTAAAAGAAATTGATATTGAAAATACAAATAAATATATGGGTACAGTAAATAAAACTCCACGAAATCAGAAATAATTCCAGTATTTGTAAGCCAATAATAAATCGATTAAGCAGGTGATCTTGAGGACGAGCTAAACTAAAATGACAAGTTTAGTAATTTATTCTAAAAAAACAAATTAAAAGTGCAGCCAAAAATAATAAACCCCCACCATTTAAAAAGTAAAATAGTTTAAGGAAAAAAAACTAACAAATTTATTACAAGTTATTAATTAAAACAGACTGATTATTAAATGAGATCTTGGATAGTCAATATGATACTAAAAGAGTAAAGAAAAGTGATAATATATTGGAATATTTCCATCATCTATCAGTAAAAGTTGAATGTATGGATAATTTTAAACTTTTCAAATACAAACAACTTGTTAGTAATAACCCACAAAGATACAACACAGGCTTGTCTATTTATGATGGAAATAATCCAACATATTATCACATCTAATATACAATCATCACAAACCTTCAAGCAAAGAAAATAATTTTCCACAAAAGCCAAATAATGAATAATTAAAAATATCAGCATTAGATAACAAGGAGTTAAATGCATGAACAAAAATAAACAAAATCTAAATTACCTAAAGGGAGAGGGAAGGTCAAAACTCACTGACCATTGTCACATACCATATTAAGAAAAGATATTTCAATACACAAGTCACCAAACAAAACAGCATAAAAATGGCAATCATAGCATAAACAATAACAATATATAAAATATGTTCATGGAGATAAATTACACTGTATAATACATTTTTATTATGATATAACACATTGCACAATATTTAATTGAAATATATTCAATAATCAAGAAAAAGGAAGTAAATCAGTAATTTATAGAATTCAGTAAACTTTATGCAGAAGTCAAAAAATATAATAAAATATATTAATTGTACTTATAACTTTTCATTACCATCCAAAAACTAATCAGGGTAAAATTACAGTGTTATTATGGAATGAAAGCACTGCAATTTTTTGATACTTAAGAATTGTCAATTGTTTTATTTTATAATAAAAAATTTACATTCATACTAAGATCATAATAAGCATAACAACATCCAACTAATTATATGTAGAGCTAAAATCTGCATTTCTTTATACATTCTTCTTAAAAAGGAATGTAGCAAATAATATATAACATAATATTAAATTGTCCATTCACTTTACTACTGTTACACAATGCTTTATTTACCACCCCCTTTTACAGTTTACAGTTTGAATTGCCCCAGCAATCGAAACTGTAAAAAAGAGTGGTAAATAAAGCATTGTGTAACAGTAGTAAATTGAATGGGCAAATTAGTGTTACATGGTATACATTTGGCAATGCAATAAGAAAGATTAGTTATTATACTTCTTGAAGAAGATAATGTATAGGGTGTCCTGGTAAAATGATGATTGATTGTCTCTCCAAACTATTTGCAGCACCATCATTGAATCAATGCATGTGTTATGTAATGGCACAATTGGACTAGTAACTCTCAACATTTTAAGGCATTATCATATCATAATTCATGATAGTGTGTTTTATAGATCTGTAGACCATCTTCAATGCTTCCCAAGATCATAAAATTTTGCAAACCATTAGAAAATGTTCTTGCTTATGGCTTCACTGCCATACACATTTTGAATCATTTCAAACATTTTAGTAATAGTTTGTTCAATTTAAAATAAAATTTAATGTTAGCATGTTATTCAATTGTAGATTAAGATACAAAATAAATTGTCACATTCCATGTCAATTCATAAATTTTTATGGAGAATAGTTAAACCATGTCACACATAACATATGCATTCATTTACAAATGACCCAGTAGTTATCTGGATAGAGAACCAATCTTTTCTTTAGAAATCACTATGTATATACTATTCTGTGAATAGAATACTAATAAAGTTAGCATACCAACATCTTGGATCTCAGTTTTCATGTAAGATGAGATAAACCAAAACAAAAATGAATAAAAAGGAATATGACAAAAAATGAACCAAAACAATGAATAAAAGAAATACAAAAATAATAGACACCTTAAATGAGTATTAACTAATTAATATAATAAAAAATCTATTGAAGAAGTACAATAAATTATATGATTAGACTGAGCAGTACAACTACACAAGTATTTAATAACTGTTACTAAATTTAAAAAACAAGGAAGACTAACATATATACAAAAATATGCGCCTATATAAGAAAATATCAATGATAAAAATTAGGAAAAGAGAACTCAGTTAATTATAGCATCATACTAATTTTAAAAAATAATATGTGACTAAAAAAAGAGAACTAATAAAATATCTGATTCAAATGATGCTGCAGTCATTCATGATTTTGGAATATGGTACAATTTTTTAACACTGCATAAACAATTATCCTGCATCTACACACATTTGAACATCCAGGAATAGTAAATACAATTTTATATATATATAAAAACTGTTCAACAACAAATAACACTAGAAAATGTATTACATTAAATAAGTTATGAATATTTTTATGAAAATAATTAAAAAAAAAAAAGCAGTCTGAAATTATAGCAAAAATATTGATAGCTTATGTAATTAATGATAATTCTAAATGATATTTAATTCACTTTTCTTTAATTACTGTAATTATTATAAACTCATTATAATCAAGTATTAAGAAAGATAATAGTTAATATTCAATATTTTTACATTGCGCAAAGCATGTCTTCAGAAGATCACTGCCAGAACCATAGTGCTGTTTTATTTAGCAGTTAAAAATTATGCCTGTATATGGATGTAATTTATTATGTAAATGAGTCATTTAAATATTCTATTTTGTTGACAATGAAAGACATGAATCCTTTCTGCTGATTTGTACTTTTATTCTTGCTGGTGTGGGTGTGATTTGTGCTGAGGGGGACAATGGGGGAGCGAAAGTGTGGGAAGACATGGGCTTTTGCAAAAAATTCAAATGCAACCACCAGAAAGGATTCATATATCTCAATGTTGAAAAAATTATGTCCATATATAGGCATAATTTTTAACTGCTAAATAAAACAGCGCTATGATTCTGGCAGTGATCTGTTGAAAGTTATGCTTAATGCAATGTGAAAATACTGAATATTAACTATTGCCTTTTCTTAATACTTGATTATAACAAGTTTACAATAAGTAATTAATGATAGAAGAATAGCTATAATATAAATAATTTTGGAGAAATAGTCCAATATTATTTTCTAACAGTCCCATGTTATATACATTAATATAACTGTTGATTAAATAAGTATAATAAATGCTGTAAGATCCATTTCTTCTGCACATATGGGGAAAATGTGACAATGGAATCATATGCAAATAATGTCATTATAATTTCCTAAAACACATCTAATATATAATATATTATGGGAATACTAGAAGAAATTAAAAAATCAAGTGTTCACTTATCTAGTAAAGTTCTTAAAACCTGGACTAAGTTCCCACACCCCCAGTGTTATTCTTGGCCTACTATTAAACATTTCCAACATGAAAAATAAGTATCTTATTGAATAAAATTATAAATGGGAAAATAGGAGAAGGAAAAATAAACTAACATCCACTAAGACAAATAAAAAAATCAAATATCATTAATCAAGTGGTCATAGTAGTATTTAATTACCATATTCTTCTGTTGCATCTACTGATGCTAGAATAGTTTAGTATTTTTGACATGTATTTTGGGGATATTCTGCTGGAATGTTATGACTGATTATCAGATCTACATTGAATTAATAAGTCATAGATTTAAAACTTACATCTTTATGCAAAATATACATAAAGATAAAAATCTTTGTGCCAATAATTCATCAACAAAATTTAAAAAAAATTCTAATATCCAATATAAATATTATACTACTGATATGAAAATCATATATAAATTAAATGTGAACTATAATTTATTTGATTTGTGAGATAATCTAAATTTAAACACACAGAAGTTCATTAAATATTGATTTATAATAAAAAAATTAAAATAATATAAAACAATCTAATATTCTAGCACCATTTTTGTCAAAATTTTTAATATTATTTTAAAATATATTTGACTCTAGAAACAATTTAAAGTTTGCATTTAATTTACTGGATCTAACTATATCAACTAAATCCTTTCTGTACCAGCACTTTAATTTTAGAGTGAATCTAAGATTTTGCATCAAATTAAATGTAAATTTTGTTAAAAAATAGAAGTTTTTAAAAAAATTGATAAAATAAATAATTAGAATACTACACATTTATTTATAAGGAATTCATTTTCCCTTGATAATAAAAAAATGTTCTAAAAATATTAAAAAATAAAGGGTTCAGGTAATTTACAAAAAAAAAAAAGAGATATAAAAATCTTATAAGCATAGATCATGTAAAAAAAAAAATTCCAATACCATCAAAGGGCATATGCTGTAAATGTGATGGGCCAAAAATAGATAAGTACAGTTTATCTACTTTATTTATTTTTAATAATATTGAGAATAATAATATAGAATCTGTGAGAAAAATAAAGGAAGTGTACCCTGAAGCAGTGCTGAAAGATTGAAATTGAGAAAGTGCATGGAGTTTGGCAAAAGGTATTTGATACTGGTGCATAAATATTTGTGACTTTCATATCAGGAATAAATTTATACAATGGGTTCAATGAATTTAAGTTAGTCAGACTACATAAAAAGGCATAATTATAAATAATGAAATGATGTACTGTAAAAGTCAAACATCTTTGTCGAGACTGACTGTCCAGTAATAGTACAATGGGATTATTTTTTTCAATAGAAATAGAGATGGTAATAATAACATAAACATGTTGCACATTTTTAAGGAGAAGTTTTACACAGTTAACAAATTGAAGGAATTCATTTTGCAAGTACTTATTGATATTGTACAAAATATAATTTGTGTGATATGTGTTACTGCAATATCAGGACCTAAAAATAATGCAAAATTGAGAGAGAACATTTCAAACACTTAAGAAGCCAAAAATGACCTGTTGCAACAAACTGTTCTCTATTACAATAAATTATCAGTTATATTGGTGGTATAATGTTGTTTCTTGCCGTAGTATGCATACTTCTTCAGCATTTTCAATTTTTCCATAATTCTTCAGAATTCCTTTTCTTTGTTCTTCATTCAAACTCCCTATTATCATTCTCAATGCCTTAAACAAAGATAAATAATGAAAAATACTATGTTTCTACTTTTGGCCCATCCTATATACAAAAATATGAAAATATTTTTTGAATTTATTCTCTTTAGTCAAGTTTAGGGTCTATATATTGCTTTGACAACAGATTAAGATTGATATTAGTATTGTTTAAGTGTTGACTGCTTTCACATATTTATATACCTATTTGGCTTTGAGCATTATTAGCGTTTTTATCTAAGTAAATGAGAATATATATGGAAGGAGAGAGGAAATTAATGAAATCATGTTAATAGTTCTTTGCAAGCATGCAAAAAAAAAAATATTATGAGCAATAATTCGTCAACTAATGGTGATTTTGTTAAAAATATGTTTTCCTATTTTGTTTTTAATATACAGAAAACATGCATATATATGCGAATATATGAATGGAAATTAATATATATTATAAACTAATAATGTGAAATTGTTTACCACATTATGTATGCATGTTTTAATTTCATTTTGTATTCAATCATATGTATATATGAAAAAAACTTCAAATTAAATCGAATTAATTATTAAAAATAAAAAATATATTAAATATTATAACAAGAATTATTACTAAGTATATGCAGATATACATGCATGTTATGTAGAAGAAATATGAGTTATTGATGGAATAGTTTTGGAAATGAATAATTTATGAAATAATCTTACAATTTATTAATCAAAAAGACTACAGAAATACTTAATATAGAGGAGAGAAAATTGCTTGTTACTCCATTTTATTGAATGCAGGATATTTTAAGAGAGAAAGATAGCATATTGAAAAGTTAATTTAATTAATGTTTAAAAATGAAAAATAATATATATTTGTCAGTTTGTATGAATTTAATGAATGATTGGTGTTGAATATGAGTTAGAAAAATTATTAACAGATTTACTGAAAGTCATGTCAGTTGTATGAGTAAAGAATAGTGAATCCAGCAGAGTTCTTAGTGTTCTTTCATGAATAATTATTATATCCTGTATGCATCATGAGCCTATTGGCACCAGAAATATCAGATATCAGGAATATTCCAATGTTATGAATTGCATATTTCTTAGAATTTTCTGTATAAATGCATCCCATATCATTAGCCATAGTGAAATGTTCAAGATAAGAGCATGTATAACTATTGTACTGTAGTTGTCTCTTAGCATTTTGCCATATGCAGTTAACATGGCTTGTACAATGTCCCACGTAAAAATGTTTGTGTGAAATATTATTTTATATATCTCTTGGCTTAGGTATTAAATATGAAGTCGTGTAAGAAATTTCTTATGTTGTCTTTGATGAATGTTATTTAATAATATGACTATATTTGTCTTTTTGTATTTTATCAGTAAGTCCGCCTATGTCGTATTCTAGCTCCTGCATAATTGAATTTACAATCATATATTGTGGACAGTATATGATTTCAAGTATATTAGTATATAAGAGATTTAAAATAATAAATTTTGAGATTAATTTGGTATAGAGAAAATGCATAAGCATTAAAAAAAAAAAAAAAATTCAAACTTTTGATTCAAAAGTAGAGTTGTATTCTCATAAGACTTTTAAATAAATGTCAAAGTTTGTATTAAAATTGTTATAATAAGTAATTATTATTGATTTATATTGGTAAAAATAGAGAAGCATTAAAAAAATAATACTTCTGAATCAAAATAACAGTTTGGTCTCCAATGATTTCGCATCAATTTTATTCTTAGAAGATAATCTGCAATCATAACCTGCATGACGTTAATGAAAACCTTTCTACTGAAAATAATATTATCTTCTAACAATAAGAAGTATGTGTATATATCTAATATTAATTTTTTTATTTTTATAAAATCTATTTGCTATAAGCTTTTTCTATGCTTATAAAAAAAAAAGTCTGTTTCCTTTTCAAAGTCACTTCTAACGATTAGTCAGTCATTGAACTATAATTTAATAAAGATTATATACACACAGACACAAATAAAAATTATTTATTTTTTAGAAAGGAGACAAGCAATTGAGAAAGATGGACATTTAGTTTTTTTTTTTCTCATGTGTCATAGCATCGGCCGAGAAGCGAACCCGCTAACCCGGGACAACTGCTTGTAAGGCAGCTATGCTGACCTCTCGACCACCAACGCTTGACAAGACGGACATTTAGTTGGAAGCTAATACAAAGTTTTAAAATAATACTATGAAGAAAAAAAATTGAAGCATGTTACTACATGCAAAGCCTGTCAGACCCCAGTAACGTAAGTTATTCCAAATATCAATAATGATAAGCAAAGTATTACTAAGTCAATGATTTAAAACAATTGTATAAAAGGTTAGAAGTATAGCATTATTTTTTATATAATCAATAAAATAGGTTTGGATGGAATGATTATTAATGTATCTAATGAGAGAGAAGAAAAAAAATATATATCAAGCAAAAAGTTATGAATTAATTATATATATCCCCTGATATCAATCAACGTTTGCAATTATGCTAGATAATATAACAATTAGTTATCTTTAAAAACCAATTAGCAAGATTCTAGATAAAAACTGAAAAAAAAAATCCCTTTCCCCTCAGCAAAAGAATCCGCCTTCTGACTCTACCTTAAAGCTTTATCAGTTTTTAATTTAATCTAACCGGTGATGAATTCTTTCTCCTTTGTTTTCACAAAGTTTCTATAATACTTTTACATGATACTTTCCAGCTGGAACTCTTCAAGGTTTCATCTTCTAATGCTTCAAGACGGCTGAAGCTTTTGTAGAAAAAGTGGCTGACACATCACTAAATGACATGAGACAAATGTCTTAATGACAGAGCACACAGCCTTGTTCACACTTAACAAATTAGAAACTATGGACCCTATATCAAGTGAAATGAAGCTTCAATGCAAAATAAATATAAGCTTAAAGGTTTTTTTTAAACAGATATTTTTATAAAAGATTTTATTTTGAAATCGAGTATCTTAGTGTGTGTATGCAAATGTAATACACATATAATGATATGAACGTTTATATATATACAAAGGCGCACGCACACACAAAACAATAACTAGTCTATTTCATTCATATCAAAACTCAAATTCTTTTAATATAAAAGTTTTTTTTTTTTAAATATTAAATAATTATCAAATAGCTGAACGTTTTATTTTACTAGTTAGATCCATTCTCACTCATAATCATAGTATGTGTTCGCAAGCAAAAGAAAAGCTATAAATTAACAAATGTTATACAAGAATTATAACAATATAAATGTATTTAAAAAGCATCAAATAGTCAAGCGTTGGTGGTCGAGAGGTCAGCACAACTGCCTTACAAGCAGTTGTCCCGTGTTAGCGGGTTCGCCGATGCTATGAGACATAAAAAAAAAGCATCAAATACTATTGCAACGTATATACAGTTGAGATTATTTGTTTAACAAGAATTTTAATTTTTAACAAATAATCAGATATATGCATTTGTGTATAACTAGCTCAAATTATAATAATTTTATTTATAATTAATTATTTTGATAACGCGATTCTTTCCTTTTGGTATCAAGCTATTCATTCGTAAAGTAAATGCTATCCAAGATGTGTTCAGTATTAATTACTATAATTTAAGCCTAAGATTCAAATATTTCCATTGACAGAAAAATGCAAAAGTTGATTTAATCAAAAGGGATTTGAAACTAGATTTTCAAGCTCCCTTCAGCTATACCATCCATCTCATACAACCGATACACATGACCACACACGTCAAAAAAAAAAAAGATCTCCAATATACGTATTTCATGCTGAACCAGCACTCATCAGTCGATCCCGATCATTATCTTTCTCAGATTAGTCCTGTATATCTGTTGTATGAAATAGATGGGATAGCTTAAGAGGGCTTAAAAGTCTGGGTTCAAACCCCCTATAATTAAACATAAACTCCAGGGATATAAAGTATATCTGTATTCAAATATAAAAGATGATTTACTTTTCTTGAGCCTTTACACCCAGGACAAATCGTTGATTGATATGTATCAACTAGCTACAACTGATTTATTTTTTCCAAAAAATCGAATGGTTAGTTTCTTGGAAACTTCCATTCCAAAATCTTTAGCTCTTAAAGTCGTCACTGTATTAGTGTTCAGAATTATACAGAACATCCATTCTTAGATTAGCCTCCTCATATGAATATTTATAACTATCATTAAATGAGAGAAGATGCCATTGTTTTCTATCATCAAAAGATCTGTAGGCACAATAAGCAATATTTTATTTGAGATTGTTTTTTTTTTTTTTTTGTTATGTATATATAGTTTTTTCTCATTTGAAAACTATTAGCATTATTATATTATTAATTATGTATTGGTATTTAGGATATAGTTTATAAATAACCTGGATTAATGATAGCAGTCAATTATAAATATTTTATTTATGTTCTGATGTTTGATTAGCAAAATAGTAAAATTTTAAAACCCGACGTCTTTTTAAAAATGATCAGAAATTAGATCAAAAATTCAACCTAAGCAGTTTATAATCATTTTTATATTACTGTATTTTAGATTTTAGGCAAATAATTAGAAAACTGAAACATATAATTTAATTATTATATATATATATGAAAGCACCCGCCTGTTTGCCTATGACCTGACTTTGATTCGATGAGGCAAATGTAAGTACTTATTTAATAGCATGGGATGTTTAATCAGACAATTGGCCCAAAATCAATTCAGTTTAACTATCCTATATTTAGCTAATTTTAGTTAGAGAATAAAACAAGGCTGAAAAACTGATCATTTTTTTATACCCAGAAATTGGAAAGCCCAATGAGGGTCGTCTTCTATTTAAAGGTTATTTTACTTATAAATATAAAATTAATGCAAAGTTATTTAAATGTCGATTTACACAGTGAAAGCAGTTGAATTTAAAGGGTTAATCAAGATTATAGTGTTCAACATCTTCAGGGTTCTTCTATAATGATTTATAGCAAATGCCTTTTGTTCAGCAGAGGTTTGATTCATGATCATATGACTTCGGATTCTCTGTTTTAGGCAAAGTTAAAAAATTAAAACAACTCAATTCTATGACTAAACCGAAAATTCACTTGTTCATTACTGGTTACTGATGGCAGGTAGTTTTGTCAAATTCTTAATGCAAATTTATTGCTATTTATTATCATAAACTTCAGCTCTGATCTTAAAAGCTGTACCATAAAATAATATGGCAAATATAAAATCAAATGTGACTGCAATCCTGTGGTTGAGCATGGTATAAGAAATGATTGAATGAAAGATGATTCATGATGCTGCTCATAAGGTAGTAAACATGAAAGGTGTAGTTTTTTTTCTCTCATATGTCATAGCATCGGCCTGGAAGTGAACCCATGAACCTGGGATAACTGCTTATAAAACAGCTGTGCTGACCACTCGGCCACCAACACTTGACATGAAAGGTGTAGTTAAACTTAGAATTTTCTATTTTTTCTGTTTATTTTTTTTTTCAAACTGCTGAAATTTCATATTGTGAATTCAAAGATAAATGAAGGGGAGGGTCATTGGACAAACTATGAGACAATCAATGAACCATCAAAATTCTGAAAAACAACTGTAGACTATACAATTTTTAATACTGTTACATAAGTAGGTAATAAAAACCCCCTTAAAACTACAATTCTTTTGATATGTCATTCAATTTTAAATGTGAAAACATACAATATATCCCTTATATATGCATTGTAAATGAAATTTTGCTTCTTGTAATTAGTAGTCAAATGATTCTATTGCTGGGAGTTCATGAGGAATTTGAGCACCAGAAATGACAAAGCAGGAGGCCTAATCTATGGACTTTGAGCTCCAAGAACCGCCACTCTATCATTGTTATAAAGAACCATAACAAACATTAGATTAATGAATTAATCAAAAGAACCTGGTTATTTTTTTTGCATTTAAAATAGGCCAAAATAAACCCAATCATATATATATATTAACAATTTAAAATAAATTGTTTTATTATTTTGTAATACAAAAAGCTACTAAATGCTGTCGATAAAATTTTCACTACACAATTTATTTACATATTCCATGATCCCAGTCCATTTCTTTCTTTTATTTATTTTTGTATAGAAATTCTTTTAATATGTATTCATTATTTTTCGATAATATATATCTTAAAAGATAATCATTTCATTTTTATAAATATTTTCTTAAATACATAACATAGCATTGTATAATGGATTGTAAAGCTTGAAACGTAATCTCATAAAATTTTTATAATTAGATTTAATTAAAATAACAATAGGACACGTATATATTTCAGAAGAAAAGTCTATATGAATGTCTTACGCATGTGGACATTAAAAAAAACAAAAACAATGTTAATAGCTAAGTCATACATATTTATGTGTAAATATATATACACATTCTTTATGTTCATCAAATAACTCTTATTAATGATTACTTAAGAGTTTGAATACAGTCTAGGTTTTAAAAATGTGCATGTTCAATGTATTATCTAAAAAAAAAAGATAATCACTACCAAAGAAAGGCATGATCTTGCATGTTATCTGTATGCAAAAAAGTTTCACATGAAAGTGTACAAACGGTTGCAACAATGAATAAAAAACTTTGTTATTTTCAAAAAATTGCAAAATGTATCAGTGAAGAGGGAGATTATATCAATAAATTTAATTGTCTTTACTTACATTAATATCTTACTTATTTTACTTTTTCTGGTCATACTTTTCATCATTAATATTATTTCTATCAACAATAAAAGATTCAGAAATCAATGAATTTACTGCAAACTAATTCTGATTAGAGTTGCAATGAAAACTTATTCCAATAAACATCATATGACCATCACTTCTTATGCTTTGTATAACTGTTTTAAAACAGGCAAAACTCACTAAACGTATTGCCACACACAGCAAGCTAGAGTAATCACTGGAAGCCAGAAACTAGTCTGGGGATATAGGATGAGTAGGCACTAGATGGGGATTTTATGCACAAGCCTTCTGCCATCCATTGATTACTCTAGCTTGCTGTGTGTGGCAATGCATATAGTGAGTTTTGCCTGTTTGAAAACTTATTCCTAATTATTTATGTGATAAAAAAGGTGGGCATTGAGAAAAAAGAATAATAAATGCATTTGAACTGTGATGCTAATAAAGACTTGAAAACATTATTGACAGCAAAGAAACTAAACAAATGGAAACATTATAAAGTTATTCTGGAAATTTCATTTGAGCTATAAATATCACATTAGTCATATTATGAGGTTTTAAAATGTGATCTAAATCACAAAAAAAATGTATAATGCTTGAAAAGATGACAATGAAAGAAAATACTGGATTCCACCATCACATTAAAGAATTAGCAAGTCATTCTGGAGAAATGCTATTCATATAACCACAATGATATCAAATTAATAACATGATTATTTTATTTATTTAATCATTAGAGTACAAAGAGATATGATCATGTTTAAAAATGTTTACACAAAAACCAAAACACTACAATAACAATAACAACCAAGATATTAGGGAAAATAGTATCTTAATAATCAATTTGCTAAAATTCTTTGTTGAGGCTGATTTCAAATTAACATTTACAGAAAAAAATATTATAAGCTTTTATTATTTCATTTTAGGTTACGTTGTATAAAACATTCTCATAAACACTATTCTCAAGCTGTATTCATATTTCTTAATATTTATTGTTGAAATAGAACAAGAAACAAATACTATTATATTTAAACACAATCAATTTTAGATATCTATTATAATTTTTTTGAAACATAAATATACGCTGTTGATTGCTATTTCAGATTTCTAAGGGCATAATATAATTTTGGTAAAACCAATATATCAATTAAAAATAATTTTGTTTTGTTTAAAAAACAACTATCCATATTTAATGATCTGGCCAATAATTTTTTTAAGATTTATATGTGTTTTGCTTCACTTGAATATTAAAAGATCCATTTGATTCAAAGATCAAATCTGAGTAATTACAATTTAAATTTATTTTTAAATTAAGGCAGTAGTTACCAATTATCAACTTGTATAATTTTGTCACTAGCAGATTTTTCAGTATTTGTTAACATATCATAATCTTTATGTTGTGAAATTATCAATAATACTTTGCATTAAATTTAAATCTTCATAATTATCCATTATTTTATATAATTTTCAAAATTGACTGTTATTTATAATACATCTTTGGTATATGTATTAAAAAGTAACAGAATTAAAATTCAATTTTATGAAACTCCTTGAAAAATTAACGCACACACATATATATATGTATTCACATGATAACAGCCAAAACTGAATAAACTTAGAGAACATCAACAGTTTTCTGACAAGGTAATCTCCATAGATAAAAGCTGGATTCCACTTTTTATCCTTGTTTAAGATCTTTAAATAGACAAAGAATGCTAAAACATGACTGTAACAGATTAACATTTTTATTTGCATAAAAGTTTAAATAAACTCCAATTCAATAGGCAAAGATAAACTGCTTGATCATTTTTACAACCTTTCAGACAAACTCCTATTTAATAAATTATAAGGTGCCAATAAGTAACTAGTTTCCAAATGTAATTCACATGATATTAAGCAAAGCTTAATAAACAATAGAATAGCCACAATCTATTGCCAAGACAGCTTCTATAGATAAAAAATGGATTCCAACTTTTACCTGGGTCTAAGGTCTTTAAACAGACAAAAAATGCCTCCACATGGCTATAACAGGAGATTTTTATCTGCCTAAAAGTTTTAACTCCCCCCGCCCATTAAAATAAAATGACTATTTGTTAATCTAACCTCAAGTTATTTATCTTAATTTGTTATATTCATGTGTCATCAGGATTTGTCTATGTAAAGATCTTAGACCAGCAAAAAAGATGAAACCAATCTTTTATCTATAGAGATTACCTTGACAACAAGTTTTGAATATTCTATTAGTTTATTAAACTTTGACTATTATCATGTGATTAGTTTACTATATCTACAGTAATGTATAAGGATTTTTATTTATTTAAAGTATAGTCTTTATTAAAAAACAAAACATATATACACTTTTTACAAGTAATAGTTATGATTTAAAAATATGCTTAGTTCATATTTAACATCCGACACATTCAGGCAAAAACAACTATCACATCATTATATATCAATACTCTTTTGCAAATTTTCGCATTAGGGGGTCAATTCCATATTTCACATACTGTCGGCATATAGCTACTCCATATTTTTTCTATATTTTTTTTAGGTAGATATTTGAGATATTGGTTAAAATATTTGAACCAATCTTTATCAAGCTTCTTCATCCAATTATACTTTTTGTTATCAAAAGTCATAGTGCATTTTATGGACCATATTGTTTTTAATGTATGTATTATTGTCATTGCATTATCGGATTAAAATTCACAATGTATCTTTTCATTATTTTCTTTGAATTTATTATTGGGTTACGAAACACATTATTTCTGATATGCTGAAGAGCCTTACATTCTTCAAAAAAATGTAACCAGCTTTCTTTTTTTACTCTACATAACATGCAAATCAGTTCTAAGTTCAGGGCCTTTGTAAGAAGAACCCCATTTAGAAACCTAAACATAAACCTAATGTAAGATTGCAGTGCACATATCAGTTATAAATTCTTCAATATATTTTTTATTAATAATCCAGATAAAAACCCTTCTAGATATTTCACATTTTCACCTTTGTTTTTTATCTCCCTATATTTAATCCCTTCCAAACTGAACATGTTTAGCTTGTCTTGTAAATCCATATATGTTATCCTCAGGTCAGCAAAAATAGGATCTTTCTTTCTTTTCCTATTTCATTGTAGATACTAATATCAATTAATGGTGGGTTAAAACATTTACTTTTAGTAACATTTATATATGTCTTAACTTTAATAAATAAGACATATTCTTTTAGGTCGATCAAATTAAGGTCACCCTTGTCAATAGGCAACCGTTATGTTAAAATCGAAATTAGGTTTGTTGCCTTACCCCAAATATATTTCTTTGCTATAAGATAGATTTTACTTGTTATATTATAAAGGTTTACTTGTTGAATGCGATTTATTTATAACTTCGAGAAGATTAAAAAAACCCCACAGTTTGCTACAATCATGTACCAGCATTCTTTGTTTATTTAAAGATTTTAGATTAGAATAAAAATGAAATTAATCTTTATTTATAAAGGTTACATTGATAACATATTGTGGATATGTTAAAACGTGGCTGTTGTCATGTGAATCACATTTAGAATTCAGTTAGTTATTGGAAGTGTGAGGCTTATAATATCTAATGTATTGAAAAGTTTATTTTAATGGTTGTAAACATTAATTTTTTTATTAATCTGTCTTCAAGCAATTTATATTTAACTGAATGGGATTAATTTAAAACTTTTAGGCAGACAAAAATTTCAATTTTTTTTTCTCTTGTGTCATAGCATCAGCCGGGAAGTGAACCCACTAACTCGGAACAACTGCTTGTAAAGCAGTTGTTGCTGACCTCTCGACCACCAATTCAATTTGCTTCAAACATGTGCAACTACTCTATATTTATTTACATATCTTATAGCAGAGTAAAATGTGGAATCTGTCCTTTACCTATAGAAGTTGCATATTATGGATATTCTATTTGTTTTTTAAGTTTTGGCTATTATCACATGAATTACATTTAGAAACCATTTAGATATTGACAATTATGGTATTATATATATATATATAAAAGAGTGTGAAAAGTAATAAAAATAATGAATTAATGACTGCTTCAGTTTTTTTGAATCATGAAAGGGCACATAAATATACATTTAAATTTGATATTGAAAGTTGTTAAGATTCTTCATGAAGAGAGAAACCATAATAAAAGAAAAATTAAGAAGGCAAGTTTAATAAATAAAAATAAAATGAATATAGTTAATAGACAAGCTGCTAACATTAAAATTCAGGTTTCATGAGAGTTGAGTTGATGATGTTTGCTTCTGTTATGTTTTTTTAATTTAATAGCAGTTGAGGAGGGTTAAGGAGTTAACTGAAAATATTTCTGTGGATTGAAAAATTGTATGTAATAGTTATTTACCATTATATTTATTATTTCTATTGTTATATATATATATATACATACAATTATGACTCCAAATTTTAATTAATATTAAATGGAAATAATTGCAAAAAGCATTTTATTTCTATTTTCAATCTGAAATCCAAATGCTGCTTTATTACTATTATTTATAAATCTCCACACTTTTTTTGTTTTATTTTATGGAACTATTTAATTAATCCTGGTCTCAAATAATTTTTTCAAAATACATTTATAAAATTTTGCTAATATTTTTTTATATATTTTTTTGTAATACAATTATGGATATGTATGTATACACACTCACACACCTTCCGCCCAAAGACAAATCACCTAAATTCACAAAAAGGCAACATAGAATCAAGAACAGGATATACTAATTTATATATCAATAGAAAAGATAAACAGCCATTTGAGAAACAAAAAATATAAAAGCAGACAGAGTTTGAGGATTTAGAGAATAATATTTTCAAGCAGTATAGCAAAGTTCAAAATTCTATAATAAAATAAAAAATTTGAAGATATTTGTAGACTCATTATCAATGCTATTCACAGTAGAATATATTTCAGAAAAAACATAATCATAATCCAATATGTATCTGAATGGTCCCTACATCAAATGCAATGCATGTAGAAGTTGTAAAACAGTTTGGTGTATATGGCAATAGTGGTTATGGAAAGGCACTATTAGTTATTTTCAGATAACTCAGTACATTGGTCAGTTATTAGATAAATTAGTGTGGTTATTGCCAATTTCTGAAAGAACACATATTCAGCAGCAAGCATTCATCAGCCAGTAACAATCATAACATATATATGTCCATGTCATAAGATGATGATGAACTGAGGGTGAACAAAATATGACAGAGCTCTAGAAATATTTATAACCCAGTAAAACAAATGATAAACTATGTCAATAATAATTTCATAAGTATGCTTTAGATACTGATGATTAATGTTTCATTACGTATGCACATGACTGATATGAGTATTATCAAAGAACAGCATACTGTACACTATTACATAATCTTTGTATGATGGGCCATTAATTACACAGCTAATTACTTGGTACATATTATTGGAATATTGAATATTGATATCTCAATAATTTTATGGTTAAAATCTTGCAGCTCTTGTTGCCATTTATATTATTGGGAAATCATAAGAAGTTTGAGCACTGGAAGTGGAATAGTTTTGGTATATGAATCTTGATTTCCAGAATCCAACACTCTATCACTGTCTTAAACCACAAAGAGCTTAATTCCATGACAGGTCATTTACTAATAGGATAATGCATGATGACAAATCAATATTTCATAATAACATATAAGTGATTCAGATATTTTTTACATAGTTTGATTTATAAAACTCTCACTCATCAAGTGTATATAGGATGTTAATGGAAAGTGCATCTTATAAAAGTATGAGATGGACATATATCTGACTTAATTATGCAGTCTGGTAGTGATATAAGGCACTGACTACTGTAATGTGGTTCTGTCTCCTTACAATGCTTTAAAAATAATCTATGATACTCATATGATAATAATTTTAATTACATGTAAATGATTTTTAATGCCGATTAAATATATAACATTCTGGAATGCGAATATTTCACAGAACAATTACATCCCAATACATTACTAGGATAAATTGGAATCAGATTCTAAAGAACTATTTTTAAATAAAATTGTAAATTCAAATCCTTCTGTATATCAATGCCAAACCATTTTGTCTGATAAAAAGTCTCTTTTATAAACAAAAAAAACAGAGTGGCATTGATATATGGAAGGGTTTGAATTTGCAACATTAATTAAAAATGTTTTTCGTTAGAATTTGCTTGCAATTACCATATTCAAATGTGATTATTCCATTACGTGTTCATGCAATATTCAATGTATCTGTCTTAGTTTATCCCACTTATGTTACTCCTTATGTGTAGATAATTTCTACCTTACATAAAGTATATACACATGCTTTTATTCTAAAATATTATAAAAAAGATGAATATTTATAAATGGGTATAAACGTTAACCAGGCTAATTAGATGATCACACAAGTTTTCTAAAAATAAAATAAAATTGACAATTGATCACTATTTCATTTCTAAATTTTAGGAGTCTTATTATGATAGTTATTTTGTGCATCTGGCTTGATTATACAAATATAAAGGAATGTTTTTTTACATGTAACATCAAGCTCACAAGTGAAAGTAATAATATTGAAAAACAAAAACAAGATATGTCTATCAAACAAATACAGGGAAAATTGCAGTACAGATTTTTAAGATGGTCTTTAGTAATACTCTCATGGTAATCTGTATGAATGTTTGTCATAAAATTAAGTCAACATTAAAGCTATTAGACTTTAGAGATAGATTTTTCACATTTTTCTAATAAAGAACAAAATTAGATATAGCCGTATTTTTATGTTGGACTATTTCCATCATCTAATATATGTGTTGAATGTCTTTAGAAAAGTTTAATTTTAGTTAAATATTCCAAATGCATTCAACTGTTAGTAATATCACAGCAAACAAGTTAGTATATGCACCAACTGTTAGTAATATCACAGCAAATAAATGTTAGTAATATCACAGCAAACAGGTTAGTATATGCATTAACTGTTGGTAATATCACAGCAAACAGGTTAGTATATGCACTTACTGTTAGTAATATATTAGATGATGGGAATAGTCCAATATAAAAATACAGTTAGAACAACATCAACACAAACCTTCAGAAAAACAAAATGAGATATAGTTTAAATCCTTTCTGGTTATTCAAAAAAGGCATTGTAAATATAATTGAATGTGATATAGAATGATAGTGGATTATATATGGAGAATCAAGAATGATGCTTAGTGTCAGATTAAACTAATGTCAAACATTTGTCTGCAATGGTAAGCAGTGTATACACAAATATATCTGGATCTAAAAAAAATGGCTTACATAAAAGACGAGAATAGCCATTGTAAAGCCTTGCTTGCTATATTTACATTAGCAATTAAAACACAGAGCAGTAGTTATGACAAAATTTTGATATAACTTAACAAAAAATTTAGCTAGAAATATATATTTTTCTTATATAAGTTGTTATAATGAGAGAACAGATGATAAAAATCTTCCTTAATATTAATTATATCATGAAGATGAAAAGAAAAAAAATCTTCTATTATATTGTTAACTAATTATATCTTTGGTGTAGATAAACATTTTTTTAAAAAAAAATTTGCTTACATTTGATATCCACACTAGAAACAATAACTCTTTTTTCTTACTCCATTCTAGAGCCAATCATTAAACCTATGCATATATGTCATTACAATCCAATATCTATTGATTGATAAGACTTACGATATAAACTTTGGAGTGAAGTAGAATTGTTGTTCTCTTAGTGCAAGTATAAATAAGTAAATAAGGCATTTTGGTGCAAAACATTACATAGAAATGTAACTTACTGATACTGCGTTGAAAATTTCTTTGTGAGAAAAAATGATGTATGTTATTGGGAATGACAGTAAAAATCACAAATAATCAAGTCTTTTATAATATGTTAAAGGAAACAAATGTAAGAATGTAACCAAAAGCACACACACAGACATATTAAAACTTCATATAAACCAAATAATAGTTAATTAAACAAAAAACAAAAACAAAACAATTATTTTCTTTAATTTCTTAACCTGTAACTCGTATTTCTTAATCTGAGCTATTTAACAATATGAATGCCCTTTCTATGTGTGTATGTGTAGGAGATAGAGTTATTTGTGCAAACACACACAACTTTACTTTAATTATGTATATAAATTTCCAATTATTTCTTAATATACAAAAAGAAGTAATAGTATTAATTTTAGCTTTTTAAAAAAATAGCCTTGTAAAAATCAATTATTGTCAAGTGTTGTTAGCCGAGAGGTCATAGCAGCCACCTTGCAAGCAAGTAGTTGTTTGCAGACGGTTGTGGGTTCGCGTCCCGGCTGATGCTATGACATATGGAAAAAACCAATTATTTAAAATTTTTTTATTTTTTACTAACCATTTAGTTTTTTTCCTTTTGTTGAAATACAATAAAAAAAACCATGTCTCAAATCTTGCATATAAAATTAGTTGAATATTCAAGAGGTATGACTAGCTTATGATAGAAAACTTCCAGAAAAAAGATGCAATTTTGCTTTTTGGTCAAAAAAAAAAGTGAAAGAAATTTTGCTATAAACTGTGGTTTCATTTAATATTCAGACATTGTTAAATATGAGGCCTGCCTTCGCCTCTGATTGTTTATAATGATTTTAAAATAATTTACAATTATACTGAGATTGCATTAATATATAGAATTCAAGTTTTATAATTGTAACATCAATAAATTGAATGCCTATATATGGTCCAAGATAAAGTACAAGTGGGCTCATTCTGTACTTCTTTGGTTGTTGACTGATTTGTATTATTTTATATATAACTCACTTATAGTTTATAATCAACTTTAATTTCATCTTTATTTGAGCTATCACTATTAATGTTTATAAACTGTAAAGTAATTTTTACTTCAACAACTTTTATTTTGAAACTTATTAAGTCATACTATTTTACAAATAATAATAATGACGATGACGATAATAATAATTATAATTAAAAATACATTACTAATTTGGAAAATAACTTATTTTCATGGAAAAAATAATCCATCATTATTTTTATTTTCAAAAGAAAATGCCTATAAAATTTGTCTTATATAGAACTAATAACTTCTCAAAAACACACTTGCCAAAAGGAAGATTATGTAAACAACAGACAAGTGCATAATTGGGTAACAATTCCACCAATAACCCTTTTTAAGAAAAGGTGGAATACCAATAAAATTTATTAAACTTTTTGGATTTATTTTTAAAAAAAGTCAATCTCTCATGCTTGAAACAAAACATTCAAACCAGCTATATATCAATCTTTATTACAACAAAATGTCACCGTTTGACAAAACATACTCTGGAGTACATTGGGATTAAATAAAAGTAATGGAAACAGAAAGACGTTTCCTGTGAAATATTAAAAATACTTCAGCTTAAAAATTATTGGAATAATGTTAAACATCTTTCATTCCAATAAATACTTTTACGAAGATGATGGTTAATTAAATAAACATTACAAAAGCTGAAATATTATTTGTAAACAAGAAGGAAGGCAAATTCAATATCCTCATTTATTTTTATAAAACATTTCTATAATTTAATGTATAGTTGTATTTTAAGTTGAAATGTTGTAGAAATTAATGATACAATGCACTGGAGGGGTGAGGATATTATTATTGATTTTTTAAAATATTACTTGATTTTTTTTTATAAAAAAGAAAGATCGAATGCAAGGAGTGAGTGTTGGAAATATACATCAATCAATGTTCCTTCAGACTAATAATTTGTATGTGTGCAAAAGCTGAAAGTTCATTTATTTATTTTACTTATTCGTGCAAAGGAGAAATAAAATAATTTTTGATAGATAATAAATATTATTGGCATTAGTTTCAGTCAGTTAAAATTACATCATTATGTAAGTTCAATTCCTAGAAATTATAGTTAAGGAATTGTTTTCATCACTTATATACTCTTTTTTCTTAATCAATTAAATTCATTGCTCATTACAATATTTTGTATTTGAAAATAGAGAATGCCTGATCTTATTGTGCACTTGTGTTATAAAAGTGTTTTCTGAATTAACATATAATTTTATATTCAAATTGTATCTTATGCAATACATTAACACATATTGCTTACTGATTGAGTGCATCAAAAGTAGATTGTAATTAGGTAAGATTTAGGATCATCATTTATGCAATTTTACTTGCTGGAACTTGGACAGAAGTAGTATAATTATAATTATTTATGTGTTCTAGAATTAAATATTTGCAAATGGAATTTATTGGCAGCAAAACATTAAATATTTATAGTCAAAATAAGAGTCATAGATCACATGACCCTATTCTCTTAAGCTTGTAAGTTATAAACAATGAAGATTGCCAATTCCTCAACAAGCTTTGTGATAAATGCTTAGCCAGAGAAAGCATTTAAAATATCTCTGTCAGGAACCCCTCCCCAAACACCTGACCATGGTTTCATGCCTTGGCATTCCTCAGAGAGGTGTCAGGGTAGGTTCAGACACTAGATCTAAAAATACCAGCCCAAAGCCAGCATTTAACTAAAAGTTATCTATTGAGTGGAAAATCTGAAATTTTCAGACACCTACATGTCTTCAAACTCAGCTATCCAACTCAAATAGCTATATGGGGCTGATAGATCTTCAGCCATACCATATATTAGTAGTCTTAGCAATATAACATTGCATAAGACTTAAGGCAGAAACTATAAATAGTCAAAATAAGAGTCATAAGTTTATAACTTACAAGCTTAAGAGAATAGGGTCATGTGATCTATGACTCTTATTTTGACTATTTATAGTCTCTGCCTTAAGTCCTATGCAATGTTATATTGCTAAGACTACTAATATATGGTATGGCTGAAGATCTATCAGCTCCATATAGCTATTTGGGTTGGATAGCTGGGTTTGAAGACATGTAGGTGTCTGAAAATTTCAGATTTTCCACTCAATAGATAACTTTTAGTTAAATGCTGGCCTTGGGTTGGTATTTTTAGATCTAGTGTCTGAACCTAACCTGACACCTCTCTGAGGAATGCCAAGGCACGAAACCATGGTCAGGGGTTTGGGGAGGGGTACTTGACAGAGATATTTTAAATGCTTTCTCTGGTTAAGCATTCATCACAAAGCTTGTTGAGGAATTGGCAATCCTCATTGTTTATTAAATATTTATGTTTAAACATTCACATTATCGAATGTTTTGATTCCATTTATTAATGAAAAAAAATTGAGTTTGTAGAGAAAAATTTTCAGTTGTAAGAATATTAAATTTCATTCAAGAAGAATGTGCATAATGAAACAGAATTTCATACAATCAATATCCGTAGCCTAAACACTAAAACAAACATCCCTAGTTATATAGTCAAAATAAGTTCACTGCTATATAAACAAACATGTAAGTGATAATATTGAACAGATTTCATAAGTTCTCTAGGATCAATAATAACAATATAACCACTAATGGATGTGAGAAATAAAATTAGCCAAAAGAAATGTCCCATCATCTATTTATTTATCACATCCAGTGCGAATCATATTGTTTTTATAATTCCATCAAAGAGGTATTTCTATCTTTTTTAATTTCAGTTGTTACATTCACTAGTGACTATGTTGTTATTATTTATTAGTCCTACAGAACCAAAGAAATCTGTTTGATATCAAGAATTACATGATTATTCACTTCTTTGACTATATGATTAAGAATTATTTGTTTTAGTGTTTAAAGGAGTGTCAAATGTTTGAAATACTGCCTCATCTAATGTTATTTCAATAGTGTGAGGATGGATCTATGATCAGTAGAATTGGATATACTTCCTTTAGTTGAAAATATAATCTCATTTGAACTTTGATTATTTAATGATATATCTGTGTAAGATTAACTGATTCTGTTACAGGATATGTAGCTATGTAAAAAAATTATAGTGCATAGACAAATTATATGTGATAAGTTACTTTATTATCATGGAATAATGTGTGTCATTGTTGTTTATAAACAGATCATATCAATATCTGTTAAACAAATAAAATGAAATGAACATATAACCAATTTCAATTCAACATGAAAAAAAAATCTACCTTATTAACTGAAAAATTATTTGTTAATAAAGCATCATTCCCTCCTTTTAATATGGAGTCTATTAACTGTATTAAAATCATATCCCTAGGCAATTAGGTTTGGGGGGGGGGGTATGACTTTTGCAATAAAAATAATATAAAAAGTCTGCATGAGGTAATTAATAGATTTAAATAATTTTTAAAATCTATAAATAAATCATAACTCAAAAACCTCAAATCATATTTATTAATATTATCAAAATATAATAATTATCATAAACTGTCAAACAGTACAAACATCAAGACTTCTTTTCTAGTAGAATTAACTGCTTTAGAATTAGATTGCAAGTTCAGCTTTCAAATACAGTACTCAAATTCCTGGGTGCTTAATGCCATAATGGGAAAAATATCGATTATGGACTACTAATGGACTGTCAAGAAATTTTAGAATGATCAACTAAAAATAATGGTAACTGATAATACATTATGCTAGATTAGATAGTGGTACATAAAAGAAATATATTTTTCACACACTACGGCTATTATAACTGAGAATTGATTCTTCATAATTGAGACGACTATGTGTACTCAAGCAAGCTAGCCTATGAAGACATTGAATTACATATATGCCTTCATTTGATGTGCACAATCATGCATATATCAGTTACAAATTCATCAGTTTAAATACATTAACTGTGGAATGTAACAAGAATACACAGTGAATTTTTCATCATAATAGAAGTTAATGTTCTGATTTCAAGTCTACTTTAAAGCACACATAAAAAAAAAAAAGGAATTTATGGATTACTTCTACTTAGAATCACTCTTCCCCCATTTTTTTTCCAGATAAAATCAAAAGCAGATTAATCAACTGAGGATACTTTGCGAAGAGAAAGCTTTGGCAATGTAGAATCATAACATGATATGTGTGAAAATTATTTCCTAGGTGCATTATGGCCTTGGGATTTCATAAGAAGTTTGAGCAGAGAAGAGCTGAAACTATGATCAGACTCCCATTGGATCACTACACTAAATTATGCAGAATATTTAAAGTTATGTATGCTAAAGATATTGATAGATAAAATTGTTCAAGCAAGCAATCTTTAAAAAGATTGACAATATTAAGTGACAACACACAAGCATTAGGATTAATTAATTGAAAAAAAAAATGCTAGTATTATCTAAATCCTATAGAAATTATATTATCAAAATTATTTATGAGCAGATATTTTGGAAACCTGTAGTTCATAATGACAATGTGGAAGGTTTACTAATTTTAAAATCCTAAAACAAAATTATATCGTTTTGATTTAGGATACCATATCTTATTTCTGGGCTATAGATTTCTAACATTTTAGCAGCTTATATCAACTAAAAATTCTTCCCTAAGGTGAATTCTATATGAGAACAAATGTTTAAAGATGATTCAATGGGCTAAAAATAATCTCAAGCATTAGTATTTGTTCAAATCCTATGCTGTTCATCTGGTATATCTGCTGATTTAAAAAAAAAAAATTCTAAATGATTATATATAGCGTGTAGACAATCTGGAAACCTTTTTTTTAAATGTTGAGTATAATGAGAAAGAAGGTAATGGAGTAGTACTGTAGACTGTATTTTGACGATGTAAGAGTTCACTAAAATTTATAATGTAGTTCTCAAATTCGGAGGCCATAATAAATTATGTTAAAAGTGTGGGAAAAACTACCATCAATGATAATCAAATGCTATCATTTAGTCACAGTACTCTATTTTTTAAGACTTTGCCGCTTCATGCAAAAAGACATGATATTAATCCATAATATATTAATATATACAAATAAGTAAAGCAAATACTACCTTGAATTATTAATATTTTCATAAAAAGCATTGATAAAAGTGAAACTAGGTAATAAATATAAAAATTAAAAAAAGAATGTTTGACATGAATAAAAGTTTGGGTAATCTAGTGTAGAAGTCATATTCTTATGATTTCTATTTATATAAAATGCTAATGTTCTTATATTTAAAATGTGGATTAAGCTAAAATTTTAACCTTTTCAAAATCACATTATTGCGATGAATGTGTTAGCAAATCTATGAACCCAAGAGTACTTCTACTAAAGAATAGTCATTTAATAATATAAGCTCAATATCTTGTCATTCCCAACATTAACTGTGTGTGCTATTTTGATGTAAGACTCTTTGATTTTTGATAAGTTATATAAAACTTTTCTTGTGCATCATCAACGCAAGTATTAAATGTTTAATAAACGATTTCTTAATGTATATGATTCAACATCATTTTCAAATATTATCAATAAACTGCAGAATTTCTCTTCCACATTGCTCCAACAAACTTTTTTATCTATCTTCCTTACATGTATTTTTTTCTCTGTCTTTTATAATCTTCTGAGATGCACTTTAAAATATGTATTTTCTCTTAACCCTGTGTTGTTTTGTCTAAAAATTATATATAATGCATGCCTTCATCTAAGATTTATCCTAAAGTTTATATGATAAATAATCAAAATAAAATTAACTATATGGATGATTCGTTAATACATTTACATTTTTATTAGTTTGCTGTGTGTCTCTAATTTGAGGTGTTAATCTAATTTTTAATTATGTGATAATTTTTTTTTATTTTAAAAAAGTCATAATTCTTTTCTTTTGAAAATGTTGAATGGTAGTAAATTTTACATTAAATTTTCTATCTGAATGTAATTAAGATATTTAGACAACATAATACTGAAAACAGATAATTCTTGCTTAGTCTGTCATTATTTTTAAATTTCTTTAATTAATTTTATGCTTTCACACTAGAATTACCTCACAAATGTGAAAAACAACATTATAAAAATAATGAAAAATATAAATACATTAAATCAATTTTATACATTAACATATATATACAAATATTTAAAACTTTATATACATAATAAAAGACACAATGTATAAGTATTAAACAGGAAACTGTCATAGAACCTCTTCCCACCAAACATTAAAAATATACTGTTATTGAATATTTTCAAATTTATAAATCTAAGATTTTAAAGGGGTGAGCAAATGGTTATGAAGAATCTTATGATATAATGTTTGCACATATAGCTAAGTGAATCTTAATTTTTTTTTTTTTTTCAGGTCAAACAGAACTTTTTGTTTAAGTAGACAGTTCTCATCCAACATATATAGCTATCCAACAATGATCAGTAAATGGATATCTAGTTTAGCTAGAGAAATCCAAGGTTAATGTGAGTTGATCAGATAAATGCACCAATTATATAAATATATGTTGTAATGTAATATGGCCTTTACTACTGATGGATGAAGTGTCATACTCCTATGGGCACTGAGCTCATGGCTACCTTTATTTTATCTGACTCAATGCTATAATAAAAACAAAAGTTCCTCTATCAATATTTTACTGAATAAAAAAATATGCCTTCTGCCTGAAAATTAATGCTATATGACCATGAAGAACAGATATCTAGAAGGATATCTCAAGGGGGAAACTCAGAGTCATCACAAATCACTAAGGAAAAAAAAAATTCTATATCAAAATCAGTCCAGAAAAGGCAGTAATACATGATATTAGTTTAGACTCAATACCTTTTTAATGTAATCATTAAAGACATTCTACTAAAGATGAAGAAAATAAAATAGGAAATTATTGCTCCAAGTCGATACTGATTACTGAAAATGTTTACCAAAAATTAGATATTTTACCAAATGTACGCTTACGTATATTATTGTCTGATAATGCGTACATACATGTATAAACTGAGCTTTAAAAAAATGATATTTTATATACTGTTATTTTAAAAAAAATCTAATTATTATATATACACACATAGATCCTCATATGCATTCCATCTACATACTTACATATATACCCACACTATCTTCAGAGGTAGTCTTTTTACAGGGTATTTTTATTTTATTAAAAAAAAAAAGTTGAAATTAAATTTTTACCAAAGAGTCTGAGCCATTATCATTCACCAATTCCATATGCAATGTCAACTTGTTTACAGGAAATGGAAGGCGGGAACAGAACTTGTGTAAAAAGGTTAAAAAAATTAAACATACTTAACATGCAAAGCTAAAATTTCAGCAGATGTAGGCAATGTGGAAGGCTAAAAGAAAAAAATGGAGGGAAAAAGCAACTTTGTAACAATATTTGACAAAGTGATTTAACATTTGGCTTCTGAAAATTATAAATAAATATATATGCACACCCATAACTATATAAATATTTAATAGTTAAAAGTAAAATATCAAAAATTGCTAAGTATAAAGAATGCCAAAGACGTTTTATATATTAAAAATTATTAAATATTGTAATACTCAAAATTTAATTGTGAATAAAAATTTTGAAATTTATTCAAGGATCTGAAAACATACAATGTAACTGTGCAGAATAAGCAAAACGTTTTTTAGAATGGGAAATTATTAAACTATAAACGAGATTGTTAATCTATATGCATACTTAGATTAAAAGTGAACTCTCCAGAGGAAATATAATTTTAATAATAAAACAGACTGGAACACACCATGAAATAGACATGAATTATATACTTCTTTACGACTTTTAATATTCTAGGTCATCAGTATTATTGCAAATTTTTGGTTTTTATATTCTTTCTCAACCACTTCATATATAGTGTTTAATAATTATACTTTAAATTAAAAATAAGTAAATATGAGGTATTTATTTTTACATTTGCATTATAATATAATGGATGTGTAATATATAAACAATTCATATGTATCACATAAACATAAGGAACTAAAATTACATAATCTTAATTTTAAATGTACTACCAAAATCATTGTAATAACATTCAATGATATATTTCTCATGATTCTAAATCACTTTAAACTGTTAGAAACATAATGTAAAAATTGAATGTATACCATATAATACTAAATTGTCCAAGTACTTTACTACTGTTACACAATGCTTTATTTACCACCCTTTCTTACAGTTTACAGTTTCGATTGCCCCAGCAATCTTCTTCAGAACTTTAATTTAGTATTATATGGTATATCTCAATATATTCAAAAGCTTTAATGGCTATATATTTATCTTAAATGCACCTACTAGCTGATACAACAAATGCAACTGGAAAGTTTTTTAGTAGTAAAGACATTATTTAGAAAAGCTATCTCAAAAGAATCCTTAATTTTACATAATTGTATAAAGACTAAAATTATTATAAACATATATTCTTATCAGCACAATCAAGTTTGAATTTTTAAATATCACTGTCCTAATAATATAATTAAATATGCTTGCCTATGTCAAATGCATTATTGCTGAGGTAAAAAAAAGCTAATGGCTTTATTGCTCAATAGTTCATAAGAAGTTCGAGTGACAGACCTATGAGTGCCAGAATTGACCTTGGGACCTCCCAATCCCAAGTTGGACATTCTACCACTGCATGAAATCAGGCAGGGCATTGTTGAAATAAAGCTCATATATTAAATGTACTAACAGTGAATTAATAGCTTTAAACATATTCCAAATATTAAATCAGATGATACAACCAACTAAAAAAAAAAATCAATCATTATTTCATTACAATTTAATGTGTTTTTTATTTAAATAATATGCAATACTGTATGTATAATTAGAAGATTCACTGATGATAATATTGCATACATTACTGTATACAATACAAATGCTATATCAAAAATTTAAAGTATTAATATTTAAAATATATATGCTATATTATCCATTCTTTTTTTAACCTACATTTTTTGCTGAGGGTTATGTATCTATTATTTATTTTAAAATTTATTTTACTAAACAAAATATCAAAAATACATGACATATACATCAATATAACATCTATGACACATACACATAATCTCATAGCATAGTGCTTATATTATCTATAAACAAATAATGGAGAGGCCTTAGATTGTTTTATATTAATCATACTTTACAACATAAATACATACACAATATATATATATATATTGTTTTCCTGAAGATTTATGATGATAGTGTTTTAGTTGTGTTTATTGTTTGGACTATTTCCACCATCTAATATGAGTATCGAATGTCTTTAAAAAAATTTAACTTTACTTAAATATTCCAAATACATTTAACTGTTAATAATAACACATAAACAGGTTAGTATATGCACAATGTTTCGAGAGGTATTATTCTCCCCTCTTCCTCAGGCATTATCTTTAAAATTCAATATTCAAGAATCTAAGGGTCCAGGTTCAATTCCCATGCTAGTACTGTCACTGGTCAGGCAAGCAAAGGGGAGAATAATACCTTCAAAATGTTGTGCATATATTAACCTGTTTGAGGCACTATTACTAACAATTGAATGTATTTGAAATATTTAAAATATGTCAATGAATAGATCAAACTTCTTTTTAAAACTTGTTTTATATGACTATAACAAAAATAATATACATCCAATGTTTCAACTATTTTATATAATCTTTTTCAAGAAACATTAAAAAATAAAAATATAAATATATAATAATAATAAATATCACATATTCCAAATAAATGCAAAAATATTTAAAAAATACTAAAAATTCTCTTTACCACACACCTTTTCTATTACAAACAATCTCAATTTAATCAAACTTTTTACATTTATATATCCATCCAAAAATGCTTTAAAAACATTTAATTAACAAACCTATTATTTTCTTTCTTTTTTCTATTAATATCCTGTTTAATTAAGCTTTAATTTTACTAATGTAAATTACCTTCCTTTATTATTCTTTCATGATAGGACTTTATACATTCTAAAGATTTTATTTCAAAATCTTTATGTTTAAATTTATTCATATGATTGTAAATAGCAGCATTTTTATCATTTAAATGCTGTTTTAATTTAGTTTCCAATTTATTTTTTGTAGTCCCAACATATGACATGTCTATATTCTTTTTAAAACAATTCAAATATTTTATTATGTAAACTGAATTCATAATCTCTAAATTATTACATTCTCTATTATTATTAATTAAAAAATTTAAACTTTTTATAAACCGGATAAATGAAAACATTTATATTTCTTATTAGTCATTTTAAATAATTATCTAACTTTAACAAACAAATCTTTGGATATATTGAAACCAATATAAATTACATTTGTTTTATTTTTATTTAATTTATTGTATTCTTTATTTTATCAATATTTTTTATTAGAAAATAAATGTTTAATAATATCTCTAGGATAATCATTTATAAAACACTCATGCTTTATCATATTAATCTCACTTTTAAACAAATTATTATTTGAACATAATTTAATTGTTCCAAGAATTTTATTATTAATAATATTTATTTTACTATGATGATCAATATCTGATAACCAATTATTTAATAATCCAAAAAATGCTTTTTTTCTATATACAGAAGTTTCTATAACATTACTATTATTACCAATTTTTGTAAATAATCTTAACATCCATATATATATATTCTATAACAATAATATTTTCTTTTTCCATAGTAAATTTAATTTTCTCCTCTTTACTATTAATATATTTCAAAAAATTAGCTGCCTTTCTTTTATTACTGTTAAAAACCATAAAATAATCATCAATATACCTCACATAATAAATTGGTTTATTTTTACTACTAAACATCACATGATCACTATCTCATACTAGCACATAATTGTTATTAAACAATTCAAAACAAAGCAAAACTTTCCATATAGTAGTGCCATCTTGTGCTAACAAGAGCAATCAATGGATTAAAAGGTGGGTGCTGGAGGGTTGCATTAGATCCTAAGATCTAGGTGCAGTGCTCTCAGATCTAAGACTCCTCACTGATGAAGGCCACAAGCCAGAAACTAGTCTGGGGATATTGGATGAGTAGGCACTAGATAGGGATTTTATGCATAGGCCTTCTGACATCCATTGATTGCTCTTGTTAGCACAAGATGGCACTACTATATGGAGAGTTTTGCTTTGTTTTGAATTGTTTATTTTTACTACTAACAAAATATTGTTTTTCAAAATTATATATATATACTTCTGCCAACAAACCCACTTAGATTATTACCCATACTTAAAACCCCTTTTTGTTTATAAAAATCATCCTCATATTTAAAAATAAGATCTCTACAACAAATCACTAATATCTCACATAAATAAAAACCTATTTTTAGTTTGATCTCTTTATCTTTTATATATAAATCTATAATATTATTAGTAGCAACCTCTGAATCAATGTTTGTATACATATTAACTATATCTAATTTTACAAAAAATAAAATTTTAAAAACTTTACTATCTAAAAAATCCCTTAATTTACAAATAAACTGTGTAGAATTATTAACACAATTTTTTTCAAATGATATTATATATTTTAAAAAAATATTACTATAAATCCACTTCAAAATATTTTCATAATAAGTATTACAGCTACTAATAATTGGCCTCAATGGAATTCCTGGTTCATGAATTTTAGATAATCCATAAATTTTTGCACATTTTATATCCATTCTTTTTAATTTAAACATATCTGATTTTTCCATATAACCTTTTTCATTCATTATTGTTAATATTTTATTAATTTTTTAATTCATTAACATGCTCTCATCTTTATTAATTTTTTCAAAACACTCCTTTAATGAAGTTAACATTTTATTAATTATATTTATTCTTATTTAAAATAACTACACTTGATGTTTGATCACTTTTTAAAAATAATAAATCCCTATATTTATCATGTATATCTCTAATGATATTCCATTCATTACACTTACAATTGAGAAATATTACCAAAATAACCCTTTTCTTTATTTTGCTATAATATCTTATATAAATACAATTTATCCAAACTACTTCAAACACTTTTTAGCAAAATTCTTTATTTGTACATATATACATACACTTACATTTCAACTGTCCTGCAGTCTTCTTCACAGCAATGATATAATGAACAAAATAAAATAAAATACATAACTATATAAATAATACCATAAAAAATGTAAACAATAAAAACTAAAAACAGTATAAAATATATAAAAAACTAACTGAATTATTTTATTTGGGTTTGATTATTTATTTCAATTTTATTAGTTTTTTAAATATATTTTATGTTGTTTTTAGTTTTTTATTGTTACATTTTTAATGATATTATTTATATAGTGCGTATTTTATTTTGTTCATTATATCATAGTTCTGAAGAAGACTATAGGATAGTTGAAATGTAGATATATGTATATATGCATAAATAAAAGATTTTGCTATAAAGTGTTCGAAGTGGTTTGGATAAATTGTATTTATACTTACAATTATTCTCTTTTTTCCTACTATTATTATTTTTTCATTCAAATTCCAAATTCTTAATTCTGAATCTTAATTCATTTAATAAAAACTTATTTTTAATATTACCAGTTATATTATTATTACATTTATATTCAATTAATTGCATCTTTGCCTTAATTGCAATAATTTGCTTTTTAATATTACAATTATTTAATGGTACATAATTTAACCCCCTTTTTAAAACAACAATCTCTTCATGGCTAAAAATTCTACTAGTTAAATTATTAACAAAATTTTCTTTTCCCTCTTTATTTTCATATCTACCATCTAATACATTATTATTCTTACATTTAAATATCAGCCTTTCAAGCTAATTGTGCATGCGCTTTTCACGAGTGTTAATAATAATAAATGAATACTTCCATTCCCAACACAAGATATAGTATTATTCTTATTAATCATTAAATCATTAAACTTTTTACAATGCCTTTCTAAAACTATAGTCAAAATAAAGACATAGATCACACGACCCAATTCTCTTAAGCTTCTAAGATATAAATAATGAGCATTGCCAATTGCTCAACAAACTTTATGATAAATGCTTAGCCAGAGAAAGCATTTAAAATATCTATCAGGAACCTCCCCCACACCTCTGACTATGGTTTCATGCTTTGGCACTCCTCAGAGAGGCGCTAGGCTAAAACTCTCTCTCTCTCTCTTTTTTTTATAAATACCACACCTTTTTAATAAAAATATATTTTAACTCCTCTTCTTTCTTAATGGTAATTAAACTTCTTAAACTATCATATATATTCTTAACAAGATATGCCAAATTAAAATTTTTTTTTTAACATTTTCTTTTCCCATTTTAATATATACTTAATATCAAAAAACATTACAAATTTCTTTAAATAAACAAATTTAGAAATCACATTATTAATCAAACACTTTTTTAAAATTTTTATATCCAATGTTATTTTTATAATTTTCAACTTGTACTTCATCCATTTGTTAATCACCTCAATACATTTTTAAAATTTCAAATTGTTCATAAAACTGTCCAAAAATTGTCCTTTTAAATTATTAATAAATTTTCTCATATTGTATTTATAATTATCCATATTTTTCTTCAAATCTTTGTTACAACAAAATTCAATTGGAATATCCGTATTTATGCATATATATTCTTCCTAAAAAATATCAACATTCAAGTTAATGGTAAATCAATGAATTTAAAATATCATCTACACATCTTTTCTTTTCAAAATAGTTCATAATTTTCCATATATATATATTTCTAAAGACATTCAATACTCACATTAGATGATGGAAATAGTCCAAACAATAAATACAATAACATATATATTGATATAACCCAGTGCTAATGCTAAACTGAAATAAATATCCAAATATTAAATTACCCCACATGGTTAAGAAAACCACTACAACCCTCTGTAAATATATAAATATATTAGAGTCTGTACACATTTAATAAACAACTATAAAAACACCAAGCAATACAAATTACACATCTGTGAAAATAGTAGACCCAAAATACATTAATATATATATAATGTGAAAATATATATAAGTATTTTGTGGTCATTAGTGCATCTTTCATCTTAACTCAGTCATATTGCAACCATCTATCAACCCAGAATTCAGACCAATCTCTCCTACCATCGATACATTTGAAACACTACATTTTCCAAGTTATTAATATATATATAGTACACGTTACAATTTAACTGCACATTAACATTTAACAAAACAACAACTTAAACTTAACTTCATATATATATTTCAAAGTTCTATTCCATCATACATTATTGAAACATAAGGCCAAAGACATATGAAAAAGATAATTTTCATATCTATGAAAATATTAAAGACGTAAAAAAACATTTACGTATATATTACGTAAGTATGTATATATATACCCAAAGTTACATTAAAATAATGAACTATATATAATTTCATTTGCAAAAAGAAAAAAAGAAACGCTTGAATAATTTGTATCAAAAAATATATAGTTTATATATAAAAATATTTTGTATTGTCTAAAAGTTAAAAAAGAAAAAATAATGAGCGAAAAACTTTATTTTGACCTAAGGACAGTAAAATCTTTTAATAAGATAAATCAGTGTTAAAGACGACTTTAAGGAAGATTTTAATGGAAACCATGTAATGAGAGCTTGAAATAAGATTCTGCTGGAGGCCAAAGATTTTTAAAAATGATTAACTGTTAAAATGAATTATTAACTGAGGGGAGGAAAAGAACTAAACAAATATAAGTGTGTAAGAGAGATAAAAAAAAAAGAATATTACCCTAAAATATTTGTCTTTAATCTTTATAAACCTTTTAGGAAGTTCTCCCTAATTAGCGTAAGAGTAATTCTTGAATGAATATTGAATTTAACATATGCAGGAACTAACATTCTGAAGAAAATGTGTTTAGATCACGACTATACAAAGTCAAACAGATCGACCTGTCTATTGTATACATATGTATATTAATATATACGTTTATTAAGAAGATATCATACTTCTCTTTGTCTATTAGGAATATCAGATTTATTGATGAATACTGCCTCCACCATTTGGATAATATAATTATAGTATATATATTTTGTCTTATTTTCTAATATTTTGAATACAATATTATTATTATTAAAACAATTTTTATTGATGATAAAAAGATAATAAAGAGAATTTAACAAAATAATACACATTAAATGATTAAAGAATGAATATTATTTAAATATTTCAAAGGAAAGCCACAAACAAGCTAACAACAAAAAATTCATATATGAATATATTCATTAGACATATGGAACTAAAGTTATTCTAAACAGTTTCGTTTAATTCTATATAGAATGACTTTTCATTTTAATTAGAATGTTTAATAAATAGATGAAATCTAATAAACACTTTCTGCCACAATTTAGATAATTTCATTTTTCATTCATTCTATTGTCTAGAAATGTCAAATATGTGACATAATATTAGTATTATTTCCATTAACAAATTCTGATTATGTAAACAATATGTCTGTTTATTTAGAGATAGAATCATTGCTAATAAACAAGATCTCACTTCTAATATATATACACTATAATACAAAGAACTCTTCTGTGATTTAGTGTAATGATAGCATAGCTGCCTCTGAAGCTTAAGATTCATATATTGAGGCTTAGTTCTGTCCCTTCTGGTGTAAATCTTCTTGCAAACTTCCAAGCAATAAACCATTTAATAATTTTTTAACATAAAGAAAAAGAGTTTATAAAAAAACTATCAGTTAAACCATGGCTGAAGCATCACCGATATATAATCAGCCAAAAGACATGTAGATTATTTACATCTTTAAAATCAATATGTAAAAAGGTCAGATCCATGGATATGATTTGTCTTTATTACAAATGTTTTTTTTTTTTACTAAACTGAAGTTTTTAGGTCAGTTCCAAATGAAGTTATGTCTGAGTTTTTTTTTTCATTAATGTTTTTCTAATACAAATGTAAAGGTTTCCAGATCTAATTTAGGTTGTAAAAAAATCCCAAAGCTAAGTTAGTGTTAATGTCAAGTGTTTCACATTTAAAAGGAAAATTAACTTACTCTTGCAAATACATTCATATTTGTGAATATGTTTAATGTAGAACAAAGTTTTATTTTTTTTTAAAAAAAAAAGAATGGGCTTTATGCTTTTTAAAAATTGAGTATTTCATGAAGTAATTACTTAATAATATAGTGAAATAAGTAGAGATTAAACATCATTTAAGATAGGAATTTATTTATCCAAAATTAAGCTCATAAAGATTTTATACTGCACAACCTTTGGTTAAATATTTTCAATTTTATATTTAATTTTAGAATCATTAATTTTTACTAAAAATGAAACTCTTTTGATTTAAATAATAATTAAAAAAAAACATATCATCTTCCTAATAATAAAACAATTATAAAATATAATTAATTACAAACAATTTTTACAAATATTAATAATAGAATAGCTAATAATTTTAAGTGATGATTGTTTTACCATTGATTTTTTTAAAAAAAAATCTATTCAAAATGTTAAGAAATTAAAGATATTCATAGAATCAGATTACAAGCCATGGTAGAATGTTATGTTGCTTTTACATATTCTTTGAAAATTACTAATACAATTACTATAAATTTCATAAAATCCTTAATTACACTCTTTGCTTTAAAATATCTTATTGCAATGTTTTGTCCTATTATTTGTTTCATATTTTTTTATTTATGTTATATTATTTTTTGATATATCATAGTTCTGAAGAAGATTGCAGAATAGTTGAAATGTCAATTTATAAAATAAACATTTGCAATGAAGTGTTTTCTTGAAAGTTTGCAATGATGGTGTTTTAGTTGTATTTATATATTAGATTATTTCCATCATCTAATATAAGTATTGAGTGTCTTTAGAAAAATTTAACTTTATTTAAATATTCCAAATATATTCATCTGTTAGTAATACCACACAGGTTAGTATATGCATAACATTTCAAGAGATATTATTCTCCCCTCTTCTTCAGGTGTTACTGACCTGATTAGTGACATTATTAGCATGGGAATTGAACCTGGACAATTAGATTCTTAAGTATTGAATTTTAAGTAATGCTCTAATCAACTGAGCCATCCTATCAAAGGCAACAGTCAGTAGAATTTCATACACTTACATATGATGTTCCCTCTGATTTCTCCATTTTTTCCTGAGAGCAAAGTTGATTAATGATTTGCATACATTATAAATAGTCACACTAGATTGACTTATGGGACTGTTTGCCATTGTCATGTGAATACCTTCTTTAAATTTTCTTCTTTATATCTTTTCTTCTCTATCCAATATTTTGTATGTTCCCAGTTGAACATATGTTTATTGATACATATACACCCGGGTCTCATTTTATGTGGATTTATTTAATGCAATTTTGAAGTTATGCGATTCATGTTCCTTCTTAATATCTTTGTATGTGGTTTTCATTTATGCGATAAAAATTATTAGATCAGAAGTCGAACTCCGATAATGTGCTATTACTTTAAATATTATAAATTTCATGCACTCATGTTATATTTAAAGCAATAGTGCATTATCGGAGTTCGACTTCCATTTAATAATTTCAATATTTTCAGCACTTTATAATAGTACTGTAATAGATTTTATGCAATAAAGAAGTTCATAATTCACTTAAAATCAGGATTTCCCCATTTTATATACATCTGTTCAAACGTTAAAGATGCCTATACTAGCATGTTGTTGTTTTTCCATTTTAAATCACATTCTATTTTTGCTTTTTAAAAAAGTACGTAATCAATTAATCATTTACTATCCGCAAGTAATAAATTTTACAAGATTATAATGTAAATCTGTTCAAACGTTATGTATGTTGTTTTTGCATTTTAAATCACGTTCTATTTTTGCTTTTTAAAAAAAGAGTACGTAGTCAATTAATCATTTAGTGTCCACAAGTTTATTTTTAAAAGGTGAGTAACAGCAGTGGGCACAATTAAATTTGATAATTAATATCTGATTTTTAATTGTAATTAACAATTTAAAAATTATGTAATGTGATCTGAAATTAATGTGATTTAAAACAATGAAATTTGATTTTTAAACGAAATTGAAAATTAAAAAATTAAAGACAAAAATAAGAATTAAATTTTTGTTAGTTTTAATTAAATTTTGCCCAACAGTGGTTAGTCAGTGTCTTTTTATTATTATAAGTCTAAGTTCTTATTTTTATTTTAAACCTTTAGTTTACCCTAATGGAGAGGAAAAAACACCCAAGAAAATGAATTCCTTTGGAAACAAAAATTTCAATTTTAGATCACTTAACGAAATGGGAAGGATCAACAGTGATTGGAAAATGTTTTAGTTTGGGTGAATCCACTATAAGACTAATTTAAAAAAATGAAATTGGCTCTAGTCGTATTTTCTCTTGTGATGATTTTGATGTCTCAAATAGCGATAGTGATAATAATTAAAATACCATGTACATGTATGAAAAAAATATAAATTACGCATAAAAATATATTGTTTTGAATAAAATTAAATACTGTATAAAAAAGTAAAAAAAGTTTGTCTTGTATCAATTTTTTTCAAATTTGAAATTTTTTATTAGTCATATTTTTTTTTTAAGTGTAATAGCATATTCATATTTTATTTTCTTATTTTTTTATTTATGTGAATTTTAAAGTAATTTTACGTTGTTGCTTTGCTTTTATGCGATTTTTGGAAAATTACAGTACATATCCCCCATTTTTCAAGGTAAGTTAAGTCTATTTTTGTGCAATTTCTTTTGTGTGCATTTTCTGAGGAAACTATCTACTGCATAAAACGAGACCCATGTGTATGGTCTGTTATCTTAGACATTTCTGTTTTTTCTCTTCTAATCATCAGTTTGTGTTCTTGCAAGCACTTTTCAATGGGATGACTGGTTTCACCAATTCTTTCACATTCACATGATATTTCATAGATGCAGTTTTTTTTCTTTTCAACATTTCAAGTTTAGGCTATGTGGATGTTAGAATTCCTCATAATGTGGTAAGGTCCTGGAAAGCTGTTCTGTTATTATACTGACTGCAGATTTTTCTTAGTTTGTTTGCTATTTTTTGTAAGTATGGTTATATTATAGTATCAACAATTGTTTTTTCTTTAGATGGGTTTTTTATTGTCTATTTAAGGTTTTCTTAATAACAGGTGTTGTATAATTGTTTTTCATAAAAGTTTGTTCTATATAGATTTTTTCTTTTTTCAAATTTCTGGTTTCTGAACAAACATCTTTTGTTCTATTCCATAGTAATAGTATAACTCCATGTTTTGTGTTTCTGATGTGATTGGATGTATAAGCTAAATATTTTCCTGTATGTGTGGGGTTTTGGTAAACTATAAATTTTAATAGTCTTCTCACAAGAACATCTAAGAATAAATACCCCTCAAAACATTGCGCATATATTAAACTGTATGCTATTACTAACAGTTGAATGTATTTGGAATATTTAAATAAAGTTAAAGTTTTTCTAAAGACATTCAATATTTATATTAGATAATGGAAATAGTCCAATATATAAATTTGCAATGTAGTGTTTAAAGCAAGGTGAATAAATGTAATTTCTATAAAAGCATAATTTATATCTTGTATAAAAACAAATGCCCTTTTAAATCAATAGAATTCATTTTTTGCATATAAATGCAAAATATGGTATAGTAGGACTACAAACTAGGTTATATCTAATTAAGAAAAATGTAAATAACAAACAAAAAATCAACCAATAAAAAAACCCATTAAAGTGCATAAATTTTAATATTCAGCAGCCATTTTGCTTTTTCTGAACTAAATGCATACAAATTACGGAATTCTATTTTTAGACCATACCACCCACTTGATGGCTCTTTTTATGTGCAAAAACACATAAAAATTCCATTCATGTGGCCTAACTTATGGCCTATAGAACACTTCTATTCATATTAGCCATTGGCAGGCATAGATGTCATTGCATACCAATATTATGGCCTGCTGATGTGCTTTGCAAAACTATGCAAATGTGCACACTTCATAGATTGCTACTGTATCATGTAAGGATGTATAGAAATCAACTATCCATAACTCTTGAAATGTACATTCCAAGTAATGATCTTACACCCTACCTGACATAGTACTACATAGTAATAATTTTAAGCTTATTGCCATGCTTCCATACACAACTTACAAGGTTTTTAAACAATTGTAAAAGGGTATGGACAAGCACCATTGCACAGAACTCATGTGAAAACTCATGTTTGTGCAAGAACACATATGAGACAAATAAAATGGCTGAGGTTTCAGCTCATTTTGGAAATTGTAAGGTTGGTTTGCTTAGACTACTTCATCTTTTGGATGATCCTTCAGATTGGAAAGACCATTGGTCCCCCCTTCACATTCCCGTGCTATGCACTGACATATTTCCCTCCCTGACCTTCCATATTTTCACAAGTTGTTTCAAGTCAATGCATTTTGTATGATAGGCTAAACCATTGTTCCTCCTCCCCACACATTAATGCGTTTCCCAATGCCGTCTTTCACAAGTTGTTGTCCATAAGAACTTGTTTATTTTCAATCAAAAATAAGTACAGTAATTAATTGAGTTGAATTTTTTGTAATCTCAAAATAATACCTGAAATCAAATAATAAAAACAAAAAAGTCTGGCATGGTAAGATTATTAAAATAAAAGCATGTTTTTAAAAGGAAAAACCAAAAGCAACTTGTTTTTTTCCAATAAAAAATAAGTAGATGAATTAATTTAGACTTTTTTTTATATATAAATATAATAACAGAAATCAGACAATAAAGAAAGGCCGACCAGGTAATGTTATATTTATGTGTTTTAAACTATATATGATGTCATCAAGCAGTCTGGTATGGTATAAAAATGCAATACCCAAATTATATATATTAGATATTAGTAAACATTCTTTGGTTTATATTGAAAGCACATATATTTTGTCTTTTCTTTAGTATCTTTTCCAAAATTGATGTGCAGTATTTCATTTAATAAAATATTTTTTAAAACTATAACATAATTTCAATGTATATTTAAAGTTAATATTGATTTTAAAATATTAATATAATTAGAGAAATCATAATTTTTTGATAAAAAGATGAGTCTATTGTTTCTATAAGAGAAAAAAAGTTATTGGAATAAAAAAAATATTGCCCAGAACATATTTAATATGTCATAAGTCAGACATTTTGATATTTACTTTATTTTAAAAATAAATAGACAGCAAAAGTCAGTTTTTTTCTTCTTATTCTTATTGCTTGAGTAATATACATTCAATAAATAAATATCCATTCAATTTATTATTTATAGTTATTATTATTATTATTTAAATTTTGTTGATACTATAATTTTGATTTATATATACATAATATACATATAAAAAGCACATGTTATATATGTGTGTATGTTGAAAAGTACTGTATACTAGCAGTTCAATAAACAATATGCATTCTATTCTAATCAATGTTTAACAACAAGAGGTGAACTATACATTAAATGTGAGAGGGGTTTGGAACAAATATAGCATTGTTTTAGATCACTGTACTATCATTTATTTTTGATATAATTTAATAAACAATAGTTTCTAAGTACCTACTTAAAAATATTTATCATTGATATTAAGTATGGGTTAGTCATTAAAAAATACATTGATTATTATACTGTTGCAAAATTAAATTTTATTTGCCTCAATTAAAAATTCTTTGATTAATTTTTCTGAATGCACAAACATCTTTGAGACAATTATTATTAATAATAAAAGATGATAAAGAATTTTTTTTACTCAACATATGTGACAATGAACCTTCTATACATACTGATTAATGATTTATTTAATTTATATCAATGAAGGTATGCTATCTTTCCACAGTAATATCATGCAAGAGAAGTTTAATAAAGCAATACATTTTTAAAATCATACTGTTAAATATATATTTTTGTTTTAAATAATTTTAATTAACCACTATGAGATTTCATGTAAAGGAACTCATTTTTTAAAATTTTTGACACCTAGTGAGACTTTTTGCAACCTTCATGTTTAAAAGGTTTTACATCATATATACTTTAATCTAAAGTTTTAATTCTCAAAAAATTCCATATTCTGCCTTTATAAATAGCTATTGTGTTTCTGATTTCACTAATTTTTATGATATTACTTGGAGAAAATAGTTCGAATAACAAAAATTTTGATTATTTGCAAGTTTATTACAATTCATGATTATTTTCATACAATAATTGCATAATTATTATTAAACATTAAGAATATAAATTATTACGTATTTATTTTGAACATAAATGTTCTATTTTTAAGAATTGAACATTAAATTTTGGGGCAATGCAAATTACTCAGATGGCATTTACAAGCTGTTTGCTAACATGTAATCAATGCAATTGGTGATTATCTGTGATATTGCAATAATGTAAAAATATTAAAAATTTTTAAATTTTTTAAACATCCTTTGATTGAATTACGAGATATTACTATTTATTCATTTATATTTAAAAAAACAAATGTCAAATAAAAAAGATTTTGTTTTCTGAAAATGAAAATACTCTTCCCAGCAATGATAGTGAAAAAGATTGATTGTTTTGCTTATGATTTAATTTTTTTAATATTTTCAAAAATCAAATGTGATTATTCAGAATTTACTTCATTTGTATTAAATGAAGTCAAATTGATTATAATCTGAGAAATAATAATGGGTTTAATCTTAAACTTAATGCTTAGATGCTTATAGCCAATGAATGCAATTAAAACTGTTATCTGCAAAAAAATTAATATTCATGATGTAAAGTGGTTATCAAATAAATGTATAATGTAGTTCTAAATATTAAAAAGTTAAATTAAATTAAGTTAGGAAATGATAAGCAATAGTTACTTCTACATGACTTTGAGTAGAAAGTTAAAATATGTCAACTTAAGGTTGCAAAAGCTAATATTCTTTCAAATATTAAAAAAATTCTATTATTATAGAAAAGATAATCAGTACAGATTTAACTTATAGTATATAATAGTTGTTTTTCTGTTCAATATTACCATTATTCAGCACCTTATTCAAACATATACCTTGATATACACAATAACATTCTAAATCATTGATATTAAAATTTATATAAAAAAATATAATTACAGTGACAACCTATTAATTTATGCAATAATTTTAAAGGAAAACCTTGTTTAATTCTTTTCTTTGCTGCATAGTATACCTATTAAAATTTGTTAAAATTTTCTTGATTTATAAAGTTTAAAACTGTTTGTTTAAAAATTGGGAGATTATCTAAGATAGTACAGAGTTCATAAAGTAATAATTTTGTGCTAAGTAAAAAAAATGATTTGAATTCTGTAGTATTGATTCACACACCTTAATGATAGAAATAGTTTATTAAAATTTATAATTCAGAATATTGACATGATAGAACAAATTTTGTTAAGGAAGTAATGGTCACTAATAATGATCAAATGTTATCATTTGATTACACTATTGTATTGCACATTTTCTCTAACTTGCCTTTGGATAGAGAATTTAACACACATTCTTAATTACCATATTGATTACACTATTGTTAATTATGTTTTAATTATGCATGCCACATATAACAAAAAATAAAGCAATCTTATTTTAAATAGATACTTTAAGTTAACATAATTTTAGAGAAAATATTGCAAGAATTTAATAGTCTCTGATGAAGAACATTGTTAATCTTTTTTAGACCTGATACTTGTTTTCATTTGAAAGTTCATTAACAAAATTTTCTAATTTTTTAACGGTATATTATAACTGAAATACAGGCTTATTATATACCTGTATCAATATATGTAATATATAGGGTATATGAGCACAGACTTTCACATGACCCACCACTCTCCACTCTATCTCATAACACTGATACACTTGAACACATATATGTCGAAAAGATAAATAATCACCAATATATGTATTTAATGCTAAGCCAGCAAACATCAGTTAGTTCAGATTATCATCTCTACACATATATGCAATAAGTGCTCAGATATATATTATGATAGTCAATCTTTATACTTTAATGGACAGGCTTTAATCCAATCCACACTCCAACTTTTCAACCATCCATCCAAGTGAAAATCTGATGATGTAAAAACATTAAATATGAACAGATTATCATTCTCAAAAAGGTTTTAAATTTTATTTGCATTATTTTTTAAATTTTTTATATGGCTAATTTTTCCATTTTTTTTTGTTGGCATTATTGCTTTTAATTTCTGATTTCAGGATACTCTTAATATATTAGTTTTTGGAGTTAAACATATAGCTTAGTGATTTTGTTGCAAAATACATGTTTTTAAAAGGCGCCTTTTTCATTTTACAACTTCCTCCTGCTTAATATTTGAACTATTTAGTAATTCTATCCCAAATTAAATTCAATGATTAGAAAAAAAAAATAGAGACTATTTAGGTTAATGAGAAAGATCTTTAATTTTATTATTATTTTTAAAGTAAATTGTTTTTATATAAATAATCAAATGTATGTATGATATAAAATCACACATATAAAAAAAATTGATGATGAACAATAATAATTTTGAATATAAAAGTGTATTAATATTTACAAAGCAAATAAACAAAAAAAAAAACAAAACAAAGTGTAATAAAAATCAAAACAATAACAAAAAAAAAATAATAATAAAAAATAATTATGATAGTAGAAAATAGAAAGAGCAATGAACACAACAAAGTAATTGAAAAATCATGTCTTATTTCGACTTCACAACAATAATATATATATAAGCAACTTATTCATAAAAACAAAATTTTAATACTGTAGGAGTGATAAAAAACTATCATAATTTATTATGACTTACTTTATGTTTTTTTACATAGGAATCTTCAACTTGTTGCTTTGGCAATAAATTAATTTCAATCTCAATGTTTCTTCAGCGTGATTTTATTTACAAGTAAAATTAAGTATAATTTTTTTTTAGATATATAGAATTTATAGATTTAATACTTTCTTTACAAAACAATAAAGCAAACATTTGAAAAAAAAAATGCAGATGTGCTAAAATCAAAAATAAATGGAAACTAAATGTGCTTGTTTTTAAGAGATCAACAGTTTCTGCAGGAAAAAGACAATTTATTCATTTAAAAAGCTAAAGATGATCTATATCATACTAACGGTCAATATTATCTTTATTTTCAAAATCATTTTTGCTACCGTGTGTGATGATTGTCCATTTTTGTCCAATTCTTTTTGTTTCAAAGTAGTACAAAGAAATATCTAAGTCTATAAAAATGCAAATAATTTTTACATTTTTCTTTAGAACATAATCCCAATGAAAACATTTTGTTTCCCTATTTTTAATTATATTATTAAAAACAAAATTGAATGCTGAAAGTAGCACAAATAGGCACAATCTTTGGGCATTAAGCTGTAGAATCTGGCATTCTACCATTGAATAAAACCACATAGAGCATTATAAAATAATAGGGTAATACAGCATCTATTGATCCACACTGTCCGATGGCGCTGTTGCTAGTGAAAAACAAATAGATATAACGTTACCAGGCTGATTTTATTTTTTTTTTTTGGACTTTTTTTTAGTTTTTTTTTTGGACCATTTTTTTTTTTTTAAAATAAATAAATGTATTTTTTGAATTTTTTGAATTATTATTCAGCATAGTAATTATTGAATTGATTTAATTTTTATTATTTTAATGCCAAACTTCTATAAAATATATGGAGATTGCAAAAGGAAAGTCGTGTTAGTATTCTTTGTTGAAAATAGAGAGTATATATATTTTATTATATGCCATAAACTGGTGTTCATATTTTTTGTTACATAATATACATACTTAATATGTCTGATATTATATCTTAATAAGTGATTTAGATATTACATATGATATTTCTGATATTCAACTGCTACAAAAGTTTTTATAGAAAATGTTCTTGTTCCAGAATGTAAATGACTATCTACAATCTTAATTAATTGATCATCAATGTGGATCAACTCATTGAAGAATTAAAGACTACTTTTCTCCAAACTCCATTAAAGATCAGATTCTTAATGATAAACTTCCTAGAGAATTATTTCAATAGACTGTCAAATTTAGTATAGATTTATGAGTGTACTGCATTCTTAAATCTTTCACAGTCAGAAATTCAACTAAATCATTATTTCATTCTGAGAAATGATTTAAGGTATTATAAAGTACATTAAATTACTTTAATCTAAATTAATTAATTATTTTTCTTATCAATGAAAGTTATATTTTCCTGAGTTTTATTATAGAAGATTTTTAAAGTTAATGTCATATCATTGCAATCGTTATGTTAACAGGATTTATTTGTACTTCTTTTTGGGTGGACCTTGTTTTAGTTAACAGTATTACAAAAAGTTTATTATTATTATTTTAGGTTATTCCCATATAGTGCAATAGTGGATCCTTATGAAAGTTTATCTGAAAAATTTATCTCAACTATTTTTTTAAGACTGAAGAAATATCTACCACATATAATGCATCAAAAATAGTTAAAAAATGGGATCAAGATTATTATTGTTTTAGACATTTGTCTTAGTCTTAGTTTTTTTAATTTTGTTCTGCAATCTAGTTTAACATATTATTTTCACAATACTTGGTGTGAATAGTCATCACTATTAAAAAAATATTTCACTGAAAAATTTGTGCAATCAAACTTTGAACAGATTTACCTAGTTGTAATGAAGTCCTTAATATTCATTTAGCAATTATTAAGTTATCCAGTGGTAACATATATGCTGGATGCCCTCCTTACCACGACATTTAAAATGTGTTCAATTTTAAGATTTATTGTGAAATATTATGCATTAATCAGTGATATGCTTTCAATTACAAAAGGAATTTGTTAAAGTTGTTGAATTCTGTCAAACATTTATTTTTATTAAAATTCATTAAACTGAATATTTTCAGAGATTCTTGACTAGTATTAGTGATTAATAATTTTAAAATTAAAACTGAATTAATTATTTAATATTGTATATGTTTGATTAGAAGAATAAATTATCTTTACCAGTTAAGTATATCTAAAGAAATCTTTCAAAGGTTTAATATAAAAGTTTGTAATTTATCCAAAGTTTTAAAACTTTAATATTTATTTAAAATGTATTAATAAAAAAAAATTATACAAATTCATTTCAAATTTAGTGAAATAATTTAACAAAAAGAAAAATATTAGTATTACCCACACACAAGAGACTTACCCATATATTCAAATACTAAATATATATCTTTATCATTATCAGCTTTCAGTACATTAATAAGCTTCACTATGTTAGGATGGTCCCCAAATTCTTTTAAAAACATAATTTCTCTAAATGTTCTCTAAAAATAAAAAAATAAAATCATAAAAAATTATATAAGCAAAATTTTTTAGAAATTTCTCCAATAAATAAATGGTACTGGTCAGTTAGCTGTACTGTGTCACTATTCGATGCTGCAGTTACCATCAAGAAACATGCAAGCAATAAATTTCTATTCAAGAAATTGCTGAAATTGATGTAAAATTAAAATGCCTATGGCAAGAAATTGAACAAACCTTTCTAAAATACAAATCAAAAAGAAATCGAAAAAACTGCTCTAACATACAAATTACAAAAACAAAAAAAAATCATGAGTGCTATTTTCCAAAGCCTATGAAATAAAAGAAAAACTATAGTATTAAATCTTAAAAAAAATGAACATATGCTAAATGCTATTTAATGTTTTTTTTAAAAGCCTATGAAATAAAACAAAGCAATAATTATAAAAATGGTGGATGGCAGGAAAAATGAATTGCACATTTAATTTAAAAAAAAATTTCCTTTGACTTTTAACATTATTCCATGGAACATCAACAAACAAAAAACCTAATTAAACTAGTTTTCAAAAATATAGAAATTTAATACTAAATTTCATCAATATTTACAATATAAAAGATTTTCAACAGTAGTTTTAAATCTGTATAAATTCCTTTATGATGAAACTAGGGAGGAGAGAGTACATTTTGGGCATTATATATTTGCAAATATGCCTGTGGGATCATCACTGACTATTATCTAACTAAGAATTATTATTATTATGATGATGATGATGATGATGTTTCAAAGCAAAACTTTATTGAGTCTAAAAAGTTACAGAGTCACATCTAGTAATATATTGATTTGCTACAAATGAAAAACAAATTACAACTTTCAGTATCTAAGTTTTTATCTTTTCTGCATACTTTTTTTTCTTCTTGTTGTTTTTAAATTTGGTTTTCTATTTAGTTCAGTTTATGCTTGCATTCTTTTTTAAAGTTGGAAAAAATGCTGATGTTGAAAATCTCATCATCTATCTTATTGGCCTTTATATTTCATAGACTGGATCTTTGTTTCAAGTGTGACCATGTGGCTGCAAAGACATCTGGTTGAGCTAGGATGCTGTCTCTTTTTCTGAACAGTTCTAGTTTTATTGAATATGCTGCTGGGTGGCATCGAGGGTTATTGGCAAGTGCAAAAGTGCATCTGGTACACCAGTAGGCATAAAGCTGTATGTTGCTGCACGAATAGCAGGGCTGTTGCCTTTTAAAACGTATTTATTATTTCATCAATAGAAATGACAGCCTTTCTGCATGTGGTAAACATTGTGCGATGTATTGTTTCTAGGGCACTGCAGGAATGAAGAAAATGATCTTGTGTCTCTTCTTCTTTATGACATAGCCCACACATGGGGTCTATATTTGTATAGAATCTACGAAATCTAAGGAAATGGGTTGTGGGTAGAGCATTGAGATTAAGCTTAAGTAGAAAATCAAATAATTTTGGTTCTAATGACCATTTTCTAAATTGTTGCAGTAGTTGTCTGTTGTCTATTCCAAGAACTGATGGATGTAGATTAGGTGTCTGGTTTGGATATAGTATATTATAAATGTCCCAATATGTATACTTGTTGTCATTATTAAGTGATATTTTGTTGTATATTGGCTTGAGTTCTTCAATCAGTGTGGATAGATATCCATATGAAGGTGGTGGTCTGTCTGTGGGTATTATACTGATTACACACTCCAGGTCTGGAAATCTTTTTATGGTTGCTGTTATTAGATTTACTGATTTCTGTGTGTAAAAAACATTGACTGTATGGAGTCCAAGTCCATTGCTATGTGGTGGTCTGCTCAGATTTTTTAAAGAGATTGCCACTGTCTTTCTCTTCCATATTAGTTTGTTACAGATTGACGAGATTTTAGATATGAATATTTTTGCAAATTTGATTATAGGTGTGTAGTATGTAATTTTTGTAATTATAAGTTGATTAAATAGTGCTACCTTTGAGTATATTGACAGGTATGACTTTTCAAGTGAGGCTGTGATTTTTTCAGCATCTTTTTTTAATTTATTTTGAATTTTTTGCCTCATTCCATTGGTTCCAAGGTAGAATGGGAAACCAAAGAAAGCAGATGAATTACCATTAAACATCTCTGTACAGTGATTGCCTGTGTATATTGACCATGCAGCAGTTTTATTTATGTTAATTTTTAAATTAAAATTTGAGGTATAATTCTTGATTATCTCTTGTAATATGGGGAGGTTCTTTTTAGAGGGGAGGAAAACAGTTACATCATCCATATAGGCTATGCATGATATATTTAAAGCAGTGTTTGGAATTTGAATGCCTTTTATTTTTTTCTGTATCTCTATTAATAGAGGATTTACTTGGTTTGAAGGCTGGTGATTTTTTCCTATTCAATGTGATGTGAATTTCACGGCTGAGTAGCAGATTGGCTATTATATATAGTAGGAATGGAGGTGTTGTTGTTTTTTTCAGGACGTCTAATAATTTGGCTATAGGCACTGAGTCAAAAGCTGCCTCAATGTCTAGTTGAACTATAATTGGTGCATATTTCTTTCTTTTTTTTACTACTTCAATAATTGTTTTGTACATTAAGGCACCTTGGCCAATGAATGATCCTTTTTTGGCATATTGTGCTGATGATAACACAGGGAGTATGTGTTGTTCTATTTTTTCCTTTATCACTCTTTCAAGAATTTTTATTCCTAAAGGTCCCATTGAAATTGGTCATAGATTAGATAAAGATGATATTGCTGTTGGTTTTTTGTTAAATGGAACCATTGCAATTGGGTATAGACTTTGTATGTTGTAAATTTTTTGGGATATGTAATTGGCTAGATCGCACAGGTATTTTGCTGTGAAGTGACTAAGATGTTTGAACACAAATTTGGGAATTCCTTGTGGTCCTGGGTGACATGTGTTTCTTATTGTTGCAAGTTGAAATACAATGTCAATTGTTGTTATTGGTGTGTCTGTTTCAGGGTCTCCAAATATGTCTTCATTTGGTATGTACACTCTCTGTTTTTGCAGTTTTTTTTAAAGTGTTGATATATTGGGTTTATCATGTTATGTCCAGCTGTTATAGAGCCATCTATTTCAAGTGCCATAGGCACTCTGACTGGGGATGGGTATCCCAATGCCCACCGTATGTATGCTCTGGTCCAAGTATGTTGTTGTGTAAGGCATATTTTTTTCTTTTTTATTGCTACATATTGCTTTAGTGTATTGCATGTATTGTTGTACATTTCTGTAAGTTTTTTAATTTGTGTTTGATTATCTGTAGTTGGTCTGGAAATGGTTATTCTTTTATGTAGTTCATCTGCCAAAGCTAATAATCTGGTGGGGGTGTTGAATTGCAAGTAATATGATTGATGTTGAAAGAATATATATTGGTGAATGGTATATACTTTTGTACTGGATCGAGTGACATGTTTTGAAGTTTTTGGAGCATTATATATGTTTCTGAATATAAGAATTCAGTTGTTTGTGCTGGAAGAAGTATTCGCATAGTCTTTTGGAGGGCTACTGTTGTATTCTGTATTTTTGTTAGGTCGAGGGTGATGAACTGGGCAGCATGATCTGAGATTATAGATGGACAGAGTTCAAGATTAAAATAATGATGTAACATTGGTGAGTAGAAACACAAATCAATAAGTGACATATCTATTGTTATTAAACGATATTGAGTTTGATGGGAGAAAACCTTCAGCACTCATAAGTGGGATTGTTATTTGATGGATCCATTTGGTGACAAAAGTTTGGTAGGTCATGTTGAAATCTTCTAGGAGTATTATGGAATTTGGTGTTGCTGTAAGCATTGAATTTATTGTTGCTATTATTCTGGAGATGATGACAGGGCCTGGTGGTATATATATATATAAATACTAGGTTAAGTGTGATATTTTTATGATGGAATGTTAATATGATAAGATTAGAGTCAATATATATAATTTTAAAAGAATCAAAAGAGCAGTTGTGGGATATAATTATGCCTGTGCCACCTGATGGTGATGATGATTGCCTTGAGCAGGCACAAAAACCTTGGCTGACTAAATATTTTGATGGATCAATTTGAGAGCTGCTGTATATTTTTGTTTCCAATAGCCCCAGAATGTGTGGTTGTGTTGTATGTAACCATTTTTTGAGATCAAAAAGTTTTTTGGTGGCATTTAAGCCTCTAATGTTGAGAGATCCAATTTTTATCTTCATGTTTTTAGGATAATTTTTTAACAGTGTATTGATTTTTATTTATTTTTAATACTAAATTTTTGTTTATATTGCAGTAGATGGATGCTGATACATATTTAAGACATTGTTGGGTTTATTATCAGTTTTTCTTTCATTTAATATTGGTTCAGACTCTATACAGGCAATTTGTGATGAAAACTGAACAGGTGTCCATTTGTTGTTGGCTTAAATCCATTTCTATTTCATCATTTTCTAAGTTGTATATGTCTGATGAGTTGTGCTTTTGGTCTGTTTTTTTTTGCCTTTTTGGATTCATGGTTTTTAGGTGTCTACCTGGATTTCTTTTTCCCTCTGGTGTATTCTCTTGAATGGGTGGAAGAGGGGGTTCTATTGCATCCATTATGTTTGATGCAGTTTTGTTTATTATTGTGGTTTGTTTTATTATTGGTGTACTTATATTATCTTGATTTATATTTTCATTATATAGCTGTGTGTGTTTATTTTCTGTTTGTTGATTTTTACTTGGTACACCTTTTGTTTTATTGAGTTGCTGATCCTGTGATGTAATTACTGCATTTTGTGTTGTGGTTTCTTGAGAGTTATTTTTTTTGAATCTTGGGTGTCTATGTTAGTTTTTGTAGTATTATTTTTTTGGTCGGTCTTTGGGATAGGTAATTCTGCTCCATTATCATTTTTGTTTGTGGGTGTTTGAACTTGTTTTTTTCTGGTTTCTATTATTGGGTTGCCAATGGATGTAATGTTATTATAAATTTTATTTTCATCATCACTGGATTGTTCTGGGGAGAGGATTTTAGTTTGTTCACAGTGATTGCTTTTTGTGTTATTGCACTGAGTTGCTAGGTGTCCTCTCTGTCCACAGTCAAAACAATGTGGCTTTAGACCTCTTATGTGAAGAGAGTGTCGCTTCTTGATAGGTAATCTGTGTTGGAATCGTTGAGGCGTCTACATTTTTATGGAGTTTTATTTTAAATTCAAAACGATTACTACATATCGGTATAGGTGTGTCTTTTAAATATATAGGTGGTAGGGCAATTACTTTTCCAAATGGGTTTATCATTTTTTGAAAATCTTGTAAGTTGTATTTAAGATAAGTATTTTTTAGCACTCCAGTAATTATATTTTTCTGGTTTTCATCTATAATTACGAGTGCGTAATTACCGAGTGCTAAAATAGTGGATTGAAAATGTTCTTTTTGCTGCTGAGTATAAAAATCTATGGTTATATATCGAGAATTTGGATGGTCTGCGATACAAGAGATTGTTTCCCATAATGCATTTTGCGTGATTGCTTCATATAATAAAGGTTTTGGGAAACGATATAATGAGCATTGATTATCTGTTACTGCGAGTACTAGCAATGTTGGTGAAAAAAACCTGCGAAAATTTTCAAACAACATACGAGGGATCATATTATTTAAACAGTCCATCACATTTTCAAGCGTTTCTTTTGTCCAGATTGCGGCTGGGGGTTGACGTTCCTAATTGAGTATGTAAATCTAGATTTTTTATATCATTTGTATTTGTTCTTCAGAAATGTGGTATTTGGGTTGGTGCTGTAATATTGCTGTTACTTTTAAGTATTTTTGCATATGAAATAGGCGATGTTACAACTAACGATGTTGTTAATTTTGTATTGGTGCTTAACTCGCTCACGCTTGACTGGGCAGTAGCCATGATTTGTTATTCTGACTCAAGTCAGTTTTTTTTAATAAAGATATGAATACACACCGATATTTTTTTAAAAAAATACTCTATTAATTTATTATATGATTTGTTTTTTCTGTATTACGTTTGTTTTGTGAATAACAAGTTGAAACAAAAGAAAAATATAAATATTTACATCAGAGAGCTTAAGGATTGCTTCTGACCTCAGCAGATTTTTTTTTAATTTTTTATTATTATTATTATTATCATCATCATCATCATCATCATTATTATTATTATTATTATTACAAGGAGATTATATATTTAATAAATTAAATAATAATAATAATAATAATAATAATAATAATAATAATAATAATAATAATAATAATAATAATAATAATAATAATAATAATAATAATAATAATAATAATAATAATTCATAAACCTTAATAACAGACTGATACATATTAAGTAATCAAATATATATAACAATGAGCACATAGAGATTTGTTATCTCTTAGAAAATATTTCAATGCAGTGATTTATATCAGCTAAAAAGCAATGAGAACATTACATCAGATAGCTTCTAATTGTTTTTCCAAAAAATTATTAAATTAATTATTCTCTGTTTTGAAATTATGGCATATTATAACATATGAATTTAGAAATGAAATAAAATAATTAGAATAAAAATAGGCATGGTCACAGATTATAGAAAAGTTAAAATAATAAGAGATTACAGTTACAGGAAAAATTATTAAATAGTTACATTTATAGGTGAGATTGTTATAGTTACCTTTTAGAGATTTTATTTTAAAAGAATTTTAAGTAATTGAGAATTTATAATGTAACCAACATTCATTATAGCTACTACCATTTTTAAAAATAGATTTATAGAGCTCTGTGGTAAAGAAATATTACCAATTTTCTTCCAGGCTGAGTTGTCTGCCATTTGTAGTAGGTAGTTAAACTTCTCCTTCCTGGCAAAATCAAATTTGGGCATTTCTATATCTCTCCATTAGTCATGAAATATGGGGTTTATATATTAAATTTGACCCCACTATTGCATTTGCTTACAAGCTAGGTTTGCAGCATAAAAATCCATTAGCTTGTTAATCATGGACAATTTAAAAATAGGCAAAAAGAACATTCAAATTTTGAGGCTTTTGAAGCAAAATTATTTAGAGAAGCTTATTCAAACAGATTGCAGCAAACTAAACTAATAACAGCAGATTAAAGAAGATAGTTCAACAGTGGTTATTTGGTGGTTTAAAAAATACAACAACAATGGCAGAATTTAACAGCAGGCTTTAGCAAACAATTATTTAAAGAAGATAGTTCCATAAAATATAACATTCCAATGCAATTTCAAAGAAGGCAAAAAGAACATTCAAATTTTGAGGCTTTTGGAGCAAAATTATTTAGAGAAGTTTGTTCAAAGAGATTACAGCACACTTAACTGTCAACAGCAGATTAAAAAATAATTTAACACAAGATATGGACATATTACAGCAATTTAGAAATTGTAAAACTTACAAGGTATACTAATGGCTTGTAACATAGCATCAATTTCAGCATGGGTTTTTGAAATGTTGCCTGAAAGTTTGTGCATGTTTAATATTGTATTCATTTGTGAAAAAAAAAATCAATATTAACACTGTTAAAAATAAAAATAATCCCAACAACTTGTATTTCTAGGACTCCAAAATAATTAATACATCATAATAAAACTAAGCAGGTATTTCAAAAGACTAGTTTAGTTACATTTTGATTAAATTTGTCAGCCCAAGCAATTATATTTTTCATGTGAAAGATCTATTACGTCACATTTTATTTTGCAAGTACAAAATGTGATCATGCAACACCATTTCCTATTCACTTAGGAATTGCCTTTGTTTTACTAAGATAAAAGAGCTAAGTTAAGAAATTTAACAATAGAAAGCTAAATTTTATAATTTTAACTGCTGTTATTAGTTAAGTGTGCTGCAATCTGTTTGAATAAGCTTCTCTAAATAATTTTGCTCCAAAAGCCTCAAAATTTGAACATTCTTTTTGTCTATTTTCAAATTGTCCACAATTAACAAGCTAATGGATTTTTATGTTACAAACCTTGCTTGTAAACAAATGCGATAGTGGGATAAAATAACCCCATATTTTGTCACAAACGGAGAAATCTAGGAATGCCCAAGTTTGATTTCACAAGGATCAAGAAGTTCAACCACCTACTATAAATGCTGGACAACTCAGCCTGGAAAAAAATTGGTAATATTTCTTCCCCGCAGAGCTTTATAAATCTATTTAAAAATGGTACTAGCTATAATGAATGTTCATTAAATTATAAATTCTCAATTACTTAAAATTTTTGTTAAAATAAAATCTCTAAATGGTAACTGTAACAATCTCACCTATAAATGTAACTTTTTAATAATTTTTCCTGTGACTGTAATCACTTATTATTTTAACCTTTCTATAATCTGTGGTCATGCTTATTTTCTATGCTAATTACTTTATTTCATTTCTAAATTCATATGTTATGATATGCCATAATTTCAAAGCAAAGAATAATTAATTTAAAGAAAAGACAATTAGAAGCTCTCCAGTGTAATGTTTTCATTGATTTTTAACTGATATAAATCGCTGCTTTGAAATCTATTCTAAGAAATAACAACAGATCGCTATGTGCTCATTGTTATCTGTATTAAGTTTGTGAATTATTATTATAGATCCCACAGGCATGTTTGCAAATGTATAATGCCTGAAATATGCCTTATCCTCCCTAGTTTCATCATAAGGAATATATACAGATTCAAAACTACTGTTAAAAGTCTTTTATTTTTTAAATGTTGATGAAATTTAATATTACATTTTTAGATTTTTGAAAATTAGATTAATTAGGTTTTTGTTTGTTGATACTCCATGAAATAATGTTGAAAGTTAGAGGAATTTTTTGCTTTAAATGTAGTGCAATTTATTTTTCCCCCCATTTTTCTAATTATCATTTTGTTTTATTTCATAGGTTTTTGAAAACATTAATTTTTTTGAGATTTAGTATTATAGTTTTTGATTTCATAGGCTCTATAAAATAGCATTAAATAGTGTTTTTGATTTTTCTAATTATTGCTTTGTTTTATTTTATAGGTTTTTGAAATTAAACTGAGAGAGTGCAAATCTCTCAAGCACTTATGACTATCACCAGCCAATCAGATCAAGCACTGAGTCAGAGAATTTCACAAGAAAAAGGTGGTTCCACCTTCTTCTTTACTTGTCTTTCTATATATCCAAGCCAGTCTAAAGTACTTAAATCTGAAAGTGTGAATCTTAAATATCTTCACACTCAACACACTGAGTTCAAATTACAAACATACAGCATGAAATCTTTCGATTTACTATGCAGTAGTTTATCGATGTTATAATTGCAGCAACGTATGTAAATGATATTTATTTTTATAAAGTGCAGACGATATTGACATTAAACTGAGAGAGTGCAAATCTCTCAAGTGCTTATGACTATCACCAGCCAATCAGATCAAGCACTGAAACAGAGAATTTCACAAGAAAAATGTGGTTACACCTTCTTCTTTACTTGTCTTTCTATATATACAAATAAATATTATTTACATATGTTGCTGCAAGTTATAACATAGATAAACTACTGCATAATAAATTGAAAGATTTCACACTGTATGTTTGTAATTTGAACTCAGTGTGTTGAGTGTGAGGATATTTAAGATTCACACTTTCAGATTTAAGTACTTTAGACTGGCTTGGATATATAGAAAGACAAGTAAAGAAGAAGGTGGAACCACCTTTTTCTTGTGAAATTCTCTGTCTCAGTGCTTGATCTGATTGGCTGGTGATAGTCATAAGCACTTGAGAGATTTGCCCTCTCTCAGTTTAATTTCAATACCATCTGTGCTTTATAAAAATAAATATTATTTACAGGCTTTTGAAAATAGCATTCATGATTTTTTTGTTTTTTAATTTGTATTTTACTTATTTTTGATCGATTTCTTCATGTGGGGGTGGGGGTGAGTGGGATTGTGTTTTATGTATTTCACTGATTTTTGTTTTTGTAATTTGTATTTTAGAGCAATTTCTTGGTTTTGCAATTTGTAACGTATTTATTTTTGATCAATGTCTTCATGCGGGGTGGGGGTGTTTTATGGATTTCACCAATTTCAATTTTTGTAATTTCTATTTTAGAGTGGTTTCTTTGATTTATTCTCTTAGGCAATTTATTTTTTAATTTGTATTCTAGAATTATTTGTTCAATTTCTTGCCTTAGGCATTTGAATTGTACACCAATTTCAGCAATTTCTTGGATAGAAATTTATCACTTGCATGCTTCTTGATGGTTCTTGATGGGTACTGCAGCATCACCTACTGGAACAGTATAGCTAACTAACCAATACCAAATAAATTATCTTAAAATATGTAATCTTCTTACATAACTTCTTACAAAGAAAATTCAAAATTTACAAAACATCTGAAAAAATTTACTTAATAATGAAAAAAAAAAAAGAGCAAAAATACTTACATTACTATCAAAAATAGCTGAATAAAAACTTAATAACCACATAACTTTCTATGGTGGCAAAGTCAGTAATATTATTGAAAGTATTTTTATTTGTAGAAAATATCGATGATATTTTATAATTGCTAGACTTGTTTTTATCAACTTCTAGTTTTATAAATTGGAACATTAGAAACATCTTTAAGATTAGATAACACATCGTGTATCTTTTTTTTTTTTTTTTAAAAAAAAACCCAATACCTTTGCAGCTTCATCACTATCAAAATTTAAAACTTCTCCAAGTTTTGTATTAGAATAAGCAGCCTTTTTATATTTAAGATTATAAAGAGCTGTTTTAACTTTAAGTCAAAAATTTTCTGTTCAAATTAAAACAAATTTGTAGATTTGTGAATTTTATTAAAAACATGATGCTTTTTATAATTAATAGCCACATATATAATTAAATTATGGAGAAATAAAAATAGTAATCAATTTCTTATTTTATAAACTATACTATAATTACATATATATAACAAAATATTTAAAAAATACACATCATTCCATCTAAGAAGGAATTGAACCAAATATTAGTAGTATCTTTCATAATTGGTGATAAGAAGAAAATCAGAACTTCCCTTACACTTGTATGATTTAATAGCATTCCAGAAATTAATTTATCTTTCAGGATAAAATCATAGCTACCTTTCATAACTTCCATAAACAATATGATGGCAATTATAGCTCTAAGAACTTTATGCCCCTGGAAACTGAAACTAAATATCTTAAGTTGGGCAGTCCTTTATTTTTATAACAATCAACTGATTCACAGCAAACAGCCTCTTAATCTCAACTTGAATTGCATGTTAAGTGTAACATTATGGGATCCAATTTCTGACTGGCAAAAAGTGGCAATACTTTAGCATTTCATAGTTGAATTAATCCAATTCCTTGCTTATAATAATATTTTGATAACTACAAGTACTTTGCAATTTTAAAATAATGATGTTATTTAAATGTAATTTATAAATTTTACCCATATTGATATTGACAATCTATTACATAAAATTTGAATTTATCCATGAATATCTTAAATTTTAAGTTAGTTGTTATTGTAAATCTTTTATTATTTCAATAATCATGTACTCATTTTATATATACAATTTTATATACATGTATATTATAAATCAAAGAGAATGAACTACTAAATAGCCATTTTTATTTCTTTACATGTGTATTCATGTGCACACACACATATATATATATATATATAGTAATCGTAATTTTCTTCAATAACAACAGAAGCAGTAGAATATTACAAGTAAAATAATCAGGCTCATAGTTATTTATCTAGAATTCATTCTTCATGCAGACATTTTTTCACTTTAGCTACCATACATTCCAGAAGTAACACTTCAGAGAGCATGTTCTCAGAGCTATGGGGGCATTATTCTGTGGGTCATGTATGTGGCATTAATTGCATGTATTTTATTAGTAAGTGTTATATATAAGCTAAGAGTAATATAACAGTATGCTAATTTAATATAATTAATCTGTGAGTTTTTATGAATAACAAAATATTCTATTCCATTATTACTGTAGTGATTTACATGAAATAACAATTGATAAGTTAGTAATCAAAGAAATAATTTATTAATGACAAAATAACAATTGATAAGTTAGTAATCAAAGAAATAATTTATTAATGACAAAATAAAATAATCAATCAATCAATCAATCAACAATAAAATATATCACTGGAATTTTCTTTGGGAATTTCCTTTCTTGAGTATTTTACACATCAAAGAGTTCAAATATATTTTTTCTTTATAAATTTTATGTGATAACTTTTCATATAAAAAAGGAATTACCTTTATTTATTTCTAGATAGTTTTTCTGGAAATAATTTCAAATACTTTATTATTACAGATTATTATATGTTTTGTGCTCTAAAGAATTCACACAGAATATTATATTTCTATTGTTCCTTTATGAATAAAAAAATAATATTTTTAATAAGTTTGAAAATGATTTTCATTCTTCAATTTTTTAAAAGTTCATGAATATTCTTTTTCTTTATTTATTCTGAATATTCACAAATAACAAACAACATCAAAGCATTAAAAGTTCTGGCTTTAAAACATCTAACTGCCATAAACAGCTTAGTACAAGGATTCTTTCCATCTCTTTAAGTAAATTTTAAAAAATAATTTTCACTTTATATATATATAAAGCATTATTTGATAGATAATTTATTTTGCTTTATTCTCTGCTTCAAAGAAGAGTGGAAAAGAGAATGAGAAAAAAAAATCTATCTCATTTCAATACTTTTTAATTTGATTTACATATCAACACTTTTATTTTTATAAAACTTTTTGGGGTCATCTCCACAATAAATTAAAAGTATTTTACTTTTAACAAGGGGGGACATTAATAAAATATATCACATTATTTTTTTAAAAATATAATAATATAACTTTGACATAGCTAATATCTGTTACAATATATATATAAAATATCAAATGCCAAAAGCTAAACTAGTCAGTATAATAAACTATGTAAGTCAATTCACAATTAAATTGCTATGATTTCTACAACAACTTTTTAAATGTAATCTAATAAATTACTGAGTTTTTAAATGAAACTGAAAGATTGTTTCATTTGTGTAATGAAAGACCACAACCTCAGGGTCAAGCTGTTGATGGACCCTGATATCACATTTGTTTCAGGTGTCTCTGAAGTAACAGCAACCCAGATGATAATGAGTCAGGTGATTCCATTGAAGAAAATGACTATAGTATTAAATTTGTTAATCAGAAAATACTAGGCCAAACAAATATCCAGTTGACAATAGAAAAAACTGTACCAAAAATTGCAAAAACAAATGAAAACCTTTGTTATTGATGTGTAAAATCAAATAAAATCAATGCCTGTGTAAATACGGTGAGAGGCACTAAGTTGATTTTCAAATGCAAAATTATTATTAATGCTATGCCAATAACAATGAAATTGAATGCTGGGTCTGCAGTGTCCATTGTGTCAAAAATACATGGGATATCAAGGCAATAAAATATCACTTTTGTGCCAAGCAAGAGTTAAATTCACTATTAATAATTTTTATTAGTCATTCTTTAGACTAGAGATTATCCAATGATTAATCTGTAATTTTCACTATATGACTTTCACATAAGGTAGTGAGTGATTGGATTCTATTGACTTTTAACATCTTATGGAAGGATGTAATCATAAACATATGACCAAAGATATGTGAAAAAGATCTATGATCTCCAATATCCACCTTTCATGTTGAACCAGCACTCATCAGTTAGCCCAGACCCCACAATCTCTTACAATATCTTTATCAATGCTTAGTATATATATATGTAAAATAAATAAAATGTCTGTTAAATTAAAAACAAAATTGTAATTATAAATGAAATAATAAATTTAACGGTTTACAAACTATTATAAACAATCCTTAAAATCCGATCAAGTACTTTCGGTGAATTTCTTCAACCTGCCTCAACCGCCATTGAATTTAGATGAGACAGGTTGAAGAAATTCACCGAAAGTATTTCAGTGGATTTTAAGGATTGTTTATAATAGTTTGTAAACCGTTAAATTTATTATTTCATTTATAATATATATATATAATTAAAATTACCCCAAATCTAAAATTCAACTAGACCAGCATAAAAATAATATTAAAACACAACCAAAGGTTTCATTGCTACAAGCAGACTTCTCAAGTGTAAAGAACTACAAAAACTATACAATATATAATATTAACCATTACCCACAAATCCATTTACTTCCCATCCACCCTTAATATTAAAAGAACTCTTAAATAAGTTAATTGCTTCAGAATAATAAATTTTCAATAATAAAGATTCTTTAATTCTTCTTTTGATTTCATTTCTCTCAAAGAAGACAACCTTAGCTTCATCAAAATTAATAGTGTGGCCTGTATCTTTTTCATAGACATACAAAGCAGAACTAAGATATCTATTTTTAACTCTATTTTTATGAACCTTTATCCTTTCATTTAAACTCTTAAAAAAATTTATAATCCCTAAGATGCACATTTCGTGCTGAACCAGCACTCATAGTTAACCCAGACCACAATCTCTTATACATATGTTTATCATTATTTAGTATATATATATATATATTAGTTATATGTTTATCATTATTTAGTATATATATATATATAGCAAGTTACTACAGTTTAATTGATAAATGTCAAATGTGAAACCTTCACAACGTTTACACACCTTACTTAATGAAAGTCTATTAATAATTTTTTATTAGTCACCCTTTAGACTAGAGATTATCCAATAATGAATATTTCTGTAGTGTAATTTTCACTACACCATTCTCATGCAAGGAAGTGATTCTTCACATGGTGTTAAAAAATCAATAGATTCCAGTCACTACCTAGAGTGGTGTAGTGAGAATTACATTATAGAAATAACATTTATTATTAGATAATCTCTAGTCTAAAGAATGACTAATAGAAATTATAATATATTTTCATTAAGGGATGTGTGTAAAAGTTGTGAGCATTGCACTTTTAACGCTTATCAATTAAACTGTACTAATTTGCTATATATACACATACTAAACAATGATAAAGACATGCGTAAGATATTGTGGTCTGGGCCAACAGTTACACTACAGAAATATTATTCATTAAAGTTACTATTTCTGGTAAAACAATTCATTTGTCTGCTGGTGAGCATTAACAACTTATTAGCCATGACTCATTCAGTCACTTGGGCTTTACAGTAATTAAAGTGAATAAGCTCACAAAAATAAAATCAAAAATTATTTATCCAGATAGGGTTGATACTGGGTTTGAACCCTAGGACAATGCTGTATGTTCAAGGGAATTACATTAGTAATTGTATCAAATTAAAAGGACTGCAAACAGTGATTGTTCAGACAGCAAATTGATAGAAATACCACAAGCACAGAAATCAGCCAAGATTGAACTGTAGATCACAAGCCAACAGTGAAGTGAAGAAACTATAAAATTCAAAGATCCTAAATCTGTTAATGATGATGCCAGACCTGTGGATAAAGATTATCAGATCTATAAATGAAGATACAAGACTTGCTGATAAAACATAATACTACTGAACCACATCTGAAGAAGCTGGGATGTGACAAAGATATCCACCAAAACACCTCAATGATTACATTTCCCAGTGCTAATATTAGCTAGAGGGAGAAAATGTTATAACTCAACTTATTTTCAACTAATGGACTAGTCTAGATTTTATCTTATCTTGATCAGATTGAGCATTTATTTCCACAGACCAATAGATATATGAATAGATAAGGTATATCCAACTGCAAAAACATGCCAAGGGGTGATGATTTTAATTTGATAAATTTTGCAGCAAGCTTAAAGCATTATCTGCAAAAACAACAATCATATCATCTGTAAAATCTAAATAACTTAAATAATATTCATTTACTTTAAAAAGTTTTGGAGTTATGGAATTAATCTGTTGTAAACCCTTCTCAATGTTAATCTTATTAGTATCACCACGTAATTGTTGCATTTATATATATGTTTTTCAGAATATGACATTATCCTATATTTTGATGATCCAATGCTTTAACTATTAAAAGAACATCTTTTCATAATCTATAAATCCAAAGTATAATGACAATTTATAATCGTTTTTCCATTCTATAACTTTTCCCAAAATTTCGATGTGATTCACTGTGCAAAAATTATTTTGGAATTCAGTTTGTTTTCTTAGTTGGTTAGCATTTCAAAGCTCACTGCAAATAAGTTTAATTATTTTAGTAAAGATTTTATACAAAACAGATTGAAGATGGATAAATCCATAATTTATAATATCTTCTTTTATTATCTTTCTTAAACAACAATATTATTATTGTATTCTTCTAATCATCTGATATAATTTTTCAATTTCTTCACTTTCTGGAGCATTTTCCTTCTTGGTAGATTTGTTCAATAGTTCAGATGTAATAACTATAGGGGATATTTATTATTATTATTCTATACTACATATAATTCTTTATAAAATTCTTCCACATATTTCATGATGTCTTCTCTCTTTTTGGTAATAGTTCTATTTTTTCTTCTTTCTACAGAAATCATTTTTCTTTCAATACCAAGATGTTATTTTAGACTTTTATTCTCTTCTACAGATTTCCTTATCAATTCACAATTATATTTTCTTCAATTCACAATTATATTTTCTTATATCATTATAAACTTTTTTTTGTATCATTTAAAAAAATTCTAGATATACAATTCCTTTCAATGGATTGTTTTTTAAAAATATTCATATTTCTTCTTTTATTTACATACATTGTCTTGTTTCAGTAGAAAATTTACTACTAAATTCCTTTTTTGTACTGGTTATCTTTTTGCAGTCCTTAATCAGTATCAGTTATTATACTAATTAAAATCATTTACTAAATGATTTATAAAATATTTTTCTATAAAATTATTTTGCATTATCCATCACAACAATAATTTTATAACTTTAAAATATTAACTATAATATGTAAAACTTACCTGAGCATCTGTTTGATTTCGGAAAGCATCAAAAATTTTCTTAATTGCCACAGTATCTCCAGTTTCAGAATCGATAGCTTTCCAAACAATTCCATAAGCCTGAAATGATGAAAGAAAAATCTTTAGCAATATTTAGTCTGGATAATTATCAATTTAAAAATGTATGTTTTTTAAATAGAAAGATGGACTTAGACATGACTCCAATGTGAAAGAATTATTGCAACTAAATTAGCTGCATTTATCGTATGAAAATGCGACTTGGGACATTAAAAAATGTTTTGTAAAATTTTATGAATTACAATGATATGATACTAAAGTTCACTGCTGTAGATTGCACTGTAAAACAAATAAACAACATGAGACTTATTCACAGAGGCAAAACTCTTCACACTGTAGCACCACTCAATGCAAACCAGAGTAATCAATGGATGTGGAAGATTTGTGCGTAAAATCTCTATCTAGTGCCTACTCATATCTCCAGACTAGTTTCTAGCTTGTGGCTTTGGATTAGTGAGGAGCCTTAGATCTGAGAGTACTGCACCTACATCTTAGGATCTAATGCAACCCAAAATGAAAACACAATAATGTTTTCAAGCTAAACTCATTAGCTTGTATAGTTCTATAGATCTGAACTCAGTTCAGCATCCATACATTTGGGTGTCTTTGGTTCTTTAATAATCACAGTTATAATAATCCAATTAGACAGGATTGGTTTTAAACCATCAAACATCACCTGATCCACCTTTCTTTATGCTTACACAAGCTGTTTTTCACAGAGGCAAAACTCTCCACACAGTAACACCACTCAGTGCAAGCCAGTGTAATGAATGGTTGAGGAAGGTTTGTGCATAAAATCCCTTGTGGTTTTTCATCAGTGAGGAGCCTTGGATCTAAGAGCACTGCACTTAGATCTTAGAGTCTAATGCAACCCTCCAGCAGTCACCTTTTACTTTTTAAGCTAACTATAAAGCTTTGAGTTCAAAATGAAAACATAATAATGTTCTCAAACTAAGCTCATTAACTTGTACAGTTGTATAGATATGAACTCTTTTAAGCATCTAGTCTTCTGATATTGGATGAGTAGGCACTAGATAGGGATTTTATGCACAAACCTTCCTGCATCCATTGATTACTCTGGCTTGCATTAGGTGGCGCTACTGTGTGGAGTTTTGCCTCTGTGAAAAACAGCTTGTGTAAGCATAAAGAATGGTGATCAGGTGAGTATGAGACTCATTAAAAGGATGTTTTAAAATAAATTGATCATGGTTTTCGTGGCAGAGGCAAAGTCACATTGCACGATAAAGACTATCTCAAAGATATTCTAAAGAAGTGTTGTGTTGATTGATTTCATTGGGTAGAATATACTAAAACCCACAGTATGTGGATGTATTAGTAATTCACAAATTGATCTATATAGTTATTAGAATACTTATTGCTATGCTAATCTCTGTCTTTTTTTATTTATTTGGAATTGGAATACCCACGCTCCATTGCAAGTGGCTACTATTGATTGATGGAGTTTAAAAATACATAAAATGAATAAAAATGACATATCATAAAGACATTGAAAATATTTTTTTTTTTAAAAAACGTCCATTTTAATAAAGATTACAAAAATATAAGTAAAACTATTAATGTTTACAAATTATTACTTGTTGAAAAGCAATTCTGCATTCCCTAATGTGAAACTATTAAAAAAAAAAAAAAAAACAACATTAATTTTTGATTTCTAAATGGCCTAGAATTATTCACTCAATTCATTTAGCAGTTTGTTTGATATATTTAGACAAATAAAAATCATTTGACTATAATGATCTTATGACAAGATCGCTAAATTTAAAGCGCATAAAAAGTTGCACTTTAACAACTCGATATTTAATTAAAATCGATGTAGTATTTGTTTTCACTTTATTCATTTTACTTCAATAATTTTATCAAATTTTTACTCTACTATTAAAGTTTTAGACATGAAAAGATATATCAAATTCAGCCTATATATCTCCAAGTGATTATAAGCCACTGTTTCCAAGGCAAATTCAAATATTTTGAATTTTTACAAAATTTAAATAAAATTGTAACTCTTCATAGTTCGGTACAGTGTTAGTGATGACTATGGAGGGTAAGGTTCACGGCTTCCAATCTGTTACTTCCGGCCCTCGAATTTTTTACGAACTCTCGAGTAATAAAATTATTCGACAGTTTAATTTTTTATTCCCTTGACGAATATTTACACTACAAGTAATTAAATCTTAATCTGATGTATAACAAGATTTCCAAAAAAAAAAAAAAACCTCTTGTTAACAATATGTTTACTTCATATACAGTATATAAAAATAGACAACTACTATATTAGTGAAAGCTAACAATATTGATTATAGTAATATTTAATGTGGTTTTTTTGTCATCGAGATTCAGACTTGATGCATAACCATATACATACATTTAAATAATTATATATATTTAATCAGACTATACAATCTAAAATAAATTACTGTTCACAATTTTAGAAGTGCTATATAGTTTTTAAAATAAATAATCATTTCAGCAGTTTGTTGCTTAGCAACAAGAAGAAAGTACAAATTACTATATAATGTAAGCAATCATAAGCGTATGAATCTTAAATATAAAAAAGTATCCATACATATTTTTATATGCTTTAGAAAAGAAATAAATGTAATAGAAAAAATATGAAGAAAATATAATAAATTTTAATAATTATACTGACAAAATGGATTTTAAGAATTTATTAATTACGACACCTGTTTGACTTCTACAATAATATATAATTCTTGTTTAAAAATTAAAGCTTACCCCTTTTCCTAGTCTTTTTTTGATTTCATATTTGGAAAGTATATGTAAATCTAATTCATTACTCATTTTTAATGTTGTATCACAGGTTGCTTTGGTTGATAGCGTTTTAAATGAGATTGCGCAAAAGTTTAATTGGATTATTGTCTGCGGTAAACAATATCAGATAAAACTTTACGAAGTTCTTTCCTAAGAAAAAAAATAAATCAAATAGTAGGGTACAGTTTGCTGCAAAAACCTACATTTTTTTTTTAATAATCATAATTATTCTTAAATTTTAGCTTAGAAATTGGAATTATTTTTATAATAGCGCAAGAATTTGTTTTTATTGTAATTGTAGGAAAAGCCCGGCAGGGTTTCTATGGCAAGTAAGAGATGCTTTAAGATAAACAAATAAATAAACGTGATATAATATTAAAAAATATATAATTTAATCGTCTTTTTTTTTAAGTGGTATTAAAATTCGGAAATATGACAGCAAAATCAACAAATCTGGTGTCGACTGCGATGCAAAATTCTGATTTAATTAAAAGTGCATCTTTAAAAGAAACTGTATTAGCATTTAAAAGCAGTATTTCACCTGTATCGGATACACCAACCAAAGTAAAGTTTAAAGTGAGCAGCAAATTTTTAAAGTTAAATATCGGAACTGAAAATCATTTAAAAATTAAAAAACGTAATATAATCCCATCTGAAGATGTGCAAGCCGTTTTAGGATTGCCAGAAAATTTAAATATTTTCCGAAAAAGTACCGATGTTTTTAAAAAACTCGAATTAATTAACCAGCATAAAATTAGAGAATTTATTTATAATTTTCATCAAGCTCTTGCACTAATAAGCACTGAATTCGAGCAATTAATTATATTGGTATGTTCATCATTTATTGAGAATATGATTAAAGTGGAACACGAAGTGAGACAAAACTTAATTAATATAAGCGAAAAAAGTTTATTGCATGAATATTCATTTGACTCATTGCACGAAATCAGGGAAAAAATAGAGGAAGCATGCTCCCTGTTTAATAGCTGGACAATTAATCTAGAAAGTGATCTTACGCAACTTGAAGAAAAGCGGTCAATATTACTAGTAACAAAAATTATTTTTTTACGAAATCAAAAATCAACTTCCGGTTGTACATATTTATTAGAAGTACAACGTTTCCTTGAAAAGGAAACTTTAAATATTAATTTTACTATTCTTTGTAATAAAAGAGCAATAGGGAATTTGGTGAAAAAATTAAGACTTCTAATTATTCAAAAAAGTTATAATTTTATGGATAGTTGGGAACGCATTTTTAATTTTTGGAGTCAGTGTATGTTACTTAAAGAAGAAAACAATTTTAAGAAACTATTACGTAATTTTTATAAATTTGAGAATGTAGAAATGACATATGGTTTACTATGGGAACAAAAAGTTTTATATAAAAACTATTGGAAGAGTATAATTAGATTAAAAAAATTACAAGTTATAGAATATGAAACAAATGCTGATTCATGGTATGAAAATATTTTGAAAATTAGATCTAAAATTGCAAGTGTGAATAAAAAATTTTGTGCAAAACTTGAAAAAGTTTCAGACAGTTTTGATCAGGTAAGTATAGAAGAAATTGAAAAAATCAAAATTTTCTTGTTAAGAAAAGGATTGAAGAAGGAAATAGTGACTGTTTTTATAAATGAAACATTATCTTTATTACAAATCAAAAAGAAAGATGAGTTTAGTGTCTGCATTTATGAACTTAATCATCTTTTAAATAAAGAAGAAGACTTTTCAAAACAATTTATTGTTTCATTAAATGATATATTTCAAGAAATTTGGAATTTGTGGAAACAGCATTTTCAGAATTTGAAAAACATTGAGTCTGCTTTAAACGAAAAGCAGGAAATTCACAGAAGGGATTATATCGATATAAATAACATAAAAGAAAATAGCTTAAATGTAAATTTAAATAAATTAAGAAAAGCATCTTCTGAAGATGTATTGAATCAAATCTTTCAAGAAGTAACTTCTATTATAGAAGATATTGAAAAAGGATACAACACATTTCAAAAAGGACAAAATTCTATCATTAGTGGGCATCTAAATAATGTAAATTCTGAACTTAAATTATTTTCAAAAAAATTAGAATATATTTTAAAATTAAACAAAATCAGTTTAAATACTGCAAAAGAATTAACAGAATTACTTGATGATGAATTGTATGTGCGGAATTTAGCTAAAAATATATCTGAGCAATTTATTGACAAAAATTTAGAAGACAAAAGTTTGTTGTTTTCAGTTAATAAACAGACAGAATATGTAGGTATAACACTATATTTACAAACTGCTCTTAAAAATGTGATTTTATTTGATGATGTAAAAAAAGCTATGCTCACTCGGTCATTGATATATTGGGCCAAATGGTCAAAATTGTGCATTGAAAATGCTAAATCACTTCAAATTAAAAAAACAGAGAGTCTTATCATAGAATTTAATTTTCGAAACAAACTTAATAGAACAAGATTAAAAAAGATAGATAAAGACATTGTTGAATGTCGTTTGGAAGAATTACAAAATCATATATCAATTTTTAATGATCATAATCAAAATATTGTGACCCTTTTGAATGAATATAAAAATGAACCATTAATCTTAAATAATTCAATGAGTGAAATTATCGAAGAATTACAACAAAATCTTAAAGAGAAGGATAATTTACTGAAAGACTGTAATACAATGTTAGATTTAGAAAATATTTATGATAAAATGAACATGCATTATAATACGTGTTTAACTAAAATGAAAAATATTATTAAGTCCTTCAAAAATGATTTGTTACTAAAAATGAAAATTCTTGTTACTGCCAATCAGAATTGGTTGCTTTCTAATAAAATATTTTCTTTAGGAGGAAATTATGATTCAGTGGAAATGGAAAATTATTTAAAAAAATTAGAAAATTTAAATAAAGAAATTGATAGCACAAAAGAAACATTATTGAATGATATAAATATAATACAAAGTAAGTATACGAACCAATGCAAAGCTATTTGGTATGAATTTGATCAAGTATTTAAACAGTATCAGTTGGATATAGCATTAATTAAATCTATTAATTCATTATTTCGTAAATGTAAAATTCAGGTCAAATATGAAATGATTACTTGTAAAAATCAAGAAAATGTTTTAAATGAAAAGTTAATTGAATTAAATGATAAAGTGATGTTAAAAAAGGATTTATTTCTGAAAAAGAAAGAAATATCAATCACTAATGATCTTGATAAAATATTATTTACTCTTTTAGATGCGACCACGCAGCGTGCTCATTATTTAGATTGTTTGCAAAAGAAATTTAAATTGCCATCTGAAGTAACGTTTCACAAATTACGGTCTGTTTCTCAGATTAAATCTAAAAAAACCAGCTTTAGTCCAGACTCTGGTCGTGAACCAGTTTCAGAAATAGAAAATAATCTGAAAATACTTAAAACAATGTTAGAAATTAAAAAAGATAAACCGGAACCATCACTTAAAAAAATGGAAGAAAATAAAATAAATGAGGCTGATATTCAAATCACTGATAAAACATTGAAATCAAAAGTAATACATGATGAAACAAAAACAAAAAAAGTTAACACAAAAAAGAAAAATAAAGGAAGTGTAAAGAAGGCAATAGCAAGTGATGAAAAAAAGGAAAATAAAGGCGGAGATGTAAAGAAAAAACTTCAGACACCACTTACAAAAATTGACAAGAGTAAATACATGGTGTTTGGAGATAGTCCTTCTACTAAAACTAATTTTTCTTCTAGGATAAATTTTATTTACTGGAATATTTTAAATACAACATTGAATAACATAGTTACATTTCAAGAACTCAAAGGACAAAATGCGATAACTCGGCCAGATCTTTTAAAAAATGATATGAATGAATTTACTCAGTATTTTGTTGACAAACTATTATCATCCCAAAAACAAACTAAATTTTACCTTAATAGTCAAATTTTTGAATTTCGAAATCAATTAACTAATTTAGAGAAAAATTTAAGTGAATCTTATCCCTTTATATTACGTCAGAAAGTTGAAATTCAAATTCGACAGTTTCCTATTATGTGGAATACTATTACAGAAGAATTTCTTAATGAATGTAAAAAACGAAGGCAGGAAAGGGAACTAAGTGAAAAATATTTAAGACCTACTTTAGGTCATCCTGATTACAAAGAGGAATTACAGTCAGTTTGCATGCAAGAAAATAATTGGCAAGAAAAAAATTATGCAATATTGAAAGAATATGACACAAAATTTAAACAGTTTCTACTTGAAAAAGTAGAAATATTTCTTACAGATGTTAATGATCATTTTCAGAAATTATTATTGCAGCTCGATCAGTTTTTAGTTGTTGATGATATAATTGATTGCTTTGTAGATGAAATTAAATATCCTCTAAATGTTTTGATGCAACACAAACATCTAGGTTTACCTTTGGGGAAAAAAGTTACAGTATCTAAACCTCGGGAAAGTAAAGTATGGTCTGGAATATGCATAAATAATTTAGTAGGGGAAAAACATAAACTTGTAGGATTTTTAAGTGCAAGTATTACAACTATAAAAACTTCGCTTGGGCATGAGTTATTGATAAATGAGAGAAATTCATTAATCGAACAATTTACAAATCTATATTTAGAAGCAAAAAATGAATACGAGTCTCTTATAAATAGAGAAACCATTAAAGAAGATCGTTGGCAAGCAAAATGGACAAATTCCATCACTAAAATTAAAAAACTTTTTGTTCACTTTAAATAGTTTATTTTACACATTATTTGCAGAAATAATTTAATATAAAATATACTGAAAAAAACAATTCAGTTGTTAAGATATAGGAAAATGTTGCAGGATATAAAATAAATGAAAATATAAAAATTACTGCATATCCTGTAAATTTTTATATAGTACTTTATCATTTCACAATCTGACACAGCAATTGGAAAAATTTTTCTGCTTAAGGTTGAAAAATATTGAAGACACCCCCCCCCCCCCAGAAAATTTGAAAAATATCTAAAAAAACAAACATTCTGATTTAATCATATTTACTATTCTCATACACATGTACCCAAAATGTGTTTAGAATGTCCCATAAGTTCAGCAATGAAAGGAGAAAAAGGCACACAGAAAGATTTTTATTTGCAGAGCTTGTTCAATATGTCCACTGTTATTCTCAATAGATAAATTTAGATGTTTATCCAATCGACAAATATATGATAATGCTGACCCAGTAATGACATTAAGAGCAATAATAATATGCAAATGTTTAGATTAACATTTTTTTATGTGCACATTAATCAGAATCAAAACCAACAAAACTTGACATGATTGTTTTTGCTTGCATTTTATATATGTTTTAGCAATAACTCATTATATTTATTCTGATTGTAAGCATTGACAATCAGCATAAAAGAGTTGAAGTTGACTACTGGATGAATAATTGCATTAATTCCAAAACAGCTCACCGATAAAGGAAATTAGGTAGAAATTCTGGGGATGTAGACCTAGCATTGCTATCGTTGCCATGGTTTCTGAAGATACTCATAGACAGCCTAGAAATAAATTTAACAAAGTGAAATTATTACTTTTATAAGCATTTTATCAAGATCGTTTTTGTTTCATTTCATAGAAGCTAAATGTATGTTGTTTGCAAACCTCAAAAATGAAGTGACATTACTTTATGATACTAACCTACTTTAGAAAACATTCGATGAAGAGACTTTTTGATGTTCTTTGAGTGATGTTTATCATATGTGGGTCTAATTTCTGAAAGCTTTGCAACAAATATATAGATAAAAAATATTATTGACTTATAATATAGATACAATTTGCTAAATTTTGTTACGATCTCTTTTTTTTTATTTCTATTTTCAAATAAATTATTTGGATTTATCTTTCCTTGCTAAGATGTATCATAGTTAATAAAAATGTTAGGCATTGGTGGTCGAGTGGTCAGTACAGCTGCCTTACAAGCAGTTGTCCCAAGTAAGCGGGTTCGCTTCCCGGGTGATGCTATGGCACATGAAAAAAAAAAATGTAAAAATATACATTAGCATTTAAGTTGAACTTATGTGACATTTATGTAGTGAATTTTTTTATTTTTTTATTATTATTATTAAATTTAAGAGATTACATAGAAAATTGCATTCCATGGTGTTAATGTCATGTTTTTATTTATTTATTTATATAATGAACTAGGCATAAAAATAATCAAAACAAATGATTGTGAAGATCTAATGAATTATATATTCATATAAAAATTAACCAAAAGTTATAGATAATGAAAAAATAAATGCAAAATTCCAGTAACAGTGTTACCTTTCATTTCTTTAATATTTAATACATATATATATATATTATTTTTTATAAATTAATAAAAATATTTTTATATTGATCACATAAGTCATTAATAAAATATATTACAAATCTGTTAAAATATGTTTATTTATAGAAATCAGAGTGTGAATTAGTTATTATTTAGAGTTATAAAATATTATTACAATTTAGATAACAATAGTTATTTATTATTAAATAGTACAGAACATAAATATAAAATAGTAGTACAATTTTAATTATAGATTAAGATTGTAAGTCTTTTTGTAATTATGACACTGCCTATAGAATTAAGTAAAATCCCTATTGATATCTTATAGGTGGACTTTTAAATAGGTAATTTAAAATCAATGATAATCCTGAGATCTCTTTAGTATAATATTATTATTATGGTTATTATTAATTATAAACCTATAAAAATAGTAATAACAAGAGATCAATATACAATAAAATGACAGTACAGTATAATGTATTAATTAGGTTAACTTAAATTTAATAGTTATAGATGTTTCATTATATTTATTTTATGTATTATTGTTAGTCATGGGAATATTTAGATATTTAATAAAAAGGAGTGTCTTAGTCTTCTTATACCATCGAGCAAATACTTTGATATTTGTTTAATGTTAAAGGGTATGTGATCTTGTAATAGTATAAGTGGATCTCATAATTGCTAATGTAAATCTAAACATAATTTGTAAATAATTAAGAGTATAAAATTGTACCTAGATAAAATAACAGTATAGCCTAATTTAGGGACTTGGCATTTTTTCTAGGAGTCATCATCCTATTGGCAGGGTACAGTTTTCATACACCTTTTTGTATTAATTATATGCCCTTTTTATTGGTACATTCTTATCATAAAATAAATTGAAATTAAGTTAAGATCTATAATTTTAAATTTTATAAAGCAGATATAATTATTTATTAAACTAATAAAAATAAAGGTCATTTTAGTTATCGTAGAGTTTGAACTTGGGCTTAGTTCATTTGAAGTAGTATAAAGAATATAAAGTTTGTTTAAAGTATTTATTTTCAAAGGTATATAAAAGATAAAATAATAAAATATAAATGAATACTATTTGATAATAAATAATCATTTGATAATATTTAAAGTTGTAGGGAAGTTCAAATCTAATCTTATAAATAAAAATATGCATTATATAGATAGATAATCATGTCTGTGCACATCTAATATTATAAAGCAATGACTATTTCTATTGAAATCTTAATTTTCTTTAAAAAAATAAATAATTAATATTTATTTTATCAATTTTATGATAAAAAGTTTATAAAGTTAATCTCGGATCTAGTCTGTACAAAAATAAAATCAAAATGAACTAAATTGATTTAAAGTAAATTATATTTTTATTAAGTCTATGAAAGGTCACATGATCACCATCTCTTATACTAGCACATAATTGTTATTAAACAAGACAAAACTCTCCATAAAGTAGTGCCACCCTGTGCCAACCACAGTAATCAATGGATATGAGAAGGCTTGTGCATAAAATCCTGATCTAGTGCCTATTCATCCAATATCCCAGACTAGTTTCTGGTGTGCAAGGCTCCTCACTGACGAATGCCACAAGCCAGAAACTAATCTGGGGATATTGGATGAGTAGGCACTAGATAGGGATTTTATGCACAAGCCTTCTGGCATCCATTGATTACTCTGGTTGGCATAGGGCTCTACTACTATATGGAGAGTTTTGCCTCATTTTCTATGAAAGGTATTGTTTTTTTTTATTAGAAAATATTTTTAACAAATAATATTTGTTTTTAAAATAGTTAAACTACATGTAACTAGTGAGTAGAAAAATTAACCAATGGGAGACTGCAATTTGGAATAAATTAACAGCTAGCAGATGATATTTTAAGAAAAAAAATTGGAGGGAAAAAGGAGAGAAAGAAAAAAAAAGATTATAGATTGGAAGAAAAAATAAATTGGTTTGCTTTTAAAAGTTTGATTAAATTATTTTAAATCTTATTCTTATTTTTAAAAAAGTAATTGATTATGATCTACTTAAGGATCTAAAACTATATATGATAAAGTATTGTTAAAATGAAGAAGTAAAACAAAGGTAAATCTCTACTGGTGAACCCAAAAATTTAATAACTTCGGAAAATATCTTAGAGTCATTATATTGAAAAAAATATATATTAGAAGAATAAAAGGAAAAAGTTGTACATTTTTGCCAAAGTGTTATAAAGCAATACATGAACTCAAGGAAACAACAGGGAGTATTATATTAATACATGATTTAGTTCTTATGCAAGTTAAAGTAACGATATGTTGTGGCTGTCATAAAAGTTGTAAAAGATTAAACTGGAATTGATGGATGAATAAAAAGAAAATTATTCCTGACAGAGCCAAGTATACATTTTTAAAGATAATTAAAACTAAATTAGTAATGAATAATAGTGGAAATATTTGCATATGGAAAAGTGTACTTAGTATTAGAAGAGAACAAATAAAAGTGTATCTAAATGAAAATTTTAGTGGTATAAAAGATATAAACAGATCGTTATTAATTCATGTATAATAAAATTTAATGATGAATTATATATATGATAAGTGAAGGATTAAAAGAAAAATCTATGGATGTAATGCAAGGCAAATGTAAAAGGAAAATTTTAAATAAAGATTACATTTATACTTATAATAAATCATAGCATTCTGATCGGAAAATGAAAGAATTATTTATCAAAACTGTAAATGAAAAAATAAGGTAAGTGTAAAAAATTAAATAATTACTGAAATCAACTAATAAAGAATGAATATGTATGGGAGGAAAAAGAGTCGAATAAATCAATGGGAATAAATACTTGCTTATTTGAGAATATAAAATGTATATTGAAGATAATGTCATCCTACATTTAAAGAGAAGGTGTAAAATTCTCTATTTTAAATGATAACATTGGCAAAGTGTACATAAGGAATGCTAAGGAATGCAAAGACTGAAGTATAATAAATGTGAGAAGCATCTAAATAAAATATGCAAGTTGAAAATAATCTTTGATTGTTAAGAAGGAAAATTATAAATAACTTGTTGGTGTTGGAATTTTATAGACTTGGTGATTTTTTTATGAGACCAAAAGGAGCAGAAGTAAGAGGAATGTTGATGCGTAACTAGTCTGCAGCATTTGGAATGATTGGAGTACCATTGAAAATTAAAGTTTATTAAAGATGAACTAATTTTTTTTAAAAAAAAAAAAACTTGCAACAATATTTGTATATAGTTTAATTTTATCCTTTAAAATAATCGTTATCAATATGGGGGGATAAGTAAATGTCGAAACATTGATAATTAATTTGATTTATTTATCTATGTAGTTAATTGGTTAAATTTTTTTTGTTTTATTAGATATCATTAAATAATTAAAATAAATGAATATAAACAATGAGTTAATAAAATATATACATAAAAGTAGTTACATATATGTATTATGAGAAAATGGTATATGTCTGTGTTGAATATAATATTGAAAATTATAAATGGTGATATTTAAATTTTGATCTTATGTTTAACTATAAATAATTTGTTATAATTGTAATGGAATCATAACTAATCCTAGTTTGTAATTCTTTATAGGCTATTATTTATAAGAAATGTTTAAAACAGGTATAGATTAGAAATAGGAAGATAATAACTGGGTTGTTTAGATAAAATGAAGATAAGGATTTCTTATTTTAGGATGCACCAAAGAGTGGTCTATCAACCTTTAGTATAATATCATAAATTGTAAATTGAAATTAGTTCAGGAGGAGATAAGTTGTCATATTTGAGAGTGGACTCATTTTTCTTTTGTATTTCCTTAATAGAGTTTGATAATAACGCCATAAGAAAATTGATTGTGATATCAAAAAACAAATTAATGATTTCATAATTATCGTACTAATATCTTCTTAGTGCAAGGTAAAAAAAAGAGCAAATGGTAAATATCATAAAAGATAAATATGTTAACTCATAATATTACAATAAGATTATTTTAATAATTAAAACAAATTATAAATTTCGTAACTTGCTTTTAAGCTTGTAGTTTATGATCACTAGATGAAGCTTACCAATAGCTCTAAACAAATTTTGTTTTTATAAGTGCTGAAAGAGATAGAATTTCAAAATCTCTATTGTTATCCCTACCTCCAGACCAGCTGGTTTCGAGCTTATGGCTCACATCAGTGGAGGGCTGGGAATCTAGAAACTAGATCTAAAATACTAACTTAAAAGTCAGCACTTATAAAACACATTTCTATCAATTTGAAAGCATGAACTTATCATACATGTAAATGTCTTCAAATCCAGCCTGACAAACTAGATAGCTATATGAGTCTGAATTCAGCTCAGTTTCATATGGGTCTGAATTCAGCTCAGTTTCACAACATATTAATGGCCTCTGCAATATATAGCATTACAAAAACCTTCAAAGGTACACTTATAATAATTAAAACAAGTTATAAATTTCATAACTTGCTTTTGGGCTTGCATTTTATGATCATTAGATGGAGCTTACCAATAGCTCTAAACAAGCTTTGTTTATATTGCTGAGGCTATTACTATGTGGTGAAACAACTGAATTCAGACCCATATAGAAATCTAGTTTGTCAGGCTGGATTTGAAGACATTTACGTTTCTATAAGTTCATGCATTCAAATTGATAGAAACATGTTTTGTAAGTGCTGACTTTGGAGTTAATATTTTAGATCTAGTTTCTAGACTCCCAGCTTTCCACTGACATGGGCCATAAGCTCAAAACCAACTGGAGTAGAGGTAGGGATAACGATAGAGATTTTGAATTCTATCTCTTCCGGCACTCATAAAAACAAAGCTTGTTTAGAGCTATTGGTAAGCTTCATCTAGTGAAGATTATTTTAATTAAGAAATAAACAATAATACATATTTTAAATCTTATATTTTGGAGCATAATCTATAAGGGGTAATGAGTGTAAATCAAAACCATAAAAAAGGGAATGATTATTTAATAAATACCCATGATTTTGTTTTATAAGAAATAAAGTTAAATATAAGAACAACACCACATTGTATGAGAGGAGAGTATTTAATTTTAAATCTCTGTAATTGTAATTAAGGGGAATAGAAGTGATTAAATGTTTGTATATGTTACTGTATTATATTGTTTTATAATGTTATTAACATTGTTATTTATTAAGTTACTTATTAGTCTAAAATAATTATTGAAAAATCTTGTAAAAAATGTTATTAAAGTTGATGTTTAAACATTAATTAAGTATTGAGAGTTGCATTTCTTTTGTTAGAGTCATCACCACTATACCATCTTTAGAGAGTACTGATTGTATTATACCTTTTAATTAGGATTTGAAGAAGAAACCATTTAAATACATTATTTTTTGATATGAAGGCATCACATACCAATTCAATCGAATGCCATTTGGATTGATAAATATTGGAACCAGTCTAATCAGATGCCTGGATGAAACTTTCTCTCCTAAAATAAAGCATATGACCACCATTTACATAGATTACATTATAATTGCCTCATCTACTGTTGAAGAACATTCTCAACACTTGAGAAAATTCTTTAAAGAATGCGATGATAAAGGGATTAAAGTCTGTTTTTTAAAAAGTACTCTAATGAATAATGAAGTGACTTTCTTAGATATGTCATTGGTTGCAGTGGGATAAGGCCTCATCCCAATAAGATCAGTGCCATACAAAACTTTCCAAAGCCTACAAATAAGAAAAAAATTTGATCATTATTGGGACTTTGTAATTTTTACAATCATATTAACAAAAAATTATCTGACAGCATGGAACCATTGTTGAAACTCATCAGAAAAATATGAAAAATGGAATTGGACTGAAGAGCAAGGCAAAGCATTTGAGGAAATTAAAACAGTATTTCTAGAGCAAACAGTGCTAGCTTTTCCTGGTTTTAATAAACTCTTTATCATACAAACCAATAGTAGTGGTTACAGATTAGGAGTGATGTTATCTCAAATCCAGGATGATAGCCAACAAGGAGTTCTTTATTTCATTAGCCACCTGCTAAAGGGTCCAGAATTATATGGTTACAGATAAAGAGACACTAGCAATAGTGTGGGCTTTCCGAAAAGTTTGACAGATGCTGCTCAGATCAGAGATAATAGTGATCACAGACCACAAAAGCCTCAAATTCTTGAACCACAGATATCTTACTAACATCCATTTGTTTAGATGGAGCTTGTTGTTATAGGAATTCAGCTATACAATCCAATATTGTAAGCATGTAAAAATGTAGTAGCTGATGTATTAAGTCAAAATCCATGCAGGTCAGAATGATACTTCTCCATAGACAATAGATACATTACCAACATTGATGCAATATTCAATAAGAATGTAGAGAATGATTAGATAAATAGTCAAGACCTACAGCCCCAAGATGAAAAACTGATCTCAATTATTAAGACATTAAATGGAGAGAAAGTTCAATATATGGCCAAAGATCTTAAGCAATATAAGTTAGAAAAGAAGGTCTTATTTTACAAAATGAACAATGAGATTGATGAATGAAGGGTAGTAATATCTGACAGGCTAAAAACCCATTCATACAATACATGCATAGTTTATATGGGCACTACAGACCCCATAAAACTGAATAGATGCTTAGAAATTGGATTTACTAAACTGGAATAGTACATAGACACCTTAAAGGTAATCAGAAATGTTAAGCATGCATGAAAACAAATCTAGTAAACCAAAGTTATATCAGTTCAATTAAATCTACAATACTGACAAGACCAAATGAGATCTTAGCTATAGATTTCTACAAACCTTTTCCACCATCTAATAAACAAAGGTATCTGTTAGTAGCTTACAATATCTTTTCAAAATTCATGCCAGCTTACCCAATGGCCCAAGCTAATATTAAATATATGATCAGAGTATTAGACTCCCACCACTTCAAGGAAAAGAGAAACTGGAAATGATTCTATCAGATCATGGTACCCCTTTCTTATCTAAAGAATGGAAGAAATGGGTAGAAAAATTACAAATAAAACATGTGTTAAACTTTATTAGAAATCTGCAATCAAACCCATATGGATGCATCATGTGGGAACTTGGACATTTGTTTAAGACCTATTTAGAGGAAAGACAAGATATGGGAGAAACATGTGAAGCATGTAACTGAATGTATTAATTGGAGTGTAAATGAATCCACAGGATTCACACTCATCAGGCTACACTTAAAACAAGATATTCCAAGTTTGTTAAAAACCTACAAACCCCTATGCCCAAAAACTTCAATATATCCTGAAGAGGATCAGAGAAAAGCCCATAACTGAATCAAGAACATGGCAAGTAAATGCAATAAAAACCAAGTAAAGTCAAATCATCAGTTTCAGATAGGAGACTTGGTTTTTGTCAAAACATCTCATATCAGCAAGCTGCAGGAATTGATTTTCATAAATTCTGCCATGCACATGAGGGACCATATAAGATCATAAAATGCTCAGATCCCAACCCACACTAGTTGTGCAGCAGAGATGAGATAAGGGGCACCTATAATTTAAGAATATTAAAACTCTACCATGGGAATATTCTGGAAAATTAACCTTTAAAAAAGATTTATGAGATCATGAATGGATAGATGTCTACAAACACCCACAATCAAACCCATTATCAAATCAAATCTCTCAGATTAGATGTTTTGAAGAATAAACAATATCAAATAACCTCGTAGAGTTTTTTTTTTGATTCAGGCAAATATTTATTCAAATCCAAAATTATAAATCATAAAAGATGGATTCAGACCTTTCTCAGGGGACAGAAGCATCCCAAAGCCATTAAAATTATATACACAGTTGCATAAGAATTTTATGACCAAAGAATAGTTAAGTCTAATGGTTTTAGTATGAACATGCTTATTAAAGACAACAGACAAAAAACAACTGATTTAAAATTATAGTTTCAAGTCCAATAAGTTGTACCCCATTATATTTATATATGCATAAGACATCATACCAAGGGTCCAATCACCTGAACATGTGATGACACCATGAGAATGAAATATTTATAATTGACTTTGGTAAATTTCTCAATTTACAGTGGAAAATGATTTTTCCTAATATCAAATTCAAGGGCAGAAGAAGTGAATCAAGTTTTCTCAAATTACAGTGTTATAAAAAAACTGTTTGTTATCAAACATCATAAAGATTAAGCAAGATTTAAACAATAAAATCATAAGCTATATTTATTGAGAATTAAAACCTTTTTTAATTCTTTAAGGGAAGGGGAAATGTGAGAATACAGTCCCAACCTATTGGAGACAAGGTATAACGAATCTATTAACATTCATTGTTATGTAGACATTAATTATACTGTAAGTAGATTATGGCTTCATCTTTTGTTTTATTTTTTTTTTATTTTTGTGTTAAATCTACTGACTACAAAATAAGAGTAATTGATGCTCAAATTCACTAAATTCCTGAATTTGGTATAAAAAACTTTTTTTTTTTTTAAAAAGGAATTATTTTAAAAATCATGTAAACAATAGAAATGCAGCATTATATATAATGCACTCATGACACAGACTGATAAGTGAAAAAAAAAGGGAAGAAAAATGAATTAGTTGCTTTAATGAAGAAAATAATATGGAATAATATTTTTTTAAAATTATCAACACACATTAAACTAATGCTTGAAATTGGGAATTAAGGTTTGATTTATGATTTGATAATTTAAACAACAAAAAACAAATTATCTCCAAAAGTTATTAGAAATGATTAGAGGAGAAGTTTATGCAGGTCAAAGGAATAATATATTTCCATAAAAAGACTTATGTTAATAATTCCAAGGGAATAATTATGTAAATTTTTATTACTCAGTGACACAAAGCTCATAAGAAGAATGATTAGCTTGCTGAAGAAACCAAAAGTAAAAAAAGAAAACCATACATCTTCTAATCTATAGCAGAGAACGTTAATTCTAATGAATAATAAGCAATACAAAAGGATGTGGGATAGGAAAATCATTAAATGTTGTAGATAGGATGCTGCCAGCCACATGTCTATGAATAATTACTTTATAAGCTAATAACATCAGTAATGTTTCACTATCACTAGGAGGAGACAGTATTCACTAGGAGCAGTAAACAAAGGAATATCACCTCTCCACTATCAAGTCATCGACTGATTACCTAGAGGATGAGCAGACAACATCAAATGAATTAACAATTCCCAAGATCCAGAAATTTTCCTAATCTAAAATGAACCAGCCATCTTATTACCTGTGTATCCACATGCTGAAGAATAACTAACTACATGGACTAACAATTTCAATTATTCCAAATTATATATGTATCATATAGAATCCATTTTTCTTTATTGTATAACTCTGTTGTTATTTTTTTTATTGAAAGAATTGATGACCTAGCCATATAATTATCAATCATAATTATGTAAAGGGTTCTCAGGGTCAATCATTATAGTTTTGATTGAAATAAAATCTAGATGCTGATCCCTAAACCTACTAACTAAAGAACTGAATGACTGACTGATGTTGAGATGAGATTTTATCTATAAAATATTAAATGCTCACACTAGTACAGGACAATTTTATATGTTTATTGCTATTGTTAAATTAACTTTATTATTATTTGTTATTCTGTATGACTGACTAAACCTCTGGTATAAATGGCTATTGCTATCAAAAACACTGGTAATGCAAAGAGGGAACTTCCTACTCAAAGATGGCAGTCAATAAATCATGACACATCAGCATGAAGTAAGCTAGACAAGTTAAAGTAAGGGAATAGAATGATTAGTCAGCAGGATGATCATATCAAAATAATCATAAATTATGTTGTTAGACTAAGCAAATGGTTAGAGCACTAATAAATGGCCATCCTACATGGGGTCAAAGATTAGAGGGATGATCATAATGAAGGATGATTTGATCTACCAAATTGATTTGTTCCAAAATATTGTAAATCACACACAATTATTTAATTAGAATTTGTGTATAATTCCTCATTTATCTAACTTTCCATCAACCAGGCTGAATCATTTATCTAATTTTCCATTATCTATGCTGTATCATTTATCTAACTTTCCATTATCCATGCCATATCATTTATCTAACTTTCCATTATCCATGCCAAATGTTTATCTAATTTTCCATTATCCATGTCATATCATTTATGTAACCTTCCATTATCCATGCTAATCATTTATCTAACTTTTCATTATCCATGTTGTACCATTTATCTAACTTACCATTCCCCATGCCATATCATTTATCTAACTTTCCATTACCCATTCTGTATCATTTATCTAACTTTCCATTATCCATGCTATACCACACACATAACTCAAATGTAAATATTTTTAGTTTCAGATTAAACTTATGGTATCTTCACCCTATCTTATTATAATCATGCATTTAACCATGGATTTTGAATACCAATGAGTAATGGGAGTATGAGGAGAAGCCATGATGCTGAGAACCAAAAGGGCAACCACATGGAAATGATATGTAGTAGAGTTAAACTAAGCATACTATCAAATGTGATGTACTTATAACTGGTGAACTTTAGGAATTCAAACTTGTACCATTGCCATAATGCACAAATAAAATGAGTGGCACCAATAGCCATTTTGTTCTGTTCTGTTACAATTAATGATCAATTATTGAGGCTAGACACTGTCCAATTGCATCATTAGAAAATCTGGTCATGAACATAATTCATCCATTCTATTACAATACATAACTATTTGAGTGAAATGTTTGACTCAAACATATACATTTAATATCATAAATCTGATGATGATAATCAAAAGAGTCATATCACTAACTATGGTAAAAGTAAATGAAAAAAGATGAATTGAGGAAAGTAGAGATAGAAAGAGAAACTGGATTGGATATAGATTGATAAGAAAGTCTAGTTTAATAAAAGATGTTTTGGAGGAAATTGTGAATGGATACAAAAAGAAAGGACAGAAAAGATTCACAGAATAGAAAGTTTATTCTGGGTATCTTAATGTCTCTGATAATTTTTATTTAATTGTACTTCTGTTACCCCTGTGTAATCCTTAGTTAATTGCATAGCTTCTCAGAATTATTGCATATTAATGACATATGTTTGAATGAGTTTGAAAAGCAAATTATTTATATACATTAAATAAATAAAATTTGATATTGTTGCTCATACACTCACAATTACCATAAAAAAATTACAAAATATTGATTTGAAAAAACATACACATTATACTTACATTTTAAAAATTAAATATAAAGAAAGCTCTTACCAGCTAATAACATGTTTTTAACCATGGTTTATAGAATGTAAGCTTACTATATGTATATATATATATATATATATATATATAGTAACCTCCACGACTGACTTTAATGCCTGGTTTTATATACATCATTTTTTATTATGTATTCTAAGATATAAAATGCCATGGGTGTAAATAAATTATAAAGTAATTTGATCAATAATAAAAATTGTAAAATTAAAATTTTAATATCATACGTGGTTTTAAGATAATTATTATTTAAAATAATGTTGCTATGGGAACCAATTGGAAACTCTTGGATCATCTGCTTTACAAAAGAGGAGAGAATCATCATTTTTCTTCAACATGAGGGAAGATAATAAAAATTGTAATGATTATTTAAATTGATAATGCAGTCTCTGGGGTAAAACTTCAGAATGCCTTATCCTTATCTTTCCAGTGGTATAGCTGACTATGGAATTGTAAACAAAGGAATGCTTTAGAAATTAACTTTGATTCTGCAATCTATTAATTACTGTTTGAAGATATAGGGGATTTGAAATCAGAATTTTGAGCCCTTCACTATTCACACTACTTCATACTACTGATACACATGACCACACACATGCAGAAAAGATAAATAATCACCATTATACATATTTCATGCTAAACCATCACTTATCAGTTGGTCCAGATTACCATCTTCCATACATATATATAATCAGTCCTCAGTTTATATTAAGATATCAAATTCTTACACTTCAATGGACAGTCTTCAACCTACTCCAACCTCCAACTCTTCAGCTATCCAGGGGCTCAAAAGACTGAGTTCAAATCCCCTATATTTACCAATTAAGCTCCAGCTATAAGAGTGCCTGGTATATCAAATCTTACTGTTTGAAGCTAAAAAGATGTGACACTTGCTATAAGAAAACTTCTTTTAATGAATTATGAAAAGGAAAATATTCTTTTATCAATTAATTTATAATTCTATGTAATTTTGATACTCTTAATATTAGGAAAAACTACTTGAATAAACTACTATTAAAACAAACCAAGAAAAGGTAAGATATTAGAAAATTGTTTGCAGATATATAAAATAATGCTTTTAATGGCCATATATTTACATTCACATGCTATGAAAAACATAAGTTCATGGAGATATAAAGGATAATTGGATGAACTTAATATAAACTTTTTTTTATGAATTATTATTATCAACAAAGATTTTTCCTATTATACTTGATTTTCATACAACCTTAGATGTAAACATTAAATACAATTTTTCTTTTATATTATTCATATTCTGGTTGTTAATTGAAGTTATTGTTATTATTAATAATTTTGTTGCTTGTTTATTTCTCATCTGAATTTTGAGTAGATTATTTATTTTGCCATTTAATAATAGTATTAATATGGATGTGGTAATGATCAGTAAATATGAACGAATCTGCATAAATATTTGCTTTTTTATGTGCAGATAGTCTGTTCATTATCCATGACTATATAAATTAGTCAATTAAAATTAAAATTTTACAGTCTCTCTATCATGTTGCAGTCGCCCATAATACATATAATTTCCCTACACTAAAATTTAATTTGTGAATATTTTTTTTATATTATATTTGTTATTTGGATCAATTATCACTCGTTAAAAGGGTGATTTTCATTACAATATATGTAAGCATATCTTTAACAATAGTTTTTATCAATCCAGTTCTAATTGTAACTACCTTCTTCAGATATCATCGATAGTAGACAATGGGTATGAGTCCCATTAGAGAAAGATATGTGGTAAGTCTTTTGCAGTCTCCACTTCTTTACTTATGATATGATTTTCTTTTTTAAAGTAAGAAACATTGCATTCCGTGCAGATTATTTAAAAATACTTTAAGATAGCAAAATACAGCTATTTGAAACTGTTCTGATGGAAATTGTTTTGGTCAGCAGGATTTTTTTAACAGCCACTTTCGCTGAATCAATCCTCACTGCTTTCTTCTCATTTCCAAGACTATACCAGTGTCATTTCTTTTTTTAAACCTATTTATATCTCAAGTTCTCACAACATGTTTTTAACACACATAATTAAGTTTGTATCCGTTTACATTAGGATGTTTTTTTTAAAAAAAATATCTTTATCCTGACCTAATTACCAGATTTAATATATTTCTTTCAAAAACATATTTTTCATAAAATATTTTTAAATTATATAATTATTTTATAAAGAATTATAAAATAGTTTTTTTATTAGGGGCTAGAAAAAAAAGGAAATAAAATAAAAATAAATCATGATCAAACTTTGAAATTTATTCTCTAACTTTATCAATTTTACAACTTTATAAATTTTAATAATATATTCAGATTTGTTATTTACTTTATTGCAAGAAAAGGCAAATTATTTCTTTAAGCCTCTATCCAGCAAGAAAATCTGAAAGGGTTACAAAATATAATACATTATCTTAAATTATGTATTTCATATTCATTTGCATACAATAAAATTAACTAAAATAATTAATTTCTCTTTTTCCCCTTACTTTACATAAGTTTTTTTTATTATTATTATTATCATTATTACATATTCTAAAGAAGGAACAAACCTCCAGTCATGTTCTTTATGAATTTACATGCACTTACCTGTGAACATCAGTTTGAAAAGCATATGTGTACAGTTATTCTTAGAGTTTATCTATATACAAACCAACCCTTGCTCACCATAATAAAATCAGGGTTTCAGTCTATCATGTGCCTGACATGTAAAGTGTTAATTGAATTGCACAAACCTATTCATTCTATGACAGAAGAGAGATAGAATCTTATTTTTAACTACCTGTGATGTAATGCATTATTGTAATAAATATTTTATTATTTATATAGCACAAATAGTGTATGTAATATTATGAAGAAGGAACAAACTTCTGGTCATGCACTTTATGAATTTACTTGCACTCACCATGAACATTGGTTGAAAAGCATAAGTGTAAGCTTATGCTTAAATCTTATTTATATACAAGCCAACCCTTGGTCACATACTGAAATCAGGGCTTCAATCTATCAGGTGCCTGAGTTATAAATTGTTAATTGAATTGCACAAACCTATTTGTTATATAGCAGGAGAGAGATAGAATATCATTTTTAGCTACCTGTGATGAAATACATAGCAAATATTAAATTTACTGTATATATTATTTATATAGTACACATTGGATATATAATATTATAAAGAATGAACAACCTCTAGCCATGCACTTTAAGAATTTCTGTGCACTTGCCCATGAGCATCGCACTTGTGTTTAGAGTTTATTTATATACAAGCAAACTATTGCTCATCATGCTGAAATCAGTGCTTTAATCTGTCACATGCTTGAGTTATAAATTGCTAATTGAATTGCACAAACCTATTTATAATTCAGGCACATGATAGATTGAAGCCCTGATTTTCAGCATGGTAAGCGAGAAATGGCTTATATAAAGATAAGCTCTAAGCATAAGCATAACATATGCTTTTTAAACAAATGCTCATGGGTGAATGCATGTAAATTCATAAATCACATGGCTGAAGGTTTGTTCATTTATAACATTACATACACTGTTCATATTATATAAACAATTGACTATTTATTGCAGTAAATTAAAAATTTACTATGTATTTTATTGTAGGTGATTAAAAATGAAATTTTATCCCTTTCCTGCTATACAATAAACAGGTTTGTGTAATTCACTTTAGCAATATAATTCAGTCACATGATAGATTGAAGCCCTGATTTCAATATGGTGAGCAAGGGTTGGCTTGTATAAAGATAAGCTCTCAGCAAAGCGTATACTTATGCTTTTCAAACCGATGTTCATGGATGAGTGCATGTAAATTTGTAAAATACATGATTGGAGGTTTGTTCCTTCTTTATAATATTACATATGCAGTCTGCACTATATAAATAATAGACTATTTATCACTATTACATAGTATAATATTTTTATCAAATATTTCATAATCTAGTAGGGGATTTGTACAAAGACTTTCAAGCTTCCTTCAGCTATCCATTCTATCTCACACAGTTGAAACACATGACCACAGCCATGTGAAAATATAAATGTTCTCCAATATATGTATCTCATGTTCAACCAGCACTCCTCAATTAATCCAGATCATCATCTCTCACACACATATATAATCAGTGCTCATTTTATAATCAGATAGCAAATCCTTAAACTTTAATGGTCAGGAGAGCAGAAGGGTGGAGTAGATTAAAGCCAGTTCATTAAAGTTTGAAGATTTGCTATTTTAATATAAACTGAGCACTGATTATATATATATTGTAACGGTGAACCCTATATTATATATATATAAGAGTTACAGCAAGCTAAAGCATATAAATCTCTATGAAATTTTTTTAAAAAGTCAAATTTTAAAACAAAGAAAATGTTTCAGTATCAAAAAACCCTACCGCACACCATGAAAACTGGAATGCCCACTAATGGGCAGTAGAGACCAGGTTGACTACCACTGATCTAGAACAACTGAAGATTGTGGTTTATCATAAAATATGTATATTGGAGATGTGTAGTCATGTGTATCAATTATATAAGATAGAGTGAATAGTTAAAGGGAATTTGAAAGTCTGTGTTCAAATCCCTTATAATTACATCTAAACTCTAAATATATATTTGTAACCCTCATTTCTGAGTTTGCAGGCATTGCTTTTATGCTAATATTTTAATATTTTTTCTGTTATGTATAACAAAGATTAAAAGATGTAGTATAAAATAAATTTTAAAATGGTTTTAAAATCCTAAAAACAAGTGTAAAGATGTGTTATTATTTTATTCTTTTAAAATTAAGAACATTTTTTTTAAAAACAAAAACATTGCTATGGAACCAACAGAAACTTTCTAAATTGTCTGTTTTCCAAAAAAACATTGGAAAGAATTGTAACACACTTTTTCATCATGTCTTAGTCAATAAAATTTTTTAAGGATTTTAAGTTAATATGCATTTTATACATTATAAAACCCTTCAAGATGCTTTCCCTGATAGCTATAGACAAAGAAATGCTTTAAAATTTAACCATGATTCTTTTGATCTATTTGTCACTATTAAATGCTGTAGAAATATTTGACATTTATTAGCTAAAAAAAGGAAATCTAATCATCTAAAGTGATTATTCCATAGAAATGTACTTCTATAAATTAATCTGTGTATCTACCTATTTTAAATGCTCAGAAAAAAAACTGTAATGGAAACTCTCCTACAACAACTGCCACGAATGAATCCGAAAAAAGCTAAAATATTATATTGCCATCAGACATTAAAATTTAATGATTAATGTGCCATATTCCCATATTTCCAGATCCTCATTTGAACCAAGCTGATTGTCTATTTTATTAATGTAATAAATTATTGCATAGAGGGAGGTAACTATCAAAAATATAATTGAATCTACATGAAACTTGTTTTATGTGGATTCAATTTGATCATTGCTTGTGATTAATACTGACTTCTCAAATTAAAATTAATTTGGATGTAATCACTCCACCATGTATATAGTTGCCTTTTAGTTATCTTTCAATTCCCCTAGACAAAAATTCATTTGCTGAATATTGTATGTTTTTATTTTTATTTTATGGTCAACTGAATTCATTACCAAATCGTAAAAAGGGTGATAACCATTACATTTGGGGGCCTGTGTCCAGAATTATCTTGATTAAAACAAACAGCAATTGAACTTAGGTTAGTTTTAAAATATATTTTTGTTGTTGTTGTTGTTGTTATTATTATTATTATTATTATTATTATTATTATTATTGTTGTTGTTGTTGTTGTTGTCTTTGTTGTTGTTGTTGTTGTTATTATTATTATTATTATTATTATTATTATTATTATTATTATTATTATTATTATTATCTAAAAAATACAAATTAGTCATTGAAATAGGGAATATAAATACTTGGTTGGATGAGAAATTTATAAATAAAAATAATCAATAAACTCATAGATGTCTTAGACAAAAATAGTGATAGAAATGGATTGGTAAGAGATAATAGTAATATGCTAATTAATAAAATAAGGCATTAAAATTAATTAAAGTACCTTGCAGTTCTAGAAAGGTTGCATGATGGAAAGAGGGCTCAGTATTCTAATTATTAAATAAATAAAAAGAAATATTAGACTTTTAATATACATTTTTAAATTTTTTTTTTTTTTTATAGGAAAGTGAGTAGCTAATTTTGTTTATATAAATTATATACATGATACCTGAGCTAGAGCAAAGATGGAAGCTCAGGAAAGTAAAACTGATTTGCATGATCATTTATATGTTCAGAGAATTGAATAAAAAATTAAAAAAACAAAATGAGGATCTTAAAAAAAAAGAAAAAAGAAATTAAAAAGAACATGGAAAGAATGTTTAAACAAAGTACGGAAACTAAAGAGAACATGAAAAGCATATTCACAGGAATGAAAAGCCAAATGGAAGAACAAAATGAAGAACTTAAAAGCCAAATTAAACAAAGCTAACAAAAACAGATAGAGCAATTAACTGAGCAAATAATAGATAGATTGGAAAATCGTTTTGTAGATTTAGAAGGCAAAATTGGTGAAGTGAATCTTGAATTTCAATTAAATAAAGATCATCAGGATAAGAAATTTGAACAATTGCATAGAAAGTTGAAGAGATAAATATAGAGAATAGGCAAGGGTTGACTCAGGCAAAGGTAGAAATCATCAACTTGACTCAGATAATTGAAAATATTCAAATGAAAAGTGAAAATCAAATTAAAATTCAGGAAGAGATAACAGAGAGGGCTAGATATAAAAAGAAAAGAAGTCTCATCTAAGGTAGACTTAGCTACAGACAAATTAAGTATTGCACATAAAAATAGTCAACCAGATGCTAGTAGGGATGTATAGCTGTTGATACATATGTATATAATTCTAATCCCAATATTGTCAATCAAGTTTTAAAAATCAGGATTTTTTCAGAACATTTAGGGGAGGCTCCAATTTAGTATATTAGTAGTTTAGAAAAATATTTTAATTTAAATAAGTAGTTGGAAAAGTCTAAAATCATAATTCTTTGTAGCCATCTCCAAAGTGCATTTTAGGCATTTTAGACATTTGACAAGCCTATAAATTTTGACCAGTATAAATAGGCACTGTTAAATTCCTACTAGAATTGTGAATTATCAGGGAGGGGCCAAAGCATTGCCCAAGAGAAATACAGACCTAGAGAGGCCTTTATTCCATTTTTTGATGATAAGTAGACAAATTAAGAGTCTTGATCACTGGATCTTCTATCTGAAAGCCAGATTGTATGCATAGCTTTCCTAATAATGTTGATCAGATGCTCATAGAGACTGATGCAAAAATAGTAGAACACTGAATTACTCAATACATTTGATAGCAGCAAACCTAAAAATGATGGTGACTGAGAGTGGGTATTTAAACCCAAACATAGACAGCTATTTAAAAGGGCATCTGAATGCCAGATATATTTTATTGGGTATGAAATACCATGGTGTGGAAAAAGCCTCAAAAGCAACACAATGGAGAACTACATGAAAAAGAAGGGCAACAGGTAGTCCAATTAATCCCAATAGAACAAGAGTAGAAGTGAATCTAATCTAAATACATATGGAAATTCCAATAAATGTAGGCATTAATTTCCATATCACCTCTTGCTAGTAGCTTATAAAAAGAGAAATAGAAAGCTATCAAAATAAAAAAGGGAAATAAGATGGGACCTTGATAAATAGTTCCTCATCATAAAGTCCTGAGATAAAAAAAAGGGGACACTAAACAGCAATATATATATATAGCACAAAAATTTGACACATAATTTGGAAGAAGTAGAACCAAAATTTGCACTACAAAACTGCCTAGAGATAAAAGTTATACAGGAAGGAGTCATAGTAGAGGTTTTATTAGATTCAGGTAGCCAGATAGATATTCAGACTCTTTCTTTAAATGAAATTTATGTAAACATGGCTAATAACAAAAAAAAACTAAGATAACTTCAAAACAAGTTTGGATGCACATATGGATAGAAAAAAATCACTAATCATGTTTTGTTAATTTTCAATAGTTTAATTCATGAAATAATCTTTGGATCTGACTTTATGTATCAGACAGGATGCATCCTGAATTAGCAAAAGTTTAGTATTATAATTGATGAGGAAATAATTTTAATTATGCCTGAAAAACTATATACATCTGTTGAAATGTGTTGTATTTGAAGTGATAATCAGTGGTCAGAAATACAGATAGTATTACAGGAGTTCCTTCTGATCAACTATGATTATTTAAGGCAATTTAGAAAATTATTTCAAGAATATAGATCAGTGTTCTCAAATATGTCTGGAGTAATAAAAGGGTCTGAGCATCAAATTAGGGTTAATAATGATCAACCATATTATGATTGTTCTTATCCAATTCTGCTTTAATATAAAAAAGTAGGAAAACAGCTGGCTCAAATACTAGAATGGGGTATAGTATGTAAATCTTTATTCCATTCAATAATACTATTATGGTAGTTTAAAAAATTATCTATCCATCTGTGCTGAGGTATTAATTAATTTTAGAAATAAAAGATTTTTCTCAACATTTTATTTGACTGTCAGTTATTGACAGATAAGGCTACACCCTGCAGGTCACTAGTGTACTGTTTTTAGATATAATGCCATTTGACTTTTAAAAATAATGGTGCAAGATTGTTACAATGTTTGGACTGAGTACTATCTGAGAAGATCAAGCAGCTATTGGTGATATATGTTGATGACATTATCATCGCTTCAGAGAATATGGTAGAGTATATAAACCACTTGAAATTATTTTCCCAAGAATACGAGAAAAATAAAATTAAGATTAACATTAGTAAGAATATTATAGCTACTAAGAAAGTTAAATTTTTAGATGTTATAATTAGTCAAGGGAACATTAGACTCCATTATGAAAAGGTTCAAGCAGTTCAATAATTTCCTACTTCCAAATCAAAAAAGGATGTTAGATCATTTCTAGAGCTATGCAACTTTTACAGTCAGATCTACAAGAATTTTATAATTGAAATGGAGCTCATGTTATTCAAGCTGTAATCAAATTTGTTTTGTTATGATACACACACACACACACACACACACATATATATATATATATATATGGGGACAACAATGTAAAATTGTAAAAACCTAAAAATCTTGGAATATAAAAAATTATGTATGATTGCCAATTAAAAGAATGGAACAAGTAAAGTTTTTTTGCCATGTGGGAATCATTATAGAATTATTTGTTGTTCATAAATTGTCATAAAAATTCACAGTAGTTGAAAGCACTGGGACTGGTAGAAGTGGTCTGTGATTTATGGACTTGGCATTTTAGAATCTGTTATTTCACAGCTATTCTAAACTATGCAAGGCTGAGAAACATTATGTCAAATAAACAATGTGATAAAGTTTTGATTTGATGTTGTAGCCAACTGGCTTACCTGTGATCCAGGATTTTAAGATTGCAGAGTTTTATCTTAAAAGTAAATTTATTCTATGTACAATAAAAATACACAATAAATTTCAATATAAAACTATTTTGTCATAAATGTATTAAATGTATTAAATATATTTAATTATTGAAAAATAACTGAAGTAAAAATGTAGATAGTTTGTAAAAGGCTGATAAACTCCATGTTTTTTCATTACTATCATTACCTGACAAAGATCTTACAAATTAATTACTCTATGGATCAATGTATTTTGATTTATAAATAACCAAAAAAATATTCTAGTTTGATAGAATAGGATTTTATAAGAATATTTCTTCCCATGATTTATGATGTACAAAGAATAAATATTATATATACCAACATGAATTTAAAAAGAATTCTATATAAGGAATATAAAAATAAATTTCATGGGATAAAAATCCCTACAGCCAAACTAAATAAAGTGACTCATTGACATATAGTAATTATTATTGTTTATGGGAACATGACATTGCAGTACTAGTCTTTCTTTAAAGCTGCAAGTTACATTTAAATAGACACCCTAATATTTACTAACACAGATTATTTTATGGAAGTAAAATCACATGTCTATCAATAAATAATAAATATTGATTATTTAGATGAATAATTGTTATATCATGACTGTGATATAAACAACATGGATGTCAAATGATTAGTGTTTATATATATACTGCAGTGGGATAAGCAAGAGTTATTGCATGATTATTGGTTTTACATGGTAGTGTGAACTGGTCATATATAAAGGACTTACTCGTTTTTTATATAATAGAAAGCATGAATGATAAAACACCTAGTCTATAAATCAGAAATTATTTATTTATTCTAACTTGCAACCATTTTTAATTTATGAGCACCATACAAATCAAGATATTTAATCAATACATGCTCTTTTTATATCAGCTTACCCTCATTCCAGTGGCCTTCATTACAAACACACAGGAAGTGCAGATCATGAGACAAATGATTAATCTTATGATAAAGAGAACATGATAAAATTATGTTTCTAAACTATCAGATCATCTGGCATTCACAGTATCATGCAACTAACAATAAAACAATTTTGTTACAAATTAAATAATAACAAAATAGATAAATAAATAAATACTGGATGTGATCAACATTCTAAATTCTCATTTTATCTATCTTAAAATTTTTATTCAAATATTTTTATTTAGAATTTTATTTCTACATCCTTTTGCCAAAAAACAAACAAACAAACACATATATATTTAAACTTATTTATATAAGCAGCAAATAAATCTATGTGCCATTACTCAAATTTAAATATACTTGTAATAACCGATATTTGTAGAACAATAGCACACATAATTTAGGTCATCCATTACAAGCACTTATCACGTTTATCTTTAACATACGTTGATTTACTAAATATTTCATTTAGGAATTTGGGCAGAAATTTTGTATAACCATTTCAAAGCAATATCAATAATAATACTTTTTATAAATTATAAAGGATGATTATATATCTCAAATATTCTATAAAACATTTTCCTTGACATATCATTTAATTTTATTATCTTCAAAATGGAAAACATCTTTATACTATCAAGAACACATTTCCTTCTTAGATGTTTTTACGTAAAATATTTTCTTTATATTTATCTTCTATTTAACATTTAAAATAAATACTATTATATTCATCAGTAGCATTATTATGATGAGTGCAAATTATGACCGCCTTACTAGGAAAACATCTGTTTTTCTAAGCTTAATACACTTGTTTAACTTATATGTAAAACATTGAGGTCTTGATCTTCTAACATAAAATTTAATATAATCTTAGATACACCTTCTTTAATGATTAATCAAGTAAATACATAAATCAAAAGGCCATAACAAGCAAGTATCTTTTTATCAATGAAAACTATCTGTCCAGTTTTATGAAATAAAGTTGTTTTATTCAAGGAGTATTATTATTAAGCCAATAAACATCACATGATTATTTTATTGTCGCATTTTGATTATATATATATGTTTAGTTGGAATACATTAAAATATGTATTTAAAAAATGACATTTATAGTTTATTTGTATAAAATCAAAACAATTCTTATTTTATCACATGATCACAATTCTTTATGCATATACAAGCTGTTTACACAGAGGCAAAACTCTCTATACAGTAGCGCCACTCAGTGCAAGCCAGAGTGATCATAGGATGCTTCTCACTGATGAAAGCTAAAATGCAGAAACCAGTCTCACGATATTGAATGAGCAGGCATTAGATAGAGATTTTATGCACAAACCTTCCTGCATCTATTGATTACTCTGGCTGACACTGAGTGGCACTATTGTATGGATAGTTTTGCCTCTGAGTAAATTCTTTTTTTAATAATATATATATTTTTTTCCTTTTAAAAGGTTATTCTTTAAAGTCATTTTTTTATTAAAAAATCATTAAAACAAAAAAAGGAAACTATTCTTAAATGCTATTCTTAGAAATATAATAAATTTAACTTTTCCATTAATAATATTTTCAAATAAATAAAGAAAATAATAAGTATTATCATTTGTGTCACTTTATTTCTTTATAAAATGTACTATTAAAAATTATTTAGTCCTATCTTTTTTGTGGGGGGGGGGGGGCTTTTTGGTATTCGAGAATGATGCTTCAAATAATAAGGTTTTCTCATTGTAGTAATTATTACTTGGATTGATGTCTTCTAATATTTTATGCATTATTTCACAATAGAATAATAAAAAAATCAATTATAATGCAAAAGAAAAAGATACAAATTTCAATTTTGTTGTCAATTTTTCCAGTTTATTGGAAATCTGGCTGATGAAAGGAAACAAATCACCCTTCCTTCATTTTATTGGAAGTTAATTTTGTTCAGAAATTCCAAAGAAAGTATATGTATTTGTTTAATTATCAGTCCTGAAGACAATACATTTCTGCTACTTTTAGCTACAAAAACCTATATTATTGTACTTTATTTTAGCACTCATCTAGCATTCTATTAAAATCTAGAATTCTTCCTCCACCAGAATTCATAATATAGCATTTTATTCAAGAAACTGATTATTTCAAATAAAATAACAAATAAATTTTATACATTAATATATATTTACTGAGACAAAAAGGCCAATTACTCAAGGCTTTAATAGGTTTATAAATATAGATATCAATTAACCCTTAAGCTATCAACAATATCAACCTGTCGTTAAAGGAGGATGCCTTGATTTACAGGTTGAGATTGTTGATAACTTAAGGTTGATAGTTATTAATATCTATCTATCTATCTATCTATCTATCTATCTATCTATCTATCTATCTATCTATCTATCTATCTATCTATCTATCTATCTATCTATCTATCTATCTATCTATCTATCTATCTATCTATCTATCTATCTATCTATCTATCTATCTATCTATCTATCTATCTATCTATCTATCTATCTATCTATCTATCTATCTATCTATCTATCTATCTATCTATCTATCTATCTATCTATCTATCTATCTATCTATCTATCTATCTATCTATCTATCTATCTATCTATCTATCTATCTATCTATCTATCTATCTATCTATCTATCTATCTATCTATCTATCTATCTATCTCTTTATCTCTCTCTCTCTCTATCTATATATATATATATATATATATATAATCAAAATAATTTATCCTTTTCATTTTTTTTTTACATTACCAAGAATAATGTTGAATTCTATTGATATTTTTTGTAATAAAGTAGACATATTTTATTGTGTATGTTATTACTTTTTTTCAACACCCATATGTACACTTTCATTTTTTTCATGATCAGATTTCCTATCAATAATTAAGAGAAATTATACTTTATGTTCTGCTAATGTATCAATTATTATTTACATCAAAATTATATGAATCAATTATTTAAAAAAAAAAACCTAACTAAACAGCCTGACACTTATTTTGTTTTTTTTATTTTTTCCCATCATTATTCTTTCTTTAGCTATAATGCTATTTTGAGCTGCTTCAATATTATATATATTGTACCCATTTCAATTGTGCCTTGTGTTCTAATTAAAATAGTTAGATGCACAATTTGATAAAAAAATTAAATTTAGATGATTAATATACTTTGTGACCATTTGAAACTAAAATTAAAGTAATTATACTTAAAGTTGCCTTATGTAATTATATCAATGTATTAAATAATATTTAAAATACATATTAATAATTTATTATAAGAGTAGATTAAGAGTAATATAGTTTAAGAATAAGTATTATGCTAGTACTTATTAAAATAATTTAAGTTACATGTTAAGTAAGTTTAATTTTAATAATGATAAATTAAATAGACAAACTTAGTTAACTTAAAGTATTTTAAATTAATCATTAGGGAATATTAAGTAAAGAAAAGCATTATCCAATTAAAGCATTTATAATGATATGTGTGTATGTCTTTGTGCTTGTCTGTGTGTTGTGTTGTAGTATTTAATTTGCTAATGATAATAATTATTTTAGCTGAAAAGTATAAAAAAATTGATTTGTATTTAATACTTAATAAATAAAAATGAGAAATAATTTGTTATGCAATGTTAGTTTAATAATATTTAATTTATTAAATAATTATAAAAAATATTTTATTAAAAGTTTAAATATTATGTATTTAAATTGCTATTTAAAAAAAATTTTTTTTTCTATTTTTTAATTAAGTCAAAAATAGAAGTTAAAAGTTAACAACTGAAATTGATATTATCAGATGATTGATTTCAGTAGATGTCAGCTGATCAATTGGATTATTTATAAAAGAAGAAAGAATAATTGTGTTAGTGTTTGTGCAGAAATTATCAAGAAGGTGATAAACAATTTAAGGAAAAAACTTTTGCTAAAATAAGCAGTTAATATTATTATAATTTTTGTTAAAAAATGCCTCTAAAATATTATCTTTGTTTAAAGCAACTTTAATATGGAATAGAAAGTAACCGGTCAACTCTCAAAAAGGGCCATATTGATATTGCTTGTCATAACAATTAGAAAAAAGGAAAATACATAAAATGGCTTTGCCAAAATTGCATTATTGCCAGAATTCGTGCTTGAGTCTACAGAAAAAGTTTAACCATAATGAAACAAGTGACAGAGGAATGGTGAAATGTAAGAATGTGTTTGTTATATTATCTAAATCATTTTCTGTTTGTTTATAGACTTTTAAATGATTTTAAAATAACTTAGTATTAACTCTACTAAATAGAACTATTTAATCTTCTCATTAACATTTTAATACAAAACTGTTATTATAATTATTTATTCCTACTCCTATTGTAATGTTTTAATAACTTAAAAATGAGAAATATTAAAACTTAAATTATTAGTTTATGCATATAATATATTATATTTATAATGGAATGGCTAATATATAAATTATATTTAAATCAATATTTATTTTAACAGTATATCAGTTTGTTTCAAAACAAGAAAAAATGTTTAAATTAAAGCCACTACTTATATATAGGATATATTATAATTACCTATGTTGGAATGGATGAAATATAAATTTTAATTAGACTTATATATTGTGATAATCTATAATTGTGCTTCCAAAAGTAAAAGGGGAAAAAAGTCTGGAAACTAATATTAAGTTGTATACAGATATAAAAAATTTTTTTTTATAAATTAATCTATTTGCTGCTGTAAATTTGTTTTATTAATAAATAATACATTTTATCCAGAAACCATATCTATAAAGAGAGAGAAAAAAGGAAAATGATTTCTTTAAAACTAGGATTACTTATAAATGAAAGGCTGTAACTCTTGAGAATAAAATTTTGCTGAATTTACTATTGGGATTCATCTGTTATTATTTTAAAATTTATTTTCAAAACTATAAGTGCAGGGAAAAAAAGATTTAATTGCAAGTGACTTTTTAAACCCATCATTGGAGGTGTGTGCATTGATAAACAGAAAATTAACTTTCCTACTGTTTTCATTTTTCTCACTTTTAATTTTAAATTGTTATGCTTTAAGAAAAATATTGTTTAATATTTTCATGTTGAGTCTTAAAATGTATTATGTGTGGGTATGAAATAATGTAATATAGGTATATTTAAGGAGTGGTAAATAATACATTTAGTTTGATGTTTCAACAGAACTTTGCTAGATAAATGTTATTAAACTATAACATTTTGGTAATTTAATTATTTATTTAGAATATTATATTTATTATAATTGTTTTCATATGCTTAAGTCGTTAGTATTATTTCTGAATTTAAAGATAAAATAACCTAGTGTATTTTGGGTTATAAAAATTATTTCTCATATCATGCTAATTGCCATTTGAAATTTATGAAGAGTATTTGCATCGGGATGAATGATGTTTCCTTACGGTTGATTATTGGTGCTGTCATGATTTTATATGTGTTATATGGTAAACTGTTTATTAAACACTTATTTATATGTGTATCTTATCACTATGTGTATGCTATTATTATTAGACTATATTAGTGAATTATAATTATGTTGGAGTGATTATAATCCTGCTATCAAGCATTTATTTATTTTTGTGGTGGAATTTTATACGTTATTCCTAAGTTATATCTCAGTTGTTATTTGAAAAGGTACCATAATACCATACTTGTAGTTTATTGCTTAGGTATGCTTATAATGTTTTAAACTCAAGGATTTCTTGTCAACATGTAATTGTTGGTTTATATGGGTGTTCAGTTTTTTATTGTTTTATTCCTGTAGTGCATATTATAAATCATAGGGTAAACATAGGTCTTCTAACCATGTGTACAGATTGGGCCATTTTGATGTAATTCCCATAAACTTCCTATTTCCAGTTATTCAAATGTCTTAATAAAAGAACCCAATTACAGATATCACACCTAATTTAGCAATTATATGTTGAAGTCTTGATGAAAGTTATTTCATTCACATAAACTGATATATTTGTATGTAGTTGCAACATCTAGGACTTATATTCTCTATGTGTGTAGAGTCAGTAGAACTCTGAGTGTTCCTTAGCATTACACATAAGCAACTTTATAAAAATTGAAATAACTATGATTTTTCCAAATAATCATGATAACAATAGAGACAAACAATTAAATTATAAATTTGTAATTAGAAGATAATTCATAATTACTATTAAAAAAAAAGAAAATAATTATAATACATTGGTTTTAAATTTAAAGCTATTTTAGATATGACTTAAGTTATTATTATTTCAAAGTATTGGAATTTATTCATAAAAATATTGAATATTTTCTTTTAGAAATTATATTTCTGAAAAGGCTTAATTATTATTAAATAGTTAATAGTTAATTAAAACAAAGTATATGCTTGGGGGTGTGTGGGTGGTTGAGGGATTTTTGTTTCTGTGTTTTTATATATGTTATTAATTAAGTGAAGGAAATATGAATTTGCTATTAAAGGTAAAACCTGTTTTTAACCAATATTAATGGTTATTTCTAAAGTACATATTGTTGTAGTAGTATTTTATATTGCTTATATTAGTGTAACTAAGGTAAAATGTAACTTATTATTGTGCCAGCCTTAGTCAAAAATATTGACCTACTTGAAAATATAATGGCATGGAAAAATGTTTGCATTGTTTATTAGGAAGTAGATAAGAAAAATATTGTTGAAATCAAGTTATTAGCAATGGAATTTATTGTCAATTGTATTTTTAAAACAATTGTAACTTTAAATTTGTTCTAATGAAATTTGTAAACAGTTGTCTCACTGGAAAAGTCTTACGTTTCATAAGATGTAAATAAAACTTTAATAGTGTTTTTTTTTTTTTTTTTGTAAATTATGGAAATTTGTCTTTATAATAAATTGATGATTTTGTAAAATTTAAAGTTTTGTCGTTTGCCATTATTTATGTTTTCTATTTGTCATCATCACAGATTTTAATTTGATTGAATATTTACATGGTATTTAAATTGCACTCTGATAATAAATTATTTTATTTGGAAATATTTATTATATTAACGAAAATAATTTATGAAGATAATAGTTTTATTAAAGTGTTTATGATAATTGGTTCATGAGTTATAATTGCTTCATAAAAAAATGTTGAAGAAATCATAATCTATTGGATTATGCACAAGAGTGTCATGTTTAATTATCACACATGTTTATGTTATAGCAGATACAAAACTTATTATTTTAAGGTGTGTAAACAGAGCTATATTTGGATATCCCTAGGCCAATTACTTTATTAAAGAAAATAATAAATTTTATTCAAATATTTGCATTATAAAATTTGTGATATTATATTTATAGTAAAGGTTATTGTATTGTATTAATGATCATCATGGGAGATGATTTCTTAGTATTTTAATAATCCAAATTATATTTGATTATATTTCTTAAAGTAGAATAGAGATTTTTTTTAAATTAATTTAAAACTCTATAAGACCTAAAGTAATTAATTTTACAATTCTGTTATCATATTGCAGAGCAAAGTTATTATAGTGTGTTTAATAATATTATTTTATATTTTTCTAAATTTATCTGGATTATTGGATTTCCATAAAAGTGCCGTTTGTTATCCAATATCCTATGCTTAATTTTTTCTGTAATATGATATCCCTAAGGTAAAGATTAAAATACAATAAAGATTTAGATCAAGATTTACTTCAAATTAAAATTAGAATATTATTTTATTCTTATAATAAATTTTACTATTATTATTTTTGCATATTTAGTTGGAATGTTATTTTAGCTTTATTTAAATAGGATTATTATTGTTAGTCATGGAAATATGATTGTAATTCTTAAAGGGTTGGAATTCAATGGTATTTTTACGCAGTCAAGTATGTGTCTTTGATACTTATTTGACTTTAAGGCAGTCTGTATACCTTAGCATAAAAACTCATGGTTAAATTTATTATCATTATTATTATTATTTTGAGCTAGGCAATAATTAATTAATAAGTATTTATGTGTTAAAGCAGTTTTGAGATCAGTGGTTACTGTTATTATTATTATTGTTCGATTATTGCGTTTACCCACTTGGTATTCTCACTGCTTATCTTGCTTTGCTAATTCCCAGAGTCTTTCAGTTGGTTACAATATATATATTGAGAAAAGGAAAGTATGTTTTTATAGTGCTTGTTGTTTTGTGAGATCTGTCCTTAACAATATGCATGTAATTCAGGCAATGTTTTTATAAGTTATTGCATTCAAATTTGCCACCAATATTCAGTTTTTTTTTATCATATTGGCATATGATCTCTCATTTAATAAGAAATATTGTTTTTACTGTGTAGTTGAAGTCTACATTCTATAATCTCTGTATATAGATGTGATTAGAGTCTTGTTGAATTTTTTTGATTACTTTGCATTTTTATATTCAATACAAAAGACTTCAGATCAACAGTTCATATAGTTGATACAATGTTATCTCTATTCTGAAAAATGTTCCATACTAATTGTTCTACTAACATTTACAATAAATATTGTCTGAATTATTTAAGAAATTTCTAATGATGTGGTTGAAATTCCTGACAATATTGAGGATCAAGATCTGAAAAATAATTAACTATTAACTGTCTTGAATAAAGAGTCTGAAGAATAAGTTTATTTTTCAAAATTCTGAAATAGTAATTAAAGACACTTAAGTGTAATATATTTCTGACAATGATGTTCACTTCATAAAAGTTTGCAAAGTAGAATAAAGCAATTCCAGTGAAGGATAAGACATCAGGGACTTGATTAAAAATTTGTTGCAATAAAGGATATTATTATATCTCAAATAATTCTTAAGACTATATGAATTCGTAGACAATGCTTTGTTAATTTTGAAAATTTGCTGATTTTTACATTTTTTACATTGACATTGATATATTATATATATATATTATAATAAAGAGAGTGTACATATAGCTTAAAAGTGCAGTAAGAGAAAATATTTAAAATCTCTATTTGGAATATTCTTATCCCCAGACTAATTGGTTTTGAGCTTATGGCTCACCTCAGTGAGGAGCCAGAACATTCAGACATTAGATTTAAAATATCAACTCAAAACCCAACACTTATTTAATACATGATATTTAAATAAACTTGAAATCAATTGGTCTGAGAATAAGAATATTCCAGATAGAGATTTTAAATATTTTCTCTTACCACACTTATCAAATAAGAACTTGTTTGAGCTATTGGTACGCTCTCTATATTATATATTTGTAAATACAAGCTCATAAAAGCAATGTCACACTATATATGACTTGCTTTATTGATTATTATACATATTATATGTAAGTATTATATATTTATTGTTAAAAGCAGCTTGTCTTGACAACGGTTTGAAATTGTTAACTGTTATTGATATTGGGATTGTCTAAGTGTTGACACTAGTTTTTAATAATAATAATAATAATAATAATAATAATAATAATAATAATATATTTATATATATATAATTAATTGCAACATAAATAAGATGTATCTGTTCATATAATATATTAAAAATTAGATTGATAAGAGAGATTAAATTGACTATCATGTCTGTTAAATTATGACTTTTACCATAAGTATGAGTCACATAGAATACCAAACTAAAGAAGAGGGGGCTGAGACAATCATTGCTTTAAAATTTGATATAGTTTTTTAAGAATAATATAATGAACATTTTTGCATGCATGCATAGCTGAATAAAAAACTTTAAAATAAAGAAATCTGCTCAGCTTTTTTATTGATGACTAATGTTGCCTACTTATTTAAACAAGGCATATCATAGTTTTTATAGGGAATGAAATTAGGTCAAGTTGGTGTGTAGTTAAAATGTAGCTTAAAAATTATCACACAATAGTAGATAATTAGAGTAGGAAAGTTGCAGGGTTGAGTTCATTATTATCTGCTCATTTATTTATATTGCCTTTAAGAAAAATGGAGAAATCAGAATTTTCTTTTGACAGAGTAGTCTTTAGAGTATCATTTTAAATCCTGTATTCATAAATGTAAAAGTTCAAAAACGCAGTTCTCACGCTAGTACTATCATTGGTCAGGCTGGCAACTCATGAAAAAGAGAGAATAATACAATTTAAAACATTGTGATATACGCTAATCTGTCTCTATTATTAATAGTCGAATGTATTTAAAAAGTTTTAAATAAAATTTGAATTTTTCTAAAGGCATTCAACGATTAATTCTAGATGCAATATTTAATAGAAGTAAAATGCTATTTTCACAAACTTTCAGACAAACATAAAGATCGTGTATAATTTGTGAAATAAGCCAGAATAATAAAACATGTATCCACTAGATTTGGATGAATATCATATAGTCAATCAAGGAAAAATTAAAAAAAAAAAATGTAGATAATGAATATAAGCAGACAATTAATCTTGGTCATATTATCAAATCATTTAAGGGTTTTGTTTTTCCAAGATTGGCTTCATATTATAATACCATTTTTTCCCTTAATAAATTTATTAAAAATATTTTTTAAAACATAATTTTAAAGGAATTTGATTTATCATAAGAATTTTAGGTCATAAATTTATATCAAATGTTGCTACACTTAAAATAAGTTGCTTCATATCACAAATTCTAAATCCAATTAATTATATAATCAATGTTTGTGTCAAAAGATTGTGATAGTTTATTCAATATAGGAATGGCAGAGTATATACATATTGTATAATTGAATCAGGGTGAATAACATAAATAATGACCTGCTCATAACTATCAAAAACTTTATAGAATATTATATCTCTTCTAAGTCACAAATTATAATATCTTGAGCAGTATTTTTAAAATAGATGATAAATAAAGTAGGTTATTATTGAATTCAATAAACAAATCATAGACTTCATCTTGAAATGATTCATATTGTAGTAATTTGAAATTGACATGATGTTTTTAGATGGATCCTTATGAAACCATTTGAAATTATGAAGAGGACTAGTAATAAGTAAGCCCAAATCTGGCAGTACTTATTTTAAACTTATCCATTTGGATACATATAGATGGTCTTTCTTGGTGTGGATGGTATGAATCAATCTAGATATCATGAATAATTATTTAATTTGTTGCATTTACTGAATCATTGGCATTGTAACTTAGTTACCATGCTTATGTTTTTAAGATATTAGATTTCAATATTAAAAGTAATTGGAAAAACATATATAAATCCAATAGGATGGATTTAGTGTCCTTGTGCTATATAGTAAATGTAGTGACTGAAGTTTAAGGATTTTTGTTGTTGCTATTATACAGTCTTAAAAAATTTGTAAATAATTGCAGTTAGGAGAAAAGAGACAAAGTTTGTGACATTAGTTATTGTAGCATTTTCACTTGCACTCAGTTACTCAGGAAATCCTTTGAAATTTTTTTATCAGTTTGAGGTGCAATTGAATATATCTTTGAAAGTATTGATACTTGATATGGGAATTCTTGAAAAGTTGAAAATATCTCTTCAGAATGAATTTAATTAGAGTAACATTTTGGAGATAATCTTTCTCTTTCTTCATAAAGTTTGTTATAGTTAAAATACATGTCACTACAAATAGGAGAGTTATAATTTACTTATTATAATTAATATATACAATAAAAGGGTGAAAGAAAAACAGTTATATCTTTAAGTGAATAGTACATATTAATAAAGTTACACAGACATATATGTGTCATTTAGTGGTTTAGAAAATTCTTAAATTTGTGTGGCACTAATAATAAGCCAGAAAAGTATTGATATTAGATTAAAGTAGTAATTTTCTCAGTCATATTTAGTGATTTACATCCATTGGGAGTTATTTTGAACTTTTTTCAAGTACATTAAAGACTTTATCTTGGGTTGGAAATGAAAGTATTCATTTATTATTAACATTCATAAAAAAGCGCATGTACATTAGCTTGAAATGCTGATCTTTAGTTTATTACAATTTATATACATCGCGCTATATAAATAAATATCTCATTTACATAAGTTAACATAATGTAATTTTTATATCACTTAAACACTTATTCAGTTTTTATTATTATTATCATCGTTATCATCATCATCATTTTTCTCTCAAAAGTTTTATTTGTTCCTTATTTATAAATCTACAATTATTTTATATATATATCATTTTAGTTATCAGATAAATAATATTGTTTTTTTATTCAATGAATGAACTTTATTCATCCAAAAAATAAATAAATAGGTACATTATAACTTGCAACTTAGGTGACAAGATATGACCAATACAATTGGTATTAGGGACATCTGAAAACAAATTAATAAGAAGAACATATAATTATTATAGAATGATGATTTTACAAATTTGCGATGATTGGTTGAGATATAGGAATATTTAATAGCTTCCATGTGTCCTCATGGAGTTAGCATAGGAAATTTTGCAGTCCCTTGCTTTCAATGTTTTAATAATATAGAACAAATCACTAAGTAGATTCCCTGAATTTTTACCAAATGTGACATTGCACCTAAGGATCCATAGTGAATAGTTCAGAGTCTTATTGTTAAGAAAACACCAGCCTGAATACAGTCTTGAATATTGAAAATTATGTCCTTGTATGTTATTATCCAGCATCTGATCAATGATCTATACTGCTGTAGCATTTTGCACTTATATAAGAAATGCTGCAGTGTTTCACTTGCACCACTGCACATTTGACATTGAGTATGTATTTTGTTAAGCCCTCTTTTATTTACTAGGAATTCATTAGTTGGTAGTACATGTACATTTATTTTTAAAATAAAGTCTAAATATTAAGTCTCAAGCTTCCATAGTTTGAAGAGTTTGATGATGTATTGATTGTTAATCTTGAGAACAGTTGGGGTTATTATGAAGGATTGATAGAACAGTTGATGAATGTCCCAATATTTGAGCTTATTCCCAATTGCCCCCACAATGATTCCAGCACTTGTAACCAGATTGACAACCATAATGGATCAAGATAGGGACCGACCATGAGGTGGCAGAGTATCAGTGGGAGAGACTAGGGATTGATATGAACCCTCTGAGATTATTCTTCTAATTATGACAAGTATATTATGTGCTCTCTGTACTAGAAAAAAAGAAATGATATATAGTCCTAATCCATTGAGTTTTTTAAGTAGGCGTGCATTCCTAAAGATTCATATGAAGAAAGATAAATCATATTGTTTCAAAATTTATGATTACGAATAATTTTATTTAAGTAAAAAAATCAATAAAGTATTATTCCTATAATAGTTATTTTATTATCATCCCAAACATTATCTGTTAACTAAATTTTTATTAGATTGAAATGTATATGTGCATGAATGAATCTATTTTGATATATAATAATATTAAAATTTCTAAATGACTGATTTCTCTTTAATTAGAAATTAATTAGACAATTACAAATTAAAAATGTTAGCTTGTTGAAATCAATGCATTTGGCAGATACAGTACTCCTAGATAGTTAATTTTAATCAACCAATTTATTATATATATAATCCATAAATGGTGTGTGGAAAACTCACCGTGTTTAATTCTTCAGTTTAATTCATTATTAGCCTCAATTCCTCACTCACTTTATTTTTTCAATTTGAAGAATCCAGAATTAATCTAAAATGATTGCTAAAACAAACGATATACCTACTGGCTTGACTTCAGTTTACATGTTCATGGAAGCTATTTTATTTTTATAACTCTCCAAACACCAACTCTGCTAGCCAACTGCTTAACAAAAATATGAAGACAACAACTGTCTTCAAATAAATTACTATCCAAACTGCCCTGATTATTTTTATTAGTCCTTTTTATAAGTCCTCTGACATGATGAAAATATCTTAATTAAAAACAGAGTGATTTTTTCACATCACTACTTTGAAATTTTACCAAAGGTATAATCTACATGTTTTTATTATCTTCTAATAAGTTTTAATTAAAAGCTACTGTTTGGAATTTTTAATTTACAAAGATTTTTAAAAAATAGATAAAGAAATGTATACAAGTATTAATAAAAAATAAATGATTCTTATTTTTTAAATTTCAAAATCAGAGTATTAATAATATAATTTTAATATTTATTTAGACCTTTTTAACTGTTTAATTTATAATCAAATTCTATTTTAATTTCATAATTATTTAATATTTTATTTATTATTTTTATTCCAGGAAATGTAGAAAAATATTTACAAAAATTTGTGTCTATGTTTATTTCTACTTTTTCTTTCAATTTTATATATATATGTGCACACACACTATATTATTGTGTGCCATATAACAGACCTGTTATAATATATATGTATTGCAAGGAAATCAAGTCATATATCACGTGACTTAATTCAATGAGCTTGTACTACAAATGTTATGTAATGAGTATAAATAGCTCTTAACAAGCCCAAATATCCATATCCCCAGACCAGTTTCTTATCCTAGCTCCTCACTGATGACAGCCAACTTAGAAAACAGTCTGGGAATAAGAATATTCAGAAAAGCTTGTTAATAACTCATCACACTCATTATAACATATATACACATAGCAGCCACTAGTCAATAAATATGGCCATTTCAACTCCAAAGAAAGAGAAGAAAAAAACTGCTTTAGAAATGAGTTTTGCAATGATTATACAAACTAATTCATGAATTACAAATACATCATACTGGTCCATTTTTTTCTTTATTTAATATTTTGCAATACTGTCACATAATTTCTTTTGTAGAAAACATTTTTTTCTGAAATATTTCAACATCATATCTAATTGCAGATCTCCAATGCATTCTACTCTCAAACATATTTTTCCAAAGGAAACAATCAATATTGCACTTCTTTAGATTGTTTTTGAGAGAATTCTTATAATGTAAGTAGGATTTATTTCTTCCACAAAAGCCATGCTCAATTTCACCATAGTAGTCTTGCATTAGTTATTATGATCAATCTAATGATGAGATTTTACAATAGTGGACTTTATAGTTTCATGTCCAACAAATTGAAGAAAATATTAATTGGTTTTACAATCTTTTTTTTTTATTAGGTGTTATAGCATCGGCCGGGACGCGAACCCGCAACCATTGTATTTTTAAAATTTTACAAAGTATCCTTACATGAAGCTTTTCTAATGACTTTATATTGTATCAATAGAGTGATTAAGTCTCAGTTTCCATAAAATAAATTAGATAAAAGAACATATATGGAGTGAACTTACAATAGTTATCTCCTTGTTAAGAAATAGTCTATCTTTTAACTTGTTAAAAGTAATAGTTTAACATTGGATTCTGTATTGTGTTTTAAATTCTAAATTCACTTTCCTATTTAAACACTGATAATATATTTAAATTGTTTTGCAAGTTGATAAACATCCAAACCAAAAATTGTTTAGGGTTTTTTCCCCATTATTTCCATTACTGCCTGATAAAAAACTTGGGTTTTGATGAACATTAATTATAAAACCAAAATGTTTAAATGCTGCATTCAACATATTAAGTACAGTCTATAAATTGTCATTTAAATTGGCAAAACTAAATAAAGAATCCAGAATCCAAGAAGGTGAAGTTCTTGTTTTCATTTTTAGTCAATTCAAATTAAAAATTCCTCAATCAAAACTGTTTCACATTTTGATCCCTGTGTATTCAAACAGCCTATAAATAGTTCAAATGAGAACTGTCACAAAAATAGAAAACAATATTGGAGCAAGTATATATTCTTGTTTAACACTAGTTTTTATTTTAAATACCTCTGATTTTCCATTTATAGTAATACCACTTCTCATTCCATCTTGTAAAAACTATATAATACAAATAAATTTTAGTGGATAAACAATTACTTTCAATCAAGGCCATAAACCTTTTTAATTAAATGAATCAAATGCCTTGACAAAATCAATAAAAGCAATTTATAAATCATTTCTTTGTTACTATACTTTTATTGTATTTGCCTAGCAATAAAAATATCATGTCTATAGTGTTTTCTAATCCACTTAAACCATACCGAGTCTTTGGTAATCATTCATCTATAATTGAAAGCAACATATTCACCAAAATTTTTGAAAGTGTCTTTGCTATAGTGGTTAATAATGATGACATTAACTAATATATTGTGATATTCAAATTCTAGAAATATACAACTAAAAATGTAAAAAGCTTTGAAAAGCAACTTAAACTTAAAAAAGTTTTAATTAGTGTAATGTTTCCCTCTGTTGTTATTTTTATATTTAAAAAAACATTTCGTCAAGCGTTGTTAGCTGAGAGGTCAGCGCAGCTGCCTTGCAAACAAGCAGTTGGTTGCAGGCAGTTGTTGTGGGTTCGCCTCACGGCCGATGCTATAACATATAGAAAAAAAAAAACATTTTCAGATGAAATAATAAAAATATAAAAGCAAATATAATTTTACATATTTTTAATTACAAGATACATTCAGGATAATTCTGTTTAAAAGTGAATGCCCATTATTCAGTTTAATAAAATAAAAATAACGTCAATTAAATGTTTTCTTTAGCTAAATAATGAAAAGCACCACATGCTTGCTCAACAGCTGCTGCAATAGCCATTTTTACATGTGAAGATCAAAGAGAACTGTTATTAGACTGTTGATGGACTCCACAGATGGTGGATATGATCTTCAGATATAATAATTAACTTCAAATAATAAAACTATCTGACTTGTGGATATAGTTCACAAATGGCTAGGTGCTACTTCTGGTTCAAACAATCTTTGCTGCCATTCTCTTTTCCTTACTGCCTTCGGTTACTAAAGTTATTGCCAAACTTGATAATCATGTCTTTCTCATACCACAATTATTTCCTTTTACTAATTGTGACAATGAGATTATGTGCTTGTGAAATCACATTTGCATTCTAACTACACATACAGAAATTCTGATTCCAATTCTTTTCATTTTATGTATAGCTCAAGCTTTCAGAAAAGCAAGAACAGGGATATATTTTAAGTTGGTATACTTCATTATACCTTTTGCTCAAGGTAGTACAGTAACTAATGAATCAAAGTGGAACATCAGCTTGACAAAGAATATATTTAAGCATCCCTTTTAGGGATCCCCCTTAAAAATGTAAGGAACCTAGAAAATATATAAAACTGGCTTATCTCACATAGTCCGAGTAAATTATCAACCCTGTCAGATTATTTATTAATGTGCAAGAAATAATATCAGTGGTAGGAGGCAGTTATAGTACTAATAATTTATATAAGTACATGAAATGTGCAAATATTATTTGATACAAATTCAAGTCTTTAATAGAGATTAGCCCTGGAAAAGGAGCTGTTAGCATTTAAAATCGATATAACTGCTGTTAATAAAGTTAATCTTTTTGAAAAAAGGTTTAATAGAGCAGATACAAGAACAGATAGATGCCTATAAGTTTTTTTAGAAAGGAATATCAACTATTGAATGGTTTTAGATTTGATAAAGTCTAATTTAATGCTTTCTATTCTTGGAATTACTTGATATATCAATATGAGACTAATGGTGTAAAAATGTAGCTTGCACAGTAATATATGTATATATTCATTTTATTTGTGTATATGATCCAACATTATATTAAAAGAATTCAGAGAAAAAAATATTTTATTCCTTGCTAGATAGCATTATTACAGTAGTACCTGATCATTTTTTTAATTTTTTGGCCCCAAACTGGTGGAATTGTACTATTGCTGAAAACTCAAATAGTTTACTATTATTGAAGTTTTGCACAACATATGGATTAGCTATACATTTGTTTAAGTAGAAAAATCACTATAAAAGAATATAGATACAGTGGCAATCAAAACAATGTCATTTAATAAATTACATTATTGTTAGGAGTCAGAATATAAGAGTAGTTCTTATTACGAGAACACTTACAAGCACAGATTCTTATACAGGTCATAGATTAGTGTGCTTCAAGGTTAAGGTCATAGGTGAATTTAAAAAATACAGTTTACTCCACTCACATTCACAAGAAAGTTGGTGCTCATTCTTTAGAAATATCTACTATCTGTGTTAAATTTCAATGGCTATTAAACATCAAAATTGACAATTTAGACTTTATGGTTTGTTATTTGAGTTATAGAATTATCTTAAAGAGTCTGTCAAGGCTACAAGTAAATCTATTCTTTGGAATCACTAAAAAGAGGAATCATGATTGTTTTTGTTACAACAACTTTATTATTAGTGATTTGGTTAAAAATGCTGTATTTTTTGCTTATTAGAATAATAAATTAAATGTGGAGATTCATAATAAATAGGGAGATTCAAAATGTAAGTGCAATGATTGATGAGAAGACTTAAAAACGATTGGTGGATTGAAATTGCAAAAAAGATATAGAGATATAGATGCAGAACAAATCACTTCAAATCATTTTTAAAGCACTGAAGGCAATATATTGAACTGAAAAACAGTTTGACAAAAAACAGCAATAAAGATATTGATATTTCAAACAAGCGATATGAATAATTAAGATAGTAGACTTGAAATAATGACTTTTAATGATATATCCATTTTATTTACCATTTAAATTTGGACAATGACATTTATCTTACTAACTTCAAAATATCTTTTTGTAATCTTAAGATTGAACAAGTTGTATGTTGATATCTGGAAAATTTTAAAATATGTTAGGGTCAAATGTATTAGAAATATATGGAGCCAAGAAGTTGTATCATCTCATCTTAAATATGTTTATATAAAGTTATAATTTTTTAAAATAAAGCATATATATAATATTTCATATTGTGGAGTATTACTATTACCTAATATACAAAGATACTTTCAAGGATTTTGTTGAATAGGTTGCTTCCAGTTATAAATGAAAGAATTCCATCCAATTGGCTTTAAAGAATCAAGAGCTGCTATAGACAATAAGGTTTTGTTGCAAGGGAAATGCAAGAAGAGAATCAGGAATAAACGAGAGATTTATATATTACTTTTATTGATTTAATTAAGACATTTGATTCAATTGATCAAACAAGTTTATGACACTGTTTGATATTAGTTGATATTATACAGTTTCTAGATGATAGAATGAAAGAAAATATTATTATAGGTGGAAAATCTGAAGCATTTTAAATGGAAACTGGTGTTAAACAAGGATGCATACTTGCTCCAATATTGTTTTCAATTTTTGTGACTGTGGTTTTTTGGAACTATTTATAGATGACTTGATAAAAAAAGAATTAAGATGCGATGATGGAATTTTTAATTTGAATTGATTAAAAGAAAGAGAAGAACTTAATCTTTTTGAATTTTGTAATTACATTACATTGATGATTATTATATTTTTTTCAATTAAAACAATGATTTACAAATATACTTAAATATGGTTCATTAACTAAGATTGTTTATCAGACAGTGATAAAAGAAAAAATGGTCAGCAACTTTTAGCTTGGTTGATTATAATTTTGAGAATGTAAATCAATTTAAATATCTTATTAGATTTTAAAATAGGAATTAAATATTGAGATGCAACTTATTGGAAATCTTACTGTATGTCAATATCTAAGGTGATTCCAGTGTGTTAGCTTTTAACAAGTTAAAAGATAAGATATTTTATCACAGTAAAATAGCTACTGTAACTAAATTTAATCTATTCAGATATATTATTTTATTTAATTTATTATATAGAAGTGAACCAGTTCATTCTACTTGAAAACTTCTATTTAAGGATACTTTATGAAAATTTAAAAATATGACAAGATCATAAGACCAATTCATATGTTCTTCAACTTGATAGATATGACATTATTGATTCGCTATTGATAAATCATATCTACATTGGATTGGATATATGAAATGAATGAAAAATACAAGACTTCCTAAAAAGAGTGTTTTAAGATGTATTTTATCATAGTTTTTTATGGCAGAGATACTATTTACATTTTTAAGATTATCTCAAAGATATTCTAAAACAGCACAATGTTGATTCTTTGGAAAAATATCCAGAAAAATATCATATAGCTTTAAAGCGTTTGGTGGTGTAGCGGTTAGCATAACTGCCATCCAAGCAGCTGGCCTGGGTTTACTTCCCAGTTAATGCATTTGATGTATGAGGAAAAATATCATAGAATTTCAATTAGATATAATGTTGAAGTATTTCGGAAAAAAATTTTTCTATGAAAATTAAAATATAGCATTACAAAATATTAAATAAACAAAATAATAGACTAGCATATTATATGTATAGATATCTATTATTCATAGACTGATTTGTCTATTCATTGTAAAACTCGTTTCTAATATATTATTATTTTTGTTTTGTCTTTTTCTCTTGGAATTGGAATGGCCTAATTGTTTACAAATGATTCCTGTGCTACTGATAGTAATAAACTACAATATCTTCACCAGAGAAAAAAATAAAAACCAAGATTTTCTCCAGCATTACAAACAAGAGACTTTGTATTTTAATATTATATTATGACTATATAACTGTATTCACTATATTCGAATATTTATCTGTATTATGGTATTTTATAAAATATGCACGAAATGTTCTTTTCTAGCAAAGAGATTTTAATGTTGAAATCCAATTCTTTTTTTTTGAAATTCTATTATTGTACAAGTTTTATTATTAAATGCATATATTTAGAAGAATTTGCAAATGACAACCTTTGAAAATATTATTTTAAAATCTATTTGTATCACTATTGTTGTTATTCTTAAAATGTTTGAAGATAAAACATTTTATTGAAAATCTTCAAAAGATTTAGAACAATGGCAACTTTCAATGCTTATGAAAATAATATATTTCAAACAGATACAAGGTATTGAAATTTATGATCTAATTCAATTTTATTATTTTAAGAAACAGGTTTAAAATAAAATGCATCTAAAGGAATACATTTTATTAGTATAAACAATTAATATTTTGCAATAAGAAAATAGGTAAGCAGTATTAAATATTTGGTTGTTTTCTCTTAGCATGTTGAAACCACTTGAGGGCGTAATTTCTATGCAAATGCACAGAAATATGCCGTTTAAGTGGCAGCACCACTTTTCTATTCCAATCATTAAGCATAGAAATAGTCTATTTACTTGTCTGCAATGTCTATTCCTATACTACAGCTAAGAGAAAACAATCAAATATTCATATTGTTATTGTGTGCCAGCGAGTTAATTTATCAAGTGGCATAAATATACTGAGAGATTTTTTCGTGATTATACTAAGGCATGCATTTTGTTGTAAGTATGTCCAATAATTTAGATTTGCAAATGATTACATCTCTACCTACTGTACCAAACTGTGCAGAACTTATAAGACACCATGTAATATTAAATCCTCTTATATACTGACTTCTAACAGTAATGCAAATTATTAAATGTCATTGATTTGATTGTGGATGTATCTATATTCCTTTATAGTGATTTTTATGCTTATACAAAATGTTTATGATAGTAAATCCATGTGTTGTGTAAAAAGTCAATGACAGTAGATTATTTTAATTTTTGAAACAATAACATTATTTTCACCAGCTTTTAACCAAAAATAAAAAAATGATCTAGTATTGTAATAATTAGTGGTGGCTGATCCATAAGCATTGCAGCAATGCAGCACCCCCATAAAAATTAATTATTAAATTTATGCTTGAAAATATCAATAATATAACAATCATTCAATCATTTGCATAATTATTAAGTAATTACAACTAATTAAACCATTTTTAAATTATTTTAAACACTGCTTGAGATTCTATTCAAAGGCATCGCTAATTATGTCAGAAACGTCATATTCAGTGAATTTCAGTAAGATCCAAGAGAGTCATTTGCTTTTATCAATGCTTGTAACTACCATTCAGTTGGATGTTGTCACAGTGCCAATAATTTTATGAAACTTGTATGTTTATCTATTCTGGTTTTTCTTCAAAGCAAATAACATTTTGTTTTCATTTAAAATATTGTTTTTTTTTTTTGTAATTAACATTTATAAATTAACATATAAATACAGAAATATATAACAAAATAAAAAAAATATTACTATAAATATTTATTATAATTGGTGTTAGTGTTGAATATATATATATTTTCCCAATTGTCATAAAATAAAAAGTAAAGATGGATCTACTTCATATATTATTATTTGTCAAAGAGTAGTAAAATAAATAAATATATATTAGATCTTTTAATAATGATTGGTATGAAAAAATAAAATGGTTATGTGATTGCAAAATTAGAAATGCTTTGTTTTGTTTCTTTGCTTACTTTTTGGTGGTGATACTGTAATAAAGCATCCCTGCTTTAAAATTTCACAGGGTGACACAGTTAATAATGCTATCTAGAAAGAAATAAAATTATGGAAGTGTTGCTTAGAACTCTGAGAACCAATCACTCAATAGAATACTAGAAGCAGTACAAACAAAATTTGTAAGTAATTGTAGTGCAAAGTTTGGAGCAATATATAAATATCTTCATATTTTTTTAAAAAAATATTAAAAAACATTAATGATACTATATATCTCTTACAAAGTTATAGTAAACTCCATTAGTAATTTTTTTAGTGTTTTTTATATATGTTTAAAGTATAGGAAAACATTTTACATTGCAAAGCTTAGTGTAATTGCTCAAGATACTGTTTGTGATAAATGCCTTTATTCATTATTTAACTCGAATGAAATAAAAATGCAATTAAAATGTATTTATACATATGTCAATGCTTTTGTGAAAGAGTGCACATGTATATATATATATATATTTGTGAATGAATGTGCATATTTATGTATATTGTTTTTATTCATTTCACTACTTCTGTTGATTATATATTGCACAATTGAACTTTTATGTATGCCTACAGAATATTAGTTTTAAGCACGAGTGCGTGTGCGGCGCAACTGTTCCCAAAATTGATAGATCCTTTGAAAGCGCTCAGCTAGTTTATTATTTTTAGTTAGCTATTTTGTATTGATAACATTTGGGAACAGTTGCGCCGCACATGCACTCGTGCTTGAATACATATATTTCCCAAAAGTAAAAAAAATATTTGACTTAATATTAGTTTTAATAAATTGCGTTGAATTGCTCTATTATTATTTATGGAAACTACTATTACTATAATTATTACTATTTATTATTAAATTTCATAGGACTTTATTCAATGAATATTTACATAAATCATCTTATATCTTATGCAAAAGATAGATAATACGAAAACTAATCAGAGAGATTGAACCATAATAAGTTACAGAGATTCACACTTTTTATGAGTTGGAATTAGTCACACATATGTAATTTAGGGATGTTCAGCAAGATTGCAACCATAGAGCACACACTGAAAAATTTACAGTTTGTGCAAGAAATGTTGAGGTTATTTTGTGATGGATTGCCTTAAAATTTTTTTAATGTTCCATATGAAAAGATCACCTTGATAAAATCTTTATTAAGTTTACTGTTTACTTTCCAGATAACTAAAAAATTTTGCAATTAAGGAAAATAAATAATTCAATGGATATGTCAAATAGTATGTTCATGTTCAATGAATATTGCACCATTCTAAGCAATATATATATATATATATAACCAGTTATATGCAACTTTTTTAGAATATTCATTGTTTTATATTCAAAATCTGATAAGGAAAATGATATTTTCTTTACAATTAACCAATATAGAAAATAACCATATATAATATCACAGATTCAAATACCTACATTGATATTTATTACATAATATTGTTTAATAGAGTTTGAATTTATAAATCAACAGAAATTATGGTTTAAATTTTTTTACTATGCTAAGGAATTGAATTTATAAGATTGATACTAATTTATGTGAACTCAATGGCTCAGGAATTCAAATGACAGTGAGAACCAGATAGATAAACAGAGCAAATTGTTCCCTGACTGGGTATGAGATATTAATCATCATTACAGGAGTCAAATTATCAGTCATGGGTATTACATTTTATAAAATTTATTGTATGATATAAGCAGAAATTAAAAAACTGACAAGATGGCCAAAAAATGATTGTTAGATTAAAACTGTAATAGAGATGTTGTCCTTTGCTGATGAAGTCATTTTAGAACTCCTTTGATGCAATAAAAAGGCATATTAAAATGAAAAACAATCATCACAATCTTATTAAGTCAGAGGATCTTTTATATGATACTATTTTGATCACTGTTTAAATAAAAATATAAGAATTCAAATATATCCGTTCTATCTATTCATTTACATTTGAACAATTTAATGAAATCAAAACAGGTATTTATAGTCTTGCATTGGTGGTCGAGAGGTCAGCATGACTGCCTTGCACTTGCAGGCAGTTGCCCGGGTTGTGGGTTCGCGTCCTGGCCAATGCTATGACACTTAAAAAAAACAACAACAGGTATTTATAATCTCAAAAACAAAAAAACTTCAATTTCTACAGAGATACTGATTATTAGAGTGTTGGTAGGTTAACTTTGAGGATGTTAAGAACTTTTTAGGAATCAATGAATTCATGAAATAGTGCTATTGGTTTTAAAGCAGCTTATATTGATTGTTTCAATTTGCAAAAATTAATGAGATAAAAAAAAAGATTGCAATCATTATTATGAAATATCACTATTATCAATAATGAAAGCAATCTATCAATAGACAAATAATTACCAGAGATTCAATATGGCATTAGAAAATTGAAGATTTATTTACTAGAAGAGTGTAAACCATCTAATTCAGCTAATTGCAGTTGTTCCAAAAGCTTTGTAGCAATGTTTGAAATTATCTGTTTGTTTGTGTTAATATAAAATAAAATATTATTGTTATGCAAAATCTGAAGCATTTGAAATAAAAACTACTGTTAAACAGAGATGTGTACTAGCTGCAATTTTGTTTTCAATTTTTATGGTTAGTGGTATTTAGAACAGTTTATAAGATATTTCATAAAGAATGCAGTAAGATGATTGTAAGTTCCAGAGGATTTTTTATTATTATTTCAAACTGATTGAAAGCATAATTATTCCTTCCAATTTTTAGATTTACATCGCATTGATAATTATATTGTTTTTATCAATTGAAAAGATATTCTAAGAAATGTTCTTAATGTTTTGAATGTGTTCTGTAAATCTTTGTTTTAATAATTGATGTTAATCCCTCCCTCTATATTTTATAAGCTAGTAATAAAAGAATAATCTTGGATAATTTTTAGCTTATCGATTGAAATTTGGTAGTTTCTAGATAGAAAGTTAGACTTATATGTTAAGATACAACATAGATTTTATAACTATGGTAACTGCATATAGTATATTTTCTCATAGTGATATAACTACTTCTGCTAAATTAATTGCTTGTGAAGCTGCTATTCACTAAATTTGTTATATGAAGGTAAGACAAAGTCCCCCATTGTAACATAAAAACACTAGAAATTTTTATTTAATGGTTTTTGGTAAGATTGATGGCAATGACAAGATTAACAACCAGTCTGTGCATTCTTCAGTTTTTTGAAATGATGGTATTGAATCTTAATTAGATTGGAGATATGAAGTAAATGAATAATAGAAGACATCATAAAAAGTATTTTATTCTGAATTTGAGTATGGGTATTATGGGATGACAAACTTCCTTGTTATAAAGATTATTTAAACACACTCTAAAATAAATGCAATATTGATTTCTTTCATTGGGATGATATGGTTAAAAAGAGAATATAATGGAAAGCTACAATTGGAAAAGGTGTTGAATTATTTTAGAAAGAAAAAGTCATTACGGAAATTAAAATAACATCTTCACAAGTTTCTCAAGATGTCAAACAGACTAAAGGACTATATGGGATATTAGTAGTTGCATTCATGTCTCATGGATTGTTTGTATATTCGTGCTAAACTTATCTTTACTTTTTATTTTTTGTCTTTTTTCTATTTTCTTCTTCTTTCCAGAATTAAAATATTCATATTAATTGACAATAATAAATAACTATTATTGATGGTGAAAGATATTACATATTTTTTCTCAAGGCTATAAATAAGAATAGGTTTGAAATTTATTAAAATAAGAGTTTATAACTACTTTAATAAATTACATTTATATACAACATGCACGTTAATTAAATTGAATATATTTAGGGAAAATATAAAGAACAAAATAGAAAAATTTGTGGAAAGTAGAATGTTAGAAAAATATTAAAGATTTTAAGACTTCTCATTCGATAATTTAATATACAAAATTAACAAAGCGTATGCCACACTTGAATGAGAAGCTATAAAGATACACAGAAATTATTACACGCTAAGCGCTTTTGAGGTCTTTTGCCTCATATTCATAGCGGTACTGTGAGCTGCAGAATGAAAAACAGGGCAAGGGAAACAAAACAGTATGCAAAGCATATGCAAATGAACTAGATAGTCCAACGTTTGGAGATGTCAAAGCAGGTATCTCGTCTATTGATGGAGTTATTATTGCCATTAATAAAATGATAATTCATCAACATTTTTAGAGCATTCCAAGAAGACAGGACATTTGTTTGAACCTTCCAGCCCTAAAATAGTCTGTATTGAGAAAAATGACATCAAGCGGAAAATCAGAGAAGCATATTTTATTAATGGCAATAATAACTCCATCAATAGACGAGATACCTGCTTTGACATCTCCAAACGTTGGACTATCTAGTTCATTTGCATATGCTTTGCATACTGTTTTGTTTCCCTTGCCCTGTTTTTCATTCTGCAGCTCACAGTACCGCTATGAATATGAGGCAAAAGACCTCGAAAGTGCTTAGCGTGTAATAATTTCTGTGTATCTTTATAGCTTCTCATTCAAGTGTGGCATACGCTTTGTTAATTTTGAATGTTAGAAAAATAAAGTTTTATGAATGACTCTATGAAAGAAGGAGTATAAACTTCTGAAAAGCAGAGCATCTTGTTTGAATTTAGCTCAATTAGATGGAGTTGTGGTAACGAGAGCTGAAAGTTCTTGGATCAATGCACAGTTATTTTTAGATCTCAAACATCACATGATCTCACAAGCAACTCACGATTCGATTATGTTTTTAAATAACAAATAAATGTAATGTTGAAAATTTTGATACTAACATCTCAAGGAAATATAATATGGAAAATAACTATGTAAAAACTTATATATGAGATGCTTAAAATCCGAGTAAAGTTCGCAATTTTTGTCCCGTGCACTTTATAACTTAACTAAGTTATATTAGTTATAGTCAATGGCATCTGACAGAGGGGTGAAGATTGCCAGCTTTATTAGAGAAATGTGAATGGGTGATTAACGTAATTGAATAGCTAATTATTTGCTAAAATGGCCTACTTAAGCAAATAATTAACTATTCAATTATGCTAATCACCCATTTACTTTTCTCTAGTAAATGCGATAATCTTTTCCCCTCTGCCAGATGTCATTCACTATGATTAATATAACAATCGAAAGTGCATTAGGCGAAATATTGCGAACTTTATTCAGATTTTAGGTATATGCCCCCCCCCCCCCATATGTCAAATGCCTTGACCGGGAAGCGAACCCGTACTAGCTGCTTGGAAGGCAGCTATGCTAATCACTAAGCCACCGACGCTTGACTAAGTATATGTTTTGCCTATAGTTATTTTCCATTTAACAAATAAATAATAGTTCTTGGAGAAAGTGATCTAAGTTGACATTTAGGGCTTGGTTTTTTCTCTCAGCTGATGAGGGCGAAAATATTTATATACATGAACATATTTTTTTGTATGTTTACTTTTTCGGGAATTATGTGTATATATCGAGTGAAAGTACCTATAATTTTAAAAACATCTTTTTCAATTAAAAATGAAAAATGATATAAAAGAGATAAAATCGTTCGGGGGGAGGGAGGTGTCATTGTTTATTTATTTTGGGAATTATATGTATATCGAGTGAAAGTACATATAATTTTTAAACATTTTTCTTAATTAAAAATGAGAAATGATACAAGAGAGATAGAATCGTTGGGGTGTGTGTGTCACTTTCATCTGTAAATAATTTTTTAACTACTGTATTCCACATATATCAATAGTTTATCATTTACTATTTGTTCATATTTATAATGTAGAAACGCAAAAAGTTAAAGCATTTAACCTTTTTTTTTAATAGAAAGAAATCACTGAGGTATCTTTTCTAATTAAGAATGATTAATATCTTGTAAGGAAGCTACTAAAACAAAACAAATCTTCGCAAGGTCAAAAATAAGGAGGAAAAAGATGTTAGATAAAACGAAATACGATCGAAAAATCCTTTTAACAGTCGGCAATTTGATATCTTTGATGCACCCGTTTAAGAAATTATGTACTGTATTAGAGAAGTCAGGGAAATAATACATTTTAATTAAAGTTTATGATAATTGTGACTACTCGAGCGGACAGACAGAAGATTAAAAAAGAAAAAAGAAGATTATTAATACTAACGGCTTTTAAAAATTTTTCATGATTTAATTGTATATAAATGTTAAATATACATATACACACACGAATAATTAAATATGAATTACATTGCTCACTGCATTTAGATAGAAATTGATTAATAGATTATTAATATAAATAAAGAATAGATATATAGTTAAAAGAGAAATTATTATTATTTAGACTTGAAATAAATAATTCTATATTTTAGTAAAGGATCAAAAACCGATGTATGTGCCTATTCTTTAATAGTACAAAATATGTCAAAACCAATGTGCACGTTATCAGAAAAAAATCTCTAAATTAAAAGAATTAAAAAAATTAATTGGAATGTAAGGAGTAACAAAACAACTACTTTAATTAAAGAATTTAATATATAGCAGATATATATATAAACATGAAATTAACATAGCCGTCAGGTATTTTTAATCTGGCCAATATATTTAGTTCACTCTGAATCACTAATTTTGACAAGGATACGCTTATAGACATTAAAAGCTTAAAGAATAAATCTAATGAATATCCTGGTACTTCATTTATTTCAATAATTTTGGGCCATAGTTACCTCTTTTAAGAGCATATATATTTCATTTTCCAAAAAAAAAAAAAAAGGCTTAATTAAAAAAATTACTTTTTATTTACTTTTTTATTAAACTATTGGAACCATAAAACTCATTATAAATTTATTCTTCTAACATTCGTTTGCGTATTCAAAATTTAAAAACCTTCATTTATTTACACCAATGTTTAAATATGCCAAATCTATAAGATCTTAGTGAATTTGTATTTATAATTTCACTTAAATGTCTTTTTCGAGGCATTCATCGATTATTTAGTGAGTTCAATTATCCGTTTAGCCTTTTCTGATATTCATCACTTAAATAGCCCATTTCAGGGTAAAGACCTTAGCAGTATCCTTTCACAGAATTGCAGTCAGTTGGTTGTTAAAAATTTTTTTTTTACGGTTTTTCGAACTTATTATTTATTAATAATAACAGATATAATCGTTACTGCCAATCTATCTCTGTTACCTTCAGTTAATTATTTATTCAATTTATTTTAATTGTATCTTTTATCTTTTTAAATAAAATTAAAAACTTAAATACATTTTTTTTTCTTCAAAAAGAATGTGAATGAATATGTAGTATTGTTGTCGGATGTGAAATATAATAATTGCTACACAAGCATAATATAGTAATTAGTTAGTAAAATTAGTTTGAGATAAATATAAAATATATTTAACTGAAAAAATAGCTATTGGAGCAATATTTACTATAATAAAGTAGTAAATTTTATTTGCCATGGAACAATAGTTGCTAGATATATCAAATTCTATGAACTTATATTAGTTTGCTAGATGACTTCTAGATCTTATAGAAATTGAACAAAGTTTAAGTACACTGTTGGAAATATTGATTTGTCAGAGAGGAAGTATGAATCTCATCCAGATTTTTATTAATTTTATTGATATTGGTAGGGAATTTTTCAGTCTTAATCTAAATGTCTTGTTAATGATTACTCCATGAAGGTTTTGATCTGAGCAATTTCTTCAAATCAGTGTAAAATAATATCATATACTTGATGGAAATAAAGATGATAATATATTCTCTATATATCATGATATAAATGATTTTTAAAGAAACTTTTGGTAGCTAAAAATTTTATAATATGTGCTATGTCATATTGCCATAGAACACCATTTCTATTTTTGCAATAATTTCTTATATATATATATTGCATGATTATCTTTAAATATATATGCAATAATTTCTTATATATATATATTGCATGATTATCTTTAAATATATATTTTTTATATGAAAAAAGAATACAATGACCAGTTTACTACCTAATAATAATATTAGGTTATATAGTTTTAGAAAATGGTGATGTTAATATTGTTGCATGATTCATTTAATTAATTTTCAGAGAATTTTGCTTAATTACAAGTTGGGTCATCATTTTCAGGTTACCAAAAGTTATAAAGTTTTTCTTCCTGTCAGATACTTACCAAATTATCATCTATATAAAATGTCAACAGTTTACAGCCCGTTTTGCATCATTGGTTCAATTTAAATATATTTTTAATACTATGAAGTTATTAGCTAATAGTTGATTGTTTTATATCTGAAATAGAAAATTATGTGCAAATCTCAGATTTATTTTTATGGTTTTTAATAATAATTTGTTTAATCTTTTTATATATCAATTGGTTGAAAGTTTATTGGAAACTTTATACTTTTCAGTAGGTTGGATGGTGCCATCTGTTTCTTATAAAGGCATCTAATTTATTTTGGAAAATAAAAAGTTTGAAGCCACTAGCTAATAAGTATTTCAAAATTTTCAGCAAGGTATTATTATTAGTTCTCCACTAACTCTAGATAAGCCATCTGATTGGCAGTTGGCAATTATCAAAGTTTCATCTATCTTATTTGTATATTCTTCAGAATTTTTGAAAATCTCAATCTTTTCTTGAGGGAACTATGAATATCAATTAACAATACCATTACCAATATATTCTGATTTTAAACTTAGCTTATCTAGTTATTTTTTTCTAAAATTACTGCAATTGTACTTAAGGACAGTCTAGAATGTGATGCATTGTGGGTGAGCAAACTCAGTGCAGTTATAAACAAATGTGTTTTAATGTTTTACTGAAGGTTTGTGATGTGGTGTTCTAATTGTATTTTTATGTTGGACTATTTTCATCATCTAATTAATATATGTATTGAATGTCTTTAGAAAAATTTAACTTTATTTAAATATTCCAAATACATCAACTGTTAGTAATAGCACATCAAACAGGTTAGTATATGCACAATGTTTCAAGAAGTATTAGTCTCCTCTCTTCTTCAGATGTTGCTGGTCTGATCAGTGACAATATTAGCATGGGATTTGAACCTGGGTCCTTAGATTATTAAGTTTTGAATTTTAAGGTACTGCTCTAACCAACTGAGCCATTCTGCCAAAGGCAACAGTCTGTAGTAATTTCATATATTTATCTATGAGGTTCCTCCTGATTTCTCCACTTTTTCATAAGAGCAAAGTTGATTAGTGGTTTCCATACATTATAGATAAGTATATAAAATTACTACAGACTGTTGCCTTTGGCAGGATGGTTCAGTTGGTTAGAGTGCTACCTTAAAATGCAAAACTCAAAAAACTAAGGATCCAGGTTCGAATCCCTTGCTAGTACTGTCAATGGTCAGGTCAGCAACACCAGAAGAAGAGAGGAAACTAATACCTCTCAAAACACTGTGCATATACTAACCTGTCTGATGTGCGATTACTAACAGTTTAATGTATTTGGAATATTTAAATAAAGTTAAATTTTTCTAAAGACATTTTATACATATATTAATTAGATGATGGAAATAGTCCAACATAAAAATACAAATATGTTTTAAGTTTTAATGCAAAATTATCAATTTCATTGTCAAAGAAGATACTTCCTGAAAATAAAAAAACTCATAGTTATAATATCTTAACCATTTTACATATTCACTTAATTTACACTAATTTTTCTTAGTAACATCAAATTTGTAATATTGCATTTCTATGTATATCAATTTTGATATGACTTGCTTCCATGCATTGCCTTTTCATAACCTGATATTGCAGATGATTTCAATTTAATTTGCTTATATTATCTTATGTATAACAACCATTATATTTTCAAATGCTCACAATTTCAATCTTTTTCAGCTACTTCTGCTGCATCTTCTTTGAAAAAGTTGCACCACTTGTTTATTTAATTAAGTTTGCTTATAATTAGCTGTTAGGTATATCACCACAAGATCTATTTAATTAGTAATATTATATTTAGCACACAAGCAAATCAAATGCCTTTTTTGCATAAAATAGTTCGAAGTTTACTTTTTTTAAACAAAGCTTTATTTCAATTTACATATAACATTTTTAGTGATAAAATCATGACACATTAAGTAAACTATCTCTTCAATTCATGCAAATTTAAGACTGGAATGTAATTACTGAAAGCTGATTGAAAACTGTTGTTACCTTAGAAGTTCTTAATGATGCATAATATGACTATTAGCTGAAAGATTTGAAATATTTTCCTATAAAAATTAGAGAAATTATATAAAAGCTATGACTATGTGGAGAGTTTCTGATCGCCTATTTCTATTCATCTGCACATTAGATGACTGTTGTTCTTAATCTCTTAGAACATAACCATTTCTTATCAAATCTGTAATAAATAATATCGCATTTCGCTCAGAAAGATATTGCTTTGAATTAAAATTATTTATGTAATGAATATATTTTTAATTTTAATAATTATGTTTTAATTTTATATATCTTCTCTCATATATATGGACGATAAATATCTTTAATAATAAATGGATAATCAGTTTTAGAATAGGTCATTTGTAGTTCAAGCACCAACATGATGAGTTGAAGCCAACAGTTTCATTCAATTGACCAAACTGAGAATTTTTTAAAATTTATTTCTTGGGAATTGATTCATGAATATTTGCTCTTAAGTACTCCATTACAGATCTTTAATTCAATAAGAAGTATTATTTAAAAAAAAAAAATGTATTTGAATATCTTAAGGTAATCTATAACTAGTGTTAACTTTTTATTTTGTTTCCAGAAATATTTTAATGCGTTATTTTAATGACGATGGTGATGGTATTATTAATTTTATTTTATTTTTAGTGTCAGGGCCATATATTTTTAACTGCATGGTGAACACTTAGTCCTACAATTAGCAAGAGCAACATAATTTCTAATGGTTATTGGTTTGGTTTGTGAACCTATTAAATCATACTTTTGTTAGATTTTATATATTTTAATTCCTGAATAATTTTTCTACTTTCTGATATGGGAAGCAAATATATCTAATATTAACCACCTTCGACATACCTGCTGCTTTTTGAGCAACATATATATAATATAAGTTTTACAATCACACGGAAACAGTTTTTTAGTCTAATAAATATACATTTACTTTTTCTTTCTAAACAATGTGTCAAACAACAATAAAAGGTAAAAAATGTTACTTTTTAATCCAAATCTCCATTATTTATTTATACATGCACAAATTAAACCTGCTACAACATAATTTACAAAAATTAAATATAAAGTTGAAGTTCTTAAAAGTTTTATTGACAATAAGAAGTAGTTGGCTGATGAAGATTGCCGTGGCGGTACTGCTCCCCTCCGTTAGTAATACCAATGTATAGGCGAGAGCGCATGGGCCATTTCTGGAAAAAAGAAAAATAATACTATTACATTAAGAAAAATGAATTTAATCTACTATTTATACTTATACGCATGTTTATATACAGTATATATACGCGCAATTCACTTTACTCATAAATAAGTGTGGAGTAGATTGAAGCCTGTCCATTAAAGTATGAAGATTGGTTATCTTAATATATATATCTCAGCATTTATTGCATATATGTGTAGAGATGATAATCTGCCAACTGATGATTGCTGATTTAGAATGAAATACCTATATTGATGATTATTTATCTTTTCGACATATATGTGTTCAAGTATATCAGTGATATGAGATAGATGAGAGTGGTGGGTAGTGTGAAAGTCTGTGCTTATATACCCTATATATTACTGTTTTCCTGAAGTTTATATGATGATAGTATTTTAGTTATATTTATATAGTAGACTATTTCCATTATCTAATATAAGAATAGAATGTCTTTAGAAAGATTTAACTTTATGTAAAGTTTCCAAATAGTTGAATGTATTTGGAATATTTAAATAAAGTTAAATATTTCTAAGCACATTCAATATTTATATTTGATGATGGAAATAGTTTAATATACAAATAATGCAATATATTAATTTATTATAATAAGAGAAAAAAAGATATAATATTGAATATCACACACACACACACACACACATATATATATATATATATATATATATATACACACACACACACACACATATATATATATATATATATTGTACATAAAAGTTAAAAGATGTTTAATTTTTTTTTTTTAAAGACTATTATAAAGAGGAAAATGAATATTAAGTAAAAAGGTTCATTATTGTTGAGCAACCAAGAAATTTGAATAAAATGAATAGTACCAAATATGTTAAGATGAATAGTATACGTGTTGAGAAAGAACAAGTGAAATAAAATGGCATTAAGTTTTTTCCCCTAAACAATCAGACAAAAACAATTGCAGCAAACAGTTTCTAGGTAATATGTTTTTATTTTTTGGTTAAAATCACAGTTTTACAATGTATCCATACAATTGCAAGTTTTTATTCTAATTTTGATATTCCACCTTAAATGTGAAACACCTAAGGGATTTGAAGCCAAGTTGTTGATGTAGTGTATAAATCTGATATTAGATTAACATTATAGTTTAGTACCTAGTTATAATCTACTATAGCTTTATCTGATTTTTGACAAAAATATATATAAAGGCAATAGATAATATTATTTCTATAGTTTAAATTTAATGTGAATTATATAGGAGTAAGTTTTAGATTATAATTAAAATAGTTGAAAGGTATAGTTTCTAATGTAATATCATTCTTTATTTTAGAAGGTTAGCATTAAATTTTATAGAATGTTGGAGTGTTTCAAGCCATTGGATAGAAAAATAGAAGTGAAAGATGATCAAGAAATGGATATGATGTAAAATGTTTTTTCGATCAAAAGAGAGCAATTAATATATAAAAAAAAACCCGTTATAACAATCTGCCTATACATCATCTAGTTCCATTGATTATTCTGATAAATTAAAATTTGTTTCAGGAATGAAGGATTGCTCATAGTTCAGGAGCATTATATATGCTACTATTTTAACAAGCCAAGTAAAATGTGACTAAAAGCAAAGTGAATAATAAAGCCAATTTAAAACATTGGAGATCATAAAGACAATTAAAAAAAAGCAAAGCACAGCAGTAGAATAATTATATAAGAAGAAATGAATAACAACAAAAAATAGTGATGAATCACAGATTAACAGAGTCATTTCTGGTGAAATCTAACTTTAAATGAAGTCTATATGAGTAAATTAGGATACTTGGTCTCAAATATGAAAACAGTATTCAATAAAAAAAACAAAAATTCATCTTTATATAAGTTACAAAATTATATGAAAAGGTTCATTTTTACATAAATTAAATTTTTGGAAGCCCAGAAAATAATATAATCTTCAAATATTAAAGTATCCAACTGAATACTTCATTCAAATGACCAATCAGATGGGTTTTTTTCTCAGCAGGAATTGCTATAGGAACACTTAGTTCTTGGAGTTCTCAGTTCTCATCTTTTTACTCAGCCATGAGAGATAAACCCCAAATATATTCTTTCTAGTTATGTCTTTTGAAAAAATTCAGGCTAAGAAATTAGATTAAAAGACAGAAGATTGGGTTTTAAAAGAAAGAGACAGAATGATTATAATAAATGATTATTAACAAGTAGGATTATAGAATATTATCAGGGGAAAAAAGGCTTAGAATAACAAAAAAACTATTAACACAAAATGTCAATCACACTAACTTGAATGAAACTGTATAAAAAAAAGAAAGATAAATATTCAATTGTAGAATTCAAGTAAATGACAATACAAAATTAAACTATTTGGGGAAAAAAAAACTGCTTAAATTTTAAACAAATCTTTACAAAAATCATACTGTTTATTATTTTAAAAAATAGAAAAAAACATTTTCCAAAATAGGGAAAAAATGACAATTTTCTAATAGAAATTTTTCAGTAGAAAAACTATGCTGACAGACGAATTGACTTAACTCTTTTTTGGAATTGATTATATATATGTGTCAAATGCATTGACCGGGAGGCGAACCTGGGCCAGCTGCTTGGAAGGCAGCTATGCTAACCGCTAGGCCACCAACGCTTGACAATGGAATTGATTATATATTTTAAATACCGAGAAAGATCTGACAAGAAAATTAAAAAATTATGAGCACAGCATGACTTAATAACTTTTTTAAATTTGTTGAAAACTAATTCATACAAAAAATATTAATTGATTAAAATAGAATTTAAATATCAATTTCAACTGAATGATTAAAATTAAAAATATAAACCATACTCATTGAGTGTTTGGAATTAGAGGTGGCAGCATTAAACATGAAGGAGAGCATTCTAAAAAATTAAAAAACAATTTAAATAACTTTTATTTATAAAACATACTTTTATAAAATATATTTCTCTGGTGATTTAGTGCAGGAATAAAAAAATGGATTGCAACTCAACTCAGACTCTTACATTTGTTTGAATGTCAAATGACCTCCAAACGAGAAACCACTCATTATTTTTAATTTAATTACATTCTTAAATAGCAATTGAAGTAATTATAACATATTTAATAACAATAATTTTTCAATTTGTTTTATCTGATCTGAAATTTCTAATAAAAGTAAGTAGTCAAATAACTCAATTTATTAGAATTTACAATATTTCAACATGTGTGTGATCAGGTGGGTCAGCAATATGAGATAGCACTGAGAGTAGTGGGGCGTGTGAAAGTCTTTGTTCGAATCCCGCTTATATTATATATATATGCAGGTTTAAGCCTGTGCTATGTATTAATATTTAATAGTTTGTAATTCAATTGTTACTAATTTTCTTCTTTTCTGCGTCAACGTAATATCTGGTAAAATGGAATACTCACAGAAAATATATATTTTTTTAATATTTAGCTTTCAACATATATAAATATATGAATTTTTTGTTTAGTTTATAAAAGCAATTGGGCTGTAGCTATTTGGAATAAGCTTTTAGAAGATTGTGTGAAAAATAGCAAAATTGGTAGAAATAATTTGGTTAATAGACTTAAAGCATCTATTAGAAGAAGTGACATAGTCATATAAAATAAAAATTTTTGCTTTTTTTCTAGTTGCATTAGTATAATTACAATTTTTAATTACGACAATAACAATTATAAGTTTATATGTAAATAGAGGGATTTAAACTCAAAATTTTTCAAATAATTCATCATCCATTCTATCTCAAACAACCAAAACTCATGTTCACACACACGTGAAGAAGATGTGTGATCCCCAATATATGTATTTCAGACAGAACCAGCACATATCAGTTAGGCCAGAACATAATCTCTCACACATAATACCATCAGTTCTTGGTTTATATTTAGTAAAAAAAAGATGGTTTACTGCTTGGGACTTCATCTTAAGTTTAAATACCTCAAATGACAACATGAGAACATGATTCATGGAGCGTAAACTCTAGAATCTGTCACTCTACCACTTCATCCAATCATGCATAGCATATGTTTAGTTACTCATATGATCATGTGATATTAAGCAACCAGTTAGACGATTGATTTGATCAAACTGAAGTTTTTTATTTTATTCAGCTAAGGAATTGATGTTATAATCATTTGCTTTTGAATCCACTATCTTATCACAGCACTAAAGTGCACATAGTCAATTAAATTAAAAACCAAGTTCAATGGGGGAGGTAAAGTCACTCCAATAGAACACATATCCATGCTCTCAAAATTCATGGAGTTAATAAATCCCAGTTTGGAAAAAAATATTGAGCAAAAATGAAAACAAAAATAGAAATTTATAAATTTTACACAAACTCATTTATATAATATAAAAACAGTCATTTTCTTGTTTCAAACATTTGGTCTCATGTTATCAGTCACATTGTTTGTGTCTGATAGCTAAAATTACATTTAAAATGGTGTGTGGGTACAAAATTAATGATAGGAGCAAATCTGACACCCTAAAAAAGTTGTAAAGTGCTTTGTTTAATGTAAAATGATAACTGATTTAGTTTTGAAAAAAAAAAAGAAGTTATATGCTAAAGCTGGCTATACATTCAGTAAAAATAACCCACCAATTTGTAAAATAGTAAAAAGGAAATAAGAAATGCAAGCAGTTCTCTACTTTTGTACACTTGTTTGTACACATTTATTACTTTTTATTTTTATCGACATATATGATAAAATGTACATACTTTCATATAATAATTCTCCCTTTTTTAAGGACTATTAGTCACTAGACTCTTCCAATCTCCCTGACATTAGTCACATCTATTTTGGGCTTCACAGGTTCAGTCTTGAGCAAGGACATTTTGAGTTAGTGTGTATGTTAATAAGTTGTACCTTGTCAGTTTATGTTATAATGTATGCTATCACTTTATGTCATTTCTGTTCTGATTAAAAAATCACCCTTATTAATTCATAACCATAAATAAACAAACAGCAGTGATGATGTGGACAAAAGGAAATCAAGGTCTCGTAATCTCCATATGGTTGAGATGAAAATGGCGAATCTTTTGCTTCAATTGATCGTTCATATAATATAATTTAAACCAATTGACAATATGTTCAATCATGAAAATTAAGAATAAAATTAAGGAATATCTCCAAATTCATGCACTGCCAAGTATACTTTTAAACTTTTTTAATATTATTTGTCTACTTCTTACACACATATGATTGTGTTGCATTTGTCTATATATTGTATTTAGTTTCATTTTTTTCTCAATTAAAATAAAAATAAATAAATAAAAAATATCTTTTAAGTATGAACATTTATTATATATTAAGAATTCTTTAAATGTTTTTTTTTTAAAAATAGAAACATAATATTTAGCAGAAATATATATATATGTAATCTTATAATTGAATATTTATAAATACAGTAATTAGATATATGTAAAGTATAACTTTTTAATATGAAATATAAGAATAAAAATATTAATAATAATATTGATTCTCCTGCTAATAAAAAAATATGGATATCAATAGCATATATTTCGAATGATCAAGCAAATTTTATAAGAAAAATCTATAAAGGTATATGTGATATTGTATTTTGCACACCTCCTACATTAAACAAATTAATAAATAACTCTAAAGATAAAACCTCATTTATAAATAAAAATGGCATCATTTATAAATGGATATGTAGGTGTGGCAGCAGCTATATAGGGGAATTGAAATACACATTAGAAAAAATAACTAAAGAGCACTTACTGTTTTAAAAGGCTTCAGAAAACAAAACAAAATTGCAAAGTAAATAATAATGTTTCAGCATCTATTTTTTATAACCATAATAAGTCATGCATTTATGGTTTTAACTTCAATTATAATCGTGGAAAAATATTGCAAATTGAAAAAAATAACAACAAAATGAAACTAAGGAAGCTATGCTAATATACAAATACAAACAAATGTTAAGATCATGGAATTGTGGGCAGGTTAGCCTTTCAAAGTGTTAGTTGACAAAGACTACAAGGATAGTCAAAAGTGCTCCTAAGTGGACTAAAATTTTTAAAGTTATACTTTACATATATCTAATTACTGTATTTATAAATATTCAATTATAAGATTACGTATATTGATTTGAAGAAATACGAACATTGAATTATAATATTATTGCATATATATATAAAACCCTTTTTGATGTTTTTTTTACATTGCTCTGCTTTCATACACTTCAACTTTTATACACATTTCAAAAACTAATTAGGTATGATGGTAGAGAGACACCTGTGTAACTGTGGCCTAAAATTGTTAAATTACATCTATTGGTTGTGATAAAATTTATCCCTTGAAAAGCATTAATTTTGTGGATAGAAAACAGAATATTTTGATAAACAGTAATAATGTATATTGCATCAAAAATCACTGAGTCTGTGTGAAGACTTTAGCCAAAAATCCATTAGAAAAGTGATGCCAAGTCATTTACTGTAGATGATGGAAGGTTGTATATATTCAGAAATCAGCATAAATTTAAAAACAAAGAAATTTGCAGCTAATCTTAGGTTTGTTGGAGTTGCTACTATTATTTTATATTTTGGTATCATTTTAAAATAAATTTTAATTTTTTAAAATCATGGTGAAAATGCCACAACCATAATTGCAACATCATCATATAAGAATGAGGAAGTAATGAATTTAATAACACTAACTTTTGCATAACATCATTATCATCATTAATTTTTATCACAAAAATATAAAAAAAAAGCAACTGTAAATTTATTTTATATATCTTTTTGATAGAGAGAGAGAGGAAAAATGCTATTATAAATTTATTCACCTAATTGATGATTAATAGGAAAGGGCTTTCATTTGATTAATGGATCAGTTTTAATCAATGACCCAATAAATATATTAAGACTGCTTTAATAATGCTTAATGGTAACCGATTTGTTTACTGTAAAGAATCTATGATATATTTCATATAATTTTCAGGCTTAGGTATTCTATGAAAACCTGCTTTTAAGTAATTTTTATGAATGTTATCCCTATCTTGGATTGGCTAACCTCATGACATATAAGTAAAGTGTATGACTTTCAATATATGGTTCAACATGACTAATCTCTTGAAATTTAAATGTTAAATTAATACATACAGAAACATTGGAAGTGATTTTCACTTGGTAAGATAAAGCTCTACAGATTAAATGGCTAAATATGTTTTTAATCAATATCTACATATTTGTAAATTAAACAAACTTATATGTGTTTGAATTGACTAACACTGTCATATATATGATATACATAATCAGATTAATGTAAATGGGTCACAACTATGATTTTCTGGAATGGGAAGTTATATGTCTTTAATTTCTGGTGATAACTAATGTCTTAATGTAATTGTTATTAATTGGTTATTCTATGTATACAAGCGTAACCTCAGATTTTGTTAACTGGTCTCCATTGAGATTGATATGTAAAGGTGAATAAATTTTCCTTTTGAAAGATAATCAATCAGTGTGTGCTTTAAAGGACGTTTGTGTTCTTTTTCTCTGTAATTATTATCAAGGAAGTTCACATGTGATAAATCAAGGTATCATCTATACATATACATATCCATAGTGCATGTTTAAAGTTGGTTAACAGTACTTCACAAAATGCAGGAACTAAAAAAATCGGTAATATACAACCAAATTTTGTTAACTATTGACATTTCATTTTTTTTTTCACTTCCCCCTCTCTCCCCTCCAATGTTAAAATAGGTCTTAGTGATTAAGGGATTTGTTACTGCTAAACATTATATTATTATCATGTTTTTTTTTTAGTATTTTTATTTCAGTTGTTTATCAATGATGTTATATATTTACTTGTACACATATATGTTGATGTATCTTAATATAGTTCATTTTAAAAAAGATGTTCATTTTTTTTTTTTTGAATGAAATATTTATGTAAACACTTTTTAATGATGGGAAGATTTAAACCCTAGATGATGTGTGTATGTACATAGATGGATGGTAGTAGTGGACAGGCCTAAAAAAATGATAAAGAAGGGTATAAAATGATAATAATAACTAGATGAGAGATTTATTTTTTATTTTAGTATTGATTTAGTAAAGACAGAAATTAGGTAGAGCTGTGAATGGACACAGATTAATTAGGGAATAGTTACATTACAATATTACTGACAAGATGGGGTGTATATATGCATTTTTTTAAAATTAATTATATGAATGTCACAGGGACTACATTATTTAGCTAGGTGAAATGGCATTTACATACCATAATTAAAAGATGTGTGATGCTTTCCATTTTCTTCTTTTTCTTCTTATTATTAATCATTAAATGTTTAGTAATTTTATAATTAATTTTATCTTAATTAATTGTTTTGGGAATGTACATATTATTTTGTAATCCTGAAATAAAACATGAATCAGATGTTGAAATTAAACTGCTTATATGTGTTTATTTATTCATTTGCAAAACTACTTATTATCAGAGAAAAATATGAAAAGAGTAATTTTAGTTGTGACATATTAAATCTTAGTCATAGAGATATGTATACAGTATATATGACAATCCTCTAGTTGCTGAATATGTATTTGGGGTCTTGCTCTCTTTCATGCCTTTGAAGGAGGATGGGAGTGATATTACCACCAGAAATTATTTATATAGCAGGGAAAATATGTACAGATTAACAGTGCATATGACTTCTTTTCTGAGATAGCTTAGTGGTTAATCTCCCATCGATAGGCAAAGTGACTCTAAGATCCATAAGCCAATCTTATAAAGGTGGGAACTAGATGATGTTCCAAGGGATGGATATTAATCACCCCATTCCAGAATAATAAAACACAAACAGTTAGTTATAGCTACATAGTAATGGGCCAGGTATTTGTGTATAGATGCTAAGATTATATCACAACACCAACTGCTTGATAGTTGGTGAATTAAAATAATTTGGCTACCTAACTGTGGGATGATGATGATTATTGGCCATCATCCAAGTTCACTGTGGGTGAACTCTGTACACACACTCAGTACCATACAATTACAATAATTTGTGATACCAACTCAGACTTTATGTTTATGGGGATTCCATATAATAAATTGGCCTCCCAACTGAGGGCATTCTGGTATAATATACATATATTACTTTATTTAAAATTTTTATTATTCGTGTATAAATACGTCTTAATTATATCATGTTATTCCTATAACACTAATGTTTAAATTCTTTTATATGCATATATATATATATATATATATTGAAATTTTTAACATTTAATTGCTATCTCAGTTTTGTTCCAATATATGCCATATATTTATTTTTCTTTTTAACATTGTGCACCCTTTATACATTCCTTTTACATTATTTATCTTATATATAAATCAGCATTTATTTTTATAGCATCTGTATACAATTGTAATTACATTCATATCGGCCTTTCAAGCCAAATTGTGCAAACGCTTTTGCGAGTGTTAAATAATAAATGAATACCGTCTGACCAATACAAGATTCTGTGCCAGTACTTCAGATTTGCTCATATATAAATATTTGAGTCATAGAAATAAGAGATTCCTTTTATTCCTGCATAAATTCTATATCTTGTATTGGTCAGACGGTATTCATTTATTATTTAACACTCGCAAAAGCGTTTGCACAATTTGGCTTGAAAGGCCGATATGAATGTAATTATTTATCTTACTGATTTTACTTTCATTTAATAAATGTCTTAAATTCATCTTCATTTTTAGAAAACAGGTTTTGTCTATTTTTAATTTATGTTTTCTATTTCTATTTCTTATAATTTTATTAACTGTTCTTATAAGTATTTTTATTGACTTTAAATCTGCATAACTTTTAATAAACCATCATCTGTATATATAACATAATAACATAAAATCTTAATTTATATTTAACCTTTCTAAAATATATGAAAAAATGCTGAAATGACTAATCTGCTCATCTTGTGAAAGTAAATAGACACATGATTTACTGTCCAGATTTAATTCATACCAAGTGAATTTTTTGAACAACTTTTTTATTCAATGAAATGATTAAAATTTGGGAACTGCCCACTACTGAGGATGGTACAGTCCACTACTTTCAAGAAATGGTCATAGAGTGGAATAACTATCTACAAGAAGTCTATGCATGTAACATATTATCCTGAGAAAAATGCAAAATTCTACAAAAGTGATGTGCCAAGCTGCCAGAATATAAACATTTTCATTTTAATCATAGCTAGGCTTTCAATTGCATTTTGCAGGAAATAAAAAACTTCAGTCTTCTCCAATGATTGTAAGAAATAATCTTTTGTTTTTTTATTATTAGATTAAATGTATATTGCTAAAAGTTTAGTTGTTGCAACATCATTTCTCACAAAAAAAAATAAATAAATACGTTGCTCATTTATTTCCAACAAATAAAGTTATAGGCCACCATTTTGTATAAAATAAGATTAATTTCTCACCATTTATAAAATATAAACATAAATATGTGTTTGTTTATTTTTACTAAAACTAAATAAATTTATGGGCTGCCATTTTGTACTAAATAAAGTTACTTGTTATCATTTATCAAAATTGATGTAATATATAGGGGGTCTGAACTCAGACTTTCACATGACCCTCAACAATCCATGCTATCTCATACTACTGACACCCTTGAGCACACCCTTGTTGAAAAAATAAATAATCACCAATATAAGTATTTCATGCCAAACCAGCACTCATCAGTTGGTCCAGATTATCATCTCCACACATATATACAATCAATACTCAGCTTATATTAAGATAGCCAATATTCATACTTTAATGAACAGGTTTCAATCCACTCCACCTCACAACTCTTCAGTCATCCATTTCATTGAAAATTTGATGATGGGACATTCAAAGCCCACATGGACAGGTTTCAATCCACTCCACCTCATAACTCTTCAGCTGTCCATTTCATTGAAAATCTGATGATGGAATACTCAAAGCCTACATTGGTAACATGTGGGCTTTGAGTCTTCCACTATCAGATTTTCAATGAAATGGACATTCCATCTTCAGATTTTCAATGGAATGGATGGCTGAAGAGTTGTAGGGTGGAGTGGATTTAAACCTGTCCATATGAGCTTTGAGTGTTCCATCATCAAATTTTCAATGAAATGGATGACTGAAGAGTTGTGAGGTGGGGTGGATTGAAACCTGTTCATTAAAGTATGAAGATTGGCTATCTTAATATAAGCTGAGCATTGATTGTATATATGTGTGAAGATATATATATATATATATTGGTGATTTTTTTTTGACATGTTTGTGATCAAGGGTATCAGCAGTATGAGATAGTGTGGATATTTGAGGGTCATGTGAAAGTTTGAGTTCAACCCCCCTATATATTACACATTAGAGTGCAGGTATGAAAAAGCCTGTACTGTAGGAAAAATTCATATTTCAAAATTGATGTATTAAATTTATCAGAAGATTCTGTGCAGGTGTTATTTTAATGGCATTACTAGATTAGAAAGCTATCACTGGACTATTACTTATAATATGTAAGTACCGTTTCTTTTTGTTTATATCTGATTTAATAAATCTCATGCTCTTATTCTATTTACAAACTCATAGAATTGTATATATTATTTTTTGTTATTCATATTTCTGTTTATTTTTAAAATATATATATATATACCATTTTTCATACTTTTTCAAAATATATATTTATAAATGGACTAAATGATTTATTTACATGTTTTTGGCTGCTCATAGGTCACTTATATAAATGCATCCATTTTTTTTCACATTAATCATAGTCATTTTATTTATAGTTTTTGTATTATAGAATTCATTAATTTTTTCATTCATTTCTTTTATCACTTTTATTTCTGTCAGCTTTTTAATTAATAGAGTTTTAATTTTAAGGATAAAGTATTAATGTGTTGTTTTTATAAATATAATGAGAGAATAGGTATATATATTATAAATGGTAAATGTATATTTTAAAATATGTATAAGATTTTTATTGACTATATTTTTAGAATACCATTAAACATATGTAAATAAGCATTTATTTTATAGCGCTATGTTTTATAAATTATAATACATTAAAGATCAGCCTTTTCAAGCTATTGTGTATGTGCTTTTACGAGTGTTAATAATAAATGAATACTTTCACTCCCAACACAAGATATAGTATTTATGAAAGAATAAAATAAATCCACTTATTCTTTCCAACCCAAATGCTTATATATGGGCAAATCTTAAGTACTGGAATGGCTATAGGAAATGACAAGTACTGGATAGCAAACGAAATGAACAATTTTGTTTCAAAGAAATTAACAAGTCTTTAAAAAATAAACCAATGTTAGTAATGGAGTATATATATAGAGAGAGAGTGAACTTCATTATTTTATTACTTTTTTTTGTTAATTATTTTGTTGATATCTTGAGGCAGATCATCACATAACCCAATTTACCAAGCTTGTATTACAAATGTTATCTAATGAACTTGCCAATAGCTCTTAACAAGCTTTTCAGAAAATCCCCAACTGGTTTCTGCTTCTGACTTTCTCAGTGAGGTGCTAGGATATTCAAGCATTACATTTAAAATACCAGGTCAAGCCAGCACTTTATCTAATGGTTAACTATTAAGTAGAAAATCTGAAATTTTCAGACATCCATATGTATTCAAATCCAGCAAGCTAACTGAAATAATCATATGGGACTGAACTTAGTTCAGACACACCATATATTAATAACTTTAGCAATATAAAATCTCCAAAACCTTAATAGCAAAAAATATAATTGCAAGCTCATTAGATAACATTTGTAATATAAGCTTGTTAAATTAGGTCATGTGATATACAACTTGATTTCTTTGCAATTATATTTTTTTGCTATTAAGGCTTTGGTGATTTTCTATTGCTAAAACTATTAATATATATAGTGTATCTAAACATAATTCAGTCCCCCTATGGCTATTTGAATTAGATAGCTGGATTTAAAGACATATTGATGTCTGAAAATTTCAGATTTTCTATGTAATAGTTAACCATTAGATAAAGTGCTGGGCTTGACCTGGTATTTTAAATCTAGTAATTGAATATCCTAGCATCTCACTGAGGAAGCCAGAAACAGAAAACGATCTGTGATTGGGAATATTCCAAAAAGCTTGTCAAGAGCTATTAGCAAGCTCAGTAGATAATATATATATATATATGTTAAAAATGTACACTACTATGATTTTCAGTCTCTGTACAAAAGTTTGGAGCCAAATAATATTCATTGAATGTGAAATGTGAAGGAAAAAAGAGATTAATAAAGTATGTAGAAAATACAATTCACTAATTCCCCCCCCCCCCATATTACTAGACATCATGTTAACCTGCAGGTGAAATTTCTTCAGAATGTGCAGCTCCATTCCTTTATTTATTATCTTCAAATTATTTAATATTAGATTTATAATTGTGATGAAATTAATTGACTCATTATGAACTTGATGTTTTTTATTGTGCACCATCCTTTCTAAGTTTATGATTAATTGATCATTTTATGATAAATTATTTTGTTATATATTGCATCAATATTTCAGCAAAAATGTCAGTTCATTAATTCTTTAGTTTCATTTTAAAAATGGCTTGTTTTTCATATTAACTTCTTTTTAGTTTAGATCTAAAATGATTTCAATTTTTTTTTCACCATTTACATTTCACAAAGACCATAGCATTATCATAACTATATAAAAAACAAGAGGTTGAAAAATATATATAGAAATATTTAGTTCACATAAATATTTAAAATTTAGATAAATATTAAATATACACAAACACATATATTTAATAATAATAAAATACCACATTTACAATTTGATTTTTGCTTTTACTTTTATGTTTTCATTTATTGTTTTATGGTTCGTTTTTCTTTTAGCAAAAATTTATTATTTCATATATATATATATTTCCACATTCTTATATAAATATATTGTATCTACTGAAATTTGAAATAAATTTCCATACATGATGGAATGTTAGTAGTACATTTTTTTCTTCTCTTTTTTCCTTGTTTGATTTTGATGGTAAATATATTAAACCTCTGAAGCATTGAACTGTGTTACTATATGATGATAATATTGATATAAAATTGTTTATTATTTATTGTATTGTATAAGATTGTGAATTGTCTTTATTCATTTTAAAAAATGAATTTGTGAATAATAAAGCATTATTATATGTTTTTTTGTTACTGCAGTCATAACAGTAAATTACAAACAATGCATCTAAATATTTAATGTCTTGCAGTATGTTTGTTGTTTTATTCGTATAATATTATATTTGAAAAATATGCATAAAAAGTTATTGTAGTATAAAAAATGTAGTCCGAATTGTTTATTTTATGTTAAAGAAAAAGAATATTATAAGTATCGTGAAATGTAAATGTTGTTAATTATATATATAATAAATTATAAAATATTTATTTTAATTTGTCATTATTTTATATAATAAGATTTTATTTATGAGATGCTAGCTAAAGTTAACCAAAGAATTAATACAGAGCATTGCTATAGTTTCTCTTACATCAATGGAAAAAGTTTATAAATAGAACTAAGCAGATTAAACAAACTCTCTCTCCATCCTGGCTTCAAAAGAAGTGAACCTAAGTTATTGTGTGTGATTTTTAAATTTATATTTAAAAGTATATGATTAAAAATGGATAGAATGATGGGGTAAAAGCAATAATGTTCATTAATTGGTTTGACAGGATTGTCAAATTTGTGAGGGGTGACAATTTATTGGAAATATGAAAATTAATTCTTAGCAGTTTTAAAACCACTAAATGTTTCTTTGATTTAAAAATGAATATTACCTACTTTTCAATGATGAAGTGTAAATGTTAACAAGAGAAAAATGTACAAAAAGATTATGCACACCTTCTGATATAATCTTATGAGCTTGATGATGATTTATACACAAGATAGGATTGATTCAATTTCCATGGCATCATCATGGATAAAACTAGCATCTGTTTACTTATAATTTTTTATAAATTAATTACTTGATAAATGAAAGAATATATACATTGCATTGTTGTGGATATAAATTAGTGTTTGCACACTTATAACATGATAGATTAAATAACTGCTAAATGAAAAGATAATTTGTATGTATGGTAAATATTGGAATAAAATGTGCTTTGAATCTAATAGATTTTCATGATATTTTATTTTATATTATATTTTATATATATATAAGTTGGTACACAAGGCAGACAAAGATGAATAACAAAAAGTAAATAATGGATGAATAACTTCAGAATGGAACCAGTGAGCACTCATTTGGAGAATGGCTGATTGGAGATGGACTAATTAGTATTACTACTTTATATGTCAATGAATATATCAAACTTTTTTCAAAACTTGTTTTTATATGACTATAAAAAAAATAAAATACATCCAACATTTCAACTATTTTATATAGTCTTTTTCAAGGAACAGTAAAAATAAAAATATAAATATATAATAATAAATATCATATATTCCAAACAAATGCAAACATATTAAAAAATACAAAAAATTCTCTTTATCTTAACACCTTTTTCTATTACAAACAATCTCAATTTAATCAAATTTTGACATTTATATACCCATCCAAAAAAAAAAAAAATTAAACAGAATGTTAATAGAAAAGAAAAAAAGAAAATAATGGGTTTGTTAATTAAAATTTTTAATGTATTTTTTTGGATGGGTATACAAATATAAAAAAATTGATTAAATTGAGATTGTTTGTAATAGAACAAAGTGTTGAGGTAAAGATAATTTTTAGTATTTTTTAATATTTTTTCATTCGTTTGGAATATGTAATATTTATTATTATATATTTGTATTTTTATTTTATTTTTAAATGTTTGAAAAAGACTATATAAAATAGTCAAAATGTTGGATGTATTTTATTTTATTGTAGTCATATAAAAACAAGTTTTGAGTAGAAGTTTGAAATATTCATTGACATATATAGAAAATTATGAATTATTTTGAAAAGAAAAAATATTAGATGACATTTTAAATTCATTTATTAATACCTTACAAAAGAATTCATGAAATATCAAAAAAAAAAAGATGTAAGTGTCCATGATAATATAAATATGGAATTAGAAACAAAGCTATCTGGGGGCCAATGTTCTGAAATGTTTTTTAAAAAAAACCATGTAAGTTAAAATATATAGACAATCATTTTTAAAAAATAAACAGACCTAAGGGCAATAATTGAAATGTTAATAAAAATGAGGAAAGATGTGAAACAAAATGAACTAAGACAAAAGCAAATAATGAAAGAAATGATGAAAGATGCAAAGCAAAATGAACTAAAACAAGAACAAAGGATAAAGAAGGCAGAGCAGAAACAAGAGCAAATGTTTATCAGATTTATGAAGGGTATGAGGCATTGTCAAGAACAAATAATAGGTCAAGCATGAGAAACAATAACCAAAACTTCCACAGAATTAAAAGTGATTGTAAAACAGAATGAAATTAAGGATTATAATCATAAAATGTATATTGTTACCATTAAAGAGCCAAATATTGTCACTGATGATAGCAAAAATCCTGTATACCAGGAAGAAATTGGTAAAAATATTACTAATCTTATTGAGGAATACAAACAAGACAACAGTGAAGAAATGTTGTTAGAAATAAAAAGGGAAAATGAATTAAATGAAGAAATGAGGATAGAACAACCTGTGCAAAAGATAGAACAAAATTTGGAACAACAAACTATGGATTTAATAAAACAAGTGAATGGAAATCATGGTCATGTAAATTATGATAATGCTGATGTAAGAGTAGACATCAAACTTTTGTGTACACAAAGACAATGTTGATTGACTCAACTGATGAAGATATTTGTTTATAAAAGAGATTTGAGGGAATGAATGATGATGACATTTTAAAAAAGAACTTCAAGATTGAGTACATAACTCAAAGAAGTAGGCATGAGAAACAAAGTAATTTATTGAAATGTTTCCCCATATTCACATTACATTCTAACTTAATAATAAAAAACTTCTAGAAGTAGTTTTGTCTATGACAATTGCATTAGAAAAGCATGGCAATACACAGTTGGTTATACAAAACTAAGAGATGAAGTTTGACCAATTACATCAAGAATACATCTATCATAATGTTGTTAAGACTGACGCTAAAAGATATATACTAAAGCAGTCTGAAATCTTTGTAGATACTGTAAAAGAAGGTAAAACTAAAAATAATATGGAAAAATCATGAAATTTCTGAAAAGTGATTAAAATAAGTGATCAGTCTCAAAGTTTAGGAGTAAGATGGAGCCACCAATGTATTGTTTGAGAAATGGCCAAATTATAAACCACCAGTTTCTTTAACAAAATCCCCCCAAAAAACATCAGACAAAATGAAGATTGACAAACACAAAACTTATACTGCCAATACACAGATGTTACTTTCTGGATAGATCACCAAGCAAACCACCAGACTCCAGAAGAAATGCTGGCAGAACAAACATTTGCATTTCCAGATTGAAAATTTTTTTTATTTTTTGTTGGTAAAATTTTTTTTTTAATATGTCTTCACTGGTATATATATATTGTTTTATATATAATAATAATAATAAGTAGGGGAATTTTTTATAGTTTTTTTGATTAAACACTGGGAATATGAAGCTAAACTTATGTGTATACATATATTTGCTTCACTTTTAAACAATTGATTTAGCTAAAACTTTTTGTTGTATGTGGACATGAATGGGATCACATAAACTACCTGTAACCATATAAAAAATTTGATTTACTTTAGTTTTAGTTCTCATCAGAATCATTTTAGTTTATATTGTTTAAGTATTGAATATTTATATTTAATAAGCAACAGATAATAATTAAAACTGTATTTATTTAAAAACATTTTTTTTAAAAAGTAATTATATTTTAAGTATATAATTAATTAACCAATTTCTTTTGCCAATTTATTAAATTTGAAATCAAAAGAACAGAAATCAATTTATATGTTTTACTAAAAGTAAAAAATATTCTCTTCTGTTTCAATTTAAATTAAAAACTTTTAATGTTGTTAGCTGAATATTTTCTTTTGTGTTAATTTTGTTATTTTCTTTCAAAAGGAAATTTTATTCACAAACCATAAGAATCATTTACAAAAAGAACATTTACATATCAATCTCAAAGGAGATCAGTCAACAAAATCAGAGGTTACGCTTGTATATATAAACAAAAAACAATTAATTTCATATCAATTACATTAAGACATTAGTTATCACCAGAAATTGAAGACATATAACTCCCCATTCCAGAAATCATAGTAGTGGCCCATTTACATTAATCTGATCATGTAGATCACATATATGATGGTATTAGTCAATTCAAACACATATAAGTTTGTTTAATTTATGAACATGTGGACAATGATTAAAACCATATTTGGCCATTTAGTCTATAGAGTTTTATCTTATCAAGTGAAGAGCATTTCCAATGTTTCTGTGTGTATTAATTTAACATTTTAAATATAGAGAGATTAATCATTATGAATCATATATGAAAACCATACACTTTACTTATAGATCATGAGGTTAGCCAATCCAATATAGGGATTGCATTGATAAAATTACTTAAAAGCAGGTTTTCATAGAATACGTAAGACTGAAAATTACAGGAAATATATCATAGATTCTTTACAGTAAACAAATCAATTACCATTAAGCATTGTTAAAACAGTCTTAATATATTTATTGGGTCATTGATTAAAACTGATCCGTTAATCAAATGAAAGCCCTTTCCTTTTATTCATCAATTAGGTGGATAACTTTATAATGTCATTTTCTAGTTCTTGGATCTCTTCCATATAAAGTTTATCTAAAACGTTTTAGGTAAATGGTTCATTAAATTTTCTCAGTATCCGTGGATTTACAACTTTATATTCTTTTCATCATCAGTACTACACTTTGTTTTAGGTTTATTAGGGACCAGGTCTGGTTGAACATTCAATTCTGAGAACATTTTAGGTCTAATTCTTTAATTTCTTTTAGTAAGTGTAAAGACATTTTCATCATGTCATATTCTTCTCCACTTTTGAAGATAGTCTTATTTCTCAATGACCAAATGGAAAAAATTATATATGTTGCCAATCTTATAACCCCAAAATGTCCACTCTTGAAGGCCTTAGTCAAATTTACACAAGCTGATTCTTTGTTTTTAATGAGAGATTTAAAAGTGTTTCTTATGCTATTCCAAATTTGACACTCCTCCAATATATGTGCCATTATCTCATCACTACGCCTACACAGTGTGCATATGGGGTAGAAAAAGCCATTATAGTATGTACAATCAATTTATTTAAACAAAAGTTTTGCCAAGATAATATGGTAGCAATAATGTGATTTTAAGTTTTAAAAGTACATTTAATCAATTGCAACAAGTATTGATTAATTTACATTTTGTAAATTATTTTCTAATTATATATATCACATTGCAAATCTGCAACATTAGAAAGAGTGCATATATTAATGTTAATAATTTTTGGATAGCACTGGGGCCCTAGATGGATTAATTATTTTAGTTATTGTTAATTCTAAGTTCTAGTCTTTAGAGGGTTTATGTGTTAAATTCACACTTGTACATGGTGGGCAATTTTATATGTGACAAGAGAAAATGTAGTTTCATGTTTGAAACATGTACATTTTTAACTTCCAGGACATTCACTTAAGATTTAATAAGGGATTACCATTAATGTTTTCTTGCTAGAATGTGTTCATCTTCTAGTATTAGTTATTTAAGCAGATGAATATTTCCTGTTGTATGCTTAGAATTGTATACCCGATGTGTTTTTTCTCTCTTGTAAGTCCATGCAAATGTTAGCATATCTTCTCTATTTTGATATTTCAAAACCAGGTATTCCTCTCAGAGCCTAGTGTAACCATGAATTATTTATATATTTTAACAATATGGTTGAAATTTTCCTCTTTTGCCTGGCATATTATATCATGAAGGTGAATGTTTTAACTATGAAAATGCCATAATCTATAGATTATTTTGTGATTGTATTCACCTATGGATGTAATTAAATTGTATGTATGTCAAATTCTGACTTGACTTTGCTGTCCATTTAAGTTGTTTATGTATTAAAATATTCTTAGGTAGAATCACATTATCCATCCATGGATCATTGGAATGTATGAGATAATATAAGTAATGTCCATGTTTTATCCATAATGTTAAGCTACTTATTTATAAAGCATATTTACAATTATGAAATACACAGTGTGCTATGTCATCTGAGATAATAATTATAATGACATTTCTAAGTCTCCAGTCACGATAAATTTTCTAAAATTAGTTAAGTTAAATTTGTCTAAGAGAGTCTGCAGTAATTTATATTTAAACTCTGACAGAATGAATGTCAATGTTCAATTTATTAATCTGGCACAATTTAAATAACTGTCCTGGGTTCAAATCCCAAGCAAGTTATTTTGATACACTGTATCTACTTAATGTGAATCATTCATTACTCTCCACATGGATGTGAAATGTGTTTTTCATTTTGTTTGTTGTTGTTGTTATATTAATAAAGTCATATTATATTCATTATCTCTGTATATTGTATTATTTACTGTAATACAATGTATTAGTTTTTGTAGTTTAATTTAGAGTTTCCTGTATCTCCCAAATCTAGTGGAATGTAAGAGAAAAAGAAATGTTAACATTAAGTGCAATGGCCAGGTGACAATTTCTCTAGAGCTATAGGTAATGATATTTGGATTTGCATAGTTTGTGGTAATGTTTTGTATATGTTGCACACACCCATTCAAATTTAATGATTATTTCGTAGTTCTTAGAATTGATTTTTCTGGGCTGCATATTTTGACTGTTACAATATATAGGTTAAATAAATTCATTACGATACCATGAAATGATGTACTGTCTTGTATAATGTAAGCACATATGTTTTAAAGACTGATGATAGAAAGGATATACAAAGATCTAATAAAACATAGTATGTTATATATTAATAAAAATTATTAATTAAAGCATTATATAATGCTAGTTTAAACAACCTTACTTTAATAAATGACTCATCTCACCACATGTGTAGTTAGTTATACTCACATATAACATAATGAATGTAATTAAATTAAATATTAAAGTTTATACTGAAAGTCCTAGAAAATATCTGATTATTTCCCTATTTTATTAATAACTTTTAATTATTATTACTTTGACTTTTAATATTTTCATATTTTTACAATCCTCATTTAATTGGAAGTTTATGGTCATATGATGTTACTACATTATGATTATTTAAAATATCAAGGTTGAGTTATTGTAATATATAGTTGGATGCAATAAAATCCTCTTTCTGATCCAGTTGTATAAATTATAAGGTTTATAATTAAATAATAAACTCTAAGAGTCTTATTTATTATACTTATAAATCCTGAAATAACATTAAATCTGATTTACATTAAAAATCAGCCATATAATTATTGTTATATTTTTTATTACTCTACATATTATACATTTATATGTAATTTTATAACTCTGAAATACTATTAATACACATTTGCATTACTACAGATCTTTAAAGCATAAGTAATTTTGTTACATTAATTGACCATTTGATAATTAATAGCTACAATTTGACTTAACCTTGACAGGTAAGGCCATCCATTTACTTAGTAGCATTATTTCTATTTATTTACCATTACTATATATTAATTAAAATTACCCCAAATTCAAAATTAAACAAAATTAGCCAAAGAAAATAAACTATAACATAACCAATGATTTCTCTGCCAAAGCAGACTTCTCAAGTGCAAAGAATTAAAAACATAACAAATATATACTATTTCCCACAATTCCTAATTACACCCCCCCCCATACTCTTAGTTTTAAAAGAACTTTTAAAAAAATAATTACTTCTTTAAGAGTTCTTTTAATATTAAGGTGTGTGGGATGTAATTGATAATTATGGGAAATAGTATATATTTGTTATGTTTTTAATTCTTTGCATTTGAGAAGTCTGCTATAGTAGGGAAACCATTGGTTGTGTTATAAAGTTTAATTTTTCTGGCTAATCTTGTTTCATTTTGAAACATTTTAATTATTTTTTTGGCTAGTTTAACTTTAGGTTTTTAATATATATATTAGAAAATTTAGCTTTGGCAGAAGCTAAATGTTAAGTCAAATTTTATGTTAAGATATCTAAAAAAATCATATAGTTTAATTTTATAAATAAATTATTTCTAGTACATTATAATGCCATAATTTTTACATATATGAGCTGCTATATCAGTATTTTATTTATTATATAGCTGTAAAATAATTTTTACATAGGCTAAATTATAAGAATTTTAACTTAAATAAGGAGTTATCATGTTAAAATCTTTAAATATTTAACTAGCTGGTAATTTAGATGATAAATGATGCATTTTAGAGTTAATAATTCTAATTTAGTTTTAGTTTAATTGTTAAAATGTTTCAAAAAGCTTGTCTTAATTTTAAAGTTAAGAAACCATGTTCAAAACCTATATTTTTGGTTTTCTGATATTTAAAACTAAAGCAATAATTTTAATTCATTTTTAAGTTAACATATAATATTCTAGTTAAATATTTTAGACCAATTTAATTAAAAAAGAGTTTAATAAAACTAATAATTAAATAGTATATTTTAATAAGTAAATGAATGCTGAATGAATGAATGAATGAATGAATGAATAAATATTATATTTAACATTATTTATTTTTAAAATAATTATTCTTAAAGGTAATTTTAAAACTTATTCTGAGACTTGTCTAGATTTAAACAGTAGTAAATAATGATAATAAATATTGTCTGTATTATTTATTTCATTTTAATAATGTAATTTTTATTAGATAACATTTTTATTTTAGCCTGGTATTTATAAGTTTTTAATTAATTCTTTTTATTTGCAACCAGAAAGTGTTTTAAATTAATTTAGTTGTCTTGATAAAAAATGGATTTATTGTAAAATTAAATATTAATTAGATAATTTTGATTAACAACCTTCCCTAATGATAAATAGATCAAGGATTCAAACTAATCAGGGAAGAGGTTATAGGTTAAAAGATCAATAAACAGTCTGTAAAGTGATCACATGACTAATAGTATAAATAAGGAGAGAGTGACACCTGACAATAAATCCTATACACTTTTCTCACTTTACTTCAATTATTTAATTTGTGGCAATCATATTTAAAATTTTAAAAAGTGTAATTTTCTTTAAAGTTTATTATTTTTAAGCTCAGTATGTTAGCTGAACTAAAACTATTTAGGCACATTTATCTGAACTGAGACCTTAAAAAAAATTAAAATCTCAATACCTGATAGCTTTAATGGTATTATATTTAACTGTTACAATGTTTACAATTATTATTTTTTAAATTTACTGCATTGAAAGATTTCAAAAGCTATTGTTATTACCATTATCCTGACTTAAGAACAACTGCCAATTTCTAAGTCCAATTGAATGTTTGTGTTATAATTAAAGTTGCCATGGAATATTTAATTCTCTTATTGGCAAAAACATTACAGAAAGTATTGACAATTTCTTGATATTTTCTTTAAAATATTCCTTTATATCAAATATTGTCCACAATTTATTTACTTAAAGTAAAAGACTTTAATTCATTGGATAGGAACTATATTTTGATATAATGAGTGCATATTTCAGATGTTTTACAATTTTATTAAATCTACAAAAGAAAGAGTTAAACTAATAATAATTTATATTTCAATACAAAATGTATTTGTGCTTATTTAAATAAAAAACATTATCTTGTTAACTTATTAAAGTACAAATAAAAAACCTCACTTATTATGACTATTTTCATTTTCTTCCCTGGACAAAAAAATAATGTTTTTCCAAGTGGGGGAAATAAAAAAGAATCAACTTATATTTAAGTAATATTATATGAAATTTTAAAAAAAATGTTTCACTTGCTAAAAAAATTGGAAATATAAATCTATTTGTAAAATTGACATTGTACTTAAATGAATTTAAATAATTTTCTGCATTTTAATCATTTTGTAATGCGTGCAAAATATTTAAAACCTACAAGTTATTTCTTGCCTCCAAGCATTGCAATGGAGACCGCTGTGAGCATGAAGATGATAGTAAAATTACATATTTTCTCTTGCAAATATTTAATAATGTTTGATAAATGTTATTTATCAGAAGTACCCTGTTATGCAATTTTCACATTACTAATACAAATTTAGAATAATTTGTATAATTATAAATTTATTTAAATGCACATTGATTACGTAAATAATATTCATTGAGGCTGTATAATGAATTATTTTAGAAACCTGAATTCAAGTACTTGAGAGATATATTTACTGTAATATCATGAACATTTATCATAATTAAGTCCATAAATGTATTGAATAAATAGCCATAAATGTATTCTATATTTGATAGCATAATTATTTGAAATTTACTAAGCATATCCAAAAGAAACACAATCCATATTTCATAATTATATTATAGATTTTAATATCTTAGTTATATTGTATTATATGATGAATATATTTTCTGTCCAGAAGATGTTATTGCCAACATTTCTCTTGGTATTCAAGTTTAATGGAGAATGAATCAAGAAGGAAGCAAAAGGATTGTTCTTTAATTTATTTATTTGATAGTAAAAAAGTTGAATTTTATTTGTTTTATGATTTTTACATAAAATGTTTTATTTATGTACATATTATTTTCATGTTGTATATGCTATATTTTGAAATATTATAGGTTATAATTCTCAGATTTGTATTTTGTCATATTAGCATATTTTAAAAATAGTGTCTTCTTTCTTAAATAAGAATAATTTCTTTATAGAGTTATCTTGTTATGCTGTAAACTGAATAAGTAGATGTATGTTTCTATTATTTATTTTATTATTTATTGCCTACTGTCAATAGAGCTCCATTTAGCATTAATTATTATTAATCATATTTCACATTTGTTAGCTGTAGTATTTTTGTTAGAGATAATAATTTATTCTCTATTTTAGGAGTGCTTTTGTATGCCAGGATATTTAAAAATGGCAGTGTTAGTCTCCATCATTATTTTGATCACTTATTTTTTAAAAGAGATGGTAGCGATTTGTCTCTCTTACTATTTGTTGTCTTGCTAGCATTTGTATGCTCATAGGATATATTTTGGAGATGTTGCTTAGTGTCTCTCTATTTTAAAGGCAATTTCTATTTAATGTTTTGGTCCCTGATGCACATTCTCATCATTTTTTCTGACTAGTGACAGAGTCCTAGATCCTTTATTAGCTCTCAAAAGTAGGTATATCATATGAGATATACCATCATACTTTCACTTTGCCTTATTTTATTATTTAAAGATAAATTTTGTTTGTAGTTTGAAGTATGTTTAATAAAGCCATGTGTAAGATTTTACCATGGCTTTATCTGGCATTTTAATGATTTTATCAAGGTATTGAGGAATTCTGCCTTTCCTCTATAGCATTCTTAGGTGGCTTAAATGTGAATAATACATTGTAAATATGTAAGTTCTATATTTGAGCTTTGCTAATTATCAGGACTAAGTATGATAAATCATTTTTAAAATTTATTTTAGGCATTAGACAATATACATCTATTTTATGATTCTTTCATTTCTGGATTGGTAAACTGCTATTATTATTATTATTATTATTATTATTATTATTATTATTCATCATCATCATCATCATCATCATCATCATCATTATTATTATTATTATTATTATTATTGTTGTTGTTGTTCTTGTTATAGTTGTTGTTGTTGTTGTTGTTATTATTAAGTATGTTAAATATTCATAAAAGGGACACTACATATTTGAAGGTTATTATCATTGTATGAATGCACTGATAAATGATAACTTTTTCATAATTAAACAATAGAAAGTTATTTTAACTTGCTGGATTATCTTCGCTTAGTACAATAGAATTTGTTTTGAATAAAACATGATATAAATTTTTAAAATTCTTCTGTCATAATTTTGAAGAAGTAAAATTGTGAAAGCTTTGGTTATGTGGATGCAAATATGAAATATTTGTAATTTTGTATTTGTTTTCTTGTAGAATAAATATTTGTTGTTATTTAAGAAATTTATCACAATCGTTTGTTCACATGATTCCATTTACCAATCATAAATCATTCCACATATCGAATAAAAATTTAAATGCTTATAAAATATTATAAATTATTTGAGGTGTTTCTAAAAGAGTACATGAATATTGAAGGTAATAAGAGTCACATTATTAAATTATTTAAGTATTAGTAGAACATCTAAGAAAGATGTATTTTTTTTAATAAAGAATTATAATTTGATTTGTCATTTGGATCACTTTAACTAATTTAATTTGTTTATTTCAAATCACTGTGCATATTTATTTTAAAATTATTTTCATATTGGAAGATTATATTTATTATTTTACAATAAGTTTTAATTTTACAAGAATCTAGTTCATATTTAGAAAGTGTTTAAGTAGATTTATTCTAGGTTGTTTAGAATGGATACAACATAAATACTACTGAATTTGATAAACTTTTATGATATCAATATAAATATATTTAACACATGAAAAAAATTTTAAAATGCCATGGGCATACGAAGAGAAATACAGAATTATCCTTTAAATATATTCTCATGTGATAAAATGAGATGCTGTGGCCTGCATTTTAAAACACAAATTATAGAAATGAAGAGATATTAGTTTTTGGCAATCCAGGTAAAATTTTATTGAATAATTATATTTTAAATTATTTAAATTTTGTTTGGACCAGAAAATTTAATTTCTCACTTGCATATATTACGACTACATTAAAATTTTATAGCCATTTAAAAATTATCACATGAGAAATATAATTTATTCTAAAATTATTACTTATTGTACTTAATCCAAGTTATATTTTTTGCCATACTGCTGTTGATAATTATTTGATATAAATATTACATAAATATAAGTTAATTATCAAACTTTCTACTAATGAAGAGAAAATGAAGAAAACTAATGAATAAAAATTTTTATTTGATAATCAATATATCAAAAATCAAAAATGGAATACATAAATATATTTTAATTATCAAATTTTCTACTAAGATAAAGATACAAATGGAGTTTAAAAGTGGAATATATAAATATATTTTAATTATTAACCTTTTTAATAATAGCGATGGAACAGTTAGAGAAATGGAGAGAATTAGCGAGGCAAATTTTTATTTGGTATTCAATACGTCATAAATCAAAAATGGAATTTATAAATAAAACATTAAAAAAAATTTCTACTGCTCAAAATACAATCTGCTTATATATATAAATTAGAAATATATTTTAATAATCAAGTATATTATATATTTTTATTTTATTCAACTAACGCGCACAAAGCCATGGGTCAGCTTTGCTCACATTCGTAAAATAAAACAGTGTAATATAGTTGAGAATTAAAATATAAAGAATATTTTTATGAAAGAATAATATATGAATTATCAACAGCAGTTAAAAATGACCCACAACATTATTTATAAAAAATACCTTACAATAACTATTTTTACCTACTACTGATATCTCATGTATTATTATTAAATATTATTTAAATATATTTTAATTATCAACTACATGACATTCATTTAATCTAATAATGTTTACAAAGCCTCAGGTACAGCTAATATATATATATATATATGCACCATTAATGTTTACAAAGCCTCAGGTACAGCTAATATATATATATATATATGCACCATTTTCCAGCAAGCACTTATTCACAACAAACATTTTTTGATAAATATTTGCATGATTGTGAATTTTTTTTCTAAAGTTAGAAATTAGTATATATTTTATGTAAGATAGTCTTTCAAATATGTCTTTGTATTCTCTATATAGGTATCTTTAAAATATATTTCTTCAAAATTAAAAAAAAAAAAAATGTATTGGCATATAATTTTGACATATAAATAACTATACCCATGACTTTGTTCTCATTATCAAATTAAAAGAACATAATGTTAATAAAAATATGTTTAACAATCTACCCTTAAGTTGTCGACAATCTTAACTTGTAGTAAAGGTAACCTCCTTAAAGGTTGATTGTTATCATTTACATACCTATTAAAATCCCTTGAGTAATTGGCTTTATTGTCTTAGTAAAAATATATTTAAATCATATTTATATGAAATAATAATACATGAGTTATCAACAGCAGATAAAAATAATTATTGTAACACATTTTTATAAGCAATATTATAAGTCATTTTTAACTGCTATGAACACACACATGTATTATTATTTCATGTAAATATTTTAAAAATATTTTTTGATTCTCTACTACATTCTATTATTATATTTTACTAATGCTAGCAATGCCAATCTGTGGTTTTGCATGTATTAGTATAATAATAATAAAAATAAAAATATAAAAAATATAATGCAGTTAATTATTAAAATATATTTCTAATTTATATGATATTTTGGTATTACTCTTATTATGATGTATTACTCTGATGACGTATTTCTAATTTATATGGTACTTTGATATTACTCCTACTTGAAGCAGTCGGATCTAATTTCGATCCTAGCTTCATAATATTTCACATGTAGCCCACTTCAAACCCTAGTACTAACCATGAATTTCTGAATGCAATGGAGCTTTATATGTTCAATACACGCTAGTTTCCTTAAAAAAGTAGTATCATATAAATGTGTGTTAAAACTAACTAGTTTGACGTTTAAACTAATAAATTCATTAATAAATTCATAATAAAATTATTCATGAATTTATATATATTATAACTGCGTGGATTGTGCGCGTATATATTTATAAATATTTAAATATATATATATTTGTTATAAAGTTTTATTGCATCGGGAATGTTTTATTTTACTTTTAAACAGTTTGTTCAAATTTTAGTGATTAAAAGCTACATTCTTTCGATAAGCTTTCAGATTGTCCTTTTCCAAAGACAATGGGGAAAGTTTTATTAATCAGCAAAAAGATAATCATTTAAAATGTAAGGACGGTTCCTAATTAAAATCACTTTTTAGATTTATAAATTCATTTTCTAATTAGAAAATGAATTCAAAGTTAATGAGTTTGAAAGCCTTATTGAAGGAATGTATTTAAAATCAATTAGTAAAAATTTATAACTTGGATAATGCAAAAAGCTCTAGCCTGAAGGCATCTAGATTTGGAATAGGCGGGAAACCAGAGGACAGTATAAATAACCCAGAAAAGTTTGGAGGAGAGAAGCCATCTTTGTTTTAGAGAAGTGCTATTAGAATCTGTGCATCTTTAAATTATGAATTTCAATAGTGTTTTCATCATGGTGAGGGGCTAAACTTCGGAAGTCTGACTGCTGGGCCTGAAGTTCCCCAGCAGATCTTCAATGTAGCTGCTAAACTAAACCTTTTCTGGACCAATCATGCTGCCAAACATGAAAGAATCAATTCAAATGCCATTCAAAAGTTCAATCACTGACAAGCCATTATTTCTCGTATTCATTTTTATAGCTCATAAGATGTCAGTACTGTTTACTTCTCAGCTCAAATAAAGCCACACTCTCATGCTTGTAAATCATGATGAATTGATTTCATTAAAGTCAAACAAATTCTTATTCATTTCTAATCAAATAAGTTTCCTGTTAAATAGTAAAGTTATGCCCTAAATATGTATCTTGCTTTTCGTGAATTAATTTACGAATGTGGAAATGAATCTCACATTCTTTCTTTTAGAATTAGAATAATAATTTCTGTCACAGCCAAATACCCTTTTATCTACCTTTATTTTCTTGTCAGGGCATAGATGTATATAATCCTCATAGAATATTGCGTAATAGTTATTGACATATAATAAGGACTGCCATTCTTATTGTAATTATAAATTCCATTTAAAGACTAAAGGTAATCAATATAATCATAATCTAAAAGTTGAACAAAATTATTATTATTATTATTAAACATTTTATTAACATATTTGGTTTTTAACTTATTCAATAGTTATTTTGATATTAATGCTCGCTGTCTGTATTGGCAACCCGAATGTATACATATATGAGTTAACTTAAGAAATATCCTTAGTTATTTTATTATACATTATTAGTGTCAGATCTGGGATCTCAAATCATCAACATCCGTTGAGCTAGTTTCTTGGCGCATAGTCATGTACCGTCGACTTAAGTCATCCATTGATTTGATCTGTGCTTGTGTGTTGGATTTGAATTCAGTTTGGTTCAGCTGAGTTTGAATCTGGCCTTGAGTTTAGATTGTTGGTGTGGGTGGTTTTTCGACCGGTACATACTATGATGTATTACTTTGATGACATATTACTCTAAGTTTGCAATATGTTTAAAATAATGCATCCAAGGAATGTGTGGACAAACTTAATTAATAAAATTTGTTCACAGATCTGATGGAGATGTTATTTTTAAACATATTGCAAACTTAGAATAATACATCACCAGGAGTAATACTTTATACCACATGTAATATCAAAGTTAAATGAAAAAAAAAATAATGGACACATATGTTCATTATAGAAAAAGGAAAAAAAGATATTACAATACTAAATAAAACAAATACTTTGTGAGTTATGCCTTTTTATTATAACACTTCATGTCATCAAAATCATCCTTCCCCTCCCATTGTACTATAGTGCTTTGCACCATAATATTTCTTATTTAATTCCAAACTTGAAAACCCCCCATGTAATTTCCAATGATGAACAGATATATTCATTATGGAAAAAGGAGAAATATAAAAAAGAATGCTGAAACATTTTTTAAATAGTGAGTTGTAACAAAGTTTTATATTTCCACAATGTAATAAACAAACAACAATAACAAAAAAAAAACAAAATGGCAAATAGTAAGATAAAATTGTATGTTTATCTAAAAATGGTAAATGGTAAGTTTAACCTTATATTTTAAATATCTTTTTTTAAAAAAAAAATACAAATATAAAAAGTTTTACTTGTAAATACATATAAATCTTTAAAAAAAAAAATAAAGAACACAAATATAACAAATTTTTTTTATTTATCTCTAAATGCATTTTTCGATTGAAAATAAAACAGTATTACTTAAAAACAATGTGAGACATTTATCTTGCATGTTCCAAAATGGAAAGGAGCACATCTTTACTAAATACCTCCACATGAATTCAAATAGGAATGGAGATGTTGACATGCTATTCTTCTTTGTTTTTTATTCTGCCATTTGACTGAACCCCAAAGCCTTTCAACATTTTGTATGTACACAAAATTTCATAGGTCAGCATGTTTTACAATTTGGTGACATTTATATATGTGGAAAATTGACATGGCTTGATTGTGGCAGGATTTGGTTGCCATGACTTCATAAACCATAAAAACATTTCCAAAGTAGTACATCATAGTATGAATAATACTAAAGTACCATATATATATTTTGAAAACCATATAAGGAGGAGATATTCTGAGCAATAAATTTTTTTAAAAGTATTATTATTTAAATTCCATTTTTGATTTTTACTGTAATGAAAATCAAATAAAAATTAGCCTCACTAATTCTCTCCATTGCTCTAGCCATCCCTATCATTATTAGAAAATTTGATAATTAAAATATATTTATGTATTCTATTTTCAACTCTAGTTGCACTCTTATATTAGTAGAAAGTTTGCTTATATGTATTATATTTTTGATTTTTGATGTATTGAATACTAAATAAAAATTTTATTCACTAATTTTCTCAATTTCTTCTTGCATTCATAGAAAGTTTCATAATTAAAATATATTTATATAAAATAATTATCAACAGTAATATCTAAAAAATATAACTTTTAATAAATACAATAAACAATAATTTTAAAATACATTATTTTATATTTCTCATAGTAATTTTTAAAATGGCTATAAAATTTTAATATCATAATAATATATCCAAGTGAGAAATTAAATTTGTGGTCCAAATGAAGTTTAAATAATTTAGAATATTTTATTCAATAAAATTTTATCTGGATTACCAAAAAGTAATATCTCTTCATTTCTCTAATATAAATAAATATGCAAGCCACAATAACATACTTTATTACATGAGATGATGCTTAAAGGGAAGTGGCAAAAGTTGATCACATTCATATTTCTCTTGTTTTATTCATGACTTTTTCATGTATTAAATATATGTAAACTGGAATTTTAAAAATTTATCAATTTTATAGTAAAAATTTATCAAATTTAGTATTTATTTCTTTTGCTATATTGGTACCATTTTAATGCTTTACTTTAACACATGCTAAATATATATTTAAACTGAATTCCTAAAAGTTTATCAAATTCATTATTATAACTGATCTAAATTATCATTACTCAAATAAAAAATTAAATACATGCTTACAAATGCAATTTAATTAATTAAAATATATTTACAAAATCAAATTTTATGTTGCTTTATCAAAAACTATATTTTTCATTAAAAAATTCCAATTCTATAATTTTTTAATCAGTGTTGTCCTCTTTTTGTTTGTTTATGTCATTCAAAAACATTTTTGATACAGATTTCCCAAGCATTTTTATATTGCAAATTACAAATTTTTTAAACAATTGAATCAAAAATTGATACACTAGTAAAATTCTATTCAAAGAGAGAAAGAAAATTATGCAAGATTCTTGAAGGTTAGCACAATATTAATTGAGTTATAAAATCACAAACAACAACAACAACAAAAAAATTTACATTTATATAGCAATATGAATTCTTTTGATGTTTTATTTTAGTGAGATAATTTTTATTAATACTAAGCAGTATTTTTCAGAATGAAATGTGAAAAGAATTATATATTATTTAGTAAAAAAGAATTTTAGATTTCATACTAAGGTGTGAAATAAATTTTAATTAATTTGCACAAATTTTTATTTTGAACCCCCTTTTTTATATATATATATTTTTAGCATTTCAGAATTTGTTAACCACTGTTTTTATTTTTTTTTAAATATATATATTGTTTTTAATTTGATTATTAAAATAAAATATTTTATATGGATTTACATAATATGATATTGGCTTATACAAATAAAACTACTTGAAAAAGATGTCAATCATGTCTCTTCAAATTATTTTGAGATCATTAAGAACATCTAATTATTACATTTTCATTTACCATTGTCAAACTCCCTCCACTCACAACTTTGACGCTATCCATTTCAGATAAATACAATAATGATTATTACTGATCATTATCGAAACTAGAGATTATCTCTAGTACAGATATAAAGTTTAAACCTCAGTTAAAGATTAATACATCTGATTTTTTTTAATTTTACACACACAAGGAGTTATTCACCTTTCTTTTCCCCATGTGTAATATCTTTATAGATATAATTCATATAAATAAAGATACAATAAAAAACAAATGACCCCCAAGATGCATTTCGTGCTGAACCAGCACTCGTCTGTTGGCCTAAGTCACAATCTCTCATATACATCTTTATTATACGCAAAGTATTTATCTAGAGTAAATTGTTACATTTTCATTTATCATTGTCAAACTCCCTCCACTCACGACTTTGACGCCATCCATTTCAGATAACTAATTATTACTTTGTTTCTGGTGATAAATGTTAATTTAATTAATGGATAGGAGCAGATTTCTATTAGAATAAATAGTTCTTATACAGTCAGTTAATAACAGTAAATTATAATATTACTTAATAAAAAATTTTTATGATAGTTTTCAAAATAATCTAGTAAGAATTTTTAATAGAATATTTTAATATTTATATTAATGTTCTTGCAATAGCTGAAAATTATACAGATTAGTGAAAAAGTAGAGCTTCTAAAAAAATGTGTTTAACTTTTGAATAAGAATTAAGAAAAAAAAAAAAAAAATGTAAGTAAAAATTAAAAAAAATAATAATAGAAAAGTATCAAATCTTTATGAACTCACTTAACACTATTTATTTCCGTTGCAATAATTAACATTAGTTGAGTACATGTTTCTATATTTGATTTTCAGTTTAGTGGTATGAACTGATTTAATATATATATACACATATTACAGATTTGTATGCAGCTAATGACGCGCACTAAGTTGAACGCCATTAGTTCCATAATTTATAAACATTTTTTTCTACGATTTTTCTTTCATGAAATAGATCAGTTGCTGATTATAAAATCCTTTAATAACTGAGTCAAGTATTCAGGGACTTAATACATTTTACAAAAATCTCTTAGATTTTTAAAAAGATAAAACAATAATACGTATGTTAAGTTTTCCGTCTGAAAATAGCAGCTAGGCAACAATATATTGTTTCCAAGAAATAACATTTATTCATCACTGATAGCATAAACTATTTTAATATTTTAATTTTAAAGTTGTTATAAAATTAAATGAGAGTCATATCATTAGCAGGGATAAAACTGTAGAAAGTAAAAAAACAACAATAATATTATTATTATTTTTTTTTACAATCAAACAATCAAGTAAAATGCCGTGTGTCACATATGAACATTTGACAGCAAAGCTGTCGTTAAAAAAAGTAAATTAAGCCGAATAAATAATTCCTAGACAAGTTACCATGACAATTTTTTTTCCTTTAAAAATGCTACATGTCAATGATGGAAAATTGAACTGTTTAATTTAAAAAATAATTTATAAACAAATTGCCATGACAATATTTTTTTACCGCTAAAAAAAAAGCTATATATAACAAAGGTATAGAAGATCAAAATAGGAAGTCATTCTTTATCACGAGAAAAAAATTAGTTAACTAAAAAAAAAAACTGTTTATAAATGATCAAATATCAATATTTATAAGATCACAGATGTCAATCTTATATGGCTGATTTTTGGCTAATTAGAATGTTTGTAAAAGGTAATGGATTTATACTTCTTTAATTTATTAGCCCTATAATTAATTGTCTTTATATTTCAAACTGGCTAGTTAAAAAGTCAAACACTTAGATATTGAATCTAACTAGCTAAACTCGTATATTTACATAGTTGTGATCATATAGTTCTAATCATCGTCACCATATTTCTTAATTTAATCTAGTTTCACCAATTTATAGCCTCTTTTATCCACATCATTAAAAAATTTTTTTTTATCCCATTCACTCAATTCCTATTTCTTTTTCCAGGTCTTTTAAATATCTCGAGGATGTAATTTAATACTTCAGTTGTTCATGTATTATCGTTTCTTCTACCAATATGTCAACTCATTTTCATTTGAGTGCTTAATTTTTTCAATAATCTCAGAGATATATGCTTTCTTTTCTTCCATATATTTAGTTTTTTTCATTCTTTTTTAAGTTGGGTTGTCGAATCTTTGTATTACTCTCTATGAAAATTTCAAATCCATAAGTATGTAGTAGTAAAACCGATTTATTAAACAGCTTTATTATTATTATTATTATTATTATTATTATTATTATTATTATTATTATTATTATTATTATTATTATTATTATTATTATTATTATTATTATTATTATTATTATTATTATTATTATTATTATTATTATTATTATTATTATTATTATTATTATTATTATTATTAAACACAAACATTATTCATTTAATATTACTTTTATCTAAAGTAATTCCTTAATTAATTTTAAACCAACTTCTCCAACCAGTAGCCTTTCTTTTCCAGATTACCCCAGATCATTTGGAATCCAGTTTTAAAGTTTCAACTGTCCATCTATTATCATCTTTTCTAGCAATATGTCCAGCCCAACCCCATTTCAGTTTCTTAATTCTTTCAATGCTGACAGTAATATCTGTTTGTTCTATCATTTATGTATTTTGTTTTCAATCTCTAGCTTGTTATTCCTAACATGTATATCTCCATATTTCTTTGAGTTGTCTGAAATCTATGTATTGCTCTTCTGTTAGGTGTTCAAGTCTTCAATTCATAAATAAGAACTGGTAAAACACATTTATTAAAAATCTTTTCAAATAGATCTAAACAAGTTTAATTCTAGGGTTAATTTCATCCATTATATTTCCATCAGTAATAATAATCTGACCAAAATATTTGTAGTTGTTAACTTCTAAATCATCATTAACAGACATTGTTTCCTTCTTTTGTGAAAATCCATTGAACATTACTTTAGTATTTTTAACATTTATCTTTAGTCCTACTTTCCTACTTTCATCTGATAATTCTTGCAATATTTCCTTAAGCTCTACACATTATTTACAAAAACAACTACATCATCTGCAAAATCTAGGGACTTAAATAATCTTAAGTTACTTTTATTCTATTAGTTTTTCATTTTAATCCATAAAATACTTCTTGCAAAACTGCTGTAAAAGTCTTAGAGATATGGATTCACCCTGTCCCATATCCTTCTTAATGTTAATCTGATTATCATTATGTAATTTATTTGTTGCTGTTCCATTTTTATAAATTCTTCAAAATATGACAATATCTTAGATTTATCTTAGATTGATACATTGATGAGCCAATGCTTTAATCACTGAAGAAATGCTTATAAAATTAAATGCCTTTTCATAATCTTCAAATTCAAAGCATATCAGCTGCAAAATATAGATGACATGATCAGTCATTATTTATCATTAGCTTTATCTTTTAATCTGTAAAATAATTATTTTAAAACTACTGTAAATAATTTTGGAGATATAGAATCATCTTGTTACATACCATATTATTTTAAATCTTTTTAGTGAGTATAATCTATTTACTGCTGTTGCATTTACATAAGTTTTATTTAGAATTTGTGCTTATTCTGTATGTATCTTGATGTTCCAAAGTTTTAGCCATCAAAATATTTATAGAATCAAATGCCTAGTTATAATCTTTAAAGAAAATATAATGTCAATTCTTACTCATTGGTTTTTTGTATAAACTATAAATATATATATATATATATATATATATATATATATATATATATATATATATGTTGTTATATATATATATATATGATTATATAACAACATTTAAATCCACCTTATTTCTGGAGAAAAGATCTAAAGATCTTAGAAAGATTTTGTATAGAACTGACAGAAGTCTTTACAGGTATGGAATTTCTAATGTCTTTATTTTTCTCTATTTTTTCACAAGCAAAACATTTATAACAATTCCATAATTTCTTGGAGATTCTTTATTTATTGTAATTATGTCTTACCTTTTCATTTAAAATACTTAGAAGTTCGAAAAAATACTATTATAATCATTGCATCTACTTTATTTTCTTGTTCTTTATTACTATATAGTTTTTTTACTAAAATTCTATCACATACCTTATGGAATTATTCCTCTTTTCAATAATATTGCCATATTTTTTAAATTTTCTTATATCCGAATAGTATTTCTGCCACTATCAAAATATTGGTTATACTTTTGGGAATTTTGTTTTCTTTTATAATTTAGGATGTCTCTTCACAGTTACAGATAACTGTGAAGTCTTATTGATATACATTTTTTTGTTAGCTTTACAGAATTTCAAATATTCAATTTTTAAATGGGGTAATTTAAATTTTTTTCATGTTCCTTTTCCTTCCTAATGTGCATTACCTCTGTTAAAAACTTACTGCTCTTTATAATAGATAACTCATTCAAGTCTGAGCCTTCTTTAATTCTATTATTTTAAAAAGATTTGCCAATTTTAGTTTAAATTCTAGGAGTGTTTCTGAAGGTCAGAAACATCATGTTAATACTGTCTTTTTTAATGGCTTTGGTATCTATAGATTTGCTTTAGCACTTATCTTATACCTCACCAATCTGTCACATGATCCTTCTCTGTGTCAAATCTGTAAAGTATATTACAGATTAGAAATACATAACTTCTATCTAAAATTATCTTTATTTAAATGCTTCCATGATCATATCTATTTTCTCTTCCCATTTTTTTTTAAAGAAGTTAGTACTTTTTTTCCTGCTATTTTTACTATGTCCTTTCTCATTTTGCTTCCATAATCAAATTTACACATACTTTGATGTTTAATTGCATTTCAATTCTAGTATTAAAATCTTTGTTAATAATTTTAAAATGTTATCTGTTCTGATCGAAAGTCTTCTGTACATCTAAATAAAAATCATTTTCTTTTACATCAGAATAAAAATATGTTAGAAGCAAATCTTTGAATCATCTGCATTTGGTATCTTTAACTCTGCCTAATATATTATCACCTCCACAACGATATTCTTCCATTTTTTATTTATGATGAATTCTGTTTTACTTTTGTTTTATATATTTGTGTCTTTTGTCTATTTTTCAAATTAATTGTCTTTTCATTTTTTCTTCTAACTTCACAAAGTTAAACAATATCTTATTTAATATTAGACAACTTTTCCAATTCATGCTGACTTCGTTCTCTTGAGAACGATCTACAGTTTTTAATAGCTAAGTATTCATAAATAAAAACCTAGTTAAAAATTATGTATTTTAGAGATCTCAGAAAGCAATTGCAGATATTGTAGATAAGTTTACATATTTTCCTATTTTAATAATAAGCTGGGATTTAAAATATGAGTCAGAAAAATCTTGAACGTTTTTAGAACATAAACAGGTGTAAGATGTCCCTCTCCCCATTCAATAGTGGGTAGTTAATGGATATCTAGATATTTTTTAAAGGGTTACGGTTTTAGAAAAGGATCGATGTGCTGACTATAAAAACACATTTGTAATATTTTTATATCTTTCCCACTGAGGAATGGTAGCAGTAGTTTATATTTACCTTTATATTTCCTAAATCAACGATTATATTATTAATTAATGCTCTCTCTATATATGTGTGTAAGGTTTTGGGTTTGCATAAAACCTATCTCCCGCGGAGAAACAAAAATAAATTGGATTTTTTTCGTTAAAATATATTTAAGTAAAACATTTCTCTCTCGCCCTTTCATTCTCACCCTTTCTTTATCGCTTTTATCTCGTTAAAAAAAAAAAAAATCTAGGATCTTGTGATTTTATTTACAGTTTTGTTCTGAAATATATATAAATTAAGTATTCATGACGATTCTTTAATAACTTTTAAAACATTTAACTGAGACAATAACACTATTAATATTAATAACCACGATTACTTAACACTATTTATGTATTTGTTGTTATAAGATTTAATGAAAGTTTGCAATTTTCAAAATTCTAGTAAACAATTTATGAATGAAATCTTTTTTCTTTAAATTTATTTTTATTTGATATGCAAACATTCCTATCTTTTTTTAATTTTTATTTTAAGCATATTTCTGATCTTAGCATTCTGTTTACATAATAATAATAAAACTTCTACAATTAGTCCTATCTTAATTAATTGGAATTATATTTTAACTACAATTCTACATTTTAAACTTTCTCCTTCATTCATATTTAAAACTTTAGAACAAATTTAAAAGGTAGAAAAATATTTAATAAAAGCATTAAATATATAAAATGTTTTATGTGGATTTAAAAAATATTTATCTCTATTTTGTAACATAAAATCCCCTTACATACATATTCATATACATTTCTTTGCCAGGATTTTTTTTAAAAAAAGTTAAATTATTAACTATTTCATAATTTGAAAATTATTAACTATGTAATAATTTCTCTTATTGATAAACAACTTAGTTTTAATAAATAATTATAATCGAATGTATTTGATTTGAAAATTTCTATTCATAAATAGGAAAACAAACTTCTGTGTACACGTGTATACATTGTGGATTTTCTGCTTGGAGCATTAAGATGGCTAGGCGGATTTTGAATGAATACTATTAACAACTACAACCACAAAAAACCTCTACATTAAAGAAAGACAATAAAAAAAGCTGAGGGGGGGGGGGATAGATATAAATGGTTGAAATTTCAAATTATTATTTATGATATTACGTTTATAAAGATTTGTGAACGTGATTTTTAAACTCCCAGATTTGAGTGATTATCTTTTTTCTTAATCTTGTTCTGTAATTATTATTTTTAGTTGCCATTCATTGTGTCGTTTATAGTAGCGGTTAGAGTGGCGGACTTAAGAATACAACTTACTGGATCGATTCCCCGCTGAAGCGTGAAAAAAAAAATCTGATTAATTATTTAAATAGAAAATATTGGTCTGGTACAAATTGCCGTCGCGATTCCTGGTTATTATATGATAGACATTTTATTTATTCATCAGTTTTTAAAAATGGTATACAAGGATATTCACGAGTGTTTTCTCATAATTAATTTGAAGTGATGTTTGCTCTTGATAAAATTACGATTCGGTTGTCGCCATTATCATTTTATATCGCTGCTTTTCAGTGTAGATATTACTAATAAAGCATAAAATAAAAACAATTACTAAACTAAACAGAAGAAAGTAAAGCAAAGATAGGGAGAAAAAATAGATAACAATTCTTAATAAAAGTTGTTGAAGAAGAGAAGGCGAGAGGAATAGGGATTAAATTAGATACATTTCCTCTAGATATAACATCTCTTTGACAAACTCTATTAGTTATGCCACATACTTTTATACCTATCGTTCTGTAATTATTATAATAAAATTCTTTGAAAAAAATAGTAATATAAAAATAAATGTATTACAAACAGTTTGGTTAATATTATATGAATGATTTAGCTTAAGCTTCATATGTATATATGTTTGTTTCATAGCAAATTTAATATTTTTATTTTCTAAATAAATTTTAGCATGTGTATTTTAAAAAATAAAGATTCTTAAATAAAAATAGATTGTAAATGAAATCTGAAAAGTGAGCAATATCTGAATTAGATCAGTTTCTAATACGCTTTTAAAAATGAAAATTCGTCTTCGACAAAAATTAATAGACTAATCAAAAAGAAATCGGAAAGGAAAAAACAACAACTGCGGAGTTTTGCAGAAAGTTAAAAATTTGAGTCGACACCTCTTTCTCTCGCAATGACGATGAAGAACAATATTTATATATATTTGTTTCAGAAAATCAAACAGGTAGAGACTTGAGAATCTTATAAGTAAAAGTTTAATAAAATCAGATAATTTTTTTTTAAAAAATAAATTATTTATGTATCTATCAAATTATTAATTATTACCATTTTTTTCTCTATACGTTTGCATATTAGTAATAAAATCGATTAAGAAATGTTTTACATTGCGTACAAACGCTTGTAATGCGCTAAAGCGATGCATTAGTGTGTGTATAAAATCAATTTCTACATAATATGTGCATACAATATCCAAATTTTAGCCTTAATAATTATTATATTTCTACTGCAGAGTAAATATTTTTTGAATTTTTAATAACTAGCCAAAAGCATTTTCAAGATTTTATAATGATAATAAGTCAGTTAAGATTCTTTGGCTACTTATTAAAGATTGAACATTTATTGACGCGTAAATTTAATTCTAGAATTTGCTTAATATGTTATATTACGTATTTTTTCACAATGACTTCAGTTACTGATTTATAGAGATTATTAAAAGGTTTCCGTTGTAGCTCTAAAATTAAAATACTAGCATAAATTATGTTCGCAGATTCTAGCACAATTATTATCATTTAGTCGATTAATCTTTTTTTTTCTACGATAAAAAATCTTTTGTTTTTTACCAGCCTTTGGAGAACTTTAACAATTTATATTTTTATTTTATTTTATGAGTGTCTTAACAGTGCCATCTTTTAGTTAATTTGTTGCAATGAGTGATATCAATTTAAGAGTTAAAATAATATTATTTTACTTTACTTATGAATTTTGAGTATATGATGATCTATCTATATGCTGACTAAGAAAATGAATATTTTTTTTATCATCATTTTTGGTCAAAAACTTTTCTTATTAAATTAAACTGCTCAATAAATTTATATCACCAAAAAAGCATATGTCCTATGGTTTAACATTGGTGAAATATAAGGAGTTATAAATCCGGTAGTAATTAAATGGATGCTCTAATATCATTATGTAAAATGCTTAACAACATAGTGCTTTAATTATTTAGATAGTATAAAACTGCAAGATAATTGGTTAGAGGACATATCTTAAGCAATTATTATATTCTTCTGCCATTTTAAAATCTGTAGCCTTTTATTATAAATATTATGAAACCTGATTATATAATATTTACAGTAATTGATATAAATGCTGGGAAAACTGAGTAAAAAAAGCGTAAGAATAAATGTTTTATTATAGTATGCTTAGCAGCTTTCTATATCTTAATTAATTATGATATTTTGCAATGAATATGATATCAGGATTAAGATATCAACATCTAGATTAAGATAAGCTGTTCAGCATACTATAATAAAACTTTTATTTTTAAGTTTTTCTTACTCATTATTCCTAGCACTTATATAAATTGTAATTATATAAAAAAAACTATTATTATAAAGCGCCGAAAACCTTGAAATTATTCAAATGGAAGTCAATCTCCGATAATGCTCTATTTCTTAAATATTATAAATCTATGCTCACTCTCCCACCTTAAAAAACTTAAGTGAATCACTTAAGTTTAGAACGTACATTTTATATACATCAACTCTTACAGACCATACTTAAATCAGGGCTTGAGTCTATTGTGTGCCTGATGTTATAATCAGATATTCAATTGTACAAATCTATTTAACCCATCGCAGGAGAAAGACTGTGTCTCATTTTTAACCACATATGATTAGACAAACAGAACTGAAAACTTTGGATTTATTCAAATAGAAGTCAATCTAAGATAATACGCTATTTCTTAAATATTATAACACTCTTCTATCCGTAAAAGTTTAAAAAACTTAAGTGAATCACTTAACATCAGGCACATAATAGACTCAAACCCTGATTTAAGCATGGTCTATAAGAGTTGGTATATATAGAATGTATGTTCTAAACTTAAATGATTCACTTAAGTTTTTTAAACCCCACTTAGATTTATAATATTTAAAAAACTGGCATTATCAGATTCGTTTGAATAATTTTTGTATAAAAAAAGTAAACCAATATAATGTAGAATATTTATAGTAAGAAATCTTAAGCTATTTCTGACATAAGTTTATAATCATCTATACAATTTCATTTCATAGTTATGACTAATGGATTTAATGTCATTTCAGAATGTCCCCTAGAAATCAATATCAAAATCTTTTCATGATATCTGTTTGGGTTGATAGACATTAAAGAAAAAATTTAATATTCTCCATATGCTATAGTAAGATAACATAATTTATCAACATTTGAATTTTTCTGTTTTTTTTTTTTTACAAATAGAGCACTGCACATAAATTAGAATAGTTAAAGTGTGTTAATTTGAAAAAATGATAAACATATTTTACATCTATTTTGGCAATTATCATCTCTCCTCCATACCCTGTAAGAATTATTTTTTATTTTGGTAATTCTCTGGTATCTTTTTAATTATTATAATTTTTACCACATTATATTTTTGTTTTATTTTAGGATGACTCTGCTTTCCCCAAGATCCCATAAGATGTCATCTCCTTAGCCTACTTACCTGAGAATTCAAAGAGAAATAGAAAAACTTTGAATGTAAATATGTGGATAGTAAAGAAAGGCAATCAAGGAAAAATGGGATAGTTATGTTTACATATGAAGGATGCAAAAAGCAAGTCGAAAATTTATGCTAGTCATAGAAAAACAAAAATTGTTTTTATTGGGTTTTAAAGAATAGACAGATGATAAAAAAATAAGAAAAATAATAAAATAAATTAAAGAATTGGACAAAATAGTGTGTCAATTTATTTGTATAAAAAGTAGGATATGTTATGAGAACTGTTAATTGTTATTATTATAATAAATACGAAACCAGAATAGTTTCATTAATAAAAAAGTTAGAGATATAGATAGGGGGAAAAATACATATTTTGTATATTATTAATAATTTGTTAAATAGACGTTCATTTCTATCCATTTAACTTCAAATTATTAGTTTGTTTTATTTTGGTAGTATAATTATATTGTAGTATTATCTCTGTATGAGCACTTGTCTGATTCTGTTATCAAAACGTACAGACATTTTTTGATTTTTACAATTATTATTATTATTAAATTTCCAACGTTTAACCTCTCCCTATATAAGTCATCTTCAGAGTTTTATTACAAATGCGTACTGAAATTATTGTTATTAATTTCCTTCTTTTCTAAGCCTGTACATCTTATAAATTAAACAAAGATCTTAAAATTATTATTATTTTTTTATCATTATTCTTATAAACCAGCAAGTAGTTTGTTCAGCATTTTAGTTTTAGTGGCCACTCATTACTGCTTAGAAAATTTTCTTCATGCAGGATGAGAAATTGTCAATTAGACTAGCTAACAAATCCAGACCAAATTATTTACAATGCTGGTTGCATTCATTCTTTATTATATCAATTATTTTCTTCAATATGTCATTATAATAAAGCCATCTTAACGTTGCATTATAATTGTAGTATTTTTTAAAATATTTTAAAAATATGAGTATCATGCTTAATGGAAGAAAAAACTATACATATTTTATGCATCACAATCATATTTATCATTATTAATAGTCAAACATTGTTGATCTATTGTGAGGTGTTCTTTCTAAATTTAATCCCGCTTTTCTGATTCATAGTTTCTTTTTTCTACAACCTTGCAACAAACTTCCTTATCTATCCATTTCACAAGTGCGTTTTTTTTATATGTTTTATTATTCAGTTTGACAGTTTATTATCATCTCTTCTAGCAATATGTTCAGTTCTGTTACATTCAAACTTTAATGCATAAAAAAAATAAGTAAGTAAAATAAAAATCTTTTGTTATATATATATATATTTTTTAGTATTTGATTTGATATGCATTCATGTTTTAATATTCATATACATTAAAACCTTGAACAAGTTCTATATGTAAAGAAATCTAACCAGTAAATTTAATAATAAAAACTATAAACTCAACATTTTTAAATGTTTGATAACGGAAATAGAGATGTGTACATATATATATATAATCAAAAGCAAGTTATTTTAAATAATATTATGAACTTTTTAAACCAATAATAGAGTACTATCAACAAGAGAATGTAGAATAACTTTAGGAATTCATTTTGTAAGTTTTGTAACGAAAATATAATTTTTTTAAGCTATTATTAGTTAAATGTAGATAGTAGCAGCTCCTGAGTTTTCAACAAATAAAAAATGATGTCATGCTATAAATAATTAATTTTGAAAGCTGCCACAAGATCCTTTAAGAGTAGGGAAAACTTAGATTGGAGAATTGTAAGGGAAGGTAAAGTGGCTAACAAGTTTCTCTGGGCATAGTTGCTGAGAGATTCCTGATTCCGTATAAGGAGAAGTCGCAGTGCATCACATCACACCTGCTCTTGGATTTATTGAGTAAGTGTATGAGAAAATCGAGTGACATTGTTGTTAAAATGTAGACATTTATTCCAAAAATAAGTATAGATTAAGATAAAATATAGAACTAGAGGTTTTTTTTTTTGATAACAATAAAGATGTCTTTTGAATTAAAGTTACTGAAGGGATGAAGGTAATACTGTTTAAATAGGATAGAAAATGAAATACATTTAAAAAAAATACATTTAAAAATTTGAATTTATGCAAATCAAAAAATGACAAAGAAAAAAATATGATGACTAGCAGATTTTGTGGCTTTAATTATAGGTCCAGAAACTTCAAACTTCAATAAGTGTGCCATATAAATTAAAGACCTATATGAATCACTTCTAAGCCATCATAAAGGGTATACCATCTTACTCAAGCATCAGTGTTTTTTTTTTTTTGTTGGGAGTCAACATTTTACCACAACCAGATATTTCTTTAATATCCATTGTTATAACTTTTAATTCAGGTAAAATACTGAGACTAAAATCCCTGTTTTCTGGATTCCTTCTGGATTATCTTTTTCTTTTTGCAGATTTGAAGAGTCACTCATTAATAAATGGCACACATGAAAGAATCTTAAAATTATTGCTGTATAGTATTGTACTAATTATACAAAAATTCAATAGTAATCTATTAATGAACATTGTTTAAAAAGACTATTAATTGCAAAATAATTATATTACTTCCATTTAGACATAAAGAATATCATTATTCCATTATTTTTGTATGCTCCTCATGAATTAGTTATTCAGTGCTGATTTCAACTAAATAATTTACATAATGAATGAGATTATTGATTGATATATGAAAAAAGAAATGATGCTTATATTTAATTAAGATACTTTTTCATTATTTTTGTAAGCAAAGTTTCCCAGATGCACTGGTCAGTTATGTATGTCTCTTCAGACCTTAACGATCACCGAAAAGCACAATTAATTTGTGAATAGAGAATTTTTTTTTCTATTTGTATACATTTTATTAAATGAGATTTTATTTCTGAACACATGTTTAATTGTAATAATTGTGACAAAAATTATATTAATGTATAGTGGCTTTTATTCCTTATTCCAGAACTTATATATGCTATGCTATCTAAAAGTATCCAGATATTACCATTTTCTAACGATAATAGTTTTTTTGGTAGTCATTTGTTAATAACTATTTTTTTTTTTTTATAGCCACATCTCAGGGTGGCCTTCGAGCATTTCATCATCAGATTTTCAATTGGATGGATAGTTGAAGAGTTGGGGTGTGTAATAGATTGGAGCCTGTCCATTAAAGTATGAAGATTGTCTATCTTAATATATATCTGAGCACTTATAGTATATATGTGTGGGAGATGATAAACTGGACCAACTGATGATTGCTGGTTTAGCATGAAATACGTATATTGGTGATTATTTATTTTTTCAGCATATATGTGCTTGAGTGTATCAGTGTTATTAGATAGAGTGGAGAGTGATGGGTCATCTGAAAGTCTGTGCTCATATACCCTATATTACATCATTAAACAAATTATTTTTATATAATTTGAACTGCTTATGAATAAAAATACCTTGATCTTATATTTTAAACAATTTTTCTTAAGATTTTTAGAAGCTTGTTCTGGTCAGCACTGGTATAGGTATAGTATTGGCATCTGCATTATAACCTACAGCTTCTATAATTAAAATAAAAAGAAATCTTTATTAAAATATGATTACATATACCAGACTGTAACCATAGCCTTAGAAGATACAGATATACTTTTTATAGCACAGATGATTATATCAATTAATCTTTCTGCACATATTTGATACCTCAAATAAGAATGGCCAGATATTAGAAACTTTTTTCATCATCTCTCATAATATTGTTTTAGCACAATACTGTATTCATTTTATTTTTCTGCAATTTTATGTATAAAATTGATAGAATCAATAACCAAAAAAAAAAAAAAAAACCAGATGTAACTATAATATCAGATTATGTAGATACTAATGAACATATGTTCAATTGGAAAAATACAAAAATATTGGCTAGAGAGAAAAAGATGCAAAAAAGAAAATTCAAAGAAGCTATTCATAGAACAATGGCAAATAATTCTATAAGGCATCCCAATGTTGCAACACATAATGTATGGAAACCCCTAATTAATCTTACTCTTAGAAAAAAGTATTAAAAAAATTGAAGGAACCAGGAGGATTGAACCAACCATCAGAGATAAGTATATGAAATTACTACTAATTGTCAGAATAGCTCAGTTGGTTAGAGTGTTACCTTAAAATTTCAATATTTCAATTATCTAAAGGTGTGAGTTCTATTCCTATGCTAATATTGTCACTGGTCAGGCCTTCAACACCTGAAGAAGAGAGGAGAATAATACTATTCAAATGTGTGTATTTGTGTATTATTACTAATAAATTGGTTGTATTAAAATTTTTTACACATTTAACATTTAATGATAGATAATGGAGATAGTCCAACTTATCATTATCACATATAATATACCCTCATCACAAACCTTCAGACAAATATGGACCGAATAATAACTCTAAATAAACTTTTAGTTTAAGTAATTATACTATATATGATAATATTCCCTATCTTTTAAATCTATGTTTTATCTCACTACCTCATGTGAAAAAAAAGCTTAGAATATATTTTTCCAGGTAATTAGTCTTAGATAATATAACTAGATGTCTACATATTTATAGGTAAACAAATATCTGGCTACTTTATTTGGAGTATAAAACAACAACAACAAAAAACTTAAACCATTTTTATTCAACATTTGACTGACCTGCTAAGTTTTGCTTTATTCTTCACTATTTTATTTTATTTTATAGAATTGTGTTAAAAAGACTCTTGCTTGTTTATTCAGTGACTATTTATGTATATATAATGAGAAGCATATTTAAGCACTTTTTAATGCAGATAAAGTAAAATAAACAGATTGATCTCTCATATGACATAATGATAGAAATTAAAATTAGCAGAACTAGATAGAAGTGATGTAAAAATATAGTTTTTTATTTTATTTTTTTTTAAAAAAAAAGTTTTGAAAACAACTACATTTTTATATTATAGAATATTTTTTTATTTATCTGTAAATAAATCTTACATTTAGTAATACAAATTTTCATATTTTAAAGGCGTTTCATACTGGATATTAAAAGGTTAACGACCAAAGCAAATAAAAAATAAATGGAGAAAGACAAAAAATATTAAAAAAATGAAGAAAAGATTAATGTCAGATTTATTCAATATATGATAAAGAATAGAAATGCTATTTACAAATACACAATTCATTTTCCACGAAACCATCTAAGCAGTGAAATGTCTGTCGATATTGTTACAATTGTTGTGATGACAGTGAATAATTCTTATAGACTTCGAATCCATTCATGGTTAATGCAAACGAAAAAAAATTCTCTAAAAGTAATAGTATTAATGTCCCTTAACTTGTGTAGAACTATAATGGAATCCAACGATTATTTTATTTTCTTAAATAATAATAATAATAATAATAATAATAATAATAATAATAATAATAATAATAATAATAATAATGATGATGATGATGATGATAATGATGATGATGATAATAATAATAATAATAATAATCAAAGAAGAAGAAGAAGGAGGAGGAGGAGGAGGAGGAGGAGGAGAATCTACATTATTCTGTTGATCTTTTATACTGACAAGAGAAAAATTTGATAAATTACTGAAGTGAATATGAATCAAAAAATGATTGCGTTATTCTAGGGATGAAAATTGCTTTTAAGGAGAAATTAAAGCACCAAAAAGACTGAAAAAAATTCTGCATAATTTGATACAAATCATATGAAGGGATATTACATAACAATGGTGAACAACCTTCCATAAGTCGACCTAGTGTGACTATAATGTATAGAAACCACTAATCAACTCTGCTCTTAGGAAAAAGTGGAAAAAAACAGGAGGAACCTCATAGATAAAAATATAAAATTTCTAATGATTTTTACCATTGGCAGGATAGCTCAGTTGGTTCTTAGAGTGTTCATTACTTTAAAATCTAATATTCAAGAATCTAAGAGTCCATGCTTGATTCCCATGCTTGTATTGTCACAAGTCTGACCAGAAACATCTAAAGAAGAGGGGAAAATATCTTAAAATTTTAATATTCAATAATCTAAAAGTCCAGGTTTGATTGGCATGCTAGCACTGTTACTGGTACAGGCCAAAAACACCTGAAGAAGAGGAAAGAATAATAGCTCTTGAAACGTTGTACATATACCAAACTGTGTGCTATTACTTACAGTTAAATGTATTTGGAATATTTAAATAAAGTAAAATTTTTCTAAAGACATTCAATCCTTATATTTATGGAAATAGTCCAATATATAAATACAACTCAAATACCATCATCACAAACCTTAAGGAAAACATATCAGTTAATATTGTATTTTTTGCTTTTATAATTAGATATAATAGTAAATATTAAACTTTCTATAATTTGTTTAGTTATTAATATTAACCTAGTAATATATATATATATAATACATAAATTGTGCTGCAATAGATTAATTTTTTTTTTTTTAAAAACTAAAAACTGTTTATACTATAGGATAATGTACAGTCTATTGCAAATTTTGGAATAAGGTAATTTAGTTAACATTTTATTATATGAAATCTTAGCTATGAAATGTATACGGATATAAATGTAGTCCATGTTTTTAGAGTTAGTACTAAATTATTTTGTGCCATAGGAAAGCCAACTACCTGAACCACTCCCTCCCCCTTTAAAAAAAAAATTCTTGCCAAATTCAATTTTTAATCAAATATTTTATAGAAAAAAAAAGCACAAAATTGATTAGCTTAGACAAAAACTTCTACTTTGTAAAACCCTAGTAATCTCAATATACTGTGCACTTCATTGAGTTTTGCATCCCAGACAAGTGTTTAGTTTGCCAATTGTTAGCATGCCCTGTACATTTTAAATAAAGATTTAAGTAAGCTGTCAGAATAGACTTGCATACATACTGTGTATATACGGATACAAAGAAAATGCAAAAATTGACAATAAACATTTAGTTTGCAAATAAAAAAAACAACAAAAATCTGACAAAATTAATATAAGTCACACATACAATATAATCAACTTAGTTAGCCTTTTCTAATTGTTAGGGATATGACTAGCTGGATTTTTTTTATTGTTAATATAAAAACAGACAAAATGATCAAAATAATTGATATAGAATCTGTCTCAAATTTCATGCAGTACATATAAAATAATTATTTCTACTGACTATAAAATGTTAATACTTTCATTGTTTTAAATAAAGAATTGACTCTAGATTAAATGATGATCAAGAAGCTTTGCTTATTATGCTGGAATAATAGCCAGAACTTTATATACAATTAACTTTATGGGAATATACTTTAAGTAGGAATATGTTAACGTACAATCTAGTGTTTATATGTAATATTAAACGCAACCATGCCAGACGGAGGCAATTATAATTTTATTTTAAATCTTTCCTGCATTAAAAATTATTATAAATTAAATGTGCATATGATAAATGAAAAGTAATTTTAATACTGTTTAATGCAATTTTAAACTTTAGTATCTATAATGAGAGATTATTCTGTTTATTTTATGTTAGATAGTGGTAAACAATATTAAAGTTTACCTTTATAATAGAAAGCAGCTAAAATAACTTTTCCATATATATATATTATTAGTTTTATAAAAACATTTTAATGGAAAAGTCAGATAAAGAAGAATTCAACATGTATGTAATTATAAAAAAGCTAGCCATTTAAGTATTACTTGGGAAAAAAACTTTAAAAAAAAAATTCTATTAAATTATGTGTGCATGGTTATCTAACAATCTGTTCATATTTAACTTAATGTAAAAGGATACAATATATATATTAAATTAAAAATCTTTTTGATTTTTTTGTATAAATTGCAAACGTTTTGATGAAATCGCATTCATTTTTGTCAAGATTAAAGCTGTATAAAGAACTGTTTTGACTCAAATAACAACGCGATTTTGATTGCATCTGAATTAAAGGATATTCTTTATAGATGGTTATTCATTCAGAATAGGATGTGGATTAACATTATATATATATATATTACTTCATTCCATCTAAAGCTCATTTTATTTCTATTATTAAAAACGTAAAGTTAGCTACAAGTGATTTATTGATCAGTTTTTTGATGTTTCTTCTATGTTCACAAAAGATCTTTCTATAGATTTCCCACTATTATTTGTAATTGCTGATCTCTTCATGAATAATTTTGAGAATCAAGCATTGAATGCAACTAGTAAGAGACCTTCCATTTGACTTAGATTTGTGGATGATACATTTATTATATTCTTTTTTTGTTTTTCTTAATGAATGGCATCCTAATATTGAATTTACTATGGAAGTTGAAAATAACAAAACAGTTTCTTTTCTAGATGTTTTAATTGCTAAAATATCTGAAGATTTTTTCATTAGGATTCTGCTCATATATTTTCTGTGACAAAAAAATCTTTTAATGAGAGGTATAGTTTGTCTGATAAAGACCATCTTGCTCAAGAAATAGAACTAATTAAAAATATTCTACTCTCTAATGATTACTGCATATATATATATATATATATATATATATATATATATATATATATATAGTATATATATATATATATATATATATATATATATATATATATATATGGATTTACATAGTATTAATACCAAGGGGAAAAAATGGTAAAATTGAGAATTCTTCAATAGTTATAGAGTTGTTTAATTTACATTAAAAAAAGTGACTGATAACATTAGCAAACGACTGTCTAATTTCAACTTTAAAACTATCTTTTCCACTAAAAAAATTTGATGATTTTTTTTATAAGCATAAAGAAAAGGTATTTTTAAAACATCAAAGTGTTTATAAAATTCCATATTCACAGCACTCATGTGGACCAATAAAAATGCCTTTAATTAAAAATTAATTACATCAGTTTTTATATGGAGATTTTTAAAAATTGCATACACTCCTGACTTTGATAATAATAAAATACTAGCTACCTTGGAAAAATATGATTTAAGAACTATGAAAGAATTTATTGAAATTTTAAAAAGTTCACACAGTTTTAAAAATAGCATGCCCACCTTAGATATAAGTCATATTAACAATAAAACCTTACTTGCAATACAGTCCACAAGTACTGCCTATCAAGAATCTGATGTAACACAGTCCACTCAAGGATGCAGTAACAATAATACTTTAACAGGTATACTGCCAGTACATTGCTGTTATGAGATTCAATCTCAAAATTCACTTGCTGATAATCATTTACAATAATCTATGGACTTGAACAATAGTCATACACAGAATTCAATTCTGTATCATAACTAAAATATTACACACACTAAAAATTATCAAGAACTAAAAATAAAACCAAATTGTGAAGCACCTAATAAAATTACCTCCTCTGTCAATGAAAATAGTAAAAGAGCTATGATACCTGATTCTGACACCAAACATGTCAGCAAAAAACATTCCAACTCTACAAAAACATAATATATTATGCATAACAATAGCCACAATAAATGTGTAAGATTTTAACTTCTACAATAGAATCTTACAGCTATGTCAATTTCTAAATAATCCCCATTCTAATATTTTTGTCATTACAGAAATAAAAATTAGTTTATCAACCAAACTAATCATTGTTAACACTTTAAACAATATATAGGACAGCTTTAAGTGTTCCAATTAGTACATAATTTCCATTGAAAAGATTAAAAATAATATTCATGTCAGTTAATGCAATCATTATTTCCTTTGTTTTTTAGTCACAGTTATACTACATTATAGCAATATATTCATGCCAAAATGCAAAAGATATTGTAAATATTCTCCTCATTGACCAAGTAAAATCCTACACAAGCCTGGTTTAACTATCATGTGTGATGATTTTAATTGCTCCTTAATGAGCTCCCATCCACTTTGAAACTAAAACTCAATCAACTGGCCTTGCTACCACTTCTATTACTTTATCCTCTAAATGCTATGTCATTTATTGGAGGTCAAGGATCTTCCCTCATTGATCTCTTTTGTTTTTCCTACTGACCTGAAAATTTCAATTCATCTGTCAAATGTTTTATTCTCTGACTATATCTGTATAACTCTCACACAAAGTACTCTTTAAAATAAAGTAGCAATTTATAAATTTATATTCAAGCAGCAAATTCTTGGTGAATTTAAATTAATTATTGATATCTCTAATATATTAATTGCCAGTTATTTTTATTAGCTGCAGAATCTCTCTTCCTATGGACACTATTAAAAAGATTTTAAAATAAATATTGTTCTGATTAACTAACAGATTAACATTCAAATAATCTTATAAAACAATGCAATGATGACATCAATTCAACTCTTCAAACTATAACAAAATTCCACAATGCAACAATTCCTTATTCAAAAGCTGCAAAGTGAAGCTAAACATCTAACTGCTCTTTATAACCAAAATATCATGGCATTTCGGCTTAGAAAAGTAATCCCTAATCTTTCAGAACTAACAAAAACTACAGTAAATTACGCAAAATCAGCTCACCCTTAGGCTTATGGTATTCCAATTCTGTTGAGAGAAAATACACTAATATCTGGCATCAACATTGATATGAAACTTCTTAATCACTTAGAAATTTTTTTAATGCAGTTAATTATCATTTATCATCTACTAACTGTAATATGCATCTTCCTCAAAATTATTACATCTCAAAGCAACAATTTCTTGATGAAATTATGCATTTACATTCACACATCTCACTAGAAAATGATCTTATTCCAGCTAATATTTATAAGCATCTAAATTATATTATCTCCCAATTCTACATAAATATTATAATAAAGTTCATATGAATATCACATACCTAATCTATCCACTAATGTAATTTTCTGCCTTAGAAAAAACTCAAAAGCCTTTATATCCATCAATAAATGAACTGAATCTTATCACATTGGAGGATATTAATCAAAAAATATTTGTAAGATTTATTCTTAAACAACTAAATGACCTTATCCTCTCTAAACTTTCTTCATCAAAATTATGCTGTTAAAACCCACCGAGCATCTCAAGCTATTCTATTAGCACAAGAGTCAATATTATATGCAGAACAAAATATATTAACAAATTATGTCACATGCCAGGTTGACTTTAAGGCTTCTTTTGATCTAGTGAGCTGGGAATATTTTTTTAACACATTAGACAAACCTTTGCCTAGGCATACATATCTAATTACCACCATAAAAATTATCTTAGCAACAAAACCATCAAACTAAAAAATTACATGCGCCTCTTTTCCCTTTTTAAATCAATCTGAAGTATTCCACAAGGCTCACTACTTGCTTCACTATTATTTGCAAATAATATATATATATAGATATCATGATCAAAGAGATTGAGCAGTGCACAGAAGGCCTTTTTCTTCCTCATCTTGGTACTACTGTTAAAGTAATATCTTTTGTTGATGATAGTCTTCAGAGACCTATAAAATATTCCTCTAATTCTTCATATTTTGAACAAATTTGAAACCCTAATAGGATGTACAATGGAAGTTTATAAGTCATCCATGTGGCAGATAGCTACAAGTCACAATCTACTTTCATTCTTCACAGGTACACACTCATCTTCTTTCAGAATTCCCAATTAACTTATCCAAAACATAATTAAGCCATCATCTAAACCATCTGGTCACAAACAAGTTCAATACAAAATTAAAAGCCTTGTGCTCCAAATTATTCTACCCTCTAATAAAAGTTTGTATTGTTAATGCTATTTTGGGTGGTATACTTACTTACTATAGTCCATGGATGCATCTTTTAAGAAGTACTGTTAAAAATATTATGACCACTATAAAATCATATATATGGGTATCATCATCACATCTATTAATTACAAGTGCTTGTTTCTCTATTTGCAAAGATGGTCTTAATATAATATATTCTCATTCATTTGTTTCCTATGTCAGAGCTAAGATGTACATTGCAACCACAGTTAACCCAATCCTCAAAGTCATTTCTCCATCTATAATTTTGCTTGCTTAACTTCCTTATGCAAGTCGTTTTTTTTATATTGATAACTCTATTAAGCATGCAGATCTGTTGGACAATTACAACATCAAATCTTTAATTGATGTTTCATTTAAAGATATGAAAAAAAATTCTATATCCGGACAGATATCTATGGTCAACCAGCCCTCCCAATTGCAAAACCTTTAATCAGATTCCAAAATATGTATGTTCCTCAATCATGGCTAAAATTTTTGCATAATTTATTACTCAACTCAATTTCTACAAAAACCTTCTTCCTTAATTGTTTTAAATTAAATCTGGATCCCACATGTATCTTATGTAATAATCATCCAGAAGATATGATACATATTTTTGAAATATATCCATACTTCCCATCTTTAAGACATTTGTATTCCATAAACAAATAATTAATCGAAATGAATTGCTTGAAAAAAATATCAAAAATTTTAATTTATACAATGCCATATTAATTATTTACACTATTAGTACCATGTGACTAGCTCGCAATTTTCGACAGTAAAAAATATAACGTTAAAAAAGAGTGATATAATATATATTTATATGCCCTAAAATATATACTCAAAAATATTATGAGAAAAATTTGGCAAACAATATTTTTCCTAGTTGTTCGCAAATGATATAAACTGTACTTTAAAGTTGAATCATTGTATCTATCTGCCTTCAGAATCTAGTCAAAATAACTATATTTTATAAGCTGTGCGTCTTATATTTAACGTATACAAAAAAAATTTTTTTCTTACTGTACATATATGTTAATACTTATAACAAAGTGGTGAAATATGGAGTATTCCAATCTTATGGAAGCCAATTATTATTATTTTTTTTTTCTAAAATCAATTCAATTAATTCAAATAATTGTAAAATGATAGGAAGTAAATCATTTTTTGTTAATTCACCTATTCTGAACGAACAACTATCTAATATATATATATATAAACATTTTTAATTCACTGCATAGTCACAATCTCTTGTCAAAACAGTTCTTTATTACAGCTTTAGCTTTGACAAGGATGAATATGATTTCATCGAAAGGTCTGCATTAAAAAAAAACTAATGCTGAGTATAATCTAAAAAAGATTTAAATTTTATTATATAACTTGAAAATCTTATATGTACAGACAAAGTATATTGAAAGTATTATGTGAATCAGATAAAAAAAAAACAACAAAGCTAATGACATAGAGAGCTGTAAATTCAGAAATAAACTAATGGTTCAATGCTTGGTAGGTTCATAAGAAATTCAAGGACCATAATTATCAGAGCTGATCTGCAATCTATAATTCTTGAATTTTATAATCTGGCAATTTATTATCCCACCAACCTGCAGGTCAAAATAATTAGTTATTTTATTGTTTAGAGTGTTTAAGAAGTTCTAGCACTAAAGATGATAGATCTTATTTGCAATCTATGGATTTTGAAGTCTAGCGACTTCCAGTAAGTTTGCAGGAAAATTGATTATAGGAAGATTGAACGTTGAAAGCCACAGAAATGAGTTTTGTTACATGGACCTTAAGCTCCAAGTCTCTTATTTTAGGGAACAAAAGTTAATGAAAAGATTTAAAAATTGACAACATTCTTTAAATAAAAACACAAGCACTCAGCTTAAAAATGAAGGAAAGGGAAATTTAAATTTAACATTAACAAACGAATTCAAATAATTATAATAAAATACTTTTTTTTATAAACAAAAAAATATATGATAAAGTAAAATTCAATACTAAAAGTAAATATTATTTTGAAATTTTGATTAGCAGAAATTCATTGAACAAGAAATTGAATCAAGTATTATTTTAACGAAGTCAATAATAGTACAGGTCGCGATGCATTAATTGGCTCCCATACCAATAATTTAGTTTCAAATTTAGGCTGTGAAATCCAATCAGATAAAATTAGAATATTTTTTAAAGATTCCAGTTAGATTTTTTTTTTTTTGTAGGTAACAGGCATATAGATATTCAAATAACCATTCAAGTATTAATCAGAAAATTGATATCTAGCAATTCTTTGTATGAAAAAGGGAAAAAAAATGTATTAAAACCCTCATTACCCTGTATTTGCAAACTTTGGTAGTGACGATTTCTTCTTCATTGTTTCTCTAAGGATTGTTGAAGAAATCTTTGTTTCATAGCAGTTATTTAAAAGCTATTTGACATTTTGTTCTTTTCCTATTAGTTGTAACTATAAATTTTGGCAACTTCTATCTTGATCTCTTTATAGGAAGAATAAAAATATTACGTATTAAATTATCATTAAATTAATCTTCACAATAATTGTTGAGATAAATATTTTGAAATTTGTGTGGGTATATAGTTTTTAATTTAAAGTAGAATAATTAATAGATACTAATAAATAATTATTTGCTTTGAAATATAATCCTAATTTTTTTATTTACTACTTTTTGAAAAGTATCTTTTATATTTTTGTTGTTTTTAAAAATATTTTTATTTTATCAGTAGGAAGCTATTTACAAAGCAATATTTTTATTTTTCGTTTATAAGAAACCACATGCGAGAAGATGCAACTTATCTGAATCAGTTTTTTGAAAGAAAAAAATCCGTCTAGAAATTACCGTTACTTAAAGTGCCTTCTAAACAACAACGATAGTCTTCATCAAGCGTTGGTGGTCAAGTGGTCAGCACAGCCGTCTTACAATCAGTTATCCTGGGTTTGCGGGTTCGCTTCACGGCTGATGTTTTGACACATGGAAAAAAAAACAACAACAATAATCCTGGAAAAACACTTTTTTTATATTTTTAAATAAAATGCATTTTATCCTGATCAGGATCAAATATGACTTTGTGATGCGAGAGAACAATTCGGAGTTTTATGCTTTTTTTTTTTTTTAAGTGTCATAGCATCGGCCGGGACGCGAACCCGCAACCCGGGCAACTGCCTGCTAGTGCAAGGCAGTCGCGCTGACCTCTCGACCACCAATGCAAGACAGTTTTATGTTTTGAATTGGTATTCAAACAAACTTGTAAAAGATAAAGTTGTCAACTACTCTGCAGTTATGTCTATACATTAATCAGGAACGATTTATTGCATTCAAACATAAATTGTAATTTTAGTGGTAAAATAACGCGCAAGATTTTTTTATCTGAATTTTTTTTTTAACGATACCCCCCCCCCCCTTTTTTTTTTTTTTTGCGCGGAACTTTTCGATTGATAATTTCAGAAATAAATTAAAATAACTAATTTGTTTTTTATTGCTAGATACTTTTATTTTAAATTTTGTTTTAAATTGATCATTTTAAATTTTATTGCTAGATGTATTTTATTTAAAAGTTTTTTAATCAAAACTGAATTTTGTTCCAAAACAAATAAATTATTTGTTTATTTTACTCAGAGGTAAAAAATGATGTTTAATTAAGACCAAAATTACTAGAGATTTTTTTTTTTTTTTAAATTTTCCTTAATTGGAAATTGGTTTAAAAATAATTAGCTTTGGCTTTAGCAATAATTTAAATTTACTGAATTTCCAGATCACAAACTGAAGTTAAAAAATCACCTAAGCATCTATATTGATATGTGCAAAGTAAATACGCGCAAAACTTAGAAAAATGATTTCGTTAAGTAAAAAATACGAATATCAACCAACTTGTTTTACTTTTAGCGTGGTATGTAAATATTTTGGTGATGATTTTAATCAAATATAAACAATTAATTTCGTAGTTATATTTTTAATTAATAGATTGCTTTTTCGAATTTTGAATGGTGGGTTCTTTTAGCCATGTCAGCGATTAGTTACTATTGCTTTCTATTCCCTACATTGTAAAATAATATATATATATATATATTAAAGCATACAATTAATAAACTTTCAAAAAGGTATTGACACAGTTTCAAAAGAATCAATATTACCTGTGTCAAACTTAAAAAGATGATTTCCACCGGTCGATTGTGGAAACTTTTTTAGATTCTATAGAGGTTTAGATTTTTTTTTTCTCAGATAGTCGATCCATTTCCAAATAAAATAGCATACTATTGTTGGTCAGATAGTAGATACCTAGCTGTTTTAACTAGAGTACCCCCCCCAAAAAAAAAAAAAAATCTTGAACGCTCCACTCGGTATTTCGCTATCTTTACTTCTCAGCTCTTTTTTGAAAGACTATCGTAAAAGTTTTTGCTTTGAAGTAGGCTATTTAATAGCAGCATTTTTATTCTTTAAATTTTATTTATTTTAATTTCAAGTCCATTCTTATTATTTTATTTAATTGATGTTTTATAACTAACATTACTAAAGATCTCTATAAAAATAAATCGAACAGGCAAAACTCACTATACATATTGTCAACACAGCAAGCACACAATAGTTATACACAAGCATAAGAGATGGTGGTCATGGATGTTTATTGGCTTAAAATAAATCGAACATAGATAGTTTTAAATAAAAAGCTATATGCTTCATATATTTAAATACACGTACGTATATCTAAATATGTATTGGAAAAAAAAATATTTATCATAATGGTTGATGATGATGATGATATCTAAATATGCACACACACACACACACACATATATATATATGCAAAGGACGCAAACATAATCATAAAAATCACGCAATCTAATTATTAATTTCATATAACATAGTTAAAAAAATTGCTTTGTGGCGAAATAGAATATGAATTAAATATATTTAGTATTTTTTCCACCTCACCAAAGACATATTTGTTATTTAAAGACTAGTGAGTATTAATTTAAGGTAATCGAGATAAAATTAAAATTCGGTTTATTTTTGAAGAAAAGATTGCTAAGTAAATTATTTTTAATTATTAAAAAAATAATGATTTAGTGCAATTTATATTTTTTAAAATTATGTATACATAATTTCATTGATCTGGGCGATCAGGTGAGATGTTAGGATTTAAAAGATCATAAAAGTTTTTTTGTCCTTTGGGGGGGGGGGGATTTATACGTTTAAAAAAAAAAAAAAAAAAGAGGTCGATAGACAAACAAAAAAAATAGATTTACAAATAATCTGAAAATTTTAAAATCGAGAAATAGATTAAATTATCTGAATTATAAAGGATGAAAGATATATAAAATTATTATATATAAAATTATTTTAAACAGTAATGCCTGTATTTTACCTCATTACATATAGATATACATTTATTAAAGCTTACTTTTACCGGATGAAGATAACCATCTTCGTGCAATCGATGTTGTCTTTCAGACGTCGACGGAGCAGAATCACGTCCATTTTTCTTATCATTAGCATCCAGAGTTCTCATTAAATGAGCAATGTAGGTAGTGGCTAGTACGAGAACATCTAATTTTGACAATTTAGTATCAGGTGGTACAGAAGGTAATGATCGCTGTAATTCTAAAAAAGCGCTGCGTAAAGATTTTACTCTGCATCGTTCGCGGGCCGCATTCGCTTTAGTGGGACGACCTTTTCTCCGAATATTGCACTGCGAAGGATCGTCAATTGAATTGGCTAACCACCCACTGTTATTTTTAAAATTAATGCACTGCGATTCCATATTTTAATTAAGTTTCAGAATTAAGTTTACAATCTCAGCATTAATAAACTGCTTATTGCTACAGAAATTATTTTAAATTTTGCTATACATAGTAATAAAGAATAAATTTCTATTTTTACGACTTGTCGAAATTAAAAGCTACTACAATTATTAAGAATGAACAGCATTTAAGAAGTTGACATCTCTAGTTACTCTAATTCTATGGACGGAGCTTTGAAAAATCTGTGCTTATCTTGAAGTTTTCGTCATAGACCTGGGTACGGTTCAAAGCCAAAGCTAAATGCCATCAATAGAGCGCCAAATAACTTAGAAATTTAAATATTATTTTTTAAAACTGAAACAATCAAAACATGCAGCCAAAGAATTTTTGCAAGTTGTTCGATTCTTCGTGTCACCGGATCTTACATATGTTCTTAAAAAGTTAAACCCGATCTGGTTTTGCTAAAATTACAGCTTGTAAAAAATTGTACATTGCCGGTAGTTTGACAAGATCATGGCTAATCTTTCCGCAGTCGATTAAAACTTTTCACTAGCGCTAATCCAACATGTGCATAGCTGTAAATGATCACATTCAGAAAGAGATTACTTTATTAAATTAACTTTCTTTTTATTAAGATTGCCAGCATTGCTCGCATTCTGAGAAAAATTGACTGCCATTCTTTTCTTAGAACAACAGAACGTCATATTAAAAGAATGTTCAAAAGCAAACTTCTGTATTTCAGCCGGGTAGTTATTTTAAAAGTTTTATAAAGGTAGATTTTTTTCTTCTTCTTATAATTAAACTTTATTGTTGGTGAATTTTTCAGCGTTGATTTGAAAAAAATATGATTAATAATAGTACTAAGGCAAAGATCCGCATAGGCAAGCTTCTATATATATGTTTCATTACAATATATATATATACTTTAAATCTGTATAAAATCGATTGCAATTTACATAAAACACAAACACACAGACATATAAATATTTATTTATAAATATTAAATTTATCTATATAATAAAAAATAAAATAGCCGTTAAATAGCAAAATACAGAGCAAAAACGCTTTTCCAATAAAACAATAGGTCTGCAAATATCCAGACGGGAAAAGTTTCTAGTTAAAAATTGTAATTAATATATCCACATATCTAGCTCGGCTATGGCACCTGGCTACTTGAAAAAACAAATTCTAAGCCCGATTAAAAATAATGTCAATTTTCACCCATTTACATATTGATTTTCTTTACTTTGTTTATTATAATTCTGTATGGCTATTGTTCAATACAAATACAGAATTAATAATAATAGCAATAATCGAATGATTTATTACTGTTCGGGAATTCATAAAAAGTTTCAGTATTAGCGGTGACAGAGCTGGTCACGATTCACGGACTTGAGTTAGAAATCTGTTACTCTATTATTATTGCATCAAACTAGACTGGGCGGTATAGACTTAATAGAACATTAAACAAAAAAATCTTAAAGCAAAATAAATCCACATTCACATAATATGCAAACATAAATAACTAAATCTTTCTGTATTTTTCTAGTAAAAAAAAAAAAATCTAAATTGCATTTGATTTATTTAGATTTAAAGGTGGTTTATATATTAATTAATAATATAATACTAAATCATCTATGCACTTTATTATTGTTTTACAATGCTTTAATTATCACCCTCTTTTACAGTTTCGATTATCCCAGCAGTCTTTCTCAGAACTACAACATAATACAAATATATAAATATAAATATACATGAACATATAATTTACATTCTATATATATCTTATAATCATCATTTATTCATATATTCTACATATACATCTTATAATCATCATTTATTCATATATTTATATTATGTTGTAGTTCTGAAGAAGATTGTTGGGGCAATCCAAACTGTAAAAGAGGGCGATAACTAAAGCATTGTGAAACAGTAATAAAGTGCAGAGATAACTTAGTATTATATTATATACATTTGGCAATGTAATAAGAAAGATTAATTATTAGTAGTTAATAATATTGGCATATTATATAAATAAATGTAGCATAATCTCGCTAATTTGTGCAGGTTCGATATCAACAGATTATTATGTCCTTATAATGAATTATTTTTATAGATACCATTAAATTTTGTGACCTTAGCTTCTGGTGATCATACATTTAATATTTCATCAGAATTATCTATCTAATTTTTCAGGCTATTCAGAGGCACCTTCCTTATTGGGACAATCACCTCATTGCTGGCATTTTTTTAAATATATATTACCAATACTTCTGAATGTTGTATACTTTATAATGAATTAGACTATCTTATGACCAGAATAAGACAATATATCAATATGATTATGTGATTCAAGCAGAGTTCAACTATAATATAATATGAATTTATTTGTTTGTTTTCATTGATGCCCCAAAAATTCTCAAAATTATTTACCAGTACCACATTTCTAAAGCATAACACTTTATTACTGTCCAACTTTCATATACCTAGCAAAGATTTGGGAAACATCATAACTTGGAAAATTATTTCCTTAATGCTAAATATTAATCTGTGATGAATATCATAATTATTGAGAATCGTTTGATGTTGATGAATGATAATGAATGATCAAAGAGGCAAACCTGATTAGATACTTCTATACTTTATTATTAATAAAAAGACAGTTGCTGATATTGTTATCTTCTTTAAATACAGGCCATTTTTTAAACATATGTTTTTAGTTTTTCTAATGAGAATTTATAATGTGGTGTCATCAGCATATAAAAAGCAAATACAAAGAGCATTGATGTTTGTTTCTTCTACCAATCCTGAATCAAAATTTGTCTTTATTCAGTCTGACTTTTTTCATTACTTGTTTGAAATACAGGCTGAATAAGCAGGGTGAAATATGCATCCTACTTTAATTCCTTTGCTAATAAAAGAGTATACCTATATTTCTAAAACTGGAAAACAAGTTACCTTTATTGATTTAGGTACAATTGGATAAAAGTGTCATGTTTAGTTAAAAAAATATATCATAGGTATGACCTAAAATCTAACCAAGAACTATAAAATTGAAATATTGACAAATTTGCTGATATTTTGATGGTGATTCAGAGAAGACAGTATGACATAGAGACAACTGATGTGAGATTTGAATATAAGAATAGTATACTAACTAGATACAATCAGATTTTTTAATAAAAGTCATACTATCCATATTGACAGAAAATGAGAGAATACGCTATTAAGGGAGTTACCTCTTGCTGCTTCTAGGGAATTAAAAGGCCAAATGCTCTCTATCAAAAATTACACTCAACAAGACAACCAACTAGAATATACTAAAAAGTAATATCTTTCTTTGCTTAATATGACTCATCAAAATAGATGCACTTCATTATTTTAAAAAAATTACATTTTTGCTTCACTGAAAACAACAACTAACAGAATTAAATATAATAATATAGTTACTTTTTAACTATGGAGTTGCCAATGAGTTAAAAGTATAGATTAATTTAAATCCATATAAAAAGAATTAAAACTTCTTTTATGTTGTTATTTTTAAACAATAAAAATTTATTATAATAAGATATAATAAAATATCTATATATACAACAAAAAACATGAAAAAAATATAAATTTTCAATAGAAAAGCTTTTTTCGATACATACAATTTGTATCTTTTTCAATATGTCTGCTGACGATTACCGTTAAATACATATAGCGACATCTATTCATAATAAAACCAACTAAAACAATATCAACATCATTATTTTACAAATATATACAATACAACATAAAAATTATATATATTCCTTCATTGAGTATAGGATATTCAAATATACTCAAAAACATATAAAATATATTAATATTGATATTTTGCCTATCTATCTTTCCATTCATCTAATTTTAGCCAATTATTAGTCAAATTAATTGAACCTTTATAAATGTTCATGCAATTACTACCATTATTTTTAATATAACTAGTTTCATATACTTTACGCCTATTAACATTTTTCAAGTAATTTAGTGCAAATATATTTTTAGTACAATCTATTTTATGACCATATTCCAAATAATGTATAAACAAAGCGGATTTATCATCTCTCCTATTTATTGCTGCGTTATGTTCTTTAGCTCTTATTTCTAATTGTTTACATGTATGTCCATAGTATACTCTTTTACAAATACCACATATAATTTTATAAACCATTCCCTTCTTATATTTTAAATTATCCATTATTTTATAGTTACCTATTAATTTATCCAAATCTTTACTATTTGCCCAACCTATATTTATATCTTTTTTATTATTTACATAATTTTTTAATATTTTTTTTTAATAATGCATTATATATTTTAGGATGATATGAAATTTTTATCCATTTATTATTAGATTTATTACATCTATTATATTTATTTTTATAAAAAATATTATCTATACATTTACTTTTATAACCATATTTAATATATAAATTTTTAAATTGCTCTTTATGTAATTTAGCTATATTTTCATTCGTATTATATCTATCGTTTTTAATTTTAAAATTTTTAATTACTGCAAGTTTTTGGGTCCATGCCTGTTGTGAATCGATAGCAATTATTTTCCTCATATTATCTTCTTTTATAAAATGTTTTAATACAATTTTTTTTATTATCATCTAAACTAAGCTCTATGTCTAAATATTTTATTTTTTGTTTAATTTCCGAAATTGTAAATTTTATATTATATATATTTTTATTAAAATCATTATACATATGTTTTATTATTCTTTTATTACCAATTATTAAAGTATCATCTACATAACGAAAATAATGTGTTATATCCTTATTAATCAATCTATTTTTAACTATATTAATCTCTAACTCATCAATAAATATTGATGAAATCAAACCACTAATAGCACAACCCATCACCCATCCTTTATTTATATACCAATATTTATTATTATATTTAAAATATAAATTATTATGTATTAACATTAAACATTCTTCAATTATTTTTACTATTTTCATATCCTTAATTTTTCCATACAATTTCTTTATTAACATTTCAATACTTTTTATTCTTGGGATACTAGGGTACATTTTTTCAATGTCCATTACAAAAATGCTATTACATCTATTTACCTGTATATTATTTAATTTATCTACTATATCGTCTGTGTTTTTAATACAATATTCACCGTAACCTAATATTTCTGCTAACCATTTATTTAAATAACTACTAAACTTTTGTAATATAAAATTACTAAAATTAAATAATAATCTAATTGGATTATTATCTTTATGAGTTTTTATTTTAGCAAAAACATAAGGGTTTTCAAAAGATGAAGGGTATAAAGATCTATATTTTTTCATATCAATAACATTATTATCCCTCATTTTTATCAATAATTTTATATATCTACCCTTTATTCGTCCAATAGGATCCTTATTTAAAACATCATAACCTTCTTTTTTTACATTCTATTTTATCTATATATTCATTTTTATATATAACTACAAATTTACAACCTTTATCTTCCTTACATATGATAATATCTTCGTTAATACATATATCTTTTATTTCTTTAGTAATGCGTCTATAACTGTAGGATCTTTTTTGATCATTTATATCATCATTATTATTATACAACTGATTAGCTATTATACAATATAAATTCTTCTTTTCTTCCGTAGATACATTTGCAAGTTCTATATCTGTTATAATTTTCTTTTTTATATCATTATCCATAAATGGTATAAATCCTGCAGTAATTAAAAATTTTAAAATTAAAAACGATAGATATAATACGAATGAAAATATAGCTAAATTACATAAAGAGCAATTTAAAAATTTATATATTAAATATGGTTATAAAAGTAAATGTATAGATAATATTTTTTATAAAAATAAATATAATAGATGTAATAAATCTAATAATAAATGGATAAAAATTTCATATCATCCTAAAATATATAATGCATTATTAAAAAAAAATATTAAAAAATTATGTAAATAATAAAAAAGATATAAATATAGGTTGGGCAAATAGTAAAGATTTGGATAAATTAATAGGTAACTATAAAATAATGGATAATTTAAAATATAAGAAGGGAATGGTTTATAAAATTATATGTGGTATTTGTAAAAGAGTATACTATGGACATACATGTAAACAATTAGAAATAAGAGCTAAAGAACATAACGCAGCAATAAATAGGAGAGATGATAAATCCGCTTTGTTTATACATTATTTGGAATATGGTCATAAAATAGATTGTACTAAAAATATATTTGCACTAAATTACTTGAAAAATGTTAATAGGCGTAAAGTATATGAAACTAGTTATATTAAAAATAATGGTAGTAATTGCATGAACATTTATAAAGGTTCAATTAATTTGACTAATAATTGGCTAAAATTAGATGAATGGAAAGATAGATAGGCAAAATATCAATATTAATATATTTTATATGTTTTTGAGTATATTTGAATATCCTATACTCAATGAAGGAATATATATAATTTTTATGTTGTATTGTATATATTTGTAAAATAATGATGTTGATATTGTTTTAGTTGGTTTTATTATGAATAGATGTCGCTATATGTATTTAACGGTAATCGTCAGCAGACATATTGAAAAAGATACAAATTGTATGTATCGAAAAAAGCTTTTCTATTGAAAATTTTTTTTTTTCATGTTTTTTGTTGTATATATAGATATTTTATTATATCTTATTATAATAAATTTTTATTAATTTAAATATAAAAGTTTCCTTTATTTTACTTTTCTTAATATCTTGCTGTCATTTAAAAAAAGAATATAACTGAATTATTGACGTACTCAGCAAAAAAAAAAAAAATCGACAAACTTTAGAGTGCCTCTTTCAAAATCCTTTGCATCAAAAACTTTTGTGAAAGAAGAGTACCTACACTCATTATTATGCATCTTACCAGATAATGTATGCTAATTTATCCATGATTTGGTGCAATCTGATTTGTGAAACAATCACAATGACTAGTAATATATTTATCAGTTTTTCGCCACAAAAAAATCAAAAAACAATCACTACTTTTTCTTAAAGCTCTATTCTCATTCAAACATTTAAAAATTTAAAAAAATCTCAATATTTTTATTCTGGAGAAGGTAGAACTTGCAGAAGACATTATTCCTTCAAGACTTTACAGAATCTTTATCCTTAATAACTTAACAGGGATTCATAATTGTGAGAATTTTATTGTCAAAAAAAATACTTATGATCAATAGGTATTGTTTCATTCAATGAAATAATATTTAATCACAGCCCATAAACTAAAATAAAAATAAAGAGTCGATTTTTTTTGTGTTAAAAACAATTAAAACAGTTTAGTTTTTTTTACATGCTTTAATCGATTTTGGAAAATCTGTTCGTTTGTTAACTTTTGATTTTTTTTCAAATTATAATGAAATTTTAAAATTGAGATTTCATATACATAAATTGAAAGTTGGTATATAACTAATTAATATAAGTGTAATTCAAGTAAGTCACTCATCTTTTTAGTAGATCACCTAATTTGTTAGATATGGAATAGAGGGTAAAAAAGTATTAAAAATAATCAATAATTTCACTTATCTCAGTTATAAATTCTTCTTACAACTTTCATTTGTTTTAAATAATGTCCATGGGAGGGTGGTTATATATATATATTTTTTTAATAACCATAATGGTCAAATATCCAAAGTAATTTATTTATCCATAATGTTGCGATATATATATATATAAATTAAATAATGAACCTAGCAAAGATTGAAATAAACAACTAATGATAACTATATTTTAATATTTATTAAACCAGCTTTCATCTTCATTGAGACCTTCTCAAGACATTTAATTATACAAATCACGTGATCAATCAATTATATCCACTTCATCTATTGTACATTACTTACATTAAATTGTACTTTAAATCCTGTAGTCACACATTATAATCAAATAAATAAATAAATTTAACAAATTTTTAACATCTACATAAATATATAATTTACAATATATAATTAAATAATTTTTAAAAAAAATATAAGAATAATAAATATTTTATCTTTATAAATACTATTTACATATTTACATTGATTCCCTATATCTTCAAACTATTTAACAAAACCCACTTTCCTTCCAATTTTGCTGGACTTTTAATTATATTTACACATTTATCCAAATTTTTCTGAATATATAATAATCTTTTACATATTCTATAGCTTTTACATTTTCTTCACATTTCATTTTATGTCCTGTATCTAAATAATGTAAATATGGTCCTGATCTCATATGTTTTCTATTAATGGCTCTATAATATTCCTTACCTCTAGCAATTGCTGTTCTTCCTGACTATCCTATATATATTTTATTGCAATTTTCATAGCCAATTTTATAAATCAAACCCCAAACTTACTATTAATATCATTTAACTTTTTTGCATTATATAACAACTTACTCAAAGTCTTATTATTTCTCCAAGTTATTTTTATATTATTTGGTACTCTTTCTTTCATTAATCTTTTATATACTTTTTCTGAATATGGGATAGACATCCATTTACAATTTTTATATTTATTCCTACTATTATCATTTTCTCTATCTATTTTATTACCAAAAATCCTTTTAATTGCTTTCCTTTTATAACCTATTTTTACATAATCAATTTCTATCTCTAATTTCTGTACATATGTGTCTTTTTTATATAATGTTATCCTACCATTCTTCAATTTAAATCCCATTCAAACTATTTTTTGGTACCATGGCTGATATGACTTTGGATCAATTAATACTCTAATCTTTTTATCTTTAATAAAAATGTTCATCAATTATTTAATCCATTGTTTCTTTTCTTAAAAAAATAACTAAATATTTAAATCCACTTTCCTCTTTCTCCATTGTAAATCTAATATCATATTTATTATTTAACTCATTAAAAGTCTTATCAATACTTCTGTTTTCTACAATAATAATATCAACATATCTATAATCGTCAGTCTCATGAATTATGCCCTGTGGTGTGTCAGATGTAAAGTGATGATTGATGGGATGAGACCCACACAATACTAAATTTTGGAATGTCATGGAGAAAATCATAAAGAAGGACCGACTAATTTCTCCAAGCTATATCACAAGAGCATCATGGGAGAAGGTTGGATCTACTTTACTTCAAATAGATATGTAACTGATGTCATTTTTGTATTTGTAACATTCAATATAGCAATAGAATAAAATTTATCTTTAAAAAAAAACATATCTATAATTTTCTATAATTCCATTATTACTTATAACTCTATTATACTTTCCTCAATATTAGTTATTACTACTGATAATAAAATTCCACTAATCGAGCATTACAGAACCCATCCCTTGTTTACACACAAAAATTCTTCCTTATATATTATCAATAATGTCCATTGTTCTGATAAAATATTACTCATTTTTAATTTCTTATAACAATATCAATACTCTCTTTTTTAGGTACATTTTGATACATCTTTTCAATATCAAAAGACACTGTTATTCCTATTCTATTATATTTAATTTAATATTATTTAATTTATTAATAATTTCTTCAGAATTTTTAGTATAATACTTCCCAAATCCTATTACTTCAACAATTTTTCTACCCACTATTTCACATAAATATTTAAGTATATAATTATTAAAATCTAAAATAAATATTAAAATATCAACATATAGTTATCATTAGCTATTTCAATCTTTGTTAGATTGATTATTTAATTTCTTTCAAATTTTTTTTAACATTTTAAAATCGATATTCTTGTGGAAATTTTGTATATTTGTTTAGAGTATAATTACTTTCCATTAAACTATGATGTGCCCAAGTAACAGTAACTCCTGAAACTAACAATACTGCAGTATTCAATAAAGGGACCTGAAAAGGGTTTAAAACAACCACATCTGAAGGTGGTCAATATGATCCTAAATCTATTGTAGGAGCAAGAATTCTATGAAAAAATGCTCAAAAAAATCTAAAAAAAATAAAACTTCTGATAAAATAAATAAAATTATACCTCAACGTAATCCAAAAACTACATTATTAGTGTCTATGAAAGTAATACAAAACATTAATTTTACTTAAACAAAGCAGATTAAATAAATACTTTATTTGTATTATAATAACTGCAACTTAGTTTTTAACACTAAATTAATTTAATTAATATTACAGTTAATTCAGGTATTAATCTACTTATTTTAACTTGTATTAAATAATCTAAACTTCTTTAATATGATTAGCTATGTTTTATATTTAACTTATTAACATCTACTTTAATTATAAGTTTAAATTTTTTTTTAGCAAAACAGTAAAGAAAAACATAATATTGTCTAGTCATGACAGAAATATTTTAATCATTGACTATGCTTATATAATTTACAGAGATAGTTGAACTTGATGCATTTTTTTTAGAATTTTTTTTTTCTAGTTAAATATCAGCAATAATAAAAGACTAGCTTTCTTGACAAAGCCAAAGATCACATTATATATTCTAAACTCTTAATACACCTGGGCCTCGTTTTATGTGGTAGATAGGTTCCACAGAAAACCCGCATTAAAAAAAATCACACAAAAATAGACTTAACTTACCTTGAAAAATGGGGGATAGGGGTAGTAATTTTCAGAATTCGCATAAAAGCAAAGCAAGAAGGAAAAATTACTTTAAAATTCGCATTAAAAAAATAAGGAAATAAAGTATGACTAATAAAAAATATCAAATATTTGAAAAAAATTGATACAAGATAAACTTTTTTTACTTTTTTTTATTAACTACAGTATTTAATTTGACATTTTTCACATGTATTTTAATCATTATCGCTATTTTCGAATGTGTGGTTCATTTGTAAACTGGTAAGAAATCAGATTCGTCGATGTGATGTGATGTAGCTTCTTCTTGAATGAAGTCAAGAATCTCTCAGCAATTATGCCCAGAGAATCTTCTTAGCCACTTTATTTTTCATTCCCCACTCTAATTTTTACCATATTCTGCTCCATCCCATTTACTCAACTAGTGCCAATTTCAGTCTTGTGCTGTGTTAATGGTTTTCTGTTGACAACTGATTTTTACTACTGAAATAAATTTTAAATGTTCACATTTTGTTTTTATATTTAAAAAATGAGGATCGCAATCAAGACAAAAAGATTATACATTATCATTAAAAATATTATTTTCAGTTTATAAAATCAATAAAATCTTCGTTATTTATTTTAAAAATCTACACAATTTATTTCTGTTATACCTAACAAAATATATTTTAAAAGTTTAAAATTTTTGAATATTTATTGCGATATTTTTATATGTAAATATAAATCTATTATTATTATTTACTCATTAGTATAAGTAGGTTATTTATTCTAAATATAGCTTCAGGCCATATTCACATTAGCTGCTAATATAACGTTATATTTTTGAAAAAAAAAAGTATTTCAAGTTAAAATAAGTTATTAATAATTTAAATTTCTTGATATCTAATAAATATAGTGAAATATGAAAATGACTAATATTTACTAAGGCTGTAACCTCAAGAATGTGCACGTAAAAATGCGATAGTAGAGACCTCTACAGGTTTTAACCACAAGCTTAAATTTTGGAAGAAAAGAGGGGAACTAAGAAAAGAAATGATATATACATAATATAATTTGAAAATAAAAAAGAGAAAAAAGTAGGCAAATAGATGGGTTCATAGATAGTAGCATGTTAAAATAATTTTGATTAGTTCCAAAACTAGCAAATGTTGCTTCATCAGCATTAACATATAAGAACAATATTAATGTTTTTATATATATTGTACCAGTAATTTTCACTATATGGAAGTCTGAACCAAAATCCAATTAAAGATATACACACATATTAAATATGTACCATAAATATTGATTGAAATAAATATGAATGTTGAATGATTAATAAAATTCTTATAAAAAAGATTCATTTCAAATATGTAATATTATTAACCAATCAACGATGATGATTTATAATTTAAAAGTACAAGTACTCCCAAAAGTATTTTGTTTTTTAATTTTAGTAAAATAAAATTCAAAAGAGATTAACATTTTAAAAAGAAACTTTATTTTTGGAAAACTTTTAAAAGAATGACCACTATCAATTATAAATTATTACTGTCATCCTTGCAATCTCTCCACTGATTGCATGATTTCTCAAGGTTGTGGATATCAACTAGCATATGTTTTAAAAGTATAATGTTTTGATTGAGTTACAAACACAAACTAAATGAATTCATTAAAAAATAATTTAACAATTTATTAACAATGAATAAATACAATTGTTGCATGTATAATATACAAAAATATTTAATAACATAGTAATAAAATAAATTTTTAGTTTATGTTTAGGTTTAAGTTTAAGGCCTTATAATATTGATAATGATAAGATCTTACCATGTTAAATACTGAAACAGTTACAAACCATGGGTTTTGCAGATACCATTCTTTTAATATTTTACAGTTGTTTTTATTAATTCCTCTGATGATCATAATTCTTTTTCTTGGACACTGGTGATGTTACAATGTAAATATAGAAGCATTGGTTACATTATATAAGGTATAATATCAGTAGGTTTAGGACAGTTCATATAGCAATTGCAATTTAGTTTTTCATGACATTATAGAGGAATTGCACAGACTAGTTTAGCAAACATTAGTGCCAGTTTCTCAATCTGAGTGCATTTTCCAGGTATTTTGACTGGTGTGGTTTTTCCTTTAACTAGACACACATTGAAGAGAGTTTTATGCCAGATATAATCATTATACTGGCTATTATGACTGGAGTATTAAAAATACTTTAAAAAATAATCAGCAAAATATAGCTATCCTAAGTTATAGTAAAAATACTTTTAATCAGTGAATATTTTTTTCCTCAGCATGAATTACTACAATACTGATTCAAAAGTAGATTGGACTGGAATGCAAAGTATTATGGAATCTGAAAGCCTGGTTGCTTGTTTTAGACCTATTTATATCTATTTGATGCAGTTCAAACAACATATTTTCAAACAATGTATAGGACACAAGATAGGAATAATCTGCCCTTTGCATCATTATAACAACATATTTAAAAAAAAACAAAACATTTTTTTCATTCTCTTCCAAACATGTTGTGGAAAAAAATTTTACAATGAATATTATACTTTGATACATAAATAAATGAAAAAAAAAAGGTTTTTACTTTTCTTTCTTTATTTACATTTGTTTATATAGGAAGTAAGATAATTAATTCCCGACATTTAATTATAGCTCAATAATTTATCTCCTTTTATTAATTCCAAAATTTTAATATTGGATTCAAATCTATCATCAGATTTGTTATAAAAGTGGATACATTGTTTAATTAAAACATCCATTTGAAAGGCAGACTAAACAGGATTTGAAATGCTTTATTTTTTTCTAAACTACACAATTCAAAATTCTTTCATATATCAAAAGCATTTTTCTTTCTTTTTTTATAGCAATTCACTACTATTATTTTACCTTTATTACAAAATAATTTTGTACAATGATTAATAATATGCATAAATTAACTTTTCTTTCAATTTTTTAGGCATTCTAAATATTCACTACTCAGTTTTGATGATGAATATTTATTAAACTTTTTTTTTCTTGCAACTTTGTATTATAATCAAATTGAGCTGCTCTTGGAATTGTTATAGTTACCATATATATAATGTAACCAATTAGGCTACATGGCATAAAACAACATAGTTGTGTGCTCAAATATATATAAAATTGAAAGGAAAAGTAGAAATAAACACAGGCATAAATTTTTGAAGATTTTTTCTACCTTCCTGGAATGATAATAACTATAAAAGATTAAGTAAGTCTGGATTTAAAATAGAATTTTATTATAAAATAAACATTTAAAAAGGTCAAACATTTTTATTGAATTATGATTTTGAAATTAAAAACAAGCATGGTTTATTTTTGAAATCTTTTAATTAATGCTAGTATACATTTCTATTATCTATTTTTAAATATCTTTGTATATCACACTTTAAAAAAAATTTTAAATTTGTTTTCAAAGGGATTAAAGAGATAAGAAAAAAGTTTTTAATTAATGTGTTTTTCACCCTAATATAAATAAAAGGATGGATATAAAAGCAGTAGTAGCTTTTGAAAAAATAGTTGGTGAATGATATTTTGAGAAGCAGTTAGCAACAATTAGATGTCCAGAATAACTAGCGGTAGAGTTGGATTTCCAGAATTAGAGAGAGTTCCCATGAAGATGTAAGAATGCAAAGAGGACAAATCCAGCAGCTGCTCCCTAGTCATTATCGTAGAGTATGGTTCCATATGGAAGTCAGACTCAACTTCCAATATTCATAGCTCTAGTGTGGATAAAAATGGCTGGCTTGCCTGAAGTTACCTGATAATGTGTCCCAATGATGAGACAATCCTGGACTGATCCCCAATCCACCAGTTTTCTGGAGAAAGAATTGATATATGTATGCTGATTTATCTATATGCAAGGAAGCACAGATAAACACATCGTGTCATATAAATATGAAATGAGTTATTTTAATATTTCTTAAAATGACATTTTAAACTATAACTTGAAATAAAACAAGTAAATAATTTGCTTGAGCAAATGTCTAAAAGAAATGATCATTTTATAGATAATTGTATATATATATATATATATTAAAGAAATTGTTTTAGTTCTAAAAATGAGATATATAATATAGAATGATATTGTTTAAAATTGTTTATTGAGAAGACAAAAAGACATTTTAAATTTTATATATTTAAATTTATAAACTTTATAATTAATCAGTCAACACTAATTGTTTCAAGACTGATTTTATTTTTTTTTTGTAAAAAGAAGAAAAAAAGAAACATTCCTGCTGGATGATTTAACTTTTATCAATGGTCAAGAAATTGATTTTATTTTTTTTTTAAGAAAAAAATAATTTGATTGACTGTAAAAAGTGAAACTAATAATTTTAATTCATATCTATATTTTAGGTATACACACATATATGTGTGAATTTTATGTATATTTTCCAAATGGAATTACTTGTGAAAATATTTTTTAATAATTTCATTATTTTGATAAATTCAACTATGATAGAAAAAAAATTTCATTTACATGTTAGTCAATTAGGTAAATATGTTTTATGAAAACCCCTTGCAGTATTTTATATTGTTTAAAAGTGATAACTAAAAATGTTTATTGTATAACAAGTCAAATATTTACCTATTAATCAATTATGGTATTTTTATATAACTTAAAATTTTTACAATTAAAAATTTTTACAATTATTTTATGACAATTCACTATGTCCATTTTAAAATTATAATGCACATTTGTGCGGATATATATTGTACCAGTCAAAACATGTTTATCCATCTAACATGAGCTGGAACTCACAAAATGTACTTCAAACCCAGTTAAATCTGAGATTTAGGTCAGGGACCAACCTGAATTCAAACCCACTTCCTAAGCCCCAGATCAAACATCTAATGAATAACATATAATAATGGCACATGAGAATTTATTTAAATCTGGCTCACTAGCAGAGTGGAGAAGACAATGAGACTCATTTACTTAACATAGGTATACATATGGTTGTACATGTCGAAGTGGAGAAAAGGGAATTCGAACAACTCAAAGAAGTTAGATAATAAAAAATATATAGTTTAATATAGTGTCAAATTATTTACATACATTTATAAATTAATTGCATACATTAGTATGTGTGTGAATGAGCAAGCGATCTACCAAATGGTAGATAATTATATATCACACTATTATTTCTCATATGCTCTTTTGTTAATTAAATAAGAGATATACATTAACACACATCTTTGATAGGTCCAATATTAAGATACCAATCAATTATTAGAAAGAATTTACATAACATTGCTATTAATGCTTTGGGTTATGGTTCTGAAACACAGTGACTAACATTATTTTGGAGAGCGTTCCGCGATTCATTACAGATATAATATAAACTATTTTCTCACCATTATGGTTGTGAAAATAAATAAAATACATTTGAAAACCTATTTAATTATATGACAAAATATTTAATGAAAATTCTCTTAATTAGTGCTGGTAGGAATGCTTTATCTTCCCCAAGACAAATACTCTTAAATACAGAACTAACAAATTATGATGGTGGGATTGCATAAGGCTGAAATAACATTATTAATAAAAGTAGTGATACTCAGCATTATATATATTTAAGCAGAGTGCAATTTAATATTAGAGCATTAAAACCAGATCATGAGACAAAAGAAATAATAATACAAAGAAGTTTGCGGTATTGACATTGTGGCAAAGATATAAGAGGAAACGGTCATGCTGCTGGATGAGAATGAAGTCTAATCTCCCCTTTCTTAGGGCAGTGCTTAGAGAAGAGTGAATATAGGCATGGTGTGGCCCAGCCTGTACTGGAATAACCAACATGAGAGGCCTTTTTACGAGAAAAGTGGATAAGCATAGCGTGTGCCAGGTATACTGGAATCACTGCCAGAGGCCTTTTTATATGAAATCAATCCTGGGAAGATCAACTATCCTCAGGACAGGAAATAACAAGAAATCTATGGGTTCAATCTTGTTACAACCCCCAGATTTGAAGCACGTAATATATATTCATGAAGATAGGCTGAATGTCAGTAATGCAGTATGGATAAATGTCACTAATGACATTGAATAAGATTTACTGCTTTAAAAATAAATGATCCTTATTTGAATGCCAGTTAATCACACAGTAATTTACAATGTTTACTTGACCAGCAATGAATCCAGTACCTGAGATCCCAGCTAGCTTATTGAGTTATAGCTGCCCTTTAAAAAAAACTCCGCCCAATCTAAAAATTCTATTTTTAATCATAATGACGATTTACCGTCCGATAAACTTTGGCATCCTTAAATAACAAATCCTTATTTTAACAGAAAAATTCTCCTTATTCTTCTAATTGTAATTTAATTATTTATCAATAATAATTAAGTCTATCCATTCCCACTTTACTAAAAATATTATTTCAGCATAAACATGTGTACTCATATATCAATATAAAAATTTCAATGACAGTTTAAATCTTTTTTTTCTTTTTTTTAAAGCAATCATTTTGTTTTATAATTTAACCATGCACACTTTCTTCATTTAAATAAATGTTTTAATACATTATAAATAACTAAAAATATACATAACATATTAAATTAAAATTCACACATACATATAATTAATGTCTCTGAATAAGTTGAATGCAGAAGCCAATATCATTTATATCTTCCAGATACTAATCGGTAAAGTTGAAAGTTTTTATTTATTTATTTATTACAGTTTTAAAAAACAAGAATTATAGAATAGGAAAATTAAACATTACCTAGGATTTGAAATATGATTTGACATATGTACAGCAAAAAGTAATTTCTATATAATGTTATCTCCAACCGGTTAGCACTAAACTCTATGCAAATCTTCCCTGAATTCATGATGTTACATGGCATTCATGGCTCTTGGCATAAACCCTCCATTTTCTGTTGACTTTATCTGAACATGGTTTCCCTCCAAACTATCAGCTGATGTTATTGCAGAGAAGGTTCCAGTTAGCTGCACAATATAATGAATTTAACAATGCATCATTTTGTCTGAATAACAATTTATATAGTTTTCTTTTGATTCTTTGATTTTATAAAATATTTTGAAATATTTAAAAAAAATATAATAATCATGGAATGTTCAAATTAAAAAGTCTTAACAATGACAAAGTTTGCTTATATCCAGTGTTTCCTATCTCGTGAAATTATTGTACATTTACTTCACTCTGATTGGGCTTCTATTTTTTTTTATTCAAAATTTTAATACACGCACACATTTAATTCTTTTATTATAAAACAAAACAAAATTTTCTTTACTACTTTTTATTATTAACTAATCAAAAGTAATATTAAATCATTTCACTTTTTTTTAAAATAAAAAATCTTACCCTCCTTTTAAAATTATTTATTATTATTATTTTTTTCTTTAACAATACCCCTTCCCCCACCCTACTCTTTTGTTTTTAAATTTTCTTTTATTTATAAATAATTTTATTGAAAAAAACCATATGTAATAATGATACAATTGTAAATCAAAAATAATAGTTATCCATGTTAGTCACGCAACCAAATGTTCTGATGTGGTTACTGGTGTTGTTAATCCAGCTTAATCAGGCTCCACGTGTTGTCAAATAAAAATCTGGAAGAGATTATTCTGTCCTTATGGCGAAATTCCTTTAGCTTGGAAATGAATGTGTCTTCAGGCTTGGGATGAGGAAAGGTAAACTTGTTGCGACATCTGGCCAACCAGATGGCATAAGTCAGAAAGGTTGAGAGTCTTGTGGTGACATAATCCCTGGACAGGAAGCAGCATTTAATATTTAAGATTTTGTTCAGGGAAATGTGGCAGTGGTAAGTAATGAAAGTTCTGATTTTGTCATATGCTGGGCAATCATTTATCATATGATCAAAGGTTTCACAGGTTCTATGGCAGTTGTGACACATAGGATCTATATTCTTGAGGAATCTCCTGTAGTGCAGGAACCAGTTTGTCTGGAGTGAATTCAGGTTGATTTTTACGAGAAAGTCCAGGAACCTTGGCTCCAGCTTGAGATGCTTGAAAAACCTGGTGACCACGTGATTGTTACCACCGAGGTAAGGAATGGTAGAGTTTTGTGTGGGAAATAGCAGGCCATGAGCATCCCAAATGGAGATTTTTTGTCTGAATACTAGGGAAGAGTGGCCATTGTGAGCGAAAAGGTAGTCAAGTATCTGATTTAGCCAGCTTATCTTTGAAGGTGGAGGTCTGTCAGATGGAATGACTGGTTGTTCCGCTACAATCTGGGGAAATTTCTTTTGTAGGATGTGGATCAGAGAGTGGCACTTTTGGTAATATATAGAAAACGTAGCATGCAACGACATACCATTATTTTTACTATGTCGCTGCATGCGTTCAATTCCTATGGCCGCTGTTTTACCATTCCACAACAGCCGTGCACAGATTCGGTTGATTTTTGTATTGAAAGTCTTTGTCATGTTAATTATGGGTAGATAGTAGCTAATCTTTGCCATTACCTTGATATTGAGGAGAGAGATTTTCCCTTGCAGTGATAAATAAACCTTGGCAAGGTTTTTAACTGTGTTGGTGGCGGCTTCAATGATGGAATTCTGTATTTGTATCGACATGGCTTGCGGTGACTTGTATATGGGAAACCCCAAAAAGTTTTGGGGGTCTGCTGAGAAAGGCGATGATATCTTCTTGCCGGTGTTGATTTTCCAGGCCGATGACTTGTTGAGGTTGAAGGAAAGTTTGGAGGATTCGGAAAATTTGTTGATTATTTGTATGAGAGGTTTTAGATATTTTTGGGAGGGTAAGGTGACAAGGACATCATCCATGTAGGCAAATGCTTTACAGTGTTTCTTCAGCTGGGGTATATAGATTCCTGGAAGTTCTGCCTCAATCTGTTTAAGAAGGGGGTTTAAGTAGAGTATAAATAGGAGACCGCTAAGTGGAGATCCTTGGGGTATGGATTTTGAAGGAATAAAACCATCTGTAAAGAAACCATTCAGGGAAATGTGGACCAATCTGTTGTTTAGTAGATTGTCCAATATCTGAATGATTTGAGTAGGAATGTCTAGTGCTGAGAGGCAATTGAGTCAGGATGTTGACATCTACTGAATCAAATGCTTCAGAGATGTCTAGCTGAACGGCAATGGGTTTGTATAGATTCTTGGATCTGATATGATCACAGAGAATTTTTACCTCCCCGATTGCAGAGAGTGTGGATGAGCCCTTCTTTGCAAATTGCAACTGGGATATGTTGTCCAGAATAACATCTTGTATTTTCTCCTTGATCACACCTTCAATGACCTTTAACAGGATTGGGGTCATGGAGATTGGTCTTATGCTAGATAGAGCAGATGCGTCCCGGTTTTTCTTAAGAAAGGGGACCATCGCTATGGGATAAAGTTTGGGGATGATTTTTTTGCTGTTTGCAAGATGGTTAATTAGTTTTAATACTATGGGAGCTGTGAAATTCTCAAGGTGCGTAAGTATGAACTTTGGAATGCCGTGTAGTCCTGGATGGACATTGGACGGTAGGGCGGCCAAGCGGTTTTTGATGTTTGATATTGTTATTCCATGTTCATTGTTTTGTGATGTCTCATGCCACTGATTTGTGGGGTAGGTAACAGAGTTTGATAGGCGGTTTTTGAAATATGACTCTATTTGAATGAGCATTTGGTTGCCAGAGGTATGGCTACCACCGATGAGGAGGGACAAAGGAGTTTTTTGTTTCTTCCTTGCCCCTAGAGCCCATCTGAGATAGCCACGTGTCCAGCAGTGTTGGCCAGGTAAGTATAACCTAGCATTCTTTGTTGCTATTATTTCAGCAATCGCAGCTTGTTTCTGCTTGTACTGTGTTTTAAGTAATAGGAGGTTGTCTGTAGTACCATCACTTGAGAAATTTTTAATCCTATGGTGAAGCAAATCAAGCTCATTCATCAGGGTTGTTGACCCTTTATGTTTTTTGGTGTGCTGTATGATTATGGTTTGGAGGATGCCTGTGAAGGCGAACCAGGCTTCCTCAGGATTTATGCTAAGAATGTCAATTTTTTCAAAGAGTATGTAGGCATCTGAGAAGACAGCTTCCGTGGCAGTAGCTTTAGTTATGATTCTGATTGTTTTATTGTAGTCTATGGGAGTGTAGGAGTCCAGATCTAGAGACGCTATCAGGGCAAGATGGTCTGAGAAGGGAACGGGTTGAAGCTTGGCTTCCAAACCATAGTGCAGCTCTGAGGTGTAAAACATTAGGTCAATCAGTGTTCTAGAGCTCTTCGTATAGAATGAGTATGCATCTGCAGGGAAGAAACCTCTGCCATTTATGAAACCCCTGGCTAAGAGATGGAGGTATTTCCGTGTGAACACATCATATTGCAGGTTGAAGTCCCCCAAGAGGATTGTAGGGCCTGTGTTGTTTGCAGTGATGAGATTTATGGTGTGTATTATTCTAGAATAAGTCAATGGGTTGTTCTGGCAGTATACGTATATTGCAATGAATTCACTAGATTGGTATATAAGCTTGATTGCAATGAGATTGGCATCATGGTAAAGCACTTTATAGGAAGAAGGTGGTTTCCTGTTATTAATGATGATTCCTACCCCTCCAGCAGCTGATGTATTAGTAGACAGAAGAGTGAAGCCCAGTTTTGAAAGTTCGAGAATTATGTGAGGGTTGGAGTTTAGGTGATATTTGGTCTCTCCTAAGAATAAAATATGAGGAGATGTAAGAAGGAAAAAATGCCTAATCGCAAATAAACGGTCAGTAGAATTAATTCCCCTGATGTTAAGACCAATGCTTTTCCTTCAACTTTTAACTTTTATTTTAACTTAATTTTTTCACATCTCCATCCCTCCCCTGAAACTAAAATATCATTCTGAGCATTTTAGTTTTCAAAATCTAAATTTATAAGTATTATATAAATCCCATTGCTTTATTTAATTGAAATTCGTTTTTTTCCTATAATATTTAGCCATATTATTTATTATAATTTCTTTCTTTACTAATTGTAAAGATTGAGCATTGAACATTCCTTTTTTTTCTGACCCCTGAGTGACTTCAAATGCATTATTTCCATATTCTTTTATGATTTTATAAGGCCCATCATATATTGGTTGAAATTTTTTGTATATTCCCTTCTCCGGATGGCTTACTGGATTTACCCTCACCATAATTTCACCCCCAACTTAAACACACATTTGACCCCTTCTTGTCTCTTTTGTCTTATATTGCCCATCCTTCTAAGCTTACGGCATGCCTCATCAGCATCTTTTTTCTTGTCAATATATGGCACTCTAACGGGTAAGATTGTTTTGAATGGATATGGAATATTCTTTCTTTGATGGAGTCTGATGGGCTCAAACCCTGTTGATTAATTCTTTGCCCAATTTATCATGTCAGTGACTCTCATTGCCTCCTTCACTCATCTACGATAATTATTCTGTAAGTACACACAAAATAAGCATCCCAATTCCCTCATGATTCATTTGCATGGATTAGATTGTGGATTGCGAATTGAAGTGAGGATATGTCTTATCTTGTGATGCTCCATCCATCTTTTCCACTCTCCAGACATAAAGGGTGTTCTCTGGTCTGACATTATTTGTTTTGGGATTCCACATCTCAAAAATGTTGATGTTCAAGAACCTGTATGGTTTGCCTAGCATCAGCTTGCGCCACTGGGTAGCCAGCTACAAGCTTGGAGAAAATGTCATAAGCCACAACCAGATATTTCTTTCGATTAAACTGAGGTAAGGGTCCATAAAAGTCTATTGCCAATAAACTGTTAGGCTGATATGCATATATGGGTCTCAGCAGTCATGCATTTGATGTATTAGGAGGTTTTGTTTTTGCACACATGGTACACCCCTCAATGATGTTTAAGACACTCCTATACATTCTTGGCCAATAAAACCAGTTGCTTATCCATCATTCAGTTTTTCTTGCCCCATAATGTTTGTACTTTTAATGTATGTACTTGATTATCTGTTTCTGCATGACCATTGAAAGAACGATTCACGTATATTCACCATCTCTCATTTTGTGTTGCAAAAGTCCATCTTTTAAACAATATTGTTTCCTTTCTTTCCATAATGTATTGTTTATAGGTCCACCTATATGTTGGTGGTGCAAATAATATATTATTTGTTTACATTTTGCATCCTTTTCTTGCAATTCCCATAGCTTTTGCAAACCGCATTCTATCTCTTCATCTTGACATATTTCTGCCATTGCTATGTATGCGTTATTACAATTTAAATGTTGTAGCTGATGTTCTATTAAAATAGTGACTTAAAGCATCTGCTGCCACATTGTCTTTGCCTGGGCAATACTGTATACTATAATCGAATTCTTGCAAGAATAGGCTCCCCATCAGATTAGCATACTATTTGTGAGAAAACTATGATTAAGGAAGTCAAGGTTCCTGTGGTCAGTGATCACTATCACCTGTGATCTTACTAAGTACCCTAAACTTCTTAAAGGCCCATATGATTGCTAAAGCCTCTCTCTCAGTTACTGTATAATTTTTCTCTGGCCCATTTAATAAATGACTTACAAAGAAAAGCACCCCATACCTTCCATCATCTTGCACCTGGGATAATGTATCTCCCAATCTGATTCCACTGCTGTCCATTTGTACTACAAATGGTTTACCAAAGTCTGGTATGTCAACATGACTTCCTTTAAAAAACCTTTTTTTACATTTTCAAAACTGCACTCTTGTTGCTCTTCCCATATCCATTTTTTATCTTTTCTTAATAGTTGTAACAGAGGCTCCATATCTGAGGAAAAAGTTTTTATAGAATTGCACAATCTGAAAAAAGATTTGATGTCTTTCTTCTTTGTTGGTCTGGGAAAATCTTGTATAGCTTGGATTTTCTCTGGATTTTGAGATATTCCTTGTTCACTAATTATGTGTCCCAAGAATTTTACCTCTGTAGTCATTAAATGGCTTTTGCCTAAATTTAATTTAATTCCCTTATTTTTACATTCATTTAATAGGAGTTTCAAATGTTTGAAGTGTTATTCCACACTTTCTGAGGCTAAAATAATATCATCCATGTACATCGTAATCAAGCTTTTGATTTTTTCAGATAATACTTGGTCAAGGCATTGCATTAATCCTGCCCCACTGTTTTTTAAACCAAAGGGAATTTGGTTGAAATTATATGCCCATCTGTTATTATGGAAAGTGGTGTATTTTAGATCCTCAGGATGTAGCTTGATCTGCCAGTAATTGGCTGTTAAATCAAAAGTTAAAAATATCTTTTTTTATGGAACTTCATTAATAATTCACTTATAGATGGTGGTGCATTGGTGTCTAACACTGTTATTTTATTCAATTGCCATGCATCTATGCACAATCGAATAGACCCATTCTTTTTCTTTAATGTCACTAGCAGGTTGTTGTATGGGGAGGAGCATTTAGATAACATATTCTCTAGTTATTCCTCCACTGCATTTCTATATTGGTGTGGTATAAGGTATGCTCAAGCTTGATATGGTCAGTTTTCCATAAGCTTTATCCTATGCTCATATCCTTCTTTAACTCCAGGGACTTCTGAAAATACACCTTTGTATGTATCCAACAACTCCTTCAACTGTTTTCCATCCTCACTCCTCCATTTATCTTCCATTATCTTTTCTCTATTTCTATCCCTGCACTTTCTACATCACACTCCACATTAACATTATTTTATCTCACATACATCAAATGGGATTTCTGTCTTGTTAATCCTCACCTGTCATTTCTCATAATCTAGCATGCATCCAACTTCACACATAAAGTCCAACCCCAGGATAACATCATGTATTAGTCCCTCTAAAATCAACATAACATGGTTATACACTTTTGTATGTATCCAACAACTCCTTGAACTGTTTTCCATCCTCACTCCTCCATTTATCTTCCATCATCTTTTCTCTATTTTTATCCCTGCACTTTCTACATCACACTCCACATTAAAATTATTTTATCTCACATATATCAAATGGGATTTCTGTCTTGTTAATCCTCACCTGTCATTTCTCATAATCTAACATGCATCCAACTTCACACATAAAGTCCAACCCCAGGATAACATCATGTATTAGTCCTACTAAAATCAATATAACATGGTTATATTCCTTTCCTGCTATACTCATACTTATTCAAGCTTGTTCCAATGCCAACTTAACTCTTTTTCCATTTTCCAACATTACGTATACATTCTTTAGTGGCAAGGTTTTGATCTTCAAATTGCTCCGATCAATTTCATCAAAACTTTTCTGTGAAATCACTGATACTTGACTTATTGAGCCAGACAGTACATTTACAGTTTTTCCTTCAATTTTTACTTCTATTTTAGGACATGACTGAGATGACATTCTCAATTCTTCCTCCTTCTCATTTTGTATCAAGTTTGCTACTTGCCCTCGACTATTCTCAGCATTCCCTTCTTTTTTCCAACTTTCCTCATATTGTCTATTACTGTCCAATGTGATGAGTATCTCTGCAGTTTGTTCTATGGTGTCCTTTCCCATTATTATCCTTTGAATGCTTTCTGGAAAACCCCACCTTACTGTATGCAGGATTTGTTGTTCAGACAGCTTGTATGCTGTGACCATTCTCAATTTTGCTACTTGTCTGTGAAAAAACATGCTCAATAACTTCCCTGTTCACCATTTATCCTGTTCTGCCTGATGCTTAACCATCTCCTGAAGTTCCTTCCCCCAATAGCTTGACAACAATGCTCATTTGTATTCCTCAAAGTTTGTTGGTTTTATTCCCATTGACTTCCACCAAACTTCAGCCTCATCCTGTATGTAACTACTGGCTATACTAACTTTAATCGATTTGCTGAATTCATTACATGAAAAAAAACCACTCCAAGCTATCTAAATATCTATTCAGTATTTTCCCTCTGTTTCCCAAAAAAGACTTTATTTTTATAACTCGGCTCGCTATTTCCATTTCACCACTAATCTAACTAGTTTTATTTAAAAGTAAAATTCTTTTTCTCTATTTTAAAACATATGTACAGCCAATCTTAACCTTTATAGTGCTACTTTTCTGCTTCCTGTTTGTTTATCATAATTCATCTGGAGTGCCCCCTTCTCTCTTTTTTTTAAGGATTATGCCTACACATTATACATTATTATATAAAAATCACTTTTATTGGTTGCACTAAACTGACCGGTTCTCTAAAAAACAATACTATCATGCCTTCTAAATTTTTTTCACTGCCCACCTTCTTTATCTTATATAATAATAACAAATAGAAATATATTATTATTATTCCTTCTTTACTAAAACCATCCAATCTTTGAAGGTGTCTGGTCCTCAGGTAGAGTAAACAATATCATTGATAAATCAATTATTTTATATAGCGTGAAGTTTTTTATAAACTGTAATAGCTAAACAGCATTAAGCTGTTGCACATGTGCTTTGCAGATTTTTAACTATAAATGACTGAATACAAACACTTCAAACACATGATAAAGTCTTTGTGAAAAGCACATGTGCAACAGCTTAATGCTGTTTAGCTATTACAATATCATTGATAGCAAGCTACCAATAATATAAACACTCGGTTACTAGATAAATACTGGCCAGCTAAACACTTTATTTATTTTGGGGTAAACCCTTTAGGTGCCAGTTAATAGCATAGTAATTAACAATGTTTACCGATCAGCAACAAATCAAGTACCTGAGATCCCAGCTAGCTCATAGAGTTATAGCTGCCCTTTAAAAAAACTCTGCCCAATCTAAAAATTTTATTTTTAATCATATTGACAATTTACCATCCTAATAAACTTTCGCGTCCTTAAATAAATCCTTATTTTAAAAGAAAAATTATCATTATTCTTCTAACCGTAATTTAATTATTTATCAATAATAATTAAGTCTATTCATTCCCACTTTATTAAAAATATTATTTCAGCATAAACATGTGTACTCATATATCAATATAAATATTTCAATGACAGTTTAAATCTTTTTTTTCTTTTTTTTAAAAAAACAATCATTTTGTTTTATAATTCAACCACACACACTCTCTTCATTTAAATAAGTGTTTTAATACGTTATAAATAACTAAAAATATACATAACATATTAAATTAAAATTTACATATACATACAATTAATGTCTCTGAATAAGTTGAAAGCAGAAGCCGATATCATTTATATCTTCCAGATACTAATCGGTAAAGTTGACAGTTTTTATTTATTTATTTATCACACTTTTAAAAACAAGAATTATAAAATCAGAAAATTAAACATTACCTAGGATTTGAAATATGATTTGACATACGTACAGCAAAAAGTAATTTCTATATAATGTTATCTCCAACCGGTTAGCGCTAAACTCTATGCAAATTTTCCATGAACCTCATGATGTTACATGGCATTCATGGCTCTTGGCATAAACCCTCCATTTTCTGTCGACTTTATCTGAACATGGTTTCCCTCTGAACTATCAGCTGATGTTATTGCAGAGAAGGTTCCAGTTAGCTGCACGATATGATGAATTTAACAATGCATTATTTTGTCCGAATAGCAATTTATATAGTTTTCTTTTGATTCTTTGATTTTATAAAATATTTTGAAATATTTAAAAAAATATAATAATCATGGAATGTTCAAATTAAAACGTCTTAACAATGACAAAGTTTGCTTATATCCAGTGTTTCTTATCTCGTGAAATTAACGTACATTTACTTCACTCTGATTGGGTTTCTATTTTTTTAATTCAAAATTTTTACACACGCACACATTTAATTCTTTTATTATAAAACACAACAAAATTTTCTTTATTACTTTTTATTATGAACTAATCAAAAGTAATATTAAATCATTTTTATTTCACTTTTTTTTTTTAAATTAAAAAATCTTACCCTCCTTTTAAAATCGTTTATTTTATTTTTTTTCTTTAACAATAACCCCCACCTCACCCTACTCTTTTGTTTTTAAATTTTATTTTCCTTCAACTTTTAACTTTTATTTTAACTTAATTTTCCCACTTAAATTTTAAAGATGAAATTTATTAAATATTATTTTTAAAGTATATTACACATTCGGTCACGATGTACCTCGGTACAATATATATATATATGCACAACATGACAACTTATTCTAGTATATTTGACTTTCTAATTCTAAGTATCTTTATTTATAAATGAAATTATTATATATATTTTAGATGGTAAACAAAATTTTTAAAATAAAAAAACATCATTTAACATCTTTGAAAATTCTTTTGTATTTTATAACTTTTATCCTCTTCTTGCAAGCTTTAAGCAAGATTTTTTTTATTCAGTTGCTTAATAACCTTCAGTAATTGTAATATTTTTTCTCTTTTTTAAAAAACAACAAATCAAGGTAAAATAATTGGTGGCAGGTTTTTTTTTTCTTTCATTCTTCAATACCATATTTAAGTAATATCAAGTACATATAACTAACAATAGATTTCCAGTGGTTTCACACACATATAAAATAGTGTATGTATAAAGTAAAATACTGGAGTATCAATATCATTAAGCTGACTTCTTATTGTGTCATGTTCTAACAGTCCACATATATGATAAATATTGGCAGTCTTCAAATCTATACAACTCTGCAATTTTGTTAACAACAATGTCTTCATGTATGTTAAGGTATAAAACAATGAAATAGTGGTCCCACTTTTTTCTCTAGAAGTTCAAAATGGATCAACATGGAGACTACCAGCAAGAAGTTCTAATAACTATCAGTTAATCTGAACCTTTTTATAGTAGAAGTAAAGACATTTAAAAGATAAACAATTAGCAGACTTTTTCTTTTGAATAACTAAATTAAGATAGTTCTGTCTTTAATTTACTTTTATCAGAATTAAAATAATTTAAAGAATTTTTTTACTCCATTAATCAAAAATAAATTAAAAATTAAGTCTATAATCAATGCACGTTTTAAACAAAAAAAAATGTTCCTTGTTTTACACAAAAATTGTTGCACTAAAATTTAATTTTTTTATCAAAATCACAATAAACATTTTTTTTTTATATTTGATTTTAATTAATTATCAAGAATTTTCAATTAACATTTAAGGCATTCAAAAATTTATTTTAAATAATTATATATTTAAATTTTGTCTGTATTCATTTCCACTTTTGCTTTTAAGCTTTAAATATATATGTGCGCACATAATACATTGTGTGTCATAATAACAATCCATCTCTCTCTTCCCTACATATAATTACATGAATCTACTAGTGTTAAATATCCATATCCTAATAACTGATTAATAAAATGCCAAAAATAAATATCTAATACCAATATTAAAACCTAAACAGGCAAATATGTTATCATGATTTGAATTACAAAAAAAAAATAATTAAATAGATTAGGAAATAAAATTTAACCCAAAAATTTATACAAATATAGTGATAAATGTTTAAATTTGGATTTTTTAAAGTTTTATTCTCTTGAAATTTAAGTTATCACATATTTCAAATTGAAATCTTTGTTACTATATCTGTGTACATGTTTGGGATTTTTTTTATATATAAAGTGATTTATAGATGGCTTGTTTCAATTGGAACACATATAATAGTAAAATATTTAGTTTAATTCTTTGAATTGGTAAGCTAATTAGCTCTTTATTTGTGGAATTTTATTAAACAACTAGTTCACTAAAATTTTTAATTATTTAATATTTAATAATTATTTAATTATTTAATTTATTATAATACTTAATTTATATTAATGCATTTAATCAATTTATATATACACACATTACTTAGTTTATATTAATGCATTTAATTAATTTATATATACACACAATTACTCCAATTAGTCCTAAATCTTTAAGTGAGGTTTTACCATAACAATCATCATTAACTTATATCCACTATTCTGATTTACAAAAAAAATTAAAATTTTGATTTTTAAAATGTTCACCATTTTTCCAAAATGGCAGTCAAAAATTGACAGTCATTTTGTATGATTGATAATGTCAGAGAATATTAACTTCACTAAAGCTACATCTGAAAATAAAAATGGTGACATCCCCACTATATATAATGTATTATATTGTTTTGATTATAAAATTAAAAAATGATTAATGCACTTTATTTAATTTTGATTAGTGACTTTACAACATATTCATTGCTTTCATTTATTATATATCCAAATTAAATGGATTTTAATCTTTAATGGTGAAAAAATAAAAAAAAACAATGTCAGTTTCATTTAACAGAGTAACATACTTTGATTATATATAACTAAAATGTATTAGTATTCAGCTATAATATGTGTATATTAGCTAATCTATATTCATTCAACCAGTTTTATGAATTAAAATTCTTATGAACTTTATTTTTCCTGTCTCACAAAAATATGATATTCAGCACAAATATAAGTTATTTTGAAAAAAAGAAATGATTTCAGACATTATGCAGCTAATAATCAACTTTATATAATCAAATATTACTAAACATAAGTTTAAAATACCGTTTACTCTTACAATCTTAAAACAATACTCATAATTTTTTTGTGAATTATTCAAGATAAATTTTATCATAAATATAGAATAACAACAAAAAAATTTAACCATTTACATACATTATTAAAACTACAGCAATAAAATGTACACAAACATTTATTTATTTAAATTTTATTTAATTTTATGATATATATGTGAAATAAAAAAATACCTGATTAAAAAAAAAAATAACACTGCAATAACAAAAAAAAAAAAAAATCAAAATCTTATTGATTAAAAATTACAAAAGTAAAATTTTTTAATAATTGAACATAAAGTGCATGTAAAATAATTTTTTCAGAGCACATTGTGTTAATTTTTTTTAAATTTTAAAATGTGCATTATAGTTAGTTTTTTTTTCATGCTTTCTTTTAATTCAACAAATTGTGATTACGAAAATATTATTTTGTGGCTGTGTAAAAAGCAAAATAGTAATCAGCATTGAAAAATTTATAAATTTTCTTTTGTTTCAAAATTGTAGATAGTGAAATGTTTTTAAATAGTATATTTACTCACAGCTTATTAATTTTTTAAATAATAATATGCTAATTAAAATATTTACATATTAATTAAATTGAAACTTTATTTTGGAAATCAATTTTTTTTTAAATTTAATAAATTACTTTTCTCATAGGATCGCCAAACATCACATGATCACATGATCTAGATGCAATGCTCTCAGATCCAAGGTTCCTCACTTACAAAGAACACAATCCAAAAACTAGTCTGGAGATATTGGATGAGTAGGCACTAGATAGGGATTTTATGCACAAGCTTTCTGGCATCCATTGATTACTCTGTCTTGCACTGAGTGGCACTACTGTATGGAGAGTTTTGCCTGTTCATAGGATCTCGTTATAATTGATTTTTTTAAATGTAAGATCTTACTTAGAGGCATTTTAGGTACCAATTATCACTATAATCATAGTAATTATATATGCATAATGCATATGAAAATTTTATATATCATTATTTATGGCAATTATCAATCCATTGCAAAAATAAAAATTTCTCTAAATTTATTTCAGAAGTTCCAGTATATAATATCTTTTTCTTCATATTAGTCCAACATTCTTATCTCATAGATCCATTTTACATGTGATTTCTTTCTAAGCTTTTTAAAATCTTTTGTGATCCTGTTTAAAACTTTCCTTATCTAAAAGTATGTCCAGCCCAATTTTATTTGAGCCTTCAATTTTTTAAATAATGAATATTGGTGTCTATCACATATGTATTTCACATTCAATATGTCAATGCAAATCTTTACATAAATTCTCACACATTTTATGGGTGGTCTGTACTCTCTATATTTCATATAAGAATCCAAATTTTAGTTCATAAAATTTTAACAAATTATTTGTAATTTGTAATTTATTAAGATGCTTACTTTATTTTCCTTTTTTTCTGAAAAGTCAATGGGTATTTTATAATTTTTACCATTTAGTTTTAATTTTATATTCTTAGTTTCACTGGATAATTCATGCTATATTTCCTGCAGATTAAAACCATTATTTATAAAAATGTGATTTATTTGCAAAATTTAAAAGATATAACTAATCTTCAATTTTCTATTTAGCTTTCTTTAATAAATGAAGAAATTTTAATAAAACTTTTATAAAAAGTTTACAACTGAAGACATTTTACTGCAGTGATTTACCAATATATTCACCACATTAAAATCACCATTTTTCAGTTCAATAAATATTGTTCAATAATTGATAGTATATTAGATCTACATTTATTTACACAAAAAATTCTATGTAAAATAACAAGCCATTTGTTCTTTTTACAAATACAATTGCATGGTTAAAAACTTAAAAACTCATAATATTTGAGTACACAAAATATAGAATAAGCACAAAATGTGTGTTCAATAATCAAACAATTTTTTTATTCAACTCATCTATAAAAAATCCAGAAATCCTTAGAATTTATGGCAGTCAAATTAATTCTGTGCTAAACTATATAGGGTAAGATCCTTCTTATTTTGATTAATTTGAATCCAAACATTTCTAAGGACTTATAAATGTTGAAAAATTGTAACTTTTTCCCATGTAATGGCATGGAGAAACTGCATCAATAATGTAACCAGACAACAAACAATTGTTGTTGTTCTGGTTATACTATAACTGAATTTCTTTCTAGATTATTATATTTAACAAATCTATACTTCAATATTCACAATTGGAAGTCCATGAAAATCTTTAAAATGGTAAGAATAGATCTATCTCTTCAGGAATTGATTGTTGCTTGTGAAATTCAGAGAAGTTGTTATACTTCAAATTTTTATACATATAAAGAATATATGTCAGATTCATTATTCTTAAATCAGCTAAATGATTCAGCTAAAAGTTGTTCCTATATTGGTTTAATGTAGGTCAGACAAGTATTATTGTTATTTATAGATGTTTATCATCTAGCAATGTCAACTTTATCTGGTTACGTCATACCTGAAATTTTACCTGAATTATTAAATAAAAAAATTGTCATTATAGTTTAATGTTTGCACTTAAAATTTTGTGAAATTTTTAAAAAAAAATTTCCATTAATTTATAGAAAATTCTCTATAGGAGATATTTGGTTGCTGGTAAAAATTTAGAAAAACTTATATACTTCAAATTTTCACACATATAAAATATCTATGACTCACTATTAAGTGAAAGGTAATTCCAATTTTGTCTTAATGTGTATCAGACAAATATTGTTACTACTAGATTATGTGGTTTCACCCTGCAATGTCAGTTTTAATTGATTGTTATCTGATTACATCATAATTGAAATTTTATCTAGATTATTACAAAAAAAATTCCTTATATTTTAATGTTTTCACACACACACACACACATATTTGATATAGAAATACGAGATATGAAAATATATCTTTTATACAGTTTTTCTTCAAATCATCTAATGTATATATTTCGATTTAGATATTTTATTTATTTATAACCCTGTAAAAACTTCTCACTTTTTTTCATCTGCCTGTTTTAAAATATTTGTAATAATTTCTTTAATTTATGGAAGTCTATTGTTTTTACCAAATTAAATGAATACTGCAATTACTTCTATAGTACCACATGATACTACTGTATAGTTTTGCCTGTTTTATTTCTATAGTAGTATATAATATATCAGCTACAATTATTATTATTAAATTGAATAATTTGTTTGCCCGTATTTATCAATATACTGATCTTGATTGAATTTTTCCACACATTTTAAATTGTCATCCTTGTTTTTTTGAACATATACTATTTTTTCTTAAAGCTATGAGATTCTTTTCTTAACATCAATGTAGAATTTTTACTTTTAAGACTTTCATTTTTTTAAATAATTTTTAATGCCTTTACACAATTACACATTTCTTATAATATTATTTGTACTTTTTGATTATCATTTTACAGAATTTCACTACTTTAATTATTTTAAAAAATTTTTAATGGCTTTTACATTCTTGCTTTCCTTAATCTTTTGTTAAATTAAAAAAAAAAGAGTTGCTTTATTTTTATGCTCCCTACATATGTAGCTACTTTTTATTGTACAGTTTATTTTTTTACTGATCTCATTTATAAAACATTAATAAAAGTTTGAAGTACTTTTAAATCAATTGTTAAGAAAGGGTGCCTTTAAAAATTAGAAGTATAAGATATTATTATAGAATTATGCAATATATTTCACATTATAGCTTTGTATTAACACATACTTTATGACACATTAATCTACTGAAATTTAAGTGCAGAATCTATTAAGCAGATAATAATTTTAAAATACGTATTATCTGTTAGATAAATCATAATCCATAATTAGGCAATTATTATTTTTTTGAATATATCTCTTTAGTTTCCATATTTATATTTACCAATAAAAATAATTTCCAATTCTACTATTAAAATACCTGAGAACAATTTAGAAATATTACTTATATTTAATGCAAGATGTACATTTGCATAAAATGATCTTTTCCTTTAACAGAATAAAAACTTGTTATAACAAAGATTTAAATTATCAAAATTTAATATTTATCTGAAGACTATTTTTATGACTTAATTGGATTGTTAAAAGTTTTTTTTTTTTAAAAAAAAAAGAAAATTCAAACTTTATTCAAATACATGCAACTCTTAGTAATAATATCTAGCTTATAATGCTATTCTCTCTTTTTCTTAACAGGTATTTCTGCCCTAATTGTTAACATAAATATGGCTATAATATTTAAAAATAATATATAATTAACTAAACTTATCACAGTGATCACAGATGTTTGCTATTATTTCAATAATAATATAAATCTTCATAAAAAAAGAGTTTAATAAAGCCCAAGATGTAACTCTAGTAGTAAAATATCAAAATAAATTGTTGGAAAATGAAAGGCAATATTTAATATTTTTTATTTGTAATTGAGTTTGCCTTCAGGAAAAGAACTTAATGAAATATAAATGCCTAGTAATGAACTCAGTCAACATACAAGAAGACAGGAGTGCATTCCAGAAACAAAGCTAGAACAAAAACCTACCTAAATATAAAGATATATGATACATCCAAAGTCTAGACAAATTTTATTTACATTACAAACTTTATAAACTAAAAGTAATTAAGTTTTTACCCCTAGTTAGAAAGGAAATAATCCATAGTAAAGAAATCTATAATTAATGTAATTTAATTTACTTTTTATTTTGATTATTGTGTTTTTTTTTTATGTCAATAAACATGTTATTTTCAATTTGTTAATTTGGCTTAGTTCACTCTTTCCATCCCTCACCATATAATATTTAATTATCATACAATATTATTAAATTAATTTAGGGTTAATTATATATGTGCATTTCAAATATAATCAGTCTGATAGTATAATTTGTTAGTTTCTTGCTCTTTGTGCTAGTCAGGTATATTAAGCGCTGGAAGAATCTTAAAACCCTTTTGTTGATATTCTAGTCAGTTGACTAGATGGCACCAGGGAATTATCCCATTACGAATAATATATCCACAGGGGATGTGTTTGCTTTTTGTAGTTAGGGAAGAGTCCAACAGTCTTGAAATGTGGCCATGGGTCATATACTGTATACCATCTTGGTCTGACCATTGATATGGCTAAAATGTAAATATATTAACCATATTAATTTCTCTGCTTGAATAATGGGGTCACAAATATAATATATATATATATTGTTTAAAATTTAGATCAGAAATAAATATAAATATCAATTTACTTAAGGTCATGATAGTGTTTTAGCTTGTTATCCTTATAATATATGTTGCACATACTTTCAGTAATTGTAATTTTTATGTAATAATTTAAATGACTATAACATTTTATCAAAAAGAAACTAAGTTTATTTTATAACTTTTTTAAAAAATAATTTTTAACTGGGTGACAAGAGGTATAATTATTTGGTATAGGGGAATTTAACTATTCTTAGATATATATAATAAAAAAGACAAATTGCAAAAATTCACATACAGACATCACATTTATAGAGATTGAATCCATTGATTCAGACAGCTAAGTGATAGTCATACAGTTGATCAGATTAAGCTTTTTTATTTTTCTTAATTAAAAATTGATTCAGAAACATTTAATATTCCATCATGTCATTATTATCATTGAGCTAACTTTTTGAGACTTTGTATCCAATTGTTATGAGATAAAATATAGTTCCAACTTGGAAGTTATAATCTAGTTATTGAAAACTATAATGCAGGCTTTTATTTCCAAATTATAACTATTAAAATAAATCTAAAATGAATTTTAAATTGAATAAAGCATGATCAACTGAATTCTAGTTTTTAAAGAAAAACAAATAATTATGTGTTTAGTTGACCAGGAGGCTATATCTTGGAATCTTTAGGAGATGGTTAGACCTATTAAACTGCATTAATTGTATATTGAGACAGACTATGTCTCATTACAAACAACGTAGGCAATGTATTTATTTACCTTAATAGTATATGTGCATATATATTTAAAGTGTAAAAAAAAAAATGAGCACAGATGAAATCTATATATAAATATTTAAAATAAGCTCTGGAATAATTTAAATATTGTTCAAATAATATTATAAATTATTTAAAATTTTATAAAAAGATCTCTAATGCAAATGTATTATTTATTTCTGATTTTGACAAAAATCTAAATATTTAATAAAATTAAAAAAAGAAAACTATTTTTATTTTAAATAAAGTGTTTATTGTATAGGCATGTACATATAATTATAAAATTCTTATAAAATTCTAATCTAGTTTATACTTAAAAAGATTAAGAAAAAATTTTAATGAAGAAATTATTTCTGGACCTATTTTTGATTTTGATGTATATAAGTTAAAAAACAACAGCTATTGTTAATATAGTATAGTTATAATCTAGAATTTAATTCAATATCCTATTTCCTGACATATAATCATTTTCCATATGGCTCGTGGAAACAAATACTGGCTTCAAGAAAATAAAATTGTTGTTACATATCTTCTATGGTATTCCAAATTATTTGATTGAAATACTGTTATGCCTCTGCACTATTTTTGAATAATGAGTAAAAAAATGATGTTTCCAACAAAACACTTAGAAAATTTGAGTCTTTGAAAAAAATGAGTATCACTTAATATTTTTATAAATATTATTTAAATATTATATAATTCCATCTCACCTATAAAACCAGTATTTTTGGATGTAAACAGTGATTTACATAATATTTATAAAGAGTGCAGCATCACATATATTTTCATTGATTCTGTATATATCCCAAAAGTTCTTATTAATAATGTCCTTGACAATTCTAATAGTCTTTTCATCTTATGTTTTTGTGTACCTCTAACTATCACACTGTTTACCATAAGAGCATCTCACTTCACTTCACTAATTAAAAACTATGTTTCTGCTCTTAGATATTTGTTGATTTACCATGCTGACTAAAAATAAATTTGTAACTGTGTATAATTATTAGGCTGTTATATTTTATTAGCAGCCTAAGTACCAAAAGTTGTGTAATTAGTCAGTAATTTTGTGTAAGCTCTTTTGATAATTTTTTAAAAAATTTATAATAAAAAATCTGTAACAAACAACAGTATATAGCAAATAACAAAAAAAACTATTTACCTTTTTCTACATTAATTTATTTAAACTTGAGTAATCAAAGGAAATTAGATAGCAGTGCTTCATCTATATCCATGAACTAGTTGTTGATTAAACTTATAATAAATGGCTCTGGACTAAAGCAAATACATTGAATAATTGCTTTAAATTCCTGGGTGAAAATAAAAAAAGTCTCTTGACTAGGGTATAGTGATTAAAAAAATCCTTTTCACCTTTTAAATTAAGGTAATTAAATTAAAACACAAGAAATTGTATTTGGACCAAAATTGTTTTCTAAACAGTATTTTGTCAAGTATTCTGATCCAAAGTTAAGCTATTTATTCCACAGATCAACAAAGGTATTTTGATGAAAGTATATATCATAGGATTTGGGACAAGACTATAAAAAGATTTAAAAAAACCCAATAAAGAATGGTGTCTCAAAAGTTCTGCTCTTTGAAGATACCAATAGCAGTCTAGGTCATGCTACACTGAATTTTATTATTATTGCAATTAATAGTAATCATGCCCACACAGGTCTGATACTCCATTTTCTTATGAACTCCCAATCAACAAAACCATATGCTTTTTTAAAATAATAATCATATATTATTGCATTTGATTTGTAATTAGACATTTAAAAGTTCTTCAACAACTGATTCCTGAATTAAATACAATTGTTTAAATAATAAATCATATTTTTTTTTTTACATTTGATAGCAGAAAACTCGACGACCCTCCTCTTCATAGTATGTTATTGGAAGTTTAATTAATACTTCCAATACTAAGACCATAATGTCATTTTTTAAAAAAATATTGCGTGATTAATCGTATTTATTTTTTATTATAAATATTGTCTGACTTTTTGAAATTCAGTCCTAGTCAAAGAATAGATTAATAACCAAAAAAAAAAAAGCTACATTGGTTTTATCAATGTAGTTTGGTCTTTATAGGAATTTAATAGTACCAAAATAATTTTATATCATGAAAAACATATTCAGTATATATATATACCACAAGGAAATTCAGATTAAAAAATACAAGGAAAAAAAAAATTTAGATTTCTTCGGTCTATATTTAAGTATTGAAATATTTGTTTTACAACTAAAATATGCTTATCTTAGAATAATATTCTCGCAATTTGTATAAACAATGAACTAACTACCATTCAAATTACACACTTACAGTATTTAACTTATATGTACATATTCTGTATTTATTCTTATTAATACATGCATATAAATATACATTTACAATCTTATAGAATATCGTTAGACATATTTAAAAACAAAAATACGAACTATATTATTTAAAATCTTATAACTATAACAGAATATTCTAAAGATAAATTAGAGATTAACAAATAAAATTTCTTAATTAAAAAAAAAAATTCCAAATAAAATGTAACGACCTGATCTTATAAACATCTTAGAAGAAGAATATTGTTTTTTCAATTACAAGTAGTAATAATATATATGTATATTTAAAAAAGAATTATAAAGTTCAAAATAGCAACAAAATTTAATTAAACTAGTTTAAAAACCCCAAATTGCGATTTTATTACAGTATTATTAATTACCCCCACCTCTGCACTTTTATTTTATTTTAAAAAACTGATTTTAAATGGAACTGCAATAATAATTAAGATATTAATTTTAATTGAATTTAAAACTAAGAGTAGAGAAAAATTATTTTGATAAACTTTTAAAGTTTTAATTTGAAAATTTTATGTCAAAATTTAAAAATATATTATTAATCAACATAACCTAAAGATTATTAATCATTTTTTCCTAATCAAATACTGTACTCACTCCTACTGTCGTTATGTCTTTCCCGAGGAGTAGCAATTATGACGAACGTTGAAAGAAACAAGGCAGACAGCTGTTACACACCTTCGCATTCCTTGCTACTCAACAAAGTGGCGCTGGACTAACAAGTAAGATTTATTACGTATTAAATTACAATCTCTAGTTTGCAATAAATAGAATATGATCCGATTTTATGTCTCTAACTATCCTGCCGAAATTAATTTTTTTTAAAAAAAAATCAAATTTAAGAAGTATATAAATACGTGTGCGTGCATAAGCACATTTGTGAATATATATGTATGATTAAATGAATTCTAATCTTTTTAAATTGTTGTTAAATGTCTTCTCTTTGTTTATCATTATTTTTAAATTACTTTTCATTAAAAAACAACAACAACGTAGGTACTGAAAATTAATCTTCTAAAAATCAGACTTATTGCTTCAAAAGTCTTTTAGTAATGAGCACTGTTATCTACGAATTATCGCAGCTGATTATCTGCAATTGTTCTAAACTATTCTAGCATTGATATTCCAATAATGGCAAATCATTTTTTCTCATTAATTTCTTAGAATTGACAAAAAAAGAAAAGAAAAAAGGAGCTTAAAAACAGTATCTTAATTAAATAATAATAATAAAACCATTGTAGTATTACTATTCATAATAATAGTACAACAAAATATCAATTACATAATTTAGTGCAGTGGTAAAGTGGCCCAAGACCATAGTTCGCGCCAATTTTATTACTTCCGGCGCTCGAACTATTTATGAACTCTCATTCGATTATTCTTATTATTAATTGCTAACAATATTAATAATTGCAACTGTTCTAGAACGTTCTTATTCTTGTGGTGCTCACATTTTCTAATTAATAAATAAATACATTTTTGTCAATGAAAAAAAAATGAAACAGTTTGTATCCCATTTACTTAGGCATACTGTGGCACCCTTGGTTTGATTATTTCTAGACCGGGTCCCGATTTATAACGAAATGTTGAAATGAAAAGCATTCTTTTTTTCAATTTGTTTTTTTAATTACAAAGATTAACGTTTTATCAGATAAATGCACAAAACATTTTTTTTTTTTTTACCAAAAAACGCCTCAAAGTAAAATCAAATATATTACATTTTTTAAAAAAATTTATGATTAAATTATTATATATATTCGATGGCTTTATAGCTCAAGAGTTCTTTAGAACGCCGAAATCGATCTTAAAATTCCATATTCAACCACTGTGATAAACTGCACAGGGCAAATTATACATTAAATTTAATATTTTGACTAAGATTAATTATTATCTAAAAGTCTTTCATTTATGTTATAGTTATTTTATCTTCTGAATGTTCTACGTCTATATGATTAACTGGATTTACATTTTCTAATAAACGAATAATTTATTTATAACGAATCTTAGACTTGTGGGCTGATTTTTTTTTAATCATTTTTATTCTGTTATTTAAACTTGAACTTTGTCACAATACCACATATAAGGGGAAATATTTTGATCAAATATAGCTAGCATTTTACAATGCAAAAATTAAAAATAAATAAATCTCTAATTAAATCTGTAGTATACCTAACAAATTAAAAAAATTAACAATTAATTATAAATGCATATAAACATCAACATTACGGGAATTTTCGGCGAAGCGATATATAATAAATACAAAAAACGCTCATCAATATTGATGCCTGGAAGTAGCATTAAGTAAAAATAATAAAAATATTTGAATGGAAAGGTTTTTAATTAGAATTTTTTAAAAGATATATCAAAATATAAACACTTAGAGCAGGATACCAAAGCGTATATGCAAAATAATAATAATAACAGCAGCAACAACTATATCACTTCAGATAAAAGAATTATGATAAGTTTAATATTTCTAAAGTAATTTTTAATCGGAATATTTATAAATTGCAATTCTATTTTTTAAAATTTTAATACTGAGGTAGCTAGCTGTTCAGGATGTATCCTACAACAATTGATTTACCTATAGAGTAAAATAATGGTGTTCACAAATGATTATAGATAATAAAATTAATGTTTTTAATTACTCTTCTTATATTTGACAATTAATTTTGAATTTATGAAACAAATGTTAACATTTTTGATGTCCTTTTCTGAGCATTAATAAAGTAAGTATAATGGAGAGGCTTACTTTTATAGTAAACAATAAGATAGGAATAAGCAAATTAATGCCAAAATTTAAGACCACATCAAGATATAGAGAGAATAGTTAAGAACATGTGAATAACTGTGTGATAAAGCTGGATTTCAACAAGCAGTATATGCAGGTCACTTAAATAAATACTTTTTTCCAGTGTGGCTGTGACATAAGAAATATAAGCAGAGAATATCTAAATCAAAGTGGTAATAGTGAAAGAGACTATCTGTCTAGGCAATTAGTAAAATATAAAAATAGATATATATATATAAAAGCTAAAAATTTAACAAAGGATGGAGAAACCCAATAATCAGAGGATATGTTAATAAAAGGAATGCAGAGAGGGGGGAGACATTGTAATAATAAAATAATTATATTAAGAAAGGGAAGAGCTATTATCATTACAAAAATTAATCATATATTGCTTTAAAGTTTACTTAGAATTAATATTTTATTTATATATCTTATATATTCACATCTAGGTATTTAGACATTTTTTGAAATAATTCTTATATCTGAAATATGCAAGAATTAAACAACGAGTATTTGTAAGATAAATTTTTTTGAGTAAAAGTATAAATGAGCTCTATGAGAAATTATAATAGTTTTCTAGCATATTATTATAATCTATATAATTTTGTTAATATATTTAAGGTATATAAATTAATGATTGTCTTAGCTTGAAGTTTATTGTTAACATTTATTTATTAATAGGCCAAACTTTTTTTTTTTAAACTCGCAATTAATTAAGCTATGAATATTGGATGCTATTTGACAAATAATAATTTTCATCTCTTCTAAACAATAATTTCCAGAATGCAGTATTATGTGGACAAGTATATTATCAATAGGCTCATTTAATTAATGATATAATGTCACATCTGTAAGAGATTCTAATAAATTAAAAATTGGAGAATAAAATATTTCTTTAGATTTTTGGATGTTGTTTACCATAGATAATATTCTTTAATGAGTTACATAAAAAAGTGAAAACATCTCATATTTGTTCTTTTTAGAAAATCCAATATTCTACAAAGTATAGAACAAAATGTCATGTAGTTAAAATTCTTTGTTTTAATAAGCCTTGAAGTTCAAACACATATTTATCTAACTGACAACTTGTTTTAATGTAATACTCATTGTATGAAGAATTCACAATCTAACCACTTTGGAATACACCCTGGAAATAAATATTCATTTATTTTTGCTCAATATATTAAGTAATCATCTCATCTATTTTTTATATCTTCTTTTAAGTCTATACAATAGTATTTTTTCCCTACAAAATGCAGATGATTCTTTCTTTAATAAGTTTTAAGTAAAACTAGACCGAAATGTTGTGAGCTGTGCTTTGTTTATGCTATAGATGTGTTTATTTCCTAGAGTATGTTGTTATTATTGTTTTATAGGATGGTCAAATAACATGCTATCATTATTTTTGAAAAGTTCTATTTCAATAGTAGGATGAATTTACCCATAACTTTTTTTTTTAAAACGAAAAATTTTATTCTATTGCTATATTGAATGTTACAAGTACAAAAATGATATCAATTACATCTCTATTTGAAGCAAAGTAGATCCAACCTTCTCCCATGTTGCTCTTGTGATATAGCTTGGAACAACTAGTCAGTCCCTCTTCATGATTTTCTCCATGATGTTCTTAAATTTAATCCCACGTGGGTCTCTCATCCCTTCAATTGTTACTTTACATCACCACAGGGCATAATTCACAAAAATTGCCAGTCTTATGTCTGTAAATAGACTCTGACCTATATAGTCTTTAATTGATTTATAGTTTGCACTTATATTGCTGTACTGTTCATGAGTTATCGAACTGTAATTGACATAAATGGTACATCTAAGAAAAATATGATCAATTGATTCCTCCTATCTCTCACATACTTGGCATACAGGATTGATCTTGAAATTTCTCCTGTATGCCAAAAATGAGTTCGTAGGGAGGGAGTCCAGGTTGATTTTAATTAATAAATCTTGAACTTTTGCCTCAATGAACCAGAATTTGGATCAATTGCTGATTGGTAATCCCAAGAGACCCTTTGTTTATGTTATTTTCCCAATGTATTATTTTATATGCACTCCAGTATTTAATTTTTGATATAATTGGGTTTTCATTTAGATCAATAACTTTCCAAATAACTTTCCGAATATTATAAGGCAATGGTCTATCTGTTGGTGTGACAATTTCTTGATTTGATATAGTTGAGTATTTGTTCTGAAGCCAGAACAGTAGGTTATAGTCTCTGGAATATCATGGTTTTGATACAATGTAGTGAAAGGCTATTGAACTTTCTAGGCATTTGGAGTTTTTGAAGGCTGATGGCAGCAACCTTTTGGCTCCAGAATAGTTTTGTGCACAGAGAGTTTATTTTTTTTGATAAATTTCTTGGAGGGGCAGATACCAGATAAAAAATAATTAAATTTTTGGGAATATCAATGAATTTAAAAGTCTTACCTTACCATGAAATGAAACATATATCTTACAAAGGGAAGTCATTGTATGGCAAATATCTCTTAACAGGGATTCTTCAATTTCTCTCCTCATAGCACTATTTGAATTTGAAAAATTAAAGCCTAGGAATTTCTGTGGATCAGCTGTAAAATTTGAAGCAATTTTCCTCCCAGTTAGCAAGCTTGTATTTGTCAGAGTACCAAGCTAGTATTTGCTCTAGTTTAGTGATATATTTCTTGGAAGGCAGACAGATGAATACATCATCCATATAACTGAGATGTTTAATCTCCCTTCCCATGGCAGGTAAAACACTCCAGGCAATAATCTCTCGATCTCCATCAATAGCGGGTTGATATAGGCTATAAAACATAGCACGCTAAGTTGATATTCTTGAGGAATAGAGATGGAGGATTCAAACCCAGATGCAATTTTCCCATTCATTGTGATGTGGACAATTGTGTTGGCTAATAGATTTGCAATCATCCTCAGATAAACATTTGACATCCCATATTCCTGGAGAATGTCAATCAGAATGTTTGGCCTGACTGAGTCGAATGCCACTGAGATGTCAAGTTGGATGGCGATCAGTTTTGACATCCTCCGGGCTCTGATAATATCAATAAGGAGTTTCATTTGGCCAATGGTGTTAATTGATGATTCCCCTTTTATTGCATATTGGCTAGTAGAAATGTATTTACAAATTTTCACTTTAAATTTGATCCTTAATTAATTATTCTATGATTTTAATTAAAAGGGGGAAGATGCAATTTTCCCATTCATTGATGTGGACAATTCTGTTGGCTAATAGATTTGCAATCATCCTCAGATAAACATTTGACATCCCATATTCCTGGAGAACATCCATCAGAATGTTTGGCCTGACTGAGTTGAAAGCTGCCAAGTTGTCAAGTTGGGCAGCGATCGGTTTCAACATCCTCCGGGCTCTGATAACATCAATAAGGAGTTTCATTTGGCCAATGGTGTTAATTGATGATTCCCCTTTTTTGCATATTGGTTAGTAGAAATGTATTTATAAATTTTCACTTGAATTTGATCCTTAATTAATTGTTCTATGATTTTAATTAAAAGGGGAATCATTGAGATAGGCCTCAGATTATTCAAGTCATGTCTTCCATCCTTTTTTTTAAGGAAAGGTATGAGAGATATTGGATACAGGTTCCCTGTGCTAAGTGATTTATCATGGCTTTGATTATTGGCACTGAATATTTATCTAGATTTAAGAGGGTGAACTTTGGTATTCCATGTATTCCTGGGTGCATTCTCTCTGAGAGGCTTTTTAGCTTGATGTGGATCTTTGCCTCAGTGATATCATGGGTCAGATTACCATCTAAGCTGAATAGTCTATGGATATTCCCAGTCTGATCAAATTGACGTGGTCTCTAATTGCACAGATCATTTCCAGGCCCATAAGAATGTTGTTATCTATTGTTAATAACAATGAAATGGGTTTCCTGCTACCTGCTCCCAATGCCCACTCTTGGACCAACATTGTTGATCTGGCAGGAATCTCTTGGCCTGCTTGATTGACATATATTCTGACAGTGATCTCTGCTTATCTTTGTATTGGCATTTCAGGGCAAGAACAAGATGTACAAATTGATTATCAAGTAGAAATTTCTTTCAGGCTTTGGTCAATAGCATTAAGATCAGCTAATAAGCAGTTAGGGACTTTCTTGTTATGGGAAACATCATTTATTATGGATTGGAGGATGCCAATGAAGGTGAACCATGCCTCTTCCACTGGTAGCCTTAGAATATCATTTTTTAAAAATAAATGTAGGCCTCAGAAAAGACCCATTCAGGTGTGGTCTGTCTTAATAACATTCAAATGGTGTTGTTATTCTCTTCTACTATTGGATGTTCAATGTTTGTTTCAAGAGATAACTATAGGGCCAAGTGGTCAGAAAATATCGCTGGTAGGAGTTTTGCATTGATTTTGAAATGAATACTCAGGGAGTAGTAGACAAGGTCAATCAAGGATCTAGCATTTTTAGTGTAGAAGGAGAAGGCATCTATGGGGAAGAAGCCCTCTCCACTCATCAATATATGATTAAAGAGGCATATATTTTTTATTGAAAGAACTATATGTTACATTGAAACCACCTATTAGAATGACTGGAAATGGGTTTGAGGCCATGATCGAATTGATGTTGGTGATTACTTTCATGATTAGATTGTGGTTATTCTTAATGTAGAGGTAGATTAGATTGATTTGAAAGTGATTATATTTTAGGTTAGCAATTATGCAATTTGAATCTAGATGCAGAATTTTGAAGCTAGAAGGGGGGGGTCTTTCTTGTAACTGATTAAAATAGCTACCCCACCTGCCGGTACCATTGAAATTGAGTATTTGAAGAAGCCCAGATTTTGGAGAATCTGATCAATTTTACAACATGAATTTAGATGTAATTTGGTCTCTGCAATGCATACCACATTTCATTGGCATTTGACTATCCAATTTTGAATAGCAAATGCCCTGTCAACTGAGTTCAGGCCCCTAACATTAACTCCATAGAAATTTAGCTTCATATAATTTGTATGAGGTAATTTGTCCCTGATTAACCCTGCCATTATCATTGGCTGGTATCTGCCATTTCCATTATTCTATTTATTTCTGCCCAGACTACTTTGTTCCAGCATTTAGTCACATGTATCTTCATTTTGCACAGACTGATTCTCCATCTCCTAGTCTGACTGGGAAATTTCAGTGTCATTAAGACCTATAAAAGAAGTTAATAGTAGATCATCTTGACTGTTACTGTCATCTAGATTCATGCTCTGTCACTCTGTCTCAGAGGTCCTCGGTGAGATCTTGATAGGGAATTGAATATTGTCTTTCCTTCTCTTATTTTTCTTATCGCTGTTTTATTTTTCTTATCACTGTTTTATCTCAATATCATCATGGTATTGTTTAAATTTAGTTTCTCAGAATTATCATTTGAATTTGGATGAAATATTTTCATCTGAACTGGACTTGATTTGTTGTCTTGATTTCCTTTTTTTCTTGTTATCCTTTGATGATATCTTTCTTAGTTCTTATAGGGCTAGAGTCTCCATGGACCCATTCATTTTGGTCACCAATGACTGTTGCATCAGAGTCTGATCCACTCTCACCAATGATCATACTGGGTCCATTTGTCTCATTCTCAATCCAATTATGAGGTTGGTTTTGAGCTTTCCCACTAGTGAGGTGTTGTAGATCAGTCATATTAGAATGGATTGGCATATTTAGGGGGTTGTGATCCAACACTTTATATATGGGAGGGTGAACTGGGATTTCTTCTAAAATTGTCAGTGTTGGATCAGATTGATTGACTTTTTCATGATTTGTGTCTAATTGTATCAAGTTGATCGGATTGTCCCCATCAACTATTTTAGAGTCCAGTGTTGACTTTACAGCCTTCTTATTGCATTTGTGAATCCTATTCCAATTCAAGCTGCACACATTACATATGCGAGCTTTGCAGTCTTTAATAAGATGATTTCTTTCCAAGCAAAAAAAAAAACATTGTGGTGGAACTCCACTGACTGTTAGAACCATCGGTGAATCTTTCAAGTAGACCACCACTGGTATATCTTTGGGGTGTACCCCTTTCTTTAAAGTAATAGTGAAAGTACCAGTGTTGGTCAGAATGCGGCCATTAGTTCAATAATCATATCTGTATATTAGTCCAGTTGTTTTTTCTATATTTCCCAAGCATGTTATCCAATTCTGCTTCAAAATTCATCAAACAGTTCTTGATGGTTCCTTTCCTTTGAGTATGATTGCTCTATTTATATCAATTGTGCAGATGATCTTCCCCTCCAAATGTTTAATGTTATTTTTGAAACAATTTCTAATAGACCATGAAGTAAATTCGGTAATTATGTATCTATCATTTGGATGGGAAAACATCTTATTAATATCTATCATTTGGATGGGAAAAGATCTTATTAATATCCATCCAAATATCATTTTCAAAGATCATGCCGAAAATTTCTTGATAGGGAATTTAAATAATCCTCCATTATGATTTGTTATGGCCCAAATCAGGGTTCTGTCATTGATATAGTTTGTGAAAGAATTTAGCAAGAGATCAGAGATTGAGTTGTTGAATTGAGTATTTATTCTTTGGTATTCTTCTTCAGTGAATTATATTGTATTTTCTTCATTGTGAACTTCTATTTGTTGTGATATATTATCAATTTCCATATCAAGAAAATTCAGATAGAGTTTTGGTTATTATTTATTGTGTTTCCATTTTCCTTTAACTTATCACTTTCTTTTTTAAGGACATTGGCATAGGTTTTACTTTTATTTTTACTATTATAACTTATATCTATATTTTCATTTTGCTCTTGGTATGGAAAAACACTTTCTTTGATTTTATTGTGTTTAGAATCTACAGATTCATTAGAAGGCAATTTTTCATCTTTTAAGATTTTCCATAATGTGATGTGAGGTATTATGACTTCTCCTTAAACGAAGTCAAGAATATCTCAGCAATTATGCCCAGATAAACCTGTTAGCCACTTTATTTTACATTCCCCACTCTAAATTTACCCATAATCTGCTCTATCCCATTTCCACAACCTAATCTTTGTCAACTCTATAACCTTTATATCTAAATCCCCCTTATATTTTCTCAAACCCAGCATAAAAACCAATAATTCACTTTCTGTATAATCACTCTTTTCATATTTATTTTTCCACAACTTCATTATATGTACCCTTTCTGTTTTCAAGGATTTACATTCAATTAACAGATGCCTAATATTTTCTATTCCTTCCTTACATAATTTACAAAAATAAATCGCCCATATTTTTCCATTTACATGTATATTTTTTTGTAGCTAAAGATCCCGTTCGAGCCTTAAACAATAAACTACTTTCCTTACTATTATCATATATTAACTCACACATAATATTCTATTTATTTCTATATATATTTAAACTTTTTACTCTCCATACTATTTCTCCATCTCTCTAACTCCCTAGTCTTTATTAATAAATTTATTCTTTTATCCCATTCCTTACTACTATAACACTCAATAATCCTCTTAACACAATCATCCCATCTTTTGTACAGATATTTCTTTATCCAAATCTTTTGCATAGCACATTACCTTTCTCACCCATCTTGTTACCTGCCCTTTACTCATAACCCAATTAAATACTATTTTAGCTATTCTTTTATTATCCATAAACTGCAATCTACCAAACATTTTCATTTTACTTTTTGCATCTCTCATATGAAAACTTGACCATCCCATTTCTCCTTGAATTGCCTCCCTTGCTGTCCATACTTCTGCATCCAATGCATGTTTTGGGTTTATTTATGTCACTATTATTTTTATATGTGATGGAATAGTTGTTATGATAATTAGAAGATTTGGTCAAGGTTTCAGAAATCATTAATTTCGGTGCTTCTGTCTCATTTTTAATAACTTTTGAACTAGTAATGTTGTCTTCTATACCGACTTCATTGATTTTTAATGATAGACTAGGATTTTTTCCATCAGTTTTCTTTTGCTTTTCATGAGGTTTGTTACTTTGTGAATCAGAAATATTGTAATAATTATCATTTGAGTTGGGGAATTGTGAATTAGGTAGACTTCTGACTTGGTGAGAACTTTTTCCAGCTTTTGCAGAATTTTTGTCTATTTTGCCATTATTATTATTCAAGCACATATTGGCCATATTAGAAATATTATGGGAAAGTTTTCTATTCTTGCTTATAGAAGATTTGGTTTTTTTATCCCCTTTCATGACTTAGGATTTAATGAAAAGTCACTTACCCACTTAATAGGGCACTTGTTTCAGCTCTAACTATTATTTTTCTGATTAAAAATTTTATTCTTTGCAGGGGCTTGGAGTGGTTGTTGAAACACTATTAATCGTCACTTGGAGAATTTGCCCATTCAACATCACAGTTGATTGCTATGTTATTAATATTTTATATTCATTATTGTATTTATCTGAGGTAGATAGTGTCAAAGTTGTGAGTGGAATGAGTTTGACAATAGTAAATAAAAATTATCGTGTATTTGTAACTTTCTATAAACTTGGTAACATAGTATGTAGAACATCCTGAATAAATTCCCTGTAGACATGAGATGAACATAGACTTTATCAGATGCACATGATATGTATAATATATGTCCATCTATTATTAAAATGGATTCTTTAATTATATATATACTGAAACAATAATAACTATACTAGTGTTTTCACATATGCCAGGGATCAATACATTTTTACATTTTTTTTATTATGGACCAAATGAAATATGAAAAAAAAATGGAAGAAAGGGAGAGTGTTTTATAGTAAAATATAATTATTGTAGTGTTTAACAAACTGAATATATCTATATTTTTCAAAGAAAGGTAAAAAAAAAAACAACCCACAACACAATAATCGATAAAACTATACAATAGTAAATTAACTAATAAAATATTAAATTAATGATAAACAAAATTGAAAAAAGAAAGAAGAAAAACTAATGGGATTATTGCTGATTCTTTTCAGTAATTAGCTTATCAAATCTTGGAAATATATTTGTGACTACTAAACGCAAAATTGAACTTTTGATTTTATGAGTGTCATTGCTAAAAATGTCATTCATATGAGAATGTAATCCAAAACGGCAATAACACTTTTCTTGTGTAATTCCTGGATGTTCAGTTTAATTTTAACCCAAGACTGATTTATATTTGTCAAATTACATAATACCTTTAATGTACCTTTGTAACTTAAGTCTATTAATTTTTCCTGTTTCAAATCAGCTAGATTATTTTCTTGTTTAATAAACGGTTTAAAATCCAGATATTGCCTTTCTGAGTGTTTTCGACCTGTAAATAATATTGATCAAACGCACAACAAAGTCCTGTTAAATGTCCTCAAACAGTACTTTTCAATTCGTGGATATTTATGTCAACTTCATTTATCAATTCTGAAAATGAATGAAATATATCATAGTTTTTTTCTTCTATATCTTACATCATAGTTATAACTTTAACTTCTTCTTGAATGTCTTAATTTTATTCAAAACATCGAAAGTAACACTATTTCGTTGCTGATTTAAATTTGGTTCATTTATTATTGAAAATATGTCAGACAAGTAAGCCAGTTTAGCAATCCAATTGTTGTCACTGAAAATATATCTCAATTCTGAATTTTTTGTTTCTAGAAACAATTCATGAAGTTTTGTTAATTTTTTCCCATCATGACAATCATAGTACTTCTGCATGGAATTGCACGTTTTCATATTCAGATCCCATTTTATTGCATAAACTTGAAAATAGTCTTGTATTTTAATATAGTTTATTATTTTTATCGATTGAGCAAAAACTTTATTCAAGTCATGAGGTAATTTTTTATTAACACAATGAGTAAAAATCATTTTATCGATCGCTACTTCTTTAATTTTTATTGCAACTCCTGAATGTCTTCCAGTCATACTTGTCTCTCCATCATTACATAAGTCAAACAATTTTTTCGATTAAATGAGTTTTTTCAGTATAATTATTACTACCTTTAAATATATCCAAAGTTCAACACAACACTTCTTTTACTTCATTAATTAACATAACGAATATAATATAAAAGTATGGTTTTATTGATAATATCTGTAGATTCCTCTATTTGAATTGCAAACAATGATTTGCTTACTTTTTGCATTAATTGATCTTCAACATCATTCGTAATTTACAGAAATCTGCATTGAATAGTATTGTTAGAAAACGGCAAAGTTTTCATTTTGTCTCTAGCAACAATTACCTAGGATTTCAGAACGCATGTCTATTAAACAAGTTTTAATTAAGTTTTCCACAATAGAGTATTGATTTTTGCATATAGCAATCCTTAAAACGACTAAATATGATGCTTTTACAAGGGACATCAACTAAAATACATTTTTAAAAAATGATTTTTGTTTTTCAATTCAGCACTTTTACATTAAAAAAAAAAAAAAAAATCCAGTATCTTATTTTGTAGATTAAAATGCTTGAACTGTAAACGATTTATTAATTTTGCTGGAATCATACATTCATTGGATAAAATTTCTCTGGAAATCATTTTCTTCCGATTCAGGCCAAGAAATAAAATCAAATTTTAAATAATCAAGATTGATTTGACAGTGCATTTTCGTGAGGTGAATCATTTTGTGACTAAATAATATTTTCATTAACATTCAAAGTACTTATATTTGATTTTTGAAAAAAGTCTGCAATAGCTTTTTATCTTTTCTTGTTTTCATTTTTAAATGGCTAAAATTTATCAAAAAATAAGTATCAACTACTTAATATACCTTAATATTTCTGCAGGGTAATTTTCACTATGTCATTCACAGGCGAAGTAGGGACTGGTTTCTATCCACCTTTAACACCTTGTGGAGAGTGTAATCATAAACATATAACAAAAGACATGTAAAAAAGATGGATGACCTCCAAGATGCACATTTCATGCTGAATCAAAAATTACTAATATACTTAATATATTTTAATTTATATTAAGCATCTATTATATAGTAATTACTATCATGCATTCGACTGACAACTGTTACATTATTTGTGTATGTATCAGTCTGCCTCAGGGCATGTAGTGCGCATGTGCAAAATTGTTAAAGGAGTAGTGTTTTTATTGTAAGATGACTGATACTAAGAAATAGAAACTTTTTTGTATTATTTATAGTGTTTTGTTTGTTAGTTTATATTCTCTGAATTATATGAATAAAACAATTAACAAATAAAAGAACATCTTAGAACTGAATTAAAGATAAATTTAATAAAATTAGTCATAATTTAAAAGATTATAAAAATATGTAACAAATATGAATAAATTTATAAGTTTTTTTCTAACCCCATAAAATTTTTCTGCAGACTTGGTCAGTAGCCTGCATACCACCGGTTGAGAAATACCAATCTATTCAAAGTTTCCAATTCCAAAATGTAACAATTAAATAAAATATAATACATACTGTAATGATGTTGATCGAAATGACATTAGAATTCTGAAGGTTAAATTTACCTGTAGTTACTCCAAAAGCAATTTTTAAATTTCTTTTTAAATCCAATTTAAATTAACCATAGGCATCACTTTATAGAAACACTACCCCTGGATGAATTATTATCTCTTATCATCATCATCACGATGTATTTTAATTAAACCCAGCATATTCCTCAGAGGATTGCATGATTTCTTAGGTTTAATGTTATATTAATAGTATATGTTTGGAATGAGTTCAAATTGCAAAATAATTAAATAACATAATTTATTTGCACTAATTATATAAAAAATATGTTTTACTTACATATTTACAATAATATAAAATCGTAAAATAAATAAAACCCATAATATTGAAATTAACAAGCATTAAATTCAAATGTAATTATGAATTATTTGTCATCTAATAGTTAAGTTCAATACTTGTTAAAAGAATCCGATTTTTTTTTCTTATAATAAATATTTTCCTTTGTTATTTCTTATAACTTCAAGTGTGTATTTATTTTTATAAAGATAAATTTTATTTCATATTTGGGTCTTAAAAAAATAGATTTCTTTTAAATACGGGTTAGCACTGCTAATCTATTTATCGTCTATTTTTAAAAAAATATGATTTTTTTAAATATATTAAACATTTATCATACTTTATTCAATTACCTTTTTGCATTCTTAATTTTTTTTTTTTTTAAATAAGCATATTTGAAGTTTTTTTGGGCAACGAGAAATCTTATTTAAATGGCTACAAATATGACTTAATCCAGCTACTTCTTTCTATTTAAGTGAATGAACAAATACATTTTAATTTTCACATATACACTTAGTTCATTTAATACTGTCAAATAAATTTGATCATAGTAGGGATGCAAACAATAAAATATGTGGCTTTTTCTGCTTATTCTTAACATAGCTTTTTAGGAGTAGAAATTTACTATATCTACCTTATTTCAGAAGCATCTATTGTAAGCTAAATTATCAATTAACATTAGAACTGTGACTAATTAAAGCCTGTTCAGATAAATTTATCGCTTGATCTTTTTTATTTGATAGAATACTCCTCTAATTTGATAGCTTAGAAGTGTAACCATATATTTCATATGAATATATAACAATGTATTTCATATGCAATTTCCCCCGATTTAGCCAATTATATAACTAGAGAAAGGCATCATCATTTATGCAAGGAAAGATGAATAGATGACAAGTCTTGATGATTGTATTGATGCAACAAGAAATGTATAAAATTTCTTTTTTATGTTTCACAATAGTTTTCTTCAGAAATTTTTCTCTTAAAAATATTTGGACAGCATATATAATTACTAAGAAAGAATATTTTTTTTTATTCTTACTTTTTATTGGTTGACCTACTATGATCCATTAAAGTAAGATTAGATTTTAAACTTTCTATAATTAATTTTTAGATTCTATGAAAATAATTAACTTAAAATATTTGTAATTCGTTTCTCTTACTGAATTTAAAGAAGAATGCATTTCAAGTGATAGAAAATTAGAATTTGTATGACTTTCATTCCGACAGCTGATTTACACATTCCTCAAATTGTGATTAAGTGTAATATAATCTTAAAGTTGCATACTTTTCTAAATATTAATTAGTACCACAATTATGTCTTCCAAGAAATTAAAACTTTTTCAGATTTCAGTATCATACAGGTCATTATTAAAGTGGTTTCACTCACATAAGATCTATTAACAATAGGAAGAATAGTGAGCTGAAGCTGTTAACAGTCAGACACAAAATGATAAAAAACTAATATCTTTTGAAAATAAAATGATGAGCAAATAGCTATGAAAAATTACAGACGGTATAAATCTCTAATGCATTACAAAGTTCGAAATTAGTTGCAACTCAAATTTACTATTCTCTACGCTCACTATTAATAAATCAAATTTATATCAATCATATGAGTAAAAATTAATTCATTTTTCATATTAAAATATTTCTTTAATTTAAATTAATTTAGATAAAATTCATATCAGAATTTTATACCTAGAGAAAATATATTTTGTTAGAATTTTACTTCAGATAATCTTAAATTTCCCATTGCAATATTATATTTAAATACCACTGCGCGATATGATATCACATACAGCATTTAGGGGTAATTTGTTACATATCTATGACCAACATCAAAGTTAGCAACCAAAACAGATGTTTAGCTAAGAAAAATAAAAAATATAAATACAAAAATGCATATAAAATTAATTACTCTACATACGATATAGTTATATATATATTTAAAAATTGAAATTAATCTTTTAGAAGCATAAATTAAAAGGTATATTTATATATTCTAATAAAAAATTCACAAATCATTGGCTTCAGAATACATGCTTTTTCTTATCTGCCATAGTAGCCAATTATGCCTTGTAATACTAAGCAATCTAAATCTTTTCTTGAAATTATTGCCTCATTGATACTGCCACCTGCCATTTGTTTTTAATTAATTCATATTAGAGAAATTTCCATTTGTTCCAAGATACTATAATGTAAACTGCTCAATTTAGAATTTTTTTCTCAGAGTACTTTTTAATTTGTCATTTAAAAAATATGGTATAAATTGTAGTTGAAACCATACCAGAATTTAAACTTAAATCATTTACTGTTTTAAATTTTTTTCTTTTAGAAATAATCTTTTTTTCACTTCAATACTAATCAATTTTGTTGACCCTATTTTTCAGATTGAAGATTAATGTTAATATTTATATGCATATAGAAAGAATAAAAAAACACTAGTAAATTTTATTAAATTATAAAAAACTAAATTCAAGTCCTTAAAATATAATAATTTCTGATATTTCATTCAAAGCAAAAACACTATGAAAAATCTTATGCAGTAAATGCTATTTCAGCCATTAGTATTTAAACTTTTTTTTTTTATTCCAAGCAATTATATTTATCATTTTAATATTTACTAAGGCTATAACCTCAAGCATATGCACATAAAACTGTGATAGTAGGGACTTAGATGTTTCATTTTGATTTTTTTTGTTCTTTTTGATGTCAACATTAATCAAAGTTTCAAATTCTACTTTTGTGCCTCATGGCTAAATTTATTACAGTATAATCATCTAGGATACTAATTTTTTTTTAAAAAGATAAGCTAATTAAAATGTTAACTAAGTTTTAGATTTCTACCATTTTACCAAACTTTTATTAATTTTTTTTTTTACATCAATATTAATCAGTTTTCAAAATGTATTTTTATATCATGTGGATAAATTTTTGCAGTATCCACATCTAAAATGATCCTATTTAAAAATTATGTGCAATATTTTTAATGCTATAAATAGAAAGTGAACTAAAAGGATAACTATGTCTTCATGGCAAAGATATCTTCCATTCTAGTATTCATTGGATGTCTTTAAGGATTTGTTGTATAAATCTTAATGCAGTGATTTGTTCTACTAATAATTTTTATTAGTTATTCATTATATTAGAGATTATTTACTTTAATGAATAATATTTCTATGATGTAATTTTCTCTACATTATTCTCAAATATGGTAGAGATTAGTTTCTATCCACTTTTAATACAATATGTTCAAACTGAATAGTCCCTACCTTGTACAAGTGATATAGTGAAAATTACACCAAAAAAGTTTGTTCTACTAATTATTCACTCTATAAGCATTTGTCATATCAGAATTCACTGTACTTTTCATGTTTATGGATGCTTATATTTTAAGTAAGAAGCTTTTTTTATTTTCAAATCTTCACATTGTGACAATCTTTTTTAAGTTCATAAATTTTTGAAGATTTCTATTATTTTGGTGGTAAACCAATGAATTTTAACAATTATATTTAATAATAAATTAAGGCCACTTAATGTTACATGATTAAAATAAAGCAACTCATCATAAAAAGTGAAATACTTCTAATATTAGGCATTAAAATGCATTACATTTGATTAAGTTAAAGTGTCAAAATTATTGTTAATAAAATTAAATATTATTTTTAAATAAAGAAAATAATTTTACCTTTTTTAAACAAAATATTATGGCCTGCATTTCTCTCATAAATATGTCATGTAGAACTAACATATTTTATTTTTATGAATTTGCATTCTTTCATTAACTCATATTATTTTGATCTAAGTACTATTTCTTATATAATGTAAACAACTCCAGGAATGTTATTTTCATTATTTCTTTTTTCATATCATTTAATAAATTATTTAAAATAACATACTTTCTTCTAGCTATTTTTTTATAATCCCCTTTCAAAGTCACATTAGAGGACAATTTAACTTGTAAAGAAATATGTTTTTCTTAATAACTGTTTAAAAATATTATTATCACTATTATAATTTCTATTAAATAAAATACCCTTAACTTGATAACTCTCATCTTTATTGAGAATTGTTGAATGTTCCTCTCAGAAAAAGTGTGGTAATTTCACCACTTTAGATCACTGTTTTATCATTATTTTATCTTGTCTTAGTTTAGGATTTCTTTAATAATGTAGCTTCACCCATACTGTTTTTATTAATTTTTTAATTGAAAAATAAATCTAAAAAGATTAGTATCTTATGGACAGTCAGTAAATATCAATAGTTTTACCTCTATTTTACTGAAGGAAATATTTCTTTTAAAGGTGTTCCTTCCTTCTGGATGATGCTTCAGTGAAACTCATAGCACAACATCATTACCTATCAGAATTGACACAATGTTAGAATTTTTAAAAATAATTTAATATTTATAAAGCAAATATCAGATTTTAAAGCAGAATTTGATAGATTTCTCATAAATTCACATTTATTCAATGTCATTAAAAAAAAAAACAACTTAAAATAAAAATAATTTGTTCAATTTCGGAAAATATTTACACTAACATCTTTAGTGATGTGTACATCATCCTTTCTTATTTACAAATCAGTTTTTAAATCTTTATAAAGATCAAATATGATTTTTAAGAATATTAAACATTTATAAAATTTAAAAGAATTAAGTCTGATTGTAGTATAAAATAAATATTTTATATAGAAATAAAAGTTTGAGGAGTTTCAAATACTTCCAACAAGATGTAACAATAGAAAATGTCAGAATTCGAAAAGGTTTTACGATCATGATAAATTGTAGCAATTTTGGCGCTTTAAAATACATTACAAGTTAATTATAATGAAACAAATACCTGTATGATAATATATTGAATACGTTTATTTCATGTTCTGATGATGATAATTTATGTTTAACATATATTGAACTTTAAAATTGTTACAACAGAAATTATAAATAGATTTTCTTATTTATTGCAAGTAAACTTTAAACATTTATTAACAATGTATTTATTTTTTCTTACAGACCTTCAGAGAGGATATCAAAATACAATGATTAAAAATACTGCTTTAACGGTATTCTGCTAACATTATTAATTAAATGAATCTGAGAACTCCATTAAATCTTAGCTAAAACCCAATAAATATCAATATATGTAAATATACCACTTATTTAAATGATTTTAAACGGAAAGAAATGAAAGGCAAACTAAAAGCCTCCCACTAGACCTATGAACCGTAATGAAATACTGATTAAATAGCAGTCTGGAAGATAGTTTTATAAATAACGTATAATTCTAGATCTCTCTCGCAGTTTTATAAAGTCTAAACGTCATATATGTATCATTTATTAGCTATATGTACATAAGCTTAACCGATAATAATTACATACATGTCTGTTGTCTTTGTTGTTTATACATTTTGAAGTATATATATTTAGTTATTATTTAATAAAATGTTTTTTTTTCACGTCATCATTTGCAGTTTTCATAGACGACAGGCAGCTGATTTGTTTTATATCTTATTAGAGCTGAAGCGGTGTGTAGATGGACACCATTCTTGATAGGTGTCAGGAGGATGATGAATGATGCATCCAATGTTTATAATATTTTTATAAATATTAAAACTTGTTAATTGCTTCTTTGGTTATGCTTATGCAGATCAGGTTAACAACAGACAAAATACAAAGACTTTGTAATAAATCCGTTTAAAACTCACAGGAATGCTGCTAGAACTAATGGGATTTATTGTTCCATGACAACGGAGGAATGGAAAAAAACTGCCAAAATTTCCAGATGCGTTTAAAACAATTTTTATTCTATATTTGATCTAGTAAAAAGTTATATATTTTTTATTTAATAATTTCAAACCATTGTTATTTTATTTATTTTGTTAAAAAAAAATTAACGTGAAACATATTTTTAAAACCTTCAGCTCATTTTTTTATAATTGTATTTAATTTATTTTTAATTCCTTTCTCGCGCAGTTTTCAATGGAATTTCTTACCTAGGAAGTGGCTTCCACTTTCATTTTAAAGTTCACTCCGCTAAAAGTAATTTTAATTACTGTCTTCTCTCTTTCTCTCTTTATTTGTAAGTCTCTGACTATTTTTTGAATAATCCATTTAATTTATTTTTAATTCCTTTCTCGCGCAGTTTTCAATGGAATTTCTTACCTAGGAAGTGGCTTCCATTTTCATTTTAAAGTTCACTCCGCTAAAAGTAATTTTAATTACTGTCTTCTCTCTTTCTCTCTTTATTTGTAAGTCTCTGACTATTTTTTGAATAATCCATTTGCAAGTTGTTCTTAATAAATAAATAAAAATAATGCAATTCGATATTTTATTGAACAAAAAGTATGATTATTTATATCCGACAATGTAATTCTTTTCCCAGGTTTAAATATAATTTTAAAATACTAGATTAAGCCAGATATGATTGATGGTCATCGTCCGGTTTACTAGAATAAATCTTTGTCAAGAATCTCCGAGTTCTGTTTTTGGAATTCCACAGGTTATCTAACGTTGAATATATTTTTCTTTCTCTTTGGTGTTAATAATTTCAAATATCAATACTAAAAGAAACTGAATTATTAATTAAAATCATTTCTTGTACTTCATGTTTCCATTTATTATCACATGCTTTACAATATAACCAAATGAATTGTATAGTAAAACAATTTGAATGACTTTTAAAACAAATATAAATAAAAACGTGGATTCCACTTGATATTTTTCTGTGAAACTTAATTAAGATGCAGACAGTTTAATTTATATAAAAGATACCTCATCATATCCAAAATTTCAAATTATACCTTGAAATAGAAAGAACAGTAGGGCGTTTGAAACTACACATCAACATCATTAGAAAATAATAATTTCTCTTTGACATTATTTTTATCTGTTGCATTAATAGTTTACTTAATTAGTAATCGACAATTATAAGCAGATCTAACAAGTTCAATTAAATAAATACATTTTTATGCAGAAATTATTAATAATTGATAAAAAATGACTATCAATAAACAATATTTTTTATTCTTAAAAAAATGATTCAAAAATATTTTGAAACCCGAAATTAAAAAAATTAAAAATACAAAAGGACTATAAGTTTTAATGAATAAATATATTTGTATGTGCAAAGAAATTCTCATTTATTTCAATAAGATCTTTTCCCCAAGAACTGTTTGGATTAACTCGATAATATGCTAATTGTGGTAATTTTCTAATCTTTTATAATTTATTCTAGCATCTCAATTTTAAAGCAACACCACAAGTTTTAATGATCCATCGGTGCTGAGATGTATAATTATTTGTTGCTGCTAGAAATAACTATCAATAAACAATTTATTTCTGAAAAATTTGATGTAGCAAAGTTGTTTTTTTTTATGTGTCAAAGCATCGGCCGGGAAGCAACCCGCAAACTGGGGACAACTGTTTGTAAGGCTGCTGTGCCGACCACTCAGCCACCAACGCTTGACGGTAGCAAAGTTTCAAATCAGAAATTAAAGTTTTGTAAAGGTATAAAATGAAATTCTAATATACTGCGCAAATCATTGTTTTTTTAAAGTAATTAAACATGAAAAGATTTAAAAAAACAAACAAACAAACAAACAAAACAAAACAAACAAATAAATAAACATTAATATGTTTTATTAGTCATTCATTGGGCTAGAGATTATTCACTTAATAAATAATATTTCTGTAGTGGTTTCACTAATAATTCAAGTGATGAATGACTAATAAAAAGAATATATTTCCATCAGGTGGTTTGTGTCAAAGTTGTGAGGGCAGTAAGTTTGACACTTATTAAGTAAACTGTAGCAATTCCCTATCTATATATACTGAAAAATGATAAAGATAGATTGTGACCTGGGCCAACTGATGAGTACTGGTTCAGCATGAAATGTGCACTTTGCAAATTATACAATTTTTTCACGTCTTTGACCATATATTTATTATTACCCCCCTCCACAAAATGTTAAAAGCAGATAGAAACCAGTCCCTATCTTGTATAAGAATGATGTAGTGAAAATTCACTATAGAAATATTATTCATTAAGTGTATAATCTCTAGTCTATATATATTTATTATTATTGAAGTTTGGTGCAAGATCCAGGCCATGTTAAGCCATGTGTTTTCACGTTATCTGTAGAATACTTTCCACGTAAATATTTAATAATTAATATACATAGTTTATTTTTCTGAGAATTCATGTATGTATAAATTCTTTGCTCAATATAAGCTAATAATTGAATAACTGAATACTTTGATCAAGTGATAATATTTTAACATCACCAGAGAACGCCTACAACAAAGTGATAATATTTGAACATCACCAAAGAAGCCTACAACTTGCAATCTTTTAACATAATTTGTTTCAACATTTCCACTTCCTTGCTATATTGTAAACTTTAATAACATCTTACATTATCAAGATATGATGTATGAATGGATCAAAAGTTTGGCTTTTAGAAGTTTGTAACGAAAATAAAAATTCTGGTTTAATTCCCAGAAATTACAATAATTTTTCAATTGATACTCATCATTTTTTAAGTACTTTGACTCACAGTCAAGCTCTTTGTATCTTTTTACACATAATATAAATCATTATTTTTGCTTAAAATTCTATCTTGTATTATTTTTTAGTACTTTATATGCTTTGGCTCAAGGTATTCTTATAGCAAATAACCAAAGGAATTATATCTCGTTGTCTGGATGATCATTTTATTGATTTATGTCATTTGAAAAATTATAAACAATCATTATAAATTGGAATAAAGACTCATTATAGTGAAATAACTTCTCTGAATTCTGAATAGTGTTATTTAGTCAAGGTAAAAGAAAATTTGCTAACTTATATAATTCACTGGTTACAGTTTTAGGAATGAAAATTTGGACCACTTACAATTGAGAAGCCCACACAATAGTTTTTGAACAGAATTTAACTATCTTTTCTTATTTAATTGAGCAAAATAATTTACTTGATCACTAAACATTGCATAATTAGTGCCAAATAATATATATAATAATTTCAGTCATCCACCATATACTCTCTGAATGAAAATGATTTGTAGAGATAATGCAATAAATTGAATATTCAGATATGCTGACATAATTTATTGATTTTGGTAGACTCTCTTCTACATATCAGGATATTCATGTAGATATTTAGAATCAGTAAAACTTTGTTTGTCCTCCATATGAATTACCACAGATATATTCCATTTTGTGCTACTGATTCTGTTGAGAATTGTGTCATGTTGGGATATTTGACTTTAGAAATTTCTATGACTAAAATTGAGATGGTGTGTAAAACTGCATTATTAACTTAGCATCCATAACATAATACTAAACATAATGCATTTAAATACAGATTTAAATAATATCATACATCATATCATAAAAACTTTCATTTTGATTTAAGCTGTCATTTGCTGTATATAACATACTAAACTTATGGGGATAGACTTTGACCCCCACTTTATATATAATATTTTACTTTTACTTTTTTTATTTAATATTAATAATAAAGTATAGTGTAAGAATTAGAAGGTTTTCTTTCTATTTTTATTTGCTAATAAAATTAATATTGTATGTGCAGTCTATGTATCCTCTACAACCAGGGCAGTTATGATCTACATGTTTCTGCTCACAACTTATCAGTGTGAAAGTGAATAAGTTTAGAATAGTATAAGATAAATCAAGGTAACATAAAGATAATACAAGAATTTTTATTTGTACTGTTTACATCTGTTTGACACGTTCTGCTTCATCTTCTTTTATCTTGAGTTCTGGTTCATCTTCTTTTATCTTGATCGATGGCTGCTTGTTAAGAAATATAGTTTATAATGATGTTACTATTTTCCTATTTAATTTTAACTACTGGTTTCCAAAGTAGTCAGTATCAATTCTTAGTTAAAAAAGTTAAAGACTTTTCTAAACTTATTTTCTGTCTAACTTTTCTGAGATTATTTTCTATCACTGGAAGTCGGTTTCCAAGTAGTTGTTTAGTCAATCTTTCTTTTACTATTATGACTTTTCCTTAGTAAATTCTATAAAATGGAAGAATTTTTTTTTTTTTTTTTAAGAAAATTTTTATTCTATAGCTATATTGAATGTTACAAATACAAAAATGATATCAATTACATATCCATTTGAAGCAAAATAGATCCAACCTTCTGCCATGTTGCTCTTGTGATATAGCTTGGAGAAATTAGTTGGTCCTTTTTCATGATTTTCTCCATGATATTCTTAAATTTAGTCCCATATGGATCTCTCATTCCTTCAATTGTGACTTTACATCTGCTACACCACAGGGCATAATTCACGAAGATTGCCAGTCTTATGTCCGTAAATAGACCCTGAGCTATATAATCTTTAATTGATTTGTAGTGTGCACTTGTATTGCTGTACCATTTATAAGATATCGATCTATAATTGGACATAATGGGACATTTAAGAAAAATATCAATCGATTCCTCCTCTCTCTCACATGCCTGGCACACAGGATTGATCTTCTTGAAATTTCTCCTGTATGCCAGAAATGAGTTTGTAGGGAGGGAGTCCAGGTTGATTTTAATTAAGAAATCTTGAAATTTTGCCTCAATGAACCAAAATTTTGATCTTGAAATCAGTTGCTGATTGGTGATCCCAAGAGCCCCTTTGTTTATGTTATTTTCCCCATGTATTATTTTATATGCATTCCAGTATTTAATTTTTGATATAATTGGGTTTTCATTTAGATCAATAACTTTCCGAATATTATCAAATAACAAATTCCACCAACTTTTATTAGTGGGCGGTGGTCTATCAGTTGGTGTGACAGTTTCTTGATATGATATACTTGAATATTTGTTTTGAAGCCAGAATAGTAGGTTATAGTTTCTTTGGAATATCATGGTTTTGATAGAATGTAATGAAAGGCCATTGAACCTTCTAGGCATTTGAAGTCTTCGGAGGCTGATGGCAGCAACCTTTCGGCCCCAGAATAGTTTTGTGCATAGCGAGTTTATTTTTTTGATAAATTTTTTGGAGGGGCAGATACCAGATAGGAAATAGTTAATTTTTGGGAATATCAATGAGTTTAAAAGTCTTACCTTACCATGAAGTGAGACATATATCTTGGAAAGGGAGGTAGTTGTATGGCAAATTTCTGTTAATAGGGTTTCTTCGATTTCTCTCCTCATAGCACTATTGGATTTTGAAAAATTAAAGCCTAGGAATTTCTGTGGGTCAGCTGTAAAATTTGAAGCAATTTTCCTGCCAGTTAGCAAACTCCAGGAGGCTGATTTCTTTTTATTGAATTTGAGTTTATATTTGTCCGAGTACCACGCTAGTATTTGCTCTAGTTTAGTGATATATTTCTTGGAAGGCAGGCAGATGATTATATCGTCCATATAACTGAGATGTTTAATCACCCTTCCTATGGCAGGTACATACACTCCAGGCAGTGATCTCTCAATCTCCATCAATAGTGGGTTGATATAGGCTATAAAATATAGCACGCTAAGTGGAGATCCTTGAGGAATAGAGATGGAGGGTTCGAACCCAGGTGCAATTTTCCCATTCATTGTGATGTGGATGATTCTGTTGGCTAATAGATTTGCAATCATCCTCAGATAAACACACGGCACCCCATATTCCTGGAGAACATCAATCAGAATGTCTGGCCTGACTGAGTCAAATGCTGCCGAGATGTCGAGTTGGACAGCGATCGGTTTCGACATCTTCCGGGCTCTAATAACATCGATAAGGAGTTTCATTTGGCCAATGGCATTAATTGATGATTCCCCTTTTTTTGCATAGTGATTGGTAGAAATGTATTCATAAATTTTCACTTGGATTTGATCCTTAATTAATTGTTCTATGATTTTAATTAAAATGGGAATCATTGAGATAGGCCTCAGATTATTTAAGTCATGTTTTCCATCTTTTTTCTTTAGGAAAGGTACGAGAGATATTGGATATAAGTTGTTAATCTCTCGACTTCCCTCTGCTAAGTGGTTTATCATGGCTTTAAGTATTGGCACTGAATATAGGTCTTCTTGGATAGTTTTAAAACAATGAAGTATAGCTGTTTGGTATTATTAATTCACTTTTCATAACATGTTTTTCAGTGGAGATTTAAAAAAAAAGACATACAAAAATGTGTAGGAGAACCATTCTAGGGTTTGTGGAACTGGAGTAAAAATCAATATAATTGAAAACATTTAATTGGAAACAGAGAATCTTATTTTAGTATTGAGACACAACTTAGCCTTGCCAGAAATTTATTCTAATAAAATTATTGAAGTTAAATTTTTTTTCAGATGCTAGCAAGAATAAAGAAATAATGATTAGGTATTAACAAAATAAAGATTTCTATTAATAATTATCTCAAAATTTATAACGGCGGATAATTATTTCATAAAATTTACATTACTTCTGTTCTCCATAATCTTGCTTATAATATCATAATTTAAAGTTTCAAAAATTAATAATTAATAGATAGTAGTGGAAAATGAGATAATCTTTCTTGAATTATAGTGTTTTTAGATATTTTAAAAATTAATTTTAACTTAGAATCCCCACTCACCTCCCTCTACAAAAGCATTAGCTATTGGAAAAATTTATTAATAAAATTCCTAAGGTATATATAAATTTGGAAATAAATTCTAATTTAAAGTAAGTCATATTATTATTAGACTTTATCACGGAAAATGTTATTTTTCTTGCTTTTTTTTTTTGTTTTTCTGCAGAATATTTTTAATTTTTTATCTAACTTTAAATATCTGCTACTATCAGATTGTTGGATATAATTGATAAACTGGTCAAACATTTTTTCTGAGTTGATAATCTCAAATAAGTTTTTGATCAGTTTCACATTTAAAAGTATACTTTTTTTTCTTCTAGTGACCAATCACTGGCATTATCAAGAAAATTGAAAAAAAGAATTGACAATACAATAAATATGTTGTTGAAAACAATAAATTTAAATATTTTTATGGAATTTTGCATTTGTGTTGGCTGACTTGGTTTAAGTATCTCCACTTTCTCACAAAGTACACAATGATTTGTACTAATTAGTTGAAATTTGGCATTACCATTTACAGATTTGTGGGAGATTTTTTAAAATAATAAATTGCACAAAAATCCAAACAAATTTTAAAGACTGTTTTTAACTCTGACAAAGATTTTTGGCAGGTCCATAAATAAAACATTTTTTTTTTTCATAAGCATTTTACTCTAGTCACAGACTCAATATCTAAGTCCTAGACAAAGGCACCATCAAAACTTTTCTTACATGTCTCTACTCATTATTCAGCTTTTGGAATAAAGAAATGTTTGTTGCAACATCTATAATATTTGTTTGAAAATTCACTGAAAGATTTGAGAAGGGCAGAAAACAAATGAGATTAAAAACTCCTACTGACTAACAATTTAGTATTGTTTTGCTTGAACATTGTTACAATACCTCTTTTAATACAACAAATTAGATTAAGCCATTCTCTTCCTCAGAAACAGTTTAACAGGATTAATCTTTTAACAATAATTGTAACAAATAAATTATAAATGGATAGTTCCTAAGTATCTCTCGGTAAATTTTTTTTTTTACTTCTATAAATGTAAAAAGGAGTAGGGAACATTTTATAATCCTTTTCATTTGGATGCTTACAAGTACTTTTTTCTTTCAAACACGAATTTATAATATAATTTGGTACTTTGGTATTAGAGCTGCAACACAGAGCATGTATTAGATCTACTGTACCTGTTAACATTCTTATCAATCCACTTATAACTTTGTAATCTTGGGATATGACCAAAATAATGTGTACATGCATCTTGTACATGACTTTTTTGGCAAAAAATGTTAATATGGATCTTGTACATGATATTTTGGCAAGATTTATAAAGTTATTAGGGGATTTGATATGAATGTGAAAATGGTGCAATAGGTCTAATACATGCTCAATATTACAGGACTAAAAATATCTAAAAGTAAAAACAAAAACATAATAAACATATTTATCATTTTCAATAAAAAATGTATAATTTTGAACACAACATGAAATGATGGCATTACACACAAAAAAGTTAGTTTAAATACACACTAAATAAACAGTAAATGATTTGGGTTTTTAAATAATGTTTATGAAAAGACATTAACTACATGTACGACTTTCACACTAACAACATTTAAAAATGACATTTCCAATCAAGAAAAAAAGTGATTTGCAATCTTAATGAAATAACACCATTAAACAAAAAAATTGTTACTAAACAATTGGCATTAAAGAAACAGTAAATGATTTTGGTTTTTAAATAATATTTATAAAAACACATTAAGTATACTCATATGTTACTTAGTGTGTACTATATAACAGGAATTGTCACCTTGAAACAAAACATTTCACATATAATATTACCTACAGAAAATGGAGATCTCTTCTAAAAATTTTCCTTCCAAAAATGTAGCATGTGATTGTAGAGTATGCTAGGATTTTCAACAGAAATGCTAATGAATATACTTTTTTTTATAAACAAATTAAACAAAAACAAAAAAAAAAGAAACAAAAACTGAAAATATACAACTGTATATGAATCAGAATGCTATTGTCAGAAAGAAATCTGAACAGTAACTGAAAATGTTGAAGTATTACAAAAAAAAGATCATGTTGATAAAGAAAAACACATTTTGTCATGTATACTCACAGGGATCATTTTCTTTCAATTTGATGTCATCACATTTCATATTTATTGTGGGTGTGAAAAGGCCTCTTATCTTTCCTACATTGCAGCTCTAATACCAAAGTACTTATAATTTTTATCTTTCTTTTAAATTTCATAATTGACTTTCTTATTTTTGCAAAATTTTATATTTAATTAAAGAAATATAATTTGTTTTTTTAGGGTAGATAAAAAAGAAATATCTTAGTTAAATAATAGTTACTAGATTTATAAATATCATAACCGGTACAAAAAGAAGGGTCTGCACAGCCTTATCATACCTCCCCCTTTTCTTCAGAAAATTTAAAAAAAAGTTCAAAAAGCCAAATTAAAAGATATTTTCAACCAGAATAAAAATCTTATAGAAGCAATCGTATTTGTTGCCTCTTTCACCTTTCTAAATTTATGCAAACTATTGTAGGAAATGAGTAGTAGCTTAGGCAATCAAAAATTTGAAACGATATCTCAATAAAAAGATATCATCAATTTATAAACTTCAATTTTAAACTAACAAATAATTACAAATATAAAAATTTATACAAATATCACAAACTAAATTTCTATAAATATTTTTTGAATGATATACACATAGAGAAGCTCCCTGGCTCCCAGATGCAATGAACTGCAGGTTAAAAGAACAGTAAACATGCAACAAACGAACTAAAGTCTAATTAATATAATATTAACTATGGAAGTGTTTAAAAATTAATGGTTAATTACTAATAATAAAATAAGAAAAATAGAATAATTTTCTGGATTTTCTTTTTTTAATATCTGACGGTCCTAAAACCATCTATGAGACAAGTCCCAAATCGGGACAATCTCAGAAATACCAGGACGGATTGATAATCCTAATAAAAAATCTGATTATTTCGTGTTTCAATTTTTATAAGTTACTTTATCTTATTCTGGTTTCACAAATGTATGTGCGTTTAAATGTATATATGTATTATTTAATAACTGAACGAATACTTGTTTATTTAAAAAATGCCAAACATTTCTAGTAACATATAATGGGAGCAGAATATTCGTAAACAAAAGATTAATTATGTAATTTGATACAGTTATCATCAGATTCTGTCATCAAAGCAATGACTTTCTATGAAATTATGTCATCTCAAAGAGTATGTTTTGACAGCAATTTATTATTATCGAATACGATGAAAGAAAGAGTTAGATTAGGTATTAAAAAACAATAATAAAGTAATTATACTCAAAAGAGTTAAATTTATTAAAAGAAAAATAAATTACAAAAAATATTTTTATTATCTTAACTACAAATATTTTTATATCATATAAAATGTTTTGTAAATAATTTACATCACCGTAATAAATATAATGCTATATTTATTTTGTAAATAATGTTTTTTATAAACAATAATTTTTACTGTAGTTTTAATACGAGTTCATTTTTAGTTTATAATATAAAAAATACATTATTAAATATTTTTAGGCAACAATGACAACAACAACAAAAAAAACATTCCTGATTGAGAGTTGATATGGATTAGTCTCTCGAATCCCAACACCCATATCTGCCATTATTATAATAATATCAGAATTATATAAAATTTATAAAAAAAAAATCATTATAATTTGATTTATAAATGTCAGAATTTCTGCATTCATAATTTTAACAACAACCACTTTAGATAAATACACTAATACTTATTACTATTCATTTAGTACACTAGAGATTATTTGTGGTCAGATATAACTTTAACTTTCAGTTATAGATTAAAATTCCTGGTTTTATATAAATACATGGAGTAATTCAATTTTATCTACTTCTTTTCCAATGCCTTTACATATATGTTTCAAGAATATGTGGAAGAGGGAGAATTTAATCATATCTTAAAAGATAAAATATATAATAATGGATCTCATTACATCTTAATATTCATGCAAACTATCTATGCATATCAATTTTATCAAAGAAGATTATAAGGTTATATTTATGTAAGAAATAATAACAAGAATTAAATTATTTAATATCACAAAAATAGTCTATTAAAAATTGTAATTTTGATCAATTATATTCTTTTTAAAAAATCAAAACAGAGTGCTAAAATTCCAAAATAGGCAGCTTAAATGTCCAAATGGGATTTATTCTTTTGAAATGAAGTTGTAAACTTAATTCTCAAATATTTCACACATTGTTATGACAAATAAATTTTATATATCTTAAATTCTAATTCATACCTGCTGCTGCTGCTAATAATAATAATAATAATAATAATAATAATAATAATAATAATAATAATAATAGCTGGAATACACAGGCTTATATATACCTGTGTCTATATATGTAATAGACAGGGTATGAGCACAGACTTTCACATGACCCACCTCTCTCCACACTATCTCATAACACTGATACACCTGAACACACATATGTCGAAAAGATAAATAATCACCAATATACGTATTTCATGCTAAAACAGCAATCATCAGTTGGTCCAGATTACTATCTCTACACATATATGCTACAAGTGCTCAGATATATATTAAGATAGCAAATCCTACTACTTTAATGGACAGGCTTCAATCTACTCCACACTCCAACTCTTCAACTGTCCATCCAATTGAAAATCTGATGATGGAATGCTCAAAGGCCACCATGAGGCCGAGATTATTGTCACACCCATGTTGACCCAAGGTCAATATGACCCCTCATGTATAGGACATAATCCATTAAATACATATACAAAGGATAGGCAGACATCTCTAATATGTAATAGCTGGAATACACAGGCTTATATATACCTGTGTCTATATATGTAATAAACAGGGCATGAGCACAGACTTTCACATGACCCACCTCTCTCCACACTATCTCATAACATTGATATGAGATAGTGTGGAGAGAGGTGGGTCATGTGAAAGTCTGTGCTCATGCCCTGTTTATTACATATATAGACACAGGTATATATAAGCCTGTGTATTCCAGCTATTACATATTAGAGATGTCTGCCTATATGTGTTCAGGTGTATCAGTGTTATGAGATAGTGTGGAGAGAGGTGGGTCATATGAAAGTCTGTGCTCATACCCTGTCTAATAATAATAATAATAATAATAATAATAATAATAATAATAATAATAATAATAATAAATAATAATAACAATAACAATAACAACAACAACAACAACAACAATAATAATAATAATAATAATAATGGTAATAATGATAATAATGATGATGATGATGATGACAATCAATTTGATTAATAGTAATTACTATGAACAACAATATCGAAAGACTCTCAGTTTATTTCTATGCATCTAAAAGAGTTTTTCCACCTTGTTATAGAGTCATCTATTGTAAGTGGGAGTAATCAATCAACACCAGATGATATAGAGCTATAATATGTACATTTACAGATACTTTTTACCTTCATCAGTGAGAATTTAAAAGTCAGAACTGAAAATAATGACATGTTTGTATCTAACAACCATTTATTGACCATTGGATATTCAAACTAATAGTTAGAGCTTAAAAGTTCCAGTTTTAAACCCAAACCAAATCACTTCCATAATTATATAGATCTGTCACCTGGTTACATGCTATATGTTTTAGAGACTTCAGTTTTATGATAATCCTGCTTCTTCTGTACTTTGATTAGAAAGATTAAAACCAACAAAAATGTCATATGATTTTCTCAGCTTATCATATCAATAGTAAATCTGAGTAAATAATGACATTATATAGTACAGTGTAATAATATTCAAAACCTCAGCATAGATTTTAGTTTTTTTTGTCAATAAAGATGTAAGATTCAAAGCTGGAACTAATGTACTGTTCAAGCTAATATCATGAATAATAGACAAATATTATTTTAATTATATATATATATATTTAAAAATACTTAAAATCTCCATCCATATAAGCTACTGAGCTTAGATTGAAAATATCTGTGTGTTTTCAATTTTATTCTCATAGTTTTGTAGTTATGTAGAGATAAAAGGTGGCTGCTGGAGGGTTGCATTAGATCCTAAGATCTAGGTGCAGTGCTTTCAGATCCAAGGCTCCTCACTGATGAAGGCCATAAGCCAGAAACTAGTTTGGGAATATTGGATGAGTAGGCACTAGATAGGGATTTTATGCACAAGTCTTCTGGTATCCATTGATTACTCTGTCTTGTTTAGAGTGGCACTACTGTATGGAGAGAGTTTTGCCTATTTTAACAACAGTTATGAGCAAGCATGGAAGATAGTGATGTAAATGTGTTGAAGTTTGATCAGATTCAAGGTCTCACCACCTTATCTAGATCAGCTTTGATGTATTTTGCCTGGACTTTGGATTTTGTTGCATGAATGTACAAATATGACATACAATACCAAATGTCTAAATGATAAAGATGTACCAGATGATTGGAAAAATGCAGTATTAATATTAATATTTAAAAACGGTGATAAAGAAGATATTAGATATTACAGATCTATGTCTTTTATCACTTTTATACATTTTTTTACAAAAATAATTTTAACTCATCTACAGAGACCATTGGATTTCAATCGACCAAAAGTACAAGCTGGATTTAAAAATAGTTTTAGTGCAGTAGATCATATCCAAGTATTGAGAGAAGTTATCGAAAAGACCAATGAATATGAGTTGCCATTATGCTTTGGATTTGTAGATTATGAAAAGGCATTTGATTTTATAAGCATTTATTCAGTGAATTAAGCATTGGACCACCAAGGTATAGATCCAGCTTATTGTCATATATTATGAAGAATATATATATATATATATATATATATATTCTATATAATATATATATATATATATATATATATATATATATATATATAATAGCACATAATGATACTAGGAAGGCTAACATTGAGAAGGTGTAAGTCTGGGTGACTTCATATTTCCAAAACATTTTACTGCAGTGCTACAAGAAGTATTTTATGAATTAAAATGAGAATCCAAAGAAGTAAAAAATAAATGGAGATTATTTAGGTCATTTAGATTTTGCAGATGAAGTAGTTATTTTTGCAAATAATGCTTCAAAGCTTCAGTAAATATTGCAAAAGTTATCAGATGAAAGTAAGAAAGTAGGACTAAAAGTAAATGTTAAGAAGACTAAAGTAATGTTCAATGGATTTTCTCAAAAGATGAAAATAAAGATTATGATGAATTAGAAGAAACTAACAACTACAAATACTTTAATCAGATTATTACTACAGATGAAAACATAATGGATGAAATTAATGATAGAATTAAATTTGGTTTGAGTGCTTTTGGTAGAAATAACTTAATATTAAAAAGAAACATGACTATGTGTTTGAAAAGAAAGGTTTTAAAGAAATGTGTTTTACCAGTTCTTACTTATGGATATGAGACTTACTCTTAATAGAAGAGCAATACAAAGACTTCAGACCACTCAAAGAAGTATGGAGAGATGCATGTTAGGAGTAACAAGAAGAGATTAAAATGCAATACATTGGTAAGAGAACAAGCAGGTGTTACTGACATCCTTGAAAGTATTAAAAGACTGAAATTGGATTGAATACATTTCTTAGAAAAGATGATAATAGATGGACAATTGAAATTTTAAACTGGATTCCAAGAGATTTTTAAAGACCTATAAAAATAATAGATTGACAATTGAAATCTTAAACTGGATTCCAAGAGATTTTAAAAGACCCAGAAAGAGACCACAAGTCAGATGGATGGATGAAATAAGAAAGTGTTCAGGGGTGATGTGGAAAAGAGAGATTAGAGATCAGAGAAGATGGATTGAATTTTGAGAGACCATCATCTTGCAGTGGATTGATAATGGTTGATGATGGTGATATGAAATAAATTATGCTATGATTTAAGTTACACCCATGTAACATGGGGGTAAGATTGCATCTTAATTTATTATTGTAAAAGATTATATTCCATGTTATTTGGATCACTGTTTCATTGGATTAGGAATAAAACTCTAGTCTTTGAAAAATATATATTATTTATAATACTTCACTCATATACACTTTAATGCAATTAATTGTCTTTGAAAAATATTTTTCTTTTATATTTTTATCGAAAGATTGTTTTTATTTCGAGAAAATCACTCTAATGAATATATTAAAATAAGGTAGGTGAAGCATTTTTGTGCCCCACACAACCTGTACACCAGCACATGGTGGCCTTGCTATTTTATATATGTATATACATGAATTCTAAAGTTTAGATTTTCCAAGTATTTCAAGTCTGTTTATACATATTAGTATATAAGCTATTCTACAAAGAATTCAAAAATTAATATTTATTGACCCCCCCCCCTCAATAGGAATTATATTAATTAACAACCCAATTGATTTTTTTTTTTTAATTTGCTGAATATATGGTAGTGACACAATGAAAACAGAAAGTAAAAAGCAGTTAGTTTTCTGTGCCTGCAGAAATGAACTCATCATTTATTGAGCAAATAAACTTTATACACCTCCATCAACAAATCAATCATTCAAATTATGGATTCTTAAACAAAAGCAGGCTGTTGGTCATATATCGAAAACAATCTAACAGATCTAGCACTTTTGAAAATGGAATATCAGATATCTTCTCCAGGGCAGGTAGAATAACGTATTAATAGCACACTACAAACAAGCAGCAACACTTAATTATCATTGGTTACGATTTTTTAAAATCAATTTATTCTAGCATCACAACTTTTGAGTTACATCATAAAGCCCTTACGTCATTAAAACTGTAAAGTTGAAACCACTATTGTATAAACTGCTTAACACTTAACCACATAATTAAATTTATTGAGACATACTGTGGCATGACTGAATGAAATAATAATATAACAATTTGTCAAATTTACAAACTAATCAAAATTTTATTGTTTTTTTTTTTAGTTAATGAAGTTAATCTTTGAGTGACATTTTAATTATTTAGTGACCGAGTTAATATCAAGCAAATTCATACTTTTATTCCAGCCAATGTTAAAAACAAAACAAAAGACGACAATGCATTTTTTATTAAAATTATTAACATTTACAAGTTATTGTAAAAAGCAATGGAAGATGATTTTTTACAATGACATAAAATATTTAATTTAAAAATATAAATGTTATACTAACAAATAACTTTCATCTTTTTTTTTTTTTTAAAAAAAAAACCTTAACCAAACTTTAAACACAAAATACATACTAAACTTTTATTCACTTAATTTATGAGAATATTACTTCTGTGTTGTTAATTCTTATACTTTATTCTTATATTTGCAAAATAGAAAAATAACTTACATACTCAATTCATAGTCTTAGGGGTAAATGTAAATATTGTGATCCAGAAAACTTTATTATCTTTCAATTAACTTAAAATATAAAAGCTGTTATATATTATTTCTCAGTTATCTTAGAGAATTTATTATTTCATAAGGAATGGCCTAATTAATTAATAAACTCCACAATCTCTATATTATGTTATTACAGAGAATCATTTAAAAAAACCCAAATAGTACTACCAAAATAAGCAAGATATTATCGATATGCTACACGATTCAGATATACCAAAAACAATTAACCTCGTTTTATTTTACAATGATTTAGTTGAACAGGTAAATGCACTCCTTATATTTGAATAGAATTTAAATAAGCAAAGTGATTCTACTCAGGTAATGTTCCAATATTTTGCTGTATTGAAAAAAAAAAACTGTAGCAAAAATTATTTCAGTTTAAGCATTTGAAATAAAGTACTGGGTTGTATAATCTTATTTATGATCATTACTAGTAGGCGGTTCCAATCTCCCAGCCATAGTAAATTGTCCATGTCGACAAAAATTTTAAGCCATGGCAATGATATTAGGCAATTGTATTATTATAAATAAACTGAGATTATTAACATCAGAAAATAAAAAATCGGATAAATCACTTTCTATTTTTTTTTTTGTGTGTGTGTCATAGCATCGGCCGGGACGCGAACCCGGGCAACTGCCTGCTAGTGCAAGGTGGTCGCGCTGACCTCTCGACCACCAATGCAAGACAATCACTTTCTATTTTGAAACAAAAAAAAAGAGAAAGGAACGGCATTGTACACATTATATATTGTCAAGAATCCATCTCAAAAATAAAAATAAAAAGTGTTAAGGAAATTAAATACAATTTGATATTATATTAATCTAGAAATGAAATTTTAAATTAATACTCGCTTTAATAACTTAATTAAAAAAATAAATTATTATTTCAATTTTTCTCTCAATACAGGAGAATGACATAATTGAATATTTCATAGACCTGCATTTTTAGAAACAGATCTAGAAAATAAAATTCTTAAATAAATAATCATTCCTTATATGTCCTTTGTGTTTTAGTGCAATAGTGGAGTGGTGGTATTTGAAGCCCAATATTTATGGATCATGACTCCAATTCTGTAATTTTTTAATGCTTGAACTTTTTATGCCCATGCAAAATTTATTAAAATATTTGCTTTAGAAGCCATAATTTAATTTATATATTTCACCAGTTGTTGTAAACTTGAATAATCAAAGAATACTAAATGGTAGACCCCATCTAAATTCTCAGATTAGTTTCTGGTTATTGTCCCATATTCAGCCTACACTTTTCTTTTATACTATTCAAATACCTTACGGCGTTTGAACTCTTCATTTGCATATACAGCTATATAGTCCTAACACAAGTCAGCAATTATATATTTTAGCGACCCCAATTACATGCTTAATTAAAGATTCTTTTGGCTCTTTGGCGAAAGTTGAAATAAAGCAAACGGAGATTGACACGGATTTATTAAAATGCATTTCTCGAAGAACTAATGTGTAAGGAGTCCTTTACTGATCACATTTGTATATCTTTAAAATTATGCAATAAGCAGCGCACTCTTGCGAAACTACTATTAAATAAAACCTTTGATTTTTATAAGTAAAATTTAAAATAGCTTAATAAAAATTCTAAACAAGATAAAATACAAAAGGCAGTAATATATATTTATTTCCCGCTTTCCACAAAAAAAGAAACAATTAACAAAATATAACTTATAAAATTAATTCTATACAAAAGACTGACATTTTTAAATATATCTCAATACTTAAAAAAAAAAAAAATCATTTAATGTCAATGTATAACAGCATTTGAATAATAATTATAAAATTGTATTCGATCTTCTGTGTTTAATATATTGACCTTTTATCTTATACACTGCATCTCAAATTCTTATTAATGTATTCCCACTGCCATAAGTTTTATTTATAACTATGAACCCTAGAAGCTATGATAGTAACATCATTACTAGCAAGATCTTCCAAGTCAGAAATCTTTACGAGTTGGAGTTTAAATTTAAAAGAAAGAAATCCAGAATTTAGAAAATAGTAGCACTACCATTACCGTTCAGGAGGTGAAGGTAAATGATATTTGTCAGACCCAAACAGATAATTATTGTTATGAATAAAGTATTTTTAGTATCCATGATTCTATTGGAAAGTAAAAAGTCTATCAATTTTTATTTAGGCTGTATTTAAAAAAAATGTGAAAAGTCTCAAAAAATATACTTTGTGCATAAATTCATAAATAAAATGTATTATACCCTGTTTTTTGGTCTATTTGACATCTTGCTAAGCTGTTTTTTAACCTCTTCTGCAGAAAACTCGAATCATTTTCCTATGTTATCCATTTACAGCTATATCCTCTTTGTAAGAACAGTAGGCTATTACATTTTTATTATAATCTTTTTTAAAAAATAATTTATATAATATAAAAAAGTATCTATCTTTTTAATAAAAACTATGCTTACATATATTTTTAAAAATTCTATTATTATTTTTTATTTACATGTCCAATCCAATAAAGATGTTTTTATAATCATGAACTAATATTTGCCCATACAGTAAATTAAAAAACTTACTGATTGATCGTATGATTTGTGGTTGTATCGTCTGAATATTACAGAACCCATCAATTTTTAAAAATCCTGTAAAGCAAATTTAAATAATAATTTATATTGACTTTATATCACTATTATAAGGGTTTCATGTTACACCTTTATATAATAAATATAGACCATAAATATGAGTCCTATCTTTGTGATGAAAATCTTGTGCCCGATGTGTGAGAGAGAGGAGAAATCAATTGACCACATTTTTCTTATATATCCCAGTATGTCCAATTACAGATCGATAACTCATGAATGGTACAGCAATATGAATGGAAACTATAAATCAAATAGGTCAGGGTCTATTTATGGACATAAGACTGGCGATTTTCGTAAATTATGCCCTGTGGTGTGGCAGATGTAAAGTAATGATTGAAGGGATGAGAGATCCACACGGGATTAAATTCAAGAATGTCATGGAGAAAATTATGAAGAGAGACCAATATGGGAGAAGGTTGGATCTACTTTGCTTCAAATTGATATGTAATTGCTGTCATTTTTGTATTTGTAGCATTCAAATAAAATTTATTATTATTTTTCTTTAAAAAAAAAACCTAAACTACTATGGTTAAGTCTATTTTGTAAAACCTAAAACCTAACAAAATATTTAAAATTATTTACATTCTCTAGCATCAAAATTATTTATATATTAAAAGCATTTTGTAGATTCTCCTTGAATTGTTAAGAATAGTTCAATCATCAGCCAACTACAAATCCAAAAAAATGAAAAGTGCAGTCCTTGTTTTGTTTTTAATAATTCATATTAAAAAGTCTACATCAAATCTATCTTTCATTTTCTTGAACCATATATACATTTTCCTAAAGGCACTGTAATAAAAATTGAAAACAAAATTGTAGGTAACACACATTTCTGCCCTATTTCAGCCTTTATTTCATTTCTGTCAGATTATAACAACTGCATGATATGAATGAATAAACATTAATATTTATTTTTAAACATTGTCACTACCTTTCTGGATTAATTGAATCAAATAAATGCCTTGACTAAGTCTAATAATGATTTATAAACACTTTTTTTTTTTTTTTTTTACCTATAACAGTTTTTTTTTCATTTGCTTTACAACAAAAATACATCTATACAGCTTTTTGATTCTCTTAAATTATCTCTTTTCTTTAAGACTAAAAGTAACTTACTCAAAATCCTTGAAAGTTCTTATGGCTAAGCAGAAAACAATGATATTTTATAATAATTACTGCAGTTTTCTATAACCTTAAAAATTGGAACAGTACAAACATTTTTAAGATCAGGTTGATCCACGTACTCCTAAAAAGTTCTAATAGTTTTGAAAAAAAAAAACCATATTACAGTTATATTTTAAAACTTCTCAGAAATCCATCAAGACTGAAAGTGTCCATTAATATTATTCACTGTTTACTCAGGACTTTTTAGGAGAGAGATGCCATTAATATCTAATTAATGTTAAGATTCAAAGAGATATTTAATTGTTCATCATTAACTATAACACTTCTGTTATACATTCAACCTTAAATATAAAAAGCTCAGAGACTTAGCATAATATTTCGAAAATACCTCTATCAATATGTGTTTTTTTCCACAATTTTTATTTGTTTCAAAAAATTTATTTTGATAATTGAATTAGTTCAAAACTTTGATACTTTTTATTCTTGTACGTTGTTATTACATTACATTTTACTTAATGTTTAAACGTTATAAATTAACTCCACTATCAATCCAAATTATTTAACACTATTCACATTGGAGACAACCCATTATAAAAGATGCAGGAATTGGTGAAAGCTGTATGTCCCACATATCTAAATACTTTAAAGCAATTTTCAAATCATTAATTTATAATTGATTTAATGCTCTTTTATTTGAAAAAAAAAACTGATAAAACCAATCTATTAAAGTTATGACATATTTGTACATAATTTGTAGAGTCATAATTTATTGAAAGTCTAAATTAAAAAACAATCCAAACATATAGATGATTTGGAAACCAAACAGTAACTTCCTATTGGAGATATTTAATTATGAGGGTACCCAAAACAAATCAGAATACATTTATAAAAAAATTATTCCATTTTGAACAAATAAATCATCAATGTTGATGCCTTTTAGTACTTCTGCCATTTTTGTTTTACCTCTTTAACACAAGTAAGACATTTTCCTTAGAGAGTCCTTTTTATCCAAGGAAACAAAAAAGTTACACAGGGCAAGATTGAGTATATGCAGAGGAAGAGGCAAGTGTCATGCCAGTTTTGGTCAAAAATTGCTTAAAACTCAGCAATGGTCATGGTGGAAAAACAAGTCACCTGTTTGTTCATAAATTATATCACAACTTTTTAAAACTTCAAAACATGAATTTTAGTGACTGTTTCACCTTGAGCTACAAATTCTGAACGCACAATTTCTTTCAGATCAAAAATAAAATTGGCATTGTTTTCACATTGATTTTTATTTATTGTGCTTTTTTGGGGATGAAAAGAAATGGGAATTTTATGTTGGTTGGATTACTGTTTTGTTTGTAGGTCATAAATAGTTTTTAAATGTTCCTTCAAGTACAGCATCCAGCTAGGCAATTACTTTTTAATTATAATCTTGAAACAGTTTTCTTGCTTGTGTGAATCAGTTATCTCAAAATAGGAAAAAGATTGAGCAACTCATTAAAAAAAATTACGGGGGCCATATACCCCCAATAATTTTTATTGGCATTCTGATTCAGAAGGGTTTCATGAACATTCACCTAGCAGTGAAAACCTGTACTACAAGTACTCTACCAGTCAGAAGTCAATTGTGGTTTCTTTTGGTACCTTCTTGTATATGACTATAGTTACAAATTAGAATGGATTATTTATATAAGATTTTAGTTATGCAATTGTTTACAAAAATATTTCTAAAAGTAATTGGTTCAACAAATGTTTTTTGTTTTTTTTAACATAATTATTATGATGTATCTATGGATTTTATTTGAAATACAGACATTCTTTATATATCTGGAGCTTAATTGTAAATATAGGGGATTTGAATACAGACTTGCAAGCATCCTTCAACTAGCCACACTATCTCATGCCACACATGTAGAAGAGATAAATAAGCAATATACATATTTCATACTGAACCAGCACTCACCAGTTGGTCCAGATCATCATCTCCCACACATATATATAATCAGTGCTCATTTTATATTAAGATAGCAAATCTTCATATTTTAATCAACAGGTTTCAAGCTACTCTTCAGCCATCCATACCATTGAAAATCTGATAATGGAATGCCCAAATTCCATGCTGATGCCAATATTATTGTTATGTCCATGTTGATCTCAAGTCACTCTGATCCCTCATATATAGGATCTTATCCATTTAAATACTTAGAAGAGGGATGGACAGGATGCAGGGTTAAGGTGTAATATTTGAAATGGTCATGTGTACCCATAGTATAAGATAGTGTGGATAGTTGAAGGGTGCTTGAAAGCCTTGAAAGCCTGTGTTCAAATACCCTATATTTTCTATGGGTTTTATAAAATCTTTGTTTTACATAATTCAATGCAGTAGTAAAGTGAAGATTCTAGAGTTAAAAATCCATGGACTGTGATTCAACTGTCATTTCTAGCGCTCAAACTACATTTGAACTCGAATAACAAACTATTCCATTATGTATTTATTAAATTGCTTATAAATAATTATTTATGAATCAGATAAAGAAAAAACGTTTACCATAAACAGACAAATCATACTAAAATGACATCTTTTATTAATTTATCATAGATTTAAATAAGATACTATGACTAATCAATAATCTTTAATCTTGGTATTTTACTGTTACTTACTATCTATTAAAGAAATGTATATACATACGTATAAGAAAATGATTGCCGATTTAAAGTTATAAATGGTTTGTAAGCATTAAAGCTTAAGGATCAATTTTTATGACTGATTGTTATATTAGACATATCCCTTTCGACTTTAGAGAGAGAAAAATAGTATAAACTGCAGTTAGGAAATAAGACTAAGATAATTTATACATAATAATATTTATATTTCGAACTGCAAACGATCGTTTCAGATTAGATAAATCAACACTAATAATATGCATACATTTTTTAAATGCTGATATATTAAAATCAGTCTCTTAGAACAAGAACTTTTACTTCCGGTATTTCCTTATTATATAGTTTGATGCAGTGGGGACCTGAGAGCTCAAAGTCCGTGAATCGAAGTTCAGTTCTTCCATTTCCGATCGAAATTTTTAGAAACTATCAATCAATAAACTATTAGATTTGTTTTTATTATTTTGTTTTTCATATGTATCCAGCTACTGTAATTATATTTCAAATTAAAATTATTTATATATTTGAATACGTCAATTTCTTTACAAATTTATAATTTAAAAATTAATCACGTTATGACATTAACACATTTTTCCAATTGATTTTAAATGAAAAGCAACCGAAAATAATAATTAAAGAAAACTTTTTAAAGTTGATCGCAAGAGTGCAGCATGTGGTAAGAGATGGTCAAAATTAACTCGTTTGCCATATGAATGTTTTTATAAGCACGAACAAAACATTTTTTTTTTAAAAAAAAAAAAAGAAAAGAAACAGAGAACATGTCATGAAAAAATATTGTACGGGATTACATTAATCTGAAGTATGTGTTAAAGTTCTCTATCTAAAGGCCGGCAGAGTAACTAGGCAACAGAATACTATGATAAAAAATACACACACACATGACAGTATTGATTTTCACAATTTTTAAGAGCTAAAGTTATTTATAGTATATTTTATAGCTAACTATTTTATGAATGCAGAATTATTTGCAAAGGAAGGTTTTTTTGTAAACGTACGATTCGTTTTTGAAAAACAGTTCATAATGATGAAAAATACACGAATTAGTCTACTTAATTTTAACAATTAACATAGTCATTAAAATAGCAAATAAAGATTAATTGCTCGATCGAACATTAAACTAAATATTGATTAGAATGTCGAATTATACAAGAATCTTTCAACGGTTAAAAAAGTACTATTTAAACATCTCTCAAATACTGCTTAAATTATTTATTAATCTATTTTGAGAGTTTAAAACAAGTTTAAAGGAAATTGTCTCTGAATGCAATGCAAATCTTTAACTAATATTTCATACTTATTAGACTCCTCATTTCTTGATTTTGAAAAAATGGGATTATTATCATAATCTTCATGCCCTATTAATCCGTTGTAGGATGAAGATCTTTCCATATTTTATCCAGTTTCTCTAATCTATAACCTCTTTTTTCAATATCCTACCAACAAATTTTCTTATTTTGTCCATTCATCTCATATATAGTCTCTTTCTATATCTATTACAATATCTTGGAATATGACTTAAGACTTCAACTGTCTATTATCCTCTTTTTCTAGAAATATGTCCAGCCCGATTCCATTTTCAATCTTTTTATTCTTTCAATAAAGTTGATATGTGTTTGTTCATTCAGCCAAGTATTTTATTTTCGATCTTTTCTTCTTACTCCCAATATATATTTCTCCATACTTCATTGAGTGATCTGAAGTCTTTGTATTGCTCTTCTGTTAAATGTCCAAGATAATGAAATCTATCTTTTGAATGATTTCAAAGTCTGAAAAAGGGTATAGATTGCCAATATATTTTTTGGATTTTAAAGACTCATGTTATCTTAATAACCTATAGTTATAGATTTTAAAAATCTAGTATTGTATTGTAATCTTAGTGCTTGTAGCTTTAAATCAAATAAAATTTCACACTATCCTGATCATAATCTAGTCATTGAGAAAACTTGTGCATCATATAGTCTTTGATAGAGTCAAAATGGTGTTTAACTAAATTATTTTTCCTGTCTGATGAAAAGTCTTTATATCCAAACTATTAGAGATGATTATTTAGAAAATAAATTGGACTTATTTGTAAATCAAATAAATTTCGGTGCCTACTAAATTCAAATTATTATCTCTGCACAACAAATTAACTTTTAATTTAAGAAATTGCTAAACTAAATGAGAAAACATTTTTTGAGGTGAAACTTAAATAGTATTGAGATATAAAATTAAGTCTTTTTTTTTAAAGTTTATGCACCACAGAACTATTATTAAACCATCTATTTATTATTTTTAATTAAATTTTTCTATGGCTTTCTAATCTATATTTACTAAGACAATAAAGCTAATTACCCAAGGCTTTAATAGATTTATAAATGCAGATGATAACAATCCACCTTTAAGCTATCAATAATCTCACCCTATAATCAAGGCAACTTCCTTTAACAATGAAGGTGGGTGAGATTATTGATAGTTTAAGGATTGATTGTTATCTTCTAGTATATATATAAACAATAAATATAACGCTAATTAAGTATTATATACAGTCTTTCAATCTGCAGAAGTACTTTTGGTTAATTCCTTAACTCTCCTCAACTATAATTAATAGACATTTTATTTGGTAAAATATATATATATATATATATATATATATATATATATATATTCCTATCTATATAATCACTTGCATGGTAACTAAATTAATACACTGCTATCTATTGTCAGAATTATTGAGTATTAATTTAACCAACATTGGAAAAAAAAATTCATTTCAGTGATTATATATTATTAACATTACATTAGTTGATATATATACACGACTCTCCATAACATAAATATTACACCAAATGTCTACAAATGTAGATGTTTTATTTTAATGGCATCATAGCTATTTGGTAATGTTCAAATACTTACTTAATATTCAAACTATAGATAGCGATATGTATCGGTCATTTTTTATTATAATTATTTCAGTATGGATACTGAGGCAGTTGCACTTCAAAAGACTCACCATTCTTCAAATCATGTGTATCTTACCAAATTCCTGGATTTACATCGATTCCTTATAAAATGCATGTTTACCCTGATCAGATTGTTTTAAACCACAATATAGTTACTTTTTTGTTTTAATTCATTTTGTAAAGCCAAAAAACTTTTATTGAAATTAATTCAAATGACATTGCAATCGTTATGATAAATAATTTATGTACACAATATTTACAAACCTTCCAACACAAAATGGCCTTACCCTTATTTTCCAAATCTTTTTAAATATTTTATATTTATAGGAGATTTCAATTCTCATATTTGTTTTTGAAGATACAAATGAGAATCATGCAGATTGTCAGCTTTTATAATGAATGGGTTTAAGCATTGTGTATTTATTTTAAAATGCTTAGCCAGTAGAAACATTCCTTTCAGGCAATAGGGAACAGAGACAATTTCTGATCTATGCTTCATTTTGACAAAAAGATTCACCATTACCTACTGATCTATTGATAGTGATATTATTCCTCCCCATAGTGAATATAAGTCAAGTCTAATCACTATTGGAATCCATATTTTTATAGTTAAAAGCTTATCCTGTTCAAAGATGGAATTTAATAAAAGCCAACTAAATGAGATTTACTGGATATCTTAAACATATTTTTAATAGAAGCTCCCCATTTCTTCTTATTATGTTGGGTTTTACTAACTATAAAAGCAAGAAACAAAACTAGAAGTTCTCTTTATAGACCTTTTTTTTTAAAAAAAAAAAGATATTAAAATTAATGACATACTTGTAAAATCATTAAATGAGGACAAAAAAAAATTTGGAGAGAAATATGGAGAAATAAAACTTTACAAGACCTAATACAAAGGTTTGGTTACAGTTATATAAATACAGAGATTGTAGAAAAACCAAAATGAATTATTACTGTCATTTCCGATGAGATTTTGAGTCTTACATATTAAACTTCTAAATTCATGATTGATAGAATGAGAAAAAAAAACATCATTAGAGCAAAACATAAATTTCTCTTTCATAATGTTCTTCTAATAATAAAATTAAATAAAACAATAGATATTGAACTTGATATTGCCTTGATTATCTTCAACCAGGAAAATCCTAAAAGCAGATGTTATATTTTTAGAAAATTTAGAACTTGAAATTAATGTATGGAGAGCAAAGCCTTTTAGTATACTACATTATTCATACAAAAACTTTTTCAAAAATTTGACAAAACTATGGCAGTTTTAGAACCAGATAAAACCAGCAACGATCCAAAAAATTATTGTCTAATATTATTATTATATTTTCTGTACAAGTTATTTGAAAAATATATTAACAAAAATTTTGCTAATAGTTGAAAGTGATATACCTATAGAACAGGTTGGGTTTAGGCCAGGAAGAAAATACTGTGAACAAGTTTTATCTTTAACAACTCATATTGATAAAAACTTTTAAAATAAATTAAAACTGTTATTAATTTTATCGATCTTTAAAAAAATGATCATTTAAAGTTTTTAAAATCATTAGGAAAACATTAATTTAAAAACAATTATGAGCAAGCATAAGAAATTGTGATCATGTGATGTTTAGTGGTTTAAAACATTAATTTACTTGACAAAAAGCTATCCAATAGAAAAATTCATGTGGAATTAAAGGATAATCAAAATAGATTTAAAGTTTTACAAACCATTCTAGTCATAGAGTTTAGTTCTGTCACTTATTATACTTAATATATTCATAATTGATCTTCCAGAAACAGATTCCAAGAAATTCATCTATTCTGATAATCTAATTAAACAGAAATGTTTCTTAATAAAAACATGAAAAGATTAAAAATATTTTTCAAAGACTAAGATCTTATTCATAATCCAATAAAGACAATATGCTCAACCTTTCTTCTAAGACACAAGGAATGTAATTCTATTGATAGTGTTCATTCGCTTCTAAATAAAAGATATATTTTTTCAATTAAACAATAACTAGTTGAGCAATGCTTTCAACATAGAAGGTCATATCCATAGTGCTCAAACTTTTCAACTGAGATTTATTAAGAGAAAAGCACAAAATTTGATAACTGATAATTAATATGTAAATTTGTTGATTTACATATTCCACTTTCAAGTTAAAGTGATATACGAATCTTTTGTTAATAGGTATTGTTAACAATGAACCATGCCTCTTTAAATTTTCTTTTCTTATTATTGCATTCTGCAAATATTACTTTAATATAATGAGAATAAAAGCTATGGCCAGATTCCATTTCATGGTCCAGAAATGCAAACTTCAAATTGGGATCTTTCTTTGCATGGTTATAAATATACTTATGTTTTACTAAGTAGGCTCACTGCAACTAATCTTGTAAACAATCTGAAAGATCTGGTTCAGAGGCAACCTGTCCTTCAAATTATTTAGGAGCTTATTAAAGTAGTGTGTGCAGAACAACATAAACAAAAAAAAAAACTCATGCATCCCTTTATCCAAAAGTGAAATATGTAAATCAACAAATTTACATATTGAAACAGTATTCTTTATTAATCATACCATTTCACCTACTATGTTTCATAGTAGTATACTTTTCCTAGATTAAATCCCCAAGTTGGCATATATTAAAAAAAAAAAATTAATAAAAAGGTATAATAATATGTATATGCGTGTATATGCATATATTTTATAAAGGTGTATTTCACAGATCAACCAACTAACTTAATAAAAGGTATATAGTAATGTATATGTGTATATATTATAAATGGATCTTGCTAATAATGTTAAATAATTTCTATAAATAAGGCAAACATAATTCTAAAATTTAAGGTAATAAAGTTAAACATTACCTGGTATGCGAATTTTCACACATACTTATATATGAGAGAAGCTTGCAAAGTTATAGATTTTAAACTTTGTTATTCTTTTTTATTTTATTTAGTTCTCAAAGATGATAAATCTCTTGCACTAATTAACTCTCTTTGCTTAAAAATTATAGTTTCTAAGTTGACCGACTCATGTATATAACAAAATGTTTACCAGGTTAAAATCTGTTTTTGTAAACTAATTTTATTTCTTGGAAATTAGCTGACCACAACTGGGTTTTAAAATCTGTAAAAACAAGACTAGACTTAAAAAATATTAAATTTATTTTTGTAACAAAGAGAAAGCTAGATAATTGAACTATTTTTCTCAATTGCTTATTTTTCTAAATTAGAGAGGTAATGGTTTTGTTTGTAAAGCTTATAGCATACATGTAAAATAAAGATTAAAAATTTGTCTCAATTTGTAAACCAATCATGATGTTTGCAGATTCTTATAAAAATCCCTGATTGTAATTAAATTAGATCAGACACTAGATAATTTTAACTTGTGATGCTGTTGGGAGCTATGCCCACTTTTATAATGAAGAACCAAGGCTAGAATGGTGACCTGTTGCTATCTGTTCTTGTGGGAGACAATTCACAGTGATGGGAGAAGTTTGAACCAGCAACCTGCCTGGAAAGTAAAGATGAACAGACCAGCCAAGCAGAGAAATGCCTAAATCTATGAAAAGAAGACGCTTAGCAGAGAAGGTCGATAAAATAATCTGCAGAGCTCTGTAATAAACTCTTGTTATTAATTTCTTAAATAATTCCAATCTAGCTATGTATAAATGTGCACAAACTTATTTAAAATTTCTCTATGGAATAAATTTTGTCATTAAGTTAAAGTGTATCTAATTTCCTAAAGTAATATAAGAATAACTACTCTGTAAAACTTGCTTAATGCTTTTAAAGTAAAGGAACTTAATAATGTAACTCTTGTTAAATTTAAATTATACTCTAAATATCCTTCTATCTGCAGTTATGCCTTATTATAATTTATTATATTTGTTATGAATTTATGCTATGACTTACTCAGAGGGGAGATTGATACATCCTGTAGAGGTGGGTTTGAAAGAGATTATTCGAGGCTCTCTATATATGTTTTATAGGTAGTAAAGCCCACACACATGCAATCTCCAATCTGAAACCTATTATATGTATATTTAATAGTTGAATAAAATAGATTTGCTCATACTAGTAAAATATTTAGTTAACTAATGCAGGAGCAATATTCTAAAGCATATTTAAACTAAATATATGTCTTTATTATGCTTTATTTCTCCCTAGAATTTATAGTATGAACTATAAAGATTAATTATACACTAGATCACTGAATTAATCCCTTTCTTTAGCATGTTCAAGTATGCTAACTTATGAACTAGTATACAATGGTTTAGTGGAAAGAAATAGATTTAGTACATTTTAGATTTAATACTGATCAATGATCATTAGCATGGCAAATGTGTTCCTTATAAAACACACACACTTGCATATGCGTCTTGCTATATACATATATGGATTTGTTTATGGGGATTTGGTATAAGGCCATTTTACATTCATTTTCTGATAGCTTTTTTTAGAACTGGAACACGAAGGTCCAGAGATTGTTCATGTTTCAAACTTGCTATATACATACATGTAGTTGTTTATGGGGATTTGATATAAGGCCATTCCATAATCGTTTTCTGATAGATTTTCTTAGAATTGGAACATGAGGGTCCAGATTGTTCATGTTTCAAGCTAATCAGACCCCCCAGAATGGATGTTCTCTTCTCATAGCAAGTTGAATGGTCCATGGGAAGTGATCATTGAGTTGATAGATCCCATGCGCACATTATTGTTGTTATCAGAAACTTCACTATAACAGATTCCAGATCATTCTGCCATTACTATTAATAAATTCAACTTTGATTTAAATGCATGATCTCCTTATATAATAATAATCTGCATAGATAGCTAATTTAGGCTAACTTTGAAGCACTTAGCATAATTATAATTTATTAATTGTCTCTCTTGCAAGTTAAGTGTTTGCAAACCTTATAGGCATCTCATAGCATGAATTAGGCATAATTAAAAATGTAGATTATAATGTTATTAAAGTTGTTAATGGAATAAGTTCTGATTTAATTGTCCAGTGCATAAAATGAGATTCTGTAACTTACTCATGTAATTGTAACACCTGTGGTGAATTTCAATGCACAGAGAGATAGCTGTCTTAATAATTGATTTGTTTTATTAAAAGATATAAAATATAATAATGTTTAATGTATTTTTTCATAGCATTTCAATCCATTCAAATCATATTAATTTTAGTTAATATTTAAGTGAATTATATAACTATGCATTGTCATTCTGTGTTGATTATCAAATTATTAAATATCTCATAAGCTATAGAGATGTGTGTTTGGATAAGTACCTGGCTATAGAGTCCTTTCTTCCCTGAGTTTCATGTTTTACTCTTTACTACTGCTGGCATGTGGATTAAAAAACTCCCAAAGTGTAGCCTCATATAGGTCATTCATAGGGTAGTAAGCCCTGGAGTGTTGGTGGAGGGGCTGAGGTGCGATCTGACTCGTGATTTCAATCCCTCATCTAGATCAGCTTTGGGGAATTTGTCAAGACTGGATTTTTTTACACGAGTGTACAAATATGTCTGTTACAATATTAACTATCAGTTATCAAATTTTTCCTTTTCTCTTAATTAATTTTAGCTGAAAAGTTGGAGTGCTGTGAATATGACCTTCTAAGTTGAAAGCATTGTTCAGCTATAATTAGAAAAAAAACTTAATATATAAGATAATGAACACTTTTAATAGAAAGGAAAGCTCTCTTAATCTGAATATAATATTTTGTGATAATAGACAGATATACGGTCTTATTTTAATAGTAGATATACATTGGACTATAATTAATTTATTTTTTTTCATTTATTTAAAATTAGGTCACTTTTAGAGGAAAACCTCTATTTAAAGTTGGCTGGCACTAATTGGAGTTAAGACACAAGCAGCACTTTATGGACAATTTTCTTGGCACCAGCATATTTTACTGATAAATACTATTTCCCTGTTTGAAGAAAGTTCCACTCTAAACTTCTGAATACTCAATTAAACATTATAATGAAAAATATTGCTGACACATTTTTGCAATGGCTTTCTATTCTTTCACATATCCCCCCACCAAATATCAGAAGACAAGTTACTTAACAGAAAATATATAAAAAGCTGTTAATATATCAAATTTATCAAACATAAACAGAAGCAAATTAAATTTATCAATAACTCAAACTATACTTTCACTATCTAGGTCTCATCTCAAATCAAGTTACCTTTCTAAATTTCTCAATCAAAAATCTACAAACTAAGAATTATGGTATAAAAATGGAATTTTTAATTGATTTCAAATAAACTTTTTTTTCCAGATTCAACACTAAAGCCAGCTGGATTTGATATTAATAGGTATCTCTTTAAGCAGATGTAGGAGAATACATGGTCATTGTAAGTGGAATTTAAGAGCTACTGATCAATAAAGATATGGACAAACACATACCACAAACAACACAGTTGATTACTATCAAATCTATGCCTATAGCAGAGAATTGCAGCATTTAATAAAGCTATTAATGGATCTTTACATATTTTTATGGTATTTTGTTAATAGTTAAGCTGCCAAAAGGAAAATGAGTTAAATATGTATGAATAATATTTCATTATTACAATATAGTTCTGTTTTCCTAGGATTTTTGAATTTAGAGAATTTTGGACAACTTCCCCTCTCTGCCACTAAAAAGATATTATTTTAATATTTTATAGTTTTACTGATGATTTATGCTCTTTTTGTATCATACCTATGATTTTTGATTCAGCAGGATTCCCATGAAACTATATAAACCCAGCTTCTTTCACTTCCATAATACTTACTTTGATTAAACTTTTTTATCCATCATTGTCCATCTTGCACATTTGATGTTTTCCGCCAAAGGAATTTGATTACATCCTATTATTCAACAATGGTATAATTAGAAAACAAACTGATTGCAGTATAATGAGTATATAAGTTTAAACCTATTCCATTTGATTACATTGGGTTAGCAATGATTATTTCCAGCTGTTTGTAATTGGAGGTTTTTTAATAAATTGCCACATCCTTTTTTATTTTTCTATGTATATTGATTCCTTTAAGAGACTAGAAGTTTATTAATAACTAAAAAAATTCCAATTGATGTTTTTCTGTCAAAAGTAAGTTTATTAATATATATTTAGTTATTTATACATATGACATGAGTGTGCCTAAAATATACTCTTAAAAATTTATTCCTTTAAAAAATTAAATGTTTTAACTATGTATGAGAGTCGTGATGTTCTACACATGCATGCTACATATATATGTAAGTGCAAGTCTAAATAATACTCATCATTATTAGTGATTAATCATAAAATAAATCAACAGTCATTATTGTGAGTGGATTTAAAATTGGTCTACTGTAAACCAGGCCAATTATTTAACCTTTGTCAGCTTGGGCAACTATTCAAACCTTAATTTGGATGCACAAACTTAAGTGCTAATTCCATAGAATATATAACTAAAAGAATAATAATGCTTGGATATTAAAACATGCTGATCATCATCAATGCTCTTGACAATTAGTACCATTAGTATACTGGCCAACTATAAATTTAAATTCTAATAAAGACTAAATTAAATAAAATATAGTGCATGAACATTGAATAATATACTCTTCATGCCAATAATGGATTCCCATATGCTAAATATATTTACCCCTTATTCTATATAGCTGTTATGCATACATATAGCTCAGGAGGCAAGAACTCTAATTTATTACTGTGAGCAAGAGGAAAATTAATAGATAAATTAGCTTATTATAAATAACCTTAAGCAAGTTATGGGCTTCCACTACTTATAAATAACTAGCTTTATTGAGATCATATAAAAAACTAAATCGCAGAATATAAGCTATCATGATATGAGATCATACACCCACTGCCCTTCATAAAACAGGAATTGGATAGAATAAAATAATTAAGACTAGCACTACTTATAAATAACTAGCTTTATTGGGATCATAAAAAAACACTGAACCCTAGAATATAAACTGTCATGATATGAGGTGACATACCCACTGCCCTTCATGAAACAGAAATTGGGTAGAATAAAATAATTAAGTTAGAAAGAATATTTTTTAAAACAGTTAATTAATATCTAATTAATAACAACAAAAACAAAAATGACATGATAGTATGACATTTCAAACATCCATTTCATAATATATATATATATATTATAAAAATTACATTAACCAACCAATTAATTTTTATTCATGAATTGATTTTAAATTCATTAGCTTCTTTCCTTAAAAATAACCAAGACTTTGTTAAACATTTTCACAAATCAAAGATAGCAATCTTTGATTCTATCCAGAGGGCAAATTGAAAGGAAAAAACTTATTACATTTATAAAACAAAAACAAATTTTCTATTAATAAAAATATTGTGTGCACATATAAAAAATAATACCTATAGCCATGGCTTTAGTGTTCATGGAATCCTTTTTATTAGCAATTTCCAGTTTTATTTACAATTGAGTTTCTCCTTGATGGCTTCTTAACATGGGCCTGGTTCAATTTATCCTTTTCTGGGTCTGTAGCAATTCCAGGTAAATCAAAATGTAGCACATTTTGTCTATTTGATTCTCCTCTTAAAGTTCTAGGTGAGACAGATGTAGACAGAGACGCATGTTTTTAGTTTAAGGTTAGGTGGTTGCAGATTAGTTGTGTTTTTTACCTTCCCTACATTTTCTTTCAGTAAAGGTAGGTTACATGAAGAAATGTGATGCTTAGTTTAACACATGGTTTTTATTATACAAACCATAAACTCATAGTATTCTAAAAACTGGATTAAAAACTTTTGCTAGTATATTCAACCACTTGGTTAAGATTCCTGATGTATTATGCCACAGCATGGTAAATGCTTGTTTCTTTCTTTTCAGCAGCTGGATTAAAACTTCACCACTTTCTCTTCAACAGCTAAGTTGAGAATATTTTCTTCTACTATATTCTTCAGCAGCAGAATTAAGATTTGACTATTTCTTTCAATAGTTAAGTTAGCAATAATTTCTTCTATATTTTTTTCAGCCAGTGGATTAAGATTTGACTGCTCTCTTCAACAGTTAAGTTAGCCATAATTTCTTTTATATCTTTTTTAGCTATAGGATTAAGATTTGACTGCTCTCTTTAACAGTTAAATTACCAGTAATTTATCCAGATACTTGGATATTATCACTTATTTACACCTCCACATATTTTTTTAGAACAATCTTGTCCCAAGTCAATTACAATCTGTTTCTTATATAATTTTCATGACAACCAATTAGAAATTTTTTTATAAATACAATGGTTCATCCAATTTCTTTCTTAATCATAGATACTAAAAACATGTTAAGAACTTAAATTTAATAACATAAACATCTTGACATTCCTTTATAATTAAAAACCAAATCTTCCAAAAAAATCATAATCTGTTAATGGCACTGATTTGATTTTTCTTTTTCATTAAATAAAGATAAAGAAAAGAAAACAACTGATTAATTAAAAATAAAAAAATTACAAATTTATTAAAATCTTATTTTGTTTTTCCTTTCTTTTATTTTTTTATTTTTTTTTATATAAAAATACTCTTAAATATATTTAATGTTTGAGAATTTTCATACTATCACATGGGGATTTTACAATTGTTGAGTTAAATAATGACCCCTTAAAAAATAGGTCCAAGACAATTTAAATATTTCTCCCTTCAATAATGTTTTATTCTCAAACTTGAGGAACATGCTGCTAATTATCTAATTATGCATTTCTTTCTAATTCAGCTATGTAATCAACTGGTTACATTACCCTGGTCTTATATGGGAAATGAAATTGAGTTGAATTCATTTTTTAATATTTTAGTTTGATTCAGCCAATTTCATTTTACTACAACAAAAATTTATGTTAGTCATGCTTTACTGTGCATTAACATTTCCACAGACTTACAAGCTGGGATATAATTTATTAAGCCTTGTTGTGCTATTTTTCAAAAGTAATTGTTTAATTTCTTGGGTTTACTGTTAGTCACACTTTGCTTTACTTTAATATTTACACAGACTTACAAGATGAGATATAATTTTTTTAATTAAGTCATGTTAGCCTATTTGGTTACTGGTAATAGTCTCATTTATTTGATCTATTGTTATTTTTGGAAATGGGGTGATTATTGGCTAATATATGCATGCCTGCCTCCAGCACCATGATGGGCAGAAAACCTCATCACAGAACACAAGTTTGCAATGCAGCATTAGCAATATAAAAGCTATCTCAGTTTAAGCACAAGCACAACTTACTAACCAGAGGGCACATCAAGAGAAAAAAAATGACCAAAGGTATGCTTGGCCATGTGAAATACTTTTCCGATTTACTTTACAAGTCTTATAGGCTCCACACCCATGACACAGTTCTGTGCCTGGTAGACAATTCAGTATTCTACTGATAGAAAGCCCAGCCTCTGAGGGGCTTATTCAAAAAAATTTAAACCTTAGGTAGGTGCAATGCAGAGATAAAACATTGGAGCATCATGAACACACTGCATCCCTATGTCTATAAGAATATCACCATCCACCATCAGCACTGAAGGCAACACTAAATACTTCCTAATATTTACCCCCATTTTTTCAAAGTCTCTTCCTTTTTCCTCGGTTTCAGTTTTATTGTTTTGCTTTCTTTTGTTTTTTTTGGTCAGAAGCATAACTGCATCCTGCTTCAGGAGACTGAGGATCATGATCAGTTCTCTGATAATAATTTATGAGGTGATATACTACTGGTTTATCCAATTATTTGTGTGCTGGCATGGGATGAAGAACAATATTCCTGATGAGTATTTTCTTCATGAATTTAATCCACTTCTGGATCTTCTAATTATACGGTTCTAGTAGGACTAATTATGTTACCAGTGGATCTTCTCTACTTCCTCTTCCATGATGGCACTTTATTTCTTCCATTCTGATACCATGAATGAGTTATTGATTTTCTGCTTCCCATATTGGATAGCAATCAAATGTGATGATCACCTCTGTATGTTGATTTAGTTGGAGGTTGAAATCCCCCTTCCTTTTTAGCATATGCAAGTTTGCTTGCTATAAAATGCATTTAACAATTCAGCCACCTGCTCAATTGTATGCATGTCAGTGCCAATTAATATCTTTTCAATATGGATTGGGAAGCTGTGTCTTAATATTCTTATTATTTGTAATTCTGAGAGAGAATTTGCAATGAGTGCTCTCAATTTTGCTACTTGTTATCTAAAGAAATGGAGTTTAGGGTTCACCAGAAAGATGCTTCTCTTGGGATACTTTATGTTTCACCCCTTCCTGGTAATTTTAACTCCAGTAGCACTTCATGACTGCTTGCTTGAACTCAATAAAATTATGAGGATGAGTAAATAGCAAATCCCACCATGTGTGGAATGCACCTTGAATATGGCTACATACTATTGCTAACTTTGCCTCTTCAGTCATGGCACTAATGCTAAAATATCTTTCCAGACTGTTCACAAATTCAATGGGTGCTTCATCAGCATTTCCTAAAAAAATTCTTATTTTAAGGAACTGGTTGATGATTCCAGGCATTTGGTTTGTATAATGATTATCTATATTTACTTCCTCTATCTTGGTATTTTTAATTCCTTCTCTGTTTAATATAACATGACTGTTTTTTTTTTTTCAGTTTAATCATCTTGTCTATAGTCATCCTCCAATCTTTTTAGTCTTTCACTGATTCAACCATCATCCCTTATATGCTTTTGTAACAATTCCAGGCTTTATTGACTTTCATTATTCACAGATTCTTTTGCCTCCTATACTTGGCTGATTTTATTATCCATTACTTCTTGTATTTCTTTTATTTTCATATCCTTCTTCTTTGCTATGTCTCACTTCACTCAGAACTTCTTTAATTTGTTTGATTTGGTCTGCTATTTCATTAGCCATATTTTTACTGTTTTTATCAATTTTCTGTAGCATATCTACTTTTATTTCTTTCAACATTTCTTCTGTTATTTTTCTATTTTCTGCTTCTCTTTGTTGATTCTTTATATTATCCTCTTCTTTTTGTTGGTCTCTTTATTCTTTTCTTTTTGTTTATTATCATTTTCTCTTTGTTGGTCCCTCTTTTTATTTTCTTCTCTTTTTTATTATCATCTCTTTGTTCATCTCTCTTTTTATTCTCTTCTCTTTGTTTATTATCATCTCTCTTCTTCTCTTTGTTTATTATCATGTTCTCTTTGTTGGTCTTCTTTTGAATCATGTTCTTCCATATTTTTTTCTATTTCTCTTGTCAGTATATGTGTTTCTATTACAGACTTTTATTCTTTCAAAAAAAAAACTGTATTGACTTATTTTTACATGAGAACTACAAATCTGAACTTTAAAAAAATATTTCATCCATGCAACCATATTTTACCCTAACTAGCATGTCTACTAAATTATTATTACCCCTAATTTTCTTCTCCTTCAATCTTATTATCTTAATACCTGGTTTTATTTCATTATTTTCCCTGCTTTATTCTCCAATTCTATCCTGTTCAAGTGTGTGTGACCAATTTTCATTTCTATTGTATTTTTGTTATAAGTAATGCATGTACAAACACAAGTTCATGTCAAGAACCATTTATTAAAACCTTTCTTAGAGATCTGATGAGAATCTGACAGCAAATAATGGATAATTACCTGCAATTTTGGAATACAGAATCCACTCACTAGAGTATAAGTATACAGTGCAGCATGAACTCCCAAAAGTGTATCTCAATTTAGACTCTATAAGCTACAAAAATCCTTGATATGGAATAGAAATGCAAAAATCATTGCAAATCCCTGCTTCTTTGAGTCTTAGGGGCTGGAAAATATAAACTATGCCATGCTCCCTTTCTTGGAGACATAGAGGCTGGGGATCATGGCAGGACTATGTTAACTGGACCATGATAAAGAATCAAAAAATAATGAAAATCTGAGGACTGAATCAATGCCTGAGAAAAAACACTCCATGGAGTTGCATGAAAAACACTGCATGCTCAAGCCAACAACAAAACACTCCATGCATCACCAAAACTGAAAGTACTTCTAAATAAATTTCAATAGTCAAAAACTCAATCCAATCTTCAAAATCACACCTTGATTATCTATTCAACTTTAAATATGAACTTCTTAAATAAACATTAATATTTCTATTTTATAATTTATTATTGAATTATAACAATCATTCTCTATACATTTGTCACATTTTACAGTAATATGTTTAAATTAATTCTGCATCAAAACACAGTTTGTTTTTCAGGTGTATTTCTGAGATTTATGTTTTGTTGCCACTGACTATCAGAACCTGATCATCATCATGCCCACAGTTGTATAGCCATTTGTAACACTATAGGAAAATAAGGGAGTCATACCTGTGGTGATGAGCACCAGTATGTGATCATCAACAACCCAAGTTGGGTAAGTATTTCTATCTCCACAGGAAATTGGGATTTAAACCATCAGGGATCTGAAGAAGTTTGTTTATCCTCAAGATAAATCTAAAATTTAATATAAAAGTGATGAGCATGATATATCATTCTGAGAGATCAGCAACAGTTAACTCATTAGAGCAACTATAAATATAATTAACCAAATTCACCAGAATTATCAATAAGTAAAAATAAGTATAAATAATACTTGTCATTATGAGTGATTAATCATAAAATAAACCAACTGTCATTTTCATGATTGGATTTGAAATTGGTCTACTGTAGACTACGCCAACTATTTAGCTTTTGTCAGCTTGGAAAACTATTTAAACTTTAATTTGGATGCACAAACCTAAGTGCTAATCTTATAGAATATATAACTGGAAAAACAATAATGCTGATAATCATCAATGTTCTCACCAATTAGTACCATTAGTGTCTGGCCAACTATAAATTTAAATTCTAATTAAATAAAATATAGTGCATGGACACTGAATAATATACTCTTCATGCCAATCTATAATTATCATCATCATCATTTGAATTCCCATACACTAAATATATATGCCCCTTATTCTATATAGCTCAGGAAGCAAGAACTTTAATTTATTACTGTGAGCAAGAGGGAAATAAATAAATTAGCTTATTATAAATAACCTTAAGAAAATCATGTGCATCCACTACTTATAAATAACTAGCTTTTAGCTTTATTGGGATCATAAAAAACTAAATCCTAGAGTATAAGCTGTCATGATATGAAATCACACACACACTGCTTTCATAAAACAGGAAGTGGATAGAATAAAATAATTAAGACTAGAAATAATATTTTTAAAACAGTTATTTAATATCTAATTAATAACAACATAAACAAAAATGACATGATAGTATGACATTTCAAACACCCATTTCATCAAAAAAAATACATTTTTACAAAAATTACATTAACCAACCAATTAATTTTTATTCATGAATTGATTTTAAGTTCAATAAGTTCTCTTTAAAAATAACTAAGAGTTTGTTAAACCTTTTTACAAATCAAAGATAGCAATCTTTGATTCTACCCAGAGAGGAAATTTGAGTGAATAGAAACATTACATTTATGAAACAAAAACAGATTTTCTATTAATAAAAATATAGTGTGCATACATAGAAAAATAATACCTATAGCCATAGCTTTAGTGTTCATGGAGTCCTTTCCATTAGCAATTTCCAGTTTTCTTTACAATTAAGCTTCTCCTTGAAAGATTCTTAACACAGGCCTGGCTAAATTTGTCCTTTCCTGCATTTGTAGCAATTCCAGATAAATGAAAAAAATATCACATTTTGTCTAGTTAGTTCTGCTCTTAAAGTTTTAGGTTAGACAGATGTAGATAGAGACTCATGTTCTTGGTTGAAGATTAGGTTGTAGACTATTTAAAGGTCTTTTTTGATTTTTCTTTTTTTTTATTTTTGTATTAAAATAAAAAAATAAAAGTATGATAAAGGTAAAGAAGGGTAAATGGTGATATGTTATAAAGAAATAAAAAGGAAAAGAAGAGAAAATTATATTAAAGGGTTTTATACCTTCCCTACATTTTCTTCCAATGAAGGTAGGTTACATGGAGGGAGGTGATGCATACTTTTTATCTGAACTTAACACATAGGTTTTGTGGTACAAACCATTTTTAGTGCTAAACTCATAAAGCTGGATTAAAAACTTCTGCCGTTATATTCAATAGCTTGGTTAAGATTCCTGCTGTATTATGCCATAGCTTGGTAAATGCTTCTGCTTCTTTCTTTCAGCAGCTGGATTAAAATTTCACTGCTTTCTCTTCAACAGCTAAGTTTAAGAATACTTTCTTCTATCTTTTTCACAGCAAATTATGATTTGACTCCTTTCTTCAACAGTTAAGTTAGCAATAACCTCTCCAAGCACTTCAGTATTATCACTTATTCACAACCTGATATATATATATATATTTTAGAACAATCTTGCCCATAAGCCAATTATAATCTGTCTCTTACATGATAATTTTTCACCAAAATATAAAATAACAAACCAATTTTCTTTAAAAAACTTGTTTTTTAATTATTATGACTATATGAATTTTAATTTCAAGAGCAACGTTTCGACTATTTACATCCTTATAGCCTTTTTCAAGCCACTAAAATATACAAAAAATAACAAAATAAATAAAATAAAACATTATATAATCATTAAACCCTATATATATATCTCAAATCTTCACAAAATTCTTTTTAAAAAAATTTTTTCTTTTAAAAAAATAAATCTAATATAAAACATAAAAACATTACCTTCCTCTATTTAAAAAACCTACAATTTAAACTTCTATTTAAACCACTCTGTTTAAATTATATTTAGATAAAATACCTCAAAACCAGTCTTATCATCTACAACAATCAATTAGTTTTTTAAATTCCTTAATATAAAAAAAAATTTTCTTTTTTAAACCCACTTTATAATTAATTATTGTTTCTAAAAGTTCTATTTTTTGCTAATGATGTGACTAGTTTTTTATCTTTTATAAAATCAATTAGTTTTTTATTCATATATGGTTTAAATTCCTTAATATAAAAATTTTCTTTTAAAAATCTTTCTTTATAATTAATTACTGTTTCTAAAAGTTCTATTTTGTAATTGATGTGACCAGATTTAGATTTATGAAAATAAATTGCAGATTTTTTATCTGATAGATGTTGTTTTAATCTTGTTCTTAACTTATTTTTAGTATTTCCAATATAAGAAACACTTTTACCAACATTCCAGCAGTCTAAACATTTTATCATATATACACCTTTCATAGCTTCAAGCATATCATATTTTTCATTATAATTAATCAGTTTTTTTAAATCTTTCTTTTTTTTATATACAGGATGTAATTTAATGTTAAATTTATTATTAATTTTTTTACAAATATTTTTAATCCTAATAAAAATATTTTTTGATACTTTAAATCCTATGTAAATTTTATTAATATTATTAACTTTATTATTAATTTTATTTTCTCCTTTAATCTTCTTTTTAATTAAATTCAAATTATAATCTGAAAAAATTTTTCCAATAATTTTATTTGGATATTCATTTAAATAACATTCCTTTTTTATCAATTCTAATTCTTTGTCCAATAATAAATCATTAGAACATATCAATATTGCTCTTCTAATTCTGTTTTTTATAATATTCATTTTACAATGTATATCAATGTCTGAAAACCAGTTAGTAATTAGACCATGAAATGTTTTTTTTTCCTAAAAACAGATGTATTAATACTTATTTTATTATTTTTTATAATTTTTTCATGGTCTAATTACTAACTGGTTTTCAGACATTGATATACATTGTAAAATGAATATTATAAAAAACAGAATTAAAAGAGCAATATTGATATGTTCTAATGATTTATTATTGGACAAAGAATTAGAATTGATAAAAAAGGAATGTTATTTAAATGAATATCCAAATAAAATTATTGGAAAAATTTTTTCAGATTATAATTTGAATTTAATTAAAAAGAAGATTAAAGGAGAAAATAAAATTAATAATAAAGTTAATAATATTAATAAAATTTACATAGGATTTAAAGTATCAAAAAATATTTTTATTAGGATTAAAAATATTTGTAAAAAAATTAATAATAAATTTAACATTAAATTACATCCTGTATATAAAAAAGAAAGATTTAAAAAAACTGATTAATTATAATGAAAAATATGATATGCTTGAAGCTATGAAAGGTGTATATATGATAAAATGTTTAGATGCTGGAATGTTGGTAAAAGTGTTTTTATATTGGAATAAAAAAAATAAGAAAAGATTAAAAAATCTATCAGATAAAAAATCTGCAATTTATTTTCATAAATCTAAATCTGGTCACATCAATTACAAAATAGAACTTTTAGAAACAGTAATTAATTATAAAGAAAGATTTTTAAAGTAAAATTTTTATATTAAGGAATTTAAACCATATATGAATAAAAAACTAATTGATTTTATAAAAGATAAAAAACTAGTCACATCATTAGCAAAAAATAGAACTTTTAGAAACAATAATTAATTATAAAGTGGGTTTAAAAAAGAAAAAAATTTTTTATATTAAGGAATTTAAAAAGCTAATTGATTTTTGTAGATGATAAGACTGGTTTTGAGGTATTTTATCTAAATATAATTTAAACAGAGTGGTTTAAATAGAAGTTTAAATTGTAGGTTTTTTAAATAGAGGAAGGTAATGTTTTTATGTTTTATATTAGATTTATTTTTTTAAAAGAAAAAATTTTTTTAAAAAGAATTTTGTGAAGATTTGAGATATATATATAGGGTTTAATGATTATATAATGTTTTATTTTATTTATTTTGTTATTTTTTGTATATTTTAGTGGCTTGAAAAAGGCTATAAGGATGCAAATAGTCGAAACGTTGCTCTTGAAATTAAAATTCATATAGTCATAATAATTAAAAAACAAGTTTTTTAAAGAAAATTGGTTTGTTATTTTATATTTTGGTGAATATTGTTTATACTGACTATTTTTTAAAGAAAAAAGAAGTTCAAGATTAAAATTTATGCTATGATAATTTTTATGACAACCAATTAGATAAAATTTTATAAATACAATGGTTCAGCTAATTTTCTTCTTAATCATAGATATTGAAAACAAGTTAAGAACTTAAATTTAACAACATAAAATTCTTAACATTTCTTTATAATTAAACCAAATCTTCTTTCAAAAAAACCACATCAACAACAAGATAATCTGTTAATTGCACTGATTTGATTTTTATTTTTCATTAAATAAAGATAAAAAAAAGGAAAACAACTTAGATTAATTAAAGATAAAATTTACAAAGTCATTAAAATCTTATTTTATTCTTCCCTCTTTTATTTTTTATTTTTTTAATTTTTTTTTTTTTTACAAAAATACTCTTAAATATATTTAATATTTGAGAATTTTTATACTATCACATGTGAATTTTATAGTTATTGAGTTAAATAGTGACCCCTTAAAAAATAGGTCCAAGAAAATTTAAATATTTTCCCCCATTAATAAATTAATTTTTTATTGTCAAACCTGATGAACATGCTGCCACCTATCTAATTATGTATTTTTTTTTATAATACAGCTATGTAACCAACTGGTTACTATATATATGATAGTCTAAAGTCTAATGCCTTGAGGTATAATGCAATGATTTGGATTGAAGTTGCTTTATCATCATTGTATAGGTGTGACAGACAATCATCTCTGGAGGGTAAGCACATCATAATACATGTTTCTGCTGCTAGATGTCTCTCTGAGGAAACTCCCTTGCACCAATGTACCAATTGTAATCATCAAGAAAAGTTATGTTGTGATGTAGTAAATGTTTTTGTTAAATGCACCCTACTTATTTGCCAATTTTTGTAATAGCTGAAAAGTTGGAACAATATAAAATTCTGTTTTGTTATAGAAAATAGTTATAATGCAGGAATCAGCTTATAAGTAAGCTATTCTGAGGGAAAACACAAGTTTGTGAGTGGTTTTATGGAATTATCAAATTCACCATGTCCCAAAAAAGCATGGTGATTAATGTTTAATGTCAAAACAATGAAGAATTATTTTGAAAATGGCTTTGTTCACCCAGATTTTGTTTGTAGCATTTATAATTACCAGGCATTTAAAACCTACAGGTTTGAAAAATTTTCATGATGCAGTAAAATGAAATATCCTTATTTGAGGCCTAATGGAAAAGGCAAGCTTTGTCATGATAACACACAATGAAATAATTTTTAATTAAATTCAGCATAATCCAGCTTATCTATTAGCAATATTCATTCATTTTTATTACACGTGCCTTTTTTATTCTCTCAAATAAAAATATGCCTCAATTGTTTTTTTTTTTTTGTGAACTTAGAAGTAGTGAAGAAAAAAAACTATGCAGATGTTAAAAGGCATCAGTTTGCAAGAGTTTATGAACTACTTTGAAAAGTAATAAAAAACATTTATATTAATGCATTGCATTCAATGGGATGCATTTTAAAAGAAATTCAAACTCCTCTAGGATACTAAGTATCACAATGGTATATTATAAGTTATTAAATGAAAACCAGTTTTCAACATAAAAATACTATACTCATTAATGTATAAAAAGCAATATACAAATAAAAATACAAATATTAAAATAAATACAATTATTTGTATTGCAAAATATGTAAGTCTTTTAAATATGAATGAATGAATATATAAATAACCCACTTAGAATTCTGCAGTGGCAAAGACAAAGTACATATTTAGTGGCATACTTTTTTTATAGTACTTACTCTGAATAATGCAACATATAAAATAAGTTTATCCCTGTTTTCACTTTTATCACATGATACCCAATCATGGAATACTCCTGGTTAATTTTTGAGATAGTTGCTGTTACATTAGGTTTCTTATTACTATTTTCTCAGCTAATATATTAGTTTACATTAGACGCAAATTTTGTTTGGTTGGGGCATGGGTTTCAGGAGACTTTCATTGGGTATAGTCATTTCATTAACTAGTTATTTTAGTTGCATGGTTAGAATGATATTTATAGTTCAAAAGAGAGAGCTAATTAGCCAACTATACTCTGTTAGCAATATACTGAGTGAAAATCATCATCAGGGTTAAAAAAATGTACTTACTCTGGCATTTTAATTTCTAACAGTTTAATTCAATCTTTATCTCTCCTCAGTTTAGAAATAATCAATTAATTTCTATGCAGAACCCAGAATTTAAAATCCTGAATGAAAGAAAAGATATATTATTTTTATCAAAAACTCCACTTTTACAGCTGTTGATTATCTCATATTTGTTAATTTTAAAACATGTTTTATCTTGTCTTTTGTTTATATTTCATAAATATTTGGCCTATAAATTATCCTTAGTTGTTTATCATCTCCTCCAAAAGGACTTTCCTTTTTATTTATTTGTCATATGATTAAGTTGTTTATATTAAATTATTTAATTACTTTGACAAAACTTTATTTAATTTTTTTTCAATTAGGGTTCAATGAAACTGAGAATATTTATTACATTTTAAATCAAATTTGCAAATATATAGTTTGATTTTTTTTATTTTTTATGTTTATAATATTTAATTGTGGAATTTATTTTAAATTCCAAATCTATTTCAGACTTTTATTCAGTTTTGTTATAATTTAAATATATAGTTTGATAATTAATTTGAGGAAAGAAACAAATTGTTTCACCTTGGTCTTCCCTTCTCGATTCTCCAACAGTTTGATTCCTGTAATGGCTAGTAAGAGCATTCTTATTCTATCTTTACTACATACCAATTATATATAATCCACACACTGTGAAACTTCATTTCAATATAGAAATAAATTAAGAAAAACAGTTCAAGATGGGATTTGATTGAGGAGAGGGAAAAAGGGAAGAAAACAATTAAAATCAATAATAATGTATCACTTTTTTGGAAATAATTAATTTACAGCACATTCAAATAATTGTCAAATGTATGCCCAAATCTAGTAGACTATAATCTTCATTCTATTAAATGAAAATACAGCTGCAAAAGGATTAAAAATGTATAGTTGATAGCAATGTTTCCTCTAACCTGCACAATTATGCAGCAATTTTGAAAGCCTGCACACTACTCAATAGTTTCTGTGCACTCCAGATATACCAATATTCAAAGTACACCTATTTCTGTTTTTACACAAACTTTTTCTACATGATTTTAATTTAACACGACTTAAAAGAAATTCTTTTTTTTACATGAGTTGTTTTGAAATAACACAATCGATAAAAAAAGTAAGAAAAAAATTTATATGTATTATTATTATCTCAGGTGATAAAAAATATTTTCATCTCTTTATTCCCCATTATTTTTTATAAAATTCCCTTTCTCAGCAATATTTCACAAATGATGAAATTTGCTTGGCTGCATTTTAACGTTTTTGATGTTTTATTTTGAAAGGGGAAGTACCTTGTTGGAGTTGATATTTTGTTTGTATTTTAATGTTTTTAACATATGTATTTTTTAAAAAAACTGCACCTTGTTAATGTTTAAAAAAATTTAATAAAAATCAAAGCAAGATTTGATTCATTAATTTTATTGAAATTTAATAGTTGGCAAGTTATACATTGCATGCATCTTTTCAAATCTATGTTTCATTAATTAAATCTGAAATATTTTTGATAGGTCTCATACAAAATAATCTATCTATAAAAAGTATAAAGGCTTAGCCATAATATGAACCTAGCCATTAATTAACTGAAAACCACTATAACATCAGTACCACAAGACATTACTGCTAATATTGTTCAGGAATTCACAGAAAGAACTTCACAACAGTATCTGATTTTGCTTTTATTAGTGAGCCTTAAGATTCAAATCTGGAAATAATGCAGTTATGCATTTACAAACTAACTTCTAACTTTTATTTTACTAATCAAACTAAAAGCTTAAAATTCAAAGCATTCTAAAGTTTTAATCCTAAGTCAACCTGCCTAAACAGTTATATAGATATATGACTATGGATCAATAACTATATATTTTAGTACTCTAGCCATGTTTTTTTAATTTTTGGCCAAGAATGTTAATAATAACAAATCACTTGATTCTTTAGTTTACCCTAAAGATGATAAAACAAGAATTTCTCCCTACTCTTTTGCCATCTACAGTAAGTTGTTTTGAAGATGAAAATTTAAATGCACTACTATATAATAATCTGATTACTCAAGCTTCTCACAGCTAGCTTTTAGAGATGCTCTTGCATTATCACATATTGTTCAACATAAAAGTCAAGTGATTTATTATTATTAACATCCTTAGCCAAAAAAGGTGACATCTGCTAAAAAGAAATGGAGTTACTAAAATATATAATTACTAATCCAGAATCAGATGTATATAACTATTCAGGAGTATTATCTTGGTTTCAAAATCTTAAGTTGTTTAAATTTTAGACTTTTAGGTTGAATAGTAAAATGAAGTTAAAAGAATTTGCTAAATGCATAACTGCATTACTTCTGGCTTTGAATCCCAAGCCTCATTGATTGAAGCAAAATCCAAAAACTTTTCTTGGCATAGGGGATTTAAATGCAATATCATAGGGATGTGTTATTGTTTTTAAAATGTATATTACTTTAAATAATAAAAGATAACTTTATTAAACAATTAATAAAACAATCAATTAAAAAAAAACTAACAACATTCCAAAAATCCCCATTTAATTATAATTACTACTAGTAAAATTTATGTCTTGGTTTCATCTGAGTATTTAATCCTCAAATGAAACTTACAACTGATATATTTTGTCGGCATATTTAATCCTTAAGTGCTGACATACAGACATTATTTTTTTCTGTCAATAAAAGAGTTAATATTCATTTAGCTTTATTTAAGATTAACTTGAGTTTAAAACTCTTCAAATCAGAGTGTAGATATTAATAACTTTAATAAAAATTAACTAATATTAAAATTCAAATATAGTATATATACTTATGTTAGATGTAATTAGAAAGGATTTGAAATCATATTTTCAAGTTTCCTTCAATCATCCACCCCATTTTATACAACCGATAAACATGACCTCATACATGTGAAAAAGATAAATGAATTCCAATATATGTATTTTGTGCTGAACCAGGACCAACTGATGAGTACTGGTTAAGCATGAAATACATATATTGGACATTATTTTTTTTTTTCACATGTACATCTGTATCGGTTGTATAAGATGGAGTGGATAACTTAAAGGAGCTTGAAAATATACTAAAAAATTTAAATAAAATTTAAATTCAGATTTTATGAAATATCTATGTGTATAAACATTGTTGGATACAAGGTAATTATAATATTGATTTATATATCAAGCATTTCTGGTTGGAAATTAATTACATGAGCAAATCTCAAAAAGAAAAGCACAATTTATAATGCTTTTCACAATAATAAAAAATGGCAAATTATGTAAGTAGGTATAAGGAATTCATTGATTTCCGCAGGTAGTTTTGAAAACAGAAATGCTGCAGAAGTATTTTTTAAAAACGAAGAGTGATTCATATAGTTTTGTTCATATTAAAACTAGCAGACATAAAAATAATAAGTTTTAACAGATATATAATATTATTGTAGTCTGCAAGTGCTAAATAAATAATAAATACAACATATTTTTCATTTAAGTTCATTGTTAAATATCTATACTATAATTCAAATAATAAATAAAAACCATTTAAAATATATGTGTTTACTTGATAACACTTTAGAATTTAATTTATAAATACTTTATTGGTATATCAGCAAAATTTAATATTCAACTTTCTGGAAATACTTTTATGTAATACAGAAATCAATATATTTATATTTATAGGTTATAAATAAAAGATACTCATTTTTTGTAAAAAAGATCTTGTACCCATATCAAATTTTAGCAAACGTTCACAGATTGTTGATTCCCTAATTTATATCTTGGTTTAATAAAATAATATTATTAGTTTTTTTTTTTTTGATTTCATAGAGCTTCATATAGACTGAAAGTAAAATAAAAATACACATAAGTAGAAAATAATGGAATTGAAAAATTAGAATGTTTGTCCCCCTCCCCAAACAATATTTAGGAAAGAACTAGCAGAACACTTTATATGGCAGAGAAGTGGCTAAAAAGGATGACTTAATATCTAAACTATCTGCTTTAAGATAAACCTTGACTATGAGATTTAATCTTTGTTAATTAAAGATTGACAAAAAGCAGTGGATTATCATTGGTGATTTTCAAGAATTTTTATTGCTTGAATATTGTATTCTTTTTTTTTTTTTTTTAATTTTATATAAAGTCAATAGCACTTAGTAGTATAAATATTGAAAACTTGTTCATGTACAAATTACATGAACTACTTTTTCATTTTTTCTTCAGTAGGTATCCTAAATTCAACATCAGAAATGGTCTTAATCTTACCGGCAAAAAAAGTCCACAGTAATCTGCTTAGCATAACAGGCATCGAATAAGTCTTTAGCTGTTAACTCAGGTTGGTAGACATCTGGAACCCTGTAGGAAACATAAGGCTTTAACTTAAAATCTGTTAGATCAGGAATAATTAGTTGAGGGATTATTTCTAGAATATGGTAGAATTTATCCCTAATGTGATATCCTGTTGGTTGAACATCACAACCTTTAACTTTACCCCTAAGTTCAAATAATGGTTGAAATCATTGGAGATCTTTTGCTGTTTTAATATAATTTCTTGGATTTTTTTTTTTAGAAAAAAAAACAACAAACAAGCAGAGGTAGTGAAATAATAAAAGAAAATTAAATTACTGCTGACATAATTAGCCATAGGTATGATATTAATAAGACTAAAAGCAAATTAAATTCATCTTTCTTAAAGCTATGCCATCTACAACATTCGTGCTGAGGGATTTTGTAGAGTGTAAATCTTTTTATTAAATCATTTAATCTTTATACATATACTATTTCTACTATCTTTCATACATATATATATATATATATTGAAACTTAAGTAAAATAATTGTAAACCACTTTTAAAAATTAATATTTTTAATGCTCAGTCAATTGTCAGAATGTTTTTTGAATCTCAACACGAGAATGTAAAACAGTTTAAATGCTTTTAGCAGATTTATATGTAGAAAGGTAGATTTCGACGTTAAGATATAATAAGGACTCCAACATGCTAGAGTATTTTATCACGGAGAACCAACTACTGCAATTGTTGTATTAAAGTGAGACTTGGATCAAGCAACATAAAAGCTTTAGAAAGGTTTCATTTAAGAATGCTCTATAAAATTTTAAAAATATAACGGCAAGATCACAGAATCATTCAGTAGGTTTTTCAAATATGTGATACTATAGAGACTGTGTATAAAGGTCATGCCTAATTGCCGTAATCTGTTTATTTTTTTTTGAAGTTAATAAATCTGCTTTTCTCTTCAATATATATATATTAGAAAAACAGAATTTATATACTCTATATTAATTATACAGGTATAATATATATAAAGTTTTCTGTTAAAAAGCACCTTTACGACATTAGCGTTTGATTCTTGTCAAGTAGTTTACTATTGCTCGTCACTTCATTAGAACTAGAGTTAAAAACAATAAAACTCCTTTCCACAACAAAATGAATAATAAATAAAATCGTATTTTAATACTGATATTATCAAATGTATTTTGAAGTATTCTGACTTTAAACTTATCGTTATACCCAAATGTTATAATAATATATATATATAATGGTATTTTATGTTTAATAATCAAGATTTGAAGTTGTTACTGTTTAGTTTAACTAAGTTCCAATTTTTTTCTTTTAGTCAACGATGTCAAAACAAAGCAAAAACTAATGTGTTGAACAATTTCAACGAGTAAGTGTCAATTAATTTACAACCCATGAAAATTCATATTTTGATTTACAAGGAGAACTTGTTTGTAACTAATTCGTTTCTGGATTTTATCTGTCATTAACTGTTCTGACCAATCAAATTTTTCATTTTAATAAATAAAGCTTCTTTTGAAAAATTTGCTATTTTTCTCAGCAAGGGGCCGTGTATCCCAGACAAATGTTACCAAAGTTCTTGTGAAAACGAGTCCTAGTGGAGATAAAGTAAGTCCACTGGGCATTTAAATGGAATCATTAAATCAAAAAATAATCATCTGTTCTGTCATGTTAAAATCTTAATAAGAATAATAAAATGAACATTAAGTAAAATAATAAAGCTGTTTTTAAAATTGTCTGTGTATATATATCTATCCATTCGCACAAACACACACATATATCCATGAATCTTAGTGGTATTGGATTATACCGTGAACATTTATATGTTATTTATGCCCAGCCTTTTATATATTTATTAAACAATACATTTAAGCCAAATAGAAAAACACACCCACATACTATATATATATTATTCATGCTTATAATTTAAATGTTTTAAGAAATTAATTGTCTAAACAAATATAAGAGAGAATAAACATATTATAAAAAAACATACAAAAACAAAGGTAGACTTTTGACTTATAGATACCACAGCAATTTTTCTAGGATATAATGGCATCTCAAAATAAATAATTAATTAAAATTTTAAGCAAGGATATAATTATAAAATTTATTTCATTGAATATGATTTGTTTGGAAAGATGATGTTTAATTATTTATCATCACCCATAAGATATACCATTTAAATTTAGAATGTAATAGAGATGAATAAGTCTCGGGCTGTATATGTTTGAGATTCTATACATGATGTAGTTTAGTACAACTAGAATATTAATAATAATAATTCTTTATTATCTACCAAAAATGGAAAATCAAGTGATTATTATAAAATGATTGCTTACAAATAATAACAACGTTATTGCGATTTCGCAGGAAAAGAATAAATAAAAATACAGATATAACTTATCCAACAGAACTGTTTATAACTCATCCTCTTCTGATCAAAAAATTGAAGCAAATACACAAAAAGTTGTGAATAAAGCTGGCACATTAAATAACGTTTCTGAAGAAGCTAAATTAGGTAGAGTTTGAAGAGGTGCATTACCTACCTCAATTTTAGTTGACAACAATTAAAACGACTGATCACTTTTGATATGTACCTATCACTTCACACAGCCCCAAAAAACTTTCATATGTTTTTTTTAAGATGGTCAATGTTTTATGTATGTTGTAAAACTATTGAAAGTATAGCTTGAATTCTCAGATACTAACTAGCATAAGAAATTGCAGATTCACCTATATAAACTCCTTATGGTGCACATATCCATTATTGATATCTGCAGGAAGCTATTTCGAATCCTCACTTTTCTAGTTTTGAGTGATCATAGTCGCATTGTATGACAACCAGTAAATTTAGTGATTTCTATGCCATTTTAAATTTTATATTGCTCTGGTCTAATATATATAGGACTAATTTTATATATTCATTGCTATCAGAGAATCAACAATTCAAGACATGACACAATTTTTTAATTCTGCATTTTTTTTTTTTTTGCATATTTTTAAATAATTTTTATAAAAAAAACTTATAATGAAAAGTAAATTTAAAAAAATAAAATTTTACTCTTATTTGATATGAGAAATTCAGGCTAGAATCTTTAGAAATTGTTGGTATGAAGAGCCTAGTATACCACTAGTTTTTGTAAGTACAGACTGCGTAGCCTTTCTTCATTTTTTCACTGCTAAAAATATTATTTTCCAATAATATATCAATTAAAATTTCTAGATGATAAAGTATCTTCAGAATCTGAGGGCCTAAAAATGAGAAAAGAATCATTAATTCTCGAATCTTTTTCAAAATCAATTTTTTTTTGTCTAAAAATTATAAGGCAGATTTTTCATTGTAAAATCAAATAAGTAGAGAATGAGAGAAAAAAATTAAATAAAAATTCATTAAAAAATTCAAATTCTGTCATCAATAAATATGATGCATATTTTTTCAAAGAGAAGGGAAAAAATGAAGAGAATGACATAATTTATCATTGAGTTTTCTGTCTAATGTAAAATGAAAATAAAGAAATTATAAACATTAAGAATGAGTGGTAATAGCACATAGGTTAGTATATGCAAAATGTTTTGAGAGGTATTATTCTCCTCTTTTCTTCAAGTGTTGCCATCTTGACCAGTGACAATACTAGCATGGGAATTGAGCATGGACCCTTAGATTCTTGAGTACTGAATTTTAAGATAGCACTCTAACCAACTGATTCATCTTGCATATTTTAACTTGTGTTTTATTACTAACAGTTGAATGTATTTAAATAAAGTTAAATTTGTGTAAAGACATTCAATACTTATATTAAATGTTGGAAATAGTCCAATATATAAATACAACTGAAACACCATCATCACAAACTTCAGGTAAACATTAGTGATGTTGATGTTGTCATGGTTAAAATAAATAGCAAAAATGGGAACATCTGATATTAAATATGTTACTTTTTTGAATAACGTTTTTCTCTTATAGAAACAATAGGCTCATCTCTTTATCAAGAAATTAGGATTTTCCTAATTATATTAATTTTTTATACCAATATTAACATTAAATATCCTTTAAAATTTTATACAACTTTTACTCCAAGAAAGTATTTTATTAAGTAAAATACTGTGCATCAAATTTGAAAAGGATAATAATGGAAGAATAAAATATGTGTGCTTTCAATATAAACTGAAGAAAGATTACTAATATATGTTGGCTCAAAGAAGGAACAATGATTGCCAAGTATTACAATTTACTAATTTTAATGATATTTTTGTTGGTTTATTTATATTTTTGTTTGTTTAAACTTTTCTTTGGATGACATATAATTGAAGTTAACTAATTAGATACAGAATAATCCATGACTCTACTGTATATACTATTTTTACATAACTTGATTGCAACAAGTATTGGTGGTGTAGTGTTTAGCATAGCTGCCTTCCAACCAGCTGGCCTGGGTTCGTTTCCCAGTCAAATATTTAAAAATTTCTTTTTTTTTTTTATTACTATTTTTTAGTTTTTCCCTTACATTATGAATGACAATTAACAATCAAGAAAGTTTTATTTCTTTAACAACTTTTATTTAGTTATTTTAAAGTGTTTGGCTAATGACATTAGTAATTTAGAATGATGTCATGCTTGGTTAAGATCACCTAATTACTATATATAAGTGAAGGCACACAATAAGAGAAATATTCTTTATTCAACAGTAATACTTACTGGCAAGTATTGTACAAAATGATACTGCAAATGAACAAACAAAATTCTCACTAAACTCATATTTCATCAAAAGATAATGATTATCACTTATGCTGAAATTCTAAACACATTAACATAGCAATTATAATGATTGCAATATTATACTAACAAGCCACATATCCATTATAGTTTGAAAATATGAAGAATATTAAATTCACATATTTGTGAAATGCATGCATTTTAAATAAATAATGAAGTAAAAATTCATTATGGAGTGTTGAAACAGTTTCAAATCCTATTTTACTAATTTTTCTTTTATGTATGTTAAATTATTTAATATATGAGTTAGAGCAGCATGACTTTTTTATATCTTTTCATTTATAAGTAATCATAAACTAACTGTTCTGACCACACTCTGTTGCCCTTGTTTAAAATTAACTACTATTAAATTATCAAACCATATAGAATACATCTGGGTCTCATTTTATGCGGTAGATAGGTTCCTCAGAAAATGTGCACAAAAGAAATTGCACAAAAATAAACTTAACTTACCTTGAAAAATGGGGGATAGGTTCTGTAATTTTCAGAAATCAGCATAAAAGCAAAGCAACAAGAAAAAATTATTTTAAAATCGACATTAAAAAAATAAGGAAATAAAGTATGGTTAATAAAAAATTTCAAATATTTGAAAAAAAAATTAATACAAGACAAACTTTTTTTACTTTTTTTATTAACTACAGTATTTAATTTTACATTTTTTCATACATATTTTAATCATTACTGCTATTTGACAATACATGATCATTTGTGAACTGGTAAAAAATCAAATTCGTGATGTGATGCACAACTAGCGCCACTTTCAGTCTTGTGCTGTGTTAATTGTTTTCTGTTTCTATATTAAAAAAATGAGATCGCAATCAAAACAAAAAGATTATGCATTATCATTAGAAAGATTATTTTCAGTTTATAAAATCAATAAAATCTTTGTTATTATTTATTTTAAAAATCTAAAAAAATATTTATTTCTGTTAATATCTAACAAAATATGTTTTAAAAGTTTAAATTTTTTGAATATTTATTGCAATATTTTTATACGTATGTATAAATCTATTATTATTATTTACTCAGTAGCATAAGTAGGTTATTTGCATAGAAGCTAAGATTCTAAATACAGCTTCAGGCCATATTCACATTAGCTGCTAATATAACGTTATATTTTTGAAAAAAAAAAAGTATTTCAAGTCAAAATAAGTTATCAATAATTTAAATTTCTTGATATCTAATAAATATAGTGAAATATAAAAGATATTAAGAAAAAACATGAATCGCATAACTTCAAAATCGCATTAAAATAATTGGCATAAAACGAGAACCAGGTGTAATTACTAATTTAACAGATTGTAAAGAGTTATGTGTAATAATTCAAAGATTTTCATAGGGCTTAAAATGCAAATATTAGTATTATAAACTGTTTTCAGTTTTGGCCTAAAACTGCTATTATTAGACAGTATAAATGCAATGCTAATTTTTGATTAGTTTTTGACTGATTACATAACTGAAAATGAACTAAAAAGTACTCAAATTCTGGTAAATGATTAATATTTACATCTTTAAAACTGTAAAAATCTTCCAATTATTATACATAAGTCTTTAAGAAAATTTTCATTTGCTTGTGAAAATAATTAGAAAATAAAATTATTCCAGTTTTCATATATATAAAATATTAACATCTGATTGATCTCCATTATATAAAATTAGAACATGATTTTTGGTTTAAGATGGGTCAGATAAAATACTATTACTATATGGTATGATTTCAATTTACAACACCACTTTTTAACTGATTCTGACCTGGTTATATCTATCTAAAATTTATATAAAAAAGTACTTGGAAAAATCTCATTAAATTATTGTCATTATATTTTAAACCCTGAGAAAATTTTCTTCTTCTTCTAATAATAATAAGTCAATTCAATTCAATTTATTTACTTATAAAACTGCAGTATTTAGCAATTATAGAATTGCATCATAACAAATATACAACAATATACACAAACAAGTAAAAAATAACAAATTATTAATATGATTATAAGCCATATTTCTTTACAAGTAACAAATTTTTTAAAATCTAAAGTAAAAATATTTTCATTGTAAAATCATGATTATAGGTGTCAGGCAAATGAAACAAAGGTGAACATTTTAATATGTTAGAGTGACGAACCTTAATATAAAATAAACTAAATGTATGTGTTTCATGTAAATGATTATTAATAGTAATATTTGAAATTTTGTTAGTTAATATAATTTTCTGATTGACAAGGTTATATAAATTTTAAGCTCTCAATTTTCTTCTAACAGGTATGGATGGATAGATAACGTCATTTAATTTAGTATGTACTAGGAAAATTTATCCTAAAGTAATTGAATTTTTATAACATCTAGTTTGGAACTAAGATTCCAAACAACAGATCCTATTCTAAAATAGGCAAAAACCAAGAAGAGAAATAATTTATATTTTGTAGAACTAATAAATTGTCTACCATGCCTTAAAATTGCACCCATAATTTTAACAACTTTAAAAGCTTTATTTATCATATTTGCAATATGATGATGAAATGATCCATTGCTTGCAAAAATAATATCAAGGTCTTTTGGAATATCAACAAATTTTATATTAAGATCTTCAATATAATAAGGACAGATTATCATTTCAGATTTTTTGGAATAAGAAACTATTGGAACATTTATCCATATTAATGTCCATTTTATTATCTCTACACTATTTCACAAAATTATTAATATTTTTTTGTAATAGTAGGCAATCATTAATTGAGTTAATATTTCTAAAAATTTTACAATACACTCTTTATTTAATTTTAAATTTTATAATGCTTATCTTTAAAAAAATCTTTATATTGATCTCTACTGTTTTGCACCAATGAGGGACATTCTAAGTTAGTATAATTATTAATAATATGCATAGGATAAAATGTGTGAAAATTATAAACTCTCTCCCTATAAATGTTAAATAATAATGGCACAAAGATACTGTCTTGGGGCACTTCTATATTACAATAATATGGATTAGAAGAATTATTATTAAATTTTACATAAGCCATTCTTTCCCTAATAAAAGATTCAAACCATATAACCAAATTATAGGAAAAAACTAATTTGTACATTTTGTAAAGCAATTTGGCATAAGCCACTTTATCAAAATAATAATAATAATTGTTATTATTATTATTTTATAATATAGATAAATAGATAAAAGATAAAAATCTTTTTGGGTAAAGATTGTTCAGTCCACATATGTAATTTCAATTTTAGTACTTACAGAGATAGTTATTTAAATAGATATGTATAAATGTAGATAGATAGATAATCATATAGATAGATAAATAGAGAGATAGGCAGGCATATAGGTAGATAGGTTGAAACATCAAAAGCCTGCCCTAATGTCATGCATCATATGGACAATTGTGAAGTCTGCTAGTTTTTCTTATCTCCATTTTCCTTTTCTAATGCTATGCAGAAACACTTTGGTTTAAATACATTTTTTATTCATTATTATGTTAGTTTATGCATTTTTTCTGCTGTCATAATTTTGTTAAGCATATGTTTGTATTCAGATACCATATTTAAAGATAAAATACTTTAGTTTAAACATGTGTTTTATTAACTCTTATGTTAGTTAAGTACTTTTTTTTTGTCATTTAGTAATTATTAATATTTTATATACTCTAAATATTAGTAGTAATTTTTTTGTCATGTTTTTATTTTGATTAGTAATTTATTTTACTACTGTATATTGAATTAGTAGTCGTACTTGTTTATCTATTAATTTAATAACTGATTTTGGGGAGAAATATTAAGAACAGTTTTGCAACTTATTTCTATGAAATTTCTGTTTTTTTTTTCTAGCTGAAAATGGAATTTTTTTTATGTAGACTGGACAATCTATCTGGAATAGTTTTTAGGCTCAGGCAGTGGATGCACTATCGAAGATTATTTATCATTTGGTCATATCAATGGTGCTGCTGTGGATGTCCCTAATGTTGAAAATGACGTAGAGGGCTTATTAAAATGGCATATGTAGAGTAACCAGGTAAATTAAGAGTACTCTGATCAAAGAATAACATTTAATCATTACCAATAGTTTGCCATCCTCTTAAAACAATTTATCATACAACCATAATTTTAAAGTTAGTTGAAGCTACGATAATATTTTCTTGCATTATAATGTGGATCAGTTTATATAATAGATAAAAATATATGCAAAGAAATATTAAAATGTTTATTAAAGAAAACAGCTTCAAGTTCCTGAGATATCAGGAGAGAATAAGAAATACAAAATATATATATATAGACATGTAGAGAAAAAATGCATATATATATAATCATTAATTTAAACCCATTTTTTCAAATTAATGCATTATTGTTGCAATATTAGTATTTGAAAATTAACAAAGTGAGTATTGCATTCGATACATTCTCTCCTTTTAATCTATGGTTTGAACTTTTTTTTATCTAAGTGAAAGTGAAGAATTTTTTTAGCTCACAAGATATAAATTTTTTTATTTTAAAAAAAGACAGCCCATAGCCAACCTAACTAGCCATTCCGTGTTGGTAGGTAAATAGGCATTTACCTTTAACAGTATGAGGATAAAGGTCACATATTAATTTGAATAGCTCAGATGAGGGCTGTCAAACTTGCTTAGAATATGAGCCTGTGATTTATCTTTATTTGTAAGTTAACTTGGACAATTATAAAGAATTTCTAATACTGATATACATCACTTAATTATTTTTTTCACATAATTATTTTTTCGTAGTAAACTTTGCTTAAAAATTTAAAAAATATTGTATATGTCAGTATCTGTGCGTGATAATGATAAATAACTTTTATGACGAAAAATCGTTCGGCCTTACTTTTTTTTGTTATGCTTTGTGTAATAGAAATTCTTGATATGATTAAATATATTTCTAGATTGCTGTAAAAGAGGGCGCTTTGTCAAATAAAAAAAATTTAGTTCAAAACCAATATTCATTGTTACGCCCAAATTTAATTATTATTTTTAAATGTCAGCTTCTTATTATTGAAAAAAAAAATAAAATTGATTTGAAAGACATTTCCGCTGTTTGTATTTTGATTGTCAATTATTTCTTTAATCTATTCTGAATTGTACGTTTACGGTATGTTTAATTGTTTGGTCATCACTTGCTGGATCTTCATACCTGCTGATTTATTTTAGTTTTACTGATAGGCATATAATTCATGGCTATAAAGGAATGAAAAGAGATTTTGAAATATATTTTGGCTTCTTTACAACGGCTGTCAATAAGATGAAAAGAAAATGTAATGAGGGTTTGTAAGCGTTGTGTTAGAATAAAATAATATAAAACCCAGTTTAATACTTAGAAGAAAAAAAAATGTATTTTTTAAAAAAGTATATTTATGACATTACAAATTAAAAAAAAATACTGCACAAGGGGGGGGGGGATCTTAATATTAAATTTTATTAAATAGATCTTTTTAAATCTACAAACGTTTGATTAAAAAAATGTGCAATATTTTAAAGTTATACCTAATCAGTGGATGTAAATTGTCTTAAAACATAAAATGTATGTAAGTCCTCTATCCCAAGGCGGGTTAGTCTAACTGGGCAATAACGCGAATCATTAAGTTGATAATTTGCCGCTTCTTGCCATTATCTCAACGTAAATTATTCCAGAATTTCAAATGTAAAATAATGAGGCCTTTGTAGTTTTTTTTTATTATTATTGTTCAGAATTGAATTTTCATACATAATATAGTTATTATTACTACATATATATGCTTCTAATTTGATAATCTGATAGAACGTTTATATAATGGTTTGATATCTGTTGTTTATTGTATGACATTCTATTTTCATTCATCATAATTACAGGCATCGATTAAAAAAAAATAGAACAATTCTATTGCTCTGGAATATGAATCATAAGTTCGCGCACCAGAATGCCAGAAGTGGAATCGATCCTGGGACTTTATAGTGTTACTCTACCAATGCAGACATTGATGCACGGAAAGTACTAGCAATGGATTGAATAATAATAATGATGATAATAATAACCATGTTACTAAATACCCATAAATACATGTAGTATAAAACAGCCTATACTGATCTAAGCTTCAAATAACACACATCAAAGTTAACATAATCTTTAATAAATATAGTATTTCAGATAATGAAGGTACTGTAAGATAAGACCTAACAGTAGAATTTATAAACAAGTACTTGCAATTTTCAACATTTTCTAAATTTTAAGAAGATGCTTAGGAAGTATGTGTGTTAAATAATCTATTAAAAGCAAATTTATTGATGTAAAGATTTCCCAGCTACAGTAATCAAACAATATAAAATATTTGATCATTGATCAATAATGACTTGTCATTTTAATCCTAATTTTTAGATAAAGTTAAATCTTAAAAGCAATAGTAAACCATTACTTCATTAAGAGGTGAAGGCTGTTTTATTCTAGTACCACATTATTATTTAGTTAATGTTCTGTTATTCAGCTGTTCAACTAGGATCATTACAATCTAGCTGTAAAAAAACCCCTATTTTTATTTAGAAATTCTTAGATACATGAAAAAAATTTTAGATCATGAAACTAGCAGGTAAATGAGAATCTTAGCTTTTATCAACATCTATTTGATATTTGATAAACTTTACAAATGCTGTGTTTTAGATTGTAACAAACTATAGGAAGTAATCATCCTTTCCTCACAAGTGCAATTAAACAGTGGAGTTCAATCTGCAAGAATACTCTCACCCCAGCCACAAGATAGAAATTTTAAGGAAATAAGAGCTGTCTTATTCTGAACTCAAATTTAATTATATGAGCCAATCTTAAGTGTTTAGAAATGAGAACATGAATTTATAAGTATTCACTTTAAATCCATTCTTTATTTTTAATATTTAAGAAATGGATTTAAAGTGAATGACTTATAAGCTCAAACTCTCACTTCTAGACACTTAAGATTGGTTCATGTAATTACATTCAGTTCAGAAATAAGACCATGACTCTTATTTTCTTAAAGTCTCTATGCTATGATTGAGGTGAGAGCATCCTTGCAGATTGAACACCAATGTTTTACAGCATTTGTGAGAAAAGAATAAATACTTTCTATAGTTTGTTACAATCTAAAATACAGTGCTTGTAAAATTTATCAAATATTACATAATTTAACATCATTTAATATTGGCACAAAGTAAATTTAAAATTTCAGAAATGCTGATAAGTATATTAAAAATAAGAATGGATTTAAAATGAATGATTTATAAATTCACAGCTCTCACATCTAGACACTTAAGACTAGGTCATATAATTACATTTCAGTTCAGAAATAAGATGACAACTCTTATTTCCTTAGGGCAAGAGTATTCTTGCAGATTGAACATCACTGTTTAGTGACACTTGTGAGAAAAGGAAGATTACTTTCTATAATTTGTTACAACATCTATTTAGAAAAAAAACCCACCAAAATATAAGATATGATATAAAATCATCAGAAAATGTTAATCACTAGCTAAAGTTGTGAGAACATTTTATCTTATGGAAAAGGATTTTTTTGTGTGCAAATAAATAAAATTATTTTATGATTTTTACAATAACTGATTATTATCATTTGTAAAAAGTTAAATAACAACACTTTATATATATATATTTTGAATTGCAACTTTTTAATATTTTTAAATAATATTTAAATATCTATATTTTAAGCTTCTGTTTTAAAGATTTTGAATTATTAAAAAAAGTGACTCTTGAATTAAAAAACCACAAAGCGCAACTAGAAAGCATTGTTGAACATCTTAGTTACTGTGTAAAGTTTTTGTCTGAGTGTGGCAAAATGGTTTCACATGGCCACTGTTGCTTTTCTAAGCCATCTTATTTAAAGCTAGATAAAAAAAAAATTAAATGAATTTATTAACAATACATCATCATCATCATTATCAACCATTATCAATCCACTGCAGGATGAAGGTCTCTCCAAGTTTAATCCATCTTCTCCGATCTTTAGCTTCTCTTCTCCACATCACCCCTACACATTTTCTTATTTCATCCATCCATCTTACATGTGGTCTCCTTCTAGGTCTTTTACAATCTCTAACAATACATATATGATAATAAACCATTGCATTATTAAAATTGTTGGAATACATCAAAGACATTTTTTTTTGAAATTTAGATTGAGTAATTAAAATATATTTTATTCCACATTGACTAAATGAATAAGTATTGTGACTTCTATCATCAGATTAGCTCATGCTCTGTCTTGAACAGTCAATGAAAAATATCAATCCCTTTTGTATTGTTATATAAAATCTATTGTTTAATTCAAATCTTACATAAGTGAGTCTGATTGAAAATAGACATACCTTATTTCAAAGAACATTGGATTTCCACCAACCAAGGGAACAATCTGGATTTAAAAGTGGTTTTAGTACAGTAGATCATATCCAGGTATTGAGAGAAGTTTTAGAAAGAACAAATGAATATGAGTTGCCATTATGTTTTGGATTTGTAGATTATGAAAAGGCATTTGATTCTATAAACATTTCTTCAGTGATTAAAGCATTGGATCATCAAGGTATAGATCCAGGATATTGTCATATTTTAAAGAATATTTATAAAAATGCAACAGCAACAATTAGATTACATAATGATACTGGGAAAGTCAACATTGAGAAAGCTGTAAGACAAGGTGACTCCATATCTCCAAAACTTTTTACAGCAGTGTTGCAAGAAATATTTTGTGGATTAAAATGGGAAACTAAAGGAGTGAAAGTAAATGGAGATTATTTAAGTCATTTAGATTTTGCAGATGATATAGTTGTTTTTGCAAATAATGCTTTAGAGCTGCAGGAAATGTTGTAGGAGTTATCAGATGAAAGTAAGAAAGCAAGACTAAAGATAAATTTAAAAAGTCTAAAGTAATGTTTAATCAATTTGTTCAAAATATGAAAATAAAGATTGATAATGATGAATTAGAAGAAGTTAACACTTACAAATACCTTGGTCAGATTATTAATATGATTGGAAACATAATGGATAAAATTAATCATAGAATTAAACTTGGTTGGAGTGCTTTTGGTAGAAATAACTTGATACTAAAAGGAAATATGCCTATGTGTTTGAAAAGGAAGGTTTTTAACAAATGTGTTTTACCAGTTCTTACTTATGGATCTGAGACTTGGACACTTAATAGAAGAGCAATACAGAGACTCCAGACCACTCAAAGAAGTATGGAGAGATGCATGTTGGGAGTAACAAGAAGAGTTCGAAAACGCAATGTATGGTTAAGAGAACAAACAGGTGTTACTGACCTCATTGAAAAAATTAAAAAATTGAAGTAGAGTTGGGCTGGACATATTGCTAGAAGAGATGATAATAGATGGACAATTGAAATCTTAAACTGGATTCCAAGAGATTGTAAAAGACCCAGAAAGAGATCACATGTGAGATGGATGAATGAAATAAGAAAGTATGCAGGGGTGATGTGGAGAAGAGAAGCTAAAGATTGGAGAAGATGGATTAAACTTGGAGAGACCTTCATCTTGCAGTGAATTGATAATGGTTGATGATGATGATGATGAAAGTAAGCTTGAATAAGGGGGTGGGAATAATGATTAACTACTGAGTAGTGAATTTTGAACTAAAGAACATAATGAAATGATAAGAATTTTAATGTAATGCTAACTCTAGCTGGATTTTCTCTGTAAAATATAAAGTTTATAATAATATCACAGAACATTCCAGTTCCAAATATGTTATAAGAATTACTTTTGCAGATAGTCTCATAATGAGATATTTTAATTAAAGCTTGCAAATAATTTTACTTTACATTTATCAATGCCCATCATTCAGCCTGATAAAAGGAGAATTTCCAGCCGTATATATGGTAAATAAATAAACATTGATATCCGAAAAGACTGAAACTTATTAGTGGTGATCTTAGTTCACAAATTAACCAAGCCAGCTTAACATTTCATATATTATGTTAAATTAAATATTACTAATGTCAATAGCATGTAAATAACTTATTAAGAACGCCGCTAATAATAAGTTTCAGCCTTTTCGGATATCAATCTTCATTTATTTACAATATATACGGTTGGAAAGTCAGATAAAAGAGGAATTCTTTTAACAGGCTGAATAAATGGGCATTAATAAATGAAAAGTAAAATTATTTGCAAGTTTATTAAAATGGCTCTTGCATCTAAAAATAATTCTTAGTAATTTGGAACGAGAGTATTCTAATGATATGATTATAATCGTAAACGTTACATATTCACGACAGGAGTAAGTTATTTATTTGATATTAAAATGAGTAATAAGTTATAAAGATTGTAAAAAATTTCCTTTATGATTTTGCAATTAAGGCCACGGAAATTGTATTTTTTACTACAGATTAAACGTAATGTTATTATAATATTGTACCAAAAATTGAATTTTTTATTTTATTTTGATAACATTTTCATTACCTAGATAAGAATGCTGTAACATAATTTAGCGAGTGTTTACAGAAAACTTGCATACCTGCATATATATATAAGGGATTTAAAAGTATCTATCTCTTCTTTGCCATGAATAATTTAAATCTGCACTAACTACACACACGCACACAAATATCTGATTTTATAATTCATATATAGGGATGAAATGCTTCAGCTCGGCAGTGAATGATAAAGCATGTTGATGGGGAGGTAGATTAAAGTAGATGTTGATGTGAGAAGAGTGCAAAGAGAAATTTTCTTGCAACCAACCCGCATTTAATCTAATTATGTTTAACACCCATAATGTCTGAATTTAAATTTAACCCAATTAATAATAATTAAAGTTATATAAATACACAGCAAAATATATTTTAAGATAATTCAAATAAACATTTCACGATAGCATATTAATCTTCTATATCTAATCTAAGTGTATATTTATTAAATATATATGTGCCGAGTGTGCGTGTTGTTATACTAGCATGAAATATCACTTGGCGCCAAGACTAAACTAGAAACTCCGTAACAACTATCGATCACTCTCCTCACTCTCTCTACAGTAGAACAATATCTCAGGGTTATAATGCACGAGTCGAAAACGATTGATTTTCGTTATTTTTAAACATTATATAATTATATATCCTTAACCAAGAAAGAAATACAAAAGCAAATTTAATAAAATATATTAGATACGTTTTATTAACAAGAACTATCAAAAACTGATCGTGTCTGTCCACGACTAATAACAAACAAAAAAAAATCAGATAAATTATTAGTACTTCATTTTCTAAAAATTAATATAATATTGAAATCTGCATACTATGAATTTATTTCCAACCTTTAAAATAATGTGGAAATGGGAAAACAGTCACGTATGTTCAGGGTCTCTGCATGTGGATATTTAGATTGTGCTCACACAAAGGGACTTCATCATTGGGGGCACTATCCACAATAATTAAAATTTATATGCAAATGAAAATATATTTTTGATCACTCCATTGTTAGAAACAAGTTCTGATTGTGAATATTTTTTATTCAAATATAAAATGAGTACTTTTTTTACTTAATCTCTTGATAAAAACCCAAAATATACTATAGTGCTTGTTATATATTCTATCATTGTGCTAAACTGAGATATACCAATGCTATTTTATCATGATGATTAACAAAATTTAAATATAAATGAAATATTTAGATTTCTGAATAACTTATATTTAAATAACCTAAAATAATTTAAGCCAATAAACATTATATGACCACCACTTCTTATGCTTGTGAATAACTATTGTTAAAACAGGCAAAACTCACTATACGTATTGCCACACACAGCAAGCTAGAGTAATCAATGGATGCCAGAAGGCTTGTGCTCCTCACTGACGAAGGCCACTAGCCAGAAACTAGTCTGGGGATATTGTATGAGTAGGCACTAGATGGGGATTTTATGCACAAGCCTTCTGGCATCCATTGATTACTCTAGCTTGCTGTGTGTGGCAATATATATAGTGAGTTTTGTCTGTTCTAAAATAATAATAACTATGATAATTCTTCAATATATTGAACAACAGTCATATATTAGCCAAAAACATGGAAAAAAAAAGAAAGAAAATAGATAAGTTTATTTATCAGTCATATTTTATAAGCATCAGTATAATGTGCTGGTTAAGCACAACAATAAAAGTGTCCATCTCCGAAATATGGGATTCTGAGATTGATTCCAGTGCTATCTTGAAGTTTTTTTTTCAATATTAATATCTTTTTTTTCTTTTAAAACCAATATTTTTTTTTAATACTGATATTATTTTTGTTACATATTTTACTAATCTGCTTTTCCTTGGATTTGGTCTGTTATAAGGTTGTTAACTAGCTAAAAACTCATAATTGATCTATAGTAAAAATAAAACAAAACATTAAAATTAAGTGCAAATGGGTGCTAATGATTTCTAAATATTTATCAAATAAACAATGTAAATATGAAAATTTAAAATGTTGGATATAGATATACAATAAAAAAATAATAAGCACACAAATTAAATAACAATGCAAATATTTTATTATTAAAGGAATATAATGTTATTAATAGAAAATGTAAAGTTATGCACTAGAGATTCTGAATTCAATTAAAAGTAACTAATGAGTTTTCAAACAAACAAGAACCATTTTTACAAACTAATTGATATGCAAGTTAAAGTTGACCTATTAAATCTAAGAGTTACATCAGCCTTATTATAACTATAGTACTCCAGAAAAAATATTAGAGACAAGCTGTTATGTAAGGAATAAAGAAAACAGATCTCTTTTCTCTTTATGATGGGAAATGGAATTGCAAAATCATTCAGACTTTGAAAGCTAAGCCACAAAAGCCAGTAGAGTTAATATGTAAATAAAAAGATAAAAGTGTACATAATATGTATATTTATAGAATTGTTTTTTATCATGAATCTGCTGACACCTTTAGCCATCCAACACCTCAAATTCAAGGAAAATAATATTAATAAAGAAAACTTTATTATAGAAAAATATTCTATGCACTAAAACATTTAATTTTTAACAAATTGTGTCTATATCAATATTTTAATGCTACCCTGTTGAATGTAATAACTACATAACAGCTCTTTTAAATGATCACATTATTGGGCAAGTACCTAAATCATTTGGTATACAGTGGAACCAACCAAGTATATCATGTTTTTTATAGTTACCCAATATAATCTAACATTAAAATAAAGTGCTAATACATGTTAATGGCTTCTAAACATTTATCAAATAAACAATGTAGATATGGAAATTTAAGTTGTCAGACTATAATAAAAAATAACACAAATTAAATAATAATTTAAATATTTTATTATTGAAAGAATCCTAACTTTGTTCATAGAAAATGTAAATAAGTTATGCATGAGAGATTATGAATTCACTTAAAAGTAACTAATGAGTTTTCAAACAAATAAGGACTATTTTTAACAAACTAATTCCATCTACTGTGCTAAAACAACTTTAAAATTTAGATTGTTCTTTTGGTTGGCAAGATTCCAAAGTTCACTATAGACAAAGTGTGAGCTAGCCATGGGATATTTCAAGCAATGGATTGTGTGCATGTCATCTGAAGCATGCTGACTATATAACCTATGGTTGGCTAACACCTGAGGTTGATCCTTAAATAAAATGCTTTGGATGGTGGAGGTTTGAATCATGCAGTCAAAGTGGGTCACGGTCTGGAAATATGATTATGTTATGCTTTGCATAGTTTGATTTGACCATGGGTATTAGTGATGGTTATTCTCCCCTCTGCTTGAAAGGCCAGTCCATTCCTATAATATTAAAGTAAATGTTAAACTTATAAAAGCCAAAGGATTCCAAAAATTATGTAAAAGGTATTTAAACTCAGTAAACAACAAAACTTGGGGACCCAGTTCAATTTAAAGGCAACTTCATGGAAAAGACTTTAAGATAAGATATGCTGAAGGGTAGATTTTTTAGATTTATAGTATGCAGATAATCATTTTTTTATAGTTGATAAATCCTCTTTTCACATGGAAACCCACTATTGAAACATTTAGAAAAATATTTACTATGAACAATCTCCCTTTGATTGCTTTTTCCAGCAATAGAAGAGCCTTTATATCTAGCCAATTTAGGACTTCTGTGCAGATAATGAAATAAACACATATTAAAACAATCATTTCACTCAGAAAGCAATGAATAGGTTAGATAATCCAAGAGTTATCTATAAAAAAATAATAGATTATTGGACATGAGCTTAACCAGAATTACATTCCTTAACTCCAACAAAAACTATTCACAACAAATCATCAACTGAAATTTTAATGAAACACACTCTGAGAAGAAATTGTTTAGTCTCAGATCTAAAAGCTACATTAAAGATAATAAAGAAGTAAGTAGAGTTACTTAAATATGAATATGTGAATATACTCAGAAAAAGATGGATTCCAATTGAAGTAATGGCCAGAAGAATCTTTTACTAGTGAAGACATTAGATATTCAGATCCACATATGTCCTAAAGACAAAGTGTGTTTTAACTATAGTTAGTTAATTAGAATCATCTAGCAGTGAATCCTTCCAGTTGGATATAGTTGGTCAACAAATCATAGCATCATTGAGTAGCAGACAAAAACCAACCCATGCCAAAGATCAACAGCACAAGAGACAGAAGGATTGACCAGACAAGGTATCATGTAAAAAGTCAGCACAACTACTACAAAAAATAAAAAGTGGGGTGAAGAAACAGAAAGCAAGCAAAACATTATAATTTTTTCTTTAGGGAAAGGGTAATGAACATTCTGACTTATACATATGAGAGATTTACCAGATTTGCCATTATTTATGGAATATTTATAAGTTAAATAAATGATTACAATATATAAAGGGGATTTGCCCTATTAATACATAAGCAGCACTACATTTAATAACTTAACGATAATGTACTTTATCTAAGGGATATATTTTATTGAACTAAATTAATTGTACATGTTATTTGCACAATTTATTCCATAAACATAGATTTTTTATTTTTTATAGATGTAATATAAAGGCTTTGGAAATATTTTATTTAAGGATTTTAAAGATATGACTTTTACTTTCATTTTCATAAAAGTGAATATTCATATCAATATGCATATTAATACAATCAACTGTAACAAAAACCATTTATTTCAAAAATATTCTTAAAAAGTACAATACTTGTTGCCTTTCTTGCGCATAAGGTAGAATAAGATGTAAAGTTACAATTAGATAAGGTGTTGAACTCTTTTAAAAAATAAAAGCAGCTCTGCAAGAATATACTAAATGGATATTCATAGTTTATATAGTCATTTCAAAACTCTTCTTTAACGTTTCTTTTTTCTATTTCTTCTTCTTCTGGAGTTATATCACATTCGTTTAAAAGTGGCTGCGAATAATGATAATAATGCAATATTCATCACTGGAGGAGATCGGAATCGATAGATTAGATATAAGAGCTATATATTTTAATTTGCATTGTTAATAAAGCTTTGCATTTAATACAGTTTTTGTATTTATATATAAAAAATTATTGTAAATACTTTTCAACTTTTTTTTTTCCCTGTAGGTCAAAGCATTGGCCGGGAAGATTGTAAGGCAGTTGTGCTAGCCACTCGGCCACCAACGCTCGACTTGTTTTAACTTATTGTTTACAAATTTAAAAAAAATAATAGAACTGTTTTTCAACAATTAAAAAGTGTAATAATCGTAAAAAATATATTTTATAATATCTTCCCCTCCATTCTTATTACAAAAACGAGCAGTCGATTTTTTCTGTATATATAACTAATTTTATCTGTAATTTTATTATTTTTGGAGAAAACGTTCTCGGTAGAGTAATTAAATACATTAATATAATCACTTTGTTTGTTGTTTTAATTAGAATTTTTCTCCCTGCTCTTGTTATAAGTTCACCTGAATAATTAGACAATTGATCCGGCTGTTTAGTCGTAGACTTGATCTGATTAGTGTCTCCTAAGGCTACATCTTGTGCTCTTAGTATTTTTTTTAAATAGAAACTGACTCCATTTTAAGACAATTTATTTAAAAACATATTAATGCTGTGTTCTTATTTAACAAAATAAAATATTATTTTCTTAGTAGAGAGAGAAAGGGGTAAAAAAGGTTTAATATTTTGTATATATTAATATGTAATTTGATGTTCTAATGTCATCTGACCTTTGAGTTATTGACCTTCAATAATAAATAAATATAATTATTTTGTACAAAAGAATAAAACTAATAAACAAGCTTAAGATAAATATTGGATTATTTACTTAAGATAAAATTAGTTTTTAAAAAATAATTTCAGTCTAATTATTTAGTTGAAGCAATTTCTTTGAGATTGACTTGGTGGCATGAATGCTTATGTAAATCAGAGCAGGAGGAATGCGTGAAATCTTAGCTCCATCATTGCGCTTTTCAGGCACGAGGTTTAGCTTTTGATAGTTATTATTGCCTTCTAAGCTGCTTCTGGAATTTGAAGTGATTGCAAGTGATGCATGTACTGATCACAGTTGGTTTAACTTTCATTGTTATTGTTTTGAAAATACACAGTATCTATAAATAAATAATTTATAAATATAATAATATAGATGCATTTACTGTCTGAAATTATTTCTCTTTACTGTACTAACTATTTAAATGTGAAAACTTCTTTATATATATAAGATTAACAACTTACTAAAATACATTTCAATTAATATTTACAAAAGAAAAAAAAATTCAAAAGACATTCTTGGAATAAGAAATTATTGGGGAATAAATGAGAACAAAATAAACAAAACGATCTACAAAAATGGAAGTCAAAGATTTTCGTTCGGAAAGCGTTAGTACTGATCATAGTCAGCGGAATTTAGTTGTTACTGGTGACCTTAACACAATTTATATTTAGAAGGACCGCTAAGCAATAAAATAGATATTCGAATGGTTTATTTCTTAAATTGATAATAATTTCGGTCATTATAAAGCTGCTCTGGGCCGCGATTTGTTGAATTTGAACTCTAGAATCTACCACTATATTATTATATTAAACCAAGTGATGTAATGATAACAAATCCACTTGTCATTCCCACAACCTGAACTTTAAATCCAAGTTTCAATTAAGCTTAGAATATTTTTTTTACAGACTACCAACTCATAAACAACCCAGTTAATTATCTAATATTAGTCAGTAAATAGGTGTGTCATTAGTCTTATCTGGAGAATAAAATGAGATTGGAAAATCACTCAAACTAATACTAATTTTGAATGGATTAAAATTTTTAACCTGAGAAATACTAACAGGTATGAACTTGGTACTATAATTTGTTAATGTATTTTAGAAAGTTTATCCATGTTAATCAATTAGTCATACAAACATGTATAAACACACCACCATCATCATAAATTTTCGATTATCAATTTACTCTCCAAATTTAATCAAAATTCCTGTAATCTCTCTTCTCCACATTACTCCAACACACTTCCTTATTTCATTCATTCACCTCATATGTGATCTGTTTCTAAATTTTTTACAATTTCTTGGAATCAAGTTTAAGATTTAATTGTCCATTTATTATCATCTTTTATAGAAAATATATCTACCCTAGCTCCACTTCAGTCTTTAATTTATTCCACAATGTCAATAAAATTTGTTTGTTCTTTAACCCATATATTTTATTTTGATCCCTTCTTGTTGTTCCTAACACATATCTCTCTATACTTCATTGAGTGATCTGAAATTTTAGTATTGCTCTTCTATTAAGTGTCCAAATCTCAGATCTAGTGTAAAAACTGATAAAACACATTTATTAAAAGTTCTCCTTTTCAAATCTCACAGGAATATTTACTTTTAATATTAAATTATTTCTACTAAAATCACTCCATCCAAGTTTAATTCTGCAATTAATTTCATTTAATCTGATCAAGATATTTGTACTTGTTAACTTTTCCTAATTCATCATTATCAATCTTTTTTTTCTTCTTTTGAGAAAATAAATTTTAATATTTAACTTTAAATCTAATTTCTCACTTTCATATGATAACTCTTGCATCTTGAAACTCAGAAGCATTATTTTCAAAAACATTTACATCCTCTGCAAAATCTAGATAACTTAAATAATTTTCATTTATTTTTACTCCCATAGCTTCTCATTTTAATTCATTAAATATTTTTTGCAAAACTATTGTAAAATGTTTTGGAAATATGGGATTATTTTGTCATATACTCTTCTCAATGTTAATCATCCTAGTATCTCCTGGATTGATATCCTAATGATCCAGTGCTTTAATCATTGTAGAAATAATTATAAAATCAAATTCCTTTTTATAATCTACAAATCCAAAACATAATGCAACTTGTATTTATTCATCTTTTCTATAACGTTTCTCAATATTTGGATATAATCCATTGCACTAAAACCACTTTTAAACCCAGCTTGTTCTTTTAGTTAGTTAAAATTCATAGTTCACTGTAGATGAATATATTTATATGGAACTGATAAAAGACAGGTTTGCATTTTATAAAGTCTTCTTTAACACATTAAAATATTAATATTAGTATTGAATTCTTCCAATTATCCAATACATATTTATCATTTAGACATTTGGTATATAACTTCACCAAAAAAATTTCTATTTCATCTGCTTCTTTTAAGATATTGACCACAATTCTATCATTACCTGGAGCTTCCACTTTCTTTGTGAATTTAATTGCATGTTTCACTTTTTCATTTAAAATTCTAGGGCAATTTAGAAGATATATAGTAATTGAGAGGATACTTTTACTTCTTCTTTATTGCTACATAATTCTTTTAGAACTCTTGCACACATTTCATGATATCATCTCTCTTTTTAGTAATAGTTCCATCTTTTTTTTTCTTATTGCCAAAATATGTTTCTTACCAATACCCAAATGTTGTTTTACACTTTTAACTTTTATTTTCTTCTATAGATTTCATTACTAAGTCACAATTATATTTTCTTATATCATTATTAACTCTTTTTTGTACTATCTTACAAAATTCTAGACATTCATTTCTTTTTAATGCATCATTTTTATATATTTTTATATTCCTTCTTTTTTTCATAAATTAATTTGTCTTAATAGAAATGTTACTAATCAATTACTGCTTTTATGTACCAGCTATCTTTGTTGTAGTTTTAACTGATCTACCTATTGATTTTATCTAAATCTGACTGATCTTCAAAATCTGTTAAAATTTTAAAACGATTTGCAAGTTCTAATTTAAATTCATTGGAATGTTTTTGAAGGTTAGAAATATCAACTGTGATTAGTGTTTTTCTTAATAATTTTTGTCTCTCTAGTTTTGTATTAGTAACACTATCTTAATCTTACTAATTGACGATGATCACTTCTTGTGTAGAATTTATTAGAAATATTACAATCTTGAAATATATATTTTCTGTTGTGAAAATATAACCCAATTCTGTCAGAACTTTATTTGATGCTTTGATGTCCATTTCTGTTTAACATTTTTTTCAAACAAAGAATTCATAATATAAGGAATAATATTTTTGTAATGTAATTTTCACTACACCACTCTCATCCAAGTTAGAGACTGGTTTTTATCCACTTTTAACACCTTGTGTGTGTGTGTGGGGGGGGGTGTAATAATAAACATAGGACCAAAGACACATGAAAAAAAATTACATTACAAAAAATATAATTCATTATTGGATAATCTCGAGTTTAATGAATAACTAATAAACATTATTAATTCATAATATAAAGTTTTTCTTTTTCGGTGAGCTTTACAAGTCTGTGACAGCTCTCATTTCTATTATTATAACAATATTTACTCTCAGTAGCTTTCATCTTTCTATCATTTACCAATTCTACAATTAAAATCTCCAGTGCCAATTTAAAAATTTTGATTGGTCTGATCAAAAGCCTTTTGTACATCCATATAAAAATCGTCTATTTCTTCAACACAATTAAAATGTGTTGGGGCATAAACCTGAGTTATCTGCATTTGGTATCTTTCATTAAGTTGAATAACTAATATTGCTACTCTAGCTGATATACCATTAATCTTCATAATGTTGTTCTTCCATTTTCTATTTATAAATAATTTTTATCCATTTGTTTTTTTTTTCAATATTTGTGCCTCTGTAATATAATACATGGCTAATTGTCTCTTCACATTTTCTTCTAATGTTACAACATCCCATTTAATATTAGATGATTCTTCTTCCAATTCTCACTATTTTCCTTCACTTGAAAGTGATCTGCAGTTGTAAGCAGCTAAATGAAAGGTCATCATCAAATATGTAAAGTAGACAATAAATTAAATACAATATTTGTACCAGATTTCTTATAAACAGCTTTGCTTTTTAATTAAATTTAAATGTGAAATGTTACAATAATTTTTGTTAAGAGCTAATACTTGACTAATTTCCACTGATGATGATGATCAAATTAGGTTGTTTAATTGTAAATGGTTTTTTAATATTTTGCTTAAAATGAGTAGTACTGGGTAAATCTTCATTATCAATGTTACTAACATGTTCTTGCATATTCCCTCTGTCCATGATAATATTTTCCATTGGAAATTTATCTTAGAGAAACTATTTATAAGTTGAAATTATGACAAACTTTTTAACGCATGCAAATATGGCTATTGTTTGTTAAAATCGTGAATGTGTGAGGAAATTAGCTACTAGTTAATCCAGGTGGTAATATTTTAAGCATTCTACTTAGTTTAAATTAGATTATGTATGATATTTGATCAAGCATCATGATGGATAGGTTATTGATTATGGAATTTTCAGGATATACTTTTAAAAATGAAAATGAAACTATTGTCAATTAACCTTAGCTCTGAATTCTATTATTATTATTATAGGCACTGTTAATTCAAGAACATCTAATGTTAATTTTCATTGATGTATTATGCTGTTATCTCAATATCTAAGTTATTTCAAAATATTTCATAGTTGGAAAAGCACAAGCTTAATTTCAGCTCTTAAATTTTTTAAAATATGCTTTTATTATATATGCACATACATTAATATAGATTTGTTTTTATTATAGTTTGGTCAATGTTATTTCAGTTTGATTAAAAAAAAACTTTTTAACTAAAATTATTATAAATCTATTTTAAATTTATGTTGCAGGAGCAATACTTAATCTATAAAACTTTTATCAATTCTTAATTATTTCTTTTTTTTTTTTTTTTTATCAATTAAAAAAACTCTTATAAAATCTTTTTTTTTTAATTGAGATTTCTTCCTGATTTTAAGATTCCGTTATCTGTAAACTTACAGATTGATCTAATTAGAAATGTTTGGTAAATCTATTAAATAAACATAATTATGGGTTTAGTTGATTAAGAAAGTTCTAGTAAATCTATTGATGAAATAATTACTGCCTTATCTAAATTAAAAATGTAATCACTGGCTTTGTTAATTAAAAATTCTTGGTAAATGAGTGGGATAATTAATTAAAAAATTAGTGATATAAAAAGATTAGCTCAGAATTATACTATATTCTGCAGTCTACTTTTATTTGTGATCATGTCTTTACCTGCTTAGCATGATTTATTCAGAACTTTTACCAGCAATTATCTTAAAACCATGAGCAGCTAAAGCACTGGAAATAAACATTACTCTCCAGTATGTAGCCTATAGCTATTGGGGGTCTAACATTGCTTGGTGAGTTAGGCAGCAACATAACCAACTATTACCATCAAATGTGCCACTCAAGAAATGAACTATTTGATACCAAAGAAGCAATTCCAGGACAAACTTTCCCTATGAGATTAACAAAAATGGTAAATGAAGACATAAACTATTACCTCCATTTGCATGTAAATATATCTATAAAATTCAATTTTTCCAGAAAATAATATCCCCTTCACCATCTTTTCTCTAGGACTTGAAAGTAAACTTCTAACTTATGAACTATATAAGACAATACCAGTAAGCTAGTGATATAATAAGTTAAATGATGTAATTTTATATTTATTGTTTTATAAATTATTTTTTGTTTATTAATGTGTATATGTTTTAACTTTTGGTGTATATGATATTCCGTGGTAGTTGATTTAGTTTGTTTATTAAAGCTTAATCTTTTTTTTCTTTTTTCCATCATAAAGTTTCAAGAAGAAAGAAAATCACTTCTACGATTGTTGATCACAATCTATTTTACTTTTAAGAGAAAGTTTTCAGTAAAAAAATAAGTTTTAAGAGATAGATTTTTTTAATTATATTTTTTATAGTTTATATTTAATAATTAAAAATGCATATAAAGATATTTTAAAATCATTACTATATATGTGTGCTTGACAATGTGTGCATAACTATAAATCATCTGTTAAGCTGTTTAAGTATGATGGGAGGTTAAATTGTTTACTCTGTTTGCATCACATGCATCTGAAATTAAAGGAATTAATATACATATGTGTGAGCATTGTATAAAGTGTTCCTAGATATTTATCTACCATGTGGATTTTTTATTATATGTTTTGGTCCCCATGATTGATTATTATGATTCCCTCTTGAGATGTTCATGGTTGTTTATATTTTTGCATTGGATAAAGTGACCTTCCCTTGATTATACATATTTTATTGCTTTTTTACATGGGTGATTAATAGACCTATTTATGATTGTTCCCGATTACTCTGTGGATGAATCCAATCCACTGCATATAGACTTAATTTTTGTAAAAGTTTGCATGTGTGAACATGTATAGTGATTAAGGCTGCTTGATAATTGATTGTTGGTTAAGGTTATTGTGAAAAATATATGTGCACACATCTGGATAAATTGTCAAATATTATTAAATTTCAGGAATTATTTAATATTACTAAAAGTAAAAAATTTTGGAAGTGTAATATTCAAACCACCAGCTATCAAATATATTATATGCTTAATAGCAAAGAATGAATTAATATTCAAACTCTGTTCTATTTGCTCTGGGATATTTAAACTCCACAATTGAATTGTATACTATGCTTTGTTAACTTGTTTAAAAAACCTGTTTTGTTGATTTTTAGATTTGTTCTATGTTTTGTTTACTGTTGTCTGCTCTGGCAATTGCTATTTGCCAAGAATTTCTGCTCTTCATGATTTAGAGGCAATTTTAGATATATGAGTGATGATACAGCTGTAGTAGGTATTTATAGTTGGTATTTTCATCAGTAAACTATAAATTTTCTAGGTTATAGGTCTAGTGGCATGGAGCCTGTTGTCCATTACAGTATATATAATACTTCTAATGACATTCCCAGGCATTGAATGTTTTCAGATAATTTTTAAAGGATATTTAAAAAGACTTTTACAGAAAGTAAAAACACAGCGCAATAAATTGATTAAAGATGAGTTTGTAAATGTTTTAAGGCAATCTATATAAGATTACCTTATAACCACATTCTTTTAAGTTTAAAATTGACTGAATATAAGATAAAAAATACTATGGTTTGAGAGTTTTTAGATGATTTTGATGTCTCTTCTGTCTAAATCTGAAAATTCTGTGTCTTTCAGAATAGTATAATAGAAAATTTGTGGATTTTGATTTCCATAAAAAACTTTATTTTGCAATGTCATCTGGGAATCTTTAATTGTTTGTATGAAATCAAACTGGGAATAAAGTGTATTTTATTAAATTACTATTTTTATCTTTTCCTCATAATAGGAGAGACATAATTAAGTACATTTTGGAATTTTGAAGGTCGTTAAATTAATAATTTTGTGGATGTTGTTGTATTAATAATGATTTTTCATATTTTTTTGGCTAGAAATAAACCATACTATATACATATATATATATATTGAAGTCATCAAGTTTAATTTTTTTATCAAAATTTTCTAGCTGGATAATTTTTCTTGAAAAATATTTATTGAAAACTTTTTTCATTGAAGTTTCTGGCGAATCACTAATGCTAAATTAAATATTTTCATTGTCAAGCTTGGGGAAATGGAGTTTTTTTTTGTTATTTGCCTTTATTGACTAAAACAAAAATATGGTTACAGTAGTACATTACATGTTATAACAGCAAAAAACTTACATATATCAGTGTTATGCTTATACAAAATATATCAAAAGTATTATATGTTTGCATATATTTTCAAATTTTATACGAATTTATATAATTACAAGGTAGTGATGTTATTTAGGTTGAATAGAAGTGGTAGGTGATTGCTTTTCCTTGTTAAACTTTTTTCAGATAATGAGAGACGAGGCTCATTGTAACTGAATTATAAATCACATGATCACATTTCCTACACCAATCCTGCCTAATAAGATAGTGGTGGCTATGGTTGTAAAAGAGCCAAAGACACCAAAATGTATGGGTGCTGAACTGAGTTCAGACCCATATGACTATTTAAGCTATTGAGCTTAGATTGAAAATATTTTTTGTGTTTTCAATTTCATTCTCATAGTTTAGTAGTTAAGTAGAGATAAAAGGTGGTTGCTAGAGGGTTGCATTAGATCCTAAGATCTAGATGCAGTGCTCTCAGATCCAAAGCTCCTCACTGACGAAGGCCACAAGCCAGAAACTAGTCTGGGGATATTGGATGAGTAGGCATTAGATAGGGATTTTATGCACAAGCCTTCTGGCATCCATTGATTACTCTGTTTAGCACAGGTGGCAATACTGTATGGAGAGTTTTGCTCTGTTTATGAATTATAAATATCAATAAACTATATCTTTGTTAAAAATAGTGCTGGAATTAAAAGCAAAATGGAACCTTAAAAATTTTAAGGTAAAGGTGATGAATATTGTTGGCTCTAATATTTGGAAAGAGTCTTTCCTTTAAACAATTAATAAGTTTATTTATAGGTTATGTATGTGATGCTTTTATATATTTGTAAATCAGGTCAATGAAATAAGAAATAAGACTTGATTTCTTTATTTTAACCATATCATGAATATGACACTAATGATAGAGTCTTATATTAATTAAAATGAAAATATTGGCAAGAAAATCATAGAAATTTATTTTAATTAAAAAATAAAAATATTTAGTTCTAGATTGAAGTTTTTAATAATTTGCTGCCATTTTGTACCATCCCAATATTTGATTTTTTTTGCAAACAAAGACAGAGATATATATCAGTGAATTTGTATATATTGTTAATTATGTTAGATGTAAATGAATTATATTTTTGTGATGGAGCATTATAGGTGTTATCCCATGTAAAAAATAATTAATACATTAATAAGGCATTATAAATAAAAGATATGAATAGAATGCAAAGGCATGCCATTAAAATTGGCATATCTCTGCATTTTATTGACTGAAATTATAATGAATTTCTTATTCCCAAATAATCAAATGCAAAATGAGATAATTTTGTAAAGCAGTTAGTATATTTGATTATAGATATGTAATAGATTAGTTTAGGGAATATTAGTGTATTGATAAGTGAAATTTTGCATGTATGTCAGGTAGGTGGATTTTAAATTGATGTTAATAGCTAGTTTAGAATATTGATTCTGAAATGATTAGATGACTTATAAATGAGAAAGCCTAGAAAAATAAATAGAAAGACTTTATAAATAAAGGGAACAATTTCACCAGTCATAATTTCATAAATTGAAGAATTGTTAATATTGAATTGGAAAATGTTGTATTTACTATAATTGTCTAGAATACTCAAAAGCCTAAGTTTAAAATTTTTTGAAGTAAAGAATATTGACAATCAGCTATGTATTCAGTCTAGTTTATGGCAATGTTCATATAGATAGAATTTATGAAAGTATTTGTAGATAAAACTTAAAATCTAATCAAATCAAGAATTTAAAAGAACTTTAGGGGGTTAAATTATGAGATGCACTAGTTAATATTTTTCTACTTAATGTGATATATTTTTCCTGATTTAGCATAACATTAGTGATTAGATAAAGAAAGAGAATATTATCTTATAAAGAAACATTAATAAATTTTGATATGAGAACTTAATCAAAGGCTGAAGTTATGTCAATGAATGCAGATTTACTGCATTTTCTAACATAATCAATTGGAGATCTAAAAAGATCTATAATTGCATAAATAGAAGAACATTTTTTGTGATTGAGAATTTGAAAATTTGATGAATAATAAAGTCATATTATCTTTGCTAAAAAAAATTGTACATTAATATTATATATAGAGCTTGTTAAATTAGGTCATGTGACATGTGACTTGATTTCTTTGTAATTGTACATTAATGTTTGTCTGAAGTTATTAAGTGTAGAGGGACTTTTCTGAATTTTGAGGAATGGAAGCATTGCTATAGGATATATTTCATATTAATTTCTGTGGAAAGAATAGACATTAAATTGAGAGTTAAGAGGCCAATGAAATGTCTTAGATGTTAAAAACAAAGATGGTAGATTCTGGATAGCAATTAAGTTTTAATGCAACATAATGTTTAATGATTGCTAGTTGTACATCTATGATCCATAATATAAGGCAGAAAATTGAAAAAGAGATATGTATGTAATTTGAATTTGATCAGTTATGAGAATTTATGGAAAATATTCTGGATTTTTTTTGTTGTTGACAAATAGTTAATATTTTGGGTTTCTGTTTTGTATAATTATTTTAAAGCAATGCTTGATTCTATTGTATTATGGCATATAGTGATCTTTTTAAATATTAGATGGAATTCATCTAACTCTTAAAATAACTGTGGCACTTTAAAAGTCTTTGTGTAGTAGCCTTAATAAAATAATTTTAAGCCTGATATGAACTAAGTAAAAAGTTATCATTTTTCTGAAATAAATTTCAGAGAAAACTGCTTCAGGAATTGTAGTTAACAAGGACTAACAAGTTATTATTAGTTCTTTTATATGTGAATGTTTTGGTCTGGAAAGTCTAATGAGAGTAATAGTTTTATTGCATAAAGATCAGAGAAGAAAGCAAGTATTAAAGAGAGATTAATTGAAAGTGTAGTTGAAGTGAGCAAAACAAAAGAACAATAAGAAGAAATGTTTTTGGTATATAAGGAAATAAAGTAGAAGAGGGAGGAAACTTTTAGCATTCATAACTTGTTTATTGAGAAGTGGAAATATTTATTTACCAATATAGAATCTTAAAGTCTGCTATTAGTTTGGTTAAGTAAAGGTTAATGATTGATGCAGTATTGATCTAGTTAAAGAATTGATAAATTAATGTTTTTATAAGCCATAGCCATATTCAGTGAAAATGTAGGATATAGGAACATGGTTATAGCAATGTGTTGATTCAAATAAGCTATCTTAAACTGATGAAATAGTGAGTTATTATTTATTAATATTCCCACTGTTTCAGAAGAAACATTTTGCAACAAAATATAGGAGTACCCCACCTTAGATAGAAAAACATTTGGATTAACTATGGAATTATTGTAAATTTTAGTTTCTGTGAATATGATGTTGTACTTTACTTAGTTTTTGGCAATGAATAAGTCTATTTGGAATTTAGTTCAAATTTATTTTTGCAATATTTCGATTCATTTGCAGGAAAATAATGGGTTATGTGAAGTGAAATGAAGAAAATGATAATGGAAATAAGTGAAAAAATTGAACTTTAGATGTCTTTTAAAAAAGTAATTAACAAGGACTAACAAAGTCATTGATTTGGTAAGAATCATTTGAAATTTCAAAATTATTAGATGAGTTTATTTTTCTTTTTGTATGCTGACTCCTGTTGAGATTGGTTCTTGTTCTTTTAATAATAAACCTGTATGATATTTCCCTAAAGATGGCTAGCTATTAATCTTTTGTGACTGATTTTTGAAATGTATTAAATAAAATATACAATCATTTTAGACACAATCTTCATAATATATTATCATTAAAATAGAATCCAAACAACTTTATCAAAAATAATGGGGTTAATTCTGTTGACTTTTTTTTTTAGTTTACATCTCTCTCTCTTTCTCTATCTATCTATCTATCTATCTATCTATCTATCTATCTATCTATCTATCTATCTATCTATCTATCTATCTATCTATCTATCTATCTATCTATCTATCTATCTATCTATCTATCTATCTATCTATCTATCTATCTATCTATCTATCTATCTGTCTATTCTATCTATCTATCTATCTATCTATCTATCTATCTATCTATCTATCTATCTATCTATCTATCTATCTATCTATCTATCTATCTATCTATCTATCTATCTATCTATCTATCTATCTATCTATCTATCTATCTATCTATCTATCTATCTATCTATCTATCTATCTATCTATCTATCTATCTATCTATCTATCTATCTATCTATCTATCTATCTATCTATCTATCTATCTATCTATCTATCTATCTATCTATCTATCTATCTATCTATCTATCTATCTATCTATCTATCTATCTATCTATCTATCTATCTATCTATCTATCTATCTATCTATCTATCTATCTATCTATCTATCTATCTATCTATCTATCTATCTATCTATCTATCTATCTATCTATCTATCTATCTATCTATCTATCTATCTATCTATCTATCTATCTATCTATCTATCTATCTATCTATCTATCTATCTATCTATCTATCTATCTATCTATATATATTGAACCGTATTCGAATATGTGGATTCGAATCACCGGTCTCTTAGGCAGAGAAGAACATACTCGGAGAGTATGTATGCCCAAACGATAGCTATAAAGTATATAACTAGCGTTACATTTCCAGGACATAGCTTCTTCTCGGCTGTTGAGTTCAACACCAAGTTCAAAGCACTTTTTTTTGTTTGTGTATAAACACGGGTGCCAGCTGCTTATTCTAAAAGAATACTAAAAGAATAGACAATGCACTTTGAATAGTGGCCACTAACTCAACGCCTAAATCCACGACTAGCTCAGTTGTTTGTAATCACTAATAGATTATACTTAATTAGTGGTTAAAAGACTTGATAAAAGGGAATTGATAAAAAGAATTGTAAAAGAATTGATAAAAAGAATTGACCGACAAATAAAGTTTAATTTTAAAGATAATTTATTAACTAACATTTATTTACTAAATTTAAACATTTTTTATAATTCTAATAAAACACACGCATATTTTTAATTAACATTTCTAAATAGTCTAAATATTCCTATAGATTCAATAACAGAACACTCTAATTTAACTAATAAATATTGATATAATGATCACGCACATATTAACTCATGCACACACATAATAATGATAATAAAGGACTACATAGCATTTGAAATTTAATCACACACATATCAATAGTTCATTTATGTATGATATCGAGTTCATATAATTAGACTCTTGGAGGATTCGCACGAATTAATGAAATGCAATGGCTATTACAGTATAGAACGAAATAAGCAAATGTTTTTACCTAGGCTTTTTTGAATGTTGACGTAGAATTTTGTTCTTTGGAGGCTGCTTTCGGTGAGGATATTTCCATTATAAATGCTTACCAGCCGGCTGGGACGTTTCCTTGCTGAGTTTCCTGATTTTCATGATTATTGCTATCGGAGACAAATAGATACTGACGGAGATTTTCTAAGATGTTAAGCTGACATTATTTCACGGGCAGATCTGCTGTTTTCTCGGACATCTGGGCTGGAGGTGAACGTGCGTTCCAAAATATTCTCAGCACTGCATTTTGTTTCTTAACTGACTCAATTAATTTCCGAACTGCACTCTCTCAATAACTTTGTGAACTGATTGTTCAACTAATTTGTGGAATGAATACTGTCCGATAAAAAAAGGTCTATTTATACCTGCGCCTTGTTGTCTTTCTGATATCTCGAGCAAAGATATGTTGTTGACTTGATAATCATTTGATAAACGTATTTTGAAAGATTGCTTAATTAGTAATAGCCATGCAAAAACGTATTGTTTTATATTAATTAATATCTAATAGCCATTGCCATGTTTTTTAATGATAATCTTCTTTAAACTTTCACATACATTTTATTTATTTACAAATCGCACATATATACGCACATATATTTTTAATACAATTTACTATTTAGTTTTAACATTATTTTTTCTTTAATTAAACTTGAATGAAAAGAGATTTGTATGTTTTAACTTTTTAAATTATATTTTTACGAATACTAATAAAAACTATTTATTTCCTTTTGTAAACCTTTAGTTTCATGGCTCAAACCAAGACTCCCCCTCCCCCTTTTGATTAATTAATTGTAGCTTTTTTTTATTTCAAAAACTAACACTAGAAAACTATTTAATTCTTATCTTTTTCGAAAACAAGCTGCAATAAACTCTTCAACATTTAATTTTATGTTTTTCTTTTATGAAAGATTACTTTAATAATAATTTTAGATAAAAATTATATGTGCCTATATCAATATAGGTACATTACACCGCCCTTCCTTTTGAGAGTAAAATGCGTCATTTTTGACCATTTTATCTCTGTCAACATTAAATCTTAATTTATTATTCTTTCTAAGTTTGCTTTTTGGTATCTTTTCCTTTTCCATGCTAAGGGCAATCTCCAATTATGCTTTTCTTCTTTCTATGCTGGTAACATTGCTTACAATGTTCGTCCTGGATAATGACCATGAGGACAAACTAAATTTGTGGCACAGGGATCTTTTGTAAATGAAGCTTCGGCTGCCGATTCTCTTGATCGGACTTTGACTAAGAAAAGGTGGCTGCAAATGGCAGGAATTTCAACTGTCCATTTCCAACTTACGCCCTGGAAAACAATTGCCGATTCTCTTGATCGGACTTTGACTAAGCAGCTGCAATGGCAGGAATTTTCAACTGTCCATTTCCGACTTACGCTTTGGAAAATGAGGTACGAGATATGGGGATTCTCCCCTGAAAAGTGACTTACAACTTACTCTGGTTGTTGCCAGTGCGCTTTTTAAAAGAGGAATGATCCCGGCCAATCCATTGCGGGTACTAGAATTTATCCAGTTGAGAGCTTTAAACTTAACCTTAACTAAAACACTTCTATACTACCCTCATTCCCGTTAGATTCAAACCCTTATACACTCCTAATATAACTTAGATTGACTTTATATTATTTATCACTAATCCTACAATATTATTTTAAATACACATGAACATTACTTTAACATATTTATTTATATTATTCTGAACTATTACGAACATTATCTTACATATTTATTTAACTTACAATACTATTCTAAACTATCACAGACATCAATTTACATATTTATTTATATTACGATATTACTTTAACCCATTACTTTAACTTATATATTAACGTGCATGTACTCAGAAAAAAACTATTTTGCTTTATTATGATTCATTCATTATTATTTTACTAGAGATTTTTTTTTTCTTGATTATTTTAAACAATTTATTTACATCCTTTTCTTAACTTGCAGTATTCAAAACAAACTTTTATTTTAACATGCATATATTCAAAAAACTATTTTATTTTACTACGAATATTTTATTTATTTTCTACAGATATATTATACTTATTTATTTAACTTGTTTTTATTTTATGTATTTCCGTTATTTTATTCATTTATTTAATTCTACAAACATTATTTCTAAATCCTTAATTTGACCCATTTATTTAACTTGATTTTATTGATTTTTATTTATTTGAACTGTTTATTTACGAACATTTCCTTAATTAATATGTGCGTGGAGAAAAAAAATCTTTTATTTTGCGAAGCCTCCGTTATTATTATTTGACAAAACAATCCATCATTTTAAATAGCGAAATTCTAATTCAGGCTTTTCACCTATGTCAAAATAATTATATTAGACTCATAGTCCATTTCCGGTCCCTTTTGTTTATTTTATTATTCTGCTCAATTTACTGACAATTATGCTCGGTCAGGTCACTCCCGTTTTCTTTCTACTAATTTTATAATATAAATCATACTCCATATTCTCACTTCTATTTCTTGATTAAAATCTATTTTATCTCTTTCTCTTACCGTTCTATTTTCTGCCTTGTAAATTAGAAAACTTTTAAGCTTTACAGACCTTCGTATTTTTCCTAACCGTGAATATTTTTTCTTACGCTTTCTCTTTGTTTTAAATCTACGTCTACAGCGAATGCGAACGTTTACTTTAAACCTTTTATTTTTAATTCTTTGTAAAAACTCTTTTACGCTATTTTCTACCTTTTGATCTACATAAGTTTCTACTTTATCTGTCACAACGCTATCTGATTCTAATTCAATTCCTACCTCTTTCGTGACCTCAACTTTTTTACTTTCTTTAACTAAATCTAACTCTATAACCGTTATCTCACTTCTTATTTCTCTTACTTCTGCTCTGAGTTCTTTAATTTCTATTTTAACCTGACTAATTTCTTCCTTCAATTCTGCTTTGAGTTCTAACTGACTTTGCTCAAATTTCTGACACAATTCTTGTTGACTTTGTTTAAATTCTTGATGCATTTCTTCCATCATATTCATCATCATTTTCATCATCATTCGCATCTCAGATACTTCTTCTTTCTCCTTTTCTACTAACTGGGGATTTTTAAAATATATTGGGCTTTCTTTCGGATCCATTTTCAAAAATTTCAATTTCAAAGTACTAGCGCTTATGTTAAACTAAATTTAAATACGACTTATTTATTTATTTTTCTTACTAAGACGGAAACTCACGTTAACTCCAGCCTTTTGTCCTTTTCACTACCCACTCTTAATGCTTTAACTCCACCCATAACACCCAATTGACTCTGATTTGATAGCATAAATGTCAAAATCTCTTTTCATTTCGAAAAAAAAAAGTTTTCGGTCAATTCTTTTTTTTTTTTTTTTTTAAATTAAAACACTTTTACATACGTAATTTAACTTTTGTATAAAACAAATTTTTCAAACAAGAAACAAAGTACCTCATTACTATTGTTTCTTAGGTTCAGCCCCACGGTTGGGTCTAGCCATTTGAACCCATGTTCGAATATGTGGATTCGAATCACCGGTCTCTTAGGCAGAGAAGAACATACTCGGAGAGTATGTATGCCCAAACGATAGCTATAAAGTATATAACTAGCGTTACATTTCCAGGACATAGCTTCTTCTCGGCTGTTGAGTTCAACACCAAGTTCAAAGCACTTTTTTTTGTTTGTGTATAAACACGGGCGCCAGCTGCTTATTCTAAAAGAATACTAAAAGAATAGACAATGCACTTTGAATAGTGGCCACTAACTCAACGCCTAAATCCACGACTAGCTCAGTTGTTTGTAATCACTAATAGATTATACTTAATTAGTGGTTAAAAGACTTGATAAAAGGGAATTGATAAAAAGAATTGTAAAAGAATTGATAAAAAGAATTGACCGACAAATAAAGTTTAATTTTAAAGATAATTTATTAACTAACATTTATTTACTAAATTTAAACATTTTTTATAATTCTAATAAAACACACGCATATTTTTAATTAACATTTCTAAATAGTCTAAATATTCCTATAGATTCAATAACAGAACACTCTAATTTAACTAATAAATATTGATATAATGATCACGCACATATTAACTCATGCACACACATAATAATGATAATAAAGGACTACATAGCATTTGAAATTTAATCACACACATATCAATAGTTCATTTATGTATGATATCGAGTTCATATAATTAGACTCTTGGAGGATTCGCACGAATTAATGAAATGCAATGGCTATTACAGTATAGAACGAAATAAGCAAATGTTTTTACCTAGGCTTTTTTGAATGTTGATGTAGAATTTTGTTCTTTGGAGGCTGCTTTCGGTGAGGATATTTCCATTATAAATGCTTACCAGCCGGCTGGGACGTTTCCTTGCTGAGTTTCCTGATTTTCACGATTATTGCTATCGGAGACAAATAGATACTGACGGAGATTTTCTAAGATGTTAAGCTGACATTATTTCACGGGCAGATCTGCTGTTTTCTCGGACATCTGGGCTGGAGGTGAACGTGCGTTCCAAAATATTCTCAGCACTGCATTTTGTTTCTTAACTGACTCAATTAATTTCCGAACTGCACTCTCTCAATAACTTTGTGAACTGATTGTCTCAACTCAATTAATTTGTGGAATGAATACTGTCCGATAAAAAAAGGTCTATTTATACCTGTGCCTTGTTGTCTTTCTGATATCTCCGGCAAAGATCTGTTGTCGACTTGATAATCATTTGATAAACGTGTTTTGAAAGATTGCTTAATTAGTAATAGCCATGCAAAAACGTATTGTTTTATATTAATTAATATCTAATAGCCATTGCCGTATTTTTTAATGATAATCTTCTTTAACTTTCACATACATTTTATTTATTTACAAATCACATATATATACGCACATATATTTTTAATACAATTTACTATTTAGTTTTAACATTATTTTTTCTTTAATTAAACTTGAATGAAAAGAGATTTGTATGTTTTAACTTTTTAAATTATATTTTTACGAATACTAATAAAAACTATTTATTTCCTTTTGTAAACCTTTAGTTTCATGTCTCAAACCAAGACTCCCCCTCCCCCCTTTTGATTAATTAATTGTAGCTTTTTTTATTTCAAAAACTAACGCTAGAAAACTATTTAATTCTTATCTTTTTCAAAAACAAGCTGCAATAAACTCTTCAACATTTAATTTTATGTTTTTCTTTTATGAAAGATTACTTTAATAATAATTTTAGATAAAAATTATAAGTGCCTATATCAATATAGGTACAATATATATATATAACTAAATCCACAGATTTTATTTTTTTATTTTTTTTGGTGCTGTGAATTGCTACTTGTTAGACTTTATTTATTTTTAATAAAACTTATGTTTAGTTTGATATTGTAATTTGAATAATTTAATAATAAGCTAAATTGATCTCAATGTTGGTATTTTAAAATAATGGTTGAGTAATATTTAATATCTTCTACTATCTGAAAAAAATTATTCAGGTTTCTTTAAATTTTTACAAACACTATACGGTATTTAGGATTTTCTTAAATAACATAATAAATTAAAACATAATAAGCACATTACATTAAATAAATATATATTTACAATTTCTAAAATAAACAATTATGTAATGTAATTAATACATTACAGAGCTCAATACCTAGACAATCCCAATATCATAAACATTCAAAAATCTCAACCCATTGTCAAGGTAACTTTCTTTTAATAATAAAGGTAAAATCCACTTTTATTGATAAAAAGAGGTTGTCTTGACAATGGGTTGAGATTTTTGATTGTTATTAATATTGGGATTGTCTAGATATTGATTGATTTTAATGATTACTTATAAATCCATTTAGCCATGAATGTTATTACACTTATATATATATATATATATATATATATATATATATATATATATATATATATATATATATATATATATATATATATATATATATATATATATAGTATATAAATATATTAATTGATGTAACTAATATAAAAATTTCTCTTTTCTTCTTTTGGTGATTTGATTGGCTTGAGCTGCACTTTGAACAGATTACTCTCTTATATTGTTTTAATAAATTTAAATTTGCTTCTTCCCATATACTAACTTATATCAAAACGTTTAACTTTTTAAAATTTGACAACACATTAAAATTTGGTAAAATAGTATTAAAAATAATATTTTATTTTTATTTGTTTAAAATGATCTTAAATTATTATTTCCATTGAATTAAAAAACCATTTGTTCAGTTAAATAATAAATATTAAAAATAAATATAGTAATTACGTATGCGTCTCAATGTAAAAAGAAAAGAGCGCGAATTTAGGAGAAGATTGTCTGATAGTTTGCTTTTGGAGGGAGAAAGAAAAGAAAATGGTAAAGGCAAATGGTGTAAATTTGATTAGCTTATTTTAAAATAGTTTATAAGTAAACGGATTACCACAAAATTTGCTATAAACATAAATATAACATAGTGGTAATTAATTATAAGATGAATTGCTAAATTTAAAAGTCTGTTCAAGTCGGCTGGCCAAGTGGATTGAATCACCGGTAATAATTTCCCAATATTACATTTTTAAAATGTCGGAGCTTCCCAGTTTAAGTTTGAAAGAATTAAATACAAGATTTTGGTATGTTTTGAAATATTTATTATTCTACAATTTGGAAAAATTAAATAAGTATTTTAATTACAGAAGTTTTATGAATATGAAAATTTGTTTTTTAAAAAAGAAGAATTTTAAGTTAAAGTAAAACGTTAAAGTTATCAAAATATTTTAATATTTCCATTTTTAATTCTGATAAAATATAATATTGATTGATATTTAACTTTACAATGCCAGTAATATTTGCTAGTTAATTTGTTTAACATTTGGATAATAAACATTCTTCAAATAATTAATCAAAGCTATTTTATAATTGTATCGTTGGTTTAAAATGAATAAATTAATTGCTGTAATTAGTATTCCTGGATTAACGCGTGGATAAATAAATACTTGCATGGATGTGATAAACTTGGAACACTTTTGATAGAGAAATGTAGAGATTAATAACTTTATGAAAAACATTTTCATTTAAATTCTGCGTGTCATGTTTTAAAATTGTTTCATGTTTGGGGAGCCACGCAAAATCGTTGATCTAACATTGCTTTTAATAACTAATCAAATGGATAGAATTGCATGTATGGAATTTAACTACAGTTATAGCTATTACCTCGTATACTCATTATTCTACACATCGTACATGGATTCTACGGATCACATTAGGAGTTATAAAATGCTATACAATCCAATTTGTGATACACACATCTGCTAAAATTCATGTATTGAACTATAAATGCTATACATTTAGTTTTATCACACACACACCGTTAAATTTTATATATTTTGATGAATAATACATTAATTTAATTTTATCGTTATATGAACTTGCATATGAAGTTCAAAAGTTATATTTATTAAATTTAAATTAATAGGGGTTGAATAAAATATTTATTCAAGAGAATAGCGCTCGCGAAAAAGCTCAAACAGTACTTAATGAATTCATGAGATATATCAATCTTTATGAGATATTTTGTGAGTCTTTCCAGATTTATATTCCTATGCCAATATTACTTATATTATATTACACATGTTTATTTTAAGCAAGATAAGTAGTACATTAGTTGTCCTGATTAACGTAACATTTTATTGTGCAAGAACCCACATTAGCTAAAGTGTTAGTGTATTCTGAATAGTCAGAAGAACTGAGGAGGATGATTTTGCACTTTAATGTGAAGTAAATAATAATGTTGTTTTAGAATGTTAAAGGGCTTTAATCTGTGCTGGTGGTTAATCCGCAGATTATTTTAATTGCCATTTTTGTATTTTACACACATTCCTGCACTGGTGGTTAATCCGCGGAATTGTGTGATTATACGTATTACTTTATGATGGTGTTTAAATACACAAAACGTTTAGTATTATTTAATTCCTACGTGTAGATGAATGCATCCACAGGAATATGTTTTGCTTCACAGATATAAGTTGGGCAAAGTATTTTAGTTAATCTGCTAAATCATCTTCTTCATTTGTAAGCATAATTTATCGGTTAGATTATTAAATGGTAGCAGGACATTCTATTCAAGTACTTCATAATAATTAACTGTTGGTTGATTATTATTTACCGGAACGTAAGTTTAAATTGTCACTTTAATTAATGATTACATTATAGCTAAATCATACAGACATCATATTATTTATTATATTATTATAGGTGTACAGTAGGGATTTATTGAATCTGGAAATGACGTTAAATATTTCATGAGTTTGATGCTGAATTTCGTATAATCTCATCAATATTCATTATATTAGATTGAAATAAGGTATGATTAGATTTTAAAACTGTACCTATGAGATGTTATTGAAGAAAGTCAATGGAATTATCATTTATTTATTTTATTTGTTTATTTATGTTTTATTTAGAATATTGAAATTAATTACTTATTGTTCATAAATTTGTAAATAAACGTTGATTTATAATTAAACTTACTGTGCCGTTGCTATGTGTCATTCATAACATCAGAAATCATAAACTTTGGATAGAGCATACATTGAAGAGCATACATTGAATTACATATTATCGTCAACATGATATAAGAGTTTATAAATATTTTTTGAGAAAACATTTAGATGCTTTTCGTCTTTGGTAGTTTATGATGAGTAAGGTACAATAAAATCCCATTTACCTTTTCCATCATTGTGGCTTTGCGTAGTTGATTCTAGTATAAAATACAAATTAATTATTAAACTTGTGAACAGATTTACCAAATAATGATATGATTAAATATATTTACTTAACGTTTTTAAATTGTCATTTGTCAGTATAATAAGAGTCTCAGTAATATGATAAACTATAAAATCAGAACCCAAGTATTTATGTTTATTTATTGCAAAGCTTTACCTGGACTAGCATTCGTATTAAAAATCATATAGATGGTTTAAAATTTCATAATCTTATGTAGTTCCACAAATTATGCCATCTTGTACATGGTCGGCCATAGGGTCGCATACCATAAAAATCGCAAATTAAGGTTTAAAAGTAATAACATTGCACTTATAATTTGTTTAATGTGTTTTATAATAATACTATGATAGGTCTTCGTGGTATACCCTGGCTGCGATCAAATAAATTGTAAAAAGTTTATGTTAGATCATTAGTTTGGTCTATGGTAAGTTGCTCCAGATGTTGATTGTGGTCTTTGGTGCATTAAGTAGATAGCTTGATATGTTTTTTGGTTACAGCTCTTAATAGCTGACAATAATTGAGTGAGAGTTGATCAGTGACCAAGGTTACAATTCCTAGTGCACTTACGTTACGTAGTTGAGACCACACAATCAAATGGTTACAATTTAGGGGCCTTCGGTGGCCATTAGCTGGCCATCGAGAATTTACGGTTACAATATATATATATAATTATATAATTGAATATTTGTAAATACAGTAACTAAATAATTAAAAAATTTTATCCACTTAGGAGCGCTTTTGATTATCCCAGTAATCTGTGTCAACTAAAGCTTTGAAATGCTAACTTTCCCACAATTCCGTGATCTTAACATTTGCTGTTTGCCTGTTAATTAAGTCATGTTTATATTTGTATATTAGCATAGCCTCCTTTATTTTTATTTTATTGTTATTTTTTTCAATTTGCAATATTTCTACACTGTTAAAATTGAAGTCAAAACCATAAATACATGATTTATTATGATTGTGAAAAACAGATGCTGAAATATTATTATCTTCTATGCAATTTTGTTTCAATTTCTGAACATGTTTTAATAATAGCAAGTGTTCTTTAGTTCTTTTTTCCGACGTACATCTAGATTCACCTATATATTTACTGCCACACCTACATATCCATTTATAAAGGACACAATTTTTATTTATAAATAAGGTTTTATTTTTGGAGTTATTTATTAATTTATTTAATGTAGGAGGTGTGTAAAATGCAATATCACATATATCTTTATAAATTTTCCTTATAAACTTTACTTGATAATTTGAAATATATGGGATTGATATCCATATTTTTTTTTATTAGCAGGAGAAGCAATATTATTATTAAAATTTTTATTTTATATTTTGTATTAAAATCTCTAAAAACATTATATATGTGATTATAACTATAGCTAACATTTAACAATTCATTCGAGTATCTTTCAATATTTTTGCCTTTATCTGATGAATATTTGCAAAGACTGCTTCTTACGGCTTTCCTGTTGCTGCTCTCTGCATGGTAGACCTCCCAGGGTCGAGAAGGCAAGAAATTTGCCTTCTACTCAGACTCCATTATCATTAGAAATTTTTAAAACTTAAGTTGTCAACGAATTGACTTGAAAAAATGTCTGACTGAAATTAAAATGGCTGCAGAGGCTTATATCATCAGCCTAACCCCCTCTCCTCTGTCATAGTAAGTTTTTAGATCTGTTTTGCTAATTTTCTTGCTGTATTATAAGAATCATGGAATCCCACTGTGTTTTATTTTTTACAGCTGGATATTCATCTGGTCACCCAGAATAATTTATTCATATCTTATTTTACAATCAATTGTTACTTTTAATTTTGTAATTAGGTCAAAATACCGCGAGAAAGATTAAGTTTTATGAGATCATCTTTTTTAGAAAACAAATCTACAGATGAAAAACATCTGGTTATATATGTAACTGATCAACTAATTTAGCGATACATGCAGAATTATATCAATACTTTCAAATATTACTTTTAGAATAATTATTCTAAATAAAGAAATTTATAATGTTTTAAATCTGTTAACATTATTCTTTCCTGAATATATGTAGTCTCTTGTTACACATACAATGCAATTTTCATTTATTTACTACTAGAAATGTATGTGTGTGTATATATGGGTTTTTACATATACAGATACACTTTTTATACAGTAGGCTAAGATATACACACACATACATGGCTAATACCTTTAGTTTTAAATTCAGCCTGATTTTAATACAATATTAACCTGATATACGAGAATTTGGTGATAGATACATAGATAGAAATACTACTATAGTATATAGTAGGTGAAACAGTTGGATTGACAGAGCTGACTGTTTCATATCCTCAAACTCACGGGAAAATTTATTAGTTTTTATATTTTGATGCCTTTACTTTGGGTGTTGGCAAAAAAACTTTCACTTTGGGTATTATGCAATTTATTAATTTTAAAGTGAACCCTCTCTCATCTTATTATATCCCTATACAGTTAGACAATACCTATTCTATAATACTATAATAACTAAATTTTAACTACTATATATAAAAAAACTTTCACTTTGGGTATTATGCAATTTATTAATTTTAAAGTGAACCCTCTCTCATCTTATTATATCCCTATACAGTTAGACAATACCTATTCTATAATACTATAATAACTAAATTTTAACTACTATATATAAAAAAACTTTCACTTTGGGTATTATGCAATTTATTAATTTTAAAGTGAACCCTCTCTCATCTTATTATATCCCTATACAGTTAGATAATACCTATTCTATAATACTATAATAACTAAATTTTAACTACTATATATATAATAAACACACAAAAACTATATTTTAATGACTACATTACTAAATGACTATAGAATTATAAATTCTCTTATGCGTTTCAGATTCTTAAGTAGGATTTGCGGTCCTAGTTAGTGCTTTACACAGTTTTAGGCTCCTTGAGTTATATGTTCCTATGGTCTTATACAAGGGAAAGAATTTGTGGAACTTGCTATGGGCTTTGTTACTTGGTTGTGTGGTTTTTACCCATACCAAATCCCCAGTTTTAAATATGTATGAGGCCTGGTAATGTGCATTTCTGCAGGCAGATGCTTGGTTTAACCATTTCCTAGCCTTTTCTTGGCCCACTTCCAGGTTTATAATTTCCCCATCTCCAGGCAGAGGTACTCTAAAAATTTTGGGACATTTCTTCCCAAAATGAACCCTAGTAGGTGAAAGTTCTGTGGATTCATTTATAGTATTATTGATGTTTTTCAGGTTACCCTTGGTTTGATTAACCCATGCCCTGTGGTTAAAGCCTACCATGGTCCTATATAGTCTGCCAAGCTCCCTGATCATTCACTCGCATGGATTCAACTGGGTTTTTCACACTGATGTCAGCACATGTTGAATCCCTTGTTTTTCTATTCATTTTTTCCATGCTAAGGAAGTAAAGGCTGTACCTAGGTCTGAAATAATTGTCTGGGGTTTCCCTATTTTTGGAAACTGCATCCCGGTTAAAACTCTTATAGTTTTCCTCATTTTCACTGTCCTAACCGGATATGCCTGGACATACTTTGAGAAGACATATGTTACTAGCAAGTGTTTATACTTTCTATAGGAAGGCAATAGCCCATAGTGGTCTATTGCTAGTACTTGGTTGGATTTATTGAGTACGATTGACATCATGGGACCCTTATAAGCCTTATTTGAGGGTTTATTCCTTGCACATTTCTCACAACCCTCCAACTCTCTCAAAATGTCATTATATAATCTGGGCCAGTAGAATTGTCTTTTTAATGCCTCCTCCATTTAGGGTCCAATTGCCTTATGTGCATGTTTTATGACCTGGTCCCTGAGTTTCAGTGGAAGCATAAGTTTTCATGACCCACTATCTCGATCCACCTTTCCTTGCAAGGTACTGTTTCTTACTGCATACTGGCCCCTCCTATTTCCTCATGTATTCCATGAGTATTTATTCTCCTTTATTTCTTTTTAATTAATTGTGCATATGGTGGAAAGCTCTCCTGCCTGAACTGTAAGTTCTTTAGGTTATTCTCGATCTTCCCATAGCTGATACTCATTAAGATGCCCTTCGCATCCTTGGGTATTCTTTACTTTCACAGTGGTTGGATTTCTGCTCAACACATCTGCTACTATATTTTGGGACCCTGGGCAATATTCTACTTTAAAATTGAATTTCTGTAATGTGAGGCTCCAATAAATTAGCCTATCATTCATCAGGTAGCTCTTATGGAGAAACACTAAGCACTTATGGTCCGTAATAATGGTGATATCAGATCCCAAAAGAAACTGCTAAATTTTTTACAAGCCTACACTATAGCTAGAGTCTCTTGCTCAGTCACCATGTAATTCAATTTGGGACCTCTTAATTTCCTACTAGCAAAGTAAGTATTCATTGTTGTTCATCATGAATTTGGAACAAGATGCCCCCCATGCCCAAATGACTACAGTCTGTTTGGACATAAAATCTCTCATGAAAATCTGGGTGACTGAGCATGACAGTTGCTAAGAATTTACTTTTAATGTGCTCAAATTTTTTAGCCCTTTCCTCATCCCATACCCACTTACTATCCTTTTTATCAATCCACTAAACCTGCTGTTTCTTATGCAAACTGAGGGTAAAATTTGTGGTAATAATTGCACAGACCCAAGAATGATCATATGTGCTTTTTTGTGGTTGGAATGGGAAAGTCTTTGATGGCCCTAACTTTATCTGGGTGCATTTTTATGCCCTCTCCATTTAATAGGTGGCCCAGGAATGCTATCTCCACTTGTATAAATTTACTTTTTTGGATGGTTATGGTGATGTTTTGACTTACACATTCCCCAAAGAACTCCCTCAGGTTTTTCATGTGCTCCTTAAAAGATGTGGATGCGATAACAATGTTGTCCATATATCAAATATTTTGTTTAACATGATCAGGCAAGGCTTGATCCAGACACCTCATTAGGGTGGCAGCACTATTAACAAGACTGAATGGTACTTGTTGGAAGACATGCACTTGCCCTTTATATCTAAACGCTGTATATTTTCTATCCCTAGAATCTGCCAAAAGCTTGAGGTAAGGTCTAGAGTGGAAAACACCCCCATGCCTGCCAATTTCAAGAAAATTTCTCAGATGTTTGGTGGAATATCCCTTTCAGGTATAGTCAGCTGGTTGAGTTGCCAGGCATCTAAACAAATTCTGACAGACCCATATTGTTTCTTGACAACTACCAGTGGATTATTATAAGGGGATGGTGCCTTAGTGATAATGTCCCATTCCGTCATCTGTTGGATTTGGCTATCTACTTTATTCTGGTATTGGAAAGTGATAGGGTAGGTCTTTGCCTGAAAGTAGGTTTTCTGTTTTAAGCAAATACAGTGGTGTATCCTAGGATAACCCTGGGCATTTTAGAAAAGACTTTCTTATACCATCTAAGAACCCCTTTTAATTCTTCCATTTCTTCCTGCCCCTTGTACTCTGCCTGCTTTATTTTCTCCCCTATGGGCTCTTCTGTTTTTTCCTCTTCTAGGTACATGGCATTACTTAGTGGTATAGTTTCGGTATACATGGGCTTACTTTCTTCACCTAGAGTGACCTTCCCCATTTTAAAGTTGATAATGCCCCAGTACTGTTTAGAAAAGTAGCCCCAAGTACTACCTACTGCAATAACGCTTTCATAACCAAAAAGATATGGCCTAACTCTATTTACCCCCATGTCATCTCACACCATACCTGGAAGTTCTCTGTTGATGTTTTCCTACCGTTGGCTAAATACATTGCAATGGTTTTAATGGTACTTTCTGCCATCGGTATCCTTTTATTTCTTTGGCACTCACCCATTCTTTAGCTACAAAAGAAAGCTGGCTCCCCATGTCTATTAAGGCCTGTACTTTACTCTGATTAATTAGGATGGTTACCAGGGGGCAGGATCTGGTGGTAACTAACATTTCCCCCTCCTCTATCTGCCTCCCTGATTGTGCCCATTGCGTGCTCTCACATTTTGCCCCTCTTACTTACTATGGGTGTCAGGTTTAGGGATCTATTTACTGGCACCCTTTGTAGTTTAACAGCCTAGTGGTATTCCCTGATTTATCCTGAGCATTACTATATGTTCCTACCCTTAATCTCCCTTGGTTCTTACCATCATGGTTTGGCATTTGGGCTCTATTCTCCTTATCTTCTCTAGCGGTTCCCTGTGGAGGGGTGTGTAATCCACTGAGGTGAGAAATTCTGCCATTTCCTTGACCATTTGAAATGCGGCACCTCACCATCATCTGTTGTACTGGGCCAGGCATATTCTGTTGTATTATCCTTATGATTTGGGTTTCTTTAAACGGATATGCTGTCAAGGATCTGAGGTGAACAACCTGTCTCATAAAGAATTGTGTATGAGTTTCTCTAGTTATGGAGCCATAATGTTCTTTTATTATGGTCCTAATTAGTGCAGCTTCATATTGCTCAAATGTTTTATGCTTCTTGTAGTAGCATTCCCACCAAGACAGTGTGTAACCATATAGGTAATGTGCATCAGAGTAATCTGATCTTGAGGGCTATATTCTGGAATCTATAAAGTTCCTTTAGGCTTTGCAGGTAGACCCTTGGACTCTGCCCCATCTCACCTTTAAACATTTTTGCTTGGATGAATTCGGCCATGTATAAAGGCAGATTGGCCTCTAAGCCCCTGGAGCTACTTTCTCCATTTTCTTCCCTTATGCTATTGTAATCTATAGAGTCTATGGACTCAGTGCCCTCCTTTCTACACTGGATTATGGTTACCCTGTTTGCTCTCAATGAACTATTTGTTTCCCTATCGATTTCTTTCATGCTCGTCTCTACCCCTTCTCTGCCTGTACTCTCCCTCTATTCATTATTTACCAGGGTTGCAATTTCATTTCCTCCACCTGATCCTCCCTTTGTCCTATCTCTTCCTCCCTCTACTTTACTAACCATTGGTTCTAAACTCTGTAGCTTTCCTAACATCTCTTCCCCCTTACCGGCTCTATTCCCCATAACCTCAACCTTTTCTTTTAATTCATATAGCTTATCATGGATCTTTTGACAATAGTTATTTATTTCCTTAATTTCTCCTATTTGGATTTCTTGTTGCCCTTCTGTCTTGTCTATCCATTCCTGCATTTGCTCTATTTTTTATGCATTAGCATGCCTTGTTTCTCTGTGTTGTTTTTTTGCCTTTTTGCTTGATCTTTCACACTCGGGATTTTTCCTAACATATTTTCTTCATGTGTGGCTAATTTATCTTTGCATTCTTTTTAAACCTCACTATATTTTCTCTGACACTCTAGAGTGAGGTCTCCCATTTTTTCCCATTCTTTATAACTTCCGGTTCATTTCTTACCCCTTTTCCCCAAGCATTATCTTCATCTTTTCTAGCATTTCTTCCTGGTTCTTTCTCTCTTTTTCTTCCCATTCATCCTTTTCCTTTTCTTCTCTGTCTCAATGAACTATTTGTTTCCCTATCAATTTCTTTCATGCTCATCTCTACCCCTTCTCTGCCTGTACTCTACCTCTGTTCATTATTTACCAGGGTTGCAATTTCATTTCCTCCACCTGGTTCTCCCTTATGTCCTATCTCTTCCTCCCTCTACTTTACTAACCCTTGGTTCTAAACTCTGTAGCTTTCCTAACATCTCTTCCCCCTTACCGGCTCTATTGCCCATAACCTCAACATTTTCTTTTAATTCATATAGCTTATCGTGGATCTTTTGACAATAGTTATTTGTTTCCTTAATTTCTCCTATTTGGATTTCTTGTTGCCCTTCTGTCTTGTCTATCTGTTTTTGCATTTGCTCTATTTTTTATGCATTAGCATGCCTTGTTTCTCTGTGTTGTTTTTTTGCCTTTTTACTTGATCTTTCACACTCAGGATTTTTTCTAACATATTCTCTTCATGTGTGGCTAATTTATCTTTGCATTCTTTTTAAACCTCACCATATTTTCTCTGACATTCTAGAGTAAGGTCTCCCATTTTTTCCATTCTTTCTAACTTCCGGTTCATTTCTTAACCCTTTTCCCCAAGCATTATCTTCATCTTTTCTAGCATTTCTTCCTGGTTCTTTCTCTCTTTCTCTTCCCTTTCCCTTTTATCCTTTTCCTTTTCTTCTCTGTCCTTGCTTTCTTTCTCTTCCTTTTCCCTTTTATCATCTTCCCTTTCTTTTGCCCTTTATTTTTTATCACTATCACTTTCTTCTGCTTTTTTTTTCTTTTCTCTCTCACTCTTCAGGATTTCTACTAATTGCTCAATAGTTACATTATTTCTCCTTTTGGACTGTTTTTTTATGGGTAGTATGTTTTCTTCTTGTTCTTCCTTTATTGCCTGTTCTTCCTTTATTGCCTCCTCTTCCTCGCTTTCTAGTTCCTCTTCCATATTGCTGTCACTAACCTCCATGATCTCCTTCCCTGACCTTAGCATTTTTCGTCTTTTCTCGACTGGCTTCTCTATCCTATCCTCTTTAGCTTAGCCCATTTCTTCTACTATTTCTCCTATATCAGTTTCTATCATTAAATTTTGTTATCTAAATTTTATGCACAGCTGCCTTGCCCTCCTTTCCCCGACCAGTCTACCTTTGCTTACCTTTGCCACTTATTCTATCCCATCTCTTGAAGTCCTGATATTAATTAATACTTTTAACTATTAGTCTTGCCTAACATTTTGAAACCATCCTCAACATTAACAAATAAAAATAAATTAATATATTTAAAACGCAACTCACCCATCTGGTTTCCATCAGCATACTCCATTCTTGATTTGGGCTTTTATTATTATTATTATTACTTCCCATGGTTTGCAAATTTTATACACCAAATACTCATATATTTATCTTGCCTGATTTTTACCTTTTTATTTCAATCCTGTTCATTTCAGTCTTGAATCACACATCCCTTATTTATAAATTTTGAATAAAACAATAAAGTATTTTCTCCCTCTGACAACAAATTTATGTGAGGATAATTTTCAGTTTATTCAAATTACCTCGGGCACCAGTTGTCAGTAGGTAAGATATATACATATATATATATATATATATACAATGCTTTTAACACGCCACATCTATATTGACATTTTCATATATCCAGCTATACTTTCTCAATGCAGCTTTTTTTTTTTTTTTATAAATGGCATAACAAATATATTAGCATAAGCTCTTCATTTATTTATTCAAGTGACTAACTTATTTTGCAAAATACAAGTATTTAATAGGGTGTTCACCTATCATGTTAGGTTACTAATAAAATAATGAATATATATGTATATAGCGAGTGCATACATGTTTAAACTCGGCAAATGGGTCTTCACCTATCTGTGGTTACTCTAAAAATTGCTGTCATTGAAGCATAATGTCCACTACATTGGACCACTTGACATTCGATTCCCAGTTTGAGGGTCTTCACCTATCGTATCAGGTTACTAAAATTACAAATACATTTTGAGCACATTTGTCTTAAAATATGTTTTGTTACTCGACAAACATATATAGAGTGTGAGCATATATGTCTGTATCTATACACCCTCAATACAAGACATGCGTATATTATATACAATCACAATTTACCATCATGACAAACAATTGAAAATATTTTTAGTCATGAAAATTTTTTTTTATATACATACATGAGACTACTTCAGATTCCATATCTGGTGCAAAAAAAAATATACACAATATTATTGTTATTACCCCACATATTATCAATTCAGGGTGGTGTAAATTAATATCGTCTTGCTTTTGGGCATTCGTTCTCAGGAGAAAATAACTACATATATAGTTCACATATTTTTAACAAATGATCTTTACAGGAATGGAATGATTAATGAGGCCTTAACGAGGCCCCATGTATGGGCATTCATACCCAGTGAAAAAAAATCTACTGTAACAGTCAAATCTGTACATTTGTGCAACAAAATCCAGAGTTTTAGTAAATCATCCCAAGGCTCACCAGCATAGAGAGGTATGAACCACGTTGTCTGATATAGCCCCGATTCATTACTAATGCTCAAAGATATACCACCTTGCGGATGACACATATGAGGCCACAATAGCATTCTCCTTCATCACGTGCTGGCAGTAGAATATCGGTAAAGCACAAGACTATGAAAAAAATGACTTACTAACTAGTATAGCTATATAGATGAGGTGTGTGGCAGAACATAATTATATAATATGGATTGTGATTCTTAACTAATGATTAACTAATCAATAATGACTACCAATGAGCAACCTTGAGACATGAAACAAAAGTTAAATTTAAAATTAATTTAATGAAAACCAAATAATAAAATTATTAAATAAAAATAATGATTATAATGTGGCTACATATTGTCTCACTCGCAGGTGACTAAGGGATACAAGGGTTTTGGGTTCACACGCAAGTGATGATTAAAGTTATAATCATTTATGGTTTACATGTAGCCTTGTTTTACATATATATAAGATATCTTAACTCACTCGAAGGTGATATTAATTAGTCTGGTTACAAATTAGTTACATTCAGCTTTAGTTTACATATACATATGTGACAATTTAAATCACTCACAGGTGACATTAATTATTCCGGTTACAAATTAGTTAAATTTACTTTGTGTCATATATATATATATATATATATATCACTCACAGGTGACGATGAAATTATATATTTAAGTTACAGTTTTGTGAGCTTTAACATTACTTTACAGATTGAGTTTAATTTGCTTATGACTATCTATGCCTAGTTTATGCTATATAATAGGGTCTAGACCCTGCTTTAGAGCTAGAAGAAGCAATTATAAACATTTATAAAGAATATGACATTTTATTAAGCACGAATACTTAATATTCTCTATATAGCTTATATGCCTATGAAATTAGATTCAAATTCAGATCAAAGCTGAAAATACAATTATTATGGTGGGATGACTTATGCATGGCAGTCAGACTTCAGATACCAAGATGTATTAGAAAATATAAAGTCTGTGTCCCTGCATTTCAAATGTGCCTTTTCAGGGGATTTGTACCAAATATCCAGTTCCCTTTTTCATCGTATTCATTGCTGTGGAAATAAGAGACCTTTTAGTCCAGTGGTCAAACAACTAATTAAACTATGGGAGTCTCATGCTCCATTTCTGAGGATGCAGAATGGGTTGGGAAGTAGCCAACCTCCATCTGGAAGAGATAGTTGTCCGAACTAAGAGAGTAATGGTGTAGCCCTTACACATACTCCCATTAAAGAAATATAAAGCAACAAATATATATACGCTGTAGTGTTTCTTAAAGACACATTCACACCGCTGACTATATTATTATATAATAAAAATTAGGATGCTAAACAATAGTTTCCTTAATGAAACTACCGTATATCAGTTCATTACATAGCATTTAATTTATAAAGCTATCTATATAGGCATTTATAATTCTAAGGAGGATTACAGCATAGTATGGAGAATTACAATATAAAGTTATAGCATTATGCTGTATTTCATCACTTCGGCTAAATATTAGTTAAATATATCTCTAAAGCAAATCTAACTTAAAGTAGCTGTATGCTTTTAATTATCTCTTAAATAAGACATTTTGTCCCTTTCAAACCAAAGTTTCTTTTGTGTGCTAATATACACATGATATTACATATATGTGTGAAGATGTAATTCCTCCTCACTAAGCATTTAACTAAGAGTAAAACCTCGTTTTGAACAAATATAGCATAAACGAATATATAAATGAAAAATAATAAAATTTGGCATATATGTGTGAAGATGTAATTCCTCCTCATTAAGCATTTAACTAAGAGTGAAACCCCGTTTTGAACAAATATAGCATAAACGAATACATAATTGAAAAATAATAAAATTTGGCATAGATTTAACTAAAAGAAATGTAAGTTTAAAGAGGAGATTTCACATGAGTGAAATCTGAAGTTTGGCTTTGTTTAGCCTAGTTTAAAGGAAATTGAAATGCAATTAGTTTACCTCTGATCGACTCAGTTCAATACAAATTTAAGTTGTGTATGAGAATTAATAAAGGCAAATACTATCATTACAATAAAATATGTAAAAGCAAATATCATTAAGTTAAAATATATATATAAAATAACTAAGAAACTTAATTATCATTTTAGAATAAAGCATTTAGAATCATACGTAATAAAAGTTATGATAAATAATTTAAAATCAATCGATTTAAACAAGTTAAAACTAAATAACTCAGAATAAGGTAGATATGTTGAACTAAATCAATCAGAGTTGAATCAGCAAACCAACAAATAAATCAGTAAATAAATTGAGTACATAAATAACTAAATCAATTATCAAATCAGTTATCAAATCAGGCAAGATTTTAGGATTAAATTAAAGAAAACAAAATTACATTTTAGTAGTGAGTTTAAAGTACATTATTATTATGGCCATAGATTTTAGATTAAGCTAGCTTTTAAGAATTAATGCATTTTAGTTAAAGAATTAGTTTTATGTGGAGATTATTACCGGCTCTTATTTCTGCTGGCACAGGTTTCATGTTGAAAGGCTGTTAGCGGGCCTCTGCTTCTTACGGCTTTCTTGTTGCTGCTCTCTGCATGGTAGACCTCCCAGGGTTGAGAAGGCAAGAAATTCACCTTCTACTTAGACTCCATTACCATTAGCAATTTTTAAAACATAAGTTGTCAACGAATTGACTTGGAAAAAATGTCCGATTGAAATTAAAATGGCTGCAGAGGCTTATATTATCATGTTACCCCCCTCTCCTCTGTCATAGTAAGTTTTTAGATCTGTTTTGGTAATTTTCTCGCTGTATTCTAAGAGTCGTGGAATTCCACTGTGTTTTATTTCTTACAGCTGGATATTCATCTGGTCACCCAGGATAATTTATTCATATCTTATTTTACAATCAATTGTTACTTTTAATTTTGTAATTAGGTCAAAATACAATGAGAAAGATTAAGTTTTATGAGATCATCTTTTTTAGAAAACAAATCTACAGATGGAAAACATCTGGTTATATATGTAACTGATCAACTAATTTAGCGATACATGCAGAATTATATCAATACTTTCAAATATTACTTTTAGAATAATTATTCTAAATAAAGAAATTTATAATGTTTTAAATCTGTTAACATTATTCTTTCCTGCATATATGTAGTCTCTTGTTACACATACAATGCAATTTTCATTTATTTACTACTAGAAATATATGTGTGTTTATATATGGGTTTTTACATATACAGATACACTTTTTAAACTATAGGCTAAGATATACACACATACATGACTAATACCTTTAGGTTTAAAATCAGCCTGATTTTAATACAATATTAACCTGATATACGAGGATTTGGTGATAGATACATAGATAGAAATACTACTATAGTATATAGTAGGTGAAACAGTTGGATTGACAGAGCTGACTGTTTCAATATCAATTAATTTATTTATATACGGGATTATATATTTGTGTTGAATATCCAGATAGTTCTCTGGATTGTGCAATGGTAATGATCATCTTTATAGTCCACTCACTACACTTTATTTTTTTCAGATTAAAAATTAGTTTATAATTAGCTTGTACACTCATAGTATTATATAGCCAAAGCATTGATGACAATCATCGTGTATCCGAATCCCCACATTTTGTTTAATATGTAGATACTTTAGCACTTAAGTATGTGCATCCAAATGATTGTATTATATTATGCCTCAAGTTTAGCAGTGGCTAAAAGATAATTAACCTGTATTATAATGTATCACTTTTAGATCTAGTCACAGTGGATAACTGTTGATAAATATGTACCAGATGATTGGAAGGATGTAGTAATAATATTGATGTTAATGATTGGTAGTAAAAAGGGTATTAAAAATTATAGATATATTGGCTTCCACCAGATAATTGCAATTTGTTTACAGTGAACTTTGAACTTTAAGTAAATAAAAGAATAAACAGTGATTAAAAATGTTTTCAGCATGGCGAATCACATCCAAGTAGCTAGAAAAGTTATAAAAAAAGACTCGTAAATATGAGGTCTCTTTATGTTTTAGATTTGTAGATTATAAACATTTATACTGCTATTAGATTTCAGATATTGTCATATTCTGAAAAATATTTATCAAATTACAGTAGCAGTGATTATATTACTGTTATACATAGGGTAGTTTGTTAATATTTCATTAAATAAAAATGTATACATATATGTGTGTGTTCAGACTGATCAGTATAGGCAAGTTGAGTCATTCTAGAAATAATAATATGCAAAAAAAAAAGAAAATTAGTCTACTGCAAGATACAGCATGCTAATTTGCATTTAAATAAAGTCTAACATTTTACAAATAAGCAAAATGAATAAAATGCATGCATAACTTCTAATAGTGTCAGAGGAGTGAAAGAAGAAAAGCAGATTAATGAAACTCTCAGTATGGAGTGAAAATTGATGATGCAACTGTAGACAAATATTAGTAGTGGAAAAGAGTTCCAGTCACAATCTAATTTGTCTAACTTAAGAGATAAATATGAGCAGTAAGGTGCTTTCTTAAGTAATAATTAATATGACTGAAGTAATATGGCAATTAAAAGAAAAGTAGATATTGTGTGACTCTGTAAATAGTTGTAAAGCTGTATATAATATTTATCTTTTGAGATATAAACTGTTATGTTACCAAGATTGATATTGTTCAATTAGAAAGTTGCCAGTTCATTTACTAATTCTATCTACTAATATTATTGTTATTCGGGATAAATAAACTCTTGAAATTATTTATTAAATTTGGTTGTTAATGTTATTAATTTATTTATATAATTGTACATCTTCCAGATTATAGTCTAGTCCTGAACATATTATATGGTGCAGTCAATTGGAGTATCTGTGAAATATTATGTATTGTAGTTAAACAGAGAATTGTGAAGTATTATGTGGTACAATTATACAACCTATAAAAAGACTATTGTTAAATATTAGTGACTAGAATATACAATGAAATATGTAGAATAACATAATAAAAATCTTTGATGTAAAAAATTTGGTACAGTGGTAGATATACATAAAACATGTAGAGAAATACATGTTTTGAATGGGATTGTTGACAACAAATTGAAAGTCACTACCCTCTTATGGATTTAAGATTAGGATGTCTTACAATTGGAAAACTGTTTATGAGATCCAAGGCCAACTGAAGAATCCCATATGAGAAATCATTAATAAAAACTAAATGCTTACTTTAAGATGATAACATTAAAATTCACAATGTGTCTTTGTTTTTGTGGTGGAATGCAATTGCAAGATGAAACTATGTGTGAAAACAATTTAATACTATAAAAATTAGCAAAGGCTTGTGAATTCATGGATTATATTGATGAAATATTATTGGACCAGTTACTATAAGGCATCAGAGATATGAAGCTTAAACAGATAGTGTTAAGCAAGTCTACAGTTACGCATGATGTTGTTACTGAACGAACTGTAATTTATGAAGGTGATAAACTTGATACACCAGAAATGTAGATAAATGCATCAAAACCAAGAGTGATACAAAGGAATTTAAAACAGATCTTACTACTTGTAACCTTGTGTAAAAATATGCCAATTTAAATTAGCATGTAAATTTAAAACAAAAAATGTTTTAGTTACAGCCTCGCAAGTCATTTATCAAAGCTATGTAAAAACAAGCAACAGATGACAAAACAGGATTTACCAGTAAAAAGTAAATTGAGGGAAGAAGTATCAAAGAATAAAAGAAGGATACAATCATTGAAAGAAAGTGATGTTACATCTAATATGTTAAATGTGAAAATCTATAGACAAATGATTAAAATGAAAATAGATAGATGATCAGGCATATCATTGATATTGCTAAAAAAATTGGACAATTATTCAGAAAAGACCAAAGATTAATGTCAAGTTAAAGAAAACTATTGTGGCAGCAATGGATGTAAATGGAAATCTATCTTTTCAAAACTTTTACAGTAGTTTTAAAATATTTGCAGATTGAAATGAAAAACTAAGTAAGTAAATGTAAATTGTAATTATTTAAGTCATTTAGATTTTTCAGTTGTTTTATTTTATTTTGCAACTAATGTTGAAAGAGTTATCAGATGAAAGAAAGAAATTAAAGATTAAAATAAAGTGCTAAAAAGACTAAAGATTATTTAATGGATTTTTCAGAACAACAAAAAAAGATTGATACAATTATGGATTAAAAGAAATTACAACTACAAATATCTTTTTTTTTCCTATGTCAAATGCATTGACCAGGAAGCGAACCCGGGCCAGCTGCTTGGAAAGCAACTATGCTAACTATTAGGCCACCAACCTTGACAACTACAAATATCTTGATCAGATTATTAATACAGATGGAAGCATAATGGATGAAATTAATCATAGAATTTAACTTAAACGAATCTGAAATTTGAGCCTTAACAGAAAAAACAATACGGATGACTTCATTTCATTCAACAATATATAGAGAAACAAGAAGAGATTGAAAATCACAATACATAAGTGAATAAACAAACACTTATCAATGATATTGTAACAGTCGTATCTGTACATTTGCGCAACAAAATCTAGAGTTTTAGTAAATTATCCCAAGGCTGATCGAAGTGAGGTTGTTGAGACCTCGAATCCAATCTCACCCCGGTTATTTTACCAATGCTCAGAGATTTATCACCTTATGGATGACATATATGAAGCTACACTCGTATTTCTTTAATCACAGTGCCAGCAGTAAAACAATGGTGAAACATGAGATCAACATTTGATTATATTAACTAACACATTCATAAATTATAGCTATATAGAGATCTGACCCACATTTAGATATCAATAAATCTGGTTGTGATTTTTAAATAATAATGAATAATTAATAATTGGTTTATGAGCAAAAAACGAGACACTAAGTATAACTATATTTAAATAAAATTTAATATAAGCCAAATTTAAGAAAATAAAACAATGTGAAATGCAATACTTAAAATTATCTCGCTCACAGATGAGAATGAGGGTATGTTATATATAATATGTAAAATTGTCTCACTCACAGGTGAGGATGAGGTTATGTTAAATACAATATGTGAAATTGTCTCACTCACAGGTGAGAATGAGGTTATGTTAAATACAATACGTGAAATTGTCTCACTTGTAGGTGAGGTTATTGGTTACAAGCTGTTCAATGTGAATATTTGTTATTACAATTTTGTACATTTATCCACATCTAATCCATAACTAACTATGCCTTAATTATGCTATGCTATAGAGTAGTAGATTTGCACTCATTAGTTTGCAGAGATGAATTTTTATGTTGCAGAGATGAATTTTTATGAATTATAACTAATACATTTTATTAAGCTAAACATTTCTCTATACAGATAATAGATTTATGAAACTAGATTCGAGTTCAGATCAAAACTGAAATATTTACTTATGGAGGGATGGCATTTATACAAAACTGAAATATTTACTTATGGAGGGATGGCATTTATACAAATATATAATCTGAGTCTGTACATCTTGAATGTGCTTGATCATGGGATTCATTACTGAGTAATCAGTTCCCTTGGACTGCACTACTTGATATGAATAAGAGACATTTAGTCCAGGTGATCGGAATAGCTAATAAGATATCTGGATTCTTGTGCTCCAGTTCTAAATAAAGAGAATGGGGTGGCCCTTAAAACCAAAGCCCATTTTAAAAGGAGATCTGTCCAAACTAACGAAATGGGTTGACCTTAAACCAAGCCCATTTAATACAATAAATACAGCAAGAAGAAAAGGCACATATGTGCTTCCCAAGACACATTTATCCCACTGACTACATCATTACATAACTACAATTCAGATGCAAAACATTAGATTCATTCCATAAAACCACCATGAGCCAGTTCATAAAATAGCATCTATAATTATGCTACTAAAGGAATATAAAAAATCTAGTCTGTTAAGCTATCTATATAGGCATTCATATAAAGTTAAGGAGGATTACAGCATTTTTGAGGAACATTAAAAGTTTAAATATGAATACTATGATGTATTTTATTACCTCTGCTAAATATTAATGAAATGGTTTATTTAAAGCAAATCTATCTTTAAGCATTTGTAATGGCTTATAATATATATATATATATATATATATATAGCCATTACAAAAGCTTAAAGATAACATTTATATATATATATATATATATAAATGTTACATTTACTCTTTTCAGAAAGGAGTTTAGTATGGGCGCTAATAAATGAGCAGTTAAACAATCATAAGAACATCTAATCATTTCTCATTAATTATTTTATGTTAGCAAACTCCATTCTGGAAAACATAGCATAAACAAATACATATTTTAACTAATATCGGCATAGACTTAATTTAAAAGAAAGAAAATTAATGTAATAAATTATTTATTTACGTAAGTTAAATTTAGAATTTGGCTTTACTTTCTCATAGTTTAAGTTAAATTAGGCAAGACTTACAAATTAAAAGATAAACAAAATAAAAGTTACATTTAGTTTAGTTTTATAACTTAATATTTGGAGATTTAAATAAGTTAATTTACTAAAGTGGCCACTTACATTCAGTTAGCTAGCTTTAAGAGTTTAGTTTAAAATATTTTAAGATCTGCAGGAATCGGTTACTGCTACATCTTCCTCAGCTAACAGCATGATTGTTTATGTTGGTTCGAGTCTTCATTTCCTTTGCAACTGGGCTACCAGTTTTTCTTTAGGTCTCTGTATCTTATAGACCAGCCTTCGGGCTCTGGATGGCAAACCTCTTTCCAGACTACTCACAAGTTCCCATTATGAAATTTGAATATGCTGATCAAATTAAACTTCAACAGCAGTAGTGGATTTAAAATTTAGTAATAAGTCAGTTAGCTCAACATGCTGAATAGAGTTTATATACTCTTTTACCCTCTTCTTTATCGACCACCCAACCTGTTTACAAGTTTTGGTTCCCCCATCTGTTTGCCATATTTTTTTAATAAAACTAGGGATTCCTGCTGATTCATTGACTTCTCATCCCTTTTAAAATTGGTTCCTTCAATCTTGACTAATAATTAATTAATATGATTCTAATTTAAAATCATTTCACTTCTACCCTCTAATTAGGTCAAGATCGAGTGAACAGATTATTTTTAATCACATCTCTTTTTTTATTATTAATATTAAAAATTGATTTTAAAAGTCGTAAACATCTTACCTATGTGTAACACATTTAACCACAATTTATCTTTATATGCAAAATAATATAATTTCTACATTAACTCTATAATAAAATTTAAAATAAAACAAAGTTTATAATACTTTTAAATCTATTGCATTATTTATCTTCAGCATATATGTAGGTTTCTGTTACACACACAGCAAAGTTAACCTTATTTAATAAGTGCGTATTCACTGATTTATTATATATAATTATAAGTGTTGAACAAAGTGTGTTATTATATATACACACACATGATCATTACAATAATATAGTTTAAGTTTAATATTTTATATACGGACTTGAGTATATAGCTAGAAAAAAAATACTACTATAGAATATAGTAGGTGAAACAGACTGATAGATAGATCTGACTGTTTCAATATTAATAAAAGAATTAAGAGCACTCAACAAAATATTAAAAATATATATATTAAGAGTAACAAGAAGAGGTTAAAAATAAAACTGACTGAGAGAACAAACAGGTACAATTACATCATTGAAAGAATTAAGAAACTAAATTAAAGCATGGGTGTATATACTGCTAGAAGAGATGATAATAACAAAGTTTCAAATTGGATTTCTGGAGATTATAAAATTCATAGAAAGTGACCACATGTGTGATGGAGAAATGAACAAACAAGTTTGCTGATAAGATAGGGAGAAAAGAGATTAGGGATAATTAAGATCTGCAGTGGATCAATTAATTGAAGAAGGCGATGATAATGATTGTTGCAATTTAATATTTACATTTAGTAAAGATATTGATTCCTACAGAGTATAAAATTCCATAATGATATAATAATAATATATTGTTAACTAATTAATAATTATTAAAAAAGGATATAATTACAGAATGTATTTGTAAATACATACAAATTAACATTATAGTATAAATAAAATGAAAAAATTATAATAATGTAATTATTATTAAAAAAATTGAGCTAACATATTCACATATATATTATATATATTCACTCATTTACATTTATTAAAACAACAACAGTGATGATGATGACAACAACAACAAAATTTATTGCACAATTTTTTTAAAAAAATAAAATGGATAGCAAATTATCAAACTCGTTATGGAAGGCAAACTTCAATCCAGGTTGCAATTCTACTTTTAAACTTCCATCACTGAGACATTAGATTCTATTTGTTGCCTATTGATTTTGCAGAGCCTTGTGTTTTTAATAAACAGTCCCTATCCTCTAACTTGTGGCAGTTATAAATAGTTGCCCCTAATCAGATCATTCTCTTTCTGAGAAGTTACAGACACAATTTACCTAATTCCTTAAACATCATTTTCTTAAGTATCTTATTTCTCAATCTGTGTTGGTTTTGAGTACAGTCTATAATGAATACATTACTTTCTGAAAATTATTTACTGCACAATCAATCCAAGAACTTTGTACAATTTATTATTTTCATCACAATCTTCAGGCTCAGGAACATTATTCTGATTCCTATTAATTACACTTTTCAGCCTCATCTTAGGACTGATTAATCTTGCACAGATTAATTTTACACAAGAACTTTTAGAATTTTGACAAGAATGTTTCTTACATTCTTTTTGTTTCATATTGATGTATCAGAACAACACAATATCTTTTTTCTTCAACATTCATAAGATAAATCAACTTCCCACAAGCCTTGTTCTACTTCTTGGAACTCTGATCACATAATATTAATTAAATATAGCTAATCTCCATATTAAAATACCCATACTTTTTTATTATATGTAATTTGTTGATCATCCATATAATGCTGACTTTCAGTTTTCTTATTGTGAATCGACCATTAAATACATACAATCTCAGCAGAAATATATTTAGTAAAAGATAGGGATATCAGATCTAATGGATCAATGTAAAATACATTATCATTACTTAATAATTTACATCATTTTATTTCAAACAAATCTGTCATCAACACAATTAAACTAAAACTACAATTTTCAAGACTTAATACAGCTTATTACAAAATTCAGATGTGTTATGGTAAATCCATGATTTGCTGAGTTTTTTCAAAATCAAGAAAACTTCTAAATATTCCTAGAAGTCACAAATACTGAAATTTTTGTGATCTTTACATAAAATCTGAGGGAAATGGTGACTGTAGTAGCCAATTATATTGAAGTGAGAAGTTGCATATTTACATACATTACAAATCAGGTGTCTTAGTATTAAATATAATAACTCTATTATCAAACTTACTCTAAGATTTACAGAAGTAATAATGAAAATCCAAATGTGTGTAGGCTGTTTTGGAAAACAAGGGCTTGATTATAAAATTATTTTGTACCTTCTTAGATGGTTCTTTTTTTTTTTTTGGTCATTTTACATACAGGTCTGGCATTGATCTTATCGAAGTCAACAGTTTCTTAGTTCACTTTAATTGATCTCTGGAATATAAAAGCTTGTTCTTAAAGATCTAACAAATATATATATATATTGAATTATTTTATTAACACAAAAATGGATTTTATTTATGATTTTTTTTTTAATTTTTACAAGTATCAAAATATTGTTTTTTAAACGATCTGGAATGATTTGTCGCTCGGAAATCATGTGACTTTCGAAAACAGCGAGTTATCTAGTTGAGCTTCGATACAGGAATATTTAGCTTTTAAATTCATCACTCTATTACTGCACTAAACAGTATAAGTTAATTATAAAAACGAATAAAATATTATATAGAGAGAGCTAATATAATTACTGTGCCACATTTAAGACAGATTATTAAAGTCTAAGTCCAAATTATCTTTCAAAAGAAAATTTTATTCACAAACCATAAGAATTATTTACAAAAAAAAATGACATTTACATATCAATTTCAAAGGAAACCAGTCAACACAATCATAGGTTACGCTTGTATATATAAACAAAAAACAATTAATTTCATATCATTTACATTAAGACATTAGTTATCACCAGAAATTGAAGACATATAACTTCCCATTCCAGAAATCATAGTAGTGGCCCATTTACATTAATCTGATCATGTATATCACATATATGATTGTGTTAATCAATTCAAACACATATAAGTTTGTTTAATTTATGAACATATGGACAATGATTAAAAACATATTTGGCCATTTAGTTTATAGAGCTTTATCTTATCAAGTGAAGAGCATTTCCAATGTTTCTGTGTGTATTAATTTAACATTTTAAATATCGAGAGATTAATCATTATGAACCATATATGAAAATTATACACTTTACTTAGAGATCATGAGGTTAGCCAATCCAATATAGGGATTACATTGATAAAAAATACTTAAAAGCAGGTTTTCATAGAATACGTAAGACTGAAAATTACACGAAATATATCATAGATTCTTTACAGTAAGCAAATCGGTTACCATTAAGCATTATTAAAGCAGTCTTAATACATTTATTGGGTCATTGATTAAAACCGATTCGTTAATCAAATGAAAGCCCTTTCCTATTATTCATCAATTACGTGAATAACTTTATAATGGCATTTTCTAGTTCTTGGATATCTGCCATATAAAGTTTATCTAGAATGTTTTAGGTAAATGGTTCATTCAAATTTTCTCAGTATCTGTGGATTTACAACTTTATATTCTTTTCATCATCGGTACTACACTTTGTTTTAGGTTTATTAGGGACCAGGTCTGGTTGAACATCCAATTCTGAGAAAATTTTTGGACTAATTCTTTAATTTCTTTTAGTAAGTGTAAAGACATTTTAATCATCCAACTTATTGCATCTTAAAAATAGTTAAAGAAAATAAAGTCGACACTATTTTTCAATATATATATAATAAACATTTTCATCTTTTAAATATATTGGCGGGAGATAAAATACATTAACCGTTCCAAAATTTATTATTAAAATGTTCATAAAAGAATTCCAGAAAATTAATAATATTAATTTAAATATGGTAAAAGAGGAAAATCAAATTTTATAGGAAACTGAAATATATTTGCTATTTTACTTTTACGGTCTGTTGGTTTATTCTTTATACTGTAATGATGGTGATAAGCAGGTAAATATAAATTTGAATGGTTAAAAGTAACAAAATTATAAAACTACTTAATTTTTCTGCAGACTTTTGTCAAAAGCTTGTATGAGCCATAATGACAATGTAGATGAGGCGCGAAACAGTTGCAAATTTGTGCTAGGACAAACGATAGGTGACCGAGATTGCATTCCGCGATAAAAATAATGACCAACATATGAAAATAATTGGCGTTGTTAAAAGAGCATTATCGGAAGTAGTTGTAATTTATAATTTCTTCTCTTATTATTTTTTTTTTTGTTCATTAATACATTCATAAAATGAGCGCTTAAATAGTCATTTTTAATGAATTTATTTATATATTAATAACAGAAAGACATTAATTAATGCTAAAACTTACTAAACAGATTAAATTACTTAAGAAGATAATGATTGATGCAATGTAAAAAAAAAAGACTGCCATGACTTTTTTTTTGGGGGGGGGGGGATATTAATTTACAGAAGATATAGTAGTATGTATTAACAAAGATATATAATAAAAAAATAGCCATTATGCTATATAAAAATATAATATACTGCTGGAAACAAATTAAAGCGATGTTACCTGCCAGTGCGTGCAACCATAATGGCAAATGGGCAAGAGAGCATCAACGTGATTTGTACACTTAATTTCAGTCTGCAGTTTATCCATTGACTTTAACTTCACGCCTGATGATAATCTCGAGGGTTTTATCTTTCGCTCACTTGATGATTAGGTAACTATGTGTTAAGTTGTAGATAAGTCCACTTCCATTTATGATAAGTAGTTATATATAAGTACAATTATTATTAACACTTTGAAAATATTGCTAAATTGTATTAATCTCACATATTACTTTAGTTATAAAGAATGCAAACAACTTATCCTCAACTGCATCAGACTAAAATAACTGTTATGAAATGTATTTCTTGATATCCAAAATTTAATAGACAGATCATTCATATCAAAACACACAGAAAAATTGGATCTTATTTCCTCCAGCATTTAAATAAACTTCCTATGATTTAAAATAAGAAAGCACCTTCAATAATAAAAAGGCCTGATAGTAGATAAAAAAGACTCTTAGATTAATAACATATGCATTATTCATAACAATTGAATATGATAAAAATTGGGAAATGCAAATGCACAAAAAGCAGGATTGGTTGAATAAGTAATTGGAATTGCTAGTGAAAATAAATACAAAATAAAGCCTAAATTAAATCCTTAAATTTATTAAAAAGATTGACAAGCTACCCATTATTTTTTACACATTGCCTTCTACAAAAGTGTAAGTAAATATCAAAGAATATAAATTTTCAGTATTTAATGTTTCTCCTCATAATTCCCTCCTTAAACATATAATATTTTATTCGTTTTTATAATTAACTTATACTGTTTAGTGCAGTAATAGAGTGATGAATTTAAAAGCTAAATATTCCAGTATCGAAGCTTAACTCGATAACTCCCTGTTTTCGAAAGTCCCATGATTTCCGAGCGACAAATCATTCCAGATCGTTTAAAAAAAAATATTTTGATACTTGTAAAATTAAAAAAAAAATTATAAATAAAATCCATATTTCAATATGTCATGGACTTACACATGTATCAAATTCAAACTAAATAAAGGTATATTAACAATATTTAAACATTTTTTGCAACAATTTTATTGCAATATTTAATATCAACAACAAGAAGCCCAAGTTGTTTGCATATTTACAAAAAACACTAATTTATGCATTAAAATAAATTCCACAATATGAATTCTACATGCCAGCTCATCCTGTTCTCCTAAATGCATTGGACTAACTAATTTATAAAGTTTAATCAAAATACAGGCACAAACTGCATAATTATTATTGTTGCAAATTTTGATTGCTTTTTAAAATAAACTATCTACAGAGCTAAAAAAACATACTTTTCTTCAAAGAGATAAAATACCTTATTTCTCTGATGCAAATCCTTTTTTCATCTCAAATTCCAAATCTTTGATTGACTTGTTATTCTTATCAAGTTATCTACATTATTAAAAAAACATTAATCAAAGTCTAAGGATGTTCATAGTACATAAATAACTAGTTAAGACATAATCTACATTTCTCTAACTCTGCATATGCAGACTATGTTATATTTTGTTTAAAGTCCTCCTCATATATGCATAAATAGCATGCAATAGTTTACATTTTGCTGATAAATATTAAAGTAAAATATATATTGCTTATTGAACCATAAGTGTGCAGAACCTTTCAACATGCACATATATACAAGATAGAACCTTTTTATATGTATAGTATGCATATAAACTAATATTATAATATAAACAAAGTTTTAAAAATAATATAGTTGCTAATAATATATTGAGGGGACATATTTACATATATTTTACTGAGTGTCTGTTCACCCATGCATTCACTGAATTAATAAAAATAAGAAAAAAATAATTACAGTATTTTTATTTTTAAAATAAAATAAATAATGAAAGGTTTGACTTTTATTATTATTGAATATACTCTGGACTATATTCTTTTTTTTAATAACTTGTTTCTCTTATGGAAACATAAAAGTAGTCTTTTCATCAAGAAATTAATTGTATTGATGTTTTTAAATGAGAATCAACTTTTAGTAGGTTTTAAAATTTTGTAAAACTTTTAGTGTTATACTCAAAAAATATTTTACTATGCAAAATAATGTATGTTAAATTTGGAAAGAATAATAAAAGAAGAATAAAATGTATGTATTTTCAATATAAACTGAAATTTTTTTTATTAATAAATATATATCATAAATGACATTCTAAGATGGGAAAAAGACTACTGGCATAATATAAAATTTATTTACAATTTTTACTTTTTTGTTAAATATGATCATATTTGGTACTCAGAAATGGAAAAATGGCTGCTCAAATATCATAAAATTTATGAATTTTATTGATTTTTTTTGGGTTGTTTATTTACATTTTTGATAGTTTGTTATAATTGAAATCATATTGTTAGATACAACATAGTTCATGACTTCACTGTAACTTGAATATAAGTGAGTAGGACATCATAATTAAATTACATAACTGAACAAAAGCTATAAGTAAATGAAATACAAAAAATATGTAACATTTTACTTTCTTATTTCAAATTAATGCTGAACTAAAGATTAAAAAAATTATTTCTAACTTAAAGATCCTGTCTAGAACAGCAACCACTCATTATTTAAAAAAATATATGATACATTAAAATGACTTACCATTCATTATAGACTGAGATAATCAATAGAATATAAAATTTAAAAAGACATCAGTATTTATCATTACTTAAAAAAATTACTATAAATAAAAATCCTTAGAAAATAACTAAATTTAGATAGTTAAAAATAAATTATATTTTTAGAAGAAAATAATAGCAACTAAAATCATTGAAAATGCATCACACAGAAGATTGATTATATAAATTCTACTTCGGGTGGTTTGGCATAGTTGGTAAGGCATTCGACTTGGGGATCAGGAGGTCCCACGATCAATTCTAGTGCTTGCAGTTCTGCACTCACAGTTTGGCACTCAAACTTCATATGAACTCCCAAGCAATAAAGCCATTGACACTTTTTTAATATAAATTCTGCACAAAGTACTGTTACCTGCTTTATGAAAAGTTAAGACATTTATTTTAATCAATTGTGTGAAAACTGTATTCCTCTGCTGAAACCTTATGTCAAATGAGTTCAAGGCACATAAAAAACTAATCAGTCTTGAAGACCTATATCAAAATTATTTTCTAAATATTACAAGCTACATACCACTACAGATATCTATTATCACCCACTTAATATCAAATTAAAAAAAGCACTTTCAGTTAATGTGGAAATATAATTCACTAATCAACTAATATGCATTAAGAATTGACTTTTAATTAGCTTTTGACTCAGTAAATTGGCCAAACCAAATAAAAATAATTATAATATCCATTTAATTCAAATAATAGATAATTATTTAATAAATGTTAGAATATGTATAAAAATGTTAAGAATTTCAGTTCTTCATTGTTTTTCTAATTAAACAGAGAGCTTATAATATTGCTGTTTGTCATCTATACTGATCTATTAATTTAAAATATTGAAAAAATAGTTTACATCATAAAACTTTACTAATCTAGAATCTATAATAAATACTGGGTTTTTGAAATTTTGCAAAAAGAGAGAAAAACACAATTTTTTGATTGAATCATTTTTATTCTGAATACCTTATTCTTAAATATATCAAAACCTAAAAACAATAATTTGTTAAATAATTTGATTGCAATAAAAATTGAAAAATTTAATTGACTCTCAATAAGTCTAAATCAAATTATAAAGATTAAAAATAAAAATGGAAATAATATAATATCTATATCATATCTTTGAGGGCAACATGCTGAGTATTTCACTTTCAATAACACAATTGCTTTTAGGGAATAGTGATTCATTCTTCGTTCTTTATCAAAATCTAGACAATCTTATACTAGAACAACTCTTTAACTGCATATACAGTGAACTATCGAGGCCATTAATTATGCACATATCATGTTTTTTCACAACCATCATCTACTTTCTTTGATCCTAAATTCAGTGCCTATCAAATACATATTTTAAATATATTGATCTATTATTTTTTTAATATTGTTTATTATTATTATTTACTACTAATAATTCATATTCCCAATGCAATATATTTCCACATAGTATTTTTTTAAAAAAGTTCAAATGATGTATAAATATTATTAATTTATATATATACGGATATTATAACTAATTTTCTCGTAATTAAATATGTTTGCTGTATATATAACAATTAGTTTGCTCGTTATAATGTTCGGATAATTACATTTTCATAAGTTTTCACTATAAATAAGTTAAAATATGTAAAAAATAACCTCACACTTTCCTCAAACTTTTTTACGATTTTGCTTTTAATAAAATCTTTTTGAAAACTTATTTTTAAAAGCTTACTGCCATCCTACAAATCACTCTTTTTTCTTCCAGGTGGTGCTTAAATCACTCAAGATTAAAGTTTAAATGAAGTCAAAAAATTAAAAAACTTTTAAATTTTATTTAAAAAATGATTAAATGAAATAAAAACAAGTTTGTCAGAAATAAAAACCTGCATTAATTTTAACTCTTATTTTATAAACATAAGTAATATGTAAATATTGTGACATTAAGATACATATATATGGAGGCAATTTTTGAAAACATTAGACGTAATAATGTTTTGAATTATAAAAACTGAATTGCGCTTTATCTGTATTCTAATGAATAAAAATTAAATTATACTCATCTATATTAATATTTAATATATTTCCTTTACATTTCTCTGTTTTTTTTATTACCAAAAACAAACTTTATTAAACCAAAAAATAGATAAATAAATACATAATATTGTATAATAAAAACAATATGCAAATTAAAGTTCTATAAGTAGAAATTGGTCTTCAAATGTCAATAAGTTCCCATGTGCTATTAAATAAATCTTGTGATGGTATTCTATTGTCTCTTGCTTTTATCATTCTGATTTTTCTAATTATTATCTTCAAAAGATCTGTACAATTAGAATTAAAGATAATATCACATCGAGTTAGCCATAAACTATATATTAAAAAAGTGACACTTCTAATATCAGCAAAAACTCCTGTTTTAATTGCTTGTATCAATACAACATTTCTCTGTTTTGAAAATCATTGGATCAACAGTTCACTGGAACGATATTAATAATTTTTATTAGTCATTCATTAGACTAGACATTATCCATTTAATGAATAATATTTCTGTAATATAATTTTCACTATACCATTCTCACGCCTCTTGTGGAGAGGTGTAATCATAAACATATGACCAAAGACATGTGAAAAATAGTATGATCTCCAAGCCGCACATTTCATGCTGAACCATTACTCATCAGTTAGCCCAGATCACATTCTTTTACACTTGTTCATTATATATAGATAGGAAAGTATTACAGTTTAATTCACAAATGTCAAACTTTCTACCCTCACAACTTTGACACAAACCACTTATTGAAAGATTATTAATAATTTCTATTAATGATTCATTAGACTAGATATGAACCATTTAATGAATAATATTTCTGTAGTGTAGTTTTCATTACATCACTTCATACAAGGTAGAGACTGGTTTTTGTCCACTTTTATCACTTTGTGAAGGAAAATGGGTGATTCCCAAAATGCACATTTCATGCTGAACCAGAAATCATCAGCTGGTCCAGATCACATTCTCTTAGACATATTTTTATCATGTTCGTTGGTCAAATGTTTATGATTACTCACATCCACAAGGTTTCAAAAGTTGAATAGAAACTAGTCTCTACTATAGAAATATCCATTAAATGGATAATCTCTAGTCTAATGAATGATTAATAAAAAAAAAAATATATATATATTTATATATATAAAATGCCATCAAGTGATTTGTGACAAAGTTGTGAGAGCAGAAAGTTTGATACTTATCAATTAAAATGTAGTGGTTTTAGTATAGTAGATCATATCCAGGTATTGAGAGAAGTTATAGAAAGGACAAATGATTATGAGTTGCCATTATGTTTTAGATTTGTAGAGTATGAAAAAGCATTTGATTCTATAAACATTTCTTCAGTGATTAAAGCATTGGATTATCAAGGTATAGATCCAGGATATTGTCATATTTTAAAGAATATTTATAAAAATGCAACAGCAACAATTAGATTACATAATGATACTGGAAAAGTCAACATTGAGAAAGGTGACAGACAAGGTGACTCCATATCTCAAAAACTTTTTACAGCAGTGTTGCAAGAAATATTTTGTGGATTAAAATGGGAAACTAAAGGAATGAAAGTAAATGGAGATTATTTAAGTCATTTAGATTTTGCAGATGATATAGTTGTTTTTGCAAATAATGTTTTAAAGTTACAGGAAATGTTGCAGGAGTTATCAGATGAAAGTAGAAAAGTAGGACTAAAGATAAATGTTAAAAAGACTAAAGTAATGTTTAATAGATTTTCTCAAAATATGAAAATAAAGATTGATTATGATGAATTAGAAGAAGTTAACAGATACAAATACCTTGGTCTGATTATTAACACAGATGGAAACATAATGGATGAAATTAATCATAGAATTAAACTTGGTTGGAGTGCTTTTGGTAGAAATAATTTGATACTAAAAGAAAATATGCCTATGTGTTTGAAAAGGAAAGTTTTTAACAAATGTGTTTCGCCAGTTCTTACTTATGGATTTGAGACTTGGACACTTAATAGAAGAGCAATACAGAGACTTCAGACCTCTCAAAGGAGTATGGAGAGATGCATGCTGGGAGTAACAAGAAGAAATCGAAAACACAATGTATGGTAAGAGAACAAACAAGTGTTACTGACCTCATTGAAAAAATTAAAAGATTGAAGTGGAGTTGGGCTGGACATATTGCTGGAAGAGATGATAATAGATGGACAGTTGAAGTCTTAAACTGGATTCCAAGAGATTGTGAAATACCCAGGAAGAGACCACATGTGAGATGGATGGATGAGATGAGAAAGTATGCAGTGGTGATGTGGAGAAGAGAATCTAAAGATCAGAGAAGATGGATTGAACTTGGAGAGACCTTCATCCTGCAGTGGATTGATAATGGTTGATGATGATGATATGCTAGCTGATGAGAGTTGATTCAGCATGAAATGTTCATCTTGGGGATGATACATCTTTTTCACATGTCTTTGGTCATATGTTTATGATTACACCCCTCCACAAGATGTTAAAAGTCGATAGAAATAAGTCCCTATCTTGCATGAGAACAGTGTAGTGAAAATTACACTACAGAAATATTATTCATTTACTAGAACGATATTAGAAATGACCTAAATGGATATGTTAGTTATTGTATAAAAATATCAGTATAGTAAAACCGTGAGCTTTATTTTAAAGCTCTCCTCGCATATACTAGCTCACTTTTGTTGATAAACAATGATTAGAATAGAATGCATATTATTTACTGATGTCTAAATGTACAATGCTGTACATATTAACACACATATACATGTGTAACAGATGGTTTATGTGTTTAGTGTGTATGCTGTGTGTAAATTAAAAGAACATGTACTGTACAGACAAAATTAAATATATATATATATAATAACATAGTTATTAATAATAAATTGAGAAAACACTTTTACTTATATATTTAGGGAACTGTGTGTGTGTTCAATAAAAATAGTATTGTAAAATGAAAGGTTAAAAAAATAGTATTGTAATAAAACATACTTCTTTATTATTATTATTATTATTTATAAAATGGACAATAGAAGATTCATTTTTTTGATCCATACAAGCCATTTCTGAATAACTTTTTTTTTTTTTATGAAATCAATGACTTTCATTTTTGATTTTTCATTCATGGTTCTATAAAAATACTTTAAAGATAGACAGAATAAAACTTTTTTAAGAAAAAAAATGCTTGGAAAAAAATCGATACACATTATTTTTAAATAAGGTACAGAACTGAATAGGTACAGTATTTAAATCATGAAAAAAATGTGATAACATAAATTCACGTTTGAGAATGAGATAATAAGCAGGAAAAAAAAGATGGTTGCTAGTATACCAAAATTTGTAAAATATAATAAGTTCATTAATTTCATTGTTTTTATTATTTATTTATTAATTTTTTTTTTTGCTTATTTACAATTTTTTTTGTTGGTGAACTATAATTAAAGTCAAGTAATTTGATATCATGTAATTAATAGTTTGGCTCCACTATGTATATATATACACTTGCATCTCATTTTATGCAGTAGATAGGTTCCTCTGAATACGTGCGCACAAAAGAAATCGCACAAAAATAGACTTAACATACCTTGAAAAATGGGGGATACGTACTGTAATTTTCAAAGTATCACATAAAAGCAAAGCAACAATGTAAAATTACTTTAAAATTTGTATAAAAAAATAAGGAAATAAAATATGACTAATAAAAAATCTCAAATTTGAAAAAAATTGATACAAGACAAACTTTTTTTTACTTTTTTTTATTTTATTAACTACAGTATTTAATTTTATTCAAAACAATATATTTTTATGCTTAATTTACAGTATTTTACATTTTTTCATACATTTACAGTATTTTAATCATTATTGCTATTTGATGATATGCAGGTTTCTTTGTGAACTGGTAAGACATCAGATTCATCACAAGAGGAAATACAATTAGCAACAACTTTTTTTTAAATTGCTTTTATAGTTAAACTTACCCAAACTAAAATGTTTTCCAATCTCTGTTAATCCTTCCCATTTCACTAAGCAATCTAAAATTGAAATTTTTGTTTCCAAAGAAATTCATTTTCTTGGGTGTTTTTTTCCTCTCCATTAGAGTAAACTAAAAGTTTAAAATAAAAATAAGAACTTAGACTTATGATAACAAAAAGATACCTACTCATCACTGTTGGGCAAAATTTAATTAAAACTAACAATTAAAAATTAAATTTTTATTTTTGTCTTTAATTTTTTAATTTTCAATTCCATTTAAAAATCAAATTTCATTGTTTCACAGCACATTAATTTTAGATTACATTATGTAATTTTTAAATTGTCAATTACAATTAAAAATCAGATTTTAATTTTTAATTGTCAAATTTAATTTGGACCACTGCTGTTACTCACCTTTTAAAAATAAACTTGCAGACCCCAAATGATTAATTGATTACATACACTTTTTAAAAAAAGCAAAAATAGAATGTGATTTAAAATGCAAAAACAATAACATACATAGTATAGGAATGTATAAAGTTCAAACAGATTTACATTATAATCTTGTAAAATTTAATGTGTGTTTATAAAATGGGGAAATTCTGATTTTAAGTGAATTATGAACTTCTTTATTGCATAAAATCTATTACAGTACTATTATAAAGCATTGAAAATATTAAAATTATTAGATGGAAATCCCAATAATGCACTATTACTTTAAATATGGTGTGTGAGTGTGCAAAATTTATAATATTTAAAGTAATAGCACATTATCAGAGCTTGACTTCTGATCTAATAATTTTTATTGCATAAAAGAAAACCACATACAAAGATATTAAGAAGAAACGTGAATCGCATAACTTCAAAATCGCATTTAAAAAAATCTGCATGAAATGAGACCCAGGTGTACTATAAATTGGTAAGCCCTTCCACTTCAAGGAATTTAGTTTATAGATATCAATTTATTTTTAATAATAAAAAGTATAATTCACAGAGCTTTTTTTTATAATGTGGCATTTCAAATCATTGACTTTTAGATTTGTTATCTGTAAGTTTATATAATTCTTTGAATTCCATTTGATAATCTATTATTTTAATTGTAACTATTATTAAGATAATCCAGTATATGACTTAAATATTGGACAAAGTAATGATGTCATATATCTACATTTATTGCCTGTACTTGATTTAGTATGGAATAAATTGTTAATAATAAAATGTATTGATTTAAATCTAAATATAAATGCAATTATTTCGATAGTACTTTACTTTAAAAAGCATAAGCTTTTATCTTCATAACAATTCCAGTGAATTAATGAACATCAATCTAGGATGAATTTTGGCATTTCTGCTATTTAATATTTTATAGCAAATATAAATACATATAACACATTTAAAAATTTTATTATATTGCTAAAGACAATAAAATATTCAATTTGATATGATTAACTTACAAGATGATTTGAATAGTTTTGAAAATTGGTATGTTAAAAATGACATGAAAATTAATGTCAAGAAAGTTGTTATTGTATCTTATACTAAATATTCTATAATTCTTAATTACATAGATAACAAAAAATAATAATATAGTAACAATTCTTATGAAATACGGAAATAAAATTATAAATTATAGATAGAATATTGAAAAATGGTAAAAATTTCTCCACAGGCACAAAAATTTTATTCAAAGCTTTAGTATTGGCTGTAATGCACTGTGGATAAGAGATAGACTAAATCAATGTAACAAATATTTTACATAAAAACTTATGCTACCAATTGTATAACGAGAATTAAACAAACAAAAAAAAGACATAGCAACTATTAAATCTTGCTAATTATTGCTAATTATAATTAGCAACTATTAAATCTTTGTATAGAGATCTTTTTGCTTTACATAGAAGGAACAAATTGATCCTATGTAATTCTACTGATGCTAATAACAAGTTAGAAAAATATTTTTTCTTCATGTGTCAAAGCATTCGCGCCGGAAGCGAACCTGCAATCCCGGGACAACTGCTTGTAAGGCGACTGTGCTGACCACTCCATCACCAACTTTTAATAAGACAGTATTTTTAAAATATAATTAAAACTATAGTATATAAAATATTAGTTATGTAAATGTTAGTTGCACTATTATAACATTAATATTTTAGTTTTAGTGCATATTGTTTGTAAATTTCTAATTGTAAAATAAGATTTAGATGAAATTCTTCTTCTTTCTCTTCTTTTTCTTCTTAATTCTTCTTTCCCTTCTTAATTATTCTTCTCTTTCTTCTTTTTTTTCTTTTTTCTTCTTTTTATCCTTTTCCTCCTCATTATTATACCGATTTTTCCATGTGTGTATGAATAGCAATTTTCCAGAATGATTTATTAACCATTTGATTATCCAAGTTACTCAAAAGCACATTTATTATTAAGATGATGGAGATGAAACATCTCACTGCTGGCCTTTTTTTTTTTTGCTTTTGCACCATCAATCTTTCTAAGTATCTAGCCAAAATAATATAACGTCAAGTAAGAATTAAGTCTAATCTAATCAAGTGCCACTCATTCATTTTTTTTTTGCTGTCTATAAAATTTTCAAACATATTTTTCAATATCGGTTCAGAAACATTAAGTTTTTTTATATTCTTCTTTTATAGTGTTAGGTTTTTACATTTTCCTTTTGCTTTTAAATTTTATAAAAAAAAACCGAGCACTATTGTTAACATTTAAAACTCTACTCTTCTTTCACAGATAATTGAAAATTGGCTTTATAATTTACAAAGAAGTGTATACTTTTCAATATTAAATATATATACTTATACATTTAAACGCATGATTATTATTTATTAATGGCCCGTGGGAAGTGGTCACTTCCACTTAAATTTACACATACCCGTATATATATATATTTACATTTATAAAATTAATTAGTATTAACATTAGAGATCGTTGAAAACAAGATAATTTCTTTGTCCTGTAATATATATAAATATAATTTCAAAATAATTTAAGTCATTTTTAAAATCTTGCTGATATATAAATTTCTACTCAATTTTTAACAACGTCAATAAATAAGATAGATGGCCATCCTATTCTTTATTTATATATTTAATTCATTGATGTTTGAGTATTATTCATTAATGACCCTTGTTTAAAATTACAAATATATATAGCGCTGTACATATTTATTATTTACACACACATATATATATTTCCTATTCAAGCCTTTATAATTTTAAACTGACCAGTAAATAACTTTTAAAAACAACGTGTATAACATGTTAAGTATTTAGCTTAATCTTAAGTTGTATTATTGTATGTTCTTTTTATACTGAAAAGCCATGCTGCAAACCAAGGTTCAAGTCTCTAGTTTACAAGCAGGTTTAAGATTTTTCATGTAGATATCTGGCCTATCTGTAAGTATATAACTAGACACTGAATTAGTAATAAAGATGATTGTCATGCAGTGCTGTAACATTATGTGACATTCTCCACTGGGGGAGAAATCGTACAGGTGCTGATGCCACAATTTATTTTTAACTATATTTTATGTTTATGTTTATTAATATTTTGCATAATTAAATTAAGAAAAATACTAGTAATGTGACTTGTTTAAGAACTACTTTTTTATAAATAGAGAAAGGAAGAATAATGAGCAAATACTTTGCACTTGTAAACGAATGAAGCAAAAAAGATCAGTCGTTTAAGAAAGTTTAACGACTGAAGATTATAATATAAACTTCAGATATCTGTTTTTGTTACAAATTGGCATTGAAAAACAGGAAAAAGTTAAAAAAATAATGTTTTGTAGTTTATTAACCAACAAATATCAAATCTTAAAGTAAAAACATACTTTAAATAACTCTTTTAAAGAAAGAAATTATATATTTGTATGTTTTTTTAATCATAACTTATTATTAAAGACATAAGATATCTTCATTATAAATAAAAAAAAAGTGTAAAAATGATAAATTGTGATTAAGATGTGCACACTTTTGATGAAAAAAAAAAAAGAATGAATAGGACTTGTGCACATAAAAAAAAGTATTTGATTTATCAAAAATCTGTATTTGAGAATTAAAAGATGTAATAATTTCTGACCAAGGAAAGAACGATTGATAGTCATTTGTGTATTTATTTAAAAATTGTAGATGGTTAGTGCTAAATTTTCTACTCAAATGCGTTCAGAATAAATAGCTAGAAGTATTATGACTATAACATAACTCTTGATAATAGTTTGCTGTGGCCTATTACCTTCTTAATGTAATTTATTCTAGTTTTTCCAATTTTAAAGTTGCACTTAAGCTTCAGAAAGCTCTTTTGTTATTAAGACGAATAGCATATCAGAACTATTTGTGAGCTAGGTATATCTGTGAGATAAAATAAATGCGAAACCATTATTCATATAAACTAATTAGAAAACATTGTACAGGCTTAAACCTGCATTTATATATGTAATATATGCGGGATTCGAACTCAGACTTTCACACGACCCACTACTCTCAGTGCCATCTCATATTGCTGACCACCCTGATCACACACATGTTGAAAAGATAAATAATCACCAATATACGTATTTCATGCTAAACCAGCAATCATCAGTTGGTCTAGATTACTATCCTCATATATATATAATCAGTGCTCAGCTTTATATTAAGATAGCCAATCTTCATACTTTAATGGACAGGCTTCAAACTATTCCAACTCACAACTTTTCAGCCTTCCATTTCATTGAAAATCTGATGATGAAACGTTCAAAGCCCTTGTTAGTGCCAAGGTTGTCATCCTACCCATGTTGACTAATTAGAAAACATTGAATATATGTATATATAGACAGAATATAATCTAAATTTTTATTTAATAAAGACACTGAGACTCTAAAGTGATACTTTTTTATATTTTTTAAAATTAAGCAAGAAAATATCTTGATCGCTTGCAAAAAGAACAACAATATTTTCATTTCATCACATAAAGGAATGCATTTTACATCTCTCAAACTTGATGTTTTTTTTTTTTTAAGAAATTTTGTTCTATTGCTATATTGAATGCTACAAATACAAAAATGACATCAATTACATATCTATTTGAAGCAAAGTAGATCCAACCTTCTCCCATGTTGCTCTTGTGATATAGCCTGGAGCAATTAATCGGTCTCTCTTAATGTTCTAGCATTATTTAAAATAATACTTTTCTTGTGGCTATAAAACAATGCTGATTATTCAAATTTGTTTTACAGTATGGTTCCTGTATACAATAATAAAATGCTTCCAATTTCCATCCCGGATTTATTAATATTGTATGTTACCACTGCAATTATTTCTGAAAAAGTCTCACATACTATAAAATTTGATTTTATTTAATGTGAAAGATTTGTATTTTTGCTTTGAATTTTATATTGTCTGAATAAAAACAAAAATCGACCTTTTAAATAAAAATTAAATCGTTGGCTAAGATTGAAAAATATATAGTTCATTTATCCCAAGAGAGCTTCAAATTCTATTGCCATTTGTTACTTATTACTATGTGAAACAAGAGTTTTCTGTTTTAGCTGTGGTAAAAACCAAAAACCAAAAACAACAACTTACAAGTAACTATAACAACTCGCATTTTCCAATCATCCTAATTAATAGTTAAGTGGATGTACAAATTTATCCATCTTATTATTAAATATTTTCATAGCCATTACTAGACTTAATAAGAAATTTGAAAGTTTAAAGTTGGATACCTGCATTTAATAGTTACATAGATTTCAAAAGCTTAGGAATATATACAAATATAGATTTTTTAATTTTACATCTAAATATTTTGAAAACATGGAATTAACTATTTACAAAGGAAAGATTTTTGCCCTTGTACTATATTTATGAAAGATTGCTGATAATTTTCATTTTTTTTTATTCTGCTAGGTATTAAATTAGTTTAAGTAATTTTAGAAAACATCAGAAAAACAGTTATAGAATAAATGCTTAATAATAATTATTAATTTATTTATGTAAAGTGGATGATACCAAAGATGTGAACACCAGAAATTGGGCATTTGTAGTTCAAATTGTAGTAATATAAAAATCATCTGTAAAAATATTGAATTTTAATATGCTCTTAAAACTTATCTGATCATGCAGCTACTGAAGGACAACTTAAAATTAGGAGGTTAAGATGAACGTTTCTGTCAAGAAATTATGAGCTAATTAAGCTAAAACAGTTCAAAAAGTTAACTTCTCAATTTTAAAGTAAATAAGTAATGAAGGGTCACATTGCTAAACTTCACAATCATTATGTAAAAGCAATTAAGTAAGATAATAAAATAATTAATGATGTATTACTTAAGAATTCATAAGTAATATTTACTGAGGCTATAACCTCGATAATATGCGTGTAAAATGCGATAGTAGGGACCCCTACAGGTGTTTTAACCACAAGCTTACACTATGGAAGAAAAGAGGGGAACCCTTCTTTACTTCAACCTACTTTCTATTTAAATAGGTGAAACTGAAGCGGTTAGATCTGCGAGCGTGAAGCTATTCAATACTTCACTGATTAAGTCCACATTTCTTATTATACATTAAAACTCGCAAAATCTTTCGATTTACAATGAGTCAATGGAAAGATTTTATAGTTAGAAATCTATTAAAGTTATTTAAAGTTGTAATTATAAATTTATTAAACGCACATTGATTACATAAGTAATATTTACTGAGGCTATAACCTCGATAATATGCATGTAAAATGCGATAGTAGGGACCTCTACAGGTGTTTTAACCACAAGCTTACACTATGGAAAAAAAGAGGGGAACCCTTATTTACTTCAACCTACTTTCTATTTAAATAGGTGCAGCTAAAGTGGTTAGATCTGCGAGCATGAAGCTATTCAATACTTCACTGATTAAGTCTACATTTCTTATTACACATTAAAACTCGCGAAATTTTTCGATTTACAATGAGTCAATGGAAAGATTTTATAGTTAGAAATTTATTAAAGTTATTTAAAGTTGTAATTATAAATTTATTAAATGCACATTGATTACGTAAGTAATATTTACTGAGGCTATAACCTTGATAATATGCGTGTAAAATGCGATAGTAGAGACCTCTACAGGTGTTTTAACCACAAGCTTACACTATGGAAGAAAAGAGGGTTTAATGTGTAATAAGAAATGTGGACTTAATCAGTGAAGTATTGAATAGCTTCACGCTCACAGATCTAACTGCTTCAGCTTCACCTATTTAAATAGAAAGTAGGGTGAAGTAAAGAAGGGTTTCCTTCTTTTCTTCCATAGTGTAAGCTTGTGGTTAAAACATCTGTAGAGTTCCCTACTATCGCATTTTACATGCATATTATCGAGGTTATAGCCTCAGTAAATATTACTTATGTAATCAATGTGCGTTTAATAAATTTATAATTAGAAATTCATAGTAAGTTTAAGCATTATAAATAATAGAGATAAATTTTTTAAAAATATTAAATGCTTCTATTGACTATGCACTAACATTTAACTTGTAATAAATGGGAGATCTAGACATTTAAGTAAGAAAATCCTTTGTTATAAAAATAGGGATTTAACTTATAATAAAAGCATAATGGGGGGAGGAATCCAGAAATTAATTAAACTCAATTCTTGTTATAAAAGTAGGGATTGACTTAATTAATTTCTGGACCTCCCAATCTTTTATTTCAAGTTAAATCTAAAAAACCCCAATTATGGTTGAAGAAACAAGTTTTTTACTTTTTAGTGCATAGTTAATAAAATCATTTAATATAATTTTTTTTATCTCTATTATTTTTAAGTTCTTAGTATTAGCACAGTAGATGAAAATATAAAACTATATCATATTTTAAAGTGACTGGACACTTATAGTTAATATATACATCACTAGATATGTCTGCTATAAGTTAGTATATATACCTCTTATGCATATATCATATTTAGTATGTGTATATAACTAATTAAAAATATGAAATATTCTTCTAAAAGTATTTAACATTTTTACTTTGATTGGAAATTTGTTATTTTTTTTAAAAAATGCTTACCAAAACTATACTGTAAATGAACTTCACTTAATACATATAATTTTACTTTCAATCAATTTCATATATATATATATATCACTAAATATTTCTGTAATAAGTTAATATGTATACTCTTCATGTATATATCACATTTAGTATGTGCACATAATTATATATTTATAAAGAACTAGTAAGTAATTTTTGTTTAAAATTATTTTCCCCTATGTAAAAAATTAAAAAAAAAATCTTATTACAGTTCTCTAATGAGTTAACAAATAAACAAACAAACAAGTAAAACAATTTTTCAACTTCAGCAAAAGCATTAATGATAAAACTGGGCTGTGATTTATGAATCTTTAGCCCATAGTTCATAATTCTATAACTGCAATAAACCATGTAGCATTAAATATTCAAATGGTATATTGCTCATAAGTTTGCAAGAAGTTTTAGCAGTGACTGAGCAGGAACTGCAATCCATGGACTTTGAAATCCGAAATCCATTAATTTATATATGCACCAAACCATACAAGATTGTAAATTATTGAAGAAGCAGAATAAAAAACTATTTGCAAAAAAGTACAAAACTTATTTTGCAGTTTTTATTAATTTAGCTTTTATTAAAGGAACATGTGAAAATTTTTGAAATCTCCACCAAATTACTAATATTGATATTTCACTTATGGATGAAGACTATGTTAAAATAAAAGTAATAGTGATGATTAAAAATATTAATATCATGGCTGTCACTCTTAGCTATTTAAGATGATTAAGATATGAGAATGGAGTATATAGAAAAATTGTGTACCTATAATTTTATTGCATAAAAAAAGATAGGAATTCAAAAATTGCAATCTGATAAAAGACTTACTAGTAAGAGAGGGAACCTATTTGAGAGAAGAATTTGTTTGAGAAAGATTCTTTTGTATTGAGAGTTGTGTATAAAGCTTTGAAAAAAAAAATTTATTGGATTTAGTTTAGAGAATTTTAGTATTCAATTATTTTTTATAAAGATTATATACATTTTACCATGAAAATCTATTTAAATGATTTATTTTAAAATAAGGCTGTGTGAGAAAAGTTAACGTTTAAACGTCTACCATGCTTGCACTGCACTTAATATATATATATTGAGTATAGGCAAATTGTATTACTAGGTAATAGTTGTTACCATCAAAAAATAAAAATGCGTTTTCTTTAATTCAAATTTGCTCAGATTTCTATGGTTTTATGAATACTATTTTCTATGAATCAATATTAGTTTTTAACACCTTCTCTATTTCTTGTTCACTTCTTCAAATACGTATATACAAAAAATTTTCAAATAATTACACTTCTTTCAGTTGATCTCTTCTTCACGCATTTCTCACTATTTTAAAACATTCTTAAATATTTCTCAATGCATTTTCTTATCGGATTTTAATTTTCCCATTAAATAAACTTTTTATTTTTATTGTTATTTATTTATTCTTTCATACAATACTACATGAACATATTAATCAAAGTTTTCCATTCTATTCCAATTGCCTTTTTTAAAAGTCTTCAATCTTTTTCATTTTTTAAATCAACTAAAGTTTCAATTCTATGTATATATTCTAGACAAAACCTTTATCAGTTCTCTTTTTATATTGAATTTTAATGTGCTATAAAATAATCTTTTTTCACCTTAAAATTCTATTTACAAAAAACAAAAACAACATTCAAAATTTATATTAGTAAACCAGGAAATAGTTGAGACTAGTCAAGATACCAAGAATTAGAAATAAAAGTTTATTTTAGGATGACCTTTAGTCAAAACTTGGATAGATCTGCAATCAAGATTGCATGATGTAAATCATGTAATACTATTCCCAAGAATAATCAACTTTCCAAATCTGCTCTATAAATTCACTTTTAATTATACTTAGTTATTTTTCATAATTTCAACAAATTCTATCAATCTTTCTTGCCTTTCTTGATATACATTTATTTTACATTAATACTAAAACATCATTTAATTCTTTCATATTGCTATACTACACTATAAACAAGAGCAATTTCCTTTCTCTCTATTACTCCAGCTCCATCTATATTAAGCTTGGGTAGTCAATGATTACCCGATAGCAATGCAATTTAATCTCTACCCCAGAACAGATTCTGGTTTTTATCTTTATCAATAAAGAGATGAGATTATACACCTAGGAGTCACTTTTAAACTCATTTTTGCTATCAAGCTAATAGTCTCAAGTTAAATGTACAATAAATAAAACAAGAGAGCGTGAAGACACTGTTTTTTTTCACACTAACTTCTTTTCAATTGTGAGCATATTTATGAGGGAGAGATTTTGTCATTAAAAATCTACACCATTCCAAAAAAACATTAAAATTACAGTGATCCAGTAATAGCACTTTAAAATCACCAATGACGATCTATCTTTTCTTGTATTTTCAGCAATTGATTTTAGCATCTCAGTTTTATAATATATCATATTGAGTTTTAAGATTTCAAAAAAAGAATAAAAAAAATGTTTGAAACTGTTCAAAATTTCATTGATACGAATATGTTTAACTCTCTCTAAAATAACAAACTGGGAATCTTTGATTTAGTTAGAAAGCATATTCCATTAAATAAAAACTCATAGCGATTAATATTTTATTATCATCCATCTACAAGCTAAAATATTTGATCATTAAATTTAGTATCATCAACTTCTCTCCCCTCAAAGCTAATTCGATCTTACCAATATATACATATTTTATACGTCCTCTAAATAAATAGTTAACCAACAAACACATAAAAAAAATTTCTTATTTTTATCTAGCTGCCCACAACTTTAATGAAGTGATAGTAACCGATTGAAAAGGTAAAGATCCTTGGATTAAAGCACAACACCTCTGTCGATGCTCCAATATCATATGATAATTCTGAGCGATGAACCCACTCAATTATTTAAGTAAAAAATAGTATATCATTGGTAATGGCGGATTTTTAATTTCCACCTCTATTAATTCTTCAATACATAATATTTTTGAAATACAAGGATAATTCAGATACTTGGAGTTTAAATATAATATAGGGGATTTGATCACAGAATTTAAGGGATTTGAGCATACCATTATCAGATTTTCAACAGTATAGATCGCTGAAGAGTTTAAGGCTGGAGTAGTATGAAACCTGACCATTAAAGTTTAAAGGTTTGCTATCTTAATATAAACCGAGCAGTGATTATATATATGTGTGTATGGAAGATGAAGATATAGTGCTGGTTCAGCATGAAATACATATATTGGCGATCATTTATTTTTTCTTATGTGTGTGGTCATGTGTATTAGTTATATGAAATAGAGTGAAAAACTGGAGGAGCTTGAAAGTCTGTGCTTTAATTCATGTAAACAGTTTTATATTTAAGACAGTATTACAAACCCAATATTTTTTAGTTATACTTCATAAATACGAACATCAAAGATATATATATCTACACATAGTATACAAATATTAACTACATTTTATTAACTTTTTCCCTATCTTTTAGAATTTTTTTTAATTTTATTATTTTTAAAATATCTATCATTAAACAAACGCACCGCAGTTCAAATGGTACCGTATTCTTTTATATTCATTTATTTAAAGAAAGAAGTGATGTATAAGATTACATTATCTGCATGTTATCTTGAGTTGCATGTGTGCACTCGGATTGCTAAAGAATATTGAGAATTTATTAATTTAAATCTGGGTTTTAAAAAACATACAAGATTATATTGCAGTATTGTATAAAAGTTCTCTGAATCGCAAAAAAAAAGTCTTTATCTATTTTTTCTTTCCTCCTCTCACAAATGTACACACTCATATATATATATTATAAAAGATAACGCAATACATTGCTATATTCAAAGAAGTATATCATCTTAATTTTATTTTTAAAAAGTAATATTTTAGGAGTTGCTATATACATTTTTTGTTATCACTTTCTAACTTTTTTTGATTGTATAGTTTTTTGCTTGAGCCTCAAAACAATAATGTACAATTTCCTCTCTTTTATTATAATATATGTTTCAGATATAAGATCATTTAAAGAAGTCGTAAAATTTTTGCCTACATCATACATTTTTGAATTAAAAGTTCGGGTTGTCTAATTGTAAATCAGTTTCTTTAATCTCCTGCATCTGATGAGTCCTGTATATTTCCAAGTCATTTCAATAACAGTTTTAAAAGATTGCTTCTAGTAATAATAACAGAGATATTGCTCTTTTTAGCTGTTTACACCATTTAATTTTGGCCGTTGAAATGTATAGGGCCAGATCACAATGAGATTTATTTTGGATTTTATGTATTAGAGTCACATTTTAAAAATTTTCTGACATTTGGTTTTTGTTATTTTTTATTCAAAAAATGTCATTGCACCAGATTAAAAAAGGATCTTTCACTTTTGCAGAATGATCTAGCAATAATTTTTATAGGAAAGATTATATTTAAAATAACGAATTATTAAGAAGCTACCAAGCCCCAAAAGAATGATTTAATGTGTTATGATTTTTTTATTCAGTTTTAAAGAACATTTTAATTTATTTAGTTTCATTTTGAGACATTTCTTTTTCTATAATTTATTATTTTAAATTATGTAAACAAGACATTTATTTTATATAGCGCGATGTTTTTATAAACTGTTATACCAATAAGCCAATAAGCTAGTTAAGGTATTTCTTTTTTATTTAATACATATTTTTTTCAATTTATTAGTTTTATTATCTGTTGCTTTCATTAGATTATTTTAACAAGTAGGAAAACAATCTTTTGTAAATAATTAGCTGGTGGAGGGTCTTTCTAATTGTTTCTTATAGAAAAACAGTGAAAGAGAAGGCGATATTCACCAACCTTGCCAATTGTCAGGTTATGAGGACTTAAATTGGATTTTCTATTGTTTTATTGTCTAGATAAGAATAGCTAGATACCCATTTACTAACCAATGTTGGATGGTTAGCCAAGTTAGGTATGGATTATCCAGTGAAAAAAAATTTCTAAATCTTTTGAAATAAATTTCATTTGGACTGGATCATAACTCTAAGTTATAGGCATGACCAGCAGCTGTACAACTTCCATATCACAGGATGTTTTAAATCTTATCACCTTTCCTTTATGTTTACACAATCTAGGGATTATGATCCACAACTATCTCCCAGCTATTGATTACTAAATCTGGCACTATTGTGGGGGGAACATTTTGCTGCTGTTTACACAAGATCTGTTTAAATAATTTAAAAGTCCCAGTTTTTAAGGTATGTCTCTATAGACAAAATTGATCAATCCAGTCTTCCTTAAACACAAGGAAAAAATTGATGAAAAAAAAAACATAACAACAAACAATATACTAATAAAACTTAATTTTTTTGGCAGAATAAATCTTTTGGTGAATTCTAACAATTGAATAAAAAATCTTGATGACCAGAATAAAGTTATCAAAATAATATAATACAGCAAGTATTCCAAATGCTAGCTAATCTATTATATGCTGGAAGATGGATATTCCAACGGAAGGATATATATATATTGTAACGATATATAGATATGTCGTTACATTAATTTAAAAGAAAAACAAAGTTCGCAAATAAAAATAAATGTATTAAAAATCTATAAAAAAACTAGATGCTAAAATTAAAATGTTGTTAAATATATATATTCGCACAGATGCTAAACTTTAAAAATATTTTTTTTTATATATAAATAAAAAAAGGGTATTTGAACGTATTTTTTTTTTTTTTTTGATAAAAAAATACAAGAGTTAAATATTAAAATATTTAATATAAGTTAAAATAAAAACAGGTATTAATTAATTCCTGTAATCTATAAATGGAAATGATTGTTTATTATTTGAAAAACAAGCTAGCCCTCAAGGCTCTTATGTAATTAAAGGGTCAGATGGAAATTAGATAAGAGAAATTAGCTGGACCAATGGAAGCACCAAGCCTTGGCTCGGACCCTAACGAAAGTGATGGATTGGTGATGTTTTGTTGTTTGAATCCGTGTGGATAATATAAAAGGAGAAATATTGAGTATTGGGCAGTTCCAGCTGTTTGTTTTGAGAGTGGTGATAGAGACGCAATATCACACACTCTCTCTCTATTTTAAAAAATGAACTGATTGTGATACCGAAAGGAACCAGCTAATGCTACCTCCGGAACATCTGACCGGGTTTCAAACAAGGACTCCGTGGAAAAACAAGAACCTGGACTCTTCTTCCGTAAGCTGTTAACAATGAACTTAAAAATTTTTTTAAATAATTAAGAACTTTCGTGAAAGCAATTTAAATGTTAAAATGGAGTTTCTATTTGACTTTTAAGTTTAAAATCAATTGATGTTTAATTTTATATGTTTGTTATTGATAAAAAAATCATTTCCATTTATTTTAATTGTATAAATTATTTATTGTTTAAATTTTAAATGTATGAAATTTAAGTTGTTTATAGACGCTTGCATGGATTCGTTTGCGGTTAATTATATTTTGGTTTTCATATTTGATCAAAATATATAGACATTCGATAAATAATGATACCTTACGGTGAGTATCTAAAATGTATTTATTCGGATGTCTTTTAAGTTATTGGTGACAGATCGGAAGAGCTTATGGTGAATACTATTGGGTTACTTATAAGTTTCCCTCTGCGATTGTCGGTATCAATAATTTTGTATTTTGATTGTTTATGTTTATTTTGAAATGTTTTTGACCATGGAATCTATGTAATCGATCTATACCCAACATTTTTAAACAAATCTGTGCGAACGTATATAAATGTTAAAATTAAGTTCGGTGCGAATGGCTATATAGTTTTGTAAAGTTGTATTAAGGGAGGGTAATCTTAGGTTATTCATTTCGTAGTTGAATTGTTTCAATGGATTGGATATATTTGTGTAATTAGTAGATGTAGTATGAGGTCCGCTACGGGCAGGATTATAGATATATGCCACACACCCTCTGTTTGCCTATGGATGGGTTTGTAAGTCGGCAGAAGACCGCAGTCCATTCCTATGGAGTTTTTAGTTTATTGATCTACTTGCCCACAGATGTCACATTCCTGTTGGTGGAGAGTCAATGTCTTCTCTATTTCTACTTATTGTTCAGATGTACATTCCTGACAAAATACTATATTGTCAGATGTCGTATCATGCTACATTGAATACATGAATGTATCAGATGGATTGGCGCCAGTTGATTGCGAAATTTGTTGCCTAAGGTTAAATCAGGGAAGAATATTTTCCTTTCAAATGCAGACCTATGTAGTCCATTCATACTCGACCCTCTAAATAAAATATTAAACATTATAGCAAGCTATTTTAAATGTAAAATTAAAAATTAAGATAAAAATCTAAATGTTAAACTTATTCCTCGAATTTAGAATGATTTTATATGTGCGTAAATAAATATTTTTCTGTGTTAATTTCTGGCAGTGGCTTTTATTATTTTATTCTTTTATATTTAAGATATAAAATTTATAGATTTTTATCTCGCGTCTCCGCTGAGCTAGTGACAATGGGCTAACGATCTAAATATGTAAATAAAGTGGAATCCTAACAGCGCGTATCTGCCTACTTTATAAATTTTTCTAGACTCAAATGCCTAGATGGCGCCCTTTGGTAGTGCGGTGCGGTGCGATGCGATCTACCACTTCGTTTGGATCGTTATAATATATATATATATATTGTAACGGATACCAGACGATCAAAAGCTTAAACTTCCCTTTTATATAGATATAATGGGGAATTCTTATAATTCAAGATCGTCCACTTTCCGCTACCACAAGCAGAGAGAAAATATGGACATAAACGAGTCTATATCTGTACTTGACCGAACTTGTATGCTATACAGGTATAGCATACAAGTTATATTTCCCATTCAACTTTCTCCCAACTGCTGTAAGATTTAACAGAGTTTGAGCACTTGGATAATTATAAATTTAATGGGATCAAATACTGCACCACTAGCTTCACGTGTTAATTAAGTACTCAAATGAATAATAATTATTTCCCAATCCTAAGACTATACTACTTTTGGAAGTGGCGAAGAAAGAGACGAAACAGATTTTACATAAATAAAAGATATTTAATGCAATAAATTATAAATAAAGAAACACTCTAAATTATTAACACTCAATATAAAAAAAAACAGATTATGCTATAATACCACAAAAAATAAATAAATACAATAGAAGATTCTATATATGATTGCAATCTGTGGAAATAACATCCCTTTATAGTCATTTCAAATATTTAAAGAGTCTAATTAATGTCTATCTCATTATATCTGGGATTGGCAATTGCATTAAATTTAAAAGGTATGTGCACATAAGTTAGATAAAAGGTATTATTCATAATTACCTAGGTCATTAAGTCTTTGAATAAATTTGGCGTCTTGCTGACCGTCCCGTGGAATTTTTCCACTTCTTTAGTAGGGAACGGTCGCTCTTCAGTTAGATTTGATTGATGGAACTCCTCCATATTGTGGGCATCAAGGCAAGGCAAAAACAAACTCTTCAGCAAGCACTACATCAACAGTTGTTACATCGAGATGTGAACCATTATAGCACGGAAGTCTGGATCGACCGGCGATCGCGACTGGCCCTTAGCCACACATCCTCAAAGCTTCCCTTAGGTTATAGTTTGTTTTCATGTTCCCAAAATTTAACTTTTCATGTCTGCTTTCTATTATATTTCTCTGCTTCTTATCAGAGCAGTGTCTTCACTGAAGTCTCGACCAATACTGTTTTTCAATTAATTAATTAATGTCCTTTATTTTTCAAATTCCTTTCTTATCTTGATCTCCCGCTGTATTTTTATTTCACACCTTTTTACATTAACATGCTTTCAGCAACTTATACAAAATTACTTTCAATTTGATACAATTTTATAATATAATATTTTACATTTATTCATCAATCATTTTCTTTACTAAAATTATTTCATTTTGACATGAAATAAACCTTACTCCCTTTATTCATACATTCACATATGCATTTCATTTTCGTCAAAATGTGTAATTTTAAGACCAGATCTTTATCTTTTCATTGCATTCTAAATTTTACTTATATTTTATTTAAACTCCCCAACTATCACTTTTTTTTATATCATTAAGTTTCTATTTTATTTATATTTCCTTTCTCATTTTTTTTAAATATTACACTGAACACATAATATCGATATTTCTAACCTTAATATTTCTATTCTTTTTTACAATCTGCACTTTGAAGGGTAAAAGATAAGAATCATTTCGATTCTAATTACCTCTTTTTTTTACTTAAACATTTCTTTGTTTTGTAAATTTTGTTAAACTCACTTTTTTTTATAACCCAAGCACAATATTTAATATTCTTTAATATTAAATATCTATATGTGTGACCGCAGTATGTGCGATCATCACAATATATATATAAAGTCCAACATATATGAAGACCGCAGTATGTGCGATCATCACAATATATATATAAAGTCCAACATATATGAAGAAAAAAAAGTTTTTAGTTCTGAAGTTTTTAATTAATTAACTGGCTAATCCAAATGTAGGAATTTTCCAGGAGATAGTACTGTTTGATATCCACTTTGCTTTATTATCCTACTGCTGTCTGTTGTGATATTTTGTGAGTTTTTTTTTAAAAAAGGCAAAATTACAAACTAATGAATATTGATTTATTAGTTAAAAAATTAAAGAGATCAGTATTTTCCAAGAATCAGTAAGTCCAATTTCTACCTTACTGATAGCTTAAGTTTTTGTTCTCCAGTTTCAAGATCATTTGCAAGATTATTTCAAGATTTTTGGAATAGCAAAAAAAAAAAATGATTTTTTTGCCTAATTTGTTAACATAAATTGTATAATAATTATTTTAAAATAAAAATATATATGATTACATTTTTATTTTATATGTATATATTTTATTTTTTAAAATAGAAGTTAACAAATTCAATTGTAATGCTAATAAAAAAAAACTATGGCTGGTTCTAATGCCATACTTTGTGAAACAAATAAATAATGCCTTTACCAATATTATACTTAAATATTTTGAGATATTTTAAAAATTGTAAGTACAATTTTAAATTTTAGAACAGAATTTGATAAATTTATGAGGGCTTCACATTTATTCATTTTCATTTGAAAATTAAATTTCATTCAATAAAGATTTTATTATTTTTTTGAAGTCATTGGCATAATTGACTTTACTTCACACCATCAAAAAAAAACTTCATTGTTCCCTTTATCTAATCACTTTATTTTTTTTTCATTATTTGTAAAACTCATATATGATTTTTAAGTATAATTTTTTGTTTGTAAACTTCTATGTCTAATAAATCAAGTCCAATTTATTGAATTATAATAAAGAATAAAAGTTTAATACAAAAATTAAAGCATGAGTGATTATAAATATTGTCACCAGGGATAATAATAGAAATGTCAACCTTTAAAAAATTAAAAAGCTTTATAAAAATGTTTTCATCAGTTTTAAATATATTATTTATAAATCAAGATCTCCAAAAAGAAAAATATGTAATTTACAAAAATAAAATGCATCTTTATTTGTTTATATATTTTAACCTATTAATTGTTCATATTTTTTTGCAAGCTATAATAATTTAACATTTTCCTTGAAATTTTTTTTAAAAAATTTTCATTGACCAAGAGAATTAAAGTTTTACAACTTTTGATTGGTCAATTAACAAACTCAGCCATAAAAATATATTTATCATTTAATATTATATTCATTTTAGTTTTGTTTGTAAAAAGTATATTAATAATTTGTCAGATTATGAAAGTGAATGAAAGTTTTTTCAAAAATAAATTTCTATTTATAATTATAAAAATATTTTATAGCAGAGAACCTCTAAAGAATGTTTGTAACCTATTAAAAATGTTGAGTATGTCACTGCTTTTCTTTCTCAATTTATGTTCCTGTAAAAGTAAATAATTTTTTACTAAAAGCTTACTATTTTCCTAAAATAATTTATATTTTCAGCATATTTTACCAAAATACATTATAATATGTAAATAAATGCCAGAAAAATACTCTAAATTATTCATTTCTGTTTGAAAATGAAATAAAGAGTTTGGGATGATGAAAATTGTTGACAGGTGTCAAAATTGTTATTAGCACTGGCTTTGTTTTCAATTTACATTCTTGCAAAAGTATACAATTTTTTACTAAAATCTTACCATTTTTCTAAAATAACTATATTTTCAGCATATTTTATCAAAATAATTCGTAATATGTATGAAAAATAATAAAAAAATCATTCTAAGACATTAATTTTCATTTTCAAATTCAAAACAGAAGTTGGAGCAGTGAAAATTATTGACAGACACTTTTCCATTATCCAAAATGTGAACCAAACAATCAGCATATAGGAAATCCTGCCATCTCCCTTTGTTGTAGCTTCTTACATCAATATTATTGATTTTTTTACTTGTAAAATAATTCTAGAGAGAGCAGCATCTTACGGAACATTTTAAGTTTTAAAATAAGTGTAAAAATATTACCATAGCTCAAAAATTGACCATTTTTGAGTGACTTAAAGCCATGAACATCAATCCACGGATGATTCTCAAGAAGGATTAATGGATTAAATTTTTAACTTTTTATTTTATCAAATTAAATATAATTTTTTTTATTATATTTTCACAAATTTCAAATAATTTCTTAGAAAGCTTCCACATAAAAATGAGTCTTAAGAATAATATTTCAACTTTGCAAATATAGAATAAAGTAATAAATTGAAATATGTGATTGGAATAATGGCCTTTTGTTTTTTCACATCTGCTAATAAAAACATTTAATGAATAAAATTGGATTTGTTTTATTGTTTAGATTAAATAATGTTAACAAAATTTTATTTGAAATTTAATTTTTTTTTTTATAATTATTAAAAACTAATAAAAAATAACTGCTATTATGACAATGAAGGTATTCCTTTTTTCACATGATTACATAGTTATATGGGTCTGAACTCAGTTCAGCACCCATACATTTTGGTGTCTGACTCTTTAACAAACATAGCCACCACTATCCTATTAGGCAGGATTGGTGTCAAACTACAAACATCACATGATCACCATCTCTTATGCTAGCACATAACTTATTAAACAGGCAAAACTCTTCATACAGTAGTGCCACCCTGTGATGTTTAGTGGCTTAACACCAATCCTGCCTAATAGGATAGTGGTGGCTATGGTTGTTAAAGAGTCCAAGACACCAAAATGTATAGGTGCTGAACTGAGTTCAGACCCATATGACTATATAAGCTATTTATTGTGTTTTCAATTTCATTCTCATAGTTTTGTAGTTAAGTAGAGATAAAAGGTGGCATCTGGAGGGTTGCATTAGATCCTAAGATCTAGGTGCAATGCTCTCAGATCCAAGGCTCCTCACTGATGAAGGCCACAAGCCAGAAACTAGTCTGGGAAAATTGGATGAGTAGGCACTAGATGGGGATTTTATTCACAAGCCTTCTGACATTCATTGATTACTCTTGTTGGCACAGGGTGTCACTACTGTATGGAAAGTTTTGCCTGTTTAAAAATAAATACTACATCAAATATTTTGCAAAAATAATCATTAATATATAAACAAACTGTAAAAAATGTATATTTTCATTTTCAAACTCTAAACAAAAGCATTAGTACTTTCAAAGCCTTTACCAACATTCTCATGTAGAGAAAGCAATAAACAAACAGCCAATCAGCAATATTCACTTCATTGACAGCTTGTTTGTATTACATTTCTCTATATAATACTCACTCCTTGAAATATTTTTAAAAATTAATAAATCAATATTATTTTAATTTTAGTTTTTGCTGTCAAATGATTATAAATCAGTAAAAAAAAGTTAGAGTGAATTAAAGCTGAACCAAATTATCACTGTAACCAAAAGGCTTACAGAAGTGTCACCCAAAAAAGTTGATGCATAGTACAATCAAGAATACTTTGATGCAGTTTGAATATAACACAGAATTCTATTGCAGTAAAAATGAAGATAGAGCAGAGAATGAAAAAAAAATATTGCTTTTTATTCTTTCTTTTTGTTCTGAAAGAAATTAAAACAATTCTTTGAAATATAACCAATGAGAAATCATAAAATCATTAAACATTTTAATTTACTCGTCTCATTCCACTATGACTTTTTTTTCTATCTCTACAAATAATTTATGGTTCCAAATGTGACTTTGAGTCATCTCCACACTTTTCTTCATAGTGGTTTCAGAATACACTAAGACCCAAGTATAGCATTGTATAATAATATTAAAGTGTAAGGCGAACTCCATATATTAATTGTTACAATAAAACTTATACAAATTTGTCATCATACTGCTTCCTTAGATTCACATTGGAAAACTTTAGACAAAAATTTTATTACTATATAATTATAGATATTTTTTTCTTCCGTAAATTAAAATGTTTATTCTAATTGATAAACTTTGGAAGTAAAGAAGGGTTCCCCTCTTTTCTTCCAAAGAGTAAGCTTGTGGTTAAGACTTGTAGAGATCCCTACCTTCGTGCGCACATGCTTAAAGGTTTAATGCCTTAATTAATATTACTTACAATGTGCGTTAAATAAATTTATAATTAATAAACAAAACAAACCCAGTATATTCCAGATAAAAAAACTTAAAAGAATGCAGTATCTTTTTTTTTTTTAAAAAAAAATTGCATAAAGTTTTTAAGCACTCATGATGGTAATAAATTATCTATTTTTATGATATATATATAAAGATGAAAAGAGAGTATGGCTGTATAATAATTACTGTATCCATTAATTTTTATGAAAGTGCAATTTCACACATATAAACTTACATTAATATACATATACAAATATACATTTACAAATAGTATTGATTAGATTGCTAAGAAACAAAAAAAAGATAATCGTAAACATTCAGTATATATGTTACATACAAAAAATGGAAAACAAATTAACTTAAAATGAAATAAAAACGATAACAACAATAATAAAAACTTTAATTACATTAAATTTAGTAAAGCTAATATTTATTTAAATCAAATAAATAAAGAATTACTTTATAATATTATCACTAAGGTTTCTGAATGCAAAATTAAAACCATCAAGACTGCACATCTAAAGTAAATAGGAGAACCGTTAGATGCAAAGAAAAATAAATTCTTATACAAGAATTCTTGATAATTTTGAGTGCAAGTAACATGAATTCTTGTTAAATAATTTCTTAGTTAAAGCATAAGAAAAATAAATATGAAAAAGTAAAATTAAAATAAGAATCACTTCAGAATAGCTAAAAAAAAAGTGAGAACCAATAAAATAAATTAAAGGTAGAAAAGTAAAACTTAAATAGAATTTTTTAAAAAAAAATGCATTGTTGAAAAGAGAGTGAAAGGTGAAGGAAAAAAAAAGAGGCAAAGTGAGAAAAAAAAAAAGGGAGGGAGCTAGAATAAAAAAAAAGGTCAAATGATTGAGGATAGAAATGGTCAGAATAGAAGGAACACATGGAAAGAAAATATCCAGATGAAAAATTTATAAAATTATTTTTAAAAAAAGAAAAAATTACTATATAAAATAAAAATAAAAATGGGCGGGGAGGGGGGGGGGGAGAAGAGAGACAAGATTGGAATGGAAAGGATGAAGAAATTCTATTATATGAATATTCAGATGATTAAAGAATTATGGGTATATGAGTATAAAAGTTTTTAATTCTAATAAGTTGTAACTAGAGGAATTAGAATCTAGACTTTAAGCTCTCATCTTAAACAAACGATAACATGACCACATACATGTGAAAAAGATAAATAATTTCCAATATACGTATTTTGTGATGTACTAACAGTCATCAGTTGGTCCGAATTATCATCTTCCACCCATATATGTAATCAGAGCTCAGTTTATATTAAGATTGCAAATCTTCACACTTTAATGGACAAAGTTCAATCTTCTTTATTCTCCAACTTTTCAGCCATAATATATCATTGAAAATCTGATGATGGTATGTTCAAAGTTCTTGTTTGCTAATTTTGTTGTCATAGTCATGTCGACCGTAAGTTATTTCTAACCTCTCATATGTAGAAGCTAGATCATTTAAATACACAGAAGAGGGATGGGCAGAATACAGGCTGAATCTGTAATATTTAAATACAAATATAGTATGTATACTTAGGCTAGCTATAATTAGAGGGGATTTGCACCCAGTCTCTCAAGCTCCCTTCAGTCATCCACTTCATCGTATATAACCGATATACATATCGCATACATGATACATAATCTCCAATATACTTATTATTGAAGATTTTTTATCTTTTTCACATGTATGCGGTGATGTGTATCGTTTTTATAAGATGAAGTGAAAGACTGAAGAAAGTTTAAAAAACTGGTTTTAAATCCCCTCTAATTACTACATCTAGCTTAAGTATATATACTATACTTGTATTTAAACATTCTAACAAGTTATTTTTTTTCTCTATTTATATTAAATGAAATATTTTTGTATTCAAACTGCGGCTGAATATTTAAAAATACTTATAAAGGTTAATAGTATTTGTTTTAATTTTAAAATAATGCTGAGAATAGCATATTTAAGTAATTAAAAATAAATATTTATATAAGATTGAAATGAATGTATAAAGAATTCGGAGATTTATCGAGACATTCACGTGATATTCCATAGCTTTTTTAATAATCTCATCCAACATATTGAATTTGTAACTCGTTTAAGTAAATTAAAATGATTAAATTTTACCAGTAAAATCTGTTTTAGTTTTGATTATTTATTTACTTATTTTATTCTAATTGCATCAATGATGGATTAAAATTTAAAAATAGAAATATTTTAAATAGCTACATGAATTTTTAAACATGTGTTGTTTTAAAATACCGTTTAGTATTTACATCAAAAACTTGTTTTATCAAATTATTAAAAAATCAAATTAACTATTAGATATATAGTAATATGAATATACTGTACGTTCTCTGCAGAAGACAGATGAAGTATCTAGGCAACAGGTTACTGAGATCATTTAAACAACAAAGTACTGTGATCAAGTGATCATCGTCTCTGATAGTTTAACATTATCTCCTATCAATTATAATAATAATATATAAACAAAGCAATCTTTAATCAGACTACAAATAATAGAAGGCAATATTCTTCTATATAAACCTTTCCAGTTCAATAAAAAAGATTGCATAATCTCTTTTGTTGAATCAGAAAGATGTGGAAACCAAGACAAAATTAATGATGATTACGCCGAACAACAAAAACAACAACAAAAAAACACTTAAAAGATAATCCGTGCAAATCTTTGCAATTAATTTTTAAACAAGAAATGTAAGTATTTAGCATCAAAATAATGATAATTTTGTTAAATAGATGAAACTTCTCCATGATCATTTAGAAATGCTGGAGTATGTAGCAAATTTTATAGAAGCCAATTGGTCCAAACCATACTGAAAACATTTTCAACTTCGAAGTAACAAAAATTGGATTAAAAACAAACAAACGAATATTTAAGCATGTCACTAATATAATAAAATAATTGCTAATTAAAATAATAAAATAACAACGGGTTGAAAGAAGTTTAAATTAAAAAGAAAAACTTTTAAAAAACACTTCGTGCTTAGGAAAAAAAAATTTGCAACCGTTTTATTAATAAAAATATAAATAAAAGTAAAACTATCTTTTAATAGCCTCCTGCATTTCTAAGATTTTTCCAATAACCATAAAGAGGATTTGATCAATTGCTCATTCTTGTTATACTGCTAATTAAAAATAGATGAATACCCTTTTACTGGCCAATAATGAATTGTTAGTTAGTTTAATCAAATATGAATTGAAATACTTAAAAAGTGAATAAACAATTAAAATTTTACAAATCAACATTAAATTTCCGAAAGATAAAAAGCTTATAATATTAAAATAAATTTTGAATAAATAATTATATAAAACCCAGTCAAAATATTTAAAAATTTAACCGAGTAAGTTTTCTCTGATTCAATATCTTTTTATACAGAGGAAAAATAAAGATTGCATAGGCAATTAATCTGATGATTTAATTAGTTTTTTAAAATTAAACTTGTTACAATATTTTTATAATCTAAGTATAAAAGATATACATTTTATTTTATGAGCTATTTTTAAATCTGTTTTTGGATTTTGTGATTAATTGTAATTAATAACAACATTCAACAATGGAAAAAAATTCTTTTTTTTTTTTTTTTTAAATTTATTTATTACCTTAATTAAATTACATGAGTGGTATTGTCTTGTATTTGAAGCTTGAGTAGGTTTGCACCATGTAGGCTAGAATAATCAGTTGAGGAAGTAAGACCCTATTTGTTTGTAAAACTGATCTTGCACCAGGTCTCTTTGTGTAACCAGTCTGGTGCTAGAATTTGGTCTCTGGCACGAATGGTTTTAAGTATTATCAGGGTTTCTCTGACTGAAGAGAGTCTGTTATCAAAATTAAATTTGCATCTTGTCAGCCAGACTGCAAAGGTGAGGAAAATGGAAAACCTGATAGTTGAAAAAATACCTGTTGTAATGGCATTATGAATATTTAATACATCTCTTGAGTCCAATATCACTTTTTCTGCAATAAAGTCTCTGATCTTTCTGAGGAATGAACAACTATAGAGTATGTGCTGTATTGTTTCTTCATCTCTGTTGCAAAGTTGACACTGTGGACTGATTTTGGAAAAACCTCTTTTGTACACCAGAAAGTGACTTGTAGGTAGAGAATTGATGTTTAACTTTATGATGAAATCGATGTGGCTTGGTTCTATATACCAGTGCTTCAGTTTCTTGATTAGCAATTTGAAATTTAGGCTTAATGTAGTGTTGTTTAACTACAAATATTTGTTTAGAAAATCTTTACAATTTAATCAAATAATTAAAATTTGCTTTCTTGATTTAGACTCTTTTTTTTTTTGCAATTGATTTACAATAAAAATTAAATATTTTGTTTTATCCATGATATGTAATAAAATCAAATAATTATTTAGAAAGAAGTATAGTAAATATTTTATTTTTGTGTGCATATATATGGAAATATAGTACATATTCCTGCTTCACCTAGTGCCAATGTCATCAGCACTAGTCTGGGTTTGAACCCAATCTTTATTAACTGACACCCATCTCATAATAAGTGGTAGTATATTTTAATCAATATTATAATCTTTTATATTTCATTAATCTTATTTTATAATTAAAACTAACCTTTTTATATTAGTTTATTTATTTTATATTTGTAAAAATGTATATTGTGTTTATTTTATCAAATTGAATTGAATCCTAGATATCTATAAAATGTTACAAATATTTCAAATTCTTTATTAAAGTTCATTTTCTTCAATAAATCAGTTGGTAACATTTTATATTTATCTTTTAATCAATGTACACTTGAGAATCAATTATTTAAACAATGTAATATTTTTAAGAAATATTTTGTAAAAGTTTATACCAAATATGTTTGAAAGTCATTGTACCAAATTTTTCTGAATAAAATCTACATTTTGTTAATCTAAACCATAATTAAATAGATTTTGTTAGTACAATGACTGATAAACTTAATATGCTTGTTGTTGTTGTTTTTTTAATTAGCAAATCAACCCTTGGGGCATGTTCATGCAGAGTTAGAGATTTTCCCTCCAAAGTGGCACCAACCTCACAGAACTGCTGAGAGCAGTTACAATTGGTGGAGGTCAGTGTAGATTTAATCCTTTAGATAAGACCAGAACACATAAATATTGGAAAATTTGATTAGGAATTGTTGTTGAGTTTACTGAAGAGAAGTGATTAATCTATATACAAGACATCGTGCCTAAAAGAATGGCTGGCTAAAAGATCGACCGTGCTTCCCGGAGCTCTGTCTCACCAGCTCATCAATGCCATCCAGTGCTGTCAACATCTAGCCGGAGCCTGTCTGTGTCAAGTAAACCTGCTAATACTCTGACTGTAACTGCCTCTGTCAAGCCGTGAAACATCTTCCAATAGGTATATTATTATAATCTCCAATTTGCTGCAAGCCACTGATTTTATTTCACTTGTTTAAATCAATATTAATTTATATATTTTATATATATGTGTAATGTTTATACGGCTTGGTTTAAAATGCGTCTTTTAATTTTATTCAATTTAAAATATCAATTCTTATAAAATTTTACATTATTTTGATGCGGCAAATTAAATTAATTTTTGTCGGTTTGTTTAGATTATTTGACTTACTGAAATGGCCAACTACAAAATTCAATGAGCTATTAACTTTAAATCCTCCCCCTGTTATTTTTTTTTAATTTAAAAATCATTACAAGAAGACTTCCTTCCATAAATTAATTAATAGAAAGCTCATTTAGTTTTGTACCTCATATATATATTTATTTGAATGATTGAAATTATTTTAAAAGTATCTTACTATTACCTCCAATTTAAAATAGCCCTGTAATTATTTCTGAAAGAATAAATAATTTTAGTGAATCAATTAAGTAAAATTTATCATAGAATTTTATCAGTATATATATTTCATACATATATTTTATTTGTCAGAAAATATTAAAATTATGATTTACAATTTATTAGTTTGATATTTAATGCCCGTCTATGTTAATTAAAGACAAGTCCTATTTTGTAATCTTCCGTGATGAGTGGGGAAAACAATTTTATATTTTAGTTTTAATTCTTGCCTTTCTTTTTGTAATATAATTTACTATTCATTCATTAATGACCTAACATTTCTGGGACTTTACATTATATCAGGGAGCCAATGATTTTAATCAGGATTTATTATTTTGTTAATGATACACTATCTATCTATATACATCTAAGGCATTGTGTATTTATAGTTACAACCATTTCTTTTTTATTGTTATTCTTGCTTTGCTACAAACCTCTTAGGACCTTCAGAAATTTAACTGACCAGTCCAATCTTTCACACTCCCTCAAAGTAGACATAGTTCATACCAAGGGATCCATTTTCGGGCATTGCCATTTAAAATATGTGTTTGGGAAGTCCAGCACATCAAAAATATTTTATTATTATTCAGAGACATGCTTTGGCTAGAGGGCCAACATTTCTCTTATCTACCTGTACATATCAGGAATTTCTTTTAGCAAAGCCACCTCATTTATTTTGTTGTAATCTATAATAGCATACTGCCTTCTTCATCATTTTATATCTTTATTTAGCAAACCTGAAATGCTCTCTGCCATGATGGCACGTCCTTCACAAACAAATTTTGTAATTAATTAAATCTGACTGTATAATTGTCAATTATTTATTTAAGAACTATTTTGCTTCCCACACTCATTATATACAAATGATTTTAAATGTAATAGTATTTTAAATGCATATCTTTCATATCTTGTAATATATATAAAATAGATTTGTAATCGTTCAAAGAGGGCTAATAACATTTTATTGCTGATTGGTTTTTGGCCGACCAATTAACAAACTTTTACATTGTTTGTCAAAGCCGCATCAAAACGAATTAAATAAAATAACCAAGTTGTATAAACAAAGACTTAACTTATTTTGTACTAAATTCTTTAATAAATTCCTATAATATTGTCATTTAAATAAGCTTAGTTTGTCATCACTCCCAATCTCTAAGGTTAATTACTCTATTTGTTTATAATATTTATTTGATGTAAATTCACTTCTTTATAATGTTGCCATAAAGAATTATCATTATTACGGTTCAAACCATTAGTAATCGATCAAATCATATCTGTACCATTCTGCAATCATCAGAATCCATTAAATCATTGATTTTTCATATAAACCCTTTATTATTTTGAGTCTCTATGTGAACCATGACCTCCAGCTGGGACGGAATAAAACCAAGCACTGCTAGTGTCATCACAAACGTTATCCATTAGTCAGAGAGGCAATAATTTAGGCAAATAGGTTAGGATTCATCCTTGTCCTGACATATGTATCTTGTGCATGGTTGGATTCAAGGTACTTTTGCTTGGATTATTGGTCTTGTTGAATGAATACACAATTTTGACTAGCACAGAGGCTGCATTTTTTTTTCTGAGTTTGGACGCCCAATCATGGAGCCTGTTAATTATTCCCACACCCTGAATAATTCATTAGCTATATGTGTATAATTTGCTATATATAATTTAATATATACATAATTTTCCAGAATATAAAATGATTTAGTTTTGTCATATTGATTTTATAAAATCAAATACTGTTTTGTTAATAAAGTAAAGAGGAATACCATGTTTTCCATCCATAGTCTGTAATTTTTTTTTTGATAAACAGATTAATTAAAAGTGAAAACTCATATGGTTAAATAGATTGTATAAAATATGAAAGTAGTTTGAACTACTATATTAATGTATATGTAAGTTTTTTTTTTACTTCCAGAGTTTTGTTATGTAGAAATGTTTTTTTTTTTTCTACTTTTCTCCCATGTTTGCTAAGAACGGAAATATTTGTATAGAAATTTTTTTTCTTGTTAATTGAGTATATAATGTTGTGATTATTTTAAAGCAAAGTGTAAAGAATTTGACACGTGTATGGATTTTTTTTTTCAACTTTTTCTCCAAAGTTTTTTTTCTTTCTTTTCCAATAATGTATAGTACTATGAATGTGTATAGAAGTATATGTGTGTAAAATCTATGTACTTGTATATGTAGCGCTGCGTATATATGTACATGGGTGTGTATGTGCAATGTGTAGGAACAGATGTGTTTGAAAATTTTATATGTATTGCATTACTATATATTTTCTTGGAAACCCATATGTGTGGAAAAATTGTGTTGTATCTCAAGCATAAAAGCTTGAAAAGTTTTTCCCCAATATAGATGTACATTTTTTTTTCTGGATTTGACAGTTGAAAAAATATTCATATCCCCAAATGATATTTCATAGATACAGTTGTATATATTCGGACCAATATATTTAAAAGTTGGTTTAGTTCACCTGAGTTTGAATTTATAGTGACATGTAATAATTTATGTATGTGCTCTTAAGTTTAACAGTTTTCTCTTAATGTTAGATTTATACCAAACTCAAACTATGTAAAATAAATCATAAAAGAAGGTCAAAGTGATGTAAAGTTTTTTTTCATGAGTGTCAAAAAAACCAAAGACTGTGTTTTACAACCATAAAATGTTGTGTGAAAAGTTTTTTTTTTAAATGCAAAGATTATAACTATAAGTGTAAAAGTTTTGCTAGCTGTGGTACCTGGTTTTTCAACCATATAGATATTTTGTAAAAGTTTTTTTTTTGAAACCCATGTATTACAACCATATGTAGATTTTTTTTTTTGTATCTGGTTTTACATGCACACATGAATTTGTTTTCTGTTTTCATGTGTTTAAAAAAATGTTTAAAGCCCATGTACTACATCCATAAGCCTTATGTGTAAAAGGTGGTAATAAGATGTATTTAATGTTTATTCATATGGGCATACTGTGTTAACAATCAATAAAAGTACATATATATATATATATATATATATATATATATATATATATATATATACCTGTTTTTATATGTAGTAGAGCTATCTGTAAATGTTATATTATTGCTGATCTTGATAACTGGTGCCCTGGTGTAGGGAATAGAGTACCTATTACCATTATAAATTCGTTATCAAGTTCAAAATAAATAAATAAAGAACCGTGGTAATTCTTGGCAACAAATTTTTTTTTGATATATATGAGATTTGGAGAGTGAAGAATTTTATAACTGGTGTAATATGTAATAAAATTGTAAGCAATGTAATATTCATCACAACAAAATTATGTATTAAATTTTGAAAATAATGATTTTTTTAAGTCCATTTCAGAGGCAAGGAGTGACCAAGGGTGACCAGCTAGAATCAAGAAATAAATCAGTCATTCTCATGAAAAAATAAAAAAAAAAATAAAATAAAGTTTTTTTTTGTTGAAGTTGAAACAATTATTGAAATATCCAGCTTAAAACAGACAGAAACTTAGTATGGCAGATCAGAAAGGACACAGTCAGTAAAGCATGATGAGAAGAGTGGACAGAGTAAGGGAAGCAAACGTTCGAATTAGTGATTATTTACATTCTATTTTTCAAGATTGTATTAAAGTTTCATTGAGCCATATTTCCAGTAAAATAGCTTTGAATTCTAAGATCAGCATTATTACTGTTGTCAAACTTTTCAAAATCCAAATGGATAACAGCATAGAAAAAAAGGAAAGTGAAGATGTTGATGCCAGCATCTCAGTGAAAGAAGAAAACATGGAACAAATTTCAGAAGTCACTGTAAAGGATCCCTTTACACTCATTGATGACATGAAACCAGCCCAAGTATTTCCAGAAGATAAAAATGTGATTGCAATGCTCCAGAGTATGATGAGGATGATCCAAATTAGCGAGGAGTCAAGCCGAATGATGGCAGAGAGAACTCTACAACAAATGAAAGAACTATGCCAGAGGACAGAGATGAAGAAGGATAAGTGGGAACAATCTACAAAAATGATTAAAGATGGTGAAGAACTACCTCCACAAATAGAATCTCAAGAAGAAATAACCGGAATTGTAATTTCACCTAAAGAAGTAGTAAGTGCAGAAGAAGTTGCTGAATCTATGGAACCAAAGCCAGAAACAAAACCAGCAAGAGATATGGAGAATATTGTTGAATTAAACCAAGTTAAAGAGACTTTTGAACTTCCAGCCAAAGATATTTTAAAAGAATCACTAGTTGAATATCCAATTACTGATGAAGCAAAACATGAAAGTGTTAAAAAGGAAGAAATTGAAATTACAAAGGATCTTATTGAAGTTGTCAGTTCACCTTCAGGAAAACTTCTAATTGTGGAATATATCTCTAAAATTGCAAAAGAAGAAGCAGTAGATACAGAAGCTGAGACTGCAATAGTATCAAATACCGTAACAGAATTTAAAATGGATGCAAAGACTGCTTATGAGTTGCAAGCTGATTTAATAAAATCTAAAATTGATTTAAAAATTGTGAAAGAGTCTAAAATCAAGGTTGAGATCATGGAAGAATCTAAAATTAATGCTGTAAATATTGATGATTGTAATATTAAGATGGAGATACCAAAAAAAGTAAAAATATATTCAGAGACTACAATAGATGCTGAAATCAATACAGAAAACATGGAAAAGATGAAACCTGATGTAGAAATCATTCCAGAACCTCTTGAACAACAAAAAATAGTTGAGAACATTGAGAAGTCTATAGATATGGAAGTAAATGAAAAAGAATACAAAATAAATATATTAGAAGATAAACCTACCTCAGAAATTCCCAAAATAAATGATAATGTAATAGGAAATTCAAATAAAAATGAAATTCCATTAGAAACATTGAAAGATGATGTTGCAAAAGATAATATACCAGAATTAAATAGTAATTTGGAAACAATTGAAAAAAGAGAGATACTGCTTTCAGAAATAATCAGGAAAATAGCACACAATATGACAAAAGGTCGAGATAAATATGATAAACAGCAGAGCAAGATAGAAGAGAGAAAACACAAAGATAAACATCGTAAACATAAAAATAGTGCCTTCAGCTTAGCTGATGATGGAATAAGCAAAGAAATTTTTAATGAACAAAAAGAGACTTTTAATGCTTGCCATTTAAAACCATACTATGAAATACCTCCAGATCCAGGGAAAGTTTAAATTATTTTCAAAATGTGAGACCCTTTGTGTATGACCCCATATAATTGAAATACATATTGATTACGTTGCTGGACTGTTGATATATAAATCTTATCTAAGGACTATTATCTAATAGTAACTAAATGAAGTAAGAAGACTAAAGTTAGTAGAATGAGGAAGATAAGAAAGAATTGCTAAGAAAATAAATCGTTTAATAACATGATAGTTTAAGAATTGTAATTTCAGCAGAGTAATAAATTTAGAAGAAACTAAAGGCTTGCAGAACTCAATACAGTTACCATTCCAATAATAATATAATAAACCTTGGTCATCAAACCCTTGGTCAGCCTCTATTGTCACTGGACACCCAAGTAAAATGTTTTTTTTCTTGTTTTTTTCCCCAAGTCGAGGGATATGAAGCTGGAAATATAGTACATATTCCTGCTTCACCTAGTGCCAATGTCATCAGCACTAGTCTGGGTTTGAACCCAATCTTTATTAACTGACACCCATCTCATAATAGGTGGTAGTATATTTTAATCAATATTATAATCTTTTATATTTCATTAATCTTATTTTATAATTAAAACTAACCTTTTTATATTAGTTTATTTATTTTATATTTGTAAAAATGTATATTGTGTTTATTTTATCAAATTGAATTGAATCCTAGATATCTATAAAATGTTACAAATATTTCAAATTCTTTATTAAAGTTCATTTTCTTCAATAAATCAGTTGGTAACATTTTATATTTATCTTTTAATCAATGTACACTTGAGAATCAATTATTTAAACAATGTAATATTTTTAAGAAATATTTTGTAAATTTAAGTTTATGCCAAATATGTTTGAAAGTCATTGTACCAAAAATTTTTCTGAATAAAATCTACATTTTTGTTAATCTAAACCTTAATTAAATAGATTTTGTTAGTACAATGACTGATAAACTTAATATGCTTGTTGTTGTTGTTTTTTTAATTAGCAAATCAACCCTTGGGGCATGTTCATGCAGAGTTAGAGATTTTCCCTCCAAAGTGGCACCAACCTCACAGAACTGCTGAGAGCAGTTACAATTGGTGGAGGTCAGTGTAGATTTAATCCTTTAGATAAGACCAGAACACATAAATATTGGAAAATTTGATTAGGGAATTATTGTTGAGTTTACTGAAGAGAAGTGATTAATCTATATACAAGACATCGTGCCTAAAAGAATGGCTGGCTAAAAGATCGACCGTGCTTCCCAGAGCTCTGTCTCACCAGCTCATCAATGCCATCCAGTGCTGTCAACATCTAGCCAGAGCCTGTCTGTGTCAAGTAAACCTGCTAATACTCTGACTGTAACTGCCTCTGTCAAGCTGTGAAACATCTTCCAATAGGTATATTATTATAATCTCCAATTTGCTGCAAGCCACTGATTTTATTTCACTTGTTTAAATCAATATTAATTTATATATTTTATATATATGTGTAATGTTTATATGGCTTGGTTTAAAATGCATCTTTTAATTTTATTCAATTTAAAATATCAATTCTTATAAAATTTTACATTATTTTGATGCGGCAAATTAAATTAATTTTTGTCGGTTTGTTTAGATTATTTGACTTACTGAAATGGCCAACTACAAAATTCAATGAGCTATTAACTTTAAATCCTCCCCCTGTTATTTTTTTTTAAATTTAAAAATCATTACAAGAAGACTTCCTTCCGTAAATTAATTAATAGAAAGCTCATTTAGTTTTGTACCTCATATATATATTTATTTGAATGATTGAAATTATTTTAAAAGTATCTTACTATTACCTCCAATTTAAAATAGCCCTGTAATTATTTCTGAAAGAATAAATAATTTTAGTGAATCAATTAAGTAAAATTTATCATAGAATTTTATCAGTATATATATTTCATACATATATTTTATTTGTCAGAAAATATTAAAATTATGATTTACAATTTATTAGTTTGATATTTAATGCCCGTCTATGTTAATTAAAGACAAGTCCTATTTTGTAATCTTCCGTGATGAGTGGGGAAAACAATTTTATATTTTAGTTTTAATTTGTGCTTTCTTTTTGTAATATAATTTACTATTCATTCATTAATGACCTAACATTTCTGGGACTTTACATTATATCAGGGAGCCAATGATTTTAATCAGGATTTATTATTTTGTTAATGATACACTATCTATCTATATACGTCTAAGGCATTGTGTATTTATAGTTACAACCATTTCTTTTTTATTGCTATTCTTGCTTTGCTACCAACCTCTTAGGACCTTCAGAAATTTAACTGACCAGTCCAATCTTTCACACTCCCTCAAAGTAGACATAGTTCATACCAAGGGATCCATTTTCGGGCATTGCCATTTAAAATATGTGTTTGGGAAGTCCAGCACATCAAAAATATTTTATTATTATTCAGAGACATGCTTTGGCTAGAGGGCCAACATTTCTCTTATCTACCTGTACATATCAGGAATTTCTTTTAGAAAAGCTACCTCATTTATTTTGTTGTAATCTATAATAGCGTACTGCCTTCTTCATCATTTTATATCTTTATTTAGCAAACCTGAAATGCTCTCTGCCATGATGGCATGTCCTTTACAAACAAATTTTGTAATTAATTAAATCTGACTGTATAATTGTCAATTATTTATTTAAGAACTATTTTGCTTCCCACACTCATTATATACAAATGATTTTAAATGTAATAGTATTTTAAATGCATATCTTTCATATCTTGTAATATATATAAAATAGATTTGTAATCGTTCAAAGAGGGCTAATAACATTTTATTGCTGATTGGTTTTTGGCCGACCAATTAACAAACTTTTACATTGTTTGTCAAAGCCACATCAAAACGAATTAAATAAAATAACCAAGTTGTATAAACAAAGACTTAACTTATTTTGTACTAAATTCTTTAATAAATTCCTATAATATTGTCATTTAAATAAGCTTAGTTTGTCATCACTCCCAATCTCTAAGGTTAATTACTCTATTTGTTTATAATATTTATTTGATGTAAATTCACTTCTTTATAATGTTGCCATAAAGAATTATCATTATTACGGTTCAAACCATTAGTAATCGATCAAATCATATCTGTACCGTTCTGCAATCGTCAGAATCCATTAAATCATTGATTTTTCATATAAACCCTTTATTATTTTGAGTCTCTATGTGAACCATGACCTCCAGCTGGGACAGAATAAAACCAAGCACTGCTAGTGTCATCACAAACGTTATCCATTAGTCAGAGAGGCAATAATTTAGGCAAATAGGTTAGGATTCATCCTTGTCCTGACATATGTATCTTGTGCATGGTTGGATTCAAGGTACTTTTGCTTGGATTATTGGTCTTGTTGAATGAATACACGATTTTGAATGGCACAATATATGCATATACTTTACTTAGTGCAGGAGATTTATACGAGGATTCACCATAATTTTGATTTATTGTAATGATCATAAAAAACAAATTTTTTTTGCCAGACATTTTAAAAATTGTGACCATCTTATAAGATTGATGACATCATAGAATAATGATTTTATGTTATCCAAAAAAATGGTGATATTCATGCTAAAAATGTATAATATAGTTTATTCATTATACATAGTACAGTATACAATATTATACAGTATTTTGATTATTAAATTGAATATTATTAATATACGGTACCTTAATTTTTATCTAAATGTCTTTACAAGCTGATAAATACACGAATTAATGATATATTTAAAGTAAAGTTTAATGATTGCAAAAGCAAAAAAAAAGTATTGCATTCAATACAATAAGAATCAAAAGTCTATTTTGATGACATACAACTACCAAATTTATTAATATTATACTGTATTTTGAAATGTGTGAATTAGCTTAAAAACTGTAGATTTATTTATTTTTATAGAAGGCATTATCAAAAACACAAAGATACAGGACTAATACAGTTCCGAAAAAAGAAATCCAAATTTCATTCAGCATAAAACTAAAAATAAAGTTTGGTTATATACTATACTATTAATAATTAATTTTAAATTGTATACTATATCAGCTGAAATATTCACTTAACTAATTTTGAATTAAAATTTTCTAGTCAAATTTAAATTGCTATTATTGTTAATTTAAAGCAGTGATGTACAAATCATGGGTTGCAATCCCACTGGGGGTCACATAAAAATTGTCAGGAGATACAAAATTTTTAAGAAACTTTCTCAAGTTTTGGATAATGATAAAGTTTTTTTTAAAGAATTTAATTTTTTAAAATAGATAAAAATTACATATAAAATAAATTGTTTATATATATCTTTAAAAAAAAAATTTTTTTTATAAGTATATGACTTTTTTCAAAAATTTCATTTCAATTATGTTTAATATTAAAATATTAGGAAATATAAATTTGTATATTAATTAAAACTATTATTATTTTGTTATGAATATCTTTACATATGTATAATTTAGGCATGATTTTACAAAGAATGGGGCACACCAAATTTCCATTTGAGGAAGGGGTCACGTTGTCTAATGGTTGTGCACCATTGATCTAAAGTATTTTCAGTAAAAAGAAAAATGAAGAAAAGAAAATAATTTCATGAATTATGCAGTGAATAATCTATTTTATATGATAAAAAATTATTAAATCTAAGTTAAAAATATTTCTTTGCTAGATTTTAAATCATAATCTCATAATTTGTTTCAGAACAAAGCAAAACTCTCCATATTGTACCGGTATAAATCCACCATGCTTACTCATACACAGTACCCGAGTTCAAACCCAGTCCACGTTTAAGAATAAATTCCAAAACGCCAACGAAATTCAAACCCAAACCCCGGCATGACCAACCGATGATGACTTTATAACAGCACGGGGTTATCCCTTTACTAGCTCAACTCAGAACACAGACTAAATTACTTACAGTTTTATATATAGATCTATTATACTCTGGGTATCGGTACGGTCATTAATGTAATGTATATATTTAAGTTGTCAATACAGACAGTAGGTGACTAAATAGACTTCGAGAGTAATGAGGTGGAAGACACAAAATTAGAGTAAATAAATTGTTTAATAATAAATAGAGAGCATAAAAATATAGTATTCAAAAGTACGGTAAGATTTCCATAAATATTCTATTATAATTAGCTACTAGTCTTTAGTAATCATTTTACCTGGTAAACAAACTCATACCAATATTTGTGTAGTGAAATGATTGACGAGTGGCTAAGGGAATCAGAGCATTTGAGCATTGAAAATATTTCTCTACGATTTTTATTAAGTTATTTTATTCGAATAGATTCGAACCGTTGCGTATACGAATAGTTGGAGGGTGGTTTCGTATAACTATGATATCTAAGATTGATGTACTAGCGGTTGCCTAGATTGAAGAGCCCTACAGTAATCACTTGCGGTGCATCAACGGAATACCGGGCGGCTTGTACTTTGACAAGGCTTAATGCCCCCAAGTAGCTCCGGGACACTACAACCAGCCGGGATCATTTCGAAACCCGGTGATCCAAGAGATAACCTGGGAAAGAATTGCTTTCTTCCCCATATGGTAGTATGGCGAGACGCTAACTTCGGCGAAGGGAAGGCATTGCCACAGTCATCGAGGACGAGTGCTTGAAGTGGATTTGACAAGGAATTATACCAAACCTGGGGAATCAATTCGTCTATTTCTGCGCAACAGGCTGATATAACTATTCCAATAAAACATGGCGGAATCAAACTGACCGCGAAAGCAATAATTAATTAAGTTTACTCTGAAACCCCTAACTCCCCCAGGTCGTTCAGGCGGTAGCGATGATAACAAATTATACACTGAGAACTATTTCTCATTTCATGTAGGAAACTAAGATAATAAACTTAAACCCTTTACATTTTTAAGATTGAAGTATCGGTTACAATAGTATGACAACACAAAAAAAACATAATAAAGTGATTTAATATCTGCCAACTCAATATATGAAATAATCTTTACTTTAACAACGAACTTCCTTTTAAAATAACTATAATCAATATTATAAACTAGCTTTAAACAGAGTTGGAAAATATTTCTATTGGCATCGTTTGTTTATAGCATAAGTAAATAGGAAAAAAAAATATAAATGTCTTCATTTGAATTATTATTAGTAGATACAATATTTACGAACTATTTTCTAAAGACTAGAGCAGAGGAAAAGGAGAAAAGAAAATTGACTGACAGGTTTGAAACAGTAGTGTTATAAACGAAACAAAAAAACTTACATGTGATTCATTTGATTGACAGATTAACTTATAACATTAAGCTCAGGAGAAAGTTAAAAGTTCATGTAACACAGTTACCCTTCCTTCTTCATCCGGCTTGGCTTCTCACGATGGTATTTCTGACGAACGTAGGCACGCATTTGAAATCTACTTGGAAGGCATAGTCAATTTGGAGATTGGAAGCTGGAAATTGTGAAGCACATAAAACATGATCAGTCAGCGGCACAAAGATTCAAATTGGCGGGACAGAGATCAGCTCCTGGCACTTAGCCCATCAACATTACGGTTTGCTGGTGGACTTCTTAACAAAAGTTGGAGAGATTTCTCTAGCAACTGCTTTGCTGTTTTTGAGACGATCTACTCTCAGCCACGTCAAAAGTTAGAATGTTAGTTTTCTCTACGATGGCCATGGTTGACCTTTCTGTCCGGTTTTTGTTTTAGGCTCCGCCTACTTTTCTCTAGCCTTCAGCAATCCAGCTTGACCATACAATATCAATTATCCATTTCCATTGTTCCGTTTTCAGCTATCTTTAACTTTAATACGCAATTTTAAATTGACAAAGTAATTACAAATATAAATTCCTTATCTAATTTCGAATACAACTCAATTACTCTATACATTTGTACAATACAGATTTTAATTAAAACCACTGATCAAAGGAATGTGACTTTTGATCAGTATTTTTAAACGACTTTGTATAATTCTAAAAGGCTAAAATTTAAGCAAATACACCCGCAATGAAACTTTTAAATTAAGCTGATATAAATTCACAAACCACGCACACACGAATATTATTTCATGATTTGTGACATTTATGCACGGAATCTTTACATATTTATTTACAAAACATAAAATATATATAGCTCAATTTTTGTGACTTGAAATGGAAAAATCCCATTGCGGGCGAATAGTAGTTCGAATTACCGTACTTAAACACATGAAACTAAGATCGGTTCTTCGATCTGTCTGTTTCAATATAGTAGTGTGGATTGTTTAATAACAATTATTGTGCTAGTATGAGATAGTGATCATGTAATTTGTTTCAGACATATGCAAGACATTGATGACATTATAATAAATTAAAAAAATTATAGTATCAGAAAAATATATACAAATTTTATTTATCGTAAAACTAAGAATAAAGTTTGTCATCTGTTATTAAAAATTAATTTTAAATTATATGCTGTTATTTATTAGCTAAAATATTTAGTCAAGCAATTTCAAATTAAACTTTTATGAACACTAATTTCAGTCAAATCATGACTGTTTATTATTATTATTATTATTATTATTATTATTATTATTATTATTATTATTATTATTATTATTATTATTATTATTATTATTATTATTATTATTATTATTATTATTATTATTATTATTATTATTATTATTATTATTATTATTATTATTATTATTATTATTATTATTATTATTATTATTATTATTATTATTATTATTATTATTATTATTATTATTATTATTATTATTATTATTATTATTATTATTATTATTATTATTATTATTATTATTATTATTATTATTATTATTATTATTATTATTATTATTATTATTATTATTATTATTATTATTATTATTATTATTATTATTATTATTATTATTATTATTATTATTATTATGTTTCAAAGCAAAACTTTATTGAGTCTAAAAAGTTACAGAGTCATATATTGATTTTTTACAAATGAAAAACAAATTACAACTTTCAGTATATAAGTCTTTATCTTTTCTGCATCCTTTTTTTTCTTCTTGTTTTTAAATTTGGTCTTCTATCTAGTTCAGTTTATGCTTGCATTTTTTTTTTTTTTAAAATTGGAAAAAATGCTGATGTTGAAAATGTCATCATCTATCTTATTGGTCTTTATATTTCATAGACTGGATCTCTGTTTCAAGTGTGACCATGTGGCTGCAAATATATCTGGTTGAGCTAGGATGCTGTCTCTTTTTCTTAACAGTTCTAGTTTTATTGAATATGTTGCTGGGTGGCGTCGAGGGTTATTGGCAAGTGCAAAAGTGCATCTGGTGCACCAGTAGGCATAAAGGCTGTATGTTGCTGCACGAATAGCAGGGTTATTGCCTTTTTTAAATGTATTTATTATTTCATCTATTGAAATAATAGCCTTTCTGTATGTGGTAAACATTGTGCGACGTATTGTTTCTAGGGCACTGCAGGAATGAAGAAAATGATCTTGTGTCTCTTCTTCTCTATGACATAGCCCACACATGGGGTCTATATTGGTATAGAATCTATGAAATCTAAGGAAATGGGTTGTGGGTAGAGCATTGAGATTAAGCTTAAGCAGAAAATCGAATAATTTTGGTTCTAATGACCATTTTCTGAATTGTTGCAGTAGTTGCCTGTTGTCTATTCCAAGAACTGATGGATGTAGATTGGGTGTCTGGTTTGGATGTAGTATATTGTAAATGTCCCAGTATGTATACTTGTTGTCATTATTGAGTGATATTTTGTTGTATATTGGCTTGAGTTCTTCAATCAGTGTGGATAGATATCCATATGAAGGGGGTGGTCTGTCTGTGGGTATTATACTGATTACACATTCCAGGTCTGGAAATCTTTTTATGGTTGCTGTTATTAGATTTACTGATTTCTGTGTGTAAAAAACATTGATTGTATGGAGTCCAAGTCCATTGCTATGTGGTGGTCTGCTCAGATTTTTTAAAGAGATTGCCACTGTCTTTCTCTTCCATATTAGTTTGTTACAGATTGACGAGATTTTAGATATGAATGTTTTTGCAAATTTGATTATAGGTGTATAGTATGTAATTTTTGTAGTTATAAGTTGATTAAATAGTGCTACCTTTGCATATATTGACAGGTATGACTTTTCAAGTGAGGCTGTGATTTTTTCAGCATCTATTTTTAATTTATTTTGAATTTTTTGCCTCATTCCATTGGTTCCAAGGTAGAATGGGAAACCAAGGAAAGCAGATGGTTTACCATTAAACATCTCTGTACAGTGCTTGCCTGTGTATATTGACCATGCTGCAGTTTTATTTGTGTTAATTTTTAAATTAAAATTTGAGGTATAATTCTTGATTATCTCTTGTAATATGGGGAGGTTCTTTTTAGAGGGGAGAAAAACGGTTACATCATCCATATAGGCTATGCATGATATATTTAAAGCAGTGTTTGGAATTTGAATGCCTTTTATTTTTTTCTGTATCTCTATTAATAGAGGATTTATATATATTGTAAAGAGCAAGGCACTAAGGGGGGATCCTTGTGGGATGGATTGACTCGGTCTGAAGGCTGGTGATTTTTTTCCATTCAATGTGATGTGAATTTCACGGCTGAGTAGCAGATTTGCTATTATATATAGTAGGGATGGAGGTGTTGTTGTTTTTTTCAGCACGTCTAATAATTTGGCTATAGGCACTGAGTCAAAAGCTGCCTCAATGTCTAGTTGAACTATAATTGGTGCATATTTCTTTCTTTTTTTTACTACTTCGATAATTGTTTTGTACATTAAGGCACCCTGGCCAATGGATGATCCTTTTTTGGCATATTGTGCTGATGATAACACAGGGAGTATGTGTTGTTCTATTTTTTCCTTTATCACTCTTTCAAGAATTTTTATTCCTAAAGGTCCCATTGAAATTGGTCGTAGATTAGATAAAGATGATATTGCTGTTTGTTTTTTGTTAAATGGAACCATTGCAATTGGGTATAGACTTTGTATGTTGTAAATTTTTTGGGATATGTAATTGGCTAGATTGCACAGGTATTTTGCTGTGAAGTGACTAAGATGTTTGAACACAAATTTGGGAATTCCTTGTGGTCCTGGGTGACATGTGTTTGTTATTGTTGCAAGTTGAAATACAATGTCAGTTGTTGTTATTGGTGTATCTGTTTCAGGGTCTCCAAATATGTCTTCATTTGGTATGTACACTCTCTGTTTTTGCAGTATTTTTTTAAAGTGTTGATATATTGGGTTTATCATGTTATGTCCAGCTGTTATAGAGCCATCTATTTCAAGTGCCATAGGCACTCTGACTGTGGATGGGTATCCCAATGCCCACCGTATGTATGCTCTGGTCCAAGTATGTTGTTGTGTAAGGCATATTTTTTTCTTTTTTATTGCTACATATTGCTTTAGTGTATTGCATGTATTGTTGTACATTTCTGTAAGTTTTTTAATTTGTGTTTGATTATCTGTAGTTGGTCTGGAAATGGTTATTCTTTTATGTAGTTCATCTGCCAATGCTAATAATCTGGTGGGGGGTGTTGAGTTGCAGGTAATATGATTGATGTTGAAAGAAAGTATATTGGTGAATGCTATATACTTTTGTACTGGATCGAGTGACATGTTTTGAAGTTTTTGGAGCATTATATATGTTTCTGAATATAAGAATTCAGTTGTTTGTGCTGGAAGAAGTATTCGCATAGTCTTTTGGAGGGCTATTGTTGTATTTTGTATTTTTGTTAGGTCGAGGGTGATGAACTGAGCAGCATGATCTGAGATTATAGATGGACAGAGTTCAAGATTAAAATAATGATGTAACATTGGTGAGTAGAAACACAAATCAATAAGTGACTTATATCTATTGTTATTAAAAGATATTGAGTTTGTTGGGAGAAAACCCTCAGCACTCATAAGTAGGATTGTTATTTGATGGATCCATTTGGTGACAAAAGTTTGGTAGGTCATGTTGAAATCTCCCAGGAGTATTATGGGATTTGGTGTTGCTGTAAGCATTGAATTTATTGTTGCTATTATTCTGGAGATGATGACAGGGCCTGATGGTATATATACAAATACTAGGTTAAGTGTGATATTTTTATGATGGAGTGTTAATATGATAAGATTAGAGTCAATATATATAATTTTAAAAGAATCGAAAGGGCAGTTGTGTGAAATAATTATGCCTGTGCCACCTGATGGTGATGATGATTGCCTTGAGCAGGCACAAAAACCTTGGTTGACTAAATATTTTGATGGATCAATTTGAGAGCTGCTGTATATTTTTGTTTCCAAAAGCCCCAGTATGTGTGGTTGTGTTGTATGTAACCATTTTTTGAGATCAAAAAGTTTTTTGGTGGCATTTAAGCCTCTAATGTTGAGCGATCCAATTTTTATCTTCATGTTTTAAATAATTTTTTAACAGGGTATTGATTTTTATTTTATTTTTAATACTAAATGTTTGTTTATATTGCAGTAGATGGATGCTGATACATATTTAAGACATTGTTGGGTTTATTATCAGTTTTTCTTTCATTTAATAATGCTTCAGACTCTATACAGGCAATTTGCGATGAAACCGAACAGGTGTCCATTTGTTGTTGGCTTACATCCATTTCTATTTCATCATTTTCTAAATTGTATATGTCTGATGAATTGTGCTTTTGGTCTGTTTTTTTTACCTTTTTGGATTCATGGTTCTTTGGTGGTCGACCTGGTTTTCTTTTTCCCTCTGGTGTATTTTCTTGAATAGGTGGAAGAGGAGCTTCTATTGCATCCATTATGTTTGATGCAGTTTTGTTTATAATTGTAGTTTTTTTTATTATTGGTATCTTTATATTATCTGGATTTATATTTTCATTATATAACTGTGTGTGTTTACTTTCTGTTTGTTGATTTTTACTTGGTACACATTTTGTTTTATTGAGATGCTGATCCTGTGATGTAATTGCTGTATTTTGTGTTGTGGTTTCTTGAGAATTATTTTCGTTTGAATCTTGGATTTCTGTGTTAGTTTTTGTGTTATTATTTTTTTGGTTGGTCTTTTGGATAGGCAATTCTGATCCATTATTATTTTTGTTTGTGGGTGTTTGATCCTGTTTTTTTCCGGTTTCTATTATTTGGTTGCCAATGGATGTAGTGTTATTATAAATTTTATTTTCATCACTGGGTTGTTCTGGGGAGAGGATTTTAGTTTGTTCACAGTGATTGCTTTTTGTGTTATCGCACTGAGTTGCTAGGTGTCCTCTCTGTCCACAGCCAAAACAAAGTGGCTTTAGACCTCTTATGTGAAGAGAGAGTGTCGCTTCTTGATCTGTAATCTGTGTTGGAATCGTTGAGGCGTCTACGTTTTTATGTAGTTTTATTTTAAATTCAAAACGATTACTACATATCGGTATAGGTGTGTCTTTTAAATATATAGGCTGTAGGGCAATTACTTTTCCAAACGGGTTTATCATTTTTTGAAAATCTTGTACGTTGTATTTAAGATAAGTATTTTTAAGCACTCCAGTAATTATATTTTTCCGGTTTTCATCTATAATTACGAGTGCGTAATTATCAAGTGCTAAAATAGTGGATTGAAAACGTTCTTTTTGCTGCTGAGTATAAAAATCAATGGTTATATATCGAGTATTTGGGTGATCCGCGATACAAGAGATTGTTTCCCATAGTGCATTTTGCGTGATTGCTTCATATAATAAAGCTTTTGGGAAACGATATAATGAGCATTGATTATCGGTTACTGCGAGTACTAACGAAGTTGGTGAAAAAAACCTGCGAAATGTTTCAAATAACGTACGAGGCACCGTATTACTGAAATGGTCCGTCACATTTTCAAGCGTTTCTTTTGTCCAGATTGCGGCTGGGGGTTGATTTTCCTCTCTAGTGTTTAGATCAAGATTTTTTATATCATTTGTGTTTGTTCTACGGAAGCGCGGTATTTGAGTTGGTGCTGTAGTATTGCTATTACTTTTAAGTACTTTTGCATACGAAATAGGCGATGTTGAAATTAACGATGTTGTTAATTTCGTATTGGTGCTTAATTCGCTCACGCTTGATTGGGCAGTAGCCATGATTTATTCTGACTCAAGTCAGTATTTTTTTATTTTTTAAAAAAAGATATTAAAACACACCGATATTTTTCAAAAAACACTATTAATCTATTATATAATTCGATTTTTCCTGTATTATGTTTGTTTTGCGAATAACAAGTTGGAACAAAAGTAAAAAATAAATACTTACATCGGAGAACTTAAGGATTGCTTCTTACCTCAGCAGAGATTTGCTATTATTATTATTATTATTATTATTATTATTATTATTATTATTATTATTATTATTATTATTATTATTATTATTATTATTATTATTATTATTATTATTATTATTATTATTATTATTATTATTATTATTATTATTATTATTATTATTATTATTATTATTATTATTATTATTATTATTATTATTATTATTATTATTATTATTATTATTATTATTATTATTATTATTATTATTATTATTATTATTATTATTATTATTATTATTATTATTATTATTATTATTATTATTATTATTATTATTATTATTATTATTATTATTATTATTATTATTATAAATTTCAGTCAAATCAAATAGAAAAAAAAAAGATGGAGATGATTTCAGGCAGTATGCATTTAACAGTACATTTTATATGTTGAAAATGCATACAAATAAACTGAAGTTTCATGCTTTTAATTTTTATTTAAATAACCCATATTTCTGCCATTACAACAAACTGTATTATTCAGAAAATTGTATGTTCATTTTAAGAATGTTATATCTCATGCCATAAAAAAAGAGATCACAGGTGCAGTTCATTTCGATCTGCAGGGTACATACAGTTAATGAGATATTGCTAATATTAATATTGCTTTTTTAATTCTAAATAATTTCACATAAATAATATAAGAAGTATATTCTTATTTTTCTCATTTTACTTTTTTTGCATTTCTTTATATATGAGAAGAGTTATTGTAAGCAATGTATATGAACTAATATAAGACTATAAATTTAAACAAAATGAAATTTCAGTATGGCATTTTTTTCAGTGCATTGATTAACAATTTTGATGAAGAACACAAAAAATTGTCTACTGTGAGCTTATTTTCCTTTCTTCAGTCAATTTTCTACATTTACACAGTAAAACCAAACATTTTTTTCTAATGTTATTGAATTTTTTTTACAAAAAGTTTACTGCTATGTATATTTTCAATTGGTCTCATAGCACAATTAATACTGCAAAACACGACATCATTTCTTCAATCTATGGATCAAAGAATTATCACAATCTTTAACACATACTAACTTCAACAAATAATGCAGCATTTTGTCAACATCTTGTATAAAGATGATAAGAAATTGATGATGACAATATTGAAAAGCTTTTGCAAGCACACATGAAAGAATTAACTAATGAAGAATTAATGCAACTCGGTGAAGAAAAGAGAGACAATGAAAAAAAAAATGAATAAGCCTGTAGAGAAGCCATGAGCAAAATTTTTGAAGAATTTGGCATTAGATGTCAAATTTAAAAATATCTTGTCAATTAATGTAACCTTATAATATACATGTTATATGATAAAAAATCAAAGAAGCAAGTCAACTATTCACTGTATACTTTTTAATTAGAGATTCCCAGTCACCAACAATTCAAAATGAAATTATTAAAAAGACAAATGATAGACCTTTAGAATGAGCTACTGATGTTTGATAACTAAATGACGAATGCTGAATGGATGGATCATTAGAAAAAACAACTTTAAGCTAAATGTTTTTTTTCTCTTAATAGATTTATGTTGCATTATCATACATACATACATACATACATACATACATACATACATACATACATACATACATACATACATACGTATACACACATACATACATGCATGCATACTACATGCATAGCATGCATGCATCCATACATATGTACATATACAGTTTACACATTCATGTATTAAATATTTGAAATACAGGCACTCTTCATATACCTGGAGCCTAATGGTAAATATAGAAGATTTGAACTCAGACTTTCAAGCATCTTTCAAATATTCACACTATCTCATATCACTGATACACATGATCACATACATGTAGAAAAGATCAATAATCACCAATATACGTAGTTTGTGCTGAATCGGCACTCATCAGTTGGTCCAGATTACCATCTCACACACATATATATGTATAACCAGTGCTCAGTTTATATTAATATAGCAAATCTTCATACTTTAATGGACAGGCTTTGATCTACTCCAACCTCCAACTCTTTAGCCATCCATATAATTGAAAATCTGATGATGGAAAGCCCAAATCCCATGCTGATGCCAATATTGTTGTTATGCCCATGTTGACCATGTATTTCAAATATTACACATTAAGCCTTCATCCTGGCCATCCCTCTTCTATGTATTTAAATGGATAAAGTCATATATATGAGGGATCAGAGTGACTTGAGGTCAACATGGGCATAACAATAATATTGGCATCAGCATGGGATTTGGGCTAACCATCATCAGATTTTCAATGATATGGATGGGCTGAAGAGTTGAGGTTGGAGTAGATTGAAGCCTGTTCATTAAAGTATGAAGATTTGATATCTTAATATAAAATGAGTACTAGTTATACATATGTGTGAGAGATGATAATCTAGACCAACTGATGAGTGCTGGTTCAGCATCAAATATTGATGCTTATTGATCTTTTCTACATGTATGTGATCATGTGTATCAGTGATATGAGATAGTGTAATAGTTGAAAATGCTTGAAAGTCTGAGTTCAAATCCTCTATATTTATGTGAATATATTGTACATCAGTTGTTTTTAAAATTACTGTATATACTACATTAAGTTATTTGTTGATAATACATTTATGATATAATTTTTATTTGTAGAAATGATTTAAATTTTTCCCCATAGAAAACCATTATAATCTTTTACTTTTTGTACGATTTTCTTGATCTTTTTGTTTTACGATGAATTTTGAAATCAATTGTTTAGATTAAGCATAATGTGGGCTCTATGCCAACTAATACATTTTTACATTTCAAGTGGTTCCTAAAAAATAGACCCAATCTGTCATGCCCATATGCCCTTTGATACACAAGATGCAGGACAAAGTTTACACAACCAGCACCAGACCCTAATGCCATATTTTTCGATAAGCTTAAAGTTCTTCAGGACAAGGACAAGATATTATCCTCTAGATTCTTATTTACAAATACATGGAACCTGTTAGTATGACCCACGGACACACATTACATGAATATTGGACCTGATATATCAACATTATAGTGTTAAACAAGGGAAAACTCTCCATACAGTAGTGCCACCCTGTGTCAACCAGAGTAATAAATAGATGCCAGAAGGCTTGTGCATAAAATCCCTATCTAGTGCCTACTCATCCAATATCCCCAGACTAGTTTCTGGCTTGTGTCCTTTGTCAGTGAGGAGCCTTGGATCTGAGAACACTGCACCTAAATCTTATGATCTAATGCAATCCTCCAGCAGCCACCTTTTATCTCTACTTAACTACAAAACTATGAGAATGAAATTGAAAACAATAATATTTTCAATCTAAGATCAATAGCTTAAATAATCATATATTTTGATGTCTTTGGCTCTTTAACAACCATAGTCACCACTATCCTATTAGGAAGGATTGGTGTTAAACCACTAAACATCACATGATCACTATCTGCTATACTAGCACATAATTGTTATTAAACAAGGCAAACTCTCCATACAGTAGTGCCACCCTGTGCCAACCAGAGTAATCAATGGATGCCAGAAGGCTTGTGCATAAAATCCCTATCTAGTGCCTACTCATCCAATATTTCCAGACTAGTTTCTGGCTTGTCGCCTTCAACAGTGAGTAGCCTTGGATCTGAAAGCACTGCACCTAGATCTTAGGATCTAATGCAACCCTCCAGCAGTCACCTTTTATCTCTACTTAACTATAAAACTATGAGAATGAAATTGAAAACACAATAATACTTTCAATCTAATAGCTCAAATAGTCATATGGGTCTGAACTCAGTTCAGCACCATACATTTTGGTGTTTTTGGCTTTTTAACAACCATGGCCACCACTATCCTATTAGGCAGGATTGGTGTTAAATCACTAAGCATCACATGATCCCTATTTCTTATACTAGCACATAATTGTTATTAAACAAAGGATTTTATGCACAAGCCTTCTGGCATTCATTGATTACTCTGTTTGACACAGGGTGGCACTACTGTATGAAGAGTTTTGCTTTGTTTAATAACAATTATGTGCTAGTATAAGAAATTGTGATCATGTGATCTTTAGTGGTTTAACATCAATCCTGCAAAATAGGATAGTGGTGGTTATGGTTGTTAAAGAGGCAAAGACACCAAAATGTATGGGTGCTGAACTGAGTTCAGACACATATGATTATTTAAGCTAATGAGCTTAGATTGAAAAGTTTTCAATTTCATTATCATAGTTTTGTAGTTAAGTAGAGATAAAAGGTGGCTGTTGGAGGGTTGCATTAGATTCTAAGATCTAGGTGCAGTGCTCTCAAATCCAAGGCTCTTCACTGATGAAGGCCACAACCCAGAAACTAGTCTGGGGATATTGGATGAGTAGGCACTAGATAGGGATTTTATGCACAAGCCTTCTGGAATCCATTGATTACTCTGGTTGACACAGGATGACACTACTATATGGAGAGTTTTGCCTTGTTTAATAACAATTATATGCTAGGATAAGAGATAGTGATCATATGATGTTTAGTAGTTTAACATTATAGTCTCTATCATAAATGAAGAAGTCTATAATGCATCATGCCAGACTCTGCTGTAGAGGCAATGGTTCCACACTACATGGATACCAATGCTGATATATCAGCAATATAGAGCCAACCTCAAAAGGGGTGGATAATACCAACAAATTGGAATGCTACTTACTCATACATTAACCTGTTAGTGTGGTTAATGGCTCTGCTATGCATCTATCAGACCTAAGACACCCACATTACCAAGCCAGCCTTGATGAAAGAAGCCAATACTAGCAATGGAATTAAGCCAACATTAACAAAGTGTATTATAATATTTAACTGTACAAATTTTATTATGTCAATAAATATATTTTTTAAAATAAAAGGTGTATTTGGCATGCACACACGCACACTTATAAAATCAACACTTTTATTAATTTTTTAATTTTTAAGAATATTGATCTATTTTGTCTAACTATGATGAAGTTATAAATCTATTTCAAATATAATCAAATACGTATTACAAATTTTTATTTGATTTGTTTGTTTCCTCATCTCCGACTTCCCCCCTTTTACACGTATGACTTACACATACACAAACTGCGATGAGTGTTTATGTACATACATTCTTCTATAAATGATAGTCAAATTTTTGAAAAATATTTATAAAAATGCAACATCAATGATTAGATTACATAAAAATACTAAGAAGATAAATATCCATTAGGATGTATGATAGGGGGATTTAATATTTCCAAAAGTTTTTATCACAGTTTTACAGGAAATAATTGGAAAGTTATGGGAATAAGAATAAATGAGTTACTTAATCATTCAGATTTTGCAGATGACGAAATTGTTTTTCCAAATAATAACTCAAAATTTTATGAAATATAGTTAGAAATATTAAATGAAAGCAAAACAAAAAAAAAATTAGCATTTCAAATAAATGTCAAAAATACTAAGATATTATTTAATGGTTTTTCCCAAAAAGAAGGAAATAACGAGTAATTGAATTTTTAAAAAATTGACAACTACAAATATTTCACAAGATTTTTAATACAAATTTACACATAATAAGTGAATATAATCCTACACTTGGAGTTATTTTTTAAAAATTAACTAACACTAAAAGCAAGTTTGCCAAATTTTTTAATAGATGTGTTTTATGAGTTTTTACATATGAATCTGAGATTTGGATATTTGACAGAAGAGAATACAGAAATTGCAGACTCTTTAATAAAGTACAAAATTTTATATTAGGAGTAGCAAAACGAGATCTAGAATGTAATACAGGCGTGAACGAGCAAACAGATATCGCTGACATCTCGAAAAGAATTAAGGGACTGAAATGAAGATGGGTTCAATATATTGTTAGAAAAGATGATAATAGATAAATAGTTGATGTTTTAAATCAGATTTCAACAAAATGTAAAAGATCTAGAAAGATATCTAGATTAAGAATGATATACTTAAAAAGTTTAATCAGAGTATCTAAATTAAATTCAGAGAAATCTTTTATTCTGCAGTGAAATATAAAAGAAATATTCAAAATGATACAAATACATTCTCCATTTATATTTTACAAAATATAAAAATGAAAATCACTGGAAAAAAATTTGCTAATTTAAAATGAATGCCCCCTTCCCCAAGTTTACGAGAAATATGAGAGCAAAAAGAAATAACAAAGTAAAGATATTTAATTTCAATCCAAAATTATTAAAAATCTTAATTTTCCTTCCTTTATTTAATGTATAAATTAACAAGGAATAGTTTAAATAAAATAAAGAACAAAAGTTAGATATTTATAAAGGAATAATTGTCTAGTGTGTATAAAAGTCTCTTCAACAGCATCGAAAAATAGTGAACATAAAATGATAACCAAACTATACTTGTTGAAAATAAGTCACGTGTATGCAGTTTATATTCCCGGTATAAATTCGTAATTACAGTATATTAGTTTTAATGTTGGCATATGAAAAATTAAAATTTAATTACAATAGAAGCAAAATGCATCTTTTGTAAATAACATAATTGTTTTAAGAATCTATTTTATTATTTTAAGTCTAAATCATATTATGATCGTGTAGCATATTAAAATGTTAAAGATTTTATTCCAATTTAGGAATTATTTTTTATTTATGTAGAGAGCATAGAAGGATGTTTATCTTGTTATTTAGGATTAGAATAGCAATTTGTATAAATGCAATATCATATCTAGTTATCATATGCAACTTCTGATTATTAATTTTTAGAAAAAAAAAACATATTAAAATTTTTAGTTTGATGTTTGTAATATAAAAATTACATAATTTAAAGATTTTTAATATCTATCAGTGCTTCTCTGCAATGGTATTTAAAACTGCATCAGTTAGCATTCATCTTTGGAGAAAGTAAATGTAAAATAAAAAAAAATGTGTTCATTAATATCCAATTGGCTATTTTTTTAAAAAAAATATTATTTATGATATTTTTTACCGATCTGAAGACTTAGAATTAATAAACACATTTAGTGCAGCTTAATGAAAGGGGCAGACTCAAGAGTTATCACTTTTAAATAAATTTTTCTCTGGAGAAAAGTAAATAAAAAAGATTAATTATATAAAACTGAAGTGTTCAGCTTCTCATTTTGACGTTTGAATGTCACTTGACTCACAGAGCAACTGACCTTTTTTAAAAAAAAATTCCATGTAATAAATTAACAAATCACAAGAAATTTAACAAATGCACAAATTGTTACATGGCCTTAAAAGGCAACAAAATTTAAGTATGATACAAAAAGGCTTAATAATAATTAGGAAAGGTGTATTTAGTCATTAATAAACAAGAAATTGCCATTTATTTATATTGCCTAAAGCCTACTTATAGATATTTTTGACTAAATACATTTTTTTTTTTTTAAGTGACTACTGTATCACATGCCTCATAACATCTGAATGCTTCAAGTTTATTAAAACTCGTTCTCACTATGTGAGAGTTCATGATAAACATAGCTTTCTTTGAGACAAATCTCGATGGACTCTGAAGAACAATAGCAGGTTTTTCTATATAACCATCAATTGAATGTTTTCTTTGTTGGAGCTTTATTTTTTTTTATATGTCGAAGCGTTGACCGGGAAGCGAACCTGGGCCGGCTTGGAAGGCAGCTATGCTGACCGCCAGGCCACCAGCGCCTTGGTTTTTTTGTACATAATTACAGCTGGTTTTAAATATATATACATAATTATTAATATTATTTTTATTTAGAGATTTTTTTATTTTTAATTTTTGTGACAGAACTTTAACATAAAGCAAAATGAGTTACTTTACTTATTAGTGACAATCTAGTGTGTGATCTATGGCAGGGGTTTTCTACCACCAGGTGACACATTTTTGAAAATGAGTGACTAATCAATACGAAATTAATTGCAGGTCACACAGTGAATTCATTTATGTGTACACATATAATTACAAAACAATATTAAAATAATCAATAAGAAATTGCATTGGCTATATAATTAAAAATATTTCTTTGTACTATTTACATAGGAATATATTTCTTATATCACTCAAATTCAACTACAGTGACTTAAATGGAAAAATGAATTATAAGCTAAGATAATAAGTAAAAATCTGGCTGAAGTAAAGAACTAAATATAATAGTAAGTGATAATTTATTATTGATTATTTTATTATTCTTTTGTAATTATATTTGCACAAATAAATAAGTTCATTGTATATCATAACTTAATTTTTTAATTGATTAATCCAATATATAGTGAATGTTATTTATTTGTACAATTATAAACAAAAACAAATTAATATTTATTATTGCATTTTTTTAGCCTGCAATTCATTTTACGTTTAAATCAGTGCATTTGAAATGTGAGTCGTGTAAATACATATATTTAAATAAATGTATTATTCTTTTATCATTACATTTGTACAAATAAATACTTTTACAGGAGCATTCTAGCGTTGTTGATCCTAGAATTTTAACCTCGTCTGTTTCATTATACAATTGAATAATTAATATTAATTTTAGATATAATTCTATAAAATATTAAATATATCCATGTCTTTATTATATTTATAAAAATATAAGATCTTGAACTAAAATTTCAAAAATCTGTTTTTGCTTTTTCCCTACATCCCCCTTTTTTTATTATTATTATTATTATTATTATTATTATTATTATTATTATTATTATTATTATTATTATTATTATTATTATTATTATTATTATTATTATTATTATTATTATTATTATTATTATTATTATTATTATTATTATTATTATTATTATTATTATTATTATTATTATTATTATTATTATTATTATTATTATTATTATTATTATTATTATGTTTTAAAGGTAACTTTATTCAAAAACAAGTGGTTACATTGGTTGTTGATTATACATAGTGTTATACATAGGTTTACACAGTTATTACATTACAGTCTGTATATTTGATTAGAGTCTCTTTGCACTTAAAAATTGACTTTTTAGAACTTAGATAGTGGCTTTCACAATGTTTTTGATTTTTTCACATTTTATGAAATATTTATTGTCCAAGTTTATGTACAATATAAATCAATGATCATGGTTTCAGTAATTTTTCCATGTTCTTGCAAAACACTGAATTTCATGTTTGCCTTTGTCCTTTTCTATTATATTCTTTATTATAAAGTGGCCTGAATTTTAAAAAGAGACCACGTTGCTGCAAAGATATCAGATGGTGCAATAATGTTGTCTCTTTCTTTTATTTTTTGCAATTTGTTCCTATAGGTGTTAGGGTGCCTTCTCGTGTTGTTGCCCAGTGTAAAAGTGCATCTGGTACACCAGAATGCATATAGGCTGAAAGTGTCTGCCCTTATGGTGGGTATTCCATTATTTTTGAATGTTTGTAGAATCTCATTTATTGCGGTTCCATTTTTCCTATATCCACCAACCATCATTTGTCTTACTTTTTCAAGTCCTGAACAATTATGTATGAAATGGTCCTGTGTTTCCTCGTCCCTTTGACACAGCATACCCAAGGGATTTATATTTATATAGAATCTTCTGTATCTAATAAAATGACTTGTAGGTAATGCTTTCAAATTGACTTTAATTATGAAATTGTAAAATTTTGGTTCCAGGTACCATTTCCTAAATTTTTTAAGTAATTGGCTGTTATCAATTCCCAATACAGATATTTGGTTATTCTCAGATTGTTTTTGTGTTAGGAAATCATGTATTTGCCAATATGTATATTTTATTGGACTTTTCAGTGTTACTTTGTTTTTGATGCTCTCAATGCTTTCAAGCAACGTAAAGATATAATTGTTTGTAGGTGGTGGACGATCTGTGGGTGTGATCTCCAATATTGGTTCAATATCTGGAAATCTTTTGACTATGGCTATTAGCAGATTTATTGTTTTTGTGTCTGAAACACTGATGTTGAGTGAAGTCTCAGACCATTCCATTTTGTTGGTTGGTTAAGTTGCTTTATTGAAATGGCAACTACTTTCCTGTTCCATAGTAGTTTGCTACAAAATGAATTAATTGAGGCTATAAATGGTTTTGTGAAACTGATTATTGGCAGATAGTAGCTTATTTTTGACATTATGAGTTGATTGAATAATGATATTTTTGCGTATATTGATAGATATGATCTGGATAATGATTCTGTGATTCTTTCTGCATCCATTTTGAGTTTGTTTTGTATTGTTATTCTCATTTGATTCATTCCCAGATAAAATGGAAAACCTAGAAAACTGCTGGGCTTTCCTTGATAAATTTGTTTGTTTACTTTCCCTGTAAAAATTGTCCAAGCAGTTGACTTATTGATATTGATTTTAAGTTTGAATTTTTTTGTATATTTTTCTATGATGTTTTGTAGTACTTGTAGTTGCTTTTTTGATGTTAAGAATATTGTGATATCATCCATATAAACTATACAAGGAATGTATCTTTTTGTATTTGGTATTAACACTCCCTGTATTTTTTTTTCAATTTCTTCCAATAAGGGGTTTATGTAGAAGGTGAACAGTAGTGTACTCAGTGGTGACCCTTGTGGTATTGATTGAGTGGGATAGAATGATGATGACGTTCTTTCGTTAAATGTGATATGTACTTCTCTGTTTAAAAGTAGGTTGGCTATTGCATATAATATTGATCGTGGTATTTGTGTTTCCTTTAGTTGGTTTAGTAAGATTTTCATTGGTACAGAGTTGAAAGCACTTTCAAAATCTAGTTGTACTGCAATTGGAGAATATTTTTTCTTCTTAATTACTGAGTTAATTATAGTTTTAAAGATTAGTGCTGCCTGACCTGTGGATGAGCCTTTCTTTGCATACTGATGTTGTGATATTTTTATCTGTATAAATGGTTCAATTTTCACCTTTATTACTTTTTCTAGCAGTTTAATTCCTAAAGGCTCCATTGAGATGGGTATTAAGTTGGTGATCTTGGTAACAGGTTCTTGTTTTTCATAAATGGTACCATTGATATGTTGTATAATCCCTGTATGCTATAAATTTTTTTGTGATATTTGATTTGCCAAATGACACAGGTATGTATTTGTAATTTGGCTAAGATGTGCAAGTACAAACTGTGGAATGCCTGGAGGTCCTGGATGACATGTGGGTGGGATTGATTCTAACACTACCTTAAAATCCTCGATTTTAAATGGCATCTCATCTTCAGTTGTTCCAAAATAATCTTTTTTGGGTGTGAATTGTGCATGCTTAGTTAGCTTTGTTTTGAAATAGTTATATATAGGTGCAATCATGTTAAATCCTGCTGTAATCTTATTTTCCGATTCCAGCACCATGGGAACTTTATTTATGGATGGGTACCCCAAAGCCCACCTAATATATCTGCATGTCCATGTGTGCGGCTGTGCTAGGCACATTTTTTTCTTTTTTATGCTTAGATATTGTTTTAATTTATTGCAAGTCTGTTTATAGAGCTGGGTGAGTTTAATTATGTTTGTTTGATTATGTTGAACTGGTTTAGACAGACTGATTCTTTTGTATATTTCATCTGCTAATGTCATTAGCCTGGAGGGAGGAATTTATTTTTGTGTGATATGGTTTATATTAAATGAAAGCGTGTTAGTGTAAGTGATGTCTCTGGCTATTGGGTCTAATTCAAGCTGATTTATTTTATTTATCATTATATAAATTTCTGAAAAAAGTGACTCCATAGTATTGTCTGATAGTAGGATCCTGATCGTTTTTTGCAAATTAATTATTGCGCTGCAGTGTGTGTTTATGTTTAGCGTTATTATCTGTGCTGCATGGTCTGAAAAAGGGGTTGGGAAAGTAATATTTCTATTGAATGATGCAGCATTGGGAAATAAAACATTAGATATATTAAAGTTCCGTGTCTATTGTTATAAAAAGATATAGAGTTAGGTGGTAGAAAATCTTCTCCACTCATGAGTGGAAATGTTAATTGGTGTATCCATTTCGTAATAAATTTCTTATAACTTATGTTGAAATCTCTGATAAGAATAGTTGGGTAGGGATTGTTTGAGAGGATTGAGTTAATTGTTGTTATTATTCTGTTAATTACAGTTGACCCTGGTGGTATATATACAAAAATAATATTTATTGAGAAGTTTTTATTATTGAATGTGGTTATTAATAGATTCGCTTCTATGTATATTATTTTAAACATTGTAAAGGAACTTCTTTGACTAATAAATATTCCTGTTCCACCTGAGGGCATTAGTGTGTCTCTAGAGCATGCACAGAAACCCATTTTACTCATAAGTTGTGCTGGATTTATTTGCGATCCATTATAGATTTTCGTTTCTACGAGTCCTAATATGGTAGGTTAGAGTTGCTGTATCCAGTGATTGATTTCTTGTATTTTTTTCTTTGAGTTTAATCCCTGAACATTTATTGTGCCTATCTTAATTTTCATTGAGTTTAACTTATATTGCAATGGAGATTTAAATTAAAACATAGTTTATTCTGCCATTTTTGTTTGCATGTTTTTTTCCTGTGGTGATTCTGTTTGTGTTTGGATACGTGTGCTATAGTGTGGTGTTTTTTTTAAGTTTTTTTCTTCTGGTGTGGTTAGTTCTATTTCCATCTCTTCTGCTGTGGTTTCTTCTGTTAAATTAATCTGATTATCTTCTTCCTCGTTCATTTTAATTTTCTTACTTTCTCTTGTTTTTTTTTTTTGTTTTATGTGTTTTCTTCCTGCTTTCAATTGATGTGCTTTCTAGTGTTGGATAGTACTGTGTTATTTTATCCATGATTTCTGTGGTTGTTTTATTTATTATTATGTTTTCTGATTGCTCATCATTTTCATTCGTTTTTTCTTTAAGCTCTTTTGGTAGGTTCTCATTTTCTTTTTCCTCCATTCTATTTAAATTGGGCGGGTTTTCACTGCTTTGATTTTTCTTATTTGTTTTAATTTCTCTTGTTATAATGTTTACTGGATTGCTAATTCTTTCATTTCTATTAAATATGTTGTTTTCCTGGGTGCTTTGTAGTGTAGGGTGGTTTAACTCATCTAGTTGGTTATTTGTGTCTTCGCTTTCTGTAACGTTTCCTGAGTTTTTTGGTGTATTGTTGTTTTTATTTTGCTGTGTTTGTTCATTGCATTCCATTGCAATATGTCCTCTTCTTCCACAACGAAAGCAACCTGGCTTAAGCCCTCTGACGTAAATATATAGTGTAGTTTCTTCATCAGTTATGTGTGTGGGGATATTTTCCGGGTCTACTTGTTTATTTAATTTAATTTTGAATTCAAAGCTATTTGTTAGTACGGGAATTGCTGCTTCTTTAATGTATTTTTGCTGGAAGAAAACGACTTTTCCGAAAGGATTCATCATTTTTTGGAAATCTTCCATGTTGTAGCCAAAATACGTATTTTTTAAAATTCCGGAGATATTTTTATACTTATTCTCATCGACTGTTATTAGTGTGAAATTACTTAGCATCTTAATTTGATCTCTAAATTGTTCTCTTTGCACATTTTCATAAAACTGGACCGCTACATATCTGCTATTTGGATGATCGCCTACGCATTGTACTGATTGAAGCATATTATTTTCATGCAGTGTTTATATTAGAAGGGATTTGGGGAAACTGTATAGGGTGCAAAGACTATCTGTTACAGTGAGTACTATTGATTTATCGGTGAAGAACCATTTAAACATCAGGAAAAGTGATCGAGGTATTGTTTTGTTGAATTTCTCTCCAATTTGTTCAAGCATTTCATCAGTCCATTCAATATGAGGGAGGGGATCATTTTTATTTTGATCCATAAGATTCATGTTTTCCAAATCATCTGCTGTTGTTTTCCTGAACCTAGGACCTTTTGCAGGGCTTACGTAATCTTGGGCTTTTTTTTGCTATAGAAGCATATGACTTTCTCGTGCCCTGCGATGGACCACCCACCAGGTTAATAGGTTGAGCAGTTGCCATTTTAAGTTTTTCAATTATTTTTCAAAGGTATGTTTAAATTTCTTTTTTTTTTTTTAAACAAACACTAATATATATATAACCAATACAATTCAGTTATCCGCAAAATTGTTGAGTTTTGTAGATTTGATATTTTATCTACTCTTTTTAAAAAATTAAATTTGCCTGAGATTTTTTTATATTTTTTATTATTATTATTATTATTATTCAAAATATATAAAATGCGCTAACACGCATAAGCACACAAAGCTAAAAACAAATAAAGCAAATATATATTATTTTAATATCTATTCATTAAATGGCTAAGCGCTTTCAAGGTTCAAGCCTTCATAATCATAGCCGTATTACAAAATATAATAAATTGACTTGGAGTGATGCAAATTTATGCAAATGAAATAATTATGCATTCTATTTCTTGGATATTTTGTAGCAAGAGTCTTTTCTATTGATGGCATCGCCATCTCTAGATATAAAGAAAGCTTCTTTTATCTTTCTTTTTAGATCATGCCGCTCTCTGCATACCAACACTGGATTTCCCGGTTGACAATCATGCCCAGCTGAAGCATGGTGCTGCGCAAAAACTGAACTATGAGCAGTGTCCAACAAAGCTTTTTAGCTTTGTGTGCTTGTGCATGTTAGCGCATTTTATATATTTTGATTCATAATTAGCCACAAAGTATAAACTATTTGCTTATTATTATTATTATTATCATCATCATCATCATCATCATCATTATTATTATTATTATTATTATTATTATTATTATTATTATTGTTGTTGCTGTTGTTGTTAGTATTATTATAATAAATAAAGTTTTTTAACCCAGACTTTCAAGCTCCTTTTAGCTATCCAAGATATCTCATACAACTGTTTCACATGACTACACACACATATGAAAAAGATAAATGATATCTAATATACATATTTCATGCTAAACCAGCACTCACCAGTTACTCCACATCATCACCTCTCACCATATATATATAATCAGCACTTGATTTATATTAAGGTAGAAAATCTTCAAACTTTAATGGACAGGATTCAATCCAATCCACCCTCCAATTCTCCAGCTATCCATACCAGATGGATGCTCAAATTTCTTGATGATGCCAATATTACTGTTATGTCCATGTTGACTGTAGTATTTAATATTTAATAATATTGGCATCATCAAGAAATTTGGGCATTCCATCTTCAGATTTTTAATGGTATGCATGATTGAAAAACTGAAGGGTAAAGTGGATTGAAGCCTGTCCATTAAAGTTTGAAGATTCGCTATCTTAATATAAATTGAACACTGATTAAATATGTGTGAAGGAAATGATAATTTGGACCAATTAATGAGTGCTGGTTCAACATGAAATACATATATTGGAGATCATTTATCCTTTTTACATGTGTGTGGTCATGGTTATTGGTTGTATGAGATAGATTTAATAGCTGAAGGGAGCTTAAAAATCTGGGTTTAAATACTTTATAATTACATCTAGATTCCAGGAATATAAAGTATACCTGTATTTAAATATTACAATTGAAATTTAATGTTGGTCTATAATTGCAGTTAATCTAATCCATAGAGCAGTTATCTGAGTGATAGAATAGTTTGCTCATGTATATAAAACATGTATTGACGGGTGAGTGCAAGTAAATTTAACATTAATTTAATAGCGCATGTGGTAAGATTAATTTCCTACCCCAACATATAAAAATAAATATATATTTATTTATTACATTTGTACAACTAAATACCGTAAGTTAACTATGGGAATAATTTAATTTCTTATTCTTGCAAAAGAGTTACGCCATAATATTTGATATTAGTAAATTAATAATATTTGTCTTTTCTGCACTTGACACATAATATCTGAAGTTAGTTTATCTCTTGGAAAAACATTTTTAAACAGGTATACCCACTGATCAACGGTATTAATTACCGGCATTCAAGCAAACAAAGTAATCTGGCTGAATATTACATTGCGCACAGAAAGTAAATATTTTAAAATCTTGTTAGAATAGTCACGTTAAAAGAAGAAATTTATCAATAAGATCAATTGGTAATCAAATAGGAATTATTATATATTCAATTTTACACAGTATTTTATCTCATATTATTCAATTCTTTTTAATACTCGAATATTTCAAGAATTTTAAAAATACTTCTTTATATTTCTGGTCATTTTTATTTTTTATATTAATAAAAAAAAAATAAACACATTTTTTTATTCCCAGTTTGTATCAGCCTATCAGAGTAACGTTTGTTGCCTTTAAAGCTACTTAAAACTTTATATATAAGATCAACTCTTTTTCCTTACTTCATTCTATCATTTTAGCTTCTAGTAAACTGTGCATTTCATTCTATCATTTTAGCTTATACTTTGTAAATAATGCTATTTTAAAATAAACATCCATGATGCATAGGTTGAATTTAAAATTCACATGTTGGTGAGCAAATAATTTGTATTCATTTTCTTTCTTCTTTACTTTGTATTCTTCTTTCATTGTCTTATACTTAATTAGTTGACCCTATTGTAACATATCTGTCAAGAAAACATTTAAGAATGCCATTAATAAAGATGATAGTTTTTTTTCCTCAACAAAAAAGTTAAGCATTTTATTCCTAACGATAAATCTTTTGCTCTTTTATTTTTAAATCCATTAAGATCGCTGAATGTTTATTCAAGCGGTTTAATATTACCAAGGCTTTGGTAAAATTTCCTACTGAATTTAGTAATTTTCAATATATATATATTTCAAACTGCAGATGGTAATAAATAATAAACTTTAATTTCATATTATTATTCACTTATAAATTATTTTAAGGACACAGTTTTATAAATTAATAAATACTCGAGTGCAAGATATAAAATAAATGTCAATAAACTTGGAATTATAAAATTAGCTAAATGCTTTAGGTGTATATAATAGGTAAGTAACTGAATTAAGACATATAGACAAAAGAATTCCAAGAACAAACAATAATATTTTATCGTTTTATCACTTATTAGTTTGTACCTTTTGACATTTTTTTATACAAAATTTATTCTGCTACATAAACTTTAATGTGTTATATAACGGTATATAATTGTAATCATTTAAAATTATCCACTGATAAAAATTACTATTTGATGTTGAACTCAGACTTTCACACGACCCTCAATTATTCACGCTATCTCATGCTGCTAACACACTTTATCACACACATGTCGAAAATATAAACAATCACCAATATATATATTTTGTGCTAAACCAGCACTCGTCAGTTGGTCCAGATTATCATCTCCACACATATATAATCAATGCTCAGCTTATATATGTGGAGATGATAATCTGGACCAACTGACGAGTGCTGGTTTAGCACGAAATACGAATATTGGTGATTGTTCATCTTTTCGACATGAGTGTGATCAAGTGCTTCAGTAGTATGAGATAGCATGGATAGTTGAGGATCGTGTGAAAGTTTGAGTTCAAACCCCCTACATATTACATATTGGAGTGCAGGCATGAAAAAGCCTTACTGTAGAAAAAATTCATTTGATATTTTAATTTTGAATATAATAATTGACCGAGACATACGAAATTACAAACTAGTTGTTAGTATGGTTAGTTGATCTGCAGAAAAATTCATGCTTAGAATTACAAATTTATGTCAATTTTGGCAGCATATAATAATAATAATGATCTAGAATTGTATGGCTGGATAAGCCATATTAATCCAATATGTGATAGGTATCTGCTATAAATACTGTACATTTTTTCATCTTCAGATAAATGATTATTTTATTATTTTATTGAATGCAAATACAAAATGCTGAATCTATTATTATTCAGCTTAAAGGAAATCTAACATACAAATTATAAGAAACACTAATTGTGATCTATATAAAGAAATTAAGAGGGAAAAACAGGGGGAAAAATTGCCAATGCTGGATGAATAGAAAGTACACCGTCATCTGAAAACTACAGATTCTGGTTTTTTAAAAGCTATGCCTTAAGAAATAAAGTCCTCATATAATTATACCTACAAAATTACTATAGAATATTTAGAAGCTTTTATAAAAATATATTGACTCTACCATATATTCATTGATCATAAAAATCTACAGGAAATAAAAATCCTATCATAAATTTATGGTTTTTCATTATGACAAGCAATATCTAATGTTTCATCTTTTTCTGCAAAAAGTATAAATACCCATATTGATCCTTATTTTTAGATAGCCAGAACACCTCTTAAAAAGAAATTAACAATAAATATCTTTAAAAAACTACATAAAAATATCAATACAATGCCTTTATCCTTACAGTATAAAATGTAGCCATCAAAAATAATATTACACTTTTTAGAAATAAACTATTGATCCTTTTGGTAGTTTGCAACAAAACTATGCATTATAAAATATATTAAAGAATTCCTTTTACAATAATAATGATAAAAAAGGGGGGGAAGTATGCTTTACAATTGAATTATCAAGTAGTTTAAATGAAGAGTTGAGACATGCAATTACATATATAAAGAAGGGTAATGTTACAGAAAATGATGAAATTATTATAGATATTTTAAAAGAAACTGATAAAGAAATAAAAAAAAAAGTTGGCTAAGCTATATATCAAATGTTTAAATGATGAAATTAGACCAGATAATTGAAAAAATGCAATACTAATATTGATATTTAAGAAAGATGATAAAGGAGACATTCAGAAATTTTAGATAATCAGTCTCCTATCAGTTCCATATGAAATCTTTGCCAAGATAATCACAACTTTTCTACATCAATTTTTCCATTGTAATCAATCAAAAAAAAACAAGCTACATTTAAAAATAGTTTTACTATAATGAATTATACTAAGTACTGAGAGAAATTATTGAAGGGGTCAATGAATATAAGTTACTATTATACTTTGAATTTGTAATTTATGAAAAGACATTCGATTCTATCATTATTTAGTTAGTGATCTAAGCTTTGGATCATCTACATATAGAGTTGGGATATTGTTATATTCTGAAGAAATATTTACCAAAGTACAGAAACAATGAGCAGATTAAATGGTGATATTAAAGATATTATTATTCAGAAGTGTTTTGTGAATTAAAATGGAAAGTTAGGGGAGTAAAAAGTATATGAAGATTGGTTGTCATCTAGATTTTGTAGATGATATGATTGAGTTGTTTTTGCAATAAATCCTTAAGAGTTTCAGGAAATATTGTGAATTATTAGATGAGAGTAAAAAAAGTAATGCTAAAATGACTAAAGTAAAGTTCAATGAATTTTCTCAGAAGAAGAAAATAATGATGGATAATTATGAATCAGAAAAATTTAACATTTACAACTATCTTGATCAGATTTTCAATTCAGATAGAAACATAATCGTTAAAATTAATCACAAAACTAAACTAGGATGGGATGTTTTTTTAGAAATAATTTAATATTGAAAGGAAATATGCCTATGAGTTTGAAAAGTAAGATTTTTAACTTAGATACTTAGCAAAACATCAATATAGACTTCAGACATCAATGAAATATGGAGAGACATATGTTAGGAGTAGCAAGAAAAGATCAAAATGATATACGTGATGAGAAAACAAACAGTTATTATTGATATTATTAAAAAAATTAAAACACTGATTGGACCTGGGCTAGACATATTGCTAGAAGAGATAATGCTGAACATTTTAAATTAGATCCCAAGAGATTGTAGAAGACTTAGAAAGAGATCATGTGTGAGGTAGAAGTTTATAATATGTTGTGGAAAAGAGAGGCTATGAGTTAAGAAACTGGATTAAATTCTGAAAGATTTTCATCATGCAATGGATTGTTAAAAGTTGAAAATGATGATGATGATTTGTATATATTATCTCTAAAATTATTTCAACACACACATGTATATAGATGCACATATAAATAATATTAATTTTTATGGGGACCTAGATAATCGTTATTGCAACATGTATGTGTTACCATGAGTATATTACATACACAGGCTCACATGTTACATTGATGTTTAAATGGTATTTAGTTTTTGCGATTACTGAATATAAATATTACTTCTTATTTTACATACTACTGCCAATTAATTGCTTTGTTTACAGAAAGTTTCTCAAATTCAATGTTTTAATATTTACAAGAATTCTTTTAATTGTAATCTTGAGTGCCAGGAAAAACATATAAACTATCAAAATTTTAGGAATTTCTTGTAGGTCTAGTATAAATGTTTTCTTTGGCTTGTTGGACTCTAACTGAGCGTTTGGAAGATTGTAGCATGAAGCCACACAGTGTCAATAATGCATGTAGTCATTTCAGCAGCTGTTCCAAATAGGACCTCCCTATAACTACTTTTGTAGTATTAGATTACTTTAAAAAGCAAGATGAGAGCACAAACATTTTACCTTTAAGGTCAATATTTTTATGAAAACAGTTTAAAAAATAAAAATATTACTTAACATTATTTCTCAAAACGGATAAAAGTCACTCAAGGAAAACATTCTTTCTGCGGTGTGTATATGTATTTTTGAATATATATATACAGATTTAAACAAATGTTAACATATAGTATGTGAGGCAATGTATATTTATATATAAATGAATGTCACAACACCTCAGCCTTTATGCTTAAATAAACCAATAGATTATCAGTAATTTGTCATCAAGACAACCTACTATTAGGTAGCAGAAGAATTTCATTTATTACGTAATTGTAGTGTTGCCTTCATTAAAACATAAGGGTTGTAGTCGTACAATTTACATATAATAATGTTAAAGTTAGTTATTGACATTTATGTTTTATTATAAATATATACTAGATTTTTATTATACATAATGATAGTATGTTAATCTGATTTTATCTTATATTAAAAAATAAAAGGTAAAAGTAAATGAGTTCAGCATTTGTAGAAGTATAATTATTTCTTTCCAGTAATGAAAGCCAAATCATATTACAATGATATTCTGAATTCTTATTGTCTGTGTAAGAATAGATACATCCCCATTTACTGACAATTATTGCCTGGGTTGGCTGTGGGATATTTACTAGAAAAAAATTCTAAGCCTCCTTAAAACCAAACAAAAAAAATTAAGATTCACCCATCCCTGATTCAAATCCTGGGCCTGGTACAACATATAACCATCCACCTAATAATGATATACATAAGTTTATTTTGTAGAAATAAATAAAGTATGCAGTATCTTTGCTACAAACAATCTTCTCAAATTAATTTTTATCAGTATAAAAGCATTTTTGCTGAAATCTTTCACTCTGTTGTAAATTACAACCTGGATAGATCTCTTTTTCATCATCATTGGTTAATGACAACATAGAGTAAGTATTTTTACATGGTGTTGTTACTATCAGCATACTTATGATATGGAAGTGTAACATTGCAAGTGTTAGCTTACAGCAGGGGTCCCCAACCCTATGCCCGCGGGCACCATGGCGCCCGCAGACCATTTTATGTGTGCCCGCCGCTATCCGAACACGATAAAAAATTATTTATCTGATACAAATAAATTTAATTTTTGAATTTTTTTTATGAATTATTGTATTATATTGTAATCAAATTGTAGGGCATACTATACTTTTACAGCGTAAAAATATAAACGTCAATTATATGTTAAAATTTAATTTTTGAAATAAATATTTTTTTGTACATTATGTGTATTATTAACAATATCCAACTATAAATTTACATGTGATGTGATGTGATGAACTGTGGCTTCTCCGTAAACGAAGTCAAGAATATCTCAGCAATTATGTCCAGATAAAAAATAAATGGTGCCCGCCACCTAGCTGAAAAAATAAATGGTGCCCGCCACCTGGCCGGTATTATGGAATGTGCTCTTAAGTGCAAAAAGGTTGGGGACCCCTGGCTTACAGAGTAATTCGTGGCTTTCTGTTGTTTTTTTTATTATCTCAATCAGTTTGTGGGAAATATTTAACTCTTAGATTAGAGCTTAATAATACAGTTTTGTCTTTAGTAATTTTTTCCAGAAGCATATGGTAACTCTTAATAATTGTTAGTGATACTTTTAACACAATTTATTGTAATTTTTTTTAAAAAAACTTATAAGTAACCATTGGAGATTTTCACATATTTTAAATAATAAAAAAATGTAATCGTTTATAATTGTGAATGTAATTATATTCGCAAACATATTAAGCATCAAATTTCATATAAACTAGGCTCTATAAAGAGTCAATATAATCATCATCATCAGGTTGCATGTAGCTAGAAAGTACGTTAATCCATTTCCCTTTGGGTCAACCTATTAGTGACTGAAATTTAAAATCCTTTATCTCAAATTAGCACATTAGGAGTTAAGATTTTTGTACAATTTATTGAATTTAAATGTGGTTTATTTAAATAGTCACTCAATGAGAGTTTAAAATGTTTCAATCATTTAGATTGTAAATTTAGTGTTAAATATTTTGAATAATTTAAATGTTATGATGTAGAAATATGTATGCAGTTTATATATTTTTTAGGTTAAAATAATTTTTAGATTTTTTAAAATATCTTTTTTAAAAAAAAAGTAAAATCCATTACTTTGTACAAAATTTTTAATTTTTTGTAATTGGCTAGATTAATTTTGCTTTGTTAAATTGTTTTATAATTGATGTGGACCGGAATGTAAACAATGCTATTATCTCATTTTTTTAAGTGTATTCTAAACAGTTGAGAAGACTTAAAAATCTTAATTTGGTCAATGTGATTTAGTTCTAATCATCTATCTTGTTTTGATCAGATTAATTTTATTTACTTAAATTATTTCAAGAGATTTTAAATTTCATTGTTCCTTACCCTACTATCTTTGTTTTGTTTATGCATAAAATCCCTATCTAGTGCATACTCATCCAAACCCCAGATTAGTTTACAGCTTGTGGCTTTCATTACTGTTCTCAGATCCAAGGCTCCTCACTGATAAAAGCCACAAGCTGGAAATTGGTCTGAGGATGTTAAGTGAGTTTCAAGGCTTCTCACTGATGAAAGCCACAAGCTGGAAACTAATATGGGGATGTTGGATGAGTAGGCACTAGATAGGGATTTTATGCATAAACTTTCTTGCATCCATTGATTACCCTGGATTGCCTTGGTGGTGCTACTGTATGGAGAGTTTAGCCTCTATGTAAACAACTTGTGTAAGCATAAGAAATGGTGGTCATGTAATATTTAGTGGTTATCTGTGCTTTGTTTGTATAATTTTGTTTTAAAGTTTATAATTCTTGTACTCATCCAGGATGGCTGTATTTTTTTTCTTGGCCTTATTGTTCCAGAGTTCATAAGAAGTTTGAGAGCCTTGGAAATATCAGGAGTGAAATTGATATTAGGACATCACATTCCTGAATCTTTCATTCTACTATTGCACTAAATTATGTCAGGCTCCATTCTAGTATATCTATAAATGTGAATCGAATATTAAAGATCACTGTGAGTAATCTTTATGTAAAAAGAAGCGAAATAATATAAGTTTATGATGTCCTCCAGAAATCTTTAAAATATTTTCCATTTCATTTTAAAATTCATATGAAACTGATTCTGAATTTTCAAACCTGAAAGCCATAAAATCATCAACATTTGAATGTGGAAAATTTAAAAAGCAATTTTTTTTAATATCTTGGTAATGAAAATACTGAGAAGATTTTTGAAACCCTTTACATAGTAATGTGAAAAAGAGCTTTGTTTAAAGTTAAACAAATCTGTATACAGAATGTTTTCAATAAGATAAAGGTAAACCAAACTGAGTGCTTATATAAATTCTTCTAAATTAGTGCTCATACATTCTATTATAATTATATATTTTTTTGTGTTGTTATCCATGCAACCTCTCTCATTTGATATATTTAAATAAAGGAAAACCTTTATTCTCCAGCTATTAATATCTAGATACTGATTAACTCTGGATCACTAGTAAAATTAACTATATGCTGTCAATCTGGAAAAAATTTTTTTAAGACAGTTATGACCTGAAAACATTTCACAGAGTCAAAACTTCCATAAAGTAGTGCCACTCAGTGCAAGCCAGAGTAATCAATGGCTGCAAGAAGGTTTATGCATAAAATCCTTATCTAGTGCCTACTCATCCAATGTGATCAGACTAGTTTCTAGCTTGTGGCTTTCATCAGTGAGGATCCTTAGATCTGAAAACACTGCACCTAGATTTAGGAGCCTTAAATCTGAGAGCACTGCATCTAGATTTTAGAATCTAATGCAACACTCCAGCAGCCACCTTTTACTTTTTTAGTTAATACCTGAAAACATTTCTAAGATTTTTTTGATCAGAGTTGAACTCTAGGCTATAGCATGTAAAGAAATGCAACTATTACACCACAAGGATTTTTTAGCCAATAAAGGGTTTGTTAATATATACAAAAAGAAGTTTTGTGTTGAATTTGGGTTATAAAAATATTTTCTTTTTGATAAACTACAAAATAAATGTTAGATATTCATTTATTTCATGGGTCTTCATAAGCAGGAGAGAAATTTAAAAGCATAAGTTCAATGCTTGACAAATACATTTAAGAATGATCATTAGATTAAAACTGCAAAAGAAATGCAGCATTTTCTGAACTTGAGAACTTTGGATCTTTTTTTTTAATGCATTGAAAAAGCGTGTAGACCTGAAAATCAGATTATAATATTTTTAAATCAGTAGAAGGAATTCCTTTATTTTTGATGATAATAGTTAAAATAAATGGAGATGAATATTTTAATTATTTCTTAAATAATAATACAATGATTTAACTGACTGCTTTTAAGGATATATCCATCTAATCAACTTATTTGGATTTGCACAAACGTATCTAGTTTGATAAAGTTAAAGCAGACTTTTATAAATAGAAATAAAATTCTGATCAGATCCTGGTGATGTTTGAGAATATAGTGGTGATGTATTATCTTTAAAACGATTGGAATATTTTTAGAAATATTCAAATCATAAAATTGTGCTTTTAATGATCTTTCAGTTGTTCCAGTATATAAAAATAAAGGTGATAGAGAAAGCACAGTCATTATTGTGGAATATCATTGTCATCCATTATAGCAAGAGAATTTTTAATGATTTTATTAAATTGATTGATCCAGTCATAGTTGAATGGCTACTCGAGACGTAGTGCAGCTTTAGAAAACCAAAAATTACTATAATTATAGTTTTGTTATAAGAAAAGTGTCATATATATATATATATTGGGAAACCATAAAAAAAAAAAGAACTTTAACATTTGACTTTTAAATTATTTAACCACGATCAGCAAATTTAGGATGACGTATTCAGTGGGAGATTCTCTGATTTCTTTTTGAGGCCTTAAAGGAATTGAACAAGATAAATTTCTAATATCTACCCATATATTCTTATATTTGCTGCTTTTATACTCTGATTTTTCATATAGTACTCAAACATGAATAGCCTGCTCATCAGTACATATCAACGAGCATGGTAAGTTTATTGGTTTTTTTATTTTTTGAGTTTAACATTAAGAAATATTAAGGTTTTTCTTTCCAATTGCTTAATAATTCTTCATTGAAATGTTAATTAACATTTCTTGAAAGCAGAATAAATGCTTATGGGAATGAGCTTTTTTTTAAATACTCATGACAGACAAAACTAAATTATAGCTCTTATTCCCAGGAGGTTCTAAAGTCACCAGTCAATACATTGGTTTGTGATCCAAGACAGAGGATACTAAGAATGTATGATTGTGGACTCAGATTGCCATTTGATGATGATTTTTTTATTTAGATATTTATAATTGATGATAACTTTCAAGTGAAGGAAAATTCTACAAATTGGAAAAATTCTATAATATTAAATGGGACATTGTTGGACTTTGTGAAGTTAGAAGAAAACATGAATATTAAATGGGACATTGTTGGACTTTGTGAAATTAGAAGAAAACATGAAGTCGATTGATTTAAAAAGTGGACATGCAATTTACTACAAAGGAACAAATATAGGAAGCACAAGTGGAAGAATAACATTGTGGAAATTGATAGTGTCTCTCTCATATAGAGTATCAAGGTTAGTTATTCAACTTTACAAAAGATATCAAATGCAAATAATTCAAGTTTATGCTCCAACAAGTTGACATTATGATGAAGAGTGGAAGATTTTATATGGATGCACAAAAAGTTTTTTTTTTGATCAGAACAAAATTATTTTGAGAGACTTTAATGCTAGAATTGGTAAATAATTAAAAGATGAAAATGTTATGAGTAAATTTCACTATGATGCTAAAAATAAAAGAAGATACAACTTTGTGGAGTTTGTAGAAAAATTTGACAAAAATGCAAATAGACAGAAAGCAAGCAGATAATGGTTCAGTAGAAGTGGAATTTTGACTAACTGAAAATATGTATTTCAAAATTGTGATGTTCTTAATAGATTCAACACAAGAAGTGATAATCAATTAGTAAGATGTAAGATAGTAGTATAAATGCAATTACAGAGATAAAAATTATTAAAAAAAACAGTATTCACTGTAGCTATTCTTAACCTTCAAAAATATTCCAATAAATTTAAAATTAGAACTTGCAAATCATTTAAAGTTGTAACAGATCAGATTTGTATGAAATCAATTGAAAGATATATAACATAATATTAAGAACTGCAACAAAACTGTTACAAAAAAGCAGTAATTTATATAATGAGACAAGACAATATATGAAAAAAAGCAATATGAAAATATATAAAATGATACATTAAGAACTGAATATTTAGAGATTTGCAAAATGATAATAAAGATAAAAATGTGAATTAGCAAAAAAAGCTATAGAAGTGACTAAAAGTCTTAAAAGTATAAAATAACATCTTGGTATTGACAGGAAACTTATGTATTCACTATGATGAAGAAAAGGTGTAACTAAAAATAAAATAGAGAGTCATCATGAAATGTATAGGAATTTTTTTATATATAAAAATATATAGTAATAAAAATCAAGAAAACAAGTTAATCCATAAAATTACTTCATCTTCTGAATTGCCCACCATTTTAAATGAAATAGTGAGACATGCAATTAAATCTATGGAAAAGGAGAAAGTCCAAAATAATGATGGAATTATAATCGATATCTTAAAAGAAGCAAGTGAAGAAATAGAAAAATTATTGGCAAAATTATGTAATAAATTTTTAAATGATAAAGAAGTGTTAGGAAGAATGAAATAGTAATATTAATATTTAAAAAAGATAATAGAGATATTAGAAATTACAAACGTTTCAAATTTTTATTAGTTTTATATAATAGACAGGGTATGAGCACAGACTTTCACATGAACTACCATTCTCCACACTATCTCATAACACTGATACACCTGAACATAAAATTTTGCTTAGATAATTATAACTCATCTAGAGGAAACGTTGGATTTTAACTAACTAAAAGAATAAGCTGAAAATAAAAGTGATTTAACTCAATGGATCACATGCATATTTGAGAAAAATTATAGAATCAATGAAAAGGAATTGTCATTATGTTTTGGACTGTAGATTACAAAAAGACATTTGATTCTATAAGTATTTCTTCAGAGATTAAAACATTGCATCATTAAGATTTAGACCCATGATAGTCTTATATTCCGAAGAATATACTGATTAGATTACATAGTGATACTAAGAAAATTAACATTGAAAAGAAGATATGATATATGACTCCATATCACACAACTTTTTACAGCAGTTTTACAAAAAAAAAATATTTTGTGAATTAATAAAGCTAAGAGAGTAAAAGTAAATAGAAATTATTTAAGTCGTTCTGATTTTTCAGATGGTGTGGTTGTTTTTGCAAATAATATTTTAGAGTTTTAAAAAACGTTGAAAGAATTATGAAATGAAAATAGGTAAATATAATTAAAGACAAATGCTAAAAAGATTGAAGTAATTTCAATGACCCCCCCCCTCCCAAAAAAAAGATAAAAGATTGATAACAATGAACTAAAAGAAGTTAACGACTACAAATACTTTGATAAAATTATTAATACAGATGGAAACATAATGAATGAAATTAATCATAGAATTAAACTTGTATGGAATGCTTTTGACAGAAATAACTTGATATTAAAAGGAAATCTACTCATGTGTTTGAAAAGGTTTTTTAATAAATGTGTCTTACCAGCTTTTATTTATGGATTTGACCCTTGGAGACTTTAGACTACTCAACGAAATGTGAAGTGTGTTAAAAGTAATAAGAAGGGATCAAAAACGAAATACATGAGTGAGAGAACAGACATGTATTACTGACATCATTGAGAGTATTAAAAGACCGAGTTGGAGATGGATTGAACATATTGTTAGAAGAGATGACAATATATGGACAGTTAAAATTTTAAACCGGATTTCAAGAGATTATAAAAGACCTAGAAAACGACCGCATGCGAAATGAATGGATGAACTAAAGAAGTTTGCAAGTATGATGTGGAGAAGAACAGTTAGAGATCAGAGAAACTGTATTAAAGTTGGAGAGACCTTTCTCCTATAGTGGATCGATAGTCGTTGGAAATGATATTAATGATAATGATATAAATTTATGAAAGTTAAAAAAGGTTTTTAAATTTCTTATACCAAAAAACAAATTCTATGTATTAATTTTTTGTTTAATTATTCATATTGTTTTATTCAATTTTTTTTCTTTTTAATAAGCAAGAAATCACTAGTAAAACATCAATGATTTGTTGATTCATGGTTTTACAACTAATGTCAAAATGGTAGTCATTTATTATCTTAAGTAATAAACTTTCAATTGGCGGTATTTTTCTTTTTCTATCTTAAAAAATGCATACGATGAATTTTTATTTAACTTACTTTATAAAAAAAAAATCCCTATACTCTCCCCAATTATCTACCTGAATTGCAGTATAAATATTTTAATTTTTTTTTTGTTTGAAAGAACTGTAAACCTAAAAAATTTGAAGATAAATCATTATTACGCAATCTCTTTTTATCTTATAAATGTATCATCATCATTATCGCAAAACAAAACAAAAATTAAAAATTGATTGGCAATAAGGCGCAAACTCATATGTGCGCATATTTCTACATATATGTATAAGCAGATAACGATTTATATTTATGTTTAGTTAAGTTATTTTTAATAAATATTTGAAAACGAGAATTATTTATTAATATTATACTGTAATACATGTTAAAAAGTAATGATATTGCTTTCATGTGAAGTATTAGGATATTATTATTATTTGATATTTTGTAATCACTAATTATTACAGGTCACATTGTATACGTTTTTAAATTAATAATTCTATAAGAAATATAAAAAAAATTGCTATTAAAAATTAAAATTTTAAATTTATCTATAAAAGTTCACAATTTATGACAAATACAAAATTAGTAAACCAAGCAGATTTCAATTTTTTTAAGCAGCGATGCTTCTTTGGTCCCAAATTTTATTATATTACAATTATTCATCAATGCAAAAATTTCAGACTCTCCCCCTATATAAATATATATGGGAAGAATCTTCACTCATTGAGCAAGACCTGAATCTTAAGGTCTGCGTTGATAGTTCAGTACTTTTTTTTTTTTTTTAAAGGGTCATAGCATCGGCCGGGACGCGAACCCGCAACCCGGGCAACTGCCTGCGAGTGCAAGGCAGTCGCGCTGACCTCTCGACCACCAATGCAAGACAGTTCAGTACTTTTACATATAGTAATAAATCTGTTTGTCTTTTAAAGACAAAATTATTAGTAAGTAAATTAATTCTTTACAGTATTCATACCCTTCAATATTTCTCCAATAACATACATTTTATTCAAAATGGCCCATTTTATCCTCTTTATATTGTTTAGGTTGGTTATTATAGTTAATAAACATGATTAAAATTTGATAGAGATTAAAGAAATTTAATATCAAAATAATTTTGCTAAAATATTCTTTTTAATAAAAATAATTTTTACAAATTTAAATACAGTATTATTATTACAATTTTTGGGGGATCCAGTTTGACTTCAACTATCCATCTATTATCACTTACTCCAGCAAGATATCCAGCCCAACTCCATTTCGACCTCTTAATTCTTTTAATGATGTCAAGGATGCCTATTTGTTCTCTGATCTATCTATCTATCTATCTATCTATCTATCTATCTATCTATCTATCTATCTATCTATCTATCTATCTATCTATCTATCTATCTATCTGTCTGTCTGTCTGTCTGTCTGTCTGTCTGTCTGTCTGTCTGTTGTCTTTCGCATCATCTATCATCTATCTATCTATCATCTTCTCTCTTTCTATCTATCTATCTATCTATCTATCTATCTATCTATCTATCTATCTATCTATCTATCTATCTATCTATCTATCTATCTATCTATCTATCTATCTATCTATCTATCTATCTATCTATCTATCTATCTATCTATCTGTCTGTCTATCTGTCTGCCTACCTATCTACCTACCTACTTACCTACCTACCTACCTATCTATCTATCTATCTATCTATCTATCTATCTATCTATCTATCTATCTATCTATCTATCTATCTATCTATCTATCTATCTATCTATCTATCTATCTATCTATCTATCTATCTATCTATCTATCTATCTATCTATCTATCTATCTATCTATCTATCTATCTATCTATCTATCTATCTATCTATCTATCTATCTATCTATCTATCTATCTATCTATCTATCTATTTTTCACTGTTATATCATCTTATTAATCCCAGAATACATCTCTACATATGTTATTATATGGTATGAAATCTACATGTTACTCTTTTGTTAAATAGCTAAGTCATTAAAAAAACTATTATATTCATTAAAAATCTTTTCTTTCAAACAGTAGACATATTTCTTTTTAATATAAAGTTATTTTACCAAAATCACCCTATCCAAGTTTAATTCTATGATTAGTTTCATACACTATATTTAATTTTCATCTGTATTAATAATCTGAACAAGATATTTGCAGTTATTAATAACTTCTACTTGTGATTATCAATCTTTATTTTCTTTTATGAAAACTATTGAACATTATCTTAATTTTTTCAGTATGTTTTTTTAGTTTTATTTTATTACTTTCATCTGATAATTCTTGTGACATTTTCTAAATCTCTGAAATATTATTTACAAAAACAGCCAATGTCTACAAATATCTAGATGACTTAAATAATTTCTGTTTATTCTTATTCTCTTATCTTTCTATTTTAATCCAGAAAATATTTCTGTAAAATTGCAGCAGAAAGTTTTGGAGATATGTTTTTCCTATTGTACACCTTTATCATTGTTAATCTTTTTAATGACCCTATAAAACAGTCACTACTGGTACATTCTTATAAATTACCAGAATATGACAATATCTGAGTTGACATCTTGATGATACAAAATTTTAATCATCATAAAAATGTTTATAATAAAATATCTTTTCATAATCTACAAAGTTTTAATCACTAGAAAAATATTTATAATAAATATCTTTTTATAATCTACAAATCTAAATCACAATGCCAATTTACAATCATTGGTTCTTTGTAAAATGTATCCTAATACTTCATCGGAATGTATTCCCCTAAAACTATATTTATATCCAGTTCATAAAGGGAAGCTATGAATTAAAAAACAAATTTATGTTTAGAGAGACATTAATCCTGTAATGGATTAAGCATGATTGAGAATGGTGATTAAGTTAGTTATTTAGAAAAAGTTTGTCAAAGGCTGCAACTAAATACAAAGAATTTATTTTTATTTGTTTAAAAATTGTACAGCATTGTATTCTATGTTTTAAAAACTAAGTATTTGAATTTATGATTAGTAGAATAATAACATGATTTAATTTAGTGCACTTTGTACCAAATACAATATTATGTGATTTTCTTTAATAGTGTGTTTTGATTTGTCATGAGCCATATCTCATAAATTCCTTATGCCTGGTATAAGTAATTATGCTTTTGTTACTTCAGTCATATTTTTATTTGAATTTCAATAAAATGATATAAGTAATAGGAATTTTTAAATATTGCTTTACAGTTGTTTAGAATCTCCCTGGAATAAATAAATAAGACATCTAATATTAAAAATTTCTGTAAAGTAAATGAAAACCATGTGTTCAATACAATAGAAATATGATACCCCCTCACTCATCAGTAATAAAAACTGCATCATAATATAATCTTTTGCTTTTACAGTCAGTGCACTATCTATAGCTAACCAATAATTAGCTCCTTGTCTATGAACAGACCATTTGAAAGACATTTTCTCATGTGTCATAGCATCGGCTGGGGAAGCGAACCCGCGAACCGGGACAACTGCGTGTAAGGCAGCATGCTGACCACTCGAGACATTTTAGTAAAAAAAAAAACTTAATTTACAAGCTTTTATAAATCATTAGAATTATTAAAATAAATTATAATTATTTTTTGGTTATTGGAATATGCAGAAACCAAGATGTTTGGACTCAAAACAACTTAGTTTGGAAAATTTTATGCATTGTAATAAAGCCCCAAAGTCAAAATTCATTTTTTTAAAGATACTTTTTTTTTTTTTGCATAACCTTTGAATTTAGCCACTTTAAATAAAATTTATAATATTTTTATCGTTCTTTATTAGAGAAAACAAACATAAAAATATTCATGTAGTATTTGACAATTTAATATCTAAGCAGAACACTATTCATAAAATCTCCAGAAATCGATGTTGACTTTTTAGCACAATAATAATATTAAATAGTTCAGTGAGAACAAGTTTTTAACGCTTGACCTAGAATCCGATCTAATGTAGTCCCTGAAAGTGCGGGCATATGCATGATTTGATAGAAATATATCTGATAATCAAAAAATTAATTATATGAAATATAAAAATATGATATCATTTTATAAATGATTTCAAGTCTGCATAGATATGGAAAACAGTTTTTATTTGAATTCTGTATATTTAAAACTATATTTTTATTCTTGGGTATTTCTCTCTCACCCGCACATGTACACACGCTTATGCGTGTGTCGAACATAAACATGTATTTAAACACAAATAAGACTTATTATATATTCGAAAATCGAAGACATTGTTTAGGCAATAATAAAAGCAATTAAATCAAAATCTTCAGATTTTATTCTAGCTTAAGAAAGTTACAAACAAGTATTTAACATCACTATTTAAATATTTATACACGTAATGTTATTCTTTTATACTTAAAAATGCAATGTTTAGAGAATCTATAGAGCTGTATATTTCACTAAACCATCACTCTAAAACGATTCTAAAGAAATTTTTAAAATAAAAATTATAAAGTAATACATAACTTTTTTTTTTTAACAAGAGAATGAATAAATATAAAAGGCTTGATCAAAATTATTCTTCATCTGTAATTTTAATCGGTATAAATCTAAATTTAGCTCATTTTCATATTCATGAAGAATTAGTTTATGCTTTGCAAAATTTGAATTTAATATTTTCTTGCCTCTAAAATTTCTCCGGTCTTTTCATCGTTTCCTTTAGTTTTCCTTTCCATTTGCTTCCTTAAAAATTTACAATGCGTATTTGCAATTTTTTAAAAAGTAAATTAACTTATGTACATGTGCAACAATTCTTAATTATTCCAATAAGAGAATGATAATTTAGATTTCGAATTAGAATAAATCAATTCAATTTTTAGGCTCACTTGGAATATTAATATAGAAGAATATGCTTCCTATTTAACTATCAGTATCTCTATCTATCTATCTATCTATCTATCTATCTATCTATCTATCTATCTATCTATCTATCTATCTATCTATCTATCTATCTATCTATCTATCTATCTATCTATCTATCTATCTATCTATCTATCTATCTATCTATCTATCTATCTGTCTATCCGTCTATCCGTCTATCTATCTATCTATCTATCTATCTATCTATCTATCTATCTATCTATCTATCTATCTATCTATCTATCTATCTGTCTATCCGTCTATCCGTCTATCCATCTATCTATCTATCTATCTATCTATCTATCTATCTATCTATCTATCTATCTATCTATCTATCTATCTATCTATCTATCTATCTGTCTGTCTGTCTGTCTGTCTGAATGTCTGCCTGCCTGTCTATCTGTCTGTCTGTCTGTCTGTCTAATCAGCCTTGTTGTAATTCAATAATTAGAATAAATATCTTACCAGTAGTAAAAAATACTTTTGTGAATAGTTTGTAATTCTTACCTCTTTTGTGCATAATGAAAAAGAGTAAGTGATAAATGTGTTCAAATAGGACAATGTGGGTATAATTGTATAGAATAATATCTTATATCATGGTTAAAGGTTTTAAATGTGTGCAAGTGAGCATAAGTATATAAAATGTGGAATAAGAGCATCAACATAATAGCCAAAATAAATAAATAAATGTACTGAATGAAATTGGAATTAATGCTACACAGTAATTTATATTTTAAACTCAAACAAAGAGTATCGAAACGTGCGTGTAGAAAACAATGAAATGACTCATTGCGAGTTGCAATTAATCGTTCAGCTACTTCATATTTTCCATAAAAGTTTCATTGTTATTCAGTTTTATATGCAGATAATGGATGACTTTTATATAAGAGGACATTTATTTCAAAGAATTAGACTGTTCTCAAAGAATAAATGCTTTATTTATTTATGTAGAAAACAGTCATACATATTTTTATTAAAGTTACTTGAATTTGTAATACATAAGATTGATTAGTTACTGCGCTTTAAAACACTTGGCTATTTTATAAAACGGAGTTTCCATTCATTGATTAATTTACATCTATTTAGTTCGTTTAAAAGTATTAAATTATATATATATGAAGTTAAATTTAACTTGAACAGAAAATCATGTCTGCAAGTTTTTTACCATCCATCAGCCCAGAAGTCAGATCAACCTCTTACACAAATATATATATATAAAAATGTGAAAATGAGATCAAATTATAAGATGTGCTTTGTATATCTTGCTCATTTAAAAAAGGAAGTATGTTTCAAAATACATCCATAGTGATAGGCGTTGGTGTGATTTCTGGACTAATGGACAGTTGCAATAAGATTAATCTAAAGGTAAAAGATGTATTGAAAATGAAAATTTTGAATATATATATATTGTAATTTAAATAAAAGAGAGACTTAAATTAAATAAAGTGTAATAAACTATATTTCCATTGAATTTTTAACAAGTAGTAGCTATATAATATTTCATCCCTTGGTAATCAATTTAAATTAATCATTGTAATTATAAATAAATAATTGTAATGTTGGAATGATCAAAATCATTGTAACCTAATAAAAGAGATCAACATTGTAAGTAAAATTATTAATGAGGGAATGGTATTGTAGCCAAAAATATAAGATCAAAATGCTTATCTCAAACATATTAAGGAGACTAATAAGTGGTAACTATAATAGTCATTGAAATGTATTACTGATCAAAATATTAGCTATCATTCATCAGGTGGAAATAAATTCATCAATTTCTTTATTAAGACTAAAAAATATCACCAGAATATCAATAATTAGAAACAATAATGCTTGAAGACTAGTCATTTCAGCTATCTGGTATCTGGCCTATTTTAAGCCCTAGTTAGGCAGCCATTGTATCATCAATAAACAAGTAGAAACTATAAAGTTATTATAGAACAAACTATTATAACTCAGGAAATAACATCAAGTGGGTGAGTACACTGGTAACTCAATAAAATATCTTCTTACAAATCTAACAGTAGATTTTTACCCACTTTCATCTCTTGGTTTGATATCAAGTGCATGTTTAAGTGAATAACAAGTAAAATATGGTCTAGCAGGGTGCCACTAGATTATTTGAACATAGACAAAGTTATATCTTATAACCTTTTCACATGTACTGGGTTTGAATCCCTTTTTGGTACATTATTTCTAACAAAAATGGAGGATTTTGCTTTTAGACCCATATCATTGCATGCACTAACATTTAAATATAAAACATCCTTAAACTAAAGTGGTGTATATAAAATTCATCAGACAGGAATCATCTCTGAGATCTTAACATAATAAATGCATTTCAATATCTTTATAAGTTTTACTAGCTCATATTATACTATTAATTTAGGATGGCAATTCACTCATCCTGGCATGATGTAGATGATGGAATGGTGGCTATTATAATGATTCACAAATGTCAACTAAATACCATGAAATTACTTATTTATTTAGGGCCTTTAAACATTTATCTAGCTAATTAATTAAAACGTGATGATGATGGTGATGATAATGATAATAGTTCCATCCACAGCTTTAGAGCTAAGCCTAACCTAAAATTCAGTTCTAAAAAAATTTATAACCATTGGTTACTCTTAGTATATCTAATTACATCTTAAATAATTAATATTCACCCTTGATGATGAATGATCACAACTAATAAAGAATACTCTCAATGAAATATATACACCTCATTTAATAAAACAAATTAACATTTATTAATGCATTACTAACATATAGAAACAATTTAAAGATAAAACCAAGAATTTATATGACTAATAATAATTGATTATATTGCAATCATAAGATTAATTTTAAGTTCTTCTCCTTTCCCATTAAGATATAATGTATATTAAATTGGATACCAAATTTGCTAAGTTTTCTCAATCCACAAGAAAATATTTCATATAAAAAATAAACACTTTTTTGGCACACATACTTTTATAATCTAACATGTAAAGTAGAATGATTAAGGAGAAAAATGTTAGTGAAATCGGAATAGCAAGATTTCTAGAAACAAGTTTTTAAATTACTTTTTCCCCCTTCCCTCTAAACTATTACTAAGCTCGCTGTTCCTTAACTCAAAACAAAAATAACCCAATATTTTCAATGCTTTATATGTCTACCATTCTCACATTCACATGCAATTATATACATATGGCAAGTATGGTTATACTACTGTGTATGTGTGTGTTTATACCCATAATAACCAAAATGTTATTTAAAAACAAAATAATAATACAAAAAAAAATCTTTTACATATTAACAAACATTTCATGATTTTAGATTAAGATACAATAATACCTTTAGAAAATAAACTTTATTAATAAGCGGGGTATAATAGTTTTAGCATACATAAAATTATTACTCAAGGTTATAGCTATTATTATTGAAGAAAATTTTGGTTTCAATCGATTTTGGTTGTGTTACAGTTCTGAGAAAAAATATAAAACTTCATTTCTAAAACTTTACAAATAGTCTTTGATATCATAAAAAGAAAATAGATAACAAAAATTCATATTATCAGTCCCAAGAGTTCAAACTTAGCTTGTTCAATGTCTATACTTTTGCAGCAAACAATTTCCGCAGTTCACTGTATAACGATCCGGAGAAAGACTTAATGTGATCTGCACTACAGGGCGCCATCTAGGCATTTGAACCTAGAAAAATTTATAAAGTAGGCAGATACGTAAGTCAAAAAAAAAATTCTTTTTTTTTTTAAATTTTGATTCCGGTCATTAGCCCATTGTCACTAGCTCAGGGAGTAGCAGAGATTATATTTATAATAATATATTTTATTAATTCTTATCTAAGAATATTTTAAAAAAGAATAAAATAAGCCACTGCCAGTAATTAACATACAAACATTTATTTACGCATATATATATATAAAATTTAACATTATTATTTTAGTATGTTTATTTTAGATTTTAATTTGATTTTATAATTTAAATTTATATTTTAATTTTTATAATATTATAAGTTTACATTTTTAATTAAGTTTGCACAGATGGATTTATGAAAGTTTGTTTTATAATGTTGAGTATAGATCGATTACATAGATTACACGGTTAAAAACATTTCAAAGTAAACATAAACGATCAAAATATAAAATCATTGATACCATCAATTGCATATGGAATACAAGAAACCCAATGGTGTTCATCATAAGATACCGCATTAACACCAATAACTTAAAAGTCATCCGAATAAATACATCTTAGATACTCACCGTAAGGTATCAGTATTTACCGAATGTCTATATATTTTGATCACCTATGAAAACCAAAAACATAATTAACCGGTAACGAACCCATACAAGCGTCTATACCCAACTTAAATTTAATGCAATTTTATTTAGAGTGTTGAGTATGAATGGACTACGTAGATTTGCATTTTAAAGAAAATATTCTATCCTTATTTAACCCTAGGCTAAAAATTCGCAGTCAAACTTACGTCAATTCATCTGACATATTGATGCATTCAATGTAATACGAAATACGGCAGCACAAAAGGTTAAGAGAAGAAATTGCCTCTTGTCAAATAGGAATACTACATCTATCAGACAAGAAGAGCAATAAAAAAAAACTCCATCGAAAGGAACAGCATTCTACATCTTATAATCCCTTCCATAGGCAAAATGGAAGTGTGTGGCATATAAAGCAATTCTGCCTGTAGCAAAACTCGAATTACATCTACTAACTACATCAATATATCCAATTGATTGACCCAATTCAACCACAAAACAAATAACCTAAGATTACCTCCCCTAATATAACTTTACAAATCTATATAGCCATTCACGCCTGACTAAAGTTTAACATTTATGTAATTTAGTCTAACGAAAAACAAAAATCATAATAGAAACTTACAAGAACAAAAAAAAAATAAATGGAAATGATTTTAAATAAAAAAAAATACATCAAATGACATTATTAATATTAATTTACATTGGTCAGATAGGATTCTATTTGTATTATTTAAATACGGAAAGTTTTTAATTTAATGTTCATTAATTATAAAGTTTCTTACGGTTTTAAACAGTTCATCTTTATCTGTTGCTTGCCATTTTAACATGAATTCCCATGTCATACAAAAAAGATTGGTATTCTGTTGGCCATTTTATTTATTCATCTGGAGGTTTTTTACTCCAGCTGGTCTTCAAAATAGAAAACAATAGTTCATTTCTCTTTCTTCCTAGCAGAACTGAAGGGATTGAAGAGTGCGTCTTTTCAATCCCTTCTTCTTCAACTCCGCACTAACACATATCTGTCCACTCATAATAACCAACTAACTCTTTTATTTTCAAACCTTTCCTTTTATAATAATTTTGTGGGGATTAACTCAACATTATGTCATGATGGTGAAAACCTTTTCATTGAGGTCCGATTTCCCGATGGATTTCTTTCATTTGCTAAAAGTTTCTATTGTTTTCCTATCTGACCGATGCTTATACATTTAAATGCCCAAAGGTTAGTTTACTAATTAAAATAATCATTTCCATTTTAAAAAGATTAATTAATTTGTTTTCAAACTTAAACATATATTTTTATCGCTAAATCTTTTCTGAAAATTTAGTTTTAAACTACTCTTTTTGTAATAAAGTTTTATTTTAATAATTATTTATCTGTGTGATTTTATATATATGCGAGTTTAAGATGATTTTTTAATTTTCAGTTTTTAATTCTTAAAAAAGAAATTTTTATTGGCGAACTTTTTTTTAAGTTTACTAATAAAAAATAATGTAATGTACGTATGTGCCCGTTACATATCAGTAAACTTGCTTAAAAGAAAATGAACAGAAAAAATATTTTACTTAGGGTTAGTAATTACTGTACATGATTAACAAAATTTACAAAACATTCGGTTAGTATAAAGACTATATACCAAAAAAATGTTGACTTCATTTTCCTAAGGACCATCTACATCTACACCTCCTCCCCACAAGAGTTCTATTATTATTTTTTTATTATACATTTTATTTTTACACACGGCATGACAAGGAAGTTATTTAAATTATTTATTTAAGAAGGTTGCATTGAACTAAATACGTTTTGAAAGATAATGGATTTGTACGTGTATATTTGCAGCACAATTATAAATACCACCAACTTATTTATGACTGATTAAAATGCTTAAATAGGATTACACTGAAGTAAATTCCCAACGGTACTCATCGTAAGGTACCACATTTCGATCAAAAACTTACATGGCTGTGCGTGCCTATACACGTTAAAGCATAATATATATCAACAAACAAAAAAACATATTTATTGCAACCTTTTGACTTTTTTTTAAACAAAAATTAGTTTTAAAATTATTTATACTTTCTCGTGTTTAATATATGCACAATTTCTTCTGGCAGTGCTTTTATAAGATTTAAAGTATACTACTTTATGTAACAGATAAAAATATTTCATTTTGAAAAAAGAAATTTACTCAGGGCCCTGGCAGTTTATTAAAGATCGGCCCAAGTTGGGTAACCAGTTATAACAATCTGGAGAAAGACTTAACATGATCTGCACTACACGGCACCATCTAGGCATTTGAACCTAGAAAAATTTATAAAGTAGGCAGATACATAAGTCAAAAAAAAATTTCTTTTTTTTTTAAATTTTGATTCTGGTCGTTAGCCCATTGTCACTAGCTCAGGGAGTAGCAGAGATTTATATTTATAATAATATATTTTATTAATTCTTATCTAAGAATATTTTAAAAAAGAATAAAATAAGCCACTGCCAGTAATTAACATACAAACATTTATTTACGCACATATATATATAATTTAACATTATTATTTTAGTATGTTTATTTTAGATTTTAATTTGATTTTATAATTTAAATTTACATTTTAATTTTTATAATATTATAAGTTTACATTTTTAATTAAGTTCGCATAGATGGATTTATGAAAGTTTGTTTTATAATGTTGAGTATAGATCGGTTACATAGATTACACGGTTAAAAACATTTCAAAGTAAACATAAACGATCAAAATACAAAATCATTGATACCGTCAATTGCATAGGGAATACAAGAAACCCAATGGTGTTCAGCATAAGACACTGCATTAACACCAATAACTTAAAAGACATCCGAATAAATACATCTTAGATACTCACCATAAGGTATCAGTATTTACCGAATGTCTATATATTTTGATCACCTATGAAAACCAAAAACATAATTAACCGGTAACAAACCCATGCAAGAATCTATACCCAACTTAAATTTAATGCAATTTTATTTAGAGTGTTGAGTATTAATGGACTACATAGATTTGCATTTTAAAGAAAATATTCTATCCTTATTTAACCTTAGGCTAAAAATTTGCAGTCAAACTAACGTCAATTCATCTGACATATTGATGCATTCAATGTAATACAAAATATGGCAGCACAAAAGATTAAGAGAAGAAATTGCCTCTCATCAGATAGGAATACTACATCTATCAGACAAGAAGAGCAATAAAAAAAAACTCCATCAAAAGGAACAGCATTCTACATCTTATAATCCCTTCCATAGGCAAAATGGAAGTGTACAGCGTATAAAGCAATTCTGCCCATAGCGAAACTCGAATTACATCTACTAACTACATCAATATATCCAATTCATTGACCCAATTCAACCACGAAACAAATAACCTAAGATTACCCTCCCCTAATATAACTTTACAAATCTATATAGCCATTCACACCTGACTAAAGTTTAACATTTATGTAATTTAGTCTAACGAAAAACAAAAATCATAATAGAAACAAGAACAAAAAAAAATGGAAATAATTTTAAATAAAAAAAACACATCAAATGACATTATTAATATTAATTTACATTGGTCAGATAGGATTCTATTTGTATTATTTAAATATGGAAAGTTTTTAATTTAATGTTCATTAATTATAAAGTTCTTATGGTTTTAAACAATTCATCTTTATCTGTTGCTTGCCATTTGAATGTGAATTCCCACGCCGTCCAAAAAAGATTGGTATTCTGTTGGCCATTTTATTTATTCATCTGGAGGTTTTTTACTCCAGCTGGTCCTCAATGTAGAAAACGATAGTTCATTTCTCTTTCTTCCTAGCAGAACTGAAGGGATTGAAGAGTGCGTCTTTTCAATCCCTTCTCCTTCAACTCTGCACTAACACATATCTGTCCACTTGTAATAACCAACTAACTCTTTTATTTTCAAACCTTTTCTTTTATAATAATTTTGTGGATTAACTCAACATTATGTCATGATAGTGAAAACCTTTTCGTTGAGGTCTGATTTCCTGATGGAGTTCTTTCATTTGCTAAAAGTTTCTATTGTTTTCCTATCTGACCAATGCTTATACATTTAAATGCCCAAAGGCTAGTTTACTAATTAAAATAATCATTTCCATTTTACAAAAGATTAATTAATTTGTTTTCAAACTTAAACATATATTTTTATCTCTAAATCTTTTCTGAAAATTTAGTTTTAAACTACTCTTTTTTTAATAAAGTTTTATTTTAATAATTATTTATCTGTGCGATTTTATATATATGCGAGTTTAAGATGATTTTTTAATTTTCAGTTTTTAATTCTTAAAAAAGAAATTTTTATTGGCGAACTTTTTTTTATGTTTACTAATAAAAAATAATGTAACATACGTATGTGCCCGTTACAACTGGAACAGTTTCTTTTCCTGAAGCTTATAATTATTCAATGGTGATGATGTTGATAAGTTTATTTGCTTCAGTGGGAATCATTTGGGCACTGGAACTGTTTCTTCCCTTTCTGTTAAGTATAATTATAATAAATGGAATATATCAGTTGTTCTCCCATTCACAATTTTTCTTGGGTTTAAATTCAGTCACTGGAGTAATTGAACTAGATGATTTAATACTTAACAGTAGATTAATCATTTTCCTTCAACTTTCAAATGCAGGTTAATGTTTTCTTTTACTTAAAATATCGCATTTCCCTCAGTCATCAGTCATAAGGTGTAGAATATTTTTAATTTCAGACAATATTTTTTTTTTCCTATATGATGTGCTGGTTGATAGTCTGGTAAACAGATGAGACTATATGTATTTTTAGCCTGCCATCCTTATATTTTCAATCTTCAAAAAAACTTTATATTAAAAAAAATGATTTTAAAAGGATATCTGGCAGAATTAAAATGCTTGTCTTTCCTAGTTTCAATATTTAAAATCTCTCCTCAGCTGACTTTCCAGACTGGTTTTATACCTTATTTTTCAGTTAGAGTGATCAGTAACCAACAATATAAGAAACTTGCACTTACATGATTTTTGGAAAGCTTAATTTGTTTTTCAAGTAAAATTATCTTAAACATTTCCTTTCTCACTCTGCTGGCAAAAATCATACTCCTATAATATTCCATCTTTTCTTTTTGGTGTATCTGATGTGAATATTTTAAGCTGTCAGAGCTTTATCAAAACAAAAAGTCTTTACAACAACCAAAACCACTGAGTAAAAAAAAAAATAGTTCAACATAATTTCTTTTTTTTTTCAATCAATATGTAATAAAATGTAGATTTTATCTATGCAATGTACACATACTCTCATTCAAATCATTTATAAAACTGGCCCATTAAAATAATCTAAATGCTTTTTAGAAATTATAATTTTAATATCTCAAATTAAATCCTTAACTTTCAAACCCCAAACTATAGTCATAGAAAAACAGAAATAGAAATAGAATAAAATATTAGGATCCAGTAAATGTAGGTTAGTTTTGAAGAAGGTTAATGTTTGAAATATGAAAATGATACTTAAATAGCTTACACACACTGCCTATATATGTATTATAACCTTACTTTTTAATTAAAAAAAATTAACTATTGAATAATTAAATGTGTGTACTACTCTTTTTGAGTTTTTATCAACACACAAACAAATAAAAAACATAACTGTTGCCCCCGCTCTCTTTCGGTCTTAAACTTTTAGAACTTGATCTTGTAGGGTTTGAACTTGGGTGCCCTACAGCTTCCTTTCCTATATCAAAAGGTGATGATGATTTTTGTTCCACATTTTCTTTCATGCACATTACTACAAATTTAGCTACTGACTAAATTGTAATGGCACAATATATATGATTGAATAAAGGTATTCCATTGGTCCTCAGGCTAAATTTACAATTAATAAATCCACACAAATAATTAACTATTTTAAAAATGAAAAAAATAAAAAAGCACAACAATTTTCCCAGTATGTTTCTTTTAGAAGAATAGCCTAATTGGTTAAAATGTCCACCTAAAATTTAAAATCCATGAATATAAAAATCGTTAGCATAATCCCCATGCCAGAGTGCCTCTACTTACAACATTGTATTCTATTCTAACTTCAGTGTTATTAGTATCAATTGAAAGTATAGGGGATTTGAACTCAGATTTTCAAGCACTCTTCAACTATCCACACTATCTCATACAACTGATACACATGACCACACACATGTAGAAAAGATAAATAATCACCAATATTGATATTTCATGCTAAACCAGCACTCATCAGTTGGTCCAGATTATCATCTCCCACACATATATATAATCAGTGCTCAGTTTATATTAAGATAGCAAATCTTCATACTTTAATGGACAGGCTTCAATCCACTCCAACCTCCAACTTTTCAGCCATCCATATCATTGAAAATCTGATGATGAAAACTCAAATCCCATGCTGATCCTCTATACTTACAATTAAGCTCCCAGGTTTGTGAAGAGTGCCTGGTTTTCAAATATTTAGTATCAATTGAATGAATTTGGAAAAGTATAAATAAAGATTGAATTCTCCTAAAATTATTTAACATATCTAAAAATGGTCCAAAATATAACTGTAAGGTGTTATAACTTAAAAAGAGAAATTGCTTAAAAAATATTTCTGTACCTATTAAACAGACTATAATTAAAAAAAAAAACAGTATTAATTGAAATAAATGCAATTTAAATGGAATTTATTACTAGTGAATATTGCTTTAAAAAGTCTGTTAATTAAAACAAAATTTAAAAAATAAATTTAAATTTAAAACTTATTTGAATGAAGAAAATTTTGCTTGCTTGTGTAGCAGAAAATAGTTCATGAAAGTTTGTGCTTAACCTTTTCCCCCCCTTGCCTCCGTTGGTCTCCTCTCTCGCCTTTTTTTTAATTTTTTGGAGGGGTGGTGTGGGGTTTTTTTTTTGGTGGGGGGGGGGTGTCTCATTTTTAAAAAAAAAAAAAAAAAAAAAAAAAAGGAAAAAAATTAAATCAGACTGCTTGTGTTAGCTTTTATTTGGATGTATAGAATGACTTAAAAATAACTGGATATTTAAAAAAATTCGTTGCCATTGTTTTTTTAGATTGAAATTTTTTTTGAAAATAACCTTTTAGCATAAAATTGCAAACTTTTTACTTTTATATTTTGTACATATGGGGGCGGGGAAGTAGATAAAATGATGGATATTTTAATTTGATTTTTTCATGAATTTAACTCAAGTACATTGTAATCCGTATATATGTTTAATACTATCTATTTCTGTGCTAATAATTCTTTTCAGGATAAAAATTTATCACAGAATGACAATTTTTTTAGAGAAGGTTAAGAATCAAATCACAATAAATAAGTAGATATTCATTGACTTATTGTGCCAACTTTTTCATAACTGAATGCACTAACATTTAATTATAAACAGAAAACCCCGCGCAGTTTCTTATGAACTCCAGAGCAATAAAGCCAGATGCCCCCCCCCCTAATAAACTGAAAGCTATTATCTGATAACAAAAATAAAGTGACAGTGAAAAATATCAGAAAGCTTTTTAGAACAAGCTAAACTATTGGTCAATTTGATATAAAATAAAAAGTAATCTAATGATGATTGACATCAAATACAAGTTAAATAAATACATTAAGTCAATATATATTTAATTCTAGTTTTTTTAAATGTCGTATTATGTGTATTTAGTCATAATAATTATATATAAAACAAAACATCATTAATAAATTCATCCAAAGCAATTAAAGAATTGGGTGAAACGCTAAAGTTTGAGACATTTTTAGTTTTGGAGTTCGTCAATCAATTAAGATGATATTGAGAAGTTTAAAAGAGATTTGTATAATTAACTAGTCAATATTTAAAAGAGTGGTGAGTTATTTTAAAAGTTGATTATTGATAAATTCATATTTCATGTCTATTACTAAATGCTTGCTTGAACCTATGAAAGTAAATTGCATTTTTTTGTAAGAGGACAATAAATAATTACCAATTGTTAAATGAATGCTCTACGTGTTTGCTCAAGTGTTGTCATATTATGATTTAAAGTACTCAAAATTATAAACATATAATGTCATACTTAATATAACAATCTGCAGAATTAATCTTTTATTATTATATCAGTAGTAATTACATAAATAAATACTAAGCTATACATCATAAGTCGCTGTAGTTAAATAATATGCTGATAACATTTCTTTTGCCTCTAAGGGTCTAGGGTAGCAATAAATACTTGATCATGATGTATGGTATTGCTACTGCTAGTTGATAATTTCATTTGGAGTATTATATCATACAAAATGGAATCTGGGATGACACTCTAAAATTGAGATCTAAAAAAATTGTTACAACAGCTGAGGAGCAAACTATTACTAAAAGACAATTTAAAGTTGTAATTAATAATTTGTAAAGGGCATACTCATTACCTAAGTAATATATATTAAGGCTATAACCTTAAGACTATGCGTGCGACAGTAGGGTCCTCTACAAATCTAAACAGCTCTTATCTTTTAAAATCGTTAATCTTGTGTTTAGATTTGTAGAAGTTTCTACTATCACATTTTAGGTGCATAGTCTTAAGGTTATAGCCTTAATATATGTTTAAAAGATGCAATATAAATGTATAGGCAAATATAAACTCTGCATTTTGAGTGAATTTTAAACACAAAGTTTAAGGTTATGACCAAAGTCAAGTAAGAATCTTAAACAATTTAGTGGAAGGATACAAAAAAGTAGCTACTATTGATCAAGATAGTTAGTCAAGGGAAAAATGTTCTTTACTTTTCAGTCAAAATAGTTAAATGCTTATTTACTAAAAAGCGCCTCCATGTGAGATGGATGAATAAGATAAGGAAATTTGCTGGTGTGATGTGGAGAAGAAAAGCTGTAGACTGAAGGAAACTGGATTAAATACTCTGCAGTAAACTGATAATGGTTGAAAATAACGACGAAGATGTTTTGGTGCTTGTAAAAAATTACTGGAAAATTCAAACAGTTAAAATTATAAGCCAATGAGATTTTTAAAATTAGTTCCAATAATTTTATAAGTTTTGAATGGTTTCTTATTGTATATGGCAAGTATCAAGATAAATGGAGTTAATTATTTAAGTCACTTTAAATTTGCAGATGATACTTATTTTTTACAATCAGGAATTTGCTGACTATATTTAATTAGTTTGTATGGAAAAAGAAAATAAATTTTTCTATAACTAATGTTTATGTTGCCAGGACATTATTTTTAATAATAAAAAACTTGAAGAGATGAATAATTGAATTTATTCGAATTGGCGATAATATTAAAGCAATAAAATAAAATACGGTAAATAAAATAAAAAATTAAAATAGATAAAAAGTGCATTTGGTAAATATAATACAAAAGAAAGTATGGCCAATATATATATATATTTGTCAGTATCTTGTTTGTTTTAACTTATGGTTGTGAAACGTGGATTCCAAATGTAAAAAAAATAAAACAAAATTATGTGTCATAAGGAATATAGGGAAATCGAAAAATAGAAATCTTATGAGTAAGTAGGAAAGATGGGATGAAAAATAAATAATGGATTGAGACAGTTTGGTAGTATTGATATAATAGTAACAATTAAACTTAAATGGATATGAGTTCATCGTAAAAAAAAAAGAAGAACAATTAATGAAAGAGGGCAACCCTTGACGGGATATAGAGATAAAAAAGCATCTTTGAAAAAGTTCTATTTGGAAGTAAGAAGATGAAATAAGAAAATTTACTGGATTATCACAGAAAAGAAAAGCTACGATAAATTTAAATCGAGAGAGGAATTGTGGGAGAAACTTTTAGTTAGATTGATTGTGGATTTATTTAGGAAGTTTTCAACAGACCTCACGCAAATCACATATAAACTTAGATAAGAGTACTATTGATTTACTAACTTCTAGAGTGTGTGTGCGTTTATATGTGGGGAGAAGTATAAAGTTTGGTAAAATATGGTAACGAAGTATTAATTTCATCTTTAAATTTGTTTAAAATCTTAAATTTAACTTAAACACAAAATTAAATAAAGTGTGAAAAAAGAAAACATTTTAAAAATGTTTAACAAGAAGATTCAGTTTAAACAATAAATTCTTAATAAAAATATTTTGGGGAAAAAGTTAATGTAAAAACATCGATGAAAAGTGCTTGTGGAAAAATGAAATCATTTAGTCATTTTGTTCTTTAAAGTTTGTCAGAAATCGATTAGCGCCTACTAAAACCATCATCAAGTTAGTTACAGCGGGGGCAGTTACTCCTGCGATGATAGACAGTAATTCGGTCAGTAAGTTAAACCACGTACTAGATAGCCTTTGTGGACATTGAGCTATTTATATTAACAGTTTCTGGCGCCACAACACAGCTCAGGTACCCGTCTGCTGTGAAAGAAAAATATACAAAAACCGAATGAGATGAGATATCAATAGTTAGGTTTCACGCGTTTAGTTATTACTGGTTTAAATTACTTACCGTGACTTAATTTCTTTTAGTCGATCTGAGAAAAACTTTTTAAAATAAAAGAGAAAGAGAAAAAAAATTAGTTAAATAGAACAAATATTCCTATTTGACTTGGATAAATGAATTATTCAAATAATTCAAAGATTTATGATTTAATATTTTAAAAAATGAATAAAATATATTTTGATTGGGCTCGCATGTGCATTTCATAATTACACCTGAGAGCAAACTTTAGTTTCTTTTTGTTTTCAGTTAGAGATAGTACATAAATATTTAATAAACATAAAAAAAAAAAAATATTTAAATATATTTATATATTTTAAATCGTTTTAATTAAAGAAAGTTATAACAGTTTTAAATGAGTGCTTTAGTATTAGAGTTAATAATATATATAAAACACGGAGAATAAAGCTAGAAATATAGAAAAGCTAAGACAATGCAATAGATGAATTACAAAGGACAGGTTAGAAGAAATTGTGAAATATGAAAAACGAGAGAGAGAGAGAGAGAGAGAGAGAGAGAGAGAGAGAGAGAGAGAGAGAGAGAGAGAGAGAGAGAGAGAGAGAGAGAGAGAGGGAGAGAGAGAGGGAGAGAGAGAGAGGGAGAAGAAAGTTAGTAAGTACTTAGGAAAATTTATTTGGAAATTCGAAGCAGGGTGCATCTAAGATAAAAAAAAATAGAGATGGCCTGAGATGATGGAAAAAAAAAACTGTTTGCAGGTAACTGATAGTGATGATATTGATGCATATAAGATGAGTAAAGACGTATTTTTTTAATTAAAGTCAGACCCAGCCTTACAATAAAGCATTACAAAATAAAAAATACATGACTGATGTTTATTAACTTTTTAATTCATTTAATATTTTAAATCAATGTTAAAAATAGCACTTTTTATTGTACAATCCATTAATTTTCTGGGATGGTTGCGATATCTGGTCAGTGAGTTTATAAAAGTTTATTCTTACTACATTTTACAGGCTCACACTTGCATTTATATATGTAATATATGCAGGATTCGAACTCAAACTTTCACATGACCCACAGCTCTCAGTTATTCTTTAAAATTAAAACAGAAATAAAAAATGAATGCAGGAAAACAAAAAGGAAGGGAAATAAAGAATTGGAAATCTTAATAAAAATTCTTTTACTTTTAAATGTTAAATCCTGGGCTCTCTCTAACTTAAATGCTCTTACACTATTGCTTCCATAGTCCATGAAATTAAAATGAGCTTGACTATATATCTAATTTATTAAAAGAAACTTAATTACAAAATTCTTAATCCATTCTCTCTCTATAAAAAATAATATGATGAAAAGTAGGATAAAAAATAGATTGTGATGTATTTCCTGAATTAAGTAAAAAAAAAAAAATGATAACAGTATTAATTCAATTAAAATAACCTTAGTGATAATGGAAATGCCAATTTATTAATATTTTTTTATAAGACTGTTTCACAAATCTTAAATTAAAATAGGCAAAGTGCAAGATGTCCCAAAGTTTGTTGGTGTTGCATTTAACAAAATATTTATTATGCCATTAAAACATCACATGATCATTATTTCTTTTCCTTGCACCAGCTATTAAAATAGTAGCAACTCTTTCTATACAACTCGTACAAGCTATAGTAATCAATAGGTGCCGGAATATTTGGGCATTTAAATTCTTTTCTAGATTCTACTCATCCAACAACCTCAGACTAGTTTCTGTCTTATGGCTGTCATTAATACGGAGCCTTGGAACTGAGAGCAGTGTACTTAGACTTTTGGATCTAATGCATCTTTTCAGCAACTACTTTTACCTATTTAGTCAACTATAAAGCAATGATCCTAAACTGGAGACACGTTTTCAATCCAAGCTAATTTGCCTGCATAGTCATACAGTTCTGAAGCCACCAACATCCTTTGGCTAGGATTGGTATTAAATCATTAAAACATCATATGATCATTTCTTTTCTTGCACAAAACTAATTAAAATAGTAGCAAGTCTCTTCATACAATAGTAGCATTTAGTGCAAGCTACTGACATCTATTGATTACTATCGCTTGCACTAGGTGGCCTATTATTTGAAAAGAGTTGCTAGCATTTTATTATAATGATATAATTACTTCAACTAAAGATAGAATTATGTTTTACCAAAAATTATCATATTAATGTGATCTCAGGTAGATGAACAACAGCCATACTAGCCAATCATTCAACATTGGTTGATAAATGGGTATACGAATGACTACTCAAGCTATCACCAGACACTCTAATTGGAAAGCCTGGTAAGCACGGTATTCTCCTTCACTGTTCTGCTATGAGGAACTGTTAAAAAGACCTTGCAATAAGCTATTTATTACAAAGGCTGTTTTATCTACAGATTAAGACTGTTGGAGTGGCTTTATTGGTCGAGAGTTCATAAAAAGTTTGGGCATTGAAAGTGTTAGCATCCAAATCGATTCTGGAACCCACATTCCAGACTCTGAAACTCTACCACTGTATTAAAGCATATAGGACGACTATATTTTTTTTATAATATACGTTTTTTATTTAATACATCTACTTAAAAAGTTTTTGACATGTGGATGTAATAAAAAATATGTATTAAATAAAAAATGTATAATATAAAAGATGAAATACAATTATTTAAAACATAATAAATAATAAAAAGCTCATAATATATATACTTTTCTACAATTTATTGTTTTAAGTGTAGCTTCTTTTTGCTTTTAAATAAAAAATATTACGAAATCATTTAATTGATTTTGGACTATTACTGTTTGAAAATTTTTTTATTTAATTTTCAATTTAAATAAAAAAACTGTCTTCGGACAAATAAATGCTTTAATTTCATAATTTATATAAAAATAACAGATTTCTCAAACTCTTTTCTTTACATTTCTGTTTCATTCAAGGATTATTCAGTAAAATTTTAAAAGTGTATGAAAAATTCATTTTAAAAAATGAGTAATTTTTAATTAAAAATAAAAGAGCAGAATATTTTTTCACATTAAAATGCGTCCAAGTCTTTCTTATTTATTATATTTAGGTCTTTTTCAACAACAATTAATTAAGATAATTTTCCAAAATACTATGCTTTATTTTAACATCTATTCTAACTAGGCCATGCCTGAGTTAGTTGCCTCCCATCAATTCTACATATAGGTAGGTATTTATAAAAATTAAATTTTAAAGACTTTTAATGTATTTGTAAATTAATTTTCGATTTAATTTTTTTTTTTAAACATACATGTTTAAGCATTAATAATTATCAGTCAGTGAATTAAAAAGAAAGAAATCCTAACAAAATAAATGATAAAAGAAAATAAGAATACAAGTTAGAAGAAAGGACACATTTAAAAAAAATATTATTTTAAATCAGTCTATCCTTGAAAAGTAGCAGAGGGGTGGATTTAAAAGTTAAACATTTTTGGACCTATTTCTGTCTGAGGAAAGTTAAAAAATAATAAAAAGATTCATTGAAAATGTTAACATTGTATTAAATCAGGCTTAAAAGTAGAAGAAATTAAAAAAAGAATCTGAATTCACGCTTATGTTTTTTAGTAGTATTATGGAAAGTTTCAATGATTAGCCTATGTTTTGATAAAAATAATTGAAATAATTTGGCAGTAGGATAGATTTACCCAAGTGTAGTCAACCTTTTTATACATATGGCCCACTTTTGTATTTCCGTTAGTAGTACAATTTTTTAACCACCCACCGGTTCCACAGTAATGGTGATTTATAAACTATGGAAGTAACTTTACTTTATAAAATTTATAAAGCAGAGTTACAGCAAGCTAAATCATATAAATCTCTATGAAATTTTTTTAAAAAGTCAATTAAATTAAAAAAAAAGAAAGTGCTTCAGTGTCAAACAAAACCCCTACTGCCCACCATGAGGGCTGGAATGCCAAGGCTGTAATGCCCACTAGTGGGCAGTAGGGACCATGTTGACTACCACTGGATTTACCTATAAAATTTTAGGAACCAGGCAATGCTTTTAAACACAGTACTTTAAATTATTTTTCTTATTCACAACTGGAAAGATGTTGTTTTAAAAATACTTCTTGGGTTATGAATAATTTATTTGATCTGCACAAATATGAAATTTTTTACTATAGTTTTACAAATGGTTTAGCCACATTTAGTGAAATTTGTAATGAAGACTTAAAAAGTAAAAATATTTTAAAACTATGTTTTCTCAATATGAAAGTCATTAATATTAGTCATGTAACTCTAAAATTGAGATATCAGAATAAATTATGTTAATTATGGTTGGTAAGTAAAGGCAAACCACTAATGGCTACAATATTATTTGGACACAGTATTCTGTATGTAATTAATTGAACCTGCCTTCAAATATAGAACATACAAATCTTACTATCATATTTTTAGCACTTCCCCCCCTTCAGTAAGACACATTACTTCTAAGACTGTTTTACAGTATTTTTGCTTCACAATCACTTTATTATGTTTTAACACTATGTTTGTTATTAAAATATTTTCTAAAAAAATATTTATATAGCTTTAACATATATGATCTTATTTTGTTAAATCACATTGCTAGATTGATTATTGAATATTACTATTTCTGCACAGCTTGCTTAACTTTATTTACAAAATTTACTTTGATATCCCCCCCCCCCCCATTAAATTGTTGATTATTTACATCAATGGCATAGTTAGAATTTTTGGATCCCTATTCAAAATTTTAAAGAAGGCCTCTTTTAATATTTACAATATATATTTTTTGAATATATATAAATCCAGTGATTTAGATATATAAAATTATTATTAATATTTAAATACAAATATAGTACATATACTTAAACTAGATGTAATTAGAGAGGATTTGAAGCCAGACTTAAGGTTCTTTCAGTTATCCACTCCATCTTATACAACCCATACACATGGCTACATACATGTGAAAAAAATAAAATGATATTCAATATGATCATTTATCTTTTTCACATGTAAGTGGTCACGTGTATGAGTTTTATAAGATGGAGTGGATAACTGAAAGTCTGGGTTCAAATCCTCTCTAATTAAAATTATTATTAGTTCATGATTTAATTTTATTTATTTATTTATATATTTAAATTCATTATTATGAAATCGTTACTGAAATTTATTTTGGTTCTTTTTTTTTTTCTCAGACTGTTTAAAACTATTGTTTTACTCTATTCAAAATTTCACCATTAATAAAGAGAGAATGTGATATATAAAACATTATATTAGTTAGTTGGGTGTAGCAAGTAAACATCATAGTAGCAATTCTCTCCAAACATGATGGTCACATGATGTTTTAAGGAAAAATCTTAATGATCCATATTTAAAAGAGTGTAGCATGAAAAAAAAAATTGTTACATACTGACAATTTGATTAAATTAGGTCAAAGATGTATTAAAATTTTTATTCAACTTGTAATAAAGTATATACAGCATATGTTAAAATCACAGATTGTTTGAAAATCTGACTTGTGAATTGTTTAGTAATATTTGCAGACTTTGATGTTCCATGAATCGGTATATAAAAATTAAATATATATTTTTATATACATAGACAAGCTATAAAAATATTAAATATAAATGCTGAATTGCATTTCTTGTCTGATAAAAAGCCTACAAAAATTGATATAAAGTGGAACTAATACAATTTCTAAATATGAGTGACTTACACTTCTATTTGTGAATACTGAAGAAAATTTATTTTTTACTTTTTAGTCATTAACGTTAGTAAAAAACATTTCTTTTATTTTTTAAAATATTTTTTTATGTTCAACACTTCAGTTTATATATTTAACACTGAATTATCAAAATCAATTTTCAATTAATTATTCACTTTTAAATTGCAAAGAATGCCACTAGATATTACTAACATAAATATTACACATAAATTAAAAATTTTAAATTTAAACGAATTTTTGGTTAAAATTGCTGGTAAATTCTAAGTTTTTAACTAGATTGGAAATTGAGAAATAGGTGAAAACTGAGTTACAATATTTTATCCAGATAAACTAAAAAAAAAAGGAGTAAGTCAAATCAAAGCACATAAAATAAAAAAGTACTTAAAGGGCTCTCCTGTAAAAATATTAATTAAAAAAAAATTAAATTCATATAATATTAATTGAACAAAATTAAATATAATTTATTAGTGTAATTTAAAAATAATTTATTGATATCATTTATTAATTTATTAGTAACTATTGTTTTAAAAAAAAATAACAATCTATTATATAAGGTTAATTTACAAAAACAAAAACTATTTATATTATTTCAGTTCTTCCATCTATTAAACTTTGATTAGTCAATGTATGCTAAGATGATAATACTTATTAAATCCTTATAAATTAGTAGTTACTAGTTTGTGGTCTTTATTAAGAGAAAAGTTTTGAATTTAGATTTAGTGCATCTGTTTGTTTTGAATCTAATGTACCTTTTATCTAGTAGCCAATCTTGCAAAAAGAGGCAATACTAGAATAATATAAATACACACAGATTTTAAGAAAGCACTGTGTAATCTGGCACTATATGATAATTTTTTGGTTTTATACCAATCCTGAACAAACAATAAAAGTACATATAGTTATCAAAAAACTGAGAACATCAAAATATATAGAAATTGAAGTGGTCCTCAGATCTACATACCTAAGAAAGTAAATTGGCTTGGAATCAAAATGTTAAGATGTTTTTAAATTTTAAACTCTAGCTTGATAGTTCAAAAAACTTAAAAAGGTATTTGCTGTATGAAATGTGCATTAGATTTAAAAAATCCAGATGCATTGGATTCAGATCTTACGTTACTCATTGATAAATGATATAAGATAAAAACTAGTCTGCAATATGAATAGGCTGATAGTGGATAGGGATTTAATAAGCACTATCATATATTAATTACTTAAGCTTACAATAGATGGCAGAACTAAGTAATATAAATAGAGTTTGCTTCTGGATAAGAATTGTGTAAGCTGGAATAAACATGCTTTTTAGACAATGTTTTCATAAATTCTTATAAAATATAATCTAACATATTCAAAAAAATATACTAAGCAATTTTTTTAAAATTTCTTGTAAAACTTTGCCTATTTTCTGAATCGAAATATGTAAATAATATTTAAAAAGCTAATGTTTGACTATTTATTTAAACTTTTTATGTTTTAAAGGCATTTATTGCTCTATAAAAATCTATTACATCAGGTTAAAAAAATAAAACATAGCCTTGTTAATGGAAAAGAGTCTATGACAGATTACAGATTAAGAAATGTGGTTTTACATTATTTTCATATACATCATTATTTTCATAAAATAGTTTTAAAATTTATTAAGAAGGAAAAAGGCTATATGAATATATAAAAAAGAGGGAACAAGAAAAAAAAAACATGGTTAAATCTTGAGGTTTTACCAATGTTGCATTCTTTTCAGAGAATGGTTATATCTTATTATGGTTTCAGATGTTGTTGAATTAGAGACCAAGTGTCTTGAATCTTCTGAGATTGCAATCATATATGAATTTACATCTGGTGCAGCAGAGAACATATAACATAAATGTGCTAGTATGAATGTTTGCATAAATTCTTTGTTTGAATGTCTGAAATAGAATATTAATATTATATTTGGAGTTGTTAAAAATTTTTGGTATTCCTTATGTTTTTAAAGCCCTCACATTCAAAGAAAAGATGATATCGAGTTTTAGAATATTTATGGCAAAGACTGCATTGTTCATCAATGTTCTTGGATTGCCTTCTGTGCCTGTAAAAGTGAAGTGTAGGTAGGGATTCTATGTTTATTTTGATAAGAAAATCAAGTACTTAGGTTCAACGACCAGAATTTAAATTTTTTAATCATTTGTTTGTTGTTTTATATTACGAATTGGTTTCTTTTCATGATTTGAGATAGGGATTTGAATAAGGCTAAATGTTTGCCAATATTTGCATTTTAGACGAGGGGAGAAGAGTAAAGTTAGGTATTGTGTGAAGTAGTGTAATGACATTTTCCCAGAATTAGAGTAGTGGTGGTGGTTTGTTATTTCGTGTAATATTTAATGTTTCTATTATATGTGAAAATAGTTGATTACATGAAATGAAGAGATTATTAAGGGTAATAATACTATTAATCTGGAAAAATAAATAAATACATACACATATAAAATATGTATGCACTTATATAAATAATGAACTTACATAAAAATATAAATGCAAACTAATACATATGTGCATCATATTTAATTTTATAAAAAGCATGCAGTAATATTTTCTACGCTACCTTTTTTCTCCCCCAATATTACTAATATAAAATTTGATTGTAGATGATCAAAATAAAAAAAGAATATTTTTTTTAATATTTTGATTAGATATAATGAATTTTATATTTTTATTATTTAAAAATAAAAAATTGTGCGAAAATATTATTAGCCATCTTTTAGTGAAATCAGATGCATGTATGTATTAATTTGAATTTAAATTATCAATCTTAATAATTAAAAAAGCAAGTCATATATAACGTGACATTACTTTTAACAAGCTTGTAGTTACAAAAATGCACATAGAGAGCGTACCAATAGCTCAATCAAGCTTGATTGAACTATTGGTACGCTCTCTATGTGCATTTTTATCAATCTTAAACAAAATTGAAAAAAAAAAGAGGCCATTTGAAGTAATTTTAATTTATATACATTGTATGTTTGTACATTAAATCATATTATCAACTTCACCATTTTTAGCTATTCTTGATCCACTGCAGGAAGTAGACATCTGCAAGTGTCATCCAGTTTCTCCAATTTATAGACTTCTTTCTCCACATTACATCAGCAAACTCGTCCACTTTACAGTTTAAGACTTCAACTGTTGTTCATAAATTATCATCTCTTCTAAAAATATTTCTACCCCAATTTCAGTTCCATTTCTTAATTCTTTCAATGATGCTAGTGATATGTATTTTCTATGCAGTAGTGTACAACCTTTCTAACATTTGTAACCCCCCTTCCTCAGAAAAATTGATAGGAGCCATTATTTGTTTTTACTAGGTCTAAATTACAAATAGGCACATATAAGGATATTAAAAATAAAACAATAGTAGTTTTAATTAAAATACAAATTTATATTTCATTATATTTTAGTATTAAACACATATGATTTAAAATAATTTGTTTGGAAATAAGTCTCATATTTACAAAAAAAAAATTATGATACCTACAAAAATCAATTTATTTTCTTGTGATTTTTATCTATTTTTTAAAATTGAATTCCTTAAAAAAAAAAAGCAATTTATTATTATCCAAAATATGAGAATTTCTTAAAATTTTCACAACCTCCTAAGAGGTTGCGATCTACAGGTTGCGTGCGCATTATTACTCTAATGCAGGGGTCGTCAATCTTTTAGAAGTGTTGCTGAACCCATGTTACAATGTTATTCAGAGTTGCCAAAATGATTCTACCATATCTTATTATATATGGTATCAAAATTGGTCGATTATAATCGGCTTCAGAATTATGTATTATATACTTTTGAAGACCATTATAACTAGATCTTATATTATTGGTCATTTAATATTTTAAATTATATAGAATCATATGTGACAAATATGTTTTGTTAAATTATATTGCATTGGAAAGACATACTTAAAATTTTCTTTGGTATGGACAAGATTCAGGCAAAGCGCATTTAACTCTCCACGATTTGATTTAAAAAGCCGATTAATGAAGTCTAAGAAAATAAAACAATTATTTTTCTAACAAAAGAATTCATTTTGCGATATAAAAAATGAACTCGAAATTGAAAGTTTTTCATATATTTTTTTTCCCCTTAAAACTATGGACATTTGGAACTTTTCTCTATGAAAAATTTGTTTCAATTACACAATAGACATTTAAAAAAAAAAAAAAAACCTCTTTTGAGATCTGATGGTATTAACAAGTCTCAAATATTTGCAGACTTCGTTCACGCATTAACCGATTATCACTAATTATAAACTTTTTCCCCCAAGTAAATACACCAAAACTTAAAATGTATTATTATATAATTGCACATAGAAGTTTTGCAAATGAATTAATCCGATATAATATTCTGTCTGAATATAAATGTACTCTAAACATGCAGTTGCCTACAAAAGTATCAAAGGTCAATTGACCGTGGGAAAAAAAACCCAAAACAGACAAAAATAACTCCTCCCTGGGAAAAAAAAATTTCCACCCCACTTAGCTCTTATCTTTATTGAAAATAGCAAAGGTCGAATGTATGTTTATTATACAAAATAATTAGTAAATTAAACTGAATCATGGTTACATGTAAATGGTTACATGTGAGTCGCATATGCAAAATGTAGGTGGCGCAAATGCATGCGCTTATAATTTTTTATTATTTCAATTCAGTCAATGCCATTGATAATCGTTCTGCGTGCCACACGCGTGCCCAAGGTTGCCGATTCCTGTTCTAATATATTTATTTTCGATTCCCTCTTCTTACTCCTAACTAAAATTTTTCCATACCTCATTGATTGGTCTAAAGCCTCTGAATTGCTTTTCTGTTAGGGTCAAATTTTTAGATTCATAAATAAGTACTGCTAAAACAGATCTATTTAAAACGTTCCTTTTCACACACATAGGCATATTTCTTACCAAAAACACTTCATCCAAGTTTAATTCTGTAATTAATTTTATTCATTATTTTTATATATATGTATTAGCAATCTGACTAAGGTATTCATAATTGTTAGCTCCTTCTAATTTATCTTTTATCAATCTTGATTTTTTTTTTTTTTTTTAAATCTATTGAAATTTACTTTAGTCTATTAAGCATTTATCTTTCATTCTATTTCTTACTTTTATTAACTCTTGCGACATTTCCTGAATTTCTGAAGCATTATTTACAAAAATAACAACATCGTCTGCTAAATCTAGATTATTTAAATAATTTCTATTTACTTTTACTGCCTAGTTCTTTGTTTTAATCCACAAAATACTTCTTGTAAAAAATACTCCTGTAAAAAAATTTCTGGTGATATGAAGTCATCCCTTGGCCTTCTCTCAAGGTTACTTTTTTTAATATAACCAATCATTGAGTTATTTGTATTTAACCGCAAATTTTGTAACAGTCTATCTACAAACCAATACAATTTTGCAATGGCCAATAAATAGGAGAAAAAATAAAAAGGAAAAGTCTCAGGTTTTAATATTATAACTAACAGAATAAACAAATATCAAAGTGAACTTTATTGTACTTAACTATTTTTGATAACTCAATGTTTATATGATATTTAAGTATGACTAATTATACTAAATAAATAACTAAACTTGATTTTTTTTAACAATTCAATTTTTTAATAATTAAAAGCATTAGGAAATTGTCTTATTTGTATATATTTTTGTCCTATCATGGTGGCTGATTTAAGAATGTTTAGTAATAGAGGTTTTCAAATTTGTGAGTTTCAGAATAATGGCGTTTAATCAGAATATAGAATTAAATTTAGTGAAGTTTCTTTTCTTATTTGATTTTTGGATACATGGCTCATTCTAATTCATGATTTCTCTGAAATTTAAAAATATACAGCCCCTTTATGCCTTATTAAATATATTTTGTCTTTTCCCTATTTTAATAAAATTCATTTTTAATATCGGACAATTTATTTTATAATTTAGTACTAAAAATAAAAGTATCTGCTTATTTATTTCTTTGAATAATCTTCCATCTTCACATGCTTTAGTATGATTATATAAAGGTTTATAATGATGCTATTTTACTTGTAATTATGTGTTGTAGCATTTCTATGATCTAGTTCAGGAATTGTCGAATTAAACTGCTCCTGTAGCTCATATTTGTGACTCTTTGGCTAAGTACATGTAGTTCTGAAGCAAAATTGAAAATGAAAATAAAACCATCATAATTTCATTTATAAAAGTTTTAAAGAATTTTTTATTCACATAATGGTGATTTCATTTGTTTTATAGGTCTCTCAAAACTTCCTGGCCCTAAGATATGTAAAGCATCACATTTGGAAAGGGAAAGAGAGCATGAAGAGAATATACAAAGAGAATGGAAAAGATGATTGAGCAAATGGTATTCAGGACAGCAAAACATTAATTAATAAGTGAGGCACAGGTATCCTCTATTGGGCAAGACAATCTTTGGAATGATGAAATGTGAAAGGGATAAGCTAGAGAAGATATGTGTAGTTGTTTTTTTTTTTGTTGCCTGATATAGTTGCGTGAATGTGGATATTAAGGTTGTTAAAGAAAACAAAATTTTGAGGTTTTTTTCAACAAGACTCCAAAAAAAAAAAATCACTAAGAAAAATAACAGATAAGCATTGTGACTTTAAATCAATGGATTGCATCTTTCATGTAACTAACTAATAAATGAGTGCGCACTGGGAAAGTTAATGTTTGCAATGGTGAAATGTGAAAGTGGAAAATCTAGAGGAGACATGTGTTATTGTTTTTTATGTGGTTTTTACAGTTAGCTAATGTGAATATTAAAATGTTAAATAAAATATAATATTAAAGTGTTTTTCAGCATAACTAGAAAAAAATACTAAGAAAACAATAAATGAGCGTTGTGACTTTAAATCAATGGATTGCATATTTCACATTTATCTACAACTCAGATGGTCTTTTAATGGCCTATAAAAAGTCAAATTTGGAAAGAGTCTTCATGACAAACATGCTCCAATTGGCACATGAGAAAAAGAGCAGTTGAAGAACTTTAGAAAAATGTTGAAAAATCAAGTTCAGTATTTAATGATTTGAGACAGATTTCCAATAATATTAATATTGCAAGATTCATAGTTAATCAGGAAATCACTAAGAGAGATAAACTATTCACAGATGGCGGATACATAAACAATTATTTTGTTAATGCATTTGAAAACCTTTGGGATTTCATTAACAAAGCAGAGATTTTAAATAAATTTAATATCATACTGTTATTTACCAAAATAGTAGCAGATAGAATAGTTAAAATGTTCTGAAATGTGACCAATAAACAAATGAAAGACATTAAATTAGGTTCAGCTTTATTATTTGTAGTAGATGAGTTTTGTGACATCAAAGATTCAGGCCAGATTTCCATTTTTGTGAAGTATATATTATCTGAGACTCTGAAAAGAATTTTGGGGATTATTGCCTTCAAAATCCAAATGCATAGAAAAGACATAACAAATTCTGTCTTTGAATGCATGGAAAAAATCATAGTCCACTCAATAAAATTGTATCAGTTGCAGCCAATGATGCAAAACGTGTAATGGGAGTAAAAAAAGGAATTGTATCAATTTTAAAAGGAAAAATTAATCATGAAGTGTTTACTTTTCATTATATACTTCACCAGGAAACACTTTATGCACAAACATTTCCTGAAGAAATCAGTAAAATTATGAAATTGGTAATTAAGATTCTCAACTTTATTACAGCAAGGGACTTAACTATTGACAATTTAAAAAATTGTTAAATAAAATGGAGGGTGGATATTCAGATCTTTTTTAGCACAACTGAATTTGATGGCTTTCCAGAGGCAATGTGTTAAAGGGTTTTGCATCTTGCATAAATGAAATCAAATTATTTCTTGACAACAAAGTGTTTAATATTCAGAATTCATTGAAGATCAGTGGTTCAAAAAATGTACTTTATGGTGGGCATTACATCACAACTCAATCAACTCAATTGTAAATTACAAAGTAAGAGAAATATTGGTTTTTTAATGATAGAAGAAATTATTTTGTTTGGCGAGAAATTGATTATATTCACTGAAGATTTAAAGAGGGGAACTTTTATTCATTTCCCAAATTTGTATCAATATCATCAAGAAAAACATGCTCTCATTAGCAAAGATTATTTCCAGATGCAATTTTAAACATGAAATAATCTTTTTTTTAAAGGTTTCAGGAATTCAGAAATGATAAAGTGACTCTATTTTTATTACAAATTCTCTTAATCCTAATGTGATGTAAATACATTCTGATAGATACCCAGCTAAGTGAAGAAAATAAATTTTGATAGTGACTGGGCTAATTTTGAAATACAATTGCTGCACTTGATAAGCAAAGACTTTTGGATCTCCAAACATATATATCTTCTATTGAAATAGAAGAACTAGAAAAATAAAAATGTTGTCTGATTTCATAGCACGAGCATAATGCTTTAAAAAGCCTACAGAAGGCGGACTCAATGAAGAATGACATTCGATACTTGGAGTAGTCTTCGGACTTATATCATGAGTTGAAAAAATTTGCATTTGATATTCTCAGTATTTTTAAGTCTATGTATTTGTGTTAGCAATCATTTTCTAACATGAATTTAATTAAATATAAATTGAGAAGCAAATTACTGATGCTGATTTGGAATCATGCCTTTAATTAAAAATGACGGATTACAAACCAGACATACTGAAACTTTTTGAAGAATTGCAGCTCATTGCTCACACTGATTGAAACCAATGAGATCCATTTTTGTGTGATTCTCTTCTTCATTTAACAAAGAGGTAATTAATATAATTTATTATAATATTAGTTTAAATTTTCATTATTTGTAAAAATATATTTATAGCTTTGGAAAGAATTTTTAAGTTGTTGCGAGGGACAGATTTGGCCCTTCAGTCCTAAAATTTTGCTGAATTCTGATCTAGTTGAATTGTTAATTGCTTTTAGAAAAATTCAAACCTTATTTATAATTTTTAAATTACATTCAACTGTTAGTAATAACATTTGGGTTAGTATTGAACCCAACACAATCGGGTGGTATAATTGTCCTCCTTTTTAAAACCAGATTTATGATATGGATTTAAAGTGATGCTCTTACTAACTAGGCTATTTGTTGTATTATCAACTATATTATCTGTCAAAGAATAGCAATATTCACGGAATATCACTGTTTAACTACTGTGATAGTTGTCAAAGACCAGGGCAACAACATCTGAAAAAAAGAACAGAATAATATTTTTGAAAACCTTATGTTCCATATTCATCTGAGCATTAATTACTGGTTTAGAAAGATATAAAAATATTTAAAAAGATAGAAATAATTCAACATATAATTATAAAATTTATGGTTAATTGAATATTCTTTCTGCACATAAGTTTAGTTGTCCCAAGTTAAAATATAATAAGAGCATAAACTTTTTCTTACCGAAACAATTTTTATATTTTAAAACACTTTTTTTAAAATAACATCCTACAATATATATGTTTTGATTTCTTCTATTAAATACTTATTAATATGTTCCTGTATTTATAATCTCTTTATTTTTACTTACTAAATCTTTTATTTGAATAATTATTAATAACCTACGAGTGATTTGGATATTTTTTATTTATGACCAAATAAGTGATCTGCATCTTTATTTGTATCAGAATTTTATAATTCACACAAATGTCAAAGCTTTGGACTGTAGTTTATTAAATTCATTTCAATTAACTTTATTCAAGGGTAGTCAAATCCTTCTGAGCGAATTCATGATTGAAAAAGCAATTTCGGTGCTATAGTTTATAGGCATCAATTAAAAACAGCTTTATTTATTCTTAAACAATTTCTATTAGTTGGCTAGCAAACAGAAAGTTTTTCTAATCTTACGGATTAGTGTAATTTCTCTTCTTTTATTTACATTCTCGTTTTATCTAGTCGCTAATCATTTAATTAAGTAATTGAAAAAATTCTTATTAACTCTTCCGCTGGTCAATTTGAACTGAGAATTTCTGCTCCGAATAAAGCTCTAACCACAATAGATATATTTAAAATAATATCGGCCAATAATTGATTAATTTCTAATCAGTATTAAAACTGAGAATAGTTTTTAAATAACAATATTTGGGTATTATTCTCGACAGCCAGTAAGCTCAAATAAAAAAATCAAGTGGGGGGGGGGGGATATAAAAATAATTTCCAATTATTATTACGTTTTTCAGTTAAACATAATTTTGTATTATTTTCCACAACAAAAATGCTTAAAAATGAATTATCAGAGTATAATAATAATAATAAAAAAACATTGTAAAGATAAACTGCGATTAAGATTATAACAATTAAGAATTAATAATAAGAGCAATTTTACTCAATAGGAAATAAATAAGAGATTATTTTATAGGGTGTAGATAGCAGGAAAAGAGATGCGAAACTTAATGTTTTGCAATATATATTTACAGTACAGTCTTTCAAAATAAACAAAAAATTACGTTAAATGCAAATATATATTATACATATATATAAACACACACAGTCCTATACACCAATTATTCCAAATATATATACTTTCAACCAGCAGAAACATGAATTAAATAACAACATAGAATTGTTAAAATATAAAATAATAATTCATTATAAAATTAAGTAGTTTTATCCAAATAATTTATTATCAGACCAAAAAGATAAAAAAACCACAAACTCTTTCATGAGTAGGACGTTTTTCAAATACTTGCGAATTTTCTACATTTTGAGAAAATATAAAAAATATGGATTTTGATGAAGAAATGTTTTGTTCCAATATTATACAAATACAATATTAGAAAACAATGCAGTTGGAGAAAATCTTTGAATTACCTAAATAAATGTCGTTTGCCTTTATTTAAGATAGGCAATGTTAGTTATGATTTTTTTGTTTTAAAAGCGGGTTAAGATTAGAATTAACCATTGTTCTAATGTAATCATTTTATGCCAATAAACATCACATGATCACCACTTGTTATGCTTGCTTATAACTGTTATTAAAACAGGCAAAAACTCACTATACGTATTACCACACTGGCATCCATTGATTACTCTAGCTTGCAGTGTGGCAATACCTACAGTGAGTTTTTGCCTGTTTTAATCATTTTATCTAAGTAATAGTTCTTATGAGGTAAAAAAAATGATTAGAAGTTTATATTTTAATTTTACAGCAAGAATATCACAATAATAATAATCATAATAATAATAATAATAATAATAATAATAATAATAATAATAATAATAATAATAATAATAATAATAAATTGATTGCAATTTTTTATTTATAAGTGTTCAATTGAACTTAGTTTATCATTAGTTTGCATACTCAACAGTGATTATATTGGTGTTACCAGACAGTACTTTCTAAAATATATTATAAAACAATTTAATGACTCTAAATAAAAATAAATAAATAACCAAAAGTTTAATTTCACAATATTCTTAAACAGTTGAAACATTAGAACTGTGACACATGAACTTTTAAATTGCAGAGCCCAAACTATTCTATTTTATGAAACCATTCTAGATGCTGCTCTAAATCAATAAAGAGATAGGTAACTTAAAGTATGAAACTGAATTAAGTTATTTATATACATTTTTTGATTGATAGATTTGATGTAAATATAAGTTAGAATGTGTGGTACACTTTATCAAAATGTAAATTCATGGATTTATACATTAGTCTCAAAGTTTGAAATCAAAATGTTGCAATAAAATTATAAAATGGGGAGAAAGCTATGCCAAACTATCTCAAGGATAATCATTCTGTTTGATTGCAATATTCCTGTTGTCTAATAATCAAAGTTTGCACCTGTGCAGAAAATTTAGTATGTGTGTAAATATATATGTACCAATTCATTTGAAAGTAAATTTAACATTGTACTTGTCATTGTGCAATTCAGTAAATAAGAGGTAAATTGTGTATACTTAAAAAAGCATATTTATTAGCTTTAACACAATATGCTAACTTCTGTTGACATATGCTAAGCGTACTTTAAACTAACTGATAGTCATAATCATAACAACTACAATTCCAGAGAAATCAGAGAAACTCCCTGGAATTGTTGTTGCTATGATTATGACTACCAGTTAGTTGAAAGCATGCTTAGAATATTATGTCAATAGAAGATAGCATATTATCTTAAAACCACTTACGTGTTATTTAGTGAATTAAGTTGTTTAAAAAAAGTTAAAACGTTACTGTAGAATTACTATTGTGTAGTAAAATTTTTTGAAAAAACAGCATATCTTGACAATTATTCCCTATGAAAAGATAACTTATGCGATTATAATAAAAAACATTTGAAACTACAAAATAGATAAAACCTCAGGGAATGTAGTATGATGGAAAATTTGGATAAACCGAAAATCAAAGATCAAAGTAGTAAACAGTGTATGAAATAAAAGAATAAAAACTTGAGTAACATTGGAATATTTAAATTAATAAGAAGTATGCAAAAAATAAATTAAACTCAAAAATAAAAAATAGTCTAAGAAGCATTTTTATACAATATTTGGAAAAAAGAAAGAATGAAACTAAAAAACATACAGTTTTGGACTGGTGAAAGAAGAATTGTCCTTGGAAAAATATGAAAAGATTTTGATCCTTGTTAATTGCGAAATGTCTAAAATTGCAATTATATGTATATATTATTAATAAATGGCTGATTTAAATTTGAAGGGCCTTTTTTCTAAATTGGTACTTTGTTCTACTAGATCAGAGCTGAAACTTATCTATAAAAATACATGAAAAAAATCTATGGATTTATCATTCTTCTATTTAATATATATATATATTAATTAACGTAGCATTTTTAAATATATATGTAATTTAGGTGATCAAACTATCTTTCACACCTACTAGTTTGTTTCTATCTAAATTATACACACACATATATATATAACAAATATTTTGTGAACAAATATTTCTATTGTATATTGGCTTTATGCAAATAACATTAAAACTTTTGTTTAATTGTAAAGTAAATAAAGAATATGTCATATATAATTATGAAAGCCTTTGACAAATAATTAGAATTTTCACTATTAAATGCTGTAAATAAACATTATTAACGTACCTATGAACTGAAAAATAAGAAACTTAAAATTTGTGTTTCGAAATAAATAGCTCCATTAATTGATATCAATTCTTATTGCCCTCAATTCAATATACTTATACTCGGAGAGAAAAATAAATAAAAAATATAATAAATATGTATGTGATAATTTTATTTTTTATTCTCTCCAAAATTTAATAAAGTTACGGTTTAAATGTTTATTATTGCATTTGCTATTCATTAGTAAAATGATAACTATAAATGTTAATAAGAGAATATGGATAATCAAACATAAGTTACTAAACACTACATAGACTTTCACACGACCCTCAACTATCCACGCTATCATACTGCTGACACACTTGATCACACACATGTCGAGAAAACAAATAATCACCAATATACATATTTCATGCTAAACCGACACTCGTCAGTTGGTCTAGATTATCATCTCCACACATATATACAATCAATGCTCAGCTTATATTAAGAAAGCCAGTCTTCATACTTTAATGGATAGGCTTCAATCCACTCCATACCACAACTCTTCAGCCATGAAATGGACAGTTGAAGAGTTGTGGGGTGGAGTGGATTGATGCCTGTCTATTAAAGTATGAAGATTGGCTATCTTAATATAAGCTGAGCATTGACTGTATATACGTGTGGAGATGATAATCTGAACCAAGTGACAAGTACTAGTTTAGCACGAAATATGTATATTGGTGATTATTTATCTTTTTGACATGTGTGTGATCAAGTATGTCAGCAGTATGAGATAGTGTGGATAGTTTAGGGTTGTGTGAAAAATCTGAGTTCAAACTCCCTATATATAACATATTGAAGTGTAGTTATGAAAAATTCTGTACTGTAGAAAAAAATTCATATATTAAACATTTCATAATAACTACCCTATTTATATATAAAATATCAGAATTGAAATATTTAATAAATCCAAGATTGAATTCATCTTCTGATAAAAATCTCTATAGCTTTATTTATAAATAGCTAAAAAACCAAGAATATAAGGACCCAGCTACTTAACTTGAGTCTTGTTAGTTATTAGAATTAACCAGGAAGTTTGCTCCACCAACTAAGAATGGCCGTACACCACCAATGACTGGATCGAGAAATAACTATCGATCTATCAATCCAGGAAGTGTCCATTGGGATGAGGTTTCCTGTGTAAGCTGGTATTATTTTTGCCAGTTCAAAAAAAATGTAAATAATGTTTTTTGTTTTTTTTTGGTTTAATAATCAATGTTCAAAAAAGTCAAGTTTTTTATCAGCCAGTGATAGAAAAAAAATTCTCAGCAAGTGTTATCTTGGAAAGTTATCAACTTGAAAATGTAAATGTAGCCTTAGATGTTGAGACGTAACAGGGAATTCCTATGTGCTGGGAAATAATTACTGCAACTAAATTAACTACAGAGAGCTGTTATTTTATATAAATTTATTGTATAAAAGTAATACTTGGACACTCTCTTGAAGTAGTATAAAGATACTAAATTTTTTAAATTTAAAAATACAGTTCCAATAAATTTTTAAAAATATAATGGCAAGAAAGACCAATCAATATGTTCTTTATAAGTGCTGAATTTGATCTATTGGACATGTGTTTCATAAGTCTTCCTAAAAAGTAGTTTTATGGTAAATTTTAGTATGATTTTTTGAAAAGAGGTAAGTCAGCTCACTATAAGGATTATCTCAAACTCATTTTAAAGAAGTGCAATGTTGATTGTTCTCATAGGGAACATATGGTAGAGACTAGAATACAATGGAGAATTAGACACCATTTTGAAGTATTTCAGAAAAAAAAGTTTTCTGCAGAAAAAGTTAAAAGTCTGCATTGTAAAATATCAAATAAGCAGAAAAATGAGCCATCAGTGTTCTAGATTTGACATATTTTTGATTTGTAGGTCAGTTTGTATAATTATTGTAAAACTCATCTAAAAAGAATTTTCTTTTTTTATCATTAAATGGCTATGCTCTTTTACAGTGGCAGAATAATTAGATAGAAAAAAAAGCAAGCAAATAAACAACAAAAGCTAAAAGAAAAAAAAAGTTATTAAATTATAATGTGCTTTTCCATAAAGACTATGAAGTGCATCATTTATTTGATTGAAGTGCATAAAATCCAATAATCACTTCTACAAAAGGAAATAATGTATTAGAATTGAATTAAATATGAATAAATATTATTATTCTTTAATTCTAATTACTTTATAACCTTATCAATATCACAGGCTTATTTTATTTTATATATCAATATATATTGAGATTGGATATGTGTCTCATGACATATGACAACATCATAGTGTCTGTGAAGATATATATATATATATATATATAAAGCTGAAAGAAAAAGGAGAAACAAATACAAACAAATTTTTTATAGATATTTAATATATTATACTGGAATAACAGTTAAGCATTAAATAATAATTTTAATTACATTTTTAATTATAAATTAAACATTTAAAAAGGTCTATTTAATGTTTATTTTGATTTTGATAATTAAAACAAGCATGTTTTTATGTTACAATAGATATACTGGTAATTATAAAATTTCACTATCTATTTTAATTAGATTAAGAGATCTTTAAATTAAAGTTTATATAACATATTTTGATAAAAATCATGCAAAGATGTTGTTGAAAGGATTAAGAAATACTTTTAGATAAAAAATTTGTATTTAATTAAATAAAGGTGAACAAAAAAAAAGATCCATTAACTTTTTTAAATCAAGATAAAGAAAATTTACTTTTAATTATTGTATTTTTTTAAATTCCACAATATACAATATAAAAAGGTGGATTTGAATCTTTCATGATACTTACAATAACAATATACAGCATAATTATTATAAAGTTATAACTGAAGGCAAAAGAGAGTATATTCAGCTGCTGCTGCTAATGCAACAACAATAGAGTTTGAATTCACATGGAAACAAGGCAAACTTTTATGTGGTTCATAACCTGCATATATATGTGTATTAGACAACATGAAGTCTATCAAATTATAGAGACTGAATGGAGTTGACTGAATGCCAACAATTACCTGATTTATTTTTTCAGAAGATGTCAATAAGCTAGTCTACTGCTTTAGAATGGACCAGCTTACCAAGAGAGTCCAGTGCTAATTGGCTTATTGAAGGATTATTATGATATGACTTTATATATATGCTGATTATTTTAATATGAATGGAAGCACAAACAAAATTATTGTAGGTATATATATATATTATATAGTATGCATACAGGAGATATATTTCACAAACAGATATTAGTTAGTGAGTAAAATATATTGAAAAGAACAATTATTTTAAATACTTGACTGTGGAGTTAAATCTTTAAATTAGAAGATTTAAAAGTAAATATTTTTTTGTCTAAATTATTCTACTAAAACTAGAATAATGAAAAAATAAATAAATGATGTTTCCATTGTTATTTTATAAAAAAAAAATCTCAACATGTTTTTTTTTTTAAATATTAAAAATGAAGAAACAAAAGCTGGAATTTTAAAAGAACTTTCCAAAATGGATCTAGCAATTTTTTATTTAAAAAGGGAGAAAAAACTTTTACTTACCATTAGAAATACTGTAATTGGTTAATTAATAACTTTTATTTGTACATGCACAGTTTATATATATTTTTTTTCAATGTGGAATTAATTATGTTTTTGTAAAAATATAACATGGTTTAATAAGTTTATCATGTTTGACAAATGAAATATCCTAAGATATAATTATCAGTGTGTGCACACATCTCCATGCATATGCACATATATGATAAAAATGATCATTTATGTATTATTAAAATAAATTGATTCTTTATGACAATTCTAATATGTTACAGCACATCTGTGTGCTTAGACAGATGTGTGTCATGTAGGCACATATATATTAAAATCAGCCATCAACCACTTATGTTAAAAATTTTTATGTATTATAAAAATAAAATTGTATTATTGGTTTACAACAATTTAAAGATGTTAATTTTAAATTATTATAAAGCACATCTGAGTGCTTATTGTAGCGTTTTCCGTTTTACTAGACCACTATACGCCCCAAATATGTATTTGAGCGTGAGTTGATCAAACTGTATCAAAAAAAAAAAAGAAAGTTGTATTTCTATTCTTAACACAGCTATTTTTCCTGATCGACTCCGGCCTATTAATTGATTACGAATTTGTACCATAGACATAAATCAACTTTTAATTTTATTTCCTATGGGCGCCAGGATTCCTAAGAATCCGCTGAAATATGCCGCCAGCACCTCTCGCAAATTGTAAAACAAAGAAAAATAAAAAGATCCTTTTATAATATTTTTATTTTGTACGGTAATTCTACCGTAATGAGAATTAATATTTTTTTTTACGATTGTTAGCCCTGGCGTATTGAAACATATTGGCAAAGGTAACTTACACTTAAATCCTATTTCACTAAAATAAATCTAATAACAAAAATAATAACTTCTATTAATAACGCACAATAAAAAAAAAGTTGATAAAAGTATAATCTCTTTTATTCTAACAAAATAAAACATTTCTAGGTTAAATATTGTTTAATACTTTGGAGAGAACACATTTAATTTAGGTGGAAAATATATAGAAAATATCAATATCATTTAAAATAAGCAAAAAGTTCTTGGTTAATTAAGAGTCTCTCATATAGAAATATAAAGTCACTATCGGGATTCCTTTTATAGCTATATTTTCACGAGTAGTTTTTTTTTTTAACTATTTAACTTGGTCACAATCAGGGTTATTATTCTTAACTTACCGGTAAGCTTTGTGAATTCACGAATGTTGTAGCGAACTATGCATAGTTTTCTGTAATAATGAGCTCGGCCGTTCGGTTCTTGCTTGTTCTTGTGGTCCATTTCCCAGTTGGTCACGAAGGCTTTTCCTGGGGTACATCATTAGGTCTGATGTTTTCAGGAGCTCCGGTTCACTGCGACATTGCCGAATTCCTTCGGTGACGAGTGATCTTGGACATATTAAATGTTATCCAAGACCAACTAGCGAAATAAAACGAACAAGACCCTCCTTCAACCGGATCCCTCCTTTTTATATCCAGTTTTAGGGCTTCTGCGCATGCTCGTACCATGCCTTTCTAATCTTATACAGTTTTTTAAAATTTTATGTACTAAAGTCTCTATTTTCTTATCAAGTTTTCGGCCATGTTTAATTAGCTAGAAATATTTTTCTTTTAGCTTATCTTTTTACTTGCTTTTGGAATTCTTTTTTGTTCTCTCCAATTACGTTATTACTAATTAAAAAAATATCGAAGAATAATTTAACTTTCATTGTACGCTCTTAACAAAAATTATACTAATCAAAAAAAAATCGAAATTTACTTTTTTAGCTTTTACCAAATGCCAATATATTTGTAACATATATAAATAAATGTTACAATACCACCAGCGCCGGGAGATGAGAATAAAATAGGGGTTTACACTAATTTTATTCTTAAGTTTTTTAAATTCATATTCGTATTTTTTTTCTGTAGTAGCGTGCTGATATATTGTGTAGACTCATTCACAAGCGACGTTCGGCTTTAATGCCCACTTTTAGGTCTAACGCGGCGGGAATGGAAAATATTTCAACATTCATCTGTGTCCTATTCGCTTTAGTGTACTATTACTAATAAGAAGCCCAAGTTATAAGCACAAACGAGCGTTGCTCATCGTTCTGAGTCTTACAGGCCCGTGGCAACTTGGTCCAACTTGATCCGCCTTCCCCTTTATTGGGATCTCTGCTAGAAATAGTCTGACGAGCATTTAAAGACGGTCTTATGTTCATATACTGCGGATAAGGACTCGGGGCTATGTTATTCCCCTCTTCAGTAACCGCCTACCCGGTCAAATACTTGTGACTTACGTCTACATCAGCCACGATCGTGTTTTTTAGACATATATAAAAAAATATACATATATTTTTTTTTTTCTGGAAGTCATATCTTTCATATTTTAATAATCTGGGTTTACTTAGTTTTTTTTTCTTATAATTTTTTTTTTTTCAAAAAAATCATAATTTATTTTCCGGCTACAGACATTAAATACTCAATTTTATGCCGTTTTTAGATTTTCTCAGGTCGTGGTTTTTAAATCGAAGCCCGAGTTGGGTCGCCATTGTAGCGTTTTCCGTTTTACTAGACCACTATACGCCCCAAATATATATTTGAGCGTGAGTTGATCAAACTGTATCAAGAAAAAAAAGAAAGTTGTATTTCTATTCTTAACACAGCTATTTTTCCTGATCGACTCCGGCCTATTAATTGATTACGAATTTGTACCATAGACATAAATCAACTTTTAATTTTATTTCCTATGGGCGCCAGGATTCCTAAGAATCCGCTGAAATATGCCGCCAGCACCTCTCGCAAATTGTAAAACAAAGAAAAATAAAAAGATCCTTTTATAATATTTTTATTTTGTACGGTAATTCTACCGTAATGAGAATTAATATTTTTTTTTACGATTGTTAGCCCTGGCGTATTGAAACATATTGGCAAAGGTAACTTACACTTAAATCCTATTTCACTAAAATAAATCTAATAACAAAAATAATAACTTCTATTAATAACGCACAATAAAAAAAAAAGTTGATAAAAGTATAATCTCTTTTATTCTAACAAAATAAAACATTTCTAGGTTAAATATTGTTTAATACTTTGGAGAGAACACATTTAATTTAGGTGGAAAATATATAGAAAATATCAATATCATTTAAAATAAGCAAAAAGTTCTTGGTTAATTAAGAGTCTCTCATATAGAAATATAAAGTCACTATCGGGATTCCTTTTATAGCTATATTTTCACGAGTAGTTTTTTTTTTTTTAACTATTTAACTTGGTCACAATCAGGGTTATTATTCTTAACTTACCGGTAAGCTTTGTGAATTCACGAATGTTGTAGCGAACTATGCATAGTTTTCTGTAATAATGAGCTCGGCCGTTCGGTTCTTGCTTGTTCTTGTGGTCCATTTCCCAGTTGGTCACGAAGGCTTTTCCTGGGGTACATCATTAGGTCTGATGTTTTCAGGAGCTCCGGTTCACTGCGACATTGCCGAATTCCTTCGGTGACGAGTGATCTTGGACATATTAAATGTTATCCAAGACCAACTAGCGAAATAAAACGAACAAGACCCTCCTTCAACCGGATCCCTCCTTTTTATATCCAGTTTTAGGGCTTCTGCGCATGCTCGTACCATGCCTTTCTAATCTTATACAGTTTTTTAAAATTTTATGTACTAAAGTCTCTATTTTCTTATCAAGTTTTCGGCCATGTTTAATTAGCTAGAAATATTTTTCTTTTAGCTTATCTTTTTACTTGCTTTTGGAATTCTTTTTTGTTCTCTCCAATTACGTTATTACTAATTAAAAAAATATCGAAGAATAATTTAACTTTCATTGTACGCTCTTAACAAAAATTATACTAATCAAAAAAAAATCGAAATTTACTTTTTTAGCTTTTACCAAATGCCAATATATTTGTAACATATATAAATAAATGTATGTTTTATGTAAACCTATTGAGATATATGTAAATTGCAATGTAATAGCATATTTTTTTTTGTATTATTCTAATCAAAATCAGAATGCTGAATTTATAGTGTATTCAATAGATTTTAATTTTATTTTATTGTTATTAATACATTTATATTTTATTAAGTTATTCCAATGAATTTATTTAACTGTTTCACAAAGGTAAGCTGTGATAGTGCTATCATATTTGACATTTTAGGTGGCATGACAATGCTGCAATTACTGCTTTTCTATGTTGTTTTAAACATTGTATATGTTCAATTACTATGTGTTTTAGGATGCAGTGATTCTTTCTAAAAAGCTTCCATTTTTAATGTATTAATTTAAAAAAATTCCAAGAAATGTGATTGACAGAACATTCTATTGTTCTGACAAAGATATAAAAAAGATGGTGATTTGTGATTGACTGATGCTTTAGATTCATTTCCCCCATGGCTAAATGCCACAAAAACATGGTTTTCAATAATTGTTAACTTTTTAATGGAGGTCACCGACTATAGACAGTCACAGCTTCAAGTCACTCTAACACTGGCAATTTTTACATTATCATAGTGAATTTATGCTCACTTTAAAGCTTAAAAAGTACCATATGATGCTGCCCTCTCTAGAATTATTTTACAAGTAAAAAAATGAATAATATTCAAATTTAAAGTTTTAACAGTGGTAGAAGGCAGTCTTTCCTAGGCACTGATTGGTTGTTGCTCATATTGGACAAAAGAGAGCACTTCTCAATAATTTTCACCGCTCCAATTTCTTTGTTTCAATTTTGAAAATTAAAATGAATGTTTTAGAGTATTTTTTTAGTACTTTTTTACATATAAATTATTTTGATAAAATATGTTGAAAAAAAATTATTTTAGAAAAATAGTTAAGATTTTAGTAAAAATTATTTTCTTTTACACGATCATAAATTGAGAAAGAAAATCAGTGATGTATGCAACATTTTCTAATAGGTTGCAAACATTATTTTTAGGTTCATCATTATAAAATATTTTTATAATTATGAATAGAAATTTATTTTTAAAAAACTTCCATTCACTTTCATATTGTTACAAATTATTAATTTGCTTTTTACAAACAAAACTAAAATGAATATAATATTAAAAGATGAATATATTTTTATGGCTGATTCTGTAATTAACCAATCAAAAGTTTAGAGTTTTATCTCACTCAACCAAGCAGACTTTTTGATGAGGAAAAGGTTAATGACTATGATGCAATATTTTTGTAAAAGATTTATTAACCAAAAGACTGTTTTTTATGAGGCTCCTCGTAGACATCTAACGTCACTCTAACTCTGCCAGTTCTTATGCTAAAAAATTCATTTGATAGGTTTTGAATAGGTTTTTAAAAGTTCTGTAAGATGGTGCCCTCTTCCGACTTATTTTACAAGTAAAAAATAAAAAAAAACGCATTTAAACCTAAACAAAGAAAGAACATCGGTTGTAATTGGTTATTAGTGAGATCTCAGCCGAAAAAGACATTCTTATTGGCTGGAAAGAACAAAGAAACCACCTGATCAAAGAAAATAAAGAAAAACGCTGAGATTTTCATTTCGAATGCAATTTTAAGTATTAAAAAAATATAATTTCAGAAATTAAACTAGTTTTTAAAAAAAAAAACTAAAAAAACAAAATTATTTTCGAAAAATATTGAAGATTTTAGTAAAAATATTAAAGAAATATTTAAAAGAAATATTTACTTTTCTATAATGTAAAAGTAGACCTTTTTGTTTATATTATAGCTTTTATGTTGCCGAAATTGAATATTTTAGAATAAATAAATAGCAATTTATTTTTGAAAGAACTTTCGTTCTCTTCATAACCTGAAAAATTAGTAATATACTTTTTATAAACGTATCTGAGTTGAATTTAATATTATAGGCGAATATGTTTTAACAATAGGCTTTGTCTTCAGTTTGTGAGTTGGCCAATTAAAAGATTTGATTTTTACCTCATACAACCAATAATATAATTAGCGGTTAAAAGGTTAATAAACCAAAAACTACATCATTAGGAGGAGAGGGAGTGTGTCTTTGAAAACATTTTATTTTTAAAATAAAAACTCTTAGAAAGTATACAAAGTACATTATAAAAACCAGAAATTACTACAGAAAAGCTAAAAAGAAAATCATTTTTGTAAAACTGTAAGTGAAATATTTTAATAATAATTTATTAATTTTTAAAATTTTTTTTTGTTTCTTTGATGATAACCAATTTTAAGCATAACATTTTTTAGTAACATAAAATTATAATATGTAATATTTTGTTCTTTTAACTTTTTTGAATAGATAGCATGAAGCCAATAATGATGTTTGTCTTTGTTATCTGTAAAACCTTCAATTTCACAATTTTAAAATATTAATTTTTCATGTTTTAAAATTTTTATTGTTAGAAGGCTTAAATATTTATAATATAGTCTATAAATAAATTTTGTAATATATGTAAAAAAGATTTAAATGTGCATACAAAAAAAATCAGACATGGTGTCTTAGTAAAAAATAATCATCACTACAGACTATTCAAAAATTTGAGGGTTGGGTTGATCCTGAAAGAATTAATCCTAGACCAGGTTTAAAACATCATATGATAGTATTATCTGTTGTTCACAGTAACAGTTATAGAGCTCTTGCTTCCTGAGCTGGATTCATGAATAGTGATCTGTTATATAGATTAGAGTTTATGTGTAATGCTTTTGAACATTCAGATGATTTGATTATTTATCTGTAATCCTGCTTGATGCAAAAGGATATCCTTTAAAGTTCAGGCACTAGATTTTACATTTTATTTTAGTATTTCTGTACAAATGAAGTTTATAGTTGGCTAATACATTAATGGTACTATGTGGCCAGAAGATATTAATGATGACCAACATGTTTTAGCTATCCCATTATTATTTTTTTAATTGTTATATTCTTATAGATTAGCACTTAAGTTTGTGCATCCAAATTATTGTTTATACAATCTGCCTCAAGCTTGGCAAGGGCTAAATAATTAGCCTGGTCTCTAGTAAACCACTTTCAAATCCAGTCACAAGTTGACTATTGACTTTATTTTTTGATCATTGATGATGAATGATTATTATTTTTCTCTGTAATGCTGGGCAAACTTATAATTAGTTTTTTGCTGATCTCACATGCTCATATTTGTTATATTCAATTTATACTTAAATTAGATTAGTCTTTTGACTTGGGGTTGATGATGATGAGTGCCATCATCCCAGTATTACCTCTGTTTTTTATACCATTACAATACATGTATATACACATACACACAAACAATCGCATGTTTATTTACAAGATAGAAATATCTTATAATATTTATTAGGAAGTTATTATAAAATAGTAATAATAAACAACTAGAAATAACATTTATTGTTGCAACTCTGTGTTAATAACCTGTTACTAATTGCAGATATATTTCTTAGTGTTTTCTATTCTAATGCTTAGCAATGTTAGTGTCAAAATTTATGAATCCAATTTAATTACTTTAAACTTTAAAATAATATTTTCTCCTACATCCAAAACCAGACACTAATCCTTAAACTTTTGCACTCTTAATATTTCCAGATGTGAGTTTAAAAAAAATACAATTACATCTTTTTAGATTTTGAATCAATTTTAAAGTAAGTTAACTGATGAATGTTTTTAAAAAAATAATGTATAAAAGTGTTAATTTATTTTTGTAAAAAACAAACAAATTTTATTTCATATACTATATATTTATAAAAAAATCAACGATATTTCCTATTAATATTTTTAATTAAATTGGATGTTAACTGGTCTCAAATTAAAATTTAAAAGTTAAAAATATAAAAAAAATGTTTTATTATTATCGAGATATTAAAATTATTAGTTGCAATATTTTCTAGTCTGAGACATGAATAAATCTAAGATTGCAGATTTATCATTGTGAAAACTCAAACAGTTTTTGTTTAATTTCCATATATTTTCATATTGATAATTGCTATTGAGATTCAATATTTTTCTATATAGCCATTATATTATCCTATTAATCTGATTCTATCTTTGGAGAAGCAAGCTGTTTCAGATATAAGTATATAGTTATTATTTATTATAAGAGTCTTAGTAGTAATCTAGAATATCTTTTTCATTCTTATTACTAACTTCAAAATATACTTTTAAAGATATTTGATCTTGAGAAATGCGAATTATTTTTTGGCAGAAACTTTGTTAAAATTTGATCCCGTCATTAAAGATATTGTTTCTTTGAATTTTACGATATCATAACGCTAGATTAAGTATGTAAAGTAATTTACGGTAACAGACATTTAAAAAAGTACTTTATAATGAATTTGAGTATGATTTTTATGGGAGAGAAAATTACTTTAAAAGTATTCCAATAAGATGTAATATTAGCAGAGTTGTCCTATGGATTTTGCTGCCCATTTTGTCATTCCTTGCTCTTATTATGCTTTAAAATAGAGGTTATTAATATAAACATCTACGTTGTCTGAGAATAAATTCTAAATAATAGTATTAGTTAATAAAAATTCATAAATAATAAAAAAATGAATAGAAACTATATAAATTTTTTTACAGAAAGAGAAAATAACTGAAATACAGGCTTATTTCATACCTGTATCAATATATGTAATATATAGGGTATATGAGCACAGACCTTCACACGGTCCACCATTCACCACTCTATCTCATAACACTAATACACTTGAACACATATATGTCGAAAAGATAAATAATCACCAATATCCGTATTTCATGGTAAAACAGCAGTCATCAGTTGGTCCAGATTATCATCTCTACACATATATGCAATAAGTGCTCAGATATATATTAAGATAGCCAATCTTCATACCTTAATGGACAGGCTTCAATCCACTCCACTCTCCAACTCTTCAACCGAAAATCTGATGATGAAACACTCAAAGGTCACCCTGAGGCCGAGATTCTCTAAGCAATAGGATTTTAGATATTTATGCAAGCAACCCCCCATTTGGGAATAACGTAATGCTCCTCCTTCCACTTTTTCTGTACCTGACAGGTTTTTTTTACTTTTATAAAACATATTAAAATGTTAAAATTATTTTAAAAATTAAATTCTAATAACTATTTTTTAAAAAATGTTATTAAACTCTTCATTAGGTTAGCATTTCCATTGTTTTCCCTAATGGCCAATTTTGTAAATGTTCAACATTTGATTTTAGTATTTTAACCTTTATTTAATATTAAAATTCAGTAAATTGGGTTTGATTTCTTAAAAGCATAAGTTTACAAATGATAAATATTCTAAAAAATTGAATTTAAACTTTAAAAAACAAACAAACAAACAAACAAACAAACAAAAGATAAAGTGAAACGCAGGATGGGAATAATAACCTTTCTCTACCGTAAACAAAATGAGTTAATAAAATCTTTGTTGATTGAATTTCATTTGTAAAGCATAAAGAAATTAATGTTAAGTCATCATAAATCTAGAAATTCTGGACTCTGCTTGATTTGGTGCAGTGGTAAAAGGTCAGGGCCCTTGGATCAATTCCTGGGATCAAACTTCCTATGAGCTCTTGAGAAATAAAACCTTTTGATTATTTATTTTAAAATTATATTTATAATTATTATAATATCACAAAAAAGTTCCTTACTACGGTAATTGGCAGATTTTTACCTTATAATTTCCTCCCCCCCCCATATGTCATAGCATCGGCAAGGAGGCGAATCCGCAAAACTGTCTGCAACCAACTGCTTGCTTGCAAGGCGGCTGCGCTGACCTCTCGACTAACAACTCTTTGACTATGAATTATTTTAACATACTGTATTTTTTTTAAAAAAAAACAACAACAATATATGTGACTAAAATTGAAGTGAAATTGATATATAATTATGTTTTAAAATAATTATCATACAAATATTTGTAAAAAATAATAATAAATATATAATTAAATTATTAAAGTATACGATTTTTTTTATTATTGCTAACAACAACAAAGAGGTTACAGTTAATCTCAACTGCTCTCAAATTGACCGCTAACAAAAAAAACTATCGATCAATATGCATACTTCTTTGTAACTTCTTTTGGTTGTAGATTTCAAACCAAATCAAATTTATTCTTGAAGTAATACATAAGTATATTTTAGTTCTAAGTTTCTGCTGTCAAGCTGAAGATAAATCTTGCTAAAATCAGGAGAATGAAGGAAAGTCTACAAGCACCCCCAGGAGAATGAAGGAAAGTCTACAAGCACCCCTAGCAGCAGCATTTCCAAATGATGTAAGTATTTTGAATATATTAATAAAATCGATTCAATTAACAATCACTTCAGCAGCTGTATTCATGTATTTAATTTTATTTTTTTAATTAATTAGTTTACACTTAACCAATTATCTTATTCCATTTATATAATCTCATTATTTTATCTTTGAAATATATATAAACACATTTTTGTTAATATATTCATCAAAAATGTTTATTAATTATGATTTTAAATGTCGTAAATAAATTTATGTAACAGGTATTTGGGGAGATGCAGCATCTGCATTAAAAGTATTATTGAAGATTCATGATCATCATCATCAACCATTATCAGTCCACTGCAGGATGAAAGTCTCTCCAAGTTTAGTCCATCTTCTCTGATCTCTAGCCTCTTCCTTCCGCATCATCCTTACACATTTTCTTATTTCATCCATCCATCTCACATGTAACCTCTTTTTGAATCTTTTATAATCTCTTGAAATCTAGTTTAATATTTCAATTATCCATCTATTATCATCTCTTCTAGCAATATCTCCAGCCCAAATCCACTTGTTCTTTTGCCCATGTATTGCATTTTCAAACTCTTCTAGTTACTCCTAACTTGCATCTTTCCATACTTCTTTGAGTTGTCTGAAGTCTCTGTATTGCTCTTCTGCCAAGTCTCAAATCCATAAATAAGAACTGGTAAAACACATTTATTAAAAAACTTTCTTTTCAAATACATAGGCATGTTTCCTTTTAATATTAAGTTATTTCTACCAAAAGCAATCCAACCAAGTTTAATTCTATAATTAATTGAAGATTACTTCAGACGAACTTTTAACTTCTGATCAAAATCAACTCAAGATCAACAATTAAATCGAAAATAAATGCTAGATAGAAGATATTTTACTACTGTCAAGCCATCTGATATTATATTAATAATGCAATATTAAACACAACATAATATTATATTATTTAAAATGATTAGGATTTTTGCCAGATACGGATTTAATTAAATATATATTGAAATCTGTGTTTTTCTGAAAGTTTGTGATGATAAGTATTTTAGTTGCATTTTATATATTGGACTATTTCCATCATCTAATATGAGTATTGAATGTTTTTAGAAAAATTTAACTTTATTTAAATATTTCAAATACATTCAACCTGTGTGATATTATTAACAGTTGAATGTACAGTATTTGGAATATTTAAATAACTTTAAATTTTTCTAAAGACATTCAATACTTCTATTGATGATGGAAATAATCCAATATATAAATATTGATGTCTGAATTCAACAGAGAAAGAGTATTACGACTTTTTTATGATTGATTTTTTTTGTATAATGTGGGCCAATTTTGCCACCCCAGAAATTTTGCTGCTTCATGCAAATGAATAAGTTGCGCAGTTAGTAAAATCTGCCTGAATATTGGTTGCAAATATATGTATGAGGTAGAATAAAATGGAAATCTATCCTTTGTTTAAGTTAATGAAATCTTTCAGAAAGTACAGTTTACTGCAGAAAAGTTAAAAAAGTCTGATATCTTCAGAATTTGTTATTTAACTTAAGGTCTAGCATGCTATTTATTATATGTAAAAATGTTTGTTCTTTGGCATGGTTTGTATAGTTTTGCATAAATTATCAAACTCATCTTTTAACTTTTTGTTTTGTTTTATTTTTCTGGTGTTAAAAGAGCCATGGATGGCTGATAATTATGATGATAACTATGACGCAATTTAAAAAAACATTCATAAGCCACATTAAAAATTTTAATAACTATTGTTTAATTATTGACTTTATCTTCACGAAATTCAAATTCATTTTTAAAGAAAAATTTCACTTTGATTTCTATTACTATATTCTAAAATATAAAGACATAACTGTAGACCTTTTATAGTTTAGAAATGGTTTTATCACTTGCTAAGAGGGCTTGAATTCATTTAATTGTTGTAATTTCTTTTAGTAAATGATCATCAAGGATTTCTAAATCTGTGTACTCTGTTACCCTAAGAAGATTGAAATTAAGTTTATTAAGTACTCTATTTCAGAGTCAAAGAATAGTATCTATTATTTTCACCAGAATTAATGTCTTTGCTGGAATGTTCTTCGTGAATAATGCAGTTTATCCTTATTTATAATAGTTTTTGTTCATTTAATTTCACATATTTATGTATGTTTGTCATGTATTTAGTTTTTTGTAAATTAATAATTTTTTTTACTAATGTGGAATTGTAATGTGTATTATCTGAAAGATGAATCACAAAGTTAGTTATTTTCTTATTAAAAATACTGTCTCCTGAATGTGTTTTTAAAATATATCATTGATGATTTACTTTAATTCTGAAAGCAGTTTTTTCTGGAAGGCTATCCTGAGGTCTGCATGACGACCTATAAATATTTATGCAGATGGATAATACTAATCAAAAAGTATATAGCTTGGGAGCTTATAACAAGTCCATGCTTTGGAAGAGACAGTTCTGGGCCACAATCCATGAACCCTGAGCTCCAGATTTGACCTCTTTGCACCAAACTCTGCATGGATATTTGTCATGTGAAGAGATGTTATAGATTCAAAGAATCACATTAAATGACACAATTACATGATGGCAAAAGGTAAATTATATTTATGGCTGTGCATTGTTTAAAATGTGATGAGAATGACGACCAATTAGAAATAGAACACAGGGCTACTTAAGTGAATGAAAAAGCCTGAGATCAAATAGTTATAAATCAATATAAAATCATTGCAGTATTATTTTTTTTTAAAAAAAAATTATAGAATTAATTTGTTGTTTATAACTTGCAATAATTAATTTGCTCAAATTGTCGATTGCTTTTTAACATTTGAAATAAGGCCAACTTAGAAACTCAGGAATAAAGATATGATATTTTTAAATTATCACTAGAATTTGGTATTGTTTGATATCGAAACTAAAAATGACCAATAAAATTTGATCAGTTTGATTAATAGTTTAATATATTAAAAAAATTGGAATGATAGACCACCACTTAGTGAATTATCTGTCCATTAAAATGAGAAAAATGTTTGCATACGATGACAACTATCGCTAAATGAAAACATGTAATTATTATTTTAAGAGGTGATAGGATTCACATTACGCATTATCAAGCAATATTAGCATTGTTAGTCACTGAGAAAATATGTTTAACGGTAATATTAATAAAACAAATATCCCGAACTTAAGAAAAGAAATTGTCAAAATCAAAAGCCTTGGCTAAGCAATTATGTAGAAAAATAAATAGTATTTTAAAACGACTAATAATCAAATATCTTCAATGTTTGACTTCTATAAAAACATGATCAAAAGGCTAATTAAAGAGAACACTTCATTATTCTGTAATGGAGTAAAAACTATCAATTATGTTGGCCAGGCATCTCTGATACACATAATCAAAACTTTTTTGATAAGTTTATATAAGTGACTTTTTACTCTTTAAAGTGAAAAATTATCATCATCATTTTCAACAGAAGAAGCCAGATCTGAGACAGCGGAATACTGGACTAAGTAGATCACTTAGGATAAGAGTAAACATATAGAACATTTTGAGAATTTATGGGAAGGACACTGCAGATAGAGTATTTTTCCAAGTCCAGCCCATCTTCTCTGATGTCTAGCCTCTCTTCTCCACATCATCTCAGAACACTTTCTTATTTCATTTATCCATTTCATATGAGATCTCTTACTACAACTTTTATAATCTCTTGTAATCCAGTTTAAGATTTCAACTATCTATCTACTATCATCTCTTCTAGCATTAGGTTCAACCCAATTTCACTTGTCTCATGATGTTTGTTCTCTGATCAATGTATTTCATTTTTGATCTCTTCTTGTTACTCCTAACATACATCTCTCCATTCTTTGCAGAGTAATTTAAAATCTCTGTATTGCTCTTCTGCTAAGTGTCCAAGTCTCAGATCTATAAGCAAGAAGTGGTAAAACAAATTTATTATAAACCTTTCTTTTCAAACACATGGGCATACTTAGTTTTAATAATAAATTATTTCTATAACAAGCACTCCAACCAAGTTTAATTATATGACTATTTTCATCCATTATGTTTCCATCTGTAGTAATAATCTGACCAAGGTATTAGTAGTTGTTAACTTTTAATTCATCATTAGCAATCTTTATTTTCTTTTTTGTTGTTGTTGAGAAAACCATTGAGCACTACTTGAGACTTTTTAATATTTTCTCTTAGTCCTACTTTTTTACTTTTATCTGATAGCTCTCGCAATATTACCTGAAACTGTAAAGGATTATTTGCAAAAACAATCATATCATCTTCAAAAATCTAAATGACTTAAATAATCGCTATTTACCTTTACTTCCTTAGCTTCTCATTTTAATCCATGAAATATTTCTTGCAAAACTGCTGTAAAAAAGTTTTGTAGATATGCAGCCACCCTGTCTGCACTGCACCCTTCTCGGTGTTCCTAGTATCATTATGTAATCTAATCATTGATATTGCACTTTTACAATTATTCTTCACAATATAACAATATCCAGGATCTATATCTTGATGATCCAATGCTTTAATCTTGAAGAAATGCTTATAAAATCAAATGCCTTTTCAGCATCTACAAATCAAAGCATAATGGTAGCTCGTATTCATTGCTTCTTTCTATAACTTCTCTTAATACTTGGATACGATTCACTGTACTAAATCCACTTTTAAATCCAGTTTGTTCTTTTGGTAGATTAAAATCCAAAGTTCCATGTAGGCAAATCACAACTCTGATAAATTTTTTATATAGAACTGATAAAAGATTGATAGCTTTGTAATTTCTAATATCTTCTTTATCACCTTTGTTAAATATTAATATTAATAATGCATTATTTCAATCACCTGGTACATTTTTATCATTTAGACATTTGATATATAATTTTGCCAAAAAAAATTCTGTTTCTTCACCTGATTCTTTTAAGATATTATTATAATTCCATCATTATCTGAAGCTTTTCTCTTCTTCATAGATTTAATTGCATTTCTTACTTCTTCATTTAGAATCATAGGTACATCAGAAGAAGCAGTAGTTGTAGAAGGTATTTTTCTTTGTTATTTATTGTTATATAATTGTTGATAGAACTTTTTTATATGGTTTTTTTCTTTATACAGAAATAATTTTGCTATTAATACCAAGATGTTATTTTACGCTCTTGAGACTTTTATTTTCTTCTATAGCTTTCCTTACTAATTCACAATTATATCGTTAGCAATTCTTTTTGACATCATTTTACAAAATTCTAGATATTCAATTTTTGTTACTATATCATTTTTAATATGTTTTCTTATTCCATCTTTTCTTCATTGATTGTCTTTCTTGAATTAGTTATCTTTTTTGCAATTATCTTCCTATTGATTTTGTTAGGTCTAAATCGTGTTCAAAATCTGTTAATATTTGAAAATGATTTACAAGTTTTAATTTAAGTTCATTAGAATGTTTCTGAAGATTAAGAATATCCACTGTGAATACTGTTTTTCTAAATAATTTTTTTTTCTCTAGTTTTGCATTAACATTTTATCTTACATATCAGTAATCGCTGATCATTTCTTGTGTGGAATATTTAAGACCATTACAATTTTGAAGTAGTATTTTTTGTTAATCAAAATATAATACAGTTTTGCTGTATCTCACGTCCATTTCCATTCAGCGTTTTTTTTTATTTTAAAAAAGGATTCATAATATAAAGTTTTTCTTTTCTGCAAACTCCACATATCTCTGTCATCTTTCATATCAATCACCATAACCAAATTTACCTATAGCACTTTCATATTTCAGTTATTTATTAATTCTAGTTTTAAAGTCTCCCATGACAATTTTAAAATTTGTTTGATTCGATCAAAAATCTTTTGTACATTTGTATAAAAAGCTTCTACTTTTTCATCACAATGAGAATTTGTTGGGGCATAAACTAAAGTATCTGCATTTGATACCTGCTATTAAGTTGAATAATTAATCTTGCTGTTCTATCTGATGTACCATCACATATGTTGAACTTCCACTTTTTATTTATTAATGAATTCTATGCTATTTGCACATCTAATTTTTGTGGCTTTGTATCAAAGTATATATTCAAAATCAATTCTTTCTTCACTTTACCTTCTAATTTCACAAAGTTCAATAATACATCACTTAATAACAGATATTTATTCCAATTCTTATAATTGTTTTTCACTTGAAGGTGATTTCCAGTTGTAAGTACCTAAATAAAAAATTATCAAATGGCAGCCTGAGTTTGCAATCCCAGCATCCTTAGCATATTCTTGACTGCCAACCACTGTTTTGGCTGATGATTTTATACACTCCTGAGAATAAAAATCATGATTTAGTATTATCTGTCATGATTATAAAAATATATTTATTCACATAATTCATTCTGCTTTCAAGAAAACTCAACTGATATTTCAATTAAAAGCTATCAGACAACTGAGAAGAAAGATCATGATATTTCTTGATCTTAAATTCAGAGGTAAAAATTCAATAAATTCACCACATAATTAATGTGTGTTAGTGAGCAGTCCATCCATGTTTATATACTATATGAATAATCATGTAGCTGTAATGGCAAGTATGTATGGAGTGGACATTAGGAATTTCCCTGCTCAGTTCCTTTAAGGCCTCAAAGAGGAACTAAAGGATCTCTTCAGTTAACAGTAAACACATTTCTATAGTTATAGTAAGAGATAACTGGGATTATTTCAGAAAAAAAAGCCACTTGCTATTTTAAATAAAATTTCTTTAAACTTTTTATTGTATTAGATGCAAAAACTAATATATCCTTCTCCACACATTTTTCATTACTATAAAACAATTATTGATTTATGGTTATGCTGTATGTATTTTGGAGCTCAAGAACACATAATACATCTACATCTCATTTTGAGCACTCTCTCTGTCTGAGTGTCTGTTGCTCTCTCTCTCTTGAACTATTGATATAATTCACAATTGGTTGATACTGAATGTCTGTTGGTATAAAATTAATCATAAATAATTATTAATCAGTATTACCCAAGAATGCCTTTTATTTTGTATCATATGACATTGATTTATCAAAGTATAGGTGCTGTTTTTTATATAAACTTTTATTTCTCTGTTTTCTCAGTAGCCTTTCTTTTAATTGCTCTCTTTTTTTAAATTTTACCTTTAGTCACTTAGGTCATTATAGATCTATGCAACAGTAAACTTTTTTTGTCACTAACCTTCATTTTTTTTTGTATTAACTATGGCAATGGGATTGTAGATCTTTTTATCTTTTAATAATATAAACAGCAATTCTATTTAAATTTTTTTCTCCTTTTTTGTATTGAAGTGCATATAATTATATTAGTTATGCAAAGCTATCAAAACTAAGAAAATAGGAATAGTGTTTGATTCATCAGATTTTGAATAATGATGTTGTATGAGTTTGTTGAAAATGGATTTGGAAGAACAGCCACCCTTTTCAAAGAATTATATTCATGGACAGACTTATTTAGGTATTTTCTTGATTTTCCTATGTGAAAGAGAACTTAAAAAGGGACTAAAATATCATTTTTTGTAAAGCATAATTAGGTCATCAAATCCCTGATATATTGCTAATGGCGGAAACCGAGTAGTGAAAATAAAAATGGTAATAATAATAAACATTTCATTTTTTTAAAATAGATAAAAGATTTAGGTTGGCAAAGTATTGTATTCTGTGATATACAATTTGGTATCAGCGATTTTTGAAAAGTTTAGATAAATTAATGGAAGATTAATGATACTAAAAATTAGTTGGCTCAATTCTATTTGTATCCCTTTTTTAATGTTGATATTTTAAAACTTAAATCCAGATATTTCAGAACAAAAAAAGTTTTTTATTGAGTAATATTATAACATCAATATAGATAAAAGATCTTTTTTTTTTTACTTGGAAAGCATTAATGCAATATGTTGTATATAAAAACAATATACTATACTCCAAAATTATCAAAAATATTAGTATTGGCTTTATAACTTTAATGTTCTGCTGTTATTGAGTTTTTGAAACACATGGATTTATTTAAATTAGACAAAAAAGTTAGCAGACAAGAACTTGGCCGAATCTATGCTAAAATCAGTATCATCTTATAATTATATAATTAGGAGTCTAAAAAGTTAATATCACGTGATTGCTTCTTTAAAAGCATTTGTTATACAGTAAAATTTGGACTTTAAAAAATTATCATGTTATTGAACCACGAAATTCTTTTAAATTATTTTGTGGATGTGAATATATTTATTCTTGATTTAATTGGAAAAAAGATTTGTGACTATTAATTTTATTTTTATCAATGATTATATTATTAATGAAATGATTAAAAAATACGTGTTATGCTATTGTAGGCGAATAATAAAAAGAATATAAAGCTTTATGAACAATATAGGAATTTAAAAGCATAGATCCAAAGTTTCACAAGAAAACTGCAGAACTGAAACTACAAAAGATAGATAGTCATTTAACAAATGGACTCGAAAATAATATAATAATCTTATAAATTAATAGTTATCATTAATATGATATAAATACCATCAACAGGTAACGGTAGCGTTTTGATCATTTTTAAAATAATAACATCAGAATTTAGATGACTGATTTAAAACTATTTTTATCTTATCAATTCATTTAGAATTAGATATATTCAGCTTAATGTGATTAACATAGCTTTTTGTAATCTTTACAATGAAGAGACTGTGAATTTTGATGAAATACTTGCAGAAGTTTTAAAATTTACTGTTACCTTTATAATCACTGGAAGTTTCTTTGGATGGGTGTGACCCTCTAAATGTATGCCATTTGTTGCTTCTATTGTTTCAAATTAGAAAAATAAAAAGGAATAAAAAACTCTGTAACATTTATATAGAATATTGCTATTATTCCCAACAACATAAATGTTATTAAATAGAATAATTCTAGTGTAAATGAATGGTTACCAGAGATGCAGTGCGGTTTAAGAAAATTAAGAAATACTGTAGACATGTTTTTGATTGCCAATGCAAATAATTTCAAAGATATAATTTATTATAAATTTGCTAATTCACTTAAGAATATTTATTATAGAAAAATAAAAGCACCCCCTCCCCCGCACTTTATAGCGTGTTAAATCTATAATAAAGCAAGGTTTATTTAAGATTTATCACGATAAAGCCATAAGTGTACTTCAGTTGTTTGACAGTGTATTTTTAGGTGCATAATATATATATCAAAATATTAATATATAACAAACTAACCAAAGGAAATACATATAAAAACAAAAAAAGACTTATAAATCCAATAAATAATATTATATTTCAACCAGAGGACTGGTTTTCATCAGAAAGAAAAAATACACAGTAAAATGGCGATAATCAAATCGCCATTTTACTGTGTATTTTTTCTTTCTGATGAAAACCAGTCCTCTGGTTGAAATATAATATTATTTATTGGATTTATAAGTCTTTTTTGTTTATATATATATAAATTATCATACTCAAATTAATATATTCAAATTAAATTAATATCATTAAGGCTAATTTTGTAATAATGACTGCCTTATGTGTAATGTTTAACACCACTTTTTTAAAAAATAAAATAGAATTAAAAATTGCATAGATAAAGTGAAATAACTTTCACACATTGAAAATAAAATTTATCGCCAAAAGCTAATTATATAAAAAAATTGTTGCTATGAAAGCATTACATAGAATGGGTATCAAAGGTTTAGCATGGCTAATAAAAATGCATTCTGCTTCATAGAAACATATATTCATTAAAAGTTTGAGTTTTCTTTTATGATATTATAACAAAAGCCTAGTGTTCAAAATTTGGCATTATAAAGATCATTATTATTTGTTATAAATATGATTGAAGGAATGAAAGTAGTAAGCATTAAACTGCTTACTAGATTAGAAAGATATGTACATAGGGACATTTTATGTGTATTAAGCTTAATATATCTATGTTTTAATCAATATATATATATATATATATATATATTATAAATTTACTATATATATATATATATATATATATATATAGTAAATTCATAAATAAACAATGACCCCTATGTATGTGACCCTGAGGTTATATAATAATATTTATGAAGTAATAAACTTTTAATATACATTCTTTATAAATATATTCATAAGTCTATCTGTCTAGAAACATTTCAGAAAACTTATAAATATCCCATCTTTTATATCAATACTAATTCATCAATTAGACAAAAATGGCCCCAATTTCTCTGTTATTATATGAATAATAAATTAATATTTAATACTCAAAGGGGTGAAATGTTATATTAGTGGTGATCTTTGTAAAACCTTGATTAACTACATCACAGTTTCAGATAGAATGAAGATATAAACAATAGCTTTTAAATGTATGGTAGTGGAAGTATTGTAACGATATAGATTTCACATATATAGTTTGTTTTGATATTTCAATTCATGATATTAAGAGACTTTTATTTGTGTAATATATTGGTGTCACTTTTAATCTACTTCATAACTTAATAGTGATCATCATTGAGCATCATCTCTTATCTCTGAATTTGAATCTAGTCAGTGTATTTATTTATGTTTGAGTATCTTGTATTCTTGAATAATATTTTCCCTCATATTAAATGCCATAAATTCTATTGTATACTTAAATTATTTAAACTCAATGATTAAAGAAAATATATGTTCTCTTAGCTACTGATGTGTACAATAAAAGTCCAAATACTCGTAAAAATAATGCAAAATAATACCGACAATTAATAATAAACATATCTTTTTCTATGAAATTGGCATTTCATCATTACTATTGCCACTTCATTTTCCTAGATTCTCTCTATTATATTTGAATTAAACTATACTATCATACTAATGTCACCACTAGATATTAAGTTTGCAAGGCTTTCTCTTTGATGCCACCAATTTAAGTTTTTAATTCATTTTATCTAAAAGAACATTCAATAAGGCAATAAAATAATCTTATTAATTACTGATCAAGATCAAATGCGATATTAAAACTTTATAATGATGTAAAAACACATATATCCTTTGTAATCATTATTAACACACTTATTTTATTATGGGATTTTATCGTCCATTTAATCAACACCTAATTTAAATATTTCTTTTGATTGTTACAAGATTATCTTGGCAAGAAATGTATTTTATTTAGAATTTCTCTTTTCTTTCTATTTCTTTAATTAATTTGACCTTTATAAAAGGATTGCATGCATAAGGTTTGGATATTATTAATTGTTATGACAAAAATAAACATACAGTTTGCTAAATCAAGATGATTTAAATAATCACTATTTATTTTTACTTCGTACTTTTCCATTTAAATTCATACAGCACTTTTTGTAAAACTACTATAAAAAGTAATTAGTCATATTATGTGTCTGAAGGTTTGTAATGATGGTATATTATAAGATGTGATATGTTGGACTATTTCCATCATTTATGAGTGAATGTTGAATGAATAGAAAATTTTAAACTTTATTTAAACTTTCCAAATACAAACAACTTGTTAGTAATAACACACAAATAGACAATACAGGTTAGTAATTACTCGAAACGTTGTGTAATTACTAACCTGAATTGTCTATTTGTGTGTTATTACTAACAAGTTGTTTGTATTTGGAAAGTTTAAATAAAGTTTAAATTTTTCTATACATTCAACATTCACTCATAAATGATGGAAATAGTCCAACATATCACATCTTATAATATACCATCATTACAAACCTTCAGACAAATAATATGGCTAATTACTATAAAAAAATTTCGTTATATGGAATCATATTGTTCTACAATCTTCTCAATTTTAATCTTTTTAGTATCATAGTGTTAGTCTGATAACTACTGTTGCATTTTAATAAATATTCTTAAACGTTGTACCGGTCAAAACATGTTTATCCCACTCAAAAGATGTACTTCAAACACAGTCAAGCCTGAGATTTAAGTCAGGGACCAACCTGAATTCGAACCCATTCTCCAAGCTCCATATCCTACATCTAACGAATAACATATAATGATGGCACACGAGAATTTATTCTAATCCGGCCCACTAGCAGAGCGGAGAAGACAATGAGACTCAATATTAACTAGATTAAAATATGCATATATGTAGTTGTGCATGTGGAAGTGGAGAAACAGGAATTCGAATGACTCAAATAAGTTTAGATAATAAAAATAGTTTAATATAATAACAAATTATTATATACATTATGAATTAAGTGCATACATTAGTATGTGCGTGAATGAACAAGCGGTCTACCAAGCAGTAGAAAATTATATATTGTCATTCACGCTATTATTTCTCATATGCTCTTTTATTAAATAAATGACATATACTATAAATAAACACACATCTTTGGTGGATCTAATATTAAGATGCCAAGCAATTATTAGAAAGAATTTACATAAAATTGCTATTAACGCTTTTATATACGGTTTTGAAATGTGGTGACTAACAATTTAGGGGAGCATTATATATATAAGAAAATATTTTCATGCCGCTGAGGTCGTGAAAATAAACAAAATACATTTGAAAGATTATATTTGAATCTATTACAAAATATTTATTGAAAAATTCTTTTAATCAACATTTACAAGACAGAATGCTTGATTTTTCCCAAGGCATATACTCTTAAATACAAAATAAATTACGAAGATGGGATTGTATAATAAGATTAAAATAAATTTAATTAATAAAACTAGTAGTAGTTGGCATTTACATATATATTTGAGCAGAGCATAATTTTAATATTAGAGCACTAAAAACTGGGTCATGAAGCAAAAGAAATAATAATACAAAGAAGTTTGTGGTCCTGACATCATGGCAAAGAAATAACAAAAAAAGGTCATGCTTCTAAACAAAAACGAAGTCTATGACCCCCTTCTTGGGCAGTGCTTAGAGAAAAGTGGATTAGGCATGCTGTGGATGTCACTGACATGCATAGGCCTATTATACGAAGAAAGTGGATAGCATAGCATATGCCAGGCATACTGGAATCACTGCCAGAGCCCCTTTTATACAAAATAAGTCCTGGGAAGATCAACTATCCACAGGACAGGAAACAAGAAGAAATCTATGGGTTCGATCTTGTCACAACCCCCATATTAGAAGCACATATATATAATCACGAAGATAAGGCCCAATGTCAGTAATGAAGTACGGATCGATGTCACTAACGATATGAAAGAGGATTTACTGCTTTAAAATAAATGACCCTTGTTTGAATGCCATCATTTATATAAATAATATGCTATGCCACTAGATTATATATGGAGAGATTTAGATTTCATTTAATAAAATATACGTTAAGATTTGACCCCCACCTACTTTTCTGCTATATTAAAAATGATTCAATCACATCTTCATGGATTTTATAACAACTGGAAATTTTAAGAGTATAGAAAAATAAAAGAAAACTAGCAGTTATAGAAAACAACTAATAAGTCACATTTTCAGAATTGAATAATAACATTTATAAAATAAATAAGATTTCAGAGCATTAATTAGCCTAAGTTCTGGATTCAACTCGGGTAGAATCCAGAGTTAAATAAATAACAAATTTTTATACTAAAACATAAAAATAGTAATAATAACAAGTCAGATGTCACATGACTTATATATAGCTTGCTGTCTTGTGAAAACAATCTGGCAAGGTATTAATTAATAATACATTATATTTTGAGGGGATGTTAATAACCTTAATTCATGGAGGTTTACTTAAAAGAGGAAAGAAAAGATTTTAAGAAATTCAGCTTGTCAGGTTGCTTGAGATTGGCATCTTAATAATAAAAGAATACATATAAAATCAAGTAATAAATAATTATAAATAAATGACCGCACCAAAGTTAAAGAAAGTTAGAGCACATGAGATAGGATTAGATTTATAAAATTCTTTGAGAGCAATTTATATTTACATTTTAGTAAGATACAAAGTTGATAAATAATACATTAGGAGAAATCTTAATAGAGTTTAAGATTAATTAGGCAACGTGGATTTAGTTTCAACAGTGTTAGTTTGAAATAATTTACCTTGCACCATTTTAAGAGTCCATTTTTCAAAGTCAGATTATGCATAGTGGTTCAGGGATCCATGCTAATTCTTATATAATAGAAAGCTTCTGTTCAGCATTCTAAAGTTCTCCGTTGGGCTTTTACTTCATTCTACGAAAGCATGATGGTACGATAGCAGAAGAAAATGACCCACAATGGTCGGAAAGATGATGAGCTTTCTATTCAATCATTTTTAAATTTTAAACCAGGTGGCTTATCTTGACAACACAGTTCTCTCAATAGTAGCTAATCTCTTGGTGATTAAAATTAGCCCATTTTATATACTGCTCGGGTATTTCTGGAATGCTTTCCATTTCTTATCTCTAGCATAAACCTAATCTTTAATCTAACAGAAATTTTACATTTCTTTGTCCATTGTTTTTGAAAGATGCAAACATTAAATAACATTTCAAAATATATTCAAATATATTTCCAGTTTGAAATAGATTTGACAAAAATGTTTATACAAAAGTAAAATATTTAATCTTAATCCCCATTTTATTTTAAATAAAAACTTAATTAAAAATTCCTTCCCAAGATTAAAACAATATTGTGTTTCCAACCCTTTAATTATTTTTGGACAATTAACGGTTGTGCATCTTCCATCTTGGATTTTATAAAATATATGGTTTTAATAGAAAAAAACAATTTAAAAAGAAAAAATTTAAAAAATGACATATAATGAAATATTTTAAAAAATCAATATTTTGTTAGTATTTTTGCTCCTATAATATATATATATATGATATGTATTTTTAATATGAAGAAAATAATTAATTAAAAAAGAATTAATAATAATAAATATTGAAAAGTTAAACTTTATAAATTTCAAGTGGCATCTCAAATATATACATAAAATATATATACACAACTAAAGGAATGGGATGAGATATAGGGTAGATGACATCATGAAGCTCAATCTTAAGCTAAGATTGACTGCTTCAACGTATAATAAGTTTGCACTTTTGCATCTTGATGATTCAAGGCTTTAATTACCGTAGAAATGCTTATGGAATCAAATAAGTTCATAATTTATAAATTCAAAGCATAATAATAATTTATATTCATTGATTCTTTCTGTTACTTCTATCAAATCTTGGAGGGGATACTTTGTACTAAATCCACTTTTAAAACCAACTCTTTAAGTTGGTTAGAAACCAAAGTTTATTGCAAATGACTTATAAATTATCCTGGTAAAATTTTTGTATAGAATCGATAGCAGACTGATTGGTCTGTAATTTCTAAAATTATTTTGTTACCTTTTTTTAAATATCAAAATTATTACTGCATTCTTCCAACCATTCGGTAAATTTTCATCATAGAAATTTGATATATATATATAATTTTTAAAATATCATTAATAATTCTACCATTTTGATTTTTACACTTCTTCAAAGATTTAATTGCACGTCTCAACTCTTCATTTTAAATATTTGACAATTTAAAAAATATACTAAAAGATTCTTTGTTTTTTTGTTCCTATATAATTATTTATAAAACTTTTCCACACATTTTTTGATACCATCTCTCTTTTTACTAATAGTCCATCTCTTCTTATTGGTGTTGAAATAATTTTCTTTCCAATACCAAGATGCTGTTTTACTCTTTCGAGACTTTTATTTTCTTCTATACTTTTTCTTGCCAATTCATAATTATCACTATACTTCTTATTTCTACCATTCTTTGTGGATCGTTTAAAAAATTTTCCAATTTCTTTTCATACAATGTTTTCTATAAGTAAAATATTTACTGGTAAACTGCTTCTATTTTAGATGTTTGTTTTTTTTTTTGTTTTTTTTTGCAGTTGTCATAAAGTATCAGTTATTCTCTTATTGATTTCTTCAAGTCTGGATCATTTTCAAAGTCTGTTATTATTTTAAAACGATTTGCAAATTCAAATTTAATTTCATTGAAGTTCTTCTAAAGGTTAGAGATATCATCTGTTAATATTCATTTTTTAAAAGTTTTCATCTCTCTAGTTTTGCATTAACACATTTTTAGATGATCATTTCCTGTGATGACTCTAAAATATTGAAATATATATATTTTCTGTTAATCAAAATATAATATAATTCTGGTGTACCTTCATTTGGATGTTTTCACATCCATTTTTGTTTAAAAATTTTCTCAAAGAAAAAAAATTATAATATTCAGTTTGTTTATTTGACCAGCACAAGTCTACCGTCCTCTTTCATTTCTATTTGAACAGTAATGTTTCCCGTAACAATTTTAGAATGTTTGCTAGGATCAAGATCACTTGTATATCCTTATAAAAATCGTTTATTTCTTCATTACAATGTAAACTTGTGAGTCACAAACCTGAATTATATGCTTTTGATATCTTTCATTAACTGGAATAATTAATCTTTCCATTCTGTATGACATAACATCAATTACCACAATGCTATTCTACTTTTTATTTACAATAAATCCAACTTCACTTGTACTTTCAATATTTGTGACTTTGTAGTAAAATATATGTGGCATTTTAATCAAATGTTTCTTCATTTTTACTCTAACTTCACATATTCCAACTCTTTCAATTTATACAATCTTTTTTTTATTCTAAAGTTATCTGCAGTTATAGGTACCTAAAGAAAAGGTTATCATAAAAATGGTGGCCTAGTACTACATTCAGAGAATTATTAGGGCTCTGAGTGGTATCTATCTATCTATCTATCTATCTATCTATCTATCTATCTATCTATCTATCTATCTATCTATCTATCTATCTATCTATCTATCTATCTATCTATCTATCTATCTATCTATCTATCTATCTATCTATCTATCTATCTATCTATCTATCTATCTATCTATCTATCTATCTATCTATCTATCCATCCATCTATCTCATCTATCTATCTATCTATCTATCTCATCTATCTATCTCATCTATCTATCTATCTATCTATCTATCTATCTATCTATCTATCTATCTATCTATCTATCTATCTATCTATCTATCTATCTATCTATCTATCTATCTATCTATCTATCTATCTATCTATCTATCTATCTATCTATCTATCTATCTATCTATCTATCTATCTATCTATCTATCTATCTATCTATCTATCTATCTATCTATCTATCTATCTATCTATCTATCTATCAGTCATTCACACACATATTTTCTTGTCCAAGAAAATTCAATTACTATTTTAATTAAAAACTATCAGGCAACTGAGAAGAACGATCATGATGTTTCTTGTTCTTAACTCAGTGTTACAAAGCCAGAAAATTCAGCAATGTAAGCTGATGCATGTAAGTAAGTCGCCTATCTATATTCATTTACTACGTGAATAATCGAATGACAAGAATGTATGGAATGGACATTAGAAATTTGCTCTACTGGGTTCATTTAAAGCATCAAAGAAAAACAAAGATTCTGCAAACAGAAATATTATATTAAATATAAAAAACTTTCCATTTAAATAAAAGAAATCAACTATTCATTTCCATACATTTATCCTAAATTCAAGTACATACTCATATATAGAATTTGACTATTATTATATCTCTTATTATAACTAAAAATAGTTATTCTTAATTTATTTACCCACAGCTAAAAGAAAATTTTAATATTACATTTGTATTTATATATGTATACATTCATTCATCTATCCATTTACACATATATAAAGCATTACTTTAATGTTAATTCCAACATTTCTTTTTCCAATTCTTAATAAATTTATTTATAAAAATTTCCAATTTTTCAATATCTTATAGCTAAGTTTTAGTTCTGCTTGTTGTTGTTGTTGTTGTTGTTGTTGTTGTTATTATTATTATTATTATTATTATTATTATTATTATTATTATTATTATTATTATTATTATTATTATTATTATTATTATTATTATTATTATTATTATTATTATTATTATTATTATTATTATTATTATTATTATTATTATTTACTGTTTAAACCTCCTCTTGTTCAGCTTTTAAATTACAATTATTATTAATTTAAACTGATATATTATAATTATATAAGCACACTGGGATAAAATGAATTGACCATTTCAACATATAATCGTATTTATGAAGTATTAAACTTTGAATGCACATATCACAAGAATAATTTACAAATCAAGCTTACCAGAATCATGTTAATAAACTTGCAAATAACATCCTCTCTTCTATCAATATTAATTCATTAGTAGCTAAAAGGTGAACCACTTTTACTGGATCTCCACATTGTTATAAAGCTAATAAATAGGTTTCAAAAAAGTTAAATGTTATAGTAGCAGCAATCTTTATAAAGCTGATAAAACTAGGTCACTGTTTCCGATATTAAAGTATTATAAATTCTAATAATTTTAACAATCCATAAATAAACAATTACTATTAAATATGTAACACATAGAATATCTAATAATATTTATGACATAATAAACTTTAAATGCAGATATGTAATTTACTAATCAGTCCTTCTAAAGCATTAGATTCTTTTTCATATCAATGCTAATCCATCAGTGGACAAAAAAAAAAAAACACTTTTATTAATGGTGATCTTTATAAAGCCCCAGTCAAACCAACCCACACTTTCATATTACAAGAAATAAATTCTAAAAATTTTAATAATTCTGTAAAAAAATAATAATCATTAAATATCAATATTTATGAAATAAACTTTTAATGTACATACGATAATAATTTGCGAGTTTGACATTCTAGGATCATTTGAACAAACTTGCAAATAACTCTTTTTTCATATTATTAATGATCTACCAGTCAGATACAGAAAGGACTATTTTTACCTAATCTCCACATTTCTTATATGGATAGTAAATCAATGATTGATAGAACAAACAGTGAAACATTATATTAGCAGTGATCTGGCCGGATCATGACTTTACAAAGTACTATTAATATAACATTTCACTTCTTCATGTAGCAATGATTGATTTACTATCCATATAACAATATCAAAGTTAAAATGACCCATTTTTTTTGCCTGATTGATTCATTAACATTAATATAAAAGAGAATATTCTTTTCAAGTTTTAAAAAATAACTTTAGAAAGTTTGAGATGTAAATTATTCTTATGGTATTCACATTAAATAAATATTTTCAATGCTACATATTTAATATTATTGTTTATTTATGTAGTCATTAAAGTTTTTAGAAGTTGCATCTCAATTATTATCTGAAATTGCTAACTGGCTTGATCAAGATTGTACAAAAATCACCCTATTTTATATGATTAACATCTTTGGATATCAATGATTGACTAACTATTTAAAAAACAACATGTAGGTTAGACAAAAATGGTACAATTTTTATTTATGGGATTAACATTGATTGAAGAGAGAGCATTATTTGGCAATTTGTTTAAATGACTCTAGAAAATTTGACTTGTAAATTATTATTATGTTATGCACCCATTGCGGTTATTACTTCGTAAATATTAATCACACACATATATAATTGTTAAATAAATCCACGGTTTATCATATACTTTAAAAGTAAACATCCATAAATTTATGCTTTAAATTTTAAATCATATATATAAATTTAAAATATAAATAATAAATCTGTAGATTTCAGCTTGATAAAAAATAAAAGATAAAAATAAGCCATGGGCTCAGCATGGCAAATAGCATCTTCTCCACAGCTGTGCAGGCTTTATCATATTGCAATTATACTTTTTGTTTTTACATAGGCATATCAAACGTGATACACTCATTAATTTTGAATCTTTTATTATCAGACTAATTTTAGCTAAATACTCATTTAGCAAGTAATATTTAGATGATTAATTAGGTTATCTGGGAATTAACTACTTAAAAAAAAATCTATATTTGTTTCCGACTGGAAAAATGTTCAAACTTTCTCAGGGCCGAATTCAAAGTCCAGATCATGAGCTCGGGGGTAAATGAACAAATCACTAGGTCACGAATCAGTATATATATATGTTATAAATAATCTTATTTTTGCCAAGCTAAAATTTAGTTTTTAATCAAATATGAATTTTTTTTTCATGTGTCAAAACATCATCCGGGAAGCGAACCCGCGAACCCAGGGCAACTGCTTGTAAGACAACTATTCTCACCACTAGGCCACCAACGCTTGACTCAAATATGAATGTTGATAACTATAATGATAAATTTTATTATGTACAAATACATTTACGTTAATCATATACACAAATTTACACACACATAAGCGCAATCCCATTGCTTTATATTGGCATTTTTAAAATTTTTTCAATAAGATACCTTCTGTACAATTTAAATATTTATTTTAATTTGAAACCTAAAGCCAATGTTTTTGAATGCCCTTCATCAGTCTAATTGTTCTATTATCTAATTTAATCGCAGACTGTATATTTATCAAAAAGATGACTTAACTTGTAAATATAAAACAAACAAATAATGAAATTGTTTAAATCGTTTTACATTTTAAACTATAATAAAACTTTTATTAATTAAGGCATGAGCTATATTAATTTAATGCAATAATACCCTGCAAAAAGAGCCCCCCCCCCACAAAAATATTAACATAGTCCTCATCTTCATTTTCAGCCGTTATCTACGGGATTATAGGATGAAAGTTTTTCTAAGTTTAATTCAGCTTCTCTGATCCTTTTCCACATCACACCACAAATTTTCTTATTTCATCTATTCAATCCCACTTGTGGTCAGTTTTTAGGCCTTTTACAATTGCTTGGGATCCAGTTTAACTTTATCTTTCCCTCTCAATTATCATATTTATTATGAGTTTATTAAGTATTTTCATAATTTAACAACCACCGATTTATGCAAATATAGACAAAATCAAATCATGGTTATAATGCTAGAATAGAAGGACTTATAAAGCCATCAGTGAATCTATCTTCTAGTTAGAATGTCTACAGATTTCTTTATGACATTTTTATAATAATTTATTCTGACTGTAGAAAAACCATATGCCCTCAATAAAAATAAATACATATTATTATTATTACTATCGTTGTTGTTGTTTCTTCTTCTTGTTGTTGTTGTTGTTATTATTATTATTATTATTATTATTATTATTATTATTATTATTATTATTATTATTATTATTATTATTATTATTATTATTATTATTATTATTATTATTATTATTATTATTATTACCATTGTTGCCACTCCTACTGCCCCCACCACTGCTACCCCTGCCACTATCACCACTCTTGCTGCCCCCACTATGACCACCACCACTACAGAATAATATAATTTAGGCTATTATTCTGAGAGGTCATACAAATATCTTTGTGTAACCATAGTTTTTACCATTTTGGAATTGAAATTTTGCATGAAATACCATGATTCAAGATTCTGAGATGAGAAAATATGACCACTATAAATCTGTCTTATCAATAAATATAAATATTCTTTTTAGTTTTCCAAAAAGGCTTTAAATTTTCTAGATATATTACTAATTACACCAGACTTTATACACATATTTATAATTTATAAAATATAAAAAAAGTATTGTTGATTTTTTATTTTTATAAATTTAGGCATACATTTTTTAAATATATTGTTTAAAACTTCCTAAGAGCTACTTTGTACACATTTACCATATTATTTTTGTTGTTGTTGTTGCTGTTAAACCATGAAAATATAAATTCATTTTGATTTTGAAATACATAGACAGTATATTTGGTAGAATGCCTTTTTTTAAAAGTTTGTTTTCATGTTTTATGTAACAAATTTTAAAGTTAAAATGTTGTCTTTCTTGCTATTTTGATATTTTCCTGCAATGAAATAATAAATTTAACTTGCTAAGATAAAACTTGGCTTATGAAGAAAAAAAAATTAAACTAGCAAAATCAAAATTAATCTGATTAAACACATCTGAAAACTTCTACTCATTAAAAAAAAAAAAAACTAAATGAAATTAATCTATCTGTAAAAATAAGTTTTCAGTTATAAGATAACATTATAGTAATAAGATATCTATTAATTGAAAATTAATCTTAACAAGCTAAAAACCGAAAATCTTTTGCACAAATTTATGCATTTTAAGTTTTGAATTAATATATATGTTGAAGATGAAAAATACTTTAAATCAACCAATAATAAAGGCAAAATAACAAAATTATGTGTTATAATATTCAAAATTCCTAAATTATTATCACTAAGTTTGAAATTTAAATAATGGAAGCATTTTAGATTTTGAATTAAATAAGGTTTATCCATGTTCCTATTAAATTAGTTAGCATCATCATTAGATGCTCTTATAAATTAATATGGTTATTTTAATTCCAGAAGACCAAGAACAAGAATAGTGAACAGTAATTACAATAAGTATGTTACTAATAAACGACTTAAGCATGTTAAATATTAACATCTGAAATGTTTAAAAAGTAATGGTTAAATATTATAAATGTTGTTTTGGATTTTAATATCCATCTAAAAAAAAAGATAAAAAATATGATAATAAAGACAAAATATTAAGGGTTTATATATAGTCTTAAAAATTATTGCATATATGAAGAGAAAAACATAAAATCTAAAATCAAAGTAAATTATATATGGATTGAGTTTAACTTCATAAATTAGATAAATATAGATTGTCTATTTGAAAGAAATGGGTTATAGTTAATCGATAAAAGATGAAAAAAATAGACTATGATAAATATAATTGAAATAATGACAAATTGCAGACAAAATAAAAACAATGTGTGTAGGAGTATGGGGGAAGATATATTTTGTTTAATATATCTATTTAATGTATTTGTATCTGCCTATGTGTTTATATATAACTAATAAAAATTAATTATTACAATTTTTTAAATAAGTCAAAATAAAGATGATAACTTACCTAATAGTTTTATCCAAATGACTGGTAGGATTTTGAAACAAACAAACAAATATTATTGTTTATTTCAGTTATTTAAGAAGATATCTATTTAGATACTCGATGTTAATTTTTAGTGATTATTCTATATTTTACTATTTAACTTGAATTTTTTTTTTGTAATTATATGTATACAATGTGAGGGATCTTGTGGCATAGTGATAGAATTCGACCATAATAAAGATCTTGGATTCAAACCCATCCTGGATAAAAATTGGAAATTGTTTTAGATTCCAAACCGACTTAGAATTTTTTTTAGATAGTTGGTCCAGATGTCCAAAATTGAACACTAAATGATTGTCTAGCTATTCTTGTCTAGAGGGCAAAACAAGTATGCCCACCCCCATCTGGGGTTTGATAATTGTGAAAAATGTATTTTTCTTGGAGTTGTTTTTTTTTTTTTCAAGGGCTACTGGAGATTTCTTTTCAATGCAGTGATCCATTTAAAACATGTTATATCTCTGTAAGCTTAAAATTTTTAGTCTAATATTAAATTGAATTTTATTGTACTATCAATCCTGAAGTGATATTATAGCAACAAAAGTTGAGAAATAATACAATATAGAATTCGATTGGCAGGGTATCTCTCAATTTCCTCAGCTGAAAACTAATTCAGACACTACTATTAGATCTTAAGACAGATTACTCATTGAGATATACTATTTAAAAATGGAGAAATTTGTCTGTGTACATTACTCCGGAATTTATGTGTTAGTGAAAAAGATTACAGTGGAAGCAAATAATCACAAACTATACTCACTTTATAAATATATAAAGCTTATTGCCATATGTCTGATCTGCGAAGAATGTAACACATTCACGCACATATATGTGTGAGTTTATATATATATTCTTTAATCATACAGGAATTATGTATAAGATACATGTGTGTAAATTTACAATTTTTTCAGTGTCTGTAAAAGTGGTTTTTTTTTTAAAAAAAAAGATTTTATGCATTAATGAAAGTAATTGAAATATTGAGGGGAAAACTAGATTATTTGTATATAAAAAAATAGAAAAAGATGTATTTAATTTTTAATAAAAATTAATCTATATCTGGGATTAAAGAGATGTAATAATTTCTGACCTAATAAAGGATAATGGGTAATCATTAGTGCATTTATTAATTTAACAAATTATATCATATCAATTTACTTTAAAAGATTATATTTATAGTAAACCTTTCGTTTATTACATTCTTTTAAATGATGAAGATCTAAAACCTGTTAAGTTTTACTGATTTCTAAAACCTTTTAAAACTATGTAATAATACAAAAACAAATTTATTTGATTTATTTAATTAACGAATACTTGTATTTTATTTAGTACAAAAATTAGAAAATAATTCCCGCATATTTGTTAAAAAAGTTGAATTTTTTTTTAAAAAAAAAATCGTAGCGGTTGATGAAAAGTTTAAAGGGTCATTATGAGATAAAGAATAATAGAAATCAATGAATAATAAATACTCTTATACAAGCGTTAGAAATCGCTAAACTTGTTTTCATTTAAGTGACCTAGTCTATCAGGTAAACTATGTACAATTTCATAAATAAATATTCGTTTTGCAAAATTCGCACTTAATCCAATTATATACATTTAAGCGTGTACTGAAGCGTATGCATAATTAGCATTGATATTTTTATGCATCTATGTTCTTTTTCTATAAAAAATCTTTTCGTTTGAATATAAAATAATATGTTTAAACCGCGGCTTTATATTTTGAAATATATATTAGGCAAATAAATATACTGTATTGTAAATGCGCAATTTAAATGAATTTGATTTACAAAATGTTAAATTTAAAAGTCATTTGTAAAGATTAATGGGGGGAAAATTTCTTGATCTGTGGGATTTTCTTTTGAACTTTGGTAATCTTGGTGTCTAAAATTTTGAATCTACAGCGTCATAATATCTGCAGTCACGCATTAATCGACTGGACGAGACACTAGCTTGCCCGATTAGCTACACAACATCAGCTATAAATTAATGAGCTAAAAAGTTGGGAAGAGGTATATCGTTTTCTTTCAGTGGGTTAGGATTTCTCTGTCAGGCAGTAAGATTGTGGGAAGTACTTAATAAAAAGAACGTTACGAACAAAAGAAGACGACATTTAAAAATATATATGACTTTTTTTTTCCAGATTATTTTACTGTATTTGTTTATTTTATTGTTTATAGAAAGATTTTTTAATTATTTTTTTTATGCATGAGAAAATAAATGAAAAAATAATATAATAATTTTTTTATGAATTATTTAGGTATATGCATGTATACATTCCAATCCACAGATACGCACTCACGTAATACCATAAAGAATAAATAATTATTTAGTTCTACTTAATATTATTTCTGAGTAAATGAATCGGATACTCATTTAATTCATTTATAAAAATATTAGAATAATATTTTAAAAAATTCAGATACATATAGATTAGTAATCAGTCGGGAATCAATGATAATTAACTATTTGCTTTATGCCTTAGAATCAACTGAATATTTTTCAATAAATCATTTATCGTATATCCATTGGACTTATAATTCGAAAAAATCTTTCTAATAGAACAAATTTAAAAGAAACAAATATTAACGTTTATAATACAACTAAAAGTAATAGCATCTTGGCGCCATAATTAAATTATATACGTAATCTTCATGATTTTAAATGATTAGACGAAAGAAGAAAAGATCAGTAGTTTCCTTAATAAATTATTACGGTATCATTATTATTATTTCTAATAAAATTCAATTGCAATAAAAACACTTTATGATTATAACCAGGGTTCTATTTATATATGTATGTGTGCGTTTGATACCGTATGTAACAGTAAACATGTTGAGATTTGAATTGAAAAAATTATAAAGACAAAAATTACTAAATTATGTAATACCAACAATAACTGAAAATTGAAATACAGTGGATTGGATTGAGTATTAGAATAATACCCAATATCATGTGTTTTTTTTTCTTTTCAAATATGCTTTCTAAAATTTGGTTAAATATTTACTTAAGACGGAGTTATTAGAAACAATTGTATTCGTTATTGCCTTGTTACAAAGAAGCATGGTGAATTTTACTAAACTGAATATAGAAATACTTAATTAAATGAAAACTAGCTAGTGAGAATAATTTAGATAGAAACTTCAAGAAATCAAAGTACTAGCTTAAAATATATTTTTTTTAATGAAAGTTGGGGAGGATATTTAATTATCTTTAATTAAAAACAGTTTCCTTGCCAACTCTAGACATAATTTCTTTTAATATTTTACTGTTTTTCTCTTTATCTATTTATTTTCTTTTGTCTTGCTGATCTTTGTGGATTAGCATAGGTCAAGATTCTCATGAAGTTTTCATGTTACCATCATTTTGCACTGTGGCAATGGGCTTTAGTGTTTGAGTAATTTTATTTTTTAATTATAGAATAGCAATGCTAACTCTATTCTTTCTTAGTTTTCTATAAATTTCTGTCCTTTTTTTTGTTTCTGAATTACAAAAGGCCTATTCTTATACAAGTGGCTGCTAATGATAATGATAATATTCAAGTGTATGAATATATCTAGCTATCTTATGTTAAGTTCTATATAACTTACAAATTTAATGCAAATTATTCTTTTGCTATTCTTATAATTACTACTACTACTACTACTACTACTATTACTACTACTACTACTACTAGTACTACTACTACTGATCCTTAACATTGTTTTTATTTTTTATTTTTTTGATTCCTTATTATATATTTAGTATTAAGAATATGTTCAATTCAAATTCTTTTATGATAATTTAAAATAATACTATATAATTTCAAATAATATCCAAACACTTTAGACACTTATAAGTGTCCTTATCAAGATAACTATACTAAAGAACATATTCAATTAAATATTATAATAACTGAAACACAGGCTTAATATATACCATGTGTCTATATATGTAATATAGGGTATATGAGCACAGACCACCACTCTCCACTCTATCTAATAACACTGATACACTCAAGCACATATATGCTGAAAAGATAAATAATCACCAATGTATGTATTTCATGCTAAACCAGCAATCATCAGTTGGTCCAGATTATCATCTCCCACACATATATACTATAAGTGCTCAGATATATATTAAGATAGACAATGTTCATACTTTAATGGACTGGCTCCAATCTACTACACACTCCAACTCTTCAACCGTCCACCCAATTGAAAATCTGATGATGGAATGCTCGAAGTCCACCCTGAGGCCGAGATTCTTGTCACACCCATGTTGACCCAAGGTCAATCTGAACCCCACATGTACAGGACATAATCCATTAAATACATATGCAAGGATGGGCAGACATCTCTACAATGTAATAACTGAAACACAGGCTTAATATATACCATGTGTCTATATATGTAATATAGAGTATATGAGCACAGACTTTCAGATGACCACCACTCTCCACTCTATCTAATAACACTGATACACTCAAGCACATATATGCTGAAAAGATAAATAATCACTAATATACGTATTTCATGCTAAACCAGCAATCATCAGTTGGTCCAGATTATCATCTCCCACACATATATACTATAAGTGCTCAGATATATTAAGATAGACAATCTTCATACTTTAATGGACTTGCTCCAATTTACTACACACTCCAACTCTTCAACCGTCCATCCAATTGAAAATCTGATGATGGAATGCTCAAAGGTATATTGTAAAAAACTAACGTGTCGGCAGAGCTTAGATATTATTTGAACTTATGTATTATTATTTTAAATTGTGTCTAAATAACAATAGACATGTTGATTTTAATATTTTTACAATTAGTAACAGAAGGATTGGTTTATTTTTAAAAAAGGGACAAAAACAAGATATTTCTGTAGTAATTCAATTATTGGGATTACAATTACTGATATAAAAACAAATAAACATATTCTAAAATAGTTTGTGTGATATGACTCTTTGTATATTGTGTATGTTTGTGATACTTAAAGACAAAATAGGTTTATATAGGCCTAATAAGACGAAATCCTTTCCAATATCTCTGTACAGAAAAAAAAATGAAGGAACGATATGGCTCAATAACAGGTGATGAGACTTTGCAAGGTTTTATCCTTCTAATTAAGAATAACCAGATATTCATTGTCTGATCAATAATTAGACGGATAGCTAAGATGAATATTATAAACTTGACTGGAATCTGAAATTTTTTAAATCAAGCCTTTAAGAAATAGGCATAACAGTTTAATGCAATCATTAAATTATGAGACATATTGGGTAAATAATATTAGGCTTATGATTATTAAAGATTTAATAAAAACATAAGCAAATTCAAATATTGTAAAGAAACTAATAAAGAAAAAAACCTTTGTGATAAATAACAAATATCTCAATAATGTCCTCTTTTTTTATATAGTAATTTTCACATTTCATCGATCAACAAAAATTTAAGCTATAAAAAATAAATATTAATTAGAGAGTGGAGGAGAAAGGATGTGAGTTATATGAAAATATTATAAAAAAGCTGAATTAAAAATAAAGTCATTGAGCAACTAATGAGTAAGCAGAAAAATAATGATAACTTATGGTTATGGATAAAGAATGAATACACTACGGCAAACATTGAAGTTGATAACTTTAAAAAAAAAAGAAATAGTTTCATGAAAGAGTGAAAAAAAGCTTGGGCAATGGCTACAACTGAGAAATGTATAGAAAGGCCAGTAGAAAAACAGAAATGAGAGAAGGGTAATGTTCTGACAATAATTGAAAAATGTCCTAATCAAATCAGTAATAATAATTCTCTGTATATTTTTTCTACATCGGTTAACTACTGTATTATAAGGAAACAAATTAAAACTTCAGTTTTTTTTTTTTTTTTTTTTAATTACAACGAATTAATTACATCCACTGCACATGAATTTTCTAATAACTATAAAATGATTATTTACATAACTATATCAAAGATTAATGTATTATATACAGTTTTTGAAATTGAAGACATTGTTCCAGTGACTGAAATACATTAGCAACATAATAAATTAATACTAGGATATTGTAAATAACGAATTTTAAGATGTAACTAACGGGGATTTGAATACAGACTTCAAACTTCCTTCTTTTTCCTTTCCATCTTATATAAGAGATACACACGACCACACACAAGTAAAAAAGAGAAATGATCTCCAATATAGTACTTTGTGCTAAATCAGTACTTATCAATTAGTCCAGATTATCATCCCCCCACACACATGTATATTCAGTTCTCAGTTTATATTAAGATAGACAATTTTCAAATTTTAATGGACAGATTTCAATTTTCTCCACTCTCCTTTGAAAATCTGATGATGGAATGCTCAAACGCTTGTTGATGTCAATATTGTTGCTTTACCCATGTTGATCTCATCACTCTGACCCCTCATATATATGACCTTAATATGTCCATTTAAATATCCAGAGGTAGGGGCAGAATTAGACTCATCTGTAATAAATCAATACTAGTACATTGTAGATACCGAATTTTAAGATGTAATTAAAGGGATTTGAGCACAGACTTTCAAGCTTCATTCAGCTTTCCATTCCATCTTACATAATCAATACACATGACCTCATTACATGTGAACAAGCTAAATGATCTTCAATATAGTAACCAGTAGTTACCAGTTGGTCCAAATCATCATTTCCCACACATATATATAATCAGTACTCAGTTTGAGCATTCCATCATCAGATTTTCAATGAAGGATGGAGAAGATCTTAATATAAACTGAGCACTGATTATATATGCGTGTGGAAGATGATAATCTGGGCCAGTTGATGAGTACTAGTTCAGTAGGAAATACGCGTATTGGAGATCATTTATCTATTTCAAATGTGTGTGGTTATGGGTATCGGTTATATAAGATGGAGTGGAGAACTTGAAGGAAGCTTGGAAATCTATGTTCAAATCTATTAATTAGCAACATAACTAATATGAGGATAGAATTAGAAAGATTTAAGAAATGAATAATAATATGATTTACTTCTCTGAAATTAAGAAAGAAAAAATAGCATTAAATATTATAGATTAAAAGTTGAATCTATATACAGAATATTTGTGTATAGGAAAAAGGAGTGTTGGTGTTGGCTATAGGTCTTGTACTACGTATAATATATACGCATAAAACATTATACATTTTGTTCTTAAATACAATTATTGATAGAACAATTATAAAATATAAATAAATATGTGCTTGATAGTAGATAGTGATAATTAGGTAATAGAGTTTTGCAATAATTATTTGATCATTTTGGGGAGAATATGCCATTATTTATTAAACTTTAATTAAATACAATTTGATCTAATATTTTAATATTTAGAACTCTACCACAAATTTCAATGAGCTTTTTACCTAATTAAGATGCATAAATAAATTGTAATGAGAATAATAAAGATAAATTTCCCATTATATTTTATTTTTTCACAAATAATTTTTACAGCAGTTTCATTTTACTAAAATTTTATAATAAAGTCGTAAAAATATTTTGCGTTAAAGAGAAGGAAAAAAAATCTTCAAACCCTAAAACTACAGTTGAAGTTAGTAACAATAATTAAAATAAATAATTAGTTCTAGAGATTGATATTTTTTACAAAAAAAAGAGAGAACATTCTCCATTAATTAAGTAAAGTTTAACTTAAAACAATAGTTGTTGTTGTTGTTGTTATTATTATTATTATTATTATTATTATTATTATTATTATTATTATTATTATTATTATTATTATTATTATTATTATTATTATTATTATTATTATTATTATTATTATTATTATTATTTATTTATTTATTTATTTTTCCAGAATAAAAATCTTTCTAATTGGAATACAAATTATTTAAGCAATATTGAGACGTAAAATATTGTACACTCAAAAAAAAAATACCTTCGGTTTTAAACGTTTATTGTCAGGACACTACTTATTAATTAAAGTAGTTCTTTCCTTCCACAATTTTACAATCATAGTAGTTGTTGTGAACATTAGAATATCAAAATGAGGCATTGAGGATAACAATTGTATTATATTAAGTTTTCTTTTTTTTTATTTTCTCGCTTGGAAATCGATGCAAGAAGGATATTTCAAATACTAATTTTAAATCCAGAGAGTAGTAATATATTTATATCTACACAAACACCCACAGAGTTTATTTATATATATATATAATTAATCTAAAGCCTACAACAGTTAATTATCCTATAAAGTAACACAAAGATCTGCTAACCGTAACGATAAGCAGTAAAGAAGGGTTACAAAGTTCTATGATGTTTCACCATTATTAACAGCCATTCATAATCGAATTTGACCATATTAACTCGAAAAAATAAAAAAACAAAGATTAAAAAAAAATATAAACGAACGTATAGAAAATAAGGGGGAAGAAAAGACTGGAATCAGACTTGCCGTGAATGTTGCACTAAACACAATTCCACTGACATACTATAGAGATATAAATACTGTCAAGAGAAGATCATGACCAACGAATCAAATACTAAAAGTTAAGCCACTGAAGACAACAAAAGGAAGGGGGGTGAAGAGAAAATGAAAGTAGGAGCGAAGAATCAGAACTGACTGTTTGGGTGAGAAACCACTTAATTATTGATGATCCAAAGTGTTATTCTATGGGGCAACATGAGATATTGATATAATCACAGCTAATCCAATATCTGAAGATCATTCCATTAATCGCCACTTGTAGAGTCTAAATTTCAATAGCTCTAAGTATTGAAATGCATGAATAAAACATGTTGAGGTTAATGATAAATTACCATCGACTATGATTAAGAATAATTGCTTGGTTGTTATTCCCTTATTGCTTCCACTGCTCGCCAGAGAACTTTATATTTATATATTGTGCATACAAATGACTATTTATACATTTAAAACTTTTTTGAAATTATTTTTAATTATGGAATTTATTATTTTTTAACATTTAATTATTAATGTTTTAATCAAAATTATACATGTATATGAAATTATTATCAGTCATAGAATATTGCATATTTAAATTAATATATATAATGTGAATTTTTTTATCTCTTGTAAAGAATAGGATAAAATAGATTTCTTAACAAAAAATCCAATTCAGATTCATCTCTCTTTTTTTTTCACTCGCTTCTCTAAATTCAGTAATATATATATATATAAGGTAAACTCCCACCACACTTATACAGTTTATCTTCTCCATTCTATTCTTTGTTTGCTCCTTAATTAAAATAATGCAACCAACCCGCTTTAAAAATTAGCATCTATTTCATTTTTTTTTTCTATGTTTTTTTATACGTTACATATATGTTTTTGCAAAATCCGGGTAATCATATTTATTAATATGTAATTAGAACCACAAGCGTCATTTTGTCCCTTTTATATATACTATGTGTGTGTAATGATAAATAACTGGAAAAAGGATGCACATTATTGTCAAAAGAAAAACTGACGTTTATTGGGCGTTAAAATTTCTTTTTCTGGTATTCTATTCGAAATTTGAAAGGTCAAGACCTCATTCATGATGTCGTTGCATTTTGATTGGTTCCGTGGACTTTAATTACTTGGCAATTAAAAGGTGTAATCGAGTTTATAGTTGTCGATGGGAGGGGAATCAATTACAAGCGTAAGTTACTGTCAATAACAGGAGGATTGGGTTGGACAGATTTGCAACTTAACTGTTATTTAAAATTTAGTAATGTAGTAAAAGAATAGACTAGATTTTAAAATTGGATAGCTCTTTTTCTTATCGACTTTACACGCTTCAGCAAATTCTTTGTGTGCGTGCTTACCAACTTCGGCGATTAAAAACGAGCATAGATTGACCTTTGTTAACAAATCGACCCGCTAAGTTTCCGGCAAAACCCAGTCAAAGCCCTACTAACAATTGCCAGCCAAGTTTTAGATAAAAGATTTTTATATTGCAATATATTTTTCGCTTCTTTATTTTCCCAGGATATTTCTTTTAGCATTATGAGCCATGGCTCGCAAGCGTAAAGGAAGTACATCTTCTAAAGATTCGGACAAAAGTAGTAAAGAAAAACCTATTCAACGGAACGCAGCAAATGCTCGAGAGAGAGCACGGATGAGGGTATTAAGTAAAGCTTTCTCTCGCCTAAAAACAACTCTTCCGTGGGTCCCAGCAGATACAAAACTTTCTAAATTGGACACTTTGCGATTAGCAGCTAGTTATATTGCTCACTTAAGACAAATTCTTGCCGATGATAAAATGGAAGGTTCTTTCATTCATCCTATTAATTTGGTAAGCAAAACTGTCTAAATTATATTTATAATAAGATTATATTTTAAAATATACACGTAATAGCTTTGATAAGTGGTTAAAGTCAAATATAAATTTAGTATTTATTTACAAAGTTGAGGAATATATAGCAAGTTCAATTGTTAATTCAAAGTATAGTAGTAATTAAGGAACCAAACCCAAATATATAATTATTTGAGATGTGTAGCAACATGAGAAAGCCCCAATAACGCCAATGTTAAATTACATTATGAAGCATTTGTAATTAAATAATAATTCGTATATGTAGTGATGTTTGAAGACCAAGATAAGCCTAAAATATTACTAAATTTTCATTAATTAATAAAATACACACATATTTACTATTTTTAATAAACTGTAATAAATCAAATAACTACAGTAAAATATCTTATACTTGATCTATATTGCAACGCTTACTACCGTAGTAAAATATTATAATGTATTACTATGCCTTTAACAAATAATTTTTTAAAAAATATTTACTATCTAAGAAGATTAAAATGATTTTTCTATTTTAGATAAAAAGATTTATCAAGTAGATTTTTTAAAGGTTTAATAAATAACAACAAGAATAGCAACAAAAACAAATGTTTCGTATATACATATCAAATTTTTAATTTAATTTTTTTTTAAAGAAAGAATTAAATATTTATTGTTTTATAATATGTAGTTATTATTTTATAATGAAAATTAATTAAAATCCGCGTCAAGTCAATAATTATGAATAGCGCTGAACAGGTGAAATGCAAAGGCAAATTATCATTGAAGAGATAATCAATGACAGAAACTTTAATATGTACATATATAAATAAAACAAAAAGTAATTATACAACTTAAAGTATAAGTGGCCTTTATTATATACGTTTGTCACAACTCTCTTCTCCATCTCTAACTCATACAGGGTGTTATTGCATTGTTTTCTCTAAATTCTAGAGTTTTTTGGGATTGCAAAACTTCCGGTTAATAATAGCTACATTGTCATATAGAATTGACTATGACCTATAATTTGAAGAGAAAAAAATACTAAATTTATTTAGAAATTCTTTAATTACTAAAAAAATTTTTAGCCCAACTTTATTTGAACTTATACCTCAAGTCAAGATTCCAGAGGGTTATATTTGTGCCACTATATTACTAAATATTTTATCAACGAATATATACATGATTCTCTAATTTAATTGATAATATAAGTCCAGCATTTTTGTAATGTACATTTTATATAAGGGTTATATTTGAGGAAGAAAGAATTAATTCAAATAATTTTCTTAGAAATTTGATGACAGTGAAATCACTATAATATTTATTAATAGACTATCAAGACTGCTAGCCAGTAACATTAAAAATAATTGGATTTACATATAATAAATCACTAAACGGACTTTCAAAGAAAGAAGCTATTGATTATTTGCTATTCTAAAAAAATATTAATTCTTTTACTCAGCCAGATTATTTAGAAGTGAAAGTGTCAAAAAGTAACTTTCAAAAAATGGATGCTAATTTATGATTAAATTTAGAGAATGATCTAAAGACCTCTGTATACTCAGATTTCCTAACCATTATTATAATTAATGATTTTTTTAATGGAAAAATAAATCTAAGACAATTCTTAAATAGCCTACTGTAGGGTAAAGATCTCTCCAACAGCTAGTCCCTCATATAGAAATAGTGAAAGAGAAAGCATTACTCATCGAGTTTACCAATTGTGGAGTGGAGAAAGTTTGAACATTTCTCCATTCTTGTTTCATTCCCTAGCTAAGAATCGTTAGTTACCCATTCACTGACCAATATAACAAGAGGCAGTGATCACCGTTTAGCTGCAACATTTTTCTACGATATTAAAACTTATTGGACAACAGTTAAAATATATATAAAAAAACTCTCTGCAAAATCTAGATATTTTATTTAAGCAAAAGAAATGGAAAACTTGAAAATTATTGGAAAAATTATTATCTTAACATGAAATTTAAATTTAAAAAAAAAAAGGAGCATGCTGCCTATCTATATATGTGTTTATGAATATTTTGCTATCTGTAATGACCATCCTCTTATATATTTTATCAACTCTTTTAAATACCGATTATTCTTTTTCATTATAAATTTAAATGTAAAAACGAATAAATATGAACATAACATACTTTTGGATTAATAAACATGCATCACAGTTCTGGGTCTAAAGGGTCATTTATTTTCAAAAAATAAAGTAAAATAAAATTCAGAGAGAGAGAGAGAGAGAGAGAGAGAGAGAGAGAGAGAGAGAGAGAAAGCACCTAGAATATACTGCATGTTACATAATATTCTGATAAAGAGTTTTATGAATCTAAAGAGTTTCGTGTAAAGAGGAAGTATTGGAGTAAAACATAATAATCATCGCCAGTAATAATTTAGATATACTGTAGGCACACACACACACACACACACAAACAAAAGAATGAGTTTATAAACAAAAACTTTATCGTTACATTATATATATTGTGTATATGTATAAACAGCTTACTCTTTGGTGATATATATGGAAATACAGATATCAAAACTATCTATCATAGAAAAAAATTGTTTAGGAATTCTATAATATATATTATGCTAATATATATATAACGTTAAACGCAATCGTTTTTAAATGCTACTTCAATAAATAATACACACATCCATCTCAGTACATGACAATACTGTGATCAAAAAATGAATTGCTTTCTTATTGGTCCTCTTTGTATATAAAGGAAATTGTCTACAATACTTACAGAAAGAGAGGTAAAATATTTATTTTAAATATATAATTATTATTTAATTTTTCACATCTCATCAGCTGCAGATTAAAAAAAAAAATCCAACTTCATAGATATAGTGGAATTAAATTAATAAATTATGACCTATGCCAATCATCAGGGTCCAATAGATGAATATCAATCATGTTGCTAATAAATGTTGAAGGTTGCATTCTATTACAAATATGTTTCATTTTTTATAATTAGTAAATCAATATTCAAATGACCAACCCACTTTATGTTGGAAATTTTACTAATAATTATTAGATGCCCATTTTCTGATCACTAATTAAATGAAAGGGATGACTATGAGTTAGCTTTTTCTAATACTTACATGAGAAATAAATTTTCACTTATGAAAAAAAAAAAATCTCAGCATCTTCTGGATTTAAAAACCAGATCATGAATTGGCAGATGTATATACAATACCTTAATGCCTTTTAAAAAGTGATACTTCGTTGCTATAAAAATATAAATGAAAAAATATATAAAAATTTCTTTTTAAAAAAAAATTGCTGATTTGGATTTAATATAAACCAATAATCAAAACTATTAACCAATTTAATTACTGTATTATTATTTTAATTTCTACTTTTTTATCTGACGCAACTCCATTTGTTCTCCTTTATCAAATTTAGGAACTTCTGAATAGCAGTAAACCCAAAGAAGTCTGCTAACGGTTATATTTTTTTTTTCTATCTGTTTACTTCTAAAAATTTTTATTTTATTTTGCTTTTCATTGAATTATCTCTGTCCAATCAATATCTTAAACTTAATGTCATCTATATAACAATTCACATTTATTTATGATTGAGTTTATACCCTAGTAATAAATGACTACTTCCAAAATTTTCGGTTATATGGTTTACAAAATAAATCTTCCAAATTATTCCATTTAAGAATATATTCTCTTGTTGCAAGCTCAAAGGAATAGACTTTTTGTTCTTTTTGTTATCATAAAATATATTATTCCCAATAACCTGCCTATTTTTACACTTGATCAATTTTTTTTTATGTTCCATATTTACTCTCTATTCTAACATTCTTTCTGTTCCAGTCTTTACCATTATAACAATTACCTATAATTCCCACAATATATTCATCCTAATTTTTATACATATAAATTGACACAAAACTTGGTTCAGTTTTTTAGACTGTTCTACTTTTTTTTTTAACGACTTTGTGGTTTGTTTGTCAAAAAGTATTTATTTATTTATTTTTCAAATAAAAAAAGTATTTATTTATTATCTATAAATTGAAATTTACTAAACATTTGCAATATGCTTTTAGAATTTTTTATGCAAAAACCTAACTATCTATATTAGTGAATTGCATTATTTAGAAATCATATATTTCTCAAGAATATCTTTCTATTTTTTTTAAAATTCTTTCATTCCATATAATAAATCTGTTAACACCATTCTCTTTCATACTATACTTGCTGAATGACATCTCTTACCTAAGAACAGAATTAATTTTCTTTTCGCACCCCTTTTCTCTTTTATATCGTTTCTATTTCTCAATCATCTAAATAATCTTTTCTTTTACTCAAAATAATCTCTAAATAATTATATTTATTTAGTTTCAATTTTTGTTTTGCACAAAATATCACCATATGATGTATACTTACATACCTAGCTTAAATTATACAAATTTAATTTAGAAGGTATTTTGTTTAAAATAATTAGTAAATAATTATTAATATTTTTTATCATATTAAAAATTATTATATTTCATTAAATTTACATATAAAAAGATCAAATATATCTAAGCACTCACTGTACTTCCATCTTTTCATGTATTAATACTTGGAATTATAAAGATAAGAATTAATTAAAAATCAGTTATATATTAATTGTTGTAAGTCAAACAAACCAATAAAGAATGACATTTTGAAAACTATGCAGGATTTGGCGTAGCTGAAGAGACATGATTGAATAAAAGATATCTTTAGATATATTATTCATTGTTTTAAATGTCAATATGTTTGAAATGTATATGCAAACAGTTTGTTATATTTGGAACTAATTTTATTAAAAAAAAATAAAAATAATCTTAATGTTTTCTGTTTTCTAAATATGCATTTTTTCAAAATACTGTAACTCATAAAATGAATAAATGGTTTTTATATGTAATTTTTATGAAACAATAAATTCCAAATAAGAATAATTTAAAAGTCACCCCTCTTTTTTTCCAATGCGTAAGCTTGTAGTTAAGACCTGTAGAGGTCCCTACCTTCGCATTTCAACCGCACATGCTTTAGGTTTATTGCCTCAGTAAATATTACAGTAATTTTATTAAAATTAAATAATAACAATTAGACTAGAAGTGACATAAATTAAACATCTAACATTTTTAACATTTTCTAGCCAAATAGTCAATGAGCTAATAAAATCTCAAAATAAATAGTTAATCATCCTTATCAGTGCAAAGATATCAGATATTTATTTCATCTCGAATTGGGAACTCCTTCAGATGAATCTGGATATACAGTATCAGTCCGACTCAGGATACAGAAATAATGATATATATTTAAATTAAAAATATTGATTTAATTCAAGGAGACTATTTAACTACAACTACATCAGCTTCTTCCAACTGGAAAGCTAAACTGACAATTTTAGTTTTTTTTTTTTTTATTAATCGTGAAGATCTTCAGATATATCAAAAATTCTTCTTCATATCTTATTGTCAGCAAGTGGAATTTTTCAAAGTTGGTTAGCACATAATTCATTGAGAATATTCATGTCAATAGATGTAGGTAGAGTTTTTCCTGTTGAATGTGGTTTTTACATTTAGCACTTCTATAAGAAACTTTATACAATGCAAGCAATTCTATTGAAATTACAGACATGGTGTTTAAAAACATATTTTGTTTATGGCCAAAACATCAAATTTCCTTGGAAAAATTCTCTTGGCTTGCCAGTATGATCTGCATGTAGTTTTTGAAGATGAAGTTTCAACTTATAAGGTTTCATACTTTCTGCAGCTAAAATATTCATACAGATCAAGCACATTGGTCTTTCTGGTTCATTAATAAAGATTGTAAATCCCAACATTAAGTATAATGGATCATATTTTCGAGATTTGACATTACTACTTTTTAGCTGTATATGCATTTGGTTAAACAACTTTTGCTACTATCAATTTTATCTTCTTCATCTGCTTTTCATGTCTTTACAGGTACATATTTATCCATCTAAAAAGAGGAAGCATTATTTTAAAATCAAAAAATATTATTCCCAATTTTCAAGTAATATAAAAAACACTTTATGTATAAAGCACTAATTATGTGTGTTGTATCAAAATGTACACTGCACAGTACTTAGTAAGCAGGATCTGAGCTCAGCTGCTGAGAGCTTGTTCATTGTTGGATCATTTTCTTAGAAAACGATCGCTCCCGTAGTTAGTAGGAATGAAGCAAAAGTTTATTAAGTATTAATGAATAATTTTCTTTAAATATTGATTTGAATTTGTATGTTTGATAAAAGTTATGCCCCCCTGCCCATCCTACAATTTGGTAAACATTGGTGTGATGTTATGTTTGTTGGGTCACCTGAAGGAGTTCTTAGTTTGGGATGAAACATATTTCTGTTGAAATAATTGTTTACTTTCTTCTTAGTGCATTGATATGTATGACTAATTATTTATTTTGTGGCTTTATTATTCAATTATTCAGATAGAAATTAATCACACGTGGTTTTATGTTATACAATTTTACCTGTTACATAAATAAGTTGAGTAGTCGTTAATTATGGATTTCATGGTTTGCTTTTGGTCACAGCTACTTAGATCAGATAAATATATCAACTAGTTTTTAATGATACTTCAGTAATCTTCAGGAAAATCAATCAAACTGGCTTTATTATCTGATGCAAAAAAATGCTTGGATCTTCATAAAAAGCCTATTTTTAAATCCACAATTCTTTCTTGTTTGAAGGATTTCTTGGTTGAATATAAATAAAAAAATATCTTGATGTGAGGAATTAGTTTATTGCTGTTTGCTAGAGGAATGTGTAAACGAATGTGAAGCTATTATAATAGGAATGTCAGTAAAACTCTAATAATATGTAAATTTCTAATTCAGAAGTTTAAAATGAATGCTTTTTCTTCAAATAAATAAATACTATTCAGCATTAGAATAGTAAATAGTGGATAAACTGTTCTCAGAGTTACAACCCTAAGTAGTTCCACTTAGTTTTGTTGGAAGAATTATGTGTTGTATGGAAAGTAGGTTGTTGTTATACAAAATGTTATGGGCTCATCATTTTCACTCCTGATTAGTTCAACTTAGGTTTACAAAAAAGGTGTTTTTAAAACTTATTTTAAATTTAGTTTTGTTGCAAAAATTTATATTCATTTTAGGAAATGCTTTTTTATTATTTAAACATAAAGTAAAACATCCTGTCTTTGGTTTCAATTACTGAAAAATGTCTTCAAACTTTTGTTTCTTTGTTAAAAGTCACTTTATTTTTGTGGCGCATAATTTCCAGCAATCTACAGCTGAATTATTATCATTGAATTTATTAAAAAAGTGAATCCTAAAAAAGATAATTTGGCAAATTTTTGTATTTTCAATCTTTAACATTCAGAATCACTTAAATGTCAGATAAGAGGTATTTGTGATGTAAATTAATATAAGTATATGTATTGCACTTCTGAATTTAAAAAAATTTAAGAAAAACTATTTATTCTGAGATATTATCAAAAGTTTTGTTTTGAACAGACTTATAGGATATTAATTCTTGAAGAGTTATCACACCCCTCTTCTGTCAATTGAGGTACTTCATATAGAAATTGAAAAACTCAATTTACATATACAGTCATTTATTGAGAAATTTTACTAACCCTTTTTTTAATCATTAAAATTCATGTATATTTTGTCTAATATTTTAATTCCAAAAAATTCTAAAGTTGTTAGGATAATTAAAAATGTGGCAACTTGAAAGACTTAAACTTCACATTGATGGGATTCCATTATTCCTTGACAGTTTCCGAAAAAATATTTCAAATGACTAAAACTTGATTTTTCTTGAAATTTTTTTTAATATTCATGATTATTTTTACTCAATAATTGTATAATAATTATTAAAAATCAAGAATATATATTATTACATATTTATTTTGTATGTAAATAATTTATTTTTAAAAATAAAAGATTATATTTTTCTGCATAACATTAACAATGCAAATTACAGGAAACGTGGTGTCAAGCTGTTTGCTAACTCTTCATCACTAACAGTTTATAGAATGTATTGCAGTACTATAAAAATTATTTTAAAAATTTAAAGATTTAAAGAATAAATTAATAGATTTATTAGATATTAATATTTATTCATTATTTTAAATACAAACATCACATAAAATGATGAAATAATGCTTTGTTTTGATTACAATCTATTTTTTTTTCAATATTTACAAAAATCAAACAATTTTTTTGCAATTTATTTCATTTATAAACCAAAATATCTATCAAATAAAATCAAATTTATTAAATTCTTATGAATAATAATGGTTTAATACTAAAATTAAAGTGAAAGCTTACAGCAAGTGAAAATAATGTAAAGTGTAACATTGCAAAAGGGTTAACATCTTTATTCTATATTATGAATCAATAAATTGTACTTGATTTATTAGAAATATAAGTTTACAAATAAAAAATATCCTATAAAGTTATATTTAAACTTTTCAAATGTAGAAAAAAATAAAGTGAAATATGTTATGGAAATAAGAACTTTTTTCTTTACTGATACAATTACTACAATACAAAAAACAAACAAACAAATTCTTGATTAATTGAACATTATTTCTAAAACCTGAACAAATTATTATTAGGTTTTTATAAAACTATGAGATTCAGTTCTAAAATTTAAAATTGCATTTATAATTAATAAAACATAAATTTTCTGTACTATGTTGTCTGGCAGAGTGTGACAACCATATATTTTTTTTGTATTACAAAAAATTTCTTAGCTTTGTGGTTTTAAAAAATGAAACATATGCATTATAAGTAGTCTTGCAACTGGCCTCTAAAAAATCTACCAAGTCAGCAACATTATTGATTCATTTGTAGTACTTTCACTGCAGACTACTGACATCTTCAGATTTTTTAAAAACTACTAAATCAATATTTACTTTAGTTCCAATTTCTACCATTAAATGAATGAAAAACTGGAAAAATAGCATCACAGATAATTACAAAAGAATAAAAAAATGTTAAAAATGAAATTAATGTTATTAAATACTCTGTAATAACACACAGATGAGAATTGATTCATTAAGAGTTATTGGTTTAATTTTTGTTTTTGAGTAAACTTCATAAACATGAATACATTTCTGCAAAAATAGAAAAATATATCTAAAAAAATCTTAAAAATATGAATCAAACAATTGATAAATAGATCAAAATATGTACAAACTGCAACAGGAATTTTATATTCAGTTGTATAGCATGAGTTGTAGAGTTTAAGAAATTAAACAGTTGCAGTAATAGTAGAAGAATGTAATTTCATGACAGAATAGAATAATATTGTTTAATGAAGTTTTTACAGAGTGAGCAGATAGAAAACTATTTCTTTGAATCAACCATTTTCCTGCCTCCAAAATTTTCAAGTTGCCTTGAATATGGTAAGCCATCTTCACCAAATAAAACCATATATAATGATTTATGAAATCCTATGAAGCTATTAGTGAATAATTCCATATTAGTACGAGCCATAAAAATCTTAAATTTATATTTAATATTGCATTGGAAATTGTAAACATTTCTGCTGCTAAATCCATTTTAAATATATTAGCAAGATAAGAAAGAAAATAGGTATTACTATAAACATAGTTATCATTTATGTAAAAAAGTCAAGATTGTCAAAAAAAGAAAATTTTATTGCACCAATAATGTATAATTATTATTATATTTTAAATAAGTATGACCTTTCAGTATTTAAAGTATTTAGAAATAATGACTTAATTTTCAAAATTATTTTATCCTGATCCCATTGCAGTGTTTACTTATGATTTGCCACACATTACTTCTACTCGTATCTAATCAGAATATTGCTTTAAATGTCAATATGTAGCTGAAATAAAAAAAAATCCAGATATTATTAATATTTTAAAGATCAGATAAGACTTTTAGTAATATTAACACAGTAACAATTTACTCCATGTAATTTTGTCATCTAGTGCAAACCATAGTAATCATTGGGTGTTAGAAAGTTAATGCATTAAAATCCTGTTTAGTGCATTAAAATTCCTATCTAGTACCTATTCATGCAAAATCTCCAGGCTAGTTGATTGAGATTTTGATACATTAACTTTCTCGCATCTATTAATTATTATAAGTTAATTTGTTAACAGATTGTGTAAGTGTAAGAAATGGTGGTCATATAATGTTATAATAATAATCTAAAGATTTAAATTAATTAATTTTTAAAATGTAATTTCATATTATCCTGTAAATTAAAATCTATGTTGTATTATGGTATAAAAGGTTCGATGCTTGTTGTCATAATTGGAAAAATAATGGCTGAAGAAAGAATATAATGAAAAACTGCAAATAGACATGCTGTTGAAGTCTTACATAAAAAAAAGTTTGCTTTAGAAGAGGCATTACAAAATATCAAATAAATAGAACAATAGACTAGCATGTTCTATATGTAGATATTTCAAGAACGGTTGTATAGTCATCATAAAACTTTATTAATACACTTTATATATATATTTCTTCTTGCTCTATACTTTTAAATTATTTAAAATGTTGCTATGATCCAAATTTAAACTGAGCACTGATTGTATATATGTATGGGATATTATGATCTGGCCCAACTTATGATTGCTGGATTTGCATGAAATATGTATATTGGAGATCACATATTTTTTTTTGCATGGGAGTGGTCATGTATATAGGTTGCTTGAGATAGAGTGAAGGATGAATAGACTGAAAAATCCTTAAGTTCAAATGCTTCTATTTACTGTTTAAGAAACATTCATTATAAACAAATTACATACTGCCTTAAAAGTACACCTTGTTTGGGAAATAAGTTATATCTTAGTATAAGTTCAGTTCATCCCTTTCCTATTAATATATATGGATATTTGATAATGAGGGATTAAATTGATGTAATGTCTGCATGACTGTGACTATAATATCAAATCCAATAAGGGATTTGGACATACCATCTTTGGTTTTTCAATGAAATGAATGATTGAATAGTTGGAAGGGTGAGAAAAAGGGATTTGAGCATTTCAATGGCAGTTTTTCAATGAAATGAGTAGTTGAATAGTTGGAAGGGTAAGAAGATTGAAAGCTGTACATTAAAGTATAAGAAATTGCTATCTTAATAGAAACTGAGCACTGATTGTAGGTATGTGTGGGAGATTATAATCTGGCCCAACTGATGAGTGCTGCTTATGCACAAAATACATTTATTGAGAATCATGCATTTTTAACATGTGTGTCAATTTTTTGAGATAGAGTGGAGAATAAATAAATTGAAAAATCCTGAGTTCAAATCCCTCTTTATATATATATATATATATATATATATATATATATATATATATAAAGAGGGATTTGAATATATATATATATATAAAACTGCCTTAGAATTACTATTTACTACTATAATTTTTTTTAAATTGAATGCTATTGATTCTTCTGTAAAATAAATCAACCCATCTTTAATCTTTTTCTGTCTACCATTTCTTTCTTCATCAATCATCTTAACATTATCTGGATCAAAATCATATCCATAATACTTTTCATAACTATAAAAAATTGTAATGATAAAAAAGGTTTTTTTTTGTTAATCGTGATTATCATATTAATGCATTAAAAGTGTATTTGATAGTTTCTTTACATTATTTATAATAATGGCAGAAATTCATGTTTGAATGCATATATATGTATTTCAATAAAAAACCCAACAAGAGGTATAGGTTAATTGGATAAACCTTGTTTAACCTCATGATGATTATCAATTAGTAGTAATTAATAGTTTTCTGATTTACATTTTGTTTGTGTAAGGCAAGTTTTGACATGAGTGAAGAAATAGTCACCTTTGCTTTGATAAAAATTTACATCATCTCTTTTCAGCTGTAGATTTGTTTCATTAAATTTATTAAACAAATCTGTTAAGTAAGCTATATCATTATTAAACTTAATTAAATTCCTTCTTAAAGAATCATCTCTGATTTCAAAAAAACTCTAAAATTGGGTCAAAGATCTCAAAAAATTGCTTTAGACAAGTATCCTTGGATAACCAACAGATTTCTGTATGCAATAATAAATGACTAAAATCTTCATTGTTTTTGTGACAAAACTTTTCAAACAACCTACCATTGAGAACATTGTTTCTTATTTTGTTAAATTCTGTGATTACATATTGTAGGGAGCAATGAAAGTAGTTGCTCAAGTGTTTTGCCACCAAATATTGTCAGTGGATCACACACACCTGATGACTATTGGTACTGCTTTTTTTCAAATATGAAATAAACCCATGGCAGCATCAAACCATTGTTGAGTACCATTAGTAGCAATTGACAATAACCTTTTTCTGTAAAATAGCATTCCAATATATTAAATATAGACTTTTCTTTTGTGTCCGTTTCTAAGTTAAGCCTCATTGCTTGATAATGTTGATTCATCGAGTTGCAAAGAAAACTCAGTAATGTTCAAGAATTTATTTAATGAACTCTCCACATCCTGGGCCATTTCATCAATTCTTCTCTGCACAGTATTATTGATTAATGGGATTATGCAAAACCTCACAGTCAGTAGCATAAATTCTTCACCAATAATGTGTGGTTTCTGCAATTTAACAATAAGCAATGAAATAATTTAAAAAGCACATAATCCATCATTGTCTTGCTTTTCTGTCACTAAAAACAAATCAGGCAAAGTTGGACATCTTGAATGTTGATCTTTGAGCATTTGAAAGTAGGATAAATCTTTATTATTTCCTGTCAGGATGAATTTAAATCAAATGTTCTGATTGTGAAGGTTTAATAGCTTTATTGGAAAAAACTTTGCCAGAATCAGGCAGCACACTGGTAGTGTCTTGTTTGTAGGTGACTGAATAAAATTATTTGTATTATCTATATTTTTTCTTTAAAATCTGACATGTTCTATCTCGAAAATAAATCAAATAGTTATTAATTTAATTATATTTAAAATTAGTACAACATTATTTACATTATGTGATACCTCCTACTAATAAAAAAATTTAAAAGACCATGCTTACATCAAATACTTATAGATGAAAAATAGAAATTTGATTAATATTTAACACAAAAAATAAAACAACTATTACTAATTGGGACTTTGAAATCGAATCCAGACTTTTGATAATGTAGAACTTGCTTGTTAATTGAACCATATAGATTCATACAATCCTCTAAGTGCACTCTGTGAGGCATTTGTGGTGAAACTAAGTTGAAAAAAACAATAAATAGTAGTTTCAACTGAGAATCAAACTCAAGCCACTTGATTAGTATCCACCTCACATCTTTGCTCCACCAACACAGTCATATCATAATAACCACAATAATCTTATGCAAAATATATAAAAAAACTAAATAGATACTTACTTATTTGGAAGTAATTATTTGTGTCAATAATATAAAGTACTGACATAAATTATCCTTTTAAAGTGAGCTCTGTATAGTTATAGCACTGATTTGAGGTTGACAATTTCTTTGAAGAATTACTGAAACAAACTGGTATAGTTTAAATTTTTTTCACTCTATTTATAATAATGCTCAATGAACCAATCAGAACATGCATTGGATTCAGTGCTCTGCATACACAATAATTTTTTTAGGACTTGCATGATCCAAAAATGCATGGCTTGTTCAAACTTGTAAAATATCATTGTGTAGGGGCTAGTACAAACATGTTTAGCTAAGAAGTAGATTGGGAAACAAAAGGTCTAAATGATAAAGAGGTATGAGATGATTGGAAGAATGCTGTAGTAAGAACTAGCTGAATTTAAAAATGGTTTTAGTGCAGTAGGTTATATCAAAATATTAATAAAAATTATAAAAAGTCCCAATAAAAATGAGGTGCCCAATAAAAATGGTGCCATTATGTTTTAGATTTGTAGATTATAACACAGCATCTGATTCTATAAGCATTTTTTCAATGATTAAAGCATTGAGTCATCAAGATATAGATTTAAGATATTTTTTATTCTGAAGAATATTTATCAAAATGTAATAGCAATTATTAAATTATAGTAAAAAAATTAACAATATTGATGAGGATGTACTCTGGAGTCATTTATATCTCCAAAACTTTGTACAACAGTTTTACAAAAAGTACTATGTGAATTACAATGGGGACCTAAGGGAGTAAAAGTAAATGAAGATGATTAAAATCATATATAATGCTTTTGAGTTTCAAAAAATAGTCCAAGATTTATCAGAAGAAAATAAAAAAGTAGGACTAAAGATAAATACTAAAAAAACATAAAGTAATGTTCAATGGATTTTCTCAAAAGAAGAAAATAACGATTATAATGATAAATTAGAAGTTATTAACTACAAATATCTTGGTCAAATTATTAATTTAAATTGAAATTTAATGAATAAAATTAAATATAGAATTAAACTTGATGAAAGGTTTTGGTAGAAATAAGTTGTTATTAAAATAAAATACACTTATTGTTTGAAAAGGAAGCTTTTTAATAGATATGTTTTATGAGTTCTTACTTATTGATCTAAAACTTGGACACTTAATAGAAGAGAAATTCAGAGACTTCAGATAACTCAATAAAAAATGAAAAATTTATGTTAGAAGTAAGAAGAGGAGATCAAAAACAAATACATAGTGAGAGAATAAACAGATATCACTGATACCAGTGAAACAATTAAAAACATGAAATGGAAGTGAGTTGGGCATATTTCTAGAAGAGATGATAATAGATATTACTTGAAGTTTTTCAATTGAATTGCAAGAGATTGTAAAAAAACTTAGAAAGAGACAACATATGAGATGGATGGATGGATGAAATAAGGAATTTTCCTAGTGTGCTGTGAAGAAGAAAGAGTAGAGTTTTGGAAAATTGGGTCAAACTTGGAATGTTTATTCTGCAGTGAACCTGTAATGGTTGAAAATGATGATGATGATGAATTAAGTTATTCAATATCTAATTCTAGGTTAGCTATATTATTTTCAACTATTTCTGTTCTGCATTAATTTTTAGAAAAAAATGATCACTTCTTTTGAAGAATTCCTTAATATTGTTAGAAAAGCATCAGTATCTTTTTTTTGAATATTGTGTTCATTGATTAAAATCTTTTTTTAGAAAGGGGCAGGATAGGAAGATATTCTTTGATATTATCTGTACTTGATATATGCTGTCTTTTAAACTACTATCTTAAATTTAAAAGGCTATACTATGAGTATTTTTATTAATATATTGTTTATCAAAAAATATTTTCAATTATGTTTATTTTTTTGCCCTCATTATCTGAGCTCTTTAGTCTTTTTATTAGTTTTTCCAAGTTATTGTGGTTAATTTCTTTTTTCTTCTTCTAGTCATCACTCTTTAGTTATTATAATACTTGTAATTATCATAATGCACTTTATTTTTATCATCATCATCATTATTATTATTATTATTATATTTCAATTTTTTTTTATTAGACTAAAAGGTTACATTTACTATGTGTCACTTCACATAAATATGTTTACATTGCAATTAAAAATGAGGTGTGAATGCATAGAGAAAATGAGGGAATGGGGGTATAGATGTCCAGGGTTGTGGTTGCTTTGAAATATTTTTCCAGAATTTTATATATTGGAGCAGGAATAGAGGCTACAATATTCATTTGCTAATTTCCATTTGGGTATGTTTTATACAATTAAATTTGATAACTTTTGAGGTAGGCTGTAGATACATATGTATATGTTACATGGTTTTTTTAGTTCTTGAATAACATGTAGTACTCATTTTATTTGATAGATATTTGTGAGTGATACTTCATGAAAGTTTCAAATGCCTTGTGTTATCACTGTTAGGTAGTGATTAGTAACATATTTGTCATGTTGCTCATTAAAGTATGCTCTTCAGTGTTTAAGTCTTGAGGGTGTCATTGTCATTCTTAAGATTAATAGTATGTGACAAGATGAAAATTAGCTGTATTTCAGTTGCTAGCTAATATCACATCTTTTTGGAAAAAATCTTGTTGATGATGTGGAATGGTAGGAGCATAGTGTTTTAGTTAGAGTTTTCATTGTTGTGTTATAAGTGTCCAGGTGGCTGCAAAGGTATCAGGATGTATAATTTTATTATCTGTGACTCTTAATTCTACCAGTTTGTTATTAAATGTTGATAACATGGCACTTTGTATTGTTTCCTAAGGTGAATGTGCAAAGAGTGCACCAATATGCATAGAGAATAAGTGTGGTTATGCAGATTCATGGACCAGAGCCTTTGAAATATGTGGCAATGATTGTCTGGAGGATGGGGTTGGGTTGTATATAGGCTCTGGTCATGTTATAATTAATTCTGTCCAGTGCTGAACAGTAATAGAATAGATGTTGCTGTGTTTCTTCTGCCCTATGACATAGGGAGTCAAAAGGGTCAATATGGGTGTACAGCTACCAGTATCTCAGGAAATATGAACTGGGAACAGTATGGAGATTTAATCTGAGTAAGTAGTAAATGTATTTTGGCTCTAGTCATTTTTTGAACTTACAGAGTAATTTCTTATTGTTGATTCCAATCATTGTGAGATTGGAATCATGGTACAGATTTGGATGGATTAATGAATAGATTTGCTAGTATGAATATTTTGTACATAGTTTGAAAAGATATCTGTGTTGATGTGGCTTTTATATCATGCTGATGCACACATTATTATTATTATTATTATTATTATTATTATTATTATTATTATTATTATTATTATTATTATTATTATTATTATTATTATTATTATTATTATTATTATTATTATTATTATTATTATTATTATTATTATTATTATTATTATTATTATTATTATTATTATTATTATTATTATTATTATTATTATTATTATTATTATTATTATTATTATTATTATTATTATTATTATTATTATTATTATTATTATTATTATTTAACAATATACTTTATTGCACAATAAATGGATTAAATGAATTTTGCAATGGTTTTGCAAAAGTTACATTGACATGACAGGTTTAATAACCAGTATGATATCAATTAGAAAAACTTAAAGCATTGTTCAAATGTGTTTACAAGTGATTGATTATTGGGTACAATTTGCTAACATAGATGATTATAGTACAATTAATATTACAGGGAAATATTTCAGAGTTTGTAGATATTTACATTAGTAACATACATGGTTTCTATTAATAATTTTTGTAACTTATGTCATATGGAACCAACAAGAAGTATATTAGATTAAATTTGGGGTTGATGGATATTTGAGATTTAAGATAGGTGAGGGTTTTGGATGTTTGTGGGAGAAAAGAAGAGAGGGGAGTATATAGTTCATATGTTTGGAATAAAAGTTTATTTATCTTGAGTTTGACTGGTATGATTGGAAAGTTTTCTTCAGCCCTAATTTGTTGCAGTGAAGATTCTGAGGAACAAACAAAACCCTCATCAAGGATAGTAGAACTCTAGAATGGATGAAATTTGGTGATGGTTAATGATAAGGTTGACTGTATGCTCATTCTGATGAGGAAGTTACTGAAAGTATTGGTTTATAGGTTGAACAGCTCTTTAAGAAGTGGTCATGTGGTCATGAAAAGGTATGTGGTGGGCTATGTTGCAATCACATGTTTTTTAACTGTAGTAATTTGTTTGGTTAATGTGGATGGATGCTTCCTGGTGTTATTTCTAAACATGATGGTGTCAATGGGTGCACCAGAGGACAAATAGGATAAAGTTTGGCTGCACACACTGTGGAAATGTAATGTTTTTGAAGGGCTGAGTTATATGTTGTATGGAGTAGGGAGTTACTATTATGTGCTTAACATGATTTGTCATATGAAGTTGAGTGTTTGTAAGTCATTAAAGAAGTGTTGTTGAGTCTCTTTGGCTGCATGGCATAGTTCAGCAGAATGGATTGACCTATTTGTAGAGATCATGATAGCATGGATAACCAGATGTTGGGAAATAAAAAATGTTGAGACAGACCAGAAAGTCAAAAACATTGTCTGCCAGGACCATTTTCGAAACTGGTAGAGAAGACAATGGTTATTAATACTGAGCATGGGGGATAGATGGTAATTACTAAGGTGCAGGTAAAGGAGGCTATTTATTTTTCTGTAGGTGTACTTCTAGTTTCTGGAGGAGCTGTTCTGGCTGATTTTGGTTAATGTTGAGAAAATAAGAAACATGAAATATGGGATTGAGGGGAAGGGGTTATCAATAGGGATGACTTTGATCAGGCACTGAAGGAATTGGAATTTGCTGGTAATTCCAGTTATTATGTTGATGGCTTTCTGCATGTGGAACACCCAAATCCTGTTCAGGTCTAGACCATTATGAATGAGCTGCCTTTGTGAATTTGATAATTGTGGAGTAGTATGTAATTTTGATAATAATAAAAATATTGAATAGATGAATTTCAGAATAGAGGGAAAGATATGCCCTAGAAAGTGAATTGGTGATTTTGAGTGCACTATCTTGGAGCTTGGTTTGTATTGCCTGCCTCATACCAAGCAAGATTTTATAGAATGAGAAGCCTAGGGATAAAGTGGGTTTTGCTTGGAACATTTGAATGCATGGTTTTTTAGTGAATAGAAATCATGTCATATTTTTACTAAGATTGAATTGAAGCTTGTAGGCATATGTGTAATCACTGAGAATGCTTTGCAATATGGTTAGCTGTTTCTAAGAAAGAAGAAAGGTGGTAACATCTTCCACATAGGCTATGCAAGGAATGTACTGCTGTGTGCATGATATTGGGTTTAAGTGATTTTGCTTTGTATATGTTGTAAAAGTGTGTTTATGTAGAGCATAAAAAGTAGTGAGCTAAGCAGTGAGCCTTGTGAGATGGACTGGGTGATAGTGAAAGATGAAGAATTTTTGCCATTGAGAAAGTTGTGGACAATATGACTCAGCATCAGGTTGGTGATTAGGAATAGAATAGTGAGTGGGAGTGTGATATTAATAAGTATCTGAATGAGTATGTTTATGGGGTGGAATCAAATACTTCTTGCATATCCTGGAGTACAGTGGGACCATTTTTGTTCTCTTGAACTGAGTTGAAAATTGTCATAAAAATAACTGCTGCCTGTATAGTGAATGAGCCTTTTTTTTTTGCAAATTAGAAGGGGTAATATTAGCGGAAGGACATGCAGTTCAATTTTATTTTTAACAACTTTCTTGAGCAATTTTATAAATAGTGGCCCATGGAGATGAGCTGAAGATTGGATAGGCTGAATATGGAATCATGTTTCTTAGTGAAAGACACTATTGCAATGGGGTATAGACCTTTGACATCATATACTTTTGGGATAGAAAATTGGCAAGACCATATATATATATATATATATATATATATAATGGTGTGAAATGGATAAGGTGGCTAAAGATAAAGACAGGAATTTCATTATGCCTCGATGATAAAAGTTATGAATGGCAGCAAGTTTGGCTGTGAATGGGCTAGTCTAAAAAGGCATGGTATTTTCTGGTGGTAGATGTAATCTTGTACTGTGGTTTTAGAGTTTATTTTTGAAGTGTAGGTATATAGAGTGAATCATGTTTTGTCAAGTACAAGTATCCCTGTCAGTCTGAAGTACCATGGGAACCTTTGATGTGGATAAGTAACCCAATGGCCATACTCTGGTCCATGCATGCTATCGGATTAGACAGATTCCTCTTTTTTGGTGGCAAAGTAATCTTTCAACTGGCTATAAATGTGGTGATAGGTTTGAGTGAGCCTGTACAACTGCTGAAAAATTATGGATAGGTTTGGTAGTGACAAGTCTATTAAATCATCAGACAATGCTAGATGCTGAGAAGGTGGAGGAGAGCAGTGTGTTATGTATTATCAAATGACAGTGTGTGGATAAAAGCAAGATATCTTTGAATTTGGTCTATAGTCATTTGCTGTAATTTGTTTAACATATTGTATGTTTCAGAAAAAAATGGACTAAGTAGTGGCTGAAGAGTGAATTATGTGGATTGTTTTACATCATTGTATAAATGTTGCATGGAGTTCATTGAGTTTAAGTGTGATCATTTGGGCTGAGGGTGGCATGTCTTGTTATAAAAAGTGACTGAATTGGGTTATTATTATTATTATTATTATTATTATTATTATTATTATTATTATTATTATTAATATCATCATCATCATCATTATTATTAAAGATATTGACTGTCACAATAAAATTTGCATATTGTTTTATAGGACAGATAATTATAAACAAGAATACATTTATTTCATTATTGTGTAACTTATTATTAATCACTTTGGCTGATTAAAATTTTTATTATAATACAAATATTTAAAATAGCATATCTGGTCACTCATTTATTTCAGTAGCAAATTTTTTTTTGCTCATCATGATTGTGCCATCTAGTATGAGCTTTAGTAATCAATAAATACTAGATGGTAAGACTTATTAAATCCTTGTGCAGTGATTAGAAAAAAAATGCACTGAACAACATTGTGCAAACATTAAATAAGATAAGATTATGTTGTATCACCATTCATTTGAAATATGATTTGAGGTAACTCAAATATGATTTGGGGTAACCTCAAATATTCATATCAAAAAAATTATATTATATTTAATTTTTAAATTCTAAAAATGCTGATATAGTTATAGACACCACCTACTTTTTCTACCCAACAATTTATATTTCAGTAGTTGCTTTTTTAAAAAAAAATTTCTGCAATTGAACTCTATAGATAATTATAGTTGAGTTTAGATAGATATAGTTAATAGTTTATCATTTTTTTTCAAAAATCACTTTAACATCTTCCCCATATATGCAGTGACAAAATGAATTAAGTTTTAAAAATATGTATTATAAGGTTGGAATTTAATTTAAAAATATTTTATAATCTCTACTTCGAATTAGTGACTTAAATTTTTAAAGATAACAATAATAATAACAACAACAGAAACCAAAAGACAATCAGATTGCTCCCTTCCAAACACCTCCCCACCATTCAAAGAGGGTTAAAACTAAAATGGCCAACATTTCAGAGAACTTCAACCAGATGAATCGTATCTCCAATCAAACCACTGATATACCTGGAACAAGCCATAATAACCACCATAAATTTCTCCAAATACCAGATCACAATAGCTTTAATAACACTTGGACTCTATGCACTCTAGAGCACATGATACACTTTTCTGCTAAAGAACTATATCACATAACATCTATCCACTTTCTACAATTAATTAATACTTTAAAAAAACCAGAGATAGCAAAATAGTCTATCCAGATATTTTCACTGCATATGATTCCTATCATTAAGCAATTAGTACCATACCAAGTTTATGTATATCCAAACAGAAATCAACCCACCACAGATCAACTGGCCACTTATGATATACTCTGAAGACCCCAACAAGCCCAACAAAACATCAACAACAGAAAAATGCTACCATGGACAGGACCATCATAACAAGCACCTACATGGACTTGAATCAAAAATATGTCTATAAAAATTAAAATTATGTGTATGTATACATATGTAGCCAATAGGCAATAACTTGTAAAATTACCCTGATTTGTTTTCAACTGAATTCACTACACATTGCATAAATTTAGACATTTTGTGATATTATACTGTGTAAATAATGTCATAATTCTTTGACCCTTTGAAAGTTGTAACCATTTCTTTCCCTTTTAACCTACGTATTTGCATATGCATCAAACTATTAATGTAAATTTTCTACAAATTTAAACATATGCATATAAAAATCTATGTAACACTTTGTTTGTCTAATAAAGTTCCTTTAACAATAATAATAATGATGATGATGATGATGATGATGATGATGATGATAATAATAATAATAATAATAATAATAATAATAATAATAATAATAATAATAATAATAATAATAATAATAAAACATTCAGCACTCTTCTAATCTTATTACCATTCATTAAATTATTTCATTAAATTTTGCAATTTGGTTATAATGGTTATTATAAAGATCCTACTCTTTTGAATAATGAGCTTTAGCAATAGATAAAATTATCGTTTTAAAGAATCAACACGTTTGTATTCAACTTTTTAAAAAATTCACTGATATAATTTGATCATTTGCTTAATTTTGAATTCTGTATGAGTTAATATATTTACTAAGTCAATCTAACTAAGTATTTATAAGGACAAAAACTTAAGTGGATGCATGAGTATTTCAAATTTGGGAAGAATCAATAACTTAAATTAATCGTATAAAACGACCCAAAGGATTTAGTAATTAAACATTTTGACTTTTGTAAATTCCAAATGGAAACAATATAAACTTTTATATTTAGTAAAAAAAATAATATAACAATTTAATTATTTACACATATAATAAGGATGGAATTAGTAAATATAGATAAAAATGTAAGAATACATTTTTTTTCTTTCTTGGGCATCTAGCCACATTAACATGCTAGATAACTATGCTAGCATGTCAAATTGCACTCAGTATGAAGGAACTTAAAATGATTCAAATTATGATAAATTGCTTTTATAGAATAAAGTATTGATTATTCAATCCCTTAAGAAATCACATAATTAAATGACGACAAAGATTACTGCAGTACTGTTTAATATGAGATAACAAACAAACAATCATTTAAAATAAGCCTTAGATGGGAAGTTTAAAAACCTTTGATTTTTCTTTTTCCGGTCTTTATTTTCTCATTACTTTTACGATCATTTTCCAAAATTTATGCTTTTAAATATTTTTAGAATTTTAATATTCATATGATTAAAGCAATAGTTTTAACAAAACTATATTATTGCCCTGCATGATTTATATAGAGTGGAATGGCTGATTCCGTCAGAGCTCAAGATTCATCGATGAAGGCTTCAGTTTTGTCATTTACGATGTTCGAATAATTTATGAATTTCTGAGCAATACCTTTTGATTATTAATATTAAAATGCTACCAAAGTTGACTTCAGTTTTTAGGTAATGAAAAAAAAAACCTAGTTAATTAAATGTAAATGTCGAGTTACACACTGAAATAATATAGCCTGAAGTTTTGGGTAAACAATTCAGTTTGAAATATAAAATTTCATATACCATTTTTTTGCAAAAACGTTTATTTCACATATAGATTTTTTGGTACTGTGGTATTAGAGCTGCGACATGAAGAATTATAATCGTTTAATCATTAAATTAAATCAAAAACATATTTTAAAATCCACATTAAAAAAAAAAAACAATTTAACAAAAAAAAATACGAAAAGCATTAATGTGAAGAATAGTTAAAATGCGTGTTTAAAATCAAATTGAGTGTGTGTTTGCACGTGCATATTCTGCATAATCTTTTTTAATACATTGTACAGGCTTACACCTGCATTTATATATGTAATATATGCGGGATTCAAACTCAGACTTTCACACAACCTACAACTCTCAGTATCATCTTATATTGCTGACTCACCTGATCACACACATGTTGAAAAGATAAATAATCACCAATATCCATATTTCGTGCTAAACCCGCACTCATCAGTTGGTTCAGATTACCATCTCCACACATATATACAATTAGTACTCAGCTTTATATTAAGATAACCAATCTTCATACTTTAATGAGTGCTGGTTTAGCACAAAATACGTATATTGGAGATTATTTATCTTTTCAACATGTGTGTGATCAGGTGAGTCACCAATATAAGATGGCACTGAGAGTTGTAGGTTGTGTGAAAGTCTGAGTTCGAATCCCACATATATTACATATATAAATGCAGGGGTAAGCCTATACAATGTATTAAAATAGATTATGCAGAATATGCACATGCAAACACACACTCAATTTGATTTAAACATGCATTTTAACTATTCTTTACATTAATGCTTTTAGTATTTTTTTTTGTTAAATTGTTTTTTTTTTAATGTAGATTTTAAAATATGTTTTTGATTTAATAACCTAATTAATTTAATGATTAAACGATTATAATTCTTCATGTTGCAGCTCTAATACCACAGTACCGATTTTTTTTTTAAAAAAAGTATACTAATTATTAATAAACAAAAAAAATTCTGGTACTTTGGTATTAGAGCTACGACATTGACAACGACTCTTGGAACGACACTCGATGCTTGATGTTCACAATGACTCTTGGAACAATGATCGACACTGGGGAGATAAGTCTCCTATCTTCCCAGCGTCGATAGTCGTTCCAAGAGTCATTGTCAACATCGTAGCTCTAATACCTGTTGACATTCATATCAATATGTCGACGACTTTGTGACGTCACCAAAATGACGTGAACACAACGTTTCCTTAAAAAACCAAAAAGAATGTGTTACATCTCAATTCTAAAAAATAGTAACATTTTTAACAAAAAGTGTAGTATATAGAAATCAAGATAGAGTAAATATAAAAATTTCTAGAAAAAACAGCAAATGCGACGCCATTGACAGTTTAATATAGTTCAATACTATGGAAGATTTTTAACAATAAATAAAAAGTAGAATATATTCAGTACATGATTATTGAGAAATCAAGGTAATATTGTGGTGAAATTCAAAAAAATATTGGACAAAATTAAAAAAAAAAAAATACAACATAAAAAAAAAAAAAGTACTGGTAAATCTATTTTTTTTTTTAAATGATGCATTTACAGAAAAAAAAAAAGAAACAGCAAAGGTGATATCATTAAGCACGATTTTAATATTGCAAATATTTTAAACCAAAAATGTAGAATATATTTAGTACATGATTATTGAGAAATCAAGATAATATTGTAGTGAAATTAAAAAAAATATTGGACAAAATTTAAACAAAAAAAAAAAAAAATACAACTTTTTTTTTTTAAAAAAAGTATGGGTAAATCTAATTTGTTTTTAAAATGACGCATTTACAAAAAAAAAAAAAAAAGAAGAAGCAGCAAATGTAACGCCATTAAGCATGATTTTAATATTGCAAATATTTTTAACCGAAAATATAGAATATATTCAGTACATGGTTATTAAGAAATCAAGGTAATATTGTAGTGAAATGCAAACAAATATTGGACCAAATTTAAACAAAAAGAAAAAAGAAAAGATTTTCACAATAAGAATGACAAAACTACCTGAAATATAAATTCAAAATATAGACTGCTTTTTTTTTTAAAAAAAGCTGAATTTAAAAATGCACTAAGTAGTAAAGACAGTTTCCAGATTAATTAAACAGATTATGTTGTTATATCAGAAACAGAGGAAATTCATTAACATGGATTACAAAATGCAATGGCCTTATCACAGTGTTAATAGAACATTTTTTATGCTTTTAAAAATTCAGTTTTAATTGATAGCCAGTATGTAAAAGTTGAATGCTGTAAATTAATTTTAGATGTGTTTTTTATGCATGTATTTTTTGATTTCGTATTATATTTTTGCTGATTAAATGGTAATGTGAAATAGTAACTTTATTTAGAATGTGGGTTAAGAATGAATTATCTCTAAATACAAGCATTTCAACGTATCATAAAGGGGGTACATCATTTAGCAATGTATTTCTGGAAACTACTAAATTTATCTCATTGTATATATAAAAAATGTAACATTTTAAAACCTTACATATATGTTGTCATGCTGATGTATATGTTGTTATATTTATAACAATCGGTATAATAAATAAAAGACTTATTAAATTTTAATTTTATTTGGTATTCTATACATATTTATTTATTTTTAAAAATAATAAGTTTTAAAAAAATATACATGCAAATAATTTACCAAAGTAAGGCATCGTGCGTTACTTCCCTAATTTGAAGTATATAACAGAAGTTAAAGATTATTGTTAATGATTATGCACATTCCGTTCTCCTTAATGATGGGGTTATTAATTAATTATGTATTATCTTTTTCTGATAATCTTTGATTTTTTTGTGACTACGTAGATGGTTTTAAAATAGAGTAATGAGTAGATTATGTTGTTAATGCATCTGTATATATTTTTCACTTAGTTTCTCATATTTTTTTTTTTAAATTGTAATGTTCATAAACTTTTAAAATTAAAAAATAATTAATAATTATCATCATTTAGAATCAATATCTTTGCTATCATCATCATCAATTTTAATAATTATCGATCCAGTGCAGAATGAAGACCTTTCCAAGTTTAATCCAGTTTCTTCTCATCACACAATTCTTTTTTATTTAATTCATCCATCTCACATGTGGTTTCTTTCTAGATCTTTTAAAATCGTTGAAATCCAATTTATTTTAAAAATTCAATTGTCCATCCGTTATCATTTCTTCTGAAAATATGCTTGACTCAATACTTATTTATTTTCTCATCCATTTAATTTGCTATTGATTTCTTCTTGTTAATCCTAATGTACATTATTCTTCTGTTGAGTATTATATTGGAGTATAATAAATAAGACAGTTTTTTTAAATCATAAAATTAAAGTTGTTAAGAATAAATAAAAATTGTGATATATATTGTATTTTTACTGGAAAGACCGACCACTAAACTCCTAGCTCAGTCTAGTTAAAAAAAATTTCTTATATATAAAATTCTAGTAATACACTTCTATTTATTTTATATTTAATATATTATATTAGTCTTAATAAATTATTTAATAATAAAATATTACTAACCATGAGACTTGCTATTTAAATCATTCAGTAAGGTATCCTTTTTTAACATTAAGCATATACTAAAAAGTATATCCTCAATGGCATAGGAATATCACCAAACACTACTCCACTAAAATATTAATGATACTCTCATGACTCACCATTTAAACTAATCAAATTACATCTCACATTAAAGTTACATAAGTTAAATTGAATTCTAACACAATATCATATTCATTTTTCTATTACAATAATTATATCTCTCCTTTACTAACATTTCATAGCTCAAGTAACATCTCAGAGTCAAGCATTGGTGGTCGAGAGGTCAGCACAGTTGTCTTACGAGCAGTTGTCCCGGGTTAGTGGGTTCGCTTCTCGGCTGATGCTATGACACATGAAAAAAAAAAACAATAACTAACGTCTCAGATAATTATTATTGCTTCTTAAAATAAATAAATAAATTTATATAACTAAATGTAAAGAGGGATTTTACTTACATCTAATTACACTTCAAAATAATTAAGAAACAAATATACTCATCAATTCTTCCCTTTCAAAATGATTAATTACTTTTCTTTTAAAATTTGACTAAAACTAAGTTAAAAATATTAACTAAGAATGATCACACTTTATTATCATAAACAAATTCAAAATAATTTCTTATCTCCATGCATTATAATCTAATCATTTTATTTTTATATGGCATTGTGGTTATCACTCTTCATTACAATTCTCAAGTAAAATAAAAAAAATTTACATTACTAAATATTGAAATAGTTAAGATTTTGCATAGTTTTACAGTTATTAACAGAATAACTCGCCATGAATATGGGATTGTAGACTGTCCCGAAAGCGCTTGGCAGTAAAAATTTTGACAATTTATTAATAGCTTCATTAACTGTGCGCAGAGCATATATATATATATTAATTACTAAATATTTTAGATTCAATATCAAATATCTTTAACAATCTCAATATTTTTTCTTATTTATTATTTTATTTAAATTATGTATAATAATACCTAATATTTTTAATTATTACAATATATGTGTGGTTAGGATGATGCATAATGACTTGCAAATAATAAGAAAAGAGACTCTCAACACTTTGTTAATTTTTAAAAATAATATTTTATTACAACAGTAGTACAAAATTTTGACTTTAGGTCAACATGAGTGTGACAAGAATCTTGGCCTCAAGGTGGCCTTTGAGCATTCCATCATCATATTTTCAATTGGATGGACAGTTGAAGAGTTGGAGTGTGGTGTGGATTGAAGCCTGTCTATTAGAGTATGAAGATTAGCTATTTTAAGATATATCTGAGCACTTATTGCATATATGTGTAGAGATGATAATCTGGACCAACTGATGATTGCTGGTTTAGCATGAAATATGTATATTGGTGATTATTTATCTTTTCAGCATATATGTGTTCAAGTGTATCAGTGTTATGAGATAGAGTAGTGAGTGGTGGGTCATGTGAAAGTCTGTGTTCATATACCCTATATATTAAAAATAATAAAATATTTAACGTATTATGCAATACTTAAAATTAACACATAAAATACTTATAATAATGTAAATAATTTGCATTTTCACTTTAAAATTATTTACAACTAATATATAATATCGTTCACACTTAAATCTGTGAATATTAAAATACTTTGTTATATTTCTACAAAAAATATCAATAACATTAACAACTTATACATTATCATACTCTAAATATTTTAAAATATATTTCTTTTATCATTATTACTTTACCTTTAATTTTTTATAATATTAGGATATAATTATAATTCTATAACTTGTTATACTTTTCAATATTTATTATTAATTATGAAATAAACATTCAATTATCTAAACATTCATTATGATATGGTATGTTATTATATTGTTGACAATAATATAAATCATTATCAGGTTTTCTTTTAATCATCACATCTCTTATAACTTCAACATTCACTCTGTAATTTAATCTCTAAAATTTAATATAAAAACATTCATAAAATCTTTACTTTTACATTCTTTCAATATTTTATTTTTTTCCACATTTAACACTTCTTGAATTATATGAATTATCTTGTTATAGTCTGAAAGTTTATCTATTATCATTGCTCAAATATACAATTCTCTAATATGCTGTACATACCAGTATGATTTTCATGATAATACATGTGAGATGGATACCTTATAAAACTATAAGAAACAATGGTATATGGATTATGTAATTTAAGGTCCCATTTTTTTGTGTCTACCTTAAATTCTACCTTGGCTTTTCTTTTAAGATCTTACAGATTTTTTTTAAAATGCTACTATCCATATATCACAAGTATTCTAATTTACTTTGACTATACTATACATAACATTAATAACACATTTCTATCACTACAAAATTTCCCAATGAGACTACTTTTCTGAACCACTATTGTTCTATCAAAAACTCAGTATAAATTCTAAACATCATAAATAAATATAATTCATCCTTTCTCTAAATTGTTGTTGTTATTATTATTATTATTATGAATTAAAAAACATAACTTTGAAAATTAGTAAAAGTCTTTTATTCCTATAATATATATATATTTCTAGATAGATGATGTTTTTTTGACTACTTTCTAAATTTCAAAAATATATATAAAATAATTATTAAAAAACATTCATTAACTGATTTTTATAATAAATATATAAATCTACAATTAGCATAGAGAAAGGATATATAAGATATTATTTTATTTTCAGGAGACATAAGCTTTAATTATTTTATAACTTTAAATCTAATTACAAGATGGAGTTAACTGTTAAGAAGGTGTAAACAAAAGCAAATTACAACTAACGTTAAATAATAATAATTAAAGGGTTATTTCTCAGCCCATCCGAATTATATTCGAGTATCACAATGACAGGTTCAGTCTTAATCCAAACATCTTTAGCTTTTCAGTTTGTTATTGCGGCACAACGATGACCTCGTGATATTTTTCACGGTAGTACAATACGCGACTTTGACTTCATACAAAAAAATATATGTATAAATATATTGCTATTGATGTAATTAGAGGGGATTTGAACCCAGAATTTCAAGCTACCTTTAGTCGTCAACTCCATCTTATATATACATGCTGAACCAGCACTCATGAGTTGGTCCAGATCATCAACTCCCACATATATATAATCAGTGCTCGATTTATTTATACATACACATACATTTACTTTTTTTTTTGCTTCAATATAAAGTTTGTGTTAAAGAACAAAATTGAAATAGATAAAATAATATATATATATTGCTTATATTGATTTTAACTTTTGTAGTTTTTAAGATTTAAAAACAAAAAAATTGCAGAAGCGTTTTCAAATGTATATGACAATTTATTCAAATACAAATATTTAGTTCTAGTTGTGCTTTATAGTAAAAATATTTACTACTTTTTAATCATATTTTTCCTCTGTTAGTTCTAGGGTCGTAACACTTATTCATCTGTTCTGGACAGCTGGTTTTAAAACGAAAAAAAAAAAGTTCTAAAATATAACAAACTTAATAAAAACACAAACCCGTAAGCCGTGGAGCTGAATTAATTATTAAATAACAATCTGACGGATAAATAATTGTTTGTTTATACATATCGCTATCTATTTTTTTTAAAAAATTAATTTAATTAAACTTAATTAAGTATTATAAATAATATTCTAATTTTGGAAATGGAATTCAAACACTATTCCAAAATTATTACAATTTGATATAAAATAAATTTTATATTAATTAATTTTCAATTTTAACATTTGGTCCAAGTAGTTCAAACTATAAATCTGATTAGATCAAATATATATATTTTCCGAAACAAATATATATATATTTTTAATTTTATTTTAGTGAGAAGTTGGCTCAACAGTCAGAGTTAGCTTGCTGAAGAACAAAATTTTCTTGTTAAATTTTCTATTAAAAATTTTAACAGTTTGTATAAGATTAAGGTAGAATAACTGCGAATCCTTGAATTGCTAGATAGATTTTAGAATCATAATTAACCAAACAAAATAAAAATTCTGAAAATGGACAGTAGCTATTATTGAATACTATTTGTAAGGCAAAGTGCAATACTATAAAACGTATTCGCACGATTTGATTTTAAGTGACGCTTAGAATAGAGTTAACATCTTTTTAACATTTTTATTAGTTTTCTTTTCCATAATTAGCTTAATCTATCTTTTTAAAAAAAATATTTATTTATTTTTTCATTATCATTTTCTAAATAAGTAAATCTCTAATTAACATAACCTCTATCTATCTATCTATCTATCTATCTATCTATCTATCTATCTATCTATCTATCTATCTATCTATCTATCTATCTATCTATCTATCTATCTATCTATCTATCTATCTATCCATCTATCCATCTATCCATCTATCTATCTATCTATCTATCTATCTATCTATCTATCTATCTATCTATCTATCTATCTATCTATCTATCTATCTATCTATCTATCTATCTATCTATCTATCTATCTATCTATCTATCTATCTATCTATCTATCTATCTATCTATCTATCTATCTATCTATCTATCTATCTATCTATCTATCTATCTATCTTAAGTAAAACATAGCTTTCAGCTAACACAATTTATTATACAATATTAGATAATAAATTGTAAACTTTACTTCTAGATATACCTGTAAATGCACATTGTGAAACACTTGAATTAACTCTACAATTTTTAATATACCAGTATAATATGAAAAATCATATATCAGTTTTATACAAATTTTTTACCAAGATAATTACAACTCGTCTACAGAGAACATTGGACTTCCACCAACCAAAAGAACAAGCTGGATTTAAAAGTGGTTTTAGTACAGTAGATCATATCCAGGTATTGAGAGAAGTTATAGAAAGGACAAATAAATATGAGTTGCCATTATGCTTTGGATTTGTAGATTATGAAAAGGGATTTGATTCTATAAACATTTCTTCAGTGATTAAAGCATTGGATCATCAAGGTATAGATCCAGGATATTGTCATATTTTAAGAATATTTATAAAAATGCAGCAGCAACATTTAGATTACATAAGGATACTGGGAAAGTCACCATTGAGAAGGGTACAAGACAGGGTGACTCCATATCTTCAAAATTTTTTACAGCAATGCTGCAAGAAGTATTTTGTGGATTAAAATGGGAAGCTAAATGAGTGAAAGTAAATGGAGATTATTTAAGTCATTTAGATTTTGCAGATGATGTAGTTGTTTTTGCAAATAATGCTTTGGTGCTACAGGAAATGTTGCAGGAGTTATCAGATGAAAGTAGGAAAGTAGGACTAAAGATAAATGTTAAAAAGACTAAAGTAGTGTTTAATGGATTTTCTCAAAATATGAAAATAAAGATTGATTATGATGAGTTAGAAGAAGTTAACAGTTACAAGTATCTTGGTCAGATTATTAATACAGATGGAAACATAATGGATGAAATTAATCATAGAATTAAACTTGGTTGAAGTGCTTTTGGTAGAAATAACTTGATACTAAAAGGAAATATGCCTATGTGTTTGAAAAGGAAGGTTTTTAATAAATGTGTTTTACCAGTTCTTACTTATGGATCTGAGACTTGGACACTTAATAGAAGAGCAATACAGAGACTTCAGACCACTCAAAGATGTATGGAGAGATGCATGTTAGGTGTAACAAGAAGAGATCGAAACCGCAGTATATGGATAAGAGAACAAACAGGTGTTACTGACCTCATTGAAAAAAATAAAAGACTGAAATGGAGTTGGGCTGGATATATTTCTAGAAGAGATAATAATAGATGGATAATTGAAATCTTAAACCAGATTCCAAGATATTATAAAAGATCCAGAAAGAGATCACATGTGAGATGGATGAATGAAATAAGAAAGTGTGCAGGGGTGATGTGGAGAAGAGAAGCTATAGATCAGAGAAAATGGATTGAACTTGGAGAGACCTTCATCCTGCAGTGGATTGATAATGTTTGATGATGATAATGATGATGATGTATGAAATTAATTTCATTACAATAATTGTTCTATAATGGATCATTTATTTTATATATATATATATGAATTATTTAGCTTTGTGCAAAATTATGTTTCTTATATGTACATGCTATAAAATGATTTTAATTCTTACAAAGATATTGGTTAGACTGGTATCTAATTTTTTTAAAACAAATATTTCTTACAATTGTGTATTTACAGAACAAAATCAAAAACGCTGATTTGTATATTGTATCTGGCATTAGTGTTAAAATGACTTGATGACATCTTGTTTAGGCTTTTAAAAATCTGTGCATGTGTGTTTATGTTTTAGTAATTAATCTATTACTTCAGAATAAGTGAAATGACAAATTTTTATATATTTCATTACAATTCTAAATTAATATTTAACATGTACATAGTATTTAAATTAAAAATATTTGAACTGTAGTAAAATATAAAAAGAATATATGAACAATTAAGAAATAATAAGGTAATAAGTTTGAAAAGACTTTCATGCAGTTCACCTTTATCAAAACAAGATTATTCTTTCTTTGATAAAGATTCTGTGCACTGAAAAATCTGACTTAGCAACATTTTTAAAGTTCATTATCGTATTATTTATTAGCTATTCATATACTCTTGTGGAATATAATTTTTATATTTTACTACAGTTTAAATATTTTTTAATTTATATTATTTGAGTTTAAGATGGCTAATTACTATATGTGTCTTTCAACCATTATTTGCAAAGAATCAGTTAAACTTAATTAGTTATTATCTTTAATATTGCTTTGTTAAAGATGCTCTGCATTAAAAGCTTTATTTAGCTTTTTTTTTTTTTACAGTTTATTATTGTAATATTTATTAATTATTCACTCATTTTGGTAAAATATAATTTTATATACTATTTATAAGTAAGTTTATTCATTTAATACAACACTGATAAATTTTTATAGTTATATACTTATGAGATTTTTTAATATATTAAGTAGTAACTCAGACGTTATTATGGCTACATATTTAATTTTATAGAGCTAAATAATGATGAAGAGATAAGTCTTTAGTTAGTATTCATATCAAAAGATCATTTTAAAACAGTTACATTGTTCAAAATTATATTAAGTATGTAGTTTTTAAAAGTCAGTATTCTTTTATATTGAATTAGTAATCAATCTTAGGAGTAAACTGATCTTTTTTTTCTGGTGTTCCCTAACTATTTTTGGTTATGAAACCAAACTTATGCACATTTAAAAACAAATTTCAATTAAAAAAGATTTTGTTCATTTTATGAGTTTCTTCATCTTATAAGTATCTATTGTTATTATAATCTCATTTTTTCAATATTTGCAAATTTCAAATATGAGTTTTTAATTTTTTTTTCATTTTCAAACATATATTACTACCAAATCAAGTTACAGTTATTGAATTCTGATGTAGAATAATAGTTTAATACTAAAATGAAAATTGAAAGCTTACAAAAAATCTCACCAGGGAGAACAATTAAATCTGGCAATGTTAAGGAGTTAAAAAGCAATACTATCATGATGTAGAGTAAGGACTTGTATGACAATTAAATCCATTCAAATGCTAGGTATGAAATCATCACACTAAGATATAAAGTAGTTTTTCATAAAATTGTAGTTTTATAATCAAATAGAAATTTGTGATATTTGGAATTGTAGATAAGCACTCATCCCATTTGGGAATGTATTTATTTATCTATTTTGACTTTGGTGCTGCCAATGTGAGTAATCAAACTACCATTTTAGTTGTGGAGTAACTGAGATGTATTGCTAGCTTTATTTGTTATTAAATATATTAATTGATTTACATATTAATAAAAATATTTATTTGATTTATTTTTAATAAATATTAATTCCTTTAGTGTAGTGTTTTTTAACTTTGGTACTACCAGCATTAGAGAGAATTAAATATAAGTAGATATAGATGAAACCTCATGTTTCTTCATGATCTAACTGGAATTTATAGTGATGATAGATGCTATGAAAAACCAGGATTAGAACATCTCCCAGGTAAATTTGGTAACATTTATAAGTATATATTTAATAACTTTTGAGTGTAATATATAACTGAGTTGTTGCTTGGTGGTAGTTCATGTATTCACTTTGAGTATAATATATAACTGGGTCACATCAGGTATTCAAGGCATTAATTCAAAATTGTTGCTTGGTGGTAGTCCATGTATTCACTGTCACCTCATTAGGACTGACCAGGATATATATATATATATATATAATGTAAATATATATATATATATATATATAATGTAAATAAGACTATGCTGAAAATCATACAGCAGAGATTGTAGCTTTACATTGAAAAAAATAACTGCAAGATGTAGAGATTTGTTTTAGGAAAAGGTAATAACTGGAGACATCAATGCTGTCATAAGTTTGGTTTCATAATCAAAAATAGTTAGGGATTACCAGAAAAAAATGATCAGATATGCTTTAATGGTCACAACAAAATCTCACTTACCATAGTAAATTATGGAATATTAGTAAAAAAATTGACATTACAGAACATTTTATTATTAATATGAGGAATATTTAAATTGGATTAGAAAATGTACCAAAACTTTTTATTATTATTATGAGGATCTCTAGGTGAAATTATAAGTTACTGTTAAAACAAGGTATTGGGATTAAAGAATTACTTCACATTCTTAAAAAAATTAAACAGAACTACATGTTATCACCTTACTCATTTAACTTATAAGCTGAGAATATAATTTTAGAAGTCAGACTAATCAAGGACAAATATGTAGTTAGGATTGGTAGAATAAATATAATCAACCTTAGATATGAAGATGAAAATAAAAATAGCATAGAATGAAAAGATGAGATTACAGTTACATTTAAAAAAAAGATAAAGATTATAATGACAAGATTAGCAAGTGAATTTTTTTAAAAAATGAAGATCTAAAAGTGGTTGACACTTTTTGAATTTTTGGTTCATTTAAAAGTAACAAAATATTCATTAGTCAAAAGATTTATTGCAACTTAAGACTGGAAAGAAAGTTGCAATAAAAAACTTGAAAAAAAAAAAAAAAGAAAGATACATTTAGAGTCCATTGTCATTATTTTCTATTAATGCAAAATGGACAACCCAAGAATAATTAGAAAAATATTGAAGGTTTGAAAGACTTCTAATAACACGATGAATAGCAAGAAAAATGAATAAGTGAATATTTATTTGATCAGATTAAAGTGAATTTTTTGAAGCACAAATGTCTAGGTTGAAATTGTTATATTTTAATTACCTTCTTATAGTAGACTAATTCGTTAGGAAAGGAGATAAAAATCGGTAAGATGATCAGTGAAATGAAAAAAAAGGACAACCAATAATAAGGTAAATGGATTTTTAAATATACGTTTGAGTAGTCTTTAAAAAAAAACAACAACAACAAATGATAGATATTCTGATAAATGTTAGTCATACGATCACCAGCAGTCTGTGTTGACTTAATGGGACATTATAATAATACTTCTACTACTGCTGCGGCTACTACTTCTATTATTTCTCATTTAATTTAATTCAGTACTAATTATTACTAATTTAATGTGATTGTGGTCTAAATTGAAATCTATAATTTATTCCAAAAAAACTTATTAATCTCTTGAATTAATTAATAATAGTCAGTAATCTTTTTTGGAAGCATTATACCTTTTCCTGATAAAGTGAAGACTCTATTTTGTTTCACATAAGTTGAATGGAGTATTAAGTTTAATTTTTAACGCTATTTACGAATCTAATTTTGCGAAGAATCAGACATTGATTTTAATTGTGAATAGATAATCAATTTTGAAAAACAAAAAAACAAAACAACAATGTTATTTTCGTATCTTTCTAACAATCGTTACATTTAAAAAATATATCTTATATGCAGAAATATATTAAAGCATAAACTTTTAATATATATACCATATATATATATATAACGCATTCAAACTATATAACATATATAAATATACTATATTATTTTTAGTTCGCTGATTTTAAATAAAATACTAAATAGAAAAAAAAAAAGCATTTAGCTATTAATAAAAACAATAATATAATTTATTGAGATCATAAATATTGTTGTCATCATTTACTTATAATATAATCAATTTAAAATCAGTCTTTGTCAAGCATTGGTGGTACAAGCAGTTGTCCCGGGCTATGACACATGAGAAAAAAAAAATTTAAAATCACTCTTAACAATTGGTAAATCTTAATTAAACAATTAAATTAATAGTAACAGTAAATCAAATATTAATCTGAAATTGTAATTTGATAGAAATTTTTATTTCAGTTTGGAAAAAAAAGTAAATGATCTCATGATTATTACGATATTGATGATTATTATAGTAACTGAAATATTCTTATATAACAAAGCTTATCAAAGTAATACAGCTTTATTATTTATGTAAATCTTAATAGTTTACTAAACAAACCCATGTGCGTCGCTATGAATAAATGTATATAATATATCAAAAGAATATATGGGAATATCTCAAAGACAAACGAAATATGTATATTTAATAAATGATTTATGCTTATCATTTAATTAAAAGCAAATTGCTGAAATTTTTTACTTGTTTAATTTCATCTTAAAATATTATTTATATACGACTGGATACGTAAAGTAATTTTTAATATATATATAATACAAAATGTTTACAAAACCAAAATAAATAGTTAAATGTTTAAAACAAAATTAAAGCTAAATATATAAAGATGTAAATTGAAATATTGAAATTTAAAGTAAAAATCGTCGGACTCGATGTTAACTTTCTTTGTAGGTTATTTATAGAAATGAAAAATTATATTATATTATAAGCATTAGTAACAAATTTTTAAATAAATTTATAAGTTTCTAAGATTTGATAATAATAGTAACTTAGAAAATAAAGATATTTATTTATCAATATTTAATTTTTTTTTTTTTTGCATTTGGAATTTTTTTAATTAATCTTTTCAAATTGCGCTATAATAAATGAGATACGTATATATTTATAATTTCGTAATTTTTCCAATTTTTTAAACGGGAGAATAAAATTAAAGCATTTTCTAATCTTTTATTATTTAAATGAATTGCATATGTTTATACATTATTAATTAAATACGTAAATTTTTTGTTGGAAACAACATTGAAAAATATCGGTAAGGTATAGTCTTTGTATTATATATATAGAGTGTATTTAATTTTTCTTTTGGAAACTATACATTTATTTCAGACTATAAATGGAATACTGTTCTCTGCAAAACCATATATATATATAGGAGTGGGTAGAAGTAGATGTATAGTTTAAATAATAGGTAAAAATAATAATAATAGGCTACAGTTTAAATAATACTTTATTGAATAACCAAATAATTAATTACCATCTTTTATATGCTTAAATTGGCGGCTGTCAGTTTTTATATACTGCTGTAATCTAATTTTTACACCCTTGTAGACCTTTATTGACATTAATTTTTTGGTATGTGTCAAATCATGTCATCAACAGTGGATAGTTTTCTTGAATACATGATAACTTCCCCCCAAAATAACTTATCTATCTTTGGGTAATTTTTCGTTAATCGTTAAAGCATAGTGAGAAGGGGCTTCATCTTTTGTTGTTCATCTGTTAAATTATTAGCCATAGCCATTATCTGGCAAAAAAATAACAACAACCAAACCAAAACATTATACCGTATTAAACTGTACATTTATTTATGCATCTTTCCTTGGATCGCGGCCCAACCTCTATCACTTTTGGCATTCGAATTTTTTATGTATCCCGTTATAAAATCATTCGATTTTTTTTAATGAACTTTTTAATGTTATTTTTTCTATGAAATAAACGTTCATTAGTTAAGGGTAATGTAAAATTATAACATTAGTATTTCCAGATTTTTTTTAATATAAAAAAAAAAAAAATGAAATAAAAATCAAATATCCTCTTCCTCTCCCCATTACTACATTGTAAAGCTCATTGTTGTAATTTATAAGTTATCCTCATTTTTTTTCTAAACCCTTTACGCTTATCAAGAACTTAGCTGAGAAATCATATAAACACGTTTTATAAAAAATATATATTGTATAATGAAAGCTACATGCAAAAGGACAAGCTTATAAAAAGTCGAAGAGTAATCCCTGATAAGAAATAATATATATATAAATGATTAGTTTATGAACTCATATAATAAAAAAAAAATATTTGAATATAGTAGTAATATGCAATAATATTAACAACCCAATCATATTGCATAAATAAATAAAATTTACTTGTATAAATATAATATATATTCCATGATAAATGTTGCCACAGAATATCACAGTTGAATTCAAAGCTGAAATCTATATAGTTACGCATCTAGAAATCACTTTTAATTCCTTATTTACTATTAAACTAAAAGTCTGAAAAAAAAAAAGATTTAAAGTTTTGAATTGGAGACATTCTATTTGTATACATTATAATGTAGTAAGTTAAATGAAAAAATGATGTATTCATATTATTCTATTTCTATTAAATAATTAATAAATATTTTTTACATGAAACTGTAACCATCAAAGGTAGATTAAAAAAGTAGCATTTAAGTTTCATACGATTTTGTTATATATATATTTTCCAACCTCTGGTTAAGAGCGTGACAAAAACGATCAAAATTTTTATCAGTTATGGCCCAAGTTTCATAAGTCGCTAATTCTTGAGTTTTAAGTTTATTTAGAAAATGAAACCTGGAATATATTCTCAAATATTTACTTTAAATTCTAACTAATTTTAACAAAGCTAGTTCATCAAAACAAAAACTACAATAACAAAAAAAAAAGCATATTAATGTGTTTTTTTAAAGTGGTATTACACAGGTGTTTCATAGTTCCAACATATAAGAAAAATGCCACACAACCCTTTCACCTATGTTGTAGCTTATTCGTTTGAATCTTTGAATCAGTATATTAATATGGATGATGATAAAAGCAGTACGTGATCTTTTATCAAATTATCTGGGGATTTAGTAAAAAACAGTTCATCACTAAAATAGGAGAATGAAACTCTGGCATTCCTAGCATATAATGTTGTGTAGTTAATTTACAAATTTTAATTTTATATCATGCAACCCAAATATTTATCTTAGACTGAGAAACTTATTGATAATAGTCTTATATAGTTTGATCATGAGAAAGTTGAGCGAAATGGAAAGGTATGTAGATAAGACAGATGAAATTATCCATACTGATAACAGGTGTCAAATAAATGATTTAACTAAAGGTACTGAAGTAAAAGTGCCTTTTTGAGACTTTTAAAATCTTTCATCAATAGAGTTTGTATCTGTGAAAAGTTACTATCAAATCCAATCTATTTTAAAAAGGACCCTAGAATGCTTTTATAACACTAAATATTTAACTAATGGATTAAGGATTAAGTAATAGAGCAATTGCACCCTGCTAGTTTAGCATAATAGAAAAATGGAGACACTAGAGCTCAAAGTCCAAGAATCATGATTCACCTCCATCACTTGCCATGAGATTCCCACCAATAAACTATTTTATTATTTAAAGCTTTATAAAATAACTTTTTTATTTTATATAAAAAATACTGGAAATAGCACCAACAATTTCTTTATAATCAAATCTTTATGCTAAATCTAATACATTCAAGAAATCATATTAAAGTCAGATTTAAAGTCAGTATACAATATACATCAAAAGAATATGTAATATAACAGGGCTTAATGCATAAGCATAATATATATATATATATATCAATGCTTAATGCATAAGCATGGTCTCATCATCTCCCACCAGTGGTGAAAAGTTGTATCTACTGTCTTATTTATTACAGTTAATGCATAATTTCTGAATCGACCAATTCACATTAAGATATTTTTAATCAAATTAATTAAATTAGTATATTTTTAATCTGATATTTTTAATCTAATGCTTGAATATCCTAGCACCTCACTGAGGAAGCCAGAAGCAGAAACTGGTGTAAGTTGGGGATATTCTGCAAAGCTTGTTAAGAGCTTATTTGAGAGCTCTTTATATAACATTTGTAATACAAGCTTGTTTAAATTAGGACATGTGACATTTGACTTGATTTTTTTTTGTAAATTAAGATATGTAGTCACTAACTAATTATAATTAAATACCCATATACTGATCAAAGCTGGACAGTCCTTAGACCACTCAGGAAGCCACCAATTTATTGTAACCTGGAAGAAAAAAACCTAGGCTCTCTTAGCCTGACTTAAAATTCACACTGTCAATTTGAAAAATGAAAATGATATCCTCTGCACCATAAAATTTTAATTTGACACTTTGCATAAGCAAATTTTAGCTTTGAATGAAAAAAGCTTAAATAATATAATAAATAATTATATAGCTGAATACTTTGAATGTTATGTAACACTTGGACACTAATGTGGTAGTTTGATATAGTCAATTCAGTCGATAAAACTGAGTTTTTTTAAAAATTTATTCATCTAATGATCAATACAAAAAATTTTAGTTTTTAAGTCTTGGCCACATGAATTTTAAAAACCTTCTAGCATCATGATCTTCCAAAGCTATGGATTTAATAAATGTTATTCATTATGATAAACTTATCACTGATCTTTTTGATACAAAATATAAGATTCTTACTTGGAGAATGGTAGTTATTTAAAATGTTTCATATTTCAGCCTAAAAACAATGCAAAAAAGAGAAAAAAGCACAAAGATTAAGCAATACTAATGCTCAATGTAATGTGTGGTCTAACATTTTTTAAATTCTCAGTTACTTTTTCCAAAATTATGTATATAATAATCTTTAAAAATTGTCACTGGCATCATTCAGCTGCTTATATCGAATTAATTTATTTAGGTTTAATGTATTGTTGCTTTGTGTAATTTATTCAGGTTATGAATTACTTAATATTACAGTCATCAATAATCATTTCAATTAGTCTGTAGATTTTTTTTCTTTCACCAGATCAATAATTACATTCAAATTTCCTCAGTTTTGGAATATATCCTATAAACTTTGAATATCCAAAAGCTATTTTTAGATGAGCTAAGTTAGAATATATTGAAATATTTGTGATCAGAGTATTACTTAAACTATATATTTTATATAAAATGATAAAGTTGTATGCTATAACAATCCACTTGGATGAAGAAATAGTATATGAAGTATCAGCTTCTTCAATAACCATGAGATGATATTCTAGGAGTATGTGTTTTTATTAACTGGGTAATATCTATGTTGTCTAAGAAAAGATAAAGCAAGAATGGTAGAAAAAGTAAATCAAACAAAAAGTTTTTTAGTTAAAATAATTTAAATCCTTGGGAACAATAAAAATGACATAAAGAATGCATTAAAATTCATTGCAATTTATGTTATAGCAATAAAAAAAGATGGTGATGATTTTATGCATTATGCATTTAATAATAAATTTTGTATGATGAAAATTCAATACAAATAAATCAAAGAAATTTCATGCTTTTAATTTTTATTTATATGACACATATTTCTGCCATTACAAATCTATTGTGTTACTTTGACAAATTATTAGCTCATTTCAAAAGATAGTTACCAGATATAATAAAATGTTACACCATAAAAGAGATCACAGCTAGTAATATTTGTATATAAAATGCTGTTTATATATGCATTGTACATACTGTAATGGTCATATTTGCACATTCGTACAACAAAATCCAGAGTTTTAGCAAATTATTCCAAAGCTGATCTTGACCAAGGGTTGAGACTTCTAATGAGATTGCACCTCAGTTCCTTTACCAATGCTTCATGATTTACTACCCTATGGATGGGAGATATGAGGTTACACTTGGCCTCATTTAGTTTATGAGCTAGAAGTAGCACAGAATTGAAGAAGGAATTATCAATAAATTAACAATTAACTAAATAAATGCACACACACATGGCTCACTGAGATAATTCATGTATTAATACTTAACACTAAATTAGAATAGATTTGGATAAGATTTGGGATGGACTGCAAATAACACACTAAACATTATTCCAAGTTTAATATTTTTAATTATTAAATTATAAGTTAATTAATACAAAACAGAAGTGCATGGGGATTTTACACTCACAGATGTCTTACAATGATGAGCTGAGTTAAATACAAGATCTCATCTTTAGAATGCACTTTAAATCATTAAATTTTAAATTACAATTAATACCTGTGGCTTATAATTAAGTATGTCATATATTTTAGGTTTGCTATGAGTTAGATTGTACAAGAATGCTAACTGAAAAAATATAATTTATTTTGATTAACTTATACATAATAAGCAATAAATGTGCTCCCTATGAAGATTATTATATAAACTAGATTTGGTGTGTCAGATCAATGCTGAACTGAATAATAGTATGGAGGGATGAACTGGTGTTTGTAGTGAAGCTTCTGATATTAAGGCACTACATTAACTAAATAAAGGTTGCAGTCCAAATGTGTGATTAGTCACAGGATTCAGTACCAAGTACCCAGTTCCCTTGCACCATATGACTTGCTATTAGAATATAAACCTTAGTTTGAGAGATTGGAGCAGCTTTACAAATTGGTTTCTGGACTTTCATGTTCCAGTTCTAGAGAGGCTGTCCAAGCTAATAATAGTTGGATGGCATTTCACCAAAAGCCCATTTACAAAAAATATAGCAAGGCGTATTGCACATGTGTGATTTGGAAAGACACATTCGTAATGCTTACTAAAATAAGACACATTCATAATGCTTACTAAAATAATATTAAAATTAACATAAAGTGCTAAATACTATAGTTTCATTCTGTGAAAATACCTTATCCCAGTTCACTAATTAGCATACTTTAAACATGCTAAGAAGAATTTCATTACAATGATCTAGTTTAAAGACTAAATCTGGATAGTTTATAAAATAAACTAAGGAAGAGTAAGCATATTTGGGATTTAATTAATTTATTAATAATATGCTTTTATAATATTTTTGCAATTATTAATTATATATATTTATTAACATGCAAACCTTAATGATAAGCTAAACATAGTAGCCTAACTAAATATACATATATAGAATAGATATCAAAATGAAGATTTACGTTTGCTAAAGAAGCAGCATAAATCAATTATGTGAGAGCTTCTAACCATCTCTTTAAATTATTAATATTGCCAATCTCCATTTTGATTTATGGTATATCATAATACCGATGCAATAAACAAATACTATAAAAGAGAATAGGTATGATTGCAGATTAGAAAATATGTAGATATAACTGGATGCAATTATTGTTTAGAGGATTATTATATTATAATTATTCATTTAATAGGCAAGATAGTTACAATTATGATTGTTCTTAGCTTAAAGTTATATTATTTCATATTACAAAGTTTAATTTAATTTATAGAGAAAACATTTAGAAGATAATTTATGAATGTTCGACAATATAGCTAGCTTTAAAACTTATTAAAATAATTTAAATTTTAGATTTATTTTAAAGAGCTCTGCGGGGAAAAATATTATCAATAATCTTCTGGCTGAGGCTGTTTTCAGATGCCTTCTTGGTAGGCTGTTGGTCTCAAATTCATCCATTCCTATAGATTAGTCTTCCAAAGAAACATGGCAAATTTAGTGGCCTCCTACCCATTCACTTCCATTGCCAAGCTGAATGTAGCTTCTGGCAGTAAGTGCTTGGTTTATTAAGAGAGTGAACTTTCAGTGCTAAAATTTGGCTTTTTTTATATTAACTCTTTGATTATTCCACTGCAAAATATATTAACTTGTGTACAATTTTAAGTTTTTAATCTTGAAATTTAACATAGTTTTATTACTTTTAAAATTCTGCATGAAAATTTTAGAAAAGACAAAAACAAAATTTAATGAATAGATAAATAGTGCTTGTTGAATGATTTTGCTTGTCTTAAAATTTATTTTAGACTTATTTTAAAATCTGCTCTTGATCTCCACATAAATTAAATCAGATGCATGTGATGTGAGAATTTCCAAGAAACAGGCAATCTTTTAAAACATTTAAGTTGCATAAACATTCTGTTATATATGTATTCTAGTCACCTCTAGAATTGAAATTATATGAGAGTTTTTTTAAAGCTAAATAATGAATAAATTTGTACAATTTCATTTTAATAAATTAAAGATTTATAACTAATAATTTGATTTTAATGCCAATAAACAGTTTTGTGTTACAAGTTCTTCACACACATGTGTTCATACTCAGTGTTTATACACATATAGCGATTCCTACACAGATATGCATTTAATTTTAAATATATAAATATACACTATATACATGTACATACATTAATATATGCTAATATATAAAACTATATGTAAATATACATGAACTTGGATGGGTTTAAATATAGGATAATGATTACTATGGAACATAGTAGGTGAAACGATCCGTTTCAATACTTAAAAAAAAAGTATTTTAAATATTAATTACAATATCCAAATATAGAATGCATTAGATAGAGTGCATTAGATATATATTTTTCTTTTTTAATGTCAGCAGTTTTATTTTTGTCAAAGTTAACTGCTAATGTACAGTTCTATAATTTGACTATTCTCATACTGTTGATAAATAAAAAGTCATTATGGCCACAACAATACAGTTGAGATATTATTAAACACTGCTTTCTTAATTCTGAATAATTTCACACAAATAATATAAGATTATGAATTTAAAAAAAATAAAATTTCAATATGGGTTTGTTTTAAATGCAATGATTAACAATTTTATGGAAAAACACAAAAAAATATTAAATGGGAATTTACACTCCTTTTTTCAATTCATGTGTGCTCAGTGAAACCACAATTTTTTTTTCTAGTGATATTAATTTTTTTTTTTCAGTTATATACATTTTCAACTGCAATCGTATCAGCAATTAATACTACAGAACACACAACATTTCTTCAATCTATTGATCAAACAATCATTACAACTTTCAAGATATACTAACTTAACAACTAATGTAGCAGGTTATCAATATTTTGGATAAAGTCACCAGTAACGAAATGATGATAACAACATTGAAAGGCTTCACACACATGGAAGAATTAACTAATAAAAAATTAATGCAACCGGATGAAGAAAAGAAAGAAAACGAAGAAAAGAAAATCAACAAGCCTGTAGAGAAGAACTTGAACATCAAAAAACTGAAGAAATTGATTTCATATCAAGAGACTAAGAACATTTTTGAAGAATTTAACTTCAATTTGGAACATCCTATCAAATCTAAAAATGCCTTAAGTCAATGAATAAAACCTTATAACACTTTCTACAAAAAAAAAAAAAATCAAAGAAGCAAGTCTGTCATTGCTTCTAAACTTTTTCTCTGGTAATCCTCAGCCATCCTGATGTACCTCTTCTAAAAAAATCAGCATCATGAAAGGATTTAAAAGATAATGATAAACTTTTAGAATGAGCATCAATGACTACTCTACGTGTTTTTTTTTCTTTTTATATAGACTTAAGTTGCATTATCTTACTTACATACATACATATTTTAAGTATATACCTGCATAAAACACATATAGCATAATTTTCTTGTAAATATAATGTACATTACATTTTTTTTAATTACTATATATATATATTAAGTAAAGTTATTTGGTAATACAGTATTCACAATTTATAATATAATTTTTATCTGCAGAAACGAGTTAATTTTTTTTCCACACAAAAAAAAAATCATTATAATCTCTTCCTTTCTTTACAATCTTCTTGTTTACAATAAATTTTGGTAATCAATTGTCCTTGCTAGGCAAAGAGTTGTCAGCACAGCTGCTCTACAAGCAATTGTCCCGGGTTATCGGGTTGCTTCCCAAAGTAAAGATGTAATTGAATATAAAAATAATATTTCCAAGATAATAATATTCAAATTAATTGAAGATATGTTAATTAATAAAACAACTTTTTGTTAAGTCAGAAAAAAAAGTCTGGTAAAAAAATGTATAAATTGAAGTGAAAATTTAGCAATTAGTTTAATTGAAAATATTATTTGAACAATTGTAAAATCATAAAATATTTATTTTTATACTTTATTACTTAATTTAATCTCCTAAAATTAAGGGCAGAAATAATGATTTTATATCTTTTCTGAATAAAAATCACCAAGACTATCTTTTAGATGGAATTTTCTACACATACAAAAATCTAATGGTTTTTTAACTCTAGAGTGCATAAGAAATTCTAGCACAAGAAGGGTCAGAACTGGGCTATGATCCATGAACCAAGAGCGTAGGAGTTTTCTATTTCACCACTGAACTAAACCAGCAGGACAACGTTCTTTTAAATGAAAATTTTAGAATATCATCAATTTGTCATAACTATGACGTATCGGAATCAATAACCCAATCCAATCAAAGTATCTCAATTATCAAAATTCTGTGACAAAACTGGATCAAAGTAAGTTTGAATCAATAACTGTATTATTCAAAGGGGAAGTAAAAAACATTTTAACAAATAATTTTTACTATATTTTTCCTAAATCTATTTTGGTGGATAATTATTAAATGAGCACACCATTTGGTGGTATGACAGCATTAATATCAAAATAATTTCATAGCAAGAATATTATTTTTATCTGTATGAATTTGACAAAATACATTGAACGTCATCTTGTATAGAAAAAGTAAATCAAACATTACACAATGTCAATTTCTGTTTACATTTGAAACAAACATTTATATTCAGCTCTGCAGAATAATTGATAGCTCATTTGAAACAAGTCATTAATCTTTCTTTTAATATGTGAAGTTTTTCTACAGTATAGGCTTTTTCATACCAGCACTTCAATATGTAATATATAGGGGGTTTGAACTCAGACTTTCACGCGACCCTCAACTATCCACGATATCTCATACTGCTTTCTTTATTAAGCAATTCATTGCTACTTCATCTGACACAAAATAGTTGGAAGAATGCTCACATCTGTTTAAATATTTTGACGTTAAGTGATGATGACTGAAGTCTGAATTAACTTCTGATTTTGTTAGTTAAAGAGAGAGATGTGTAGAATAATAAAACTATATACTTCTAGAAAGCAGGATTGTTGAGAAGTTACTAAAGTGATTTTTTTTAATTGCCATAATGGGAGATTATAATAAAATCATAATAAACTTCGAAGATGTATTTTATAAATTAAAAAATAACATATGTTCCAGAGAATTTAACATAAATTTCTCAAGCTAAAAAAGAAAGAAAATCGATATTTTAAAAGCAATTTGAAATGAAATAGAAATAGCAAATTACCCATCTTCTTATTCTTCATCTTTCAATCGTACTAAAGAGAGAAAGATTAGAGAACACGGACAAAATGTACATTAATTTTAATTTTATAGTGCAAAGAGCTTAAATAGTTGCACCTTTGAATTTATATCAAGCATCACAATTGGCCACATTTTTTCTATATCGGTGGCCCAAATGATCCATTAATTATAATAATAAATAGCAGGTTGCCATACTGACAACATCAATTCTAGAGAGGTATTTAAATTAGAATTTAAAATGAACTAACTATCAAAAATCAACCTAACTTTTTAGGTAGTTCACAAGAATTCATCATATTAATCTCACCCAGAAGTAAAAGATTTGGATGAATATTTGACTGCATGCCTAAAACATCAGAAAAATCATATATTCAGAAATGTGTTAAACTGGAACAGTAATTATAAAAAGATCAATTCGATATTCAAGACTTGAAATGGAATAAAAATAGTTAGTGAACAAAAAAAAAATGTTAAAAAAAAATGCTGTTGCTTCAGGTCAGAGGTAAGAATTTTGTGCCAGGTGAGTTCAAGCCTACTCTTTATTTGCTGTAATATTTAATTTGTTGCTACCTACGGTGTTTTCTTTACTTTATTATATAACTAACAGTTTATCCATAATTCACTCTCCTATATTTTAAATCAAGTCCGTGTTGTTTTTAATCTGACAAGTTATATTTATGTTTTTAATTTCTAAATTTTCCGGGGTCTGGTGGTATGTACTGCCTTGTATTTTTGGACTGGCTCAAGACCCTATCATTTTGATTCTCTTCTACATTTCCGTAGTCAATATCTGTTAATATATGAATTGTACCTTGAATATCTTGCCTTTGAGCACTTATCAATATTTTCCTTATCCAAGGTGGCATGTTGTGCCTAATCATTCTCACTATTTGCATTTCTGGATAATTGAATGCATTTAGCGTTTTTATTCTATTTACCTGTCTAATAAAAAACTGAGCATAAGTCTCTTGATGGTTAGCTGGGTATCTTTCATGCATGATGGAATACATTAAACCTTCCTGTCGCTCTGCACTCCAATACATAGACATCACTGCTTGCTCATATTCCCTAAATGTTACTGGTTGATCAGACAGAGTGTTCCACCAGTCTCTAGCAGCTTCTTTCAAATGATGACTGGAGATCGCCACTTTTTCTTCTTCAGTCATATTCTGGAATTTGAAAAACATCTTTAAACTATCTAGGTGGTGTCTAGGGTTACCACCTGGTTCCCCTCTAAAACATTGTATGTGGATAAACTTTGCCACAGGAGATGTTACAGGGTTAATTATAAATGGTGTAAGTATTTGGTTGCCTTGTTGCACCTGGATAGGGTTCGACGGCTGTTGATTGTTTGTTTTTTTTCTATCCTCATTAATTTGTCCATGTTCCTCTTCACATTGCAAGTCCAAGTGGTGAATATCCATACTCAATTCATTATTAATTAATGATTTAATATGAGTATCATCTTGCTTCTGTTGGGGTTGCCATTTAAAGTGAGTATCCTCATCTGGCAATACTTTTGTTACAATAGTATGTTGGTGGAGAGCCATGTTTTCCTCCAAACGGTTCAGTCTTTGTGATGTCATATTCATGAATTGTTGGAACATGGTCATCATCATTTTATTTTCATCTCTCATTTCTTTGATGAGATCTTCCAAATTGTATTTTTGGTCACTGCACGTTGCCGTATTTGGAAGGTTGAGCACTACCTCCTCATCGCTGTCATGTTCGTCTTTCTTCTGTTGGTCCATTTTTTTTTTATTGGCTATTTTGCTACACAAAATCACAATTTATTTCTAAAACGTATTTTAATAACAATCTATATAAGTATATTGTATTACGTGTATCTAGGAGCTATATCCTGTATGTGAAGAAAAATTTTAGTTCTTTAAAAAATAAGTCAGTATTCTAAATTCTTTATGTTTTCAGAAATTAACTTTGCCTACCTCACGAGGTCCCATCTTAAACCTATGCCTATGTGTCTGTTTGTTCATGAAAAAAATATCAAATCCTGCCGTGTCTGTCTTTAATAACTATACCACATATTATTCTCCTCACTTTACTTTATTTATATTTCATTAAAATATCATTGCTATGTTAATATAACTAAAATAATCCACTTACAGCTTGACCTGGCTTTCTCTGACACCTGAAACAACTAAAAAATGCATTTACATTAATACAAGTATATATATATAAAGAAATATGTGAGCAAAATATACATAAGTCATGTTTAAAAATTATTTTGGCTCACTAAGCATACATTGTTATTTTGATCATCTACTATAGTTTGGTTTATTTGATATCCGATATGAGAGATTGCACTTGCCGACAAATTTATTTGAGAAGGGCGCCAGTCGACAAGACAATGGCCATATCAAATATACATATTAATGGATAATGATCCAAGCACACATTTATAAGGTTTTATAAAGTTTCAATGCAATTAAAATTTTACTTTGCGTTTCAGTTCACTTTAAAAAAAAATTTAATTTGATTCTGCTGAACGAAAAAAATAATCTCTGCATGAATAAGTAAATGCTATTTTAAATGACACAATATTATTTAAATGTAAGACGTATAACAACTAAGTACGGTAATTTGTCTGACCTGGGTTCGAAACCATGCTACCGTTTTGGTCATGACACACAAAAACAATTTAAACAGCCTAAGTACGATTAACAAAACAAAATATATACAAAAAAAAAAAAATTAAAATAAAAGTAAAATCCCATGATAACTGCCACTCCGAATTATGAACCTGGGATCGAAACCAACTACCATTTTGGTCACAACCCGAAATAGATTAACAATTATCGAGCAATTTTACAGAATCACGCATTGAGATCAAAAACTGTTTAAAAACATTTATATAAAAACGGGTTTTACCGAACTATAACGAAGTGTATACCATATACACCCATATATATGAATAAGCATATATATGACTACATATAAATATACAAACAGATATACCTATACAAATATTTTTTTTGCTTATCATGTACATGATTTTTACTAGAAAGATTTGTCATATTGCAGACCGCATACTCCTATTATTTCAGGCTAGTAAATGCTGATCGCAAATATAACAAGGAAGCAATGATTGCAGATGTAGACCTATTATTTCAGGCTACTCAGCAATTTAGAACTCTACAGTGTAAGGGGTCTTCACCTAAACGGTTACTAAGGGAATCTTCACCAAAAACGATCACTAAAAAACAAGGGCTTCACCTAACGGTTACTCAAAGGGTCTTCACCTAACGGTTACTCAATAAATGATTCAATAGCATAATCCGAAATGGAAAAAAAAAATCTTAACTAAAGGGTGGCTGACATATATGTTATACAAAAATATATCTTTAATCTATATATTTATTAACGAACATACGCATTTACTTTTCATAAAGATGACAATTAAGTTTGTTATTATTGAAACTTATACTTATATATTTGCGAGGAAACGTAACTGCAAAATATTTAAAAGTAAAAAAAAAATTTGCATGATTAAATTTATTCATTATATATAAAACGAAACGCAGAGAAAGTGAAAAAAATATTTGCTAACACCGTATGTTGACACGTGTTAATTTGAACTTATCAAAACTTTTGATCTTAGAAAAAAAATTTGTATTAACGGAAAAAAAATGTTATCTAAGATCTTTACAAAAATTTATACAAACGGAGAAAAAATTCTATTATCTAATTGTACTTTTTTTTTTTACTACAATATTAACACAACCGTATATATGTTATATTTCGAAAAACATTATTATTTCAAAACTTCTCATATTTGAGCAATACTAAAAATAATCTAAAGTACGAAAGCTAATTTAAGGGAGGGCGGGTGGGTATATATTTGACACTTCCGCCTCATCGAAGCGATATACTTTATAAGACAAACAAATATGGCGAACTGGCCATCGACAAAACTACTCATTCGGAAAAAAAAATTGGTTTAATTCTGAAATCTAATTTTATAATCACACAAAAAACAACGAACGAAGTGTTAACTTTTTAAATATAAATATTCATTTGATATATATACTAAACTCGGGGAAAAAAAAATGTTTAGCTTATGACACATTTAACTTTTTAATTAATTCAAAAAAATGACATTTGGCTCACGTTAGGAAACAAACTTGGAAAAATTATACATATATTATTTTTATATAAATATATTCAACTAAAACTAACTTCTCAGGGTAGTAATTTTTTTTTTTAAAAAAATGACATACGTCCCACTGCGACAAACTAGAAGCAAAAAAAAATTCACGTATAACTAACAATTATTTCGTGTTATTTAAAAAAACATTATATATATGTGTGTACAAACCCGGGAAAAAAAAAATCTACATATATATTATTCATTAATTTAAAACAGAAAAAGAAAAAACATTATACACACATACAAATGTTATACAGGGCATTGCAGGGTATGGAAAATTTCGAATAGCCCCACGTTGGGCGCCAGAATTACGGAAAAAAAAAATCTACTGTGACAGTCAGATGATGTATGTTGATTTAACCCAGTTCGAATACTAGGCGAAAGTACCTCAAGGCCAACCATACGCGAGATATAAATCAAGAATACATATGACCTCTGCCCATTCGCCTGTTCTCGAGGCCTGATCACAAACAAACAACACTATCTGAGCCATGCATAAATTATTTTTCAACCGGCCACAAAGCTTAGCAACAGCGGTAGAGACATGGACGGGAAATCCTAAGGAGCTAAATAGTTAAATGTGTGTAAAAGTACTAAGAAATGTGTTTTGCGTTATGCGTGCCTGGATCATTGAAAAGTAAAAATAAAGCATTTAATCTAATTAAAAAACTCAAGCTTTTTATAGTTAAATCATGTTTAATTAATGACTTTAATAATATGACTAATGATATAATGGCCTCCGCTATTCCCCTAAATTAATGAAACAAAATAATTAGACAATAAAAACGGATTAATAGATTTGCGGTCTAAATCTTTTCCCAATTTTAATAAAATTGTCAACTCGATCTTCTCGATAAAGTACAATAAAAAAAAGGATCTTTCGCAAAGCATTTCTAATTGCTTTGCGCTAAAAACAGTTTAAAATTATTTAAAACGTATATAGCTAAATCAGATATATGTGATAAGCTAATGGCGGACAAAAGAGGCGTTATCAAAGAGATCAAGTTGGCACACAAAAGAAGCTGACTCGTATTTAATTAACAAACATAAATAAAATTGGAAAGAGATTTTAAATGAACAAAAATTAACTATTAAACTTAACCGCAATGGGATATTAAATATTTACACAGGTTAGTAAGGAAGAATAGCGAAGGGAAAAAGGTTAAATATAGATAGATGATCACACAATATATATAATTAAGACTCGTCTAATAAAAAAAATGGTTACATAACAAATACATATAATTCAATGAAGCAATTAAATAAAAAAATATGAACAAAAGGTAGCATAAGAAATAGTTCAAGAGAGGAGATACGATTACCGTCCCTTTTCCTTGGCCATGTTCCCTACGGCGTTCGTGGCTTGATCCGACCGTCGAGATGTAATTGTCCGGACAATGAAAATAGGTAGTATGGTTTCATGAAAAGTTCTCCAGACACGGCACAAAGTTCAGATGATTATTGAGTGGATATTAAGGCATTTTGAATGGTATTCCGGAACCTCGGCGATAGGCAAAGCTATTTATTTATCTAGCCAAGCATATTCATTTCCCTCAAAATACTGTTGCTTTTAACTTGAGCATGTTCAAACCTCTCCATGATTTTGAAGATGGCAGTTGTCTACTTTTTTAAATAAAATCTCCACAAGCAAAATCTGAAAAAGTTCTCCAAAGAAAAATCTGAATGCACCTTGCAATAGCAGATCTGAATGAAACTTGCAAGAGCAAAATCTTGAATCAACCTTGCAATAGCAAAATCTGATATCACTCTTCCAATAGCAAAATCTGAATGTCAATTCTTCAAAAAGAAAAATCTGAATAATCAATCTTTTGTTCTCCCTTCTATTTATACCCTCTCTGTCAGCTACCTTCTATTGTTTGTATGATCTGAGATCTTGATAAGCCTCCCCATGCTCCTTTGTTTCAAAGCAATACTTTCTAAAAATAACTTTAACTTTTTTACTCTAACTTTCTTACTTCAAAGTTTGAATTCTCTTAATTAAAAAGAAAGAAAGAGAAGGCCATCTTTAATTACACTTGAATGGCTCACTAATTAAAACTATACATTCTTTTAGAAAATGTTGGCAGGCTTATCTCAAAATCAAATCATACTAAATATTTTAACAAAATTTTAACAACAATATATTATTTTTTTATAGTAGAATAAGCATTTTATTTCAGCAGAATTTTGCATTAACTCATATATATATATACGCTAGATGTATATATATGTTTGACTAATAGGTTAAGCAATTTTTATTAATAGAATGAAATTTATTTAAAACAAAATATTTAAATGTAAAACACATTTGATAAGCATAATTATTTTTAACTCTAATGCAAAACTCTGCTGATATTGGACTATAAACTTAATTTAGGTCTACAATATTAATCAAGTTTATAGGAAGATGTGAAGCATGGATTGGACTTCAGATCCATTGCTTCAATAACAAATTACCCAACTTCTTATTCACATTTCTCAATCATGCTAAAGCTAGAAAGATCAGAGGACATGATGAAAATAATGTATACATATGTTTTTCTCATGTGTCATAGCATCAGCCAGGAAGCGAACCCACTAGGGACAACTGCTTGTAAAGCAGCCGTCGCTGACCTCTAGACCACCAAATGCTTGACTAATGTATATTTAATTTTAGTTTTATAATAAAGTGAAAAATAGTAGTGCGCTTCAATTTATTTTAAGCATCATTCATTATTGGACATATTTTTTCCCTATTGGTGGCCCAAATGATCTATTGATTATAGTAATAAATAGCAGGCTGACATACAGACATCAACTTTGGAGAAATACTTAGAATTTTAAATGAACTAATTACCAAAAAAAAAAAAAATCTACATTTTTATAGTAGTTCACAAGAATACATCAAATTAATCCTACACAGAGATAAAGTATTTGGATGAATATTTGACGGTATAAAAAGAATCATTTATTCAAAAGTGTGTTAAACTGAAAAAGTAATTATAAAAAAATCAGTTTGATATTCAACACCAATGGATGGATATTTATTGATTGATGGATGGATGAATGGGTGAATGGATGGATAAATGAATAGATGGATAAATAGATAGTAGATGGATGGATGGATATATAAAAAGATACGCACACACATCTATTGATTGATAGATAGATAAATAGATTGATAAATGGATGAATAGATTGATGAATGAACAAATGATAAAAGATATATAGATATACTGTATATAAAAATAAAATTATTATATCTTATTTTTTATTTATAACTACTAAGTATTCTTACATCACGCCTTCATTATTTTTAATCAAACTGACGATATATTACGTAAAATTTTAATTTCAAAAAGTCAAGCATTATCCAAGAAAAACCGATGCATTTAAACTTTTCAGAGATTAAATAGTGCTAAGAAATTAAAATATTTGATCAGTTGTCAGAAGTAGCTGGATACTATAGTTTCCTTTTTGCGGATTAATGAAAAAAATGCAATAATTCCGTTTTATAAAATACATTCATTTCCTAAATGAGAATAGTGTAATGAGAACAGAGAAAACCACTTGAAGTGGGAACTTTAATTGAAAGAAGTATTTACTGGTGCAGCTAACTTTCAAATATATAGAAAATTATTGTGAAATAATTTCACTATTTGAAAAATGACTACTAAAAAGATTAGAAGATAAAGTAATTGGTACTTTTTACATAATAGTAATATTAATTTCCTCAACATGTTCATCTGAAGAATGGATGTAGGAAGCATTTTCTTTGTCAAAAGTTGACAGTAAACACGCATTTTTTTTTAAAGGAGCTCATTTGTATTCCTTTTTTTCAAACTGAAAAACCATATTCATCAAGATGATTAGAAAATTAATATTAAACACTGTCTAGAAACAATATGTTTCAAAGATTTCCTTTTTGTCTTAACCACTCAAGGATTTCATATATATTTTTATAGCTCCTGCCATGATGGAGTACTTAAGCCATTCTTCTTTAGTCTCCTTTTATTTTCATTATTTTTACAAATAGTCTAAGATTTCTGCTTTCTCTGTTTTAGCTGAAGCTGGAAAGGTATGATTATATTAGAATAAACAAATTTTAGTATTGGAAAGACTACATCATCAGTTACACTGTTTCCAGTTATAAAAATAAAATTGTTGGTGGCCTAGCGGTTAACATATCTGCATTCCAAGCAGCCGCCCGGGTTTCTTCCAGATCAACGCTTTGACTATAAAAAATAAAAATAAAATTGTATAATTGTTAACAAAATTGTAGAATAATTAAATAATTTAAAAATCATTTTCTGATTACCAAACTGCTCAACTCAGAATAAAAAAGATTAATTTTCACAATTGTATCTGATGATGGAATCCTAGATTCTTAGCAATCTTCCTACATCCATTTTTCAGACAACCGATATTGAGGAAATGAAGATAATTATTATATAAAATGCACTACTTGCCTCATTTTTTAATCTTTCTGATAGTCATTTCTCAAATAGTGAAATTATTTCACAAGGATTATTAGTGATACCAAAAAATACTTAAGTTTCCACTTCCAGTTGCTTTCTCTGATCTCATTACGCTAATTTCATTCAGGAATTAAATGTATTTTGCAAGAAGAAATTACGGCTTTTTTTTATTATTATTAATTAAGTCATAAAAAGGAGAAGAAAGTTAGGTACCAGCTATTTCTGACAACTGATCAAATATTTTAATGTGGTAGCACCATTTAATGCCAGAAAAGTTTAAATATGTCCTTTTCCCTTGAATAATGCTTGACTTTTTGAAATTAAAATGTTGCATGAGTATATTGATAGATTGAGTGAAAGTAATGGAGGCATAATGTAAGTGCACTTACTAGGTTTTGAAAAAAGATCTATCTATCTATCTATCTATCTATCTATCTATCTATCTATCTACCTACCTACCTACCTACCTACCTACCTACCTACCTACCTACCTACCTACCTACCTACCTACCTATCTATCTATCTATCTATCTATCTATCTATCTATCTATCTATCTATCTATCTATCTATCTATCTATCTATCTATCTATCTATCTATCTATCTATCTATCTATCTATCTATCTATCTAATTAACTAATTAATTATCTATTTATCTATCCATCTATCTAATCAAGTCTATAAATATTTCCATTTATCTAGAAAAAAATATCTGCTATTTAAAAAAAAAAGAAATTCTACTCTGATTTGAATATCAAATTATGGCATGATAATAAATATGATGACTTTGACTTTTACTCATAATGGTATTGTAATGCATATTTGCCGCTATTTTTTTCCTATTTTGAGCACCAGTGTAGTAATAATGTACTTGGAGTTTAAAGCTTTCTTAAGCATTTCTCTTTTGCTTTAATTATTTTTTAACAGTAGCTACTATCAAAAAAAAAAAAAATGTAAATAATAATAAAGATCTTTTTTCATAACGTGTTTTAACAAAAAAATTGCTAATTTACATTTAGATTTGTATTATGTGTGTATAAACTTTCAAATTTATTTATTAACATATAATTGATTTTTTTATCTAAAAAAAAAAAAATTATTGTAAATGAAAAAAAATGAAAACTAAGAAATACTTAGTTTTGTGAATCCGAGAACAATGCATAAGATAAAAGTTATCGCCCCAAGATACTCTTATATGCAAATGAAATGATCTGCTAAAAAAAGATTTTGTTGATTCCAAAACAAGTCTTTTTACAATTGATAATGTAATAATATAATAAAAAACTGAATAATTATTAACATTTTGTCGTTGCTTTTAACAATGAATAAAAATTATTGTAGCATTTGGTGTTTACGCGCCATTAAAAAGCTACAATCCCCTATATCTTAGAAAATGAATAAAACTTGTTTTTAATTTATTTGTTTACTTGTAGTACGCTACATTTGAATAGGAGCTCAAATATTTACTTTTTGCTTAATCTCATTGTCAATTGGTGAGGGTCAAACAACAGATCTGTTCTCCAGTTAAAACATACAATATACAGTGTGTATGTATGTATGTATATGTTCGTTCAAACTTCATTTTAGATTCAATATATTCACACCTGTTTTTCTTGCTTTATTTTCACAAGTAAAAGCAGTAATAATTGTTATTGTTTTGCTTTAGTCCTTTTTCTCCCCTCAAAAAGAGATAGAGATAATTTAATATGTATTTTCTTGATATCTTTCTCAATATTCCTTGCTGTTTTGAGAACGCAATATCAACCTACATATTAGTTTATATATTGTGTTAAATGCTTTTTTTGCTCAGTTTATTTTTCTCTTTCACAGTCATGTATATTTAAAAGATTCTCTGTTGAAAGAATTAACGTCCAGAACACAGGAAGTGTCGTATTTTTGTATTTACAACTACTATCAACAATTACTAAAAGTTTGTAGTTACAGATTGCTACTGAAAAAATGATTCGATCTAATTTTAAAAAAATATTTGTCGGTAAACTTTCTAAACTTGAAATATAACAGATATATACATTAGATAATAATATTTTAATATTAAGATTAAATTATTCTCTAAAAAAAATATCTGTTTTATTACTATTAGTCTGACAATGATTTTATTAATAAGTTGATCTAACAAACGCATTCAAACCCTAAGTAAATTCAACGTAACAGAGGGCCCGAAAATACTGAACAGACACCTTTTTTTTTTTACATTAATCATGTTCTTCCTAAAAATATAAAAGCTATTACATTAAAGCTTTTGAGATCAAATGAGGGATCAAATAAGGCTACAGTTGCGTTTAAGAGAAACAATAGTAATATCTTCATCATTCTTTGTCTGGCAGCTGATTTAAAGATAAAACGCACACACGTTAAGTTTAATCAGAGGGTTCCTGTAGTTGATGAAAATTTTGAGATTGACAATGTAGCTAAATACCTTGCAATTACTGCTAGATAGCTTGGTTAAAATCTGAAACGATATATATACTCTTAAAGATAAAAATCCTGATAATAGGGTAAGGAAAAATTATATCTCTCCATCATTTTAAGTGAGCATTGCTTTAATACTATACTAGTTTAATTTTTTTAGATTCCTAGTGGCAAACATATTCTGTTTGATAAAAAAATAATTGTGAAATTAGAAAATAGCCATTGCTTGTGAAGAGCATAGAACAACTCAAAATTTAGACTCTTGTGAATCTAGCCAACATAATCAAGGCAAGAGAAAATGGCAGATAGTTTCTATCTCATCATTTTAAAAATATTATAAATATCATATACGTCATTTGGAGGTAATGCAATTTATTTCCTAGCAGAAAAAATATATGTAGTGACAAGTAGAAGAAAAAAATAACTATATTTTAAAAAAAAAAAAAAGATATAGTACTTTTAGTTAAATTGAGTAAAGCAAAAGATTCAGAGATAGGCCAATTTAAAGTGCAAAGATACCATTAAAAGCTATTCTATTAGTACGATTAAGTGGAATAAACTGAAGATTGTAGAGCATGAGGAGATACTCAACATCAAGATATGATATTCTTTGAAAAAGCCTTGAAAGGTAAAACAGAAAAAAATATAAATACAAAATAATCACGCTCTTAAATAGGAATTTGAAAAGTTAGTGCTTGTACTGTTGCTGTCTATGACGTTTTAATATAAGCAGCAGGAAAGATGTTGTTGATCCAAACTCTTGATGATTATTAATTACTGAGTGCTTTTTTTTTTTCAAAGCGTTTATCTTATAGAAAAACTAATATTTTATTAACTGCATTTATTTTAATAAGTTTATAGTAATAAAACTCTTTTTTTTCAAAGAGTAGATTGAAAAAGAGATTTGTTGATTCCTTTTAATCTCAAAAGCATAATGTTTCTCTTCATGTAGAAACAAATCTCATAAAAATGGTAAGACTTCTGTTTTTTTTTTTTTTAATATTATTATAATGCAAATCGCAAATTCTGTCTTTAGTTTTACATGGATAATTAGATGCTGTTTGAAATTTAATTACATAAAACAAACTTGAGAATGTAAGGGACTCTAAAAAATACTTTTTGGGTTCCAATAAATATATATGATAATGTAGGAAATAGTTTTCCCCTCAAGGAAAAAATACTAAACAATTTTTTTATCTATTGGATTCTTGCAATACCACAAAGCATTAATAATCCAGATATTTTAAATTGTGATAATGTTTATTATGGGTAGGATCTAGATTTACAGAGCATACCCACAATCTTCAGGAAATTTAAGAGCTGCATTATTTTTAATACTAATAGTAATAATCTTCCTTTTAAACATAAATCACATTAGTAATATTTTTTATGTAGTTATTTTTCTCATGAATTTAGCCTTATCAAATTTTGAATTAAATATATATATATATATTGAAAAATATAGTCACTCATAACTATGACCAACTACTAGCAAATAATATGTGGTTCCACATTTCTCCACTACAACATTAGCACTTTTAGTCTGAGGTAGAATTTCTTCATACATTTTAATAAATAACAATTGTAAGTAAACATTCTTTCTATCATGATTTATGTTCCCCAGGTATATACCGCAAGTAAAATTTGGTGTGTTTTAAAGATATTTTCTTTTTCATCCTGCTATTAATTTTATTTCTTTGGTCTTTTGTTTTAAATCACTTGCTGCTTCTTAGGCTGTCATTCATTTTAGTGTTTATTTTTATGTAGTTGATGAATATATTATACCTTTTGAATTTTATTTCGAAATTTACTTTATACTTTTTTTAGCTTTCATCTTAGTAGAATTAACCAATTGATCAATTTTCTGAGTATCATTTTCTGTGCTTTAATAAAAATTTATAATACTTTGGTTTGTACAATTTTGTAATTATTATGTCCTAATCTTTTTGAGTTATCAATATATATCTTTATTTAAAATATTTTGTGCAGTTTTTGAAAAAATCTATTTCTAATTCAATATTTTCCCATTAAATTTAAATTGTAGATAAAATCACCATATCAAATTGCCTAAAAAAATCATCTGTTTTAAAATGAAGAATATTTTAGAATTAATTTCAACATCATTACAAAAAATATTGCTTAGAAAAAAATTAGAAAGATGGCAATAGTGTAATTACCATTTCTATGATTGAATTTGTATCCCATAATGCATATATAATGGTCAGAAAGAAATTAGGCATGCTGTGGTAGAATATACAATATGTAATAGTTTATTATTTGAAATGCTTAAATAAGACTAGGAAGGATGTATCAGTGTGTAAATGTAATAAAAGAGATAAAAAAAGTGGTTTCTAAGTGTAGATAGTTTAAAAAGAAAGTCAGGAGAAATGGAGCAAGATGTAATTGAGGAAGATAGAATAGAATATGCTTTTAGTAGAATGACAAGAGATATGGATGAAGAAATAAGTAGTGCAATGGAGATGATTAGCTAAAGAATAAGTAAGATAGAGGAAGAGGTAAAGGATGTAAAAGTAAAATTAAAATCATTAGAGATAAAGTGTAGATAAAAGAATTATTGAATAAGAATGATTAAAAGATAGATAAGAAAGTCCAGAAGGTGGAAGAGAATGTTATGGATGAAGTAGGAAAAGTAAACTATGAGACAGTATTGATAGGAGATTTTCTAATTAGAGAATGCAGAGATATAATTGCAAGGTAAAATAGAACTAGGTATGTAATAATATGTCTGCCTGAAGCTAGAATTAGGAATGTTATAGATAAGATAAAGAAACAAGGAATAGAGACATGTATATTACTACGGTTGGGACAAATAATTTGTCTGAGCCATCAGAGAGAGTAATTAGGAATTTGAGTAAGATTAAAGGAAGAATAGGAATAGTTGGATTATTACCAAGATTTGGCTATAGGTACATGTTAGATAGAAAATGTTCTATAGTGAGAGGTTAAAAAGTTGTGTGAAAAAAATGATGTTATTGTTATGTTTGTGAATGTATTGGATTTTTTTATTAGTAAGCAGAAGTTATATAGTAAAGATGGATTGCACTTAGCAAAACAATGAAGTGAAGTTTTAGAGAGTTTTATTTATAAAGAATATAGTTCAGGAGATTTATAAAGGGAGATGTGGTTTTAAATTGCGGTGTTATCAGAAAGAAGAAGAATGGATGGGATGTAAGAAATAAGCAAAGGGTAGCTCATTTACATATAAATGTAGATGTAGAGATGGAATGGGTCTGTAAAATTAATGGTAAGTGAATTATTTATAAATATAATGGAGAAGAAAGAGTCAAAAAGAATTTATAAAAGAATAGTTAGGAAAGAAAAAATTGTTAAAATTGGATATTTGAATATGCAAGGTGGTAGGAGACCAAAAAAGTGGCTGGAATTAAACAAAGCAATTAAAAATGAAGAGCTTGGGATACTAGCAGTAGTGGAAACATATCTAAGAAAAAAAACCTACACTGGAAAACTTGGAATGGCAGAGTATAAATAGAAAAGGAAAAAGAAAAAGGGACGATGGAATAGAAGTTATGTCAAATGTCAAGAACAATTGTTGTTTGAGATAAGGTTAGGAAGACAAAAATGAATGATGGAAAATAGTGGAGATAATCCAATTATAATAGAGTGGAATAGTATTATATATGAATTCCTAGTTAATGAGATACAGAATTTCAAAAAAAAGGAAAGAAAATAATAGTTATATGGGAAATGAATGGGCATATCGAAGAAATTGATGATGTAGATAACAAAAATGGACAGTTTTTGAATAATTTTTGTCAGAGTGTGAATTTGAGCATTGGAAATTTATCAAGTATTTATGGGGGACAATACATATGGTCTAGAAATGATATATTTTACACAATATATTATGTATTAATAGAGAAAGAGGGAATGAATAAAGTATGGGAAATTAAAGTGTTTGATAATAAAAAGAATATAATAGTGTTCATAATTTCTGTATAATAGAAACTGTTATTAATGTGATGGAAAATAATAATAAAAGTAGAAAGAATAGAAAAAATGTGGATGGAGAATGAATGACAAGAATAAGTTAGAAGAATATAAAATAAAAGTTGAAGAAGCCATGTTAGAGTTGGTTGGGGATGAATATAAGGATTGGTATGGTGAAGTAGAAAAAATGACAAATAGGGTTTTAGGTGAGAATATTCAGAAGAATAAAAGTAATAGAAAAGTGAGAATTAGTAAAAGTGTAGAAGAGAGAAAAAGAGCATGGGGAATATATAAATGTTCTATTAAGAACAAAGAAAGTGAAAAAGATGTTAATGTTAAAAGGAAAAAGTATCTTAAAAAAAGAAGTTGGCTAAAACAGATAATTATAGAGAGAGAATAAAATTAAATAGTAAATTATTGGAGGATATTAATAAAAGTAGAAGAAATTGGAATAAAAATGTTTGGAAATACATTAAAAGAAGGAATGTTGGGGAGAGAGAATTAGTATTACTAGATGTTGAGGGAATAGAGTATAACTCTAGAGAAGAATTATAGACAATTTTAAATAAGTATATAATGGATATAGAAAAGATGTTAGATGTGAAGGACAGAGTGATAACAAACATAAAAATATAGAGTAATGGAAATATTAGGTTTACATAAAATGAACTAAATGAGGCAGGGAAGAAAGTGAAAAGTGAAAAGGCAAGGAATATGATAGAGTAAATAGAAATAGATTATGGGTAAGTTTAGAAAATTTGGGAATGGATAGAGCTTTGGTGGATCTTAGTAAGAGATTATATGAAAATAATTTTTATACATGTCAATTAGCAAATATAGAATGAGTTAAAGATAAGGTGGGACTAAGACAAGGTTGCCCTATGTCTTATATTTTGTTTTTGTTGTATTTGATAAAAATGGAGAGAGCAATACCATTAATAGGTGGCAAGGAAGTATATACATTGTCAGATCTTTTATTTGTGGATTATCATTTCTTCTTGTGCACAGTAAGAAGAAAAGATGTGGAATTTATGCTGAGGACATGCACAAGAGTGAGTAAAAAGATGGGATTAAATTTAGTGAAGAAAATTCAAAAGTAATGATGATTAATACTGGAGAAAGAGAAAACAGAGAATTTGTATTGGGGATATAAAGTTAAGAGTGGTGAATAGGTATAACTATTTGGTAATTGTCTTATGTAATCAGAGTAATTGCTTAAATGAATGGGAGACAAAATTGATAAATGAAGCAAAGGAAAAAAAGGGACTTATAAAAAAAAAATTAACATTGTTTTTATATAATAAATATGATGTAGAAGGGAGTGGCAGTAGCAGTGTTAACTTGTGATAATGATGCCTTATATGTTAGTAAATGGATGTTAGATTACTTAGAAAAGTTTAAAGAAAGTAGGAAGATATACATTAGATGCAAATGTGTGGACAGCAAAGGAGGCAATTCAAAGAGAAATAGGATGGTCAAGTTTTTATATGAGAGATGCAAAAAGCAAAATGAAAATGTTTGGTAGATTGCTGTTTATGGATAATAAGAGAACAGCCAAAATAATATTTAATTGGGTTATGAATAAAGGGTAGACAACAAGATGGATGAGAAAGATAGTACACTATGCAGACAATTTAGATAAAGAGTTTAGGTCAGTGTATTTACACAAAAGGTGGGATGATTGTGTGGGGAGAATTGTTGAATGTTATAGTGGCAAAGAATGAGATAGAATAATAGATACATAAATAAAGAATAGGTAATTGGAGAGATGGATAACTAATATGGAGAGTAAAATGAGTTTAAATATGTATAAGAGTAAACAGAATATTGAGTGCAGTTAATTTATTATAATAGCAAGGAAAGTAGTTTATTGTTTAAGGTTTGAACAGGACCTTTAGCAACAAAGGAATATACCCATAAATAGAAAAATGTGGGTGATTTAGTCTTCAAATTGTGTAAGGAAGGCTTAGGAAATATTAGGCATCTTTTAATTAAATGTAAATGCCTGCAAGCAGAAGGTATTTGTGAATTAAATGTAAATGCCTGCAAGCAGAAGGTATTTGTGGAAGAATAAATATAAACAAAAGTGATTATACAGAAAATGGGTTTTTGGTTTTTATACTGGGTTTGGGTAAAGATAAGGGGGATTTATATATAAAGGCCATGGAGTTGACAAAGATTATGTTGTGGAAATGGGAGAATAGAGACAATATGGGAAAGCTTAGGGTGGGGAATGCAAGGGGAAGATAAAGTGGCTAACAGGTTTCCCTGGGCATAGTGACTGAGAGATTCCAGACTCTGAAAAGGGAGAAATCATAGTGCATCACATCACATGTCTTTCTTCCTCATTCCCTGACCAATCATTTGACAAAACAACATCCTTTTAGTTGATTTAACAGATATAATAATATCATTAATTTTCACCTAAATTCATACCTTCTCAATTGTCTATAAACATAATAATAGATAAGATAATTAGAAGCTGTAAAATATTCTATTAGAACATCATAAATATTTGAATTAGTATAAAGATATTCAAAATTGAATTGAGATCTGTGTAATAATTTGGTAGAATCTTGATGATATTCATAAACACCCTTGACTAGATATTGATGGGCACACACTCCACGGTACATTTTTTTTGTTTCCTTACATTTACAAGAATGCCTCTTTCATAAAAGAAATTAAAACAATAAAAATGATAATTATTATCAACAATTTGAAAAACCTATGTTTGACAGGTTTTTTATAATTTTGTTTTATTTTTGAATATTAAACAAACAATTTTATTTCATGATTTAAGGGAGCAGAATCTATGATATTAAAATTGTCTTGTTTTTTTTTTTAAACATAATATGCTTTGCAAAATATTTTCTATCAATGCTATTAGTGTATATTTTTTATAAAATCTTACTTTTAAAAAAAAAAAATTAAAAAATACTGCTGATATAAAATTTTATTTTAAATACAAAAAAATAATAGATTTTGTAAAGCGAACGATTTCTTCCTTCAGTGTAATTGAAATATAAAATTGGAAATTTAGAGTTTTGCATAAAGATCTCTTTTACATAGATATAAAAAAAATCTTTTTTACATAGATTTTTGAATTACATAATAAGTTTTGAGTAAAATATAAAAGTTGTTTAAATACTAAAATCTTAAATTCATATTAAACCTTTTAATTAGCTATATTTTTAAAATAATGTTGATAAATTATTTTATTATTTTTATATACAAAACTTTTATTTATTTTATAATTTTCAAACAAAAAATGTTTAATTCAATCCTTATTTTGATTAAATAAATTTAATTAAATATTATAAATATAAGAATTAATGCTTTTAAAAAAATATTATTAGAAAATAAAATTAAGATTGAATCAAATGGTATTATAGATTAAGTAATTAATTAATTATTTTAAATTTGTTATTCTATTTAGATTTTATTCTAAATGTTTAAAAACCAGAAATTTCTGAGTCAGTAAGGCCCCAGAAAAGCTTATCTGTTATATTTTTTCAATTAACTTTCTCTTATCTAAAATTATATATTAATTTTATTTTGTTTCCTCGGGTCACAATATTATCTTTGTACTTTAAACATGTCTATCATTCATTATTTAATTCTAAAATAAAAAACCAAACTCCATTTTTTTTTTGTTCTTTACTTAATATATACTTATTTTTCCTTTAATTAATTCATTATTTCCAATCTTTGTGTTATTCCTTTTTTTAAACTTACATTTTATAAAACAAATCTTCACGTTTTAAACAAATACATTTTTTATAGCCGGTATTCTTATTTAAGCTTTATATCATAAAATGTTTTGCTCCTGGAAAACTATTTATATATGCACACACACACAAGTTAAATGCAAAAAGCTGAACTAAAAATTATAATAAATTAAGTAACATCCATTAATCGTTTGATTGGAACTAAGTGAAGTATTTTAATACGTGTATATTATAAATATTTATTCTCCATCTCTAACTCTTTATCTTTTATTAATGATAATATTATCATCAACTAATCTCTATTATTGTACCATTAAGCATCACATGATCACCATCTCTTATACTAGCACATAATTGTTTTTAAACAAGGCAAAACTCTCCATACAATAGTGCCATCTTGTGCCAACTCAGTTTTGTAGTTAAGTAGAGATAAAAGGTGTTTGCTGGAGGATTGCATTACATCCTAAGATCTAGGTGCAGTGCTCTCAGATCCAAAGCTCCTCACTGACAAGGCCACAAGCCAGAAACTAGTCTGGGGATATTGGATGAGTAGGTATTAGATAGGGATTTTATGCACAAGCCTTCTGGCATCCATTGATTACTCTGGTTGGCACAGGGTGGCACTACTGTATGGAGAGTTTTGCTCTATTATTGTAGCAATTAATATTCTCATAAGGCATTTATTTCACTTTTACACCCATAAATTAATGCAAAATCTTTGTTAAGTTATTTAACATATTCTGTTGTCATGTTCTTCACATAAAACACAATTAAAAACTAATTTGTTTTATTACTATTTATAAATTGTAATCTATCAAACATTTTTAATTTGTTTTTTGCATCTTTCAAGTAAAATGTGACAATCCCATCTCCTCTTAAGTTGCTTCATTTGTTGTCCACATACCCACATCCAAAAAATGTATTTCTATTTTTCTTTGAATTGTTTTTGAAAATTTCTAATATCTTTTAATGACACAATATGCTCAAGATTCCCATATGTTTATACTCACTACTGCAATTCCTTTCCATACAATTCTTTCTGCAAGTGCTAATTTCTTTACATATATGCATTATTTATCATCACATTGTTACTATTCTTTATGCATACAGAAACTATTTACACAGAGGCAAAACTCTCCATACAGTAGCACAGCTCAGTGCAAGTCAGAATAATCAATGGATTCAGGAAGGTTTGTGCATAAAATCCATATCTAGTGCCAGCTCATCCAATATCCAAGGCTCCTCACTGATGAAGGTCACAAGCTAGAAACTAGTCTTGGGATATTGGATGATTAGGCACTAGTTAGAGATTTTATGCACCAAACCTTCCTGCATTCATTGATTACTCTAGCATGCACTGAGTGATGTTACTATATGGAAGGTTTTGCCTCTGAGTCTCATTATTTATCAGATTTATTTTTCAATTATCTAATGTTTTTTAAGTATTCAAAGTGATTTCTAAATAATAATATTTATTTACCTATTTCATATTTAACTTTTCTAAATAAAATTAATTTTCTTTTCTTTTCTGACATTTATTATCATTATTTTAAACTTTTCTTCACTAAATTTAATCTGTATTTTTGCTTTTATATGTCTTGAAAACTATTTCCATATCTTTTCTGTTTGCTGTTTTTAAGAATATATATATAACATATAACATCAATAATGAAAACACTTGGTAAAACATACATTTCATTAACATTTATTAACGATAATTTAATTCTTTTTCTAATATTTCTATTGCCAATTGCATTTCATCTAAACATAATAAAAATTTATATAGGAAATAGAGGACATACTTGCCTTATCCCCAGAGTACTTTTAATTCTGATAAAGTTTACAAATTATTTTCATATAGTTTTTTAATTAAATTCACAAATGTTTATCCATTCTTATATTTAGTAAAGTTTTCCACAACGTATTTCTATATATATTGTAACGTTTATTTATATACGTTGCAAATATATTGGCATTTGGTAAAAGCTAAAAAAAAAAAAAAGTAAATTTAGATTATTTTTTTTGACTATAATTTTTTTTTTAAAAAATAACGTACAATGAAAGTTAAATTTTTCTTTCTTATTTTTTTTTACTTAACTGGAAATAAAAGTAGAATTAGAGAGAACAAAAGAATTCCAAAAGCAAGTAAAAAGATAAGCTAAAAGAAAAATATTTTAGCTAATTAAACATGGCCGAAAAACTTGCTAAAAAAAAAGAGAACTTAGTAATTGAAAAATGATAAAGACTGTATAAGATTATAAACACAAAATGCCATGATATTAGCATGCGCAGAAGTCCAACAACTGGACCTCTAGTATAAAAAGGAGGGATTCGGTTGGAGGAACATCTTGGTTTAGCTGATATTCTTTTGGTTGGTTTTGGATTAGAGAATCCAGACCACTCTACGATGAAAAAGTTATTCATACGAGAGTAGACCGGAGCTTTAGCTGACATCATTACCGATGGACACCAGAGAAGCTTACGCGACTAGCCTATGGAACCAGCACCAAGATCAACTAATAATCAAAGGCCGTGAGCTCAATTCAACCCCGAAAAACTATGCATAGTTATCTACAACCTTCGTGAATTCACAAAACTTACCGGTAAGTTAAGACTACTTATTCCTGATTGTGACAAAATTAAGCGTTTGCAAACAAGTCTTAAAATAATCCCGATAGAGACTTTCATTTTTTCTGTACAAGAGACTTTTGTTTATACCAGAACTTTTTAATTAATTATTTTATTTTATTGATTGCGTCATATTTGAATTAATATGTGTTCTCTCTGATTTACTTGATTAGGAATTCTCATTTTAACTTAAACAGATTTTTAATCTGTTATAATAAAAATATTTCTAATATCAATTTTCATTTGTCCATTATTAATAATAGTTATTATTTTTTTATTATTAAATCTATTAGTAGTTTAATAAGATTTAAAAATGTAATTTACCTTTGCCAATATGTTTGAATAAGCCCAGGAATAATAATCTTAAAAAAATAATTCTTGTTACGGTATGATGTAATACCGATTAGTTTAAAAGTATTTTTTTTTTATTTGTGAGATGTTATATGACGATTTCAGCGAATTCTTAGGAATTCTGGTGCCCAGATTAAATAAATTAAAAGCTGATTTCGTCAATAGCACAATTCTCAACAATTAATAGGCCGAGTTGATCAGGAAATATAGCTATGTTTTTAGAATAGAAATATAACTCTTCTTTTTTGACATAGCTTGATCAACTCACGCGCAGTTTATATTAGCGTGTAGAGGCCTAGCAAAACGGAAAATGTTATAATATATTCTTACTTACTTATATCTATTAATTGGGTGATTATACGTGCACTTATATGATAATCAAATCTAAAATATTGTCTGCATCTCATCCACTTTGTTATTCTCTTCCATGTATTTAATTTAAAAAAAAAACACATATGCTTTTATTGATCGGGAGTTCATAAAAAGATTGAGCACCAAAATTGCTAGCTCCAAAATCGATCCTGGGACCTCCCCCTCCTAAGTTGGAGGCTCTACTAACTATGCCAACCAACCACACAGTACATATTTAATTATTTTTAAACTATTAAATAATAGAAATATAAAATTACTGCAACTAATCACTAATTAATTAGCTTTCTAAATCTTTATTCCTAACTTTAATTTAAATAACAAAATCTTGTATTTATCCAATTAACCTTCTATCCTTATCTAACTCAAACAAGCTCTTAATTGATAAGTGCGGTATGAGAAAATATTTAAAATCTCTATCCAGAACCTTCCCATCTCCAAACCAACTGGTTTTGAGCTAATGGCTCACGTCAGTGAAACCAGTTGGTCTGGAGACAGGAAAGTTCTGAATAGAGATTTTAAATATTTTTTCATACCGCACTTATCAATTAAGACCTTGTTTGAGCTATTGGTACGCTCTGTGTATTATTTTTGTAAATACAAGCTTATACAAGTAATGTCACATTATATATGACTTGCTTTTTTGATTATTACCCTTATTTAAAAAATATTTTAATAAAAACATTTTAGTCCTCAACATCTCTGCTGCTCACCCATGTCTATGTTTTATTGTTCAATTTTTTTTAATGCTTCCCAAAAACATTCATTTTCTTAATAAACTAACTCCATTTAGATCTTTCTTTTTTTAAAAAATAATTTTCTCATTTAATCTTAATTCCACTAACTTTTCTTACATTTTACAGTCTATTTATATACTTTGCATACTTCCTTTTACTTCTTTATAATTCTTAAATTTTTATTGTATTTAACTTTCTGAACTATCTTACCCAAAAACATGTTTTCTATTTCATAAAACCAATTCTTGTAAACTCATCTATCAAAAACATCTTCACCAGTTACATTCTTTCTATATCTTTTCTATATTTAGTATTATTCCATCTAGCCATTTTTATAATAACAAAAAATATGATCACTATTATATACTTTCTTTTGTTTATCAAAAAACATTAACTCTCCTTACTTTGTTAATTTTCTTCTTATACATTAATACACAACAGTTTATATAATTCAAAGTATTTCTATACAATGTGTTCTTTCCATCATATACATTTGATGTATTTCCAATATTCATTTTCTGGTATATTAATCTTTATATAAGCATTATAACAATTTAATCCATATGTGATTACATATGCGGACACACACATATATTTTTAATACATGACATAATGCATTTCTGCATAGAGGCGTTTATAGTGCTACAAGAAAGCAAGCATTTGGGTCATTTAATAAAATTGTGGTTCAGATTTTTAGAATAAAGAAAAAAATAACAACTTCACAACTTTTATTACATTACCATAGCATGGGATAATAAAGACATATTTTATGTAAATCATAAACAAATTCTCTAATATCCATTTCAAAATACTATGTGTTCAAAACTTATCTTTCGATGCGATGGCATTGTATATTTATTTGAATAGCAATCATCACTAAACTATATTTTATTATAACAAATGAAAATAATATATTATGCTGCAGAGTTGAGCAGGCAGAAAAATTAGAACAAGAGGGATAGAATATGAGTTTGGTATCTATATATTAGTAAATAAGTCCATCCATCAAACTGAAGAAAAAACCTATTTACATTAAATATATACTCTATTTTTAAACATCATTGTTGGAGTAAGTTAATCATCTAAAAATATTTATAGCAAAGTTAAAAGAAGTCTAAATATTTATTATTTATTAAGTTCAACAGTTTTTTTTTTCGTTCTCTCTTTGTAAATTAGGGGAGAGGGGTTGTTGAAAAGAAAGATCAAACTAGCATGTTCGGTCAAAGTTCTCTCAAAATATAAATGGAAATTTTTTATAGGAAAGAATACAATAAAAATTTTAAATTGCTTCACATTATTTATAAGAAAATTACATATATAAAATTTTTAAGAATTGTGTTTATTTACTATTTATTTAATTAAATAACTCACTCATGTAAAGAAATAAATTAATGTCTTATTGTAATTATCAATTATTAATTGATGTAAATATACAAACTAATTTTATATAATAGACATTTTTATTTAGTTTTTTGTAATATTCTCCCTCCCTACCCCGAAGCAAAATATAAGTAACGTAGTAATTTTTCTTATTTATAATTTTTAAAGAATAATAAAAATATTTAATTTGTATAATTTATTTATTTAGATAAGACATTTTTAAGCAAATAGGAAGTTATTTTTTCTTTAAATCTCTATTGTTTAGAACTTAATTGAGTGGGATGTCAGCCGAAATAAAACATTTCTGAAACAGAAAAGCGATTGAAATTAATAGTTTTTATGATTTTGTGAATATTTCTTCTGTTATTATTAGGTATTTTGTTTCTCATTAAAATGAATGTCAGACATTCGTAACAGCGATTGCCAATATCCTTGGCAAATTTAGCTTTTAAAATAAAGAATTTTTTTATTTTATTGGAAACAAAGAAAAAACTAAAACTATTTTTAATTGAAATTAGAGGGGATTTGAATTATGTTTTTTTAAAATAACTTTTTAAAATAATTATTTATTTATTGTGTATGGACCAAATTATTTCCATTTCTTTCTCAGATACACATTCTGAGAGATAAATTTTATCTGACATCCCATAATAGAGTCTTGTAAAGGCTCAATAGAAGCCATGGGACTTTGATTATCCAAATGTTATCAATTTTACTTTTTAAGGTTCTCAACATCAAAACACAAACTTTAAGACGCAATTGAGAAGATTATAAACACATTCCAGATCTCAGGTAATATCAAATCTCATGCTATTAGTGACATCTCCAATGTATCATAATGATAAGAAGAGTCATCAATAGAAAAAAAGGAAATCTGATGATCAATGTGATTAAGAAAACACAACACCTAAATTGATATATATAATTAGTAGTAACTACATGGATAAAAAGTTACTTTAAAGGTCAGCTTTAACAGATAAGCAACAGTAAGGATGAAAGCAAAATATCATTGCTAGTAGTCAATTAACTTGTTGACTGAGTGGTACATATAAGATAATACAAAATTCCAGATATATACATTCCATTATATAAACAATTTAGATTGTGAAACAAGGTCATGTTTTTTTATAGTTTAGGGAAAAGAAAACTTTTTTTAGAAGTCATTGAATGGATAGTAAACTACATTCACCCAAAAGTAATAAATTAAGGACTTGGATACTAAATCATAATGAACAATCAGTAATGTCTTTGTTTATTTAAGAAATATTTATATCATAAAATCATAATTGGCACAAATTAATTTTAAGATTTGAAATTAGACAACAAACAGGATTAGAACCTATAGAAGATATCAGTTAAATGGATATCACTCAGCTGGATTCCTAATTTGTTCTTCACATATTTTTAAGAATTATTTGCTATATCAGAACTTCATCAATAACCACTTTTTTCACATAATTATTACCTGTGTATAAATTTCAGATTCAACATATTTTCTGAAAAACTGTAATGTAACAATAGCAAACTCTTCATACAGTAGTACCACCAAGTGCACGCCTTGGTAATCAATTAATCAATTGTGATGTTTTGATGGTGTTAAAACTGTAATGTGTTGGGATTTCTTTTGGAATTTAGAGAAAGAACATAGCTTTATTTCACAAACGAATGTTGCTATCATTTTATTTGGAAGGAGATGTCATACATGTAATTGGTCAGCTTTTTTGAATCGGTGAGTTTAGTTATTTAAATGCCATATTGAAAAGCTATTTGAGATTGTCAAAATTTTAAAAAAGGAGTTATTTCTTTTTAAAACACTATATTTTTTCTAATATTGAACCACTAAGAAATTATTAAAGGTCTCAGATATATATCAGATCTTTGTAAGCAGTATCTATTTCAGCCAGATATTGTTGAAGGTCCCAATCCTTCAATTCTGATATAAGATCACATTAATTATCCTCACCACTACATTTATTGTATCTTTTAAAGATCAATATTTAATATATAGTACACCCTAGTGGATATAACAGTTGACTTTAACTGACTTTTATATTTAACCCTGAAGCTTTTCATAAGTCTTTGAATAAAGAACCATAATATCTTTATTTCCTTTAGTTTATGTTCGATGCTATTAAATATTGCACTCTCTGGATATTATTAATACAATTTAATATCTGTTTTATATTGAATAATGTTTCAAGAATATTTGCTTATGTGTAGTTCAACCAACATTTAAACAATGTCAAAAGATAAATTTCTCAGAATAATGGACACACAAATGGATATGTCCATTCTAATTCGAGATTAAAAAGTAGAAAGAAAAAAAAACACATTAAAGATACGTTTTGCAATGGCTATACAAAACAGTCCAAGTACTACAAATACATCATCATCATCATCAACCATTATCAATCCATTGCAGGATGAAGGTCTCTCCAAGTTCAATCCATTCTCTCCAATCTTTAGCTTCTCTTTTTCACACCATCCCTGCACACTTTCTTATTTCATCCATCCATCTCACATGTGGTATCTTTCTGGGTCTTTTATTACCTCTTGGAATCCAGTTTAAGATTTCAATTGTCCATCTATTATTATCTCTTCTAGCAATATGGCCAGACCAACTCAACTTCAGTCTTTTAATTTTTTCAATAAGATCAGTAACACCTGTTTGTTCTCTTACCCATGTCCATATATACCACATGCTGATTCTTTAATCTGTTTATCTGTATCCTGTAGTACTGTCTTTTAACTTTTGCAGCAAATTTTACTTTTTGAAAGATTTTTGCAACTTTTCTAATTATAAATTTCCTTTATATTTTATTTTTAGTCATACATTTTCAGTGAAATTAATCAATATTGCACAATTTCAGAATTTGTATATTCCTAAAAAAAAATTAATAGTTTTGAACTAATATACCATCATTATATTTTAAAACTTTTCCATGTATCTCTTTAGTATCATCAACCTTTTTATTTTTAAGATTAAGAAGAGCTGTTTTGACTCTACTAAGCTGAATATATTTGTCCAAATCTAAATGAGTAGATTAAATAGCTATATCATTAAAAAAACCATTATTTAATTTCTTTTGTAATAATTCAAAAACTTATCAAAATATTATATACAATTATTAAAATACTATTACATAAAAGAATGTCGTCCATGAATTTAGTAGTATGATATCTTTTTTAAAGTCTATGTAATATTTTCATTGCTTAAAACAAAAAAAAAGGGACCTAAAATGAATCACAACTAGATAATCAATGTATCTTTAATGCAATTTTAACCAACCAATTTTTCATTTGATAAACTTCTGTCTTTAAATCTTTAAACTGTTTATGAAACTGCATATTAAACTTATTATTCTTCCAGGAAGATAGTATTATATATTTCTTTTAATCAAATGTCTAACATTAGAGCAGTTGGCTTAGTCTCATTAAAAATTAATATCTGTATTTTTAATGAACCAAAGAATAGACTTACATATAACTACAATTTCTTGGTTCAGCAACATGACAATCTTCAAAAAACACTTTGGATTTTAAGATGTATTATATCTATACTATGAGTTGTGTGGTGTACTTACTATTATGAAATGTTATTGAAAAAAATTGATTTTGACGTAATCCTATAAGAATTTTTCACATATGCTGACATTTCTTTTGCTAACTTCTACTTGTCTTGTTTTTGCTGAAATATTTACTTTGAAAATAATATCACCTTTTTTTTTTTCACATTTTTTCATAAAATCTCTTCAATGAAGGGTCTCATATATTTTTTAAAGAAACTGTATTGAATTATAAGTAATCTTTCTTAAAAGTATCAGATAGTCATTATAAAGCAATGATTTTATGCATTGCTGAGGTCTATTAATAAGAAAAAAAATTAATTTCTAGTATTATAAAATTAAATTTATAAAAAATGGGTATGAATATAAAACTAAAATGGAGTAAATCACCATCCCCCCCCTCCAGTAAAAATAGCAGCCATTATATATGACACATATATGTAAAGAGTATTAAAGATATTATGGTTTGGGTTAACTAACCCTCTTCTTGCTATTATGATAGTTTTGTATATGAAGGGCTACACTGAAGAGTTTTCTAATTAAATTCAAGTGTTGTTGCTTTTCAGTATTTGATCAAAAGGGTAATACAGCAAGCATTTTCACTTATTATCAATGAAAAACTTTGTCATCATTACTTTCTTTTTAGCATATAATATGACATTAGCCAATGCTATTAAGATTCTTCAATAATAATCAGTGATATTATTTGTTATAGTATATTCTTGTCTAGATATTGACAACAAAAACAAAAGCCATATGAATCTGATTAAAAAAATCAATTGAAAACATCAAAATTAATTATAGAAAATGCAGATATAAGACCTATATGAACACTATCATAATATCAAATGTGAAAAAGGTGGATTAGCACAGAGTCTAATCAGATGGAATAATGCCTAAATACTGATAATAATTCATTTTTTTACACAAAATATTCTAGCATCCATTATTCATTAAATTTTTAAATGTAGAAATGATTCAAAATGATGCTATGTCTCCCTGACAATAGAAAAGCATTTTTATTTGGTTAATGAATGAATGACATTTCATAAAAAAACTGAAGCAAACTCTCATTACAATAATTGTCACCCAGTGCAAGCCTTGGTAATCATTGGATGCAGAAAGAGTTGTGCATAAAATTGCTATCTAGTACCTACTCATCCAATATCCCCAGATTATTTTCTAGCTTATGACTTTCATCAGTGAGGATATGTGGATCTGAGAGCACTGCATATAGATTTTAGGATCTAATGCAACCCTCCAGCAACCACTTTTTACCTAGTTAACTATAAAGCTATGGCACTAAAATGTATAGGTACTGAACTGCAATATGACTGTATAAGAAAATGATCTTGGGTTAAAAACATTATGTTTTCATCTTGGGGCTTATAACTTTATAGTTAACTAAATAAGTAAAAGGTAGCTGCTTCAGGATTGCATTAGATCTTGATCTAAGTGCAGTGCTCTCAAATCCAAGGCTCCTCACTGATGGCAACCACAAGCTAGAAACTACTCTGGGGATATTGGCTGAGTAGGCAGTAGTTAGGGATTTTATGCACAAATTCTTCTTCCATCCATTGACTACTAAGACTTGCACTGGATAACACTACTGTATGGAGAGTTTGCTATATTTGACTGCCTTGCTGTATTGACGTGACTGATTTGTTCTGCAAGATAAGTTCAAGTTTTATATATTTTTAACATCATCTGGAAAATTTTCTGTTGATGGAGTATATTTGCTTAGTAATTGGAGGATAAAAGAGACATGGAGTACAGAGAGATAGATTTAATTGGACTTGGAAAGATCGAGAAAAATATTGCTAACATTTGGAAAGTGATTCAATATGCCATTTAAATATAAAGGAAAAAATATTTTGTGTGTGCATGTGTATTGCAAGGAGGCTTTAAAACTAAGTCATACATAAGATTAGCTGGATTTTTGATTTGCTATTTAAAAAAAATTTCAATCTAAGTAAGAGAGTGATTTATTTGAGAAAAAGGGTAACATTTGAGGCAGATATGTTCAAGGTGTCAATCACAATTGACTAGTAGATCATCAAGAAATTTTAAATCGATGTGCAAGTAAAAATAAAATCTTATATGGAAAAGATTTTATCTTTAAAAACTAAAATTTCAAAAAAATATTTTTTTGAAAAGCAATCATTGAAATTTGGGATTTTTTTTATTTGAATGCAAAATCCAATTTAAAAGTAAAAATTTTAAAAATTATAAGCTTGTGAAAAAACAGTCAAATAATAAAAAATTGAAGAAAATCCATAAATTTACTATCGTTTCATTTGTTTCATTTTGTCATGTCTATTTTAGTTATAGCAATACAAAACAAAAACGTTTATTTTTGAATTTTCATTTAAGTAGGTAGACTAGTTTTATAATTTTAATTTTTTGAAACAATTTTTAAAAAAGTTTTTTTCAATTGTGAAAAGTGGTTTCAATACTTAAATTGTATTAAAAATTGTATTAATTTAATATTATATGAATATTTTTATTGATAATTCTTATTTTGTGGCAAAAATTAAATTATTTGACCCCCCCCCCCCATAATGAGCAATAAAAAGCAAAAAATATATCATTTCAATAATGTTTGGGAAAAAGAGTTTTTATTCATCATGTATAAAGAAAAGTGTTTATATTTATTGTATAATTTTACAGTAGCTTTACTGAAAAGAGGTAATCTAAACAGACATTTTACTACTATTCATCCAAGTTTTGATCTAGACTTTCCTCCAAAATCTATAATAAGAAAATTCTGAAGTACAAAGATTAAAAAGATCTCTAAATTTGCAGCAGTCATCATTTAGAAAAAGTTGTTGTAAATCAACAATGGTAATGGTGGCATCTCTCCATATGTCATATTTTTATAAAGCGCAAAAAGTCTTTCACAGATGGTGAGATATTCAAAGAAGCCTCTTTGGCTGCAGCAGATAGCTTATTTCATAATTTTAAAAATAAAATGGAGTTGTTGATGCTATCCAAGAAATACAACTTTCCAGACAAAGTGTAGAAAACTATGGTGATGGATTTAAGATCACAACTTAAATGGGATTTTGAAAATTGTTCATGGTTTTCACTTCAATTTGATGAGTCAACTGAGAGTTGCGATATGTCTCAACTTAAAATATTTGTACATTTAGTATTTCCTGATTTGATTATAAAGGAAGAATTTCTCAAAATCCTATCTTTAAAAGAGTGAACTACAAAAGAGGACATCTGCAATATTTTTAAAGCTTTCATAATATCTGAAAATCATCCTCTCAAGAAGCTAATTTCCATTACTACAGATGGTGCTCCTTCTATGACTAGTTGTAAAAATGGATTTTTAGCATTTTTTAAGACAGATATTGATTTTTCTAATTTTATTTCATACCACTGCATAATTCATCAACAATCATTACACAGTGAAATTTTAAACCTTAATGATATAAATACAACTATTAAAATAATCAATTTGATTAGGGTGAAAGCACTGCAAAGAAGATCATTTCAGTAATTTTTAGAAGCATTGATCCAGATTATGGTGACTTAGTTCTCCATAATTCAGTCAGATGGTTGAGCAAAGCGAATGTTTTAGAAAGATTACACAAGCTATTGCACATGTAAAAGATTTTCTGGACAAACAACAAGGTGTGGCTGCAAAAGCTAGTATTTTAAATGGATCTAACAACTAAATTTAATAACAGACATGATTAGCTCCATTGATACATTTAAAATGAAATTGGAAATGTGGACTTCTCAAATTTATAAAAAAGATTTGAAACATTTTGCAAATTTAAGAGAAGAAATTGAGTCAAACATAGAAACATGTTATTACCAAGAATTTGAAAATATTTTTGCAAAACGTTCTTCTGCAATTTCAACAACGATTTCAAGACTTTGAAAAACTTTGACCAATGACTTCATTTTTCACGTCAACCTTCTCTAAAATAAATATAGAAAATCAAGCTATACTAATTGCAGAAGTATTTAATATGGATGTAAATAGCTCGGAAATGCAATTAATTGAACTACAAAAATGACATTAGATTGAAATCGCATGATCAATTTGATATATGAAGTATATTATAAAAATTATTTGCTATTGAGAGATGCATATCTTAGACTTCATTCATGTTTTGCATCCACATATTTATGTGAACCATCATTTTCTCATATGAAGATATAAAATCTAAATATTGTATTTGTATGAGTGAAAATCATCTTAATGACTGTTTATGCATTTCTGTTTCTAATTACGAATCAAATTACTCAAAAATAACTAATAATATTTCATGTCAATTGTCTCATTATTAAATTGATTCATTTTGCTTTCTCCCCCCACCCATTTAGTCAATCACAATTTATTTGGAAAATAAAAAGTAGCTCTTAGATTCTAAAGGGTTGGGCACACCTGATTTGGGGGAAGTGTTTGGGGAGTGTTTATCGATAACATTTAAAAAAAAAAAGTTTTTTTCTTTTGCATAAAGAGGTTTAAAGAGTAGTAGAAAAATCATAAATTTAAATAGAGAATATGGGAAATGAAAAATAAGAAATATGGGTTGCATTTGTATCCCACAATATATGTATGATAGTAAGAAGAAAATTAGGCATGCTTTAGTAGAGTGTACCTGTGTAGTAATGTTTTCCATTTGAAATGCTTAAATAAGACTAGAAAGAATGTAAAAGGTATATAAATCATGTATAAATGTGATAAAAGAGGTGAACAACTGGTTTCTAAGTGTAGTTAGTTCAAAGGAAAAGTTAGGAGAAATGAAAAAAAATGTAGATAAGGAAGATAGAATAGAGTATATATTTAGTGGAGTGACAAGAGATGATAAAATAAGTAGTGCAATGGGGATAGTTAGGCAAAGAATAAGTAAGATAGAGGAAGAAGTAAAGGTTGTAGAAGTAAAATTAAAAGTATAAGACATGAAGTGTGAGCAAATCAAAAAATTAATGAATAGAAATGATAAGGAAGAAGTAAATAAAGAAATCCAGAAGGTAAAAAAGAATGATGTTATGGATGAAGTAGAAAAAGTAAACTATGAGACAGTCTTGATAGGGGACTCATTAATTAGAGAATGTGGAGGTGTAATTGCAAGGGAAAATAAAAATAGGTATGTAAAAATATTTTGACTGGAGCTAGAATTAAGAATGTTACAGATAAGAGAACAAACAATAGAGATGTTTATCTTATGGTAAAGACAAATAATTTGTCAGAGCCATTGAAGACAGTAATAGTTGTATACAAAGAATTGATTAGTAATTTGAATAAGGTTAAATGAAGAGTAGAAGTCATTGGATTACTACCAAGATTCGATAATAGGTATATGTTAGATAGAGCATGTTCTATAAATGAGAGAATGAAAAAATTATGTGAGTATAATAATGGCATAATTGTGGGTGTGTGGGATTTTTTTTATTAATAAAAGTAAGTTATATAGTAAAGATGGATTTCACTTAGCAAAACAAAAAAATGAAGCATTAGGGGTTTTGATTTATGGAAAATATTATAGTTTTGGAAACTTATAAAAAGGGGTAGAGTTTTAAATTACAGTATTATGAAAAAGAAGGTTGAGAATGAATGGGATGTAAGAAGTAAACAAAGTATAGCTGATTTAGATATAAATTTAGATGTGGAAAAGGAATGGGTCTGTAAAATTAATGATAAACAAACTAATTACAAATGCAATAGAGAAGAAAGAGTCAAAAGAATTTATAAAAGGGTGGATATTTGAATATGCAAGGTATTAGGAGACCAGAAAAGTGGCTGGAATTGAACAAAGCAATTAAAACAAAGGGCTTGAGATATTAACAATAGTGGAAACACATCTAAGAGAAGAAGGAGATTTGGTATGTCAGGATATAAGTAGAAAAAAGGGGTGTTGGTAGAGGAATTATGTTGAAAAATATTTAAATACTGTAAAGTGTTAAGAACATCTATGGTTTGAGATAAACTTAGGAAGACACGAAATGAATTGTGGCTATAGTGTATATGGGCACTGGAGATAGTCAAAGTATAATGGTGAGGAACAATAGAATATATGAATGCCTAGTTAAGGATATACAGAGTTTCAAAAAAATAGGGAAGAACATAATGGTTATAAGAATATGAATGGGCATTTTAAACAAATTAATGGATAACAAGAATGGACAGCTTTTGAAAATTTTTTGTCAGAGAGTAAATTTGAGCAGTAGAAATTTATCAAATATTTATAAAGGGCAATACACATGAGCTAGAAATAATATATTTCACAGAATATATTATGTATTAATAGAGAGAATGAACAAAGTATGGAAAGTGTTTGATAATAAAGACAGAGTATCTAATAGTGATCATAATTTCTTTATAATAGAAATGGTTAGTAAGGTGATGGAAAGTAATAATAAAAGTAGAAAGAATAACGAAAGATGTGGATGAAGAATAAATAATGAGAATAAGTTAGAAGAATATAAAATAAAAATAGAAGAAATTATGGAAGAATTTATTAGGGATGAATATAAAGACTGGTGTGATGAAGTAGAAAAAGTAGCAAATAGGGTTTAAGGTGAGAATATTCAGATGAATAAAAGTAATAGAAAAATGAGAATTAGTAAAAGTGTAAAAGAGAGAAAAAAAGCATGCAGAGAATATAAATGTGTTATTAAAAACAAAGATATTAATATTAAATGGGAAAACTATTTTTAAAAAAAGTTGGATAAAATAGATAATTATATAGAGAGAATGAAATTAATTAGTAAATTATTGGAGGATATTAATAAAAGTGGAAGAGATGGGAGTAAAAAAAATTTGGAAATATATTAAAAGAGAAAAGGTGGGGGGGGAATAATATTACGAATGATGAAAAAGAGTGTAGCTCTAGAGAAGAATTAGAGACAGTCTTAAATAAGTTTATAATGGATAAAGAAATATGTTAGATGAGAATGATAGAGTGATAACAAACATAAAAGCACATAGTAATCAAAATATTAGTTTTATAAAAAAAAATGAATTGAATGAAGCAGGGAGAAAATTGAAAAGTGGAAGGCAAGATGTTTAGATGTATGGGCAGTAGAGATAGTAATGAATTTGGAAAGTAAAGCAAAATTAAATCTATTATCATGTTTTAATAAGATGGCACAGGAAACAGAATTTTCAGATAACTGGAATAATACAAGAGTAAGGCTATTATTTAAAAAAAGGGTAAAGACCATAGAAAGTTAAATAATTATTGACTAATAGTGCTAACATCAATGTTACATAATTTTTTTGCATATATGATGGCTGAAAGGGTGGCAAAATGGATGGAAGAAAATAATTTGGTGGGAGAAATGCAAGGAGGTTTTTGATCAGATAGGCATATAGAAGATAGTTTATTTGTAGTCATACAACTTATAGATATGAGTAGGAATGCATGTAGACAATTATATATGGTCTTCATAGATATAGAGAAGTCATATAATAGAATAAATGAAAATAAATAATGGATAAGTGTAGTAAATTTGGGAATGAATGAAGCTTTAGGAAATCTTATTAAGAGATTATATGAAAATAATTACTATACTTATTAATTAGAAAGTATAGAATCAGATTTAAAAATGGGGTGGGACTAAGGTAAGGATGCCCTATGTTATCTATTATGTCTTTCTTATATTTGAAAAAAATGGAGCGACCAATAGAAAGACTAGAAAGAGAGGTAGAGATACCATTAACAGATGGCAAGGGAGTGTATATATTATCTGATCTTTAATTTGCTGATGTCTTCTTGTGCATAAAAAGTAGGAAAAAAATATGGAAGTTATGCTGAAGAGGTGTGCAAGAGTGGGTAAAAAAATAGGAATTAAATTTAGTGAAGAAAAAATCAAAAGTAATGATGATAAATGCTGGGGAAAGAGAAGAGAAAGAATTTTATTGGGGGATATAAAATTAAATGTGGTGAATAGGTGTAATTATTTGGGAATTGTCTTAAGTAATCAGAGAAATTACTTGGATAAATGGGAGAAAAATTTGATAAATGAAGCAAAGAAAAGAAAGGGACTGATAATGAAATTAACAGTGTTTTCATATAATAAATGTGATGATAGCAAGAACTGTATGGAAGTTGAATGGCAGTATCAGGGTTAGCTTATAGTAATGATGTATTATGTGTTAGTAAAGAGATATTAGATTGCTTAGAAAGAGTATAAAGAGAAGTGGGAAGACATGCATTAGATGCAGATATGTGGACAGCAAAGGAGGCAATTCAAAGAGAAATGGGATAGTCAAGTTTTTATATGAGAGATTCAAAAAGGAAAAAGAAAATGTTTGGTAGATTGCAATTTATGATTAGTAAGAGAATAGCCCAAATAATATTTAAATGGGTTATGAGTAAAGGCCAGGAAACAAAATGAGTGAGAAAGGTAGTACTGTATGTAGAAGATTTGAATAAAGACTTTATGGCAGTATACTTGTACAGAAGTTGGGACGATTGTGTTAGGTGGGTTGTTGAGTGTTATAATGACAAAGAATGAGATAGAAAAATAGATGCATTAATAAAAAAATAGGAAATTGGAAAGATGGAGAACTAGTAAGGAGAGTAAAAAAAGTTTTAAATATATATAGCAGAATATTGGATGTGAGTTAGTTTATGATAATAGCAAGAAAAAGAATATTGTTTAAGGCTCAAACAGAATTGTTACAACAAAGGAATGCCCACATAAGTGGAGGAATATGGATGATTTAATCTATAAGTATGTAAGAACGGGATGGAAAACATCATCTGTTAATTGAATGTAAATGCTTACAGTCAGAAAGGGTACAAATAATGAAAATTGTGTAAGAGTAAATATAAACAAAGTGATTATACAGAAAATAGGTTATTGGTTTTTATGCTGGGTTTGGAAAAAGATAAAAGGATCTACATATATAAAAGCCATAGAATGGACAACATTGATATTGTAGAAATGGAATGGAGCAGGATAGAGAAGACTATGGGAAAAACTTAGGATGGGGAATGGAAAGGGAATTTAAGGTGGCTAACAGATTTCGCTGGGCATAGTGGCCGAGAGATTCCTGAATCCAATAAAAAAGAAGCCATAGTGCATTTCATCACATACCATATTAACAATGGTAAACATAGGAAATGATAAGACACATGATGTTTTTGTGGTTTCATAAAAGTAATAAGTGTTTGAAACTATGAACTAACAATAAAAATATTAGTTTTAATTTTTTGGTAAGAGTGCTTTTATCTAGTAGAAGAATGTTGAAAGGTAAACACACACACATATATGTAATAATTAATAAAGTAGCAATTTATATATATATGTAAAATTTTAGAAGAATTTGCTCTTCAGACATGGGTTAGAAAATTCACACGATGGGAGAGGCCGTATCAATTTCTAGCATATGTGTAAAGAGTAATTCCTGCCACGTATAGAGACATTGGAATCTTAATCAATAGTGCAATATTTTTTTTAAATATTATTTTAACTCTAGTTACGAATAAGATAAGAAAATCTGAAACCTGACTTGTTTACTTTTAAAAAATATGAAACGACATCTTAGTCTGTGTTTGCATGAAAGTACTTGGGTTAATTTTTTTATTCAGTTTTGATATAATTCTTTAATTTAAAAAAATGCTACAAAAAAAAATGATGACAATTAAATGTTATTTGTTAAAGATATCCTAATCTCTAATTATCTTAATTTAAATTTAAGTATGGTCTAGCATTTACTTCAAATTTAAAGTAATTCTTGGATTATCTCTTAATTTAAAAATTAGATCAAAATATTTTAAATTTTTTATATATAAATTCAAGCGATATATATATTGTTTTATATACTTTACAACTGTATTACACGTGGTTAAACTTTATTTGGCTAATAAATAATGCTCATCTTTATTGTTCCGTTCTCTTTTCTTATTCAAAAGAAATTGAAGGTGGACTATGAATAGAAAGATTTCCACATCGCAAAACTTTAATTTTACTTTTATAAAGCTGTTAATGTTCGTTTTTATATAAGTATTGAAATTTGATCAGAGTCATGAATATTTAAATATAGATTTATTGTTTTCTGAATATCGCTTTTGTCACTAATCTTTTTTTTTTTCAACTGTGGAAAATTATTTTGATTTAAATTTTTTTATGAAGTTTAAAGAAATTTTACGATTAGAGATAAGGAGTCTCTCAGAATAGGCATTTGATAAAAAATAAAACCATATGGTTTGTTTGGATAACTTTTTTTTTTTTAATTTTTCTTTTGATATGACATTTGTTATAAAATCTAAGGATTTATATCTATTTTACACATAAAAGTGTGTGTTGTGTAAATGTATGTCGGAAATGTTAATTCATAGAAATAAAGCATCGCTTTTGATTTTTTTTTTTAGATATTGAAAGTAACAAATTATTATTTCCAAAATGGAATTCAAAACAATAAACAAATAAAACTATCAGTAAGTTTCTTAAGTATGGAGATGATGATGATGATGATAATAATAATAATAATAATAATAATCGAATGGCTTACTGCTCTGGAATTCCTATAAGTAATTGAGTAATCAAAGCTTTGATGCAATAAATAACTAAGACCATCAGTATTCTATCATTAATAATGATAGTTTGAAATTATAATTAAAACATTTTCAGCTCAATTTATTACAATATTTTATATTTAAAATTACTTTACAAAATTCAACAGTTCTGATCACTGAATCTCGCTTGTAAAATAACGAAATTTCGTAACATAAAAAAAAATCTTACAGATTATACCATTTTATTCTATAGTTGATTGCTATTTTTATAGCAAAATATTATTTTGCAGATTTTTTTTTATTATAAAAGATTAAGAAATCTGTATGGATAATATTGATTACACTCTTCTATTCTCTGTCAAATTTAATTTCATTAAAGAATACAGTACTTGTTAGAATTGTTTTGTAATATTAATACTTTAAATTCTATAAGCATTTACAAAAGCATATAACTATTATAGTAGCAATCTTTTCTAATGTTTTTTTTTTTACTGTCTAGGTTAATTACAATATTTTAAAGTTGCAAGTTTTAGAAACAAAACAATCTTCCTTCTCAAAAAGTTAAAATTAAAAAATAAAACTTATCCAAACTTTGACATTTAACACTCCCCCCCCCCCAACACACACGCTTTTTCTTCTAATTCTCATGTACTGGCTCATAAAGTCATTTTACACAAATTTTACATCATTTGGTAAGCATGATAATTTTATTTGATTATTTTTATTTTTCCTTCAATATTTAAAAGGAAAAAAAAAGAATTTTATTTTCATAGTTTTTAAAACGAATAATTATTGTATTGAAATGTAGAGTAAATACAATGGTGCAATATTTTTAATCAGTTAAAATTTTCATGTTTACATTAATACTTAAATTTCTGCGAAGTTTTCAATGCCTAGACATCCAGAATAAGATTATTATCAATATAAATGTTCCTCAATTTTCACATATATAAATATTTTTAGCTATTTGGTTATAATTAGTGTGAAGTTAAATTCTATCTTATAACATAATAAAATTGATGTCCTAAATTAATTAATTATTACTTCTAGCATGCTTCGTTTAATTTTTGAAAATTTGAATTGTTTTAATAGTTAAAAAAAAAAAAAAAAACTATTTGTAATTAGTAACAATTCATTGGTTTTTAAAAATTAAAATAAATATATATAAATAATTTATCCATAAATATTTATTTATACAAAATACACACACAATAAAAGAATTCTTAATGGAAGTAGTTGAAACAGTCTCTCAATAAAAATAGTAAATACTATATTTACTCATAACTGAAATACAGGCTTATTATATACCTGTATCAATATATGTAATATATAGGGTATATGACCACAGATTTTCACACAACTCACCACTCTATCTCATAACATTGATACACTTGAACACATATATGTCGAAAAGATAAAAAATGATCAATATCCGTATTTCATGCTAAACCAGCAATCATCAGTTGGTCCAGATTATCATCTCCACACATATATGCAATAAGTGCTTAGGTATATATTAAAATAGCCAATCTTCAAACTTTAATGGACAAGTTTCAATCCATTCCACACCCCAACTCTTCAACCATCCATCTAATTGAAAATCTGATAATAGAACACTCAAAGGCCACCCTGAGGGTGAGATTTTTGTCACACCCATGTTGACCTGGTGTCAATCTGACCTCTCATGTACTGGACATAATCCATTTAATACATATATGAGGGATGGGCAGACATCTCTACTATGTAATAACTGAAATATTCTTGAGATAGTTTTATTTCTCTCTTTTTTTAAAAAAAACAAAGAAACATTATATCCTTACTAACCAGTAACAATTGAATGTATTAATAAAAGTATAAATAACGTTTTAGATTTTTCTAAAAATACTTGACAATTTTAGCTGGATGATGGACATAGTCCAACTTATAATTATGAATAAAATACCATTATCTCTAAATGTCAGACAATCATTAAATACTTGATATAAACTATATCAAATTTTAGATATTTATTTTTTAAAAAAAGGTTTAAAACTAAATGTGAAACTGAAAATATTGATCCTAAAGTTTTGTAACTAAAAATTCTAATCCATTTCCAAAGAGTTGAAAAATTACTCCAAGTGAACTCTGTTAAGAGAAAGCACAAATGTTTAAAGGTTTATATAGTATCAGATTTTATATTCCATTAGTAATATGAAATGTTTGCTAAAAATAAACTTATTGATGACATTTCAAGACTTTCTCAGTCAATGAGAAAATAGATTCTAAAATATATAAAAAAAAGAACTCAAAAAAGAAACTTGTAAACCTACAAGGGCACATCAAACCTCATATTGAATCAATAACCTTAAGTGTGAGTTCTATATATTTAACTGATTCTAAAACATTTGGAAAAAGAATTTAATTTTTTTACCACATCATCTAATGTTCCATTATTAGATGTAATAGAAGCAACTGAGAAAGTTACTTAAAACTGCCTTCAGAAAAAGCAGCAAGAAAGCTAATCTGGAGAGTAAAAAGAACATTTGAGAAACATCAGAAATTCAAGTCAAACATTACTTATATTGAAAGTAAAATCCTTCAAATTAGAAAAGTCTATAATCATTCTTAGTGATCACAAAAATAATGCTACAGTTGTAATAGATATGACCAATTGTGACAAAACAAAATAAGAAAGCTCTTCACAGAAGGACAACACAAAAACAGTGTCAAGAATCATCTATTAATTATAGAAACAAAGCTATAAGCATTACTTAGGAGGTATGCAGGTATTTCTCGAATTCTGAAAAATGTAAAATAATATATTTCAGTGAAATTCTACATCTCTATTGTCAACTTAATATCATAAGGAATATATTCTATTAGTTTCAGAAATTCATCATATTAAATTTGTCAATAATTCTTCTGTTCAAGATACTTAGTTCTTTGGCATATAACACATAGTGTCAGGGATTTTAAACATATGGGGTTAGCAAAAACATGAAAATAGGAAGAATTAGTTTATTCTCAAATGTTCCCAGTAATAAAGCATTCTCAAGTATATAAAAAAGACTAAATGAAGATGATAGCCTACAAACCAGAACAAATTTTCTTATTGATAGAATAATAGAACTATTAACATTCTGCATGACAACAATATATTTTCAATATAGCACAGAGTTTTTTCAACAAAATCAATATTTGTCACTGCTATTGCTAATTAGTAATATTTACATAAAATGCATAAAACCAAGCTATATATACTATTCTTACTTCACTAAAAGTTTGATTTCACTCTGCTTATGGTAAATTTATTGTATGGCCACATAGTGAAACACTATTATATTCACTGGAGACATATGTCAATAACATATCTCCTATAATTAAATTCACAATAAAATTAGGTATTCTTAGATGTTTTTATGCCAAGGCAACCTCATAATAAAATCAAAACTCAAAAAAACTCACACATATAGAGGATAAATATATAGCATATATATCCAATCATGATAGAAAAACAAAGAGTGGCTATTATAACAATATTATGTAACAAAACAAACCAGTAACTTAAAAAAAAAAGTTCAACATAGAACAAAATCTCATAAATAATGGTTATCCATCAGCTACCATTAAAAAATATTAAATAATAGCTACAAAAACATCAAAAGAAAATGTCATGATAGGTGCAATAATTAATTTATATATTTCTGAAATGATAGACAAACTAATACCAACTAAAGAAAATATGCAGTCAATATAATATCAGAAAGCTTTCCAAATCTATAGAATACTGTGAGGAATTTTAATCTCTACAAAGCCTAAACTTCAAGTGCTGAAAAACTAGATCTGCATCTATAAAAGTTGTTAATATGAAAAAACACATGCCAGTCAAATTAGTGCTCCATCAAAAAAAAAAAAAAAAACAATTAAAAGAATATAAAACAGTAAGTAGAAAGAAAAAGACAGGTATATCTAAAATAGAAGACCATGCATGTACCAAAGAATATTTCCACTGGGAAAATATAAAAAATCTGCAGAAAAAAAAAGATCATATAACTATGACAAATAACTTCATAAGTCCATCTAGTGTGATAATCCATAACATTTGGCAAGCATTCATTATTCTTATCTGTAAAAGGAAATAACAAAGAAATCAGGAGGCTCACAGATAAGAATATAATATTTCTGCTGACTATTACATCTTAAATTTAATATTTATAAATCCAAAGATTTTGGTTTAGGTTCAATTCCAACGTGCTAAGTGTTGAAAGTCAGTTTAAGAGGAGACCAGAATAATACTACTTGAAGTATTGTACTCCATATTAATAGATGTATTGCTATTAGAATAAACTTATGTAAAAAAAAACGTAAATAAAGTTTGAATCTTTTAAAAAAACATTTACTAATTTAAACTAGATAATGAAAATCCAATGCAAATCTGCATGTATGTTTGATGTATAACAATTGTATGTGGAATTGAAATTGTTTGTACTTTTCATAATTAGGATTTAAAATTGTGAAGCTCACTTTCGATATTATGTTTAATTGTGGATTTGAGTGTTTTATAAAATTCACATTCTAAAATAAAGAAATCACAAAAACTTATGTTAGCATAAAAACAGTTTTCCTATTCTAACATAATCAGGGATGTTCAAATCTCCAGTTTATCTGATGAAATTACATTCATTATCTGAAACATAATTATATAGTGTTAGATATTGTACTGTTTTTTTAATATTGAATAGTATTTAATTAAGTCATTCCTATAAATTGAGCGCTGAAAATCACTCAGATAGTTATAAATATTAAAATACTCTCTTTGGGAGATAGATTAGTTATATATATATATAAAAGAAACAAGTATATAGAAACAGAATTAATTTCAACTTGGTTTTATCCATTAACATTGTACAGCTATCACAAAACTAAAATATTAATGCTAACAAGAAGATTCATTAATATTTATCCATTTTTTAAAATACTTTTCGGGAAAGCCTTTGATCTGAAAAGGTATTTTAAATGTTTATAAATAACTCAACCCACCCACCCCTTCTCCAAGAAAAAATACAGAAAAATTGTATCAGTATTAAAACAAATATTTTAAAATAAATAAGAAAGTGGGTATTTCGTTGTAATAAAAAGAAGGTATGTGCTAATAGAAAAAAAAAGTAATTCATTAACATTTGAAGTTATTACTTTTACTTTTTGTATAAAATTGTTTTATTTCAAATTAAAATGTTTAATTTTATTATCATATAAAATAAAATTATTTTCCTTAAAAAGATACTGTGAAATACACATTATAAATCCAAAATAAATGTTTAAGTAAGCTATCAATTGTAAAATATCATGTTGAAAATAGTCTTCTACAAATGATATATTAATAGCTGCAGAAATAGATCAACCACTATAGAATTAATAAACATCACATGACCACCACTTCCTGTTTTAACAACACTATAGAATTAATGTACAAATGATAATGTTTTAAGTAAAACCGATTCCTGACCATCATCAAAGCCTCCAAACTTCTGTAGAATAAATGTTCATGAAATATCATCTTCAAAAATTATAATTAAATAAAAAATGCGGAAATAATATTTATATTACATTAAGGAATATCTAAAGTGTTGAGAATTTTCTTTTTTATTTTCCATATTTGTTTAGCTTTGAAATAAGATATTATCTGTTCAATCATTCACCATGACTCAGTAGCATTTGAAAGTCAGCAAAATTATCTTTAAGAAAACATGCAAAAAAAATTGGAATGCATTATGCATATAAATTATATGTCACACTGTAAACATTTTTTTTTTCTAACAGCATTTACAAAATGGTCCTACAACTTATATATATATTTACAATTTTTTTTTAAAAAGTTATTTTTCAAAAAAAAAAATTATATATTGTATGAAAAATTCACATACAAAATTTTAAAAATAAATTGATAGATGTCTTCAAATATGTACAACTTTGATAATTAAATTATTAAAATATTATTAAAAAAATTTTTTTTTATGTTATTTCAAAATAAATTATCTCAATGTAAAATTACCTTTAATTATATATAAAACAATTGTCATACGATATTTAGTAATTAATTTATTTTTGTTTTCTATATTAATATTTTAAATAATTATTTAAAAGCAAATTAATATAAAGTCTAATATTTATTTTTCTAGAGAAAAAAGGGCCCTTAAATGGATATCATCCACCTATAACTTACATAATTAAAAAGTTAATATGAATTTCTACTTTCATGTACATATAATAAATAAAAATTTATAATCCTAAGTATTTTATGTAATTTTTATTTATTACCATAATATTAGTGTTTAAATAATCATTGGCAAGATTAAAAATTTAAAAGAAATGTCATATTTGCTAGATATATATGTCAATTAGGTTTGAAAATATTTACAAATACAGTTTTGATTGATTTTTGATTGCAGACAATATACAGATATATGAAGGAGGAAAAAGGTTAAGAGGCATCTCTTTTGCCTTTGAAATATATTGTCATGTTCTGATGTTAGATGACACTTTAATTATATATAAACAGTTGCAATGAGTTAATCTAAAAACTATTGAACCGGGTCCATTTAATAGAAACAGTTTTATTGATTTTTAATCCTTTTTAACATAATTTTAAATTTTATGTTTTCAACATTATGTAAACAGACTGGCCCTTCAAGCAGAGGGGAGGATACCATTGATAGCAGAGCTATCAACGATACTCATGGTCAGACCAAGCTATGCAAAGCATAACACGATCACATTTCCAGACCATAGCCCACCTCAACTGCTAGATTCAAACCCCTACCATCCAAAGCATTTTATTTGTTTAGAGGTAAACCTCAGGTGCCAGCTAATTACACAAAGTAACTAACATATCTGGATTGTAGACCCATAATCCAGCGCTTGAAATATCCCATGACTGCTCAAACTCTGTCTCAGGGTCCAGCATATTTACTTAACACATAAAATAACTTATACAATAATTTACTGGTGATGTAGTGACAAGAGAGAAAGAGAATATAGACAAAAGGACAGTTGGGCAAACATTAATATTTAATTAAACACACACATCTAATATAGTACAATAATATTGAAATTTACAGATAAAATCATATAAGTAATTACTCAGGCTAAATTATGATAGTCCTTCATTAATTAAAGTTCATTCATTTAAATGTAAAGTGTCTATAGACAGTGATGAAGTATCTTTACCTAGGTTTTCATTTGTGTGTATTTTCCAACCAGTTGGCTTTCTGGTTCTCCATCAATGGCTTCATGGTTTATTTCCATTCTGTGACTCCACAATGGGAGAGAGAATAGTGGTAGCATTTATTTTGTGATTATGGCATCAGTTTCCAGCATTTGTTTGAGGCAGAATAGAGGTTTGGGGCATGAAGTCCTGTCAGATACATCCATAGCATTTGTGGCTTCTCCATTAATGTTGACCACAGCAGTAATTGACTGGCTTACTACTGCATTCTGAAAATCTGAATCTCCGGTTGTTTGGATTCTGCATTCTGTCCGAACTAATGAATGATCTAGCAAATTGCAGCCCTTTATCATAAGCTAGATTATATCACAAATCAGACTGAGTAATAATAGACAGAGCAACTTTATATACTCTTTTCTCTCCTATTATTTTAATCTCTTATCGTTATTTTTCAATTTAAATCTTAACTTGAAATGTCTTTTAATTAATTTTCCATTTCTGATTTTAATCCCTTGCTCAGATTCATCTAAATATTTTCGATAAGATAGTTTACAGTTCTTTTTTAATTAATACAACTATTGATTTTGATTCTATTATTAATCAAAATCTTACAAACTAATTACATAATGAAAGTTATTTTTTTTTTACAAACAAATTTTTACAGACTAATTTTATTCTAAATTTTACATATTTATTTAGATTTACTCTATAAAAGCTCTTTTCTTTAAAAAGAGAGAGAAAAGTTTTAACTGTTCTTTAATTCTATTATGCATCCCCTCCCCCTCCTGCTAAAAAGTTTTATCTAAAATAAAAAATACGACTCAGTATTTTTTATTTTTTGTTTTAAAAAAAATCTTTAAATTATTTTTTTAATAAAAATTACAGACTTGTACCGCTGTTCAATAGCAGTACACTATATATATATATAAACAATTATTAACATTATCTGGTAAGTATTATAATATATTATTTTATTATAAATTTCATGCTGAATAATTTTAAATTACTAAAAAAACTAAAACATCAAATTTTACAATTTATGAATAAATTTAAAATACAAACTTTAAAAATGTTTAAATACTTTTTTTTAATTGTATGATAATTAATATATTTTTTAGCTTTATTGTTTTTTGTTGTTTGTTAGCTTTATGAAGCATTTAATATTTTATATTATTTTTATCTAAATCTCATCTTATGGGGAAAATTGCATCTTCAACAAATGTATAAAAAAGTAAATTTGAAATTTCAGTAGTTGGAAAATTTTAAATAACATTTATTATCATTTATCTATTTGCTTTTATAAATTAAGAATAATATTATTAACTTTACAAACACATTTATGTAATATATAGGGTATATGAGCACAGACTTTCACACGACCCACCACCACTCTCCACTCTATCTAATAACACTGATACACTTAAACACATATATGTTGAAAAGATAAATAATCAACAAATCTTTTAAATATTAGGTGTAAATTATATACAGTAAAGCCATGAACTACAGTCTATCAATGTGTACAACTTCACTTATGCACTATGCAAAAAAAATTATAAAACAAACAAACAAATATAAAAATCTGTAAATTTAATATATTTTTAATATTAAGAATCCACTGTTTCATCTCTGAATGCTATACATAATTATGTTTTTTTAAAAAATGTAAATAAATTTTACAATATACTAATAGCTGTTTTTCCATCTCAGAATACCATACATAATCATGTTATTAATAAAATTTCACCAAAACTGGCATATATACATTTTATTCTTCATTTATTATCCTTTATGAATTTGACATGCAGTATTTTGCATAATAATTTTTTTAAGTATAATGCTAAAAGTTTTACAACATTTTAAAACATACAAAATATCAATATTGATTTAAAAACTCAAAACAATTAGAGAGATCATAATTTCTTAATAATTTAACTACTATTACATTTCTATAAGAGCAAAAAGACACTGGAAAAAAAAAATTGCCCAGAGCATATTTAATGGCAATGAAGGTCAGACATTTTGCTATTTATTTTATTTCAAAATAAGTACAGTACATTTTATTATTTTTACTTTTTCAATGAATGAATGAATGAATGAGTAAACACACAGTAAAATATGTAAACATGTTTTATTATCATTTTTTAAACATTTTGTTTATACTTTAATTTTAATTTATATATGCATGCTATATATATTAATTCTAATATTCTCACGGATAAATGATGAATTCATAGTATTATTTCTGGGAGCTTCCATATAATAAAAATATAATAGCTAAATTATAATACTATGAATATATATATAGCATCTATGTTATATCTGTGTGCATATTGATAAGTACACTATATTTACAGTTCAATAACCAATATGTATTCTATTATAATCAAACTTTATCAATAAAGCATGAGCTATTATATGTGATGTACAATATATGTGACATAAGCTAGGAACAAAATATGATGGATATCACAGTACTACTATATATATATGTCTGAACATAAGGTCCACTTGTAAGATTAAACATATTACAAAATTTAAACATTTAAAAGATAAACATTTTTTTTTAAAAACAAACTGTAATATGCTTTTTTTTTTCAATAGATGTAATGCAACATTTTGAAATAAAAACAATGATTGTAAAATAAAAATCAACATATTTTGTTTTTATTCATAATGTTATTTTCATTTTCTCGTTGTAACTAATAAATAAATGAAACAAAAGAAATAGTCACTTATACCTCTTTAACTCTATGATGAGAATTGGGGTTTCAAGGATTAGTGCATTAAATTATTCTTCAGCATTAAATTGTTCTTTTGTAGCTAGCATTAATTTGATGGCTTTATGATGATTTGACAGTAAAAATGAGAAATAAAATAAATGTTGTTTTGTTAATTCAAAAATCAAAATCAAAATCAGATATCAGTACTCCACAAATAAAAACTGCAACCAAGCTAACAAAAGCCTAGAAGATTACTGATTGATAGATTCTTTGAACTTAGGTCTATAAATGATGTTATAAACTTCTCTTTTATTATTGTTAGCAACAATAAAAAATGCATAAATTTTGTAGTCCATTTAAATATTTGTGATTATTTTTATAAAGTATTTGTATAATAATTATTAATCTTTCTATTGGAGAGACCAATGTTTTATTGGTCCTGAAATCAAGAAATTGAATTTGTGACTTCAGTGCTTTATTAAGAGATTTTGTTAACTTTTTTTTTTCAAATCTGAAAATTCATGCATCTTTTGTCTAATATTTTAATTTCAAAAAAATTCTGAAGTTATCAGAATGATAAAAAAAAGAGAATTTCAAAGTATGATAAACTCCACAATAGCACATTGTATTCTTGGCAATCTTAAACTTGGTGATAACTTTGCGATATTATTTCAAGAAAATATTACAAATGACTAAAAACTTTATTTTTTTGGTAAGTTTATGATTATTTTTGCATAATAATTGAATCATAATTAGTAGGAATTAAGAATATATATTATTACATATTTATTTTCTACAGAAGTGTTTCATTTTTGAATATAGAAAATTATATTTTTATGAATAATGTTGCTTTGGAAATTATGGTGGCATGTAAATTACAATCTCTGAAAATTACATCAGGAAGACAGTCTGTTAGAAAATATAGCAATATCATAAAAACTATAAAAAAATTAAACTTTTAAAGCCTAATTTAATAGATTTACTAGATATTAAGAATTATTTGTAGTGATTTTAAAAACAAACATCGAACAAGAAAGATTTCATTTTGCAAATTGAATCTACTTCACCCAGAAGTTGAAAACAAGATGGTGCTTTATTTTGATAAATCTAATTTTTAAAATTATTCCAAACATCAAATGTGATTTTTAAAAATTTGTTTAATTTCTAAACAAAAATATCTATCAAATGAGATCAAATTTACTATATTCTGATAAATAATAATGGTTTAATATTAAACGAAAGTTGAAAGCTTATAGCAAATGAGAGTTAAAAAAGAAATTTATTCTTATTTACACATAGATTTTTATAAAAATATGCTTTATTTTTAAATTACAAATTAAGATATTTAAAGTAACAATATAAAATAATTATGATCATTATGATCATTATGTTCTATCAAACATCATAGTACTGAATTTTGTCATAATTTAAAAATATAAATGCAATTTAAAATTATAGAATAGAATTTCATTGCTTTGTGCTGACTTTATAATTATTCATTCACATTTAAAAAGTAGGAATCATTCAATGAAGATTTTGTTAAATTATGTTTTTAATAATGTTACAACAATTACCCAATAAAGAAAAAAGTGATTGTTCTCATTATATAGTTTATCATCATCATCATCACCATCATCATCATCATCATTATTATTATTATTATTATTATTATTATTATTATTATTATTATTATTATTATTATTCAAAGGTAACTTTATTAAAAACAATTGGTTACATTGGTTGTACATTATACATAGTGTTACATGGTTATTCCATTACAGTCTGTATGTTTGAAAAAGTCTCTTTGCATTTCATCTCTCCTTGTATGCCTTGTTCCTCGTATTTGACTCTCAGTGTTCCATCTTGTTGCTTCTTGCTTGTATTGTTCTTGTGACATTGAATTTTTATGCTTTCTTTTGTATTTTTCTGTTATGACCTTTATTACAATGTGGCTTGTATTTTAAAAAGAGACCACATTGCTGCAAAGATGTTAGGCAGTGCAAGAAGGCTGTGTTTTCTTTTATTTTTTCTAATTTGTTTTTATAGGTGTTAAGGTGTCTTCTTGTATTTTTTTCTAGGGTAAAAGTGCATCCAGTACACCAGAATTCATACAAACTGAAAGTGGCTGCCCTTATAATAGGTATTGCATTTTTTTTTAAAGTTTGCAGTATTTCATCTATTGTGCTTCCATTTCCTATATCTGCCAACCATCATCTGTCTTATTTTTTCAAGCCCTGAACAGTTATATATGAAATGGTCCTGTGTTTCCTCAGTTCCTGTGACACAGCATGCACAGGGGATCTATATTTAGGTAGAATCTTCTGTATCTTATGAAGTGAGTTGCTGGTAATGCTTTTAAATTGACTTTAATGATAAAATCATAAAACTTTGGTTCCAGGTACCATTTCCTAAATTTTTTAAGTAATTGGCTATTATCTATCCCTAGTTTAGATATTTGGTTATTTTTAGGTTGTTCTTGAGTTAAAAAATTGTGTATTTTCCAATATGTATATTTAATAGAGCTTTTAAGCATTATTTTGTTTTTATTGTCTTCAATGCTTTCAAGCAACATAAAGTTATAATTGTTTGTGGGTGGTGGGAAATCTGTGGGTCTGATTTCTAATATTGATTCAATATCTGGAAACCTCTTAATTATGGATATTAGCAGATTTATTGTTTTTTGTGTCCAAAACACTGATATTGAATGAAGTCCAAGACCATTCCATTTTATTGGTTGGTTAAGTTGTTTTATTGAAATGACAGCTACTTTCCTGTTCCATAGTAGTTTGTTACAAAATGAATTGATTGAAGCTATAAATGATTTTGTGAAACTAATTATTGATAAGTAGTAGTTGATTTTTGATATTATGAGTTGATTGAATAGTGATACTTTTGTGTATATTGATAGATATTATCTGGATAATGATTCTGTGATTCTTTCTGCTTTCAGTTTGAGTTTGTTATATATTTTTGTCCTCATTTGATTCAATCCCAGATAAAATGGGAAACCTAGAAAACTATTTTTCCTTAATAAATTTGTTTATTTATTTTTCCTGTAAAAATTGTCCAAGCAGCTGACTTATTAAGATTGATTTTAAGTTTGAATTTTTCTGTATAATCTTCTATGGTGTTTTGTAGTACTTGTAGTTGCTTTTTTGACTTTAAGAATATAGTAATGTCATCCATATAAGCTATGCAAGGGATGCCTCTTTTGGTATTTGGTATTATTAGCACTCCCTGTATTTTTTTCAATTTCTTGTAATACATGGTTTATGTAGAATGTGAATAAGTAGTATACTCATTGTGAAACTTATGGTATTGATTGAATGGGATAAAAGCATGATGAAGTTCTTCCATTAAGGGTGATATGAATTTCTCTCTTTAAAAGTAGATTGGCTATTGTGTATAATATTGATCATAATATTTCTGTTTCTTTTAGTTGGTTTAGTGATATTTTTATTGGTACTGAGTCGAAAGCACTCTCAAAATCTAATTGTACTGCAATTAGAGCATAATTCTTCTTAATAACTGAGTTAATTATAGTTTTAAAGATTAGTGCTGCCAGACCTGTGGATGAGCCTTTCTTTTCATATTGATTTTGTGATATTTTTGTCAGTATGTATGGTTCAATTTTCACCTTTATTACTTTTTCTAGAATTTTAATTCCTAAAGGCACCATTGAGATAGGTCTTAAGTTGGTGACCTTGGTAATGGGTTCTTGTTTTTTAATGAATGGTACCATTGATATCTTGTATAATCCCTGTATGCTATATATTTTTTGTGAAATTTGATTTGCTAATTGATACAGATATATATTTGTCAATTGGATAAGATGTGTAAGTATAAAATGGGGAATGCTTGGAGATCCTGGATGACAAGTGGCAGGGATTGATGCTAACATTACTCCAAAATCCTCAATTTTAAATGGTGTCTCATCTTCAGTTTTTCCAAAAAAAATATTCTATGGGTGTGAATTGTGCATGATTAGTTAGTTTTGTTTTGAAGTGGCTATATATAGGTGCAATCATGTTAAATCCTACTGTAATATTATTTTCTAATTCTAGCACCATGGGAACTTTATTTGTGGATGGATATCCCAAAGCCCACCTAATGTGTCTGTGTACCCAAGTGTGCACTGTGCTAGGCAATTTTTTTTCTTTTTTATGCTTAGATATTGTTTTAATTTTTATAAACAGACTTCAGATATTGTTTTAATTTATCACAAGTCTATTTATAGAGTTGAGTAAGTTTTATTATATTTGTTTGATTATGTTGAACCAGTTTTGACAGACTGATTCTTTTATGTATTTCATCTGCTAATGTAATTAGTCTGGAGGATGAGTTTGTTTTTTGTGTAATATGGTTTATATTAAATGAGAGTGTGTTGGTGTAAGCTATGTATTTGGATATCGAGTCTAGTTCTAATTAATTTATTTTATTTATCATTATATACATTTCTGAGAAGCACTGACTCAGTAGTGTTATCTGGTAGTAGGATCCGGGTTGTTTTCTGTAGATTATTTATTGTGCTGTGGTATGTGTTTATATCTAGTTTTATTATTTGCACTGTGTGGTCTGAAAAAAGTGATGGTGAGAGGCTAAGTTCTATTGAGTGATGTCGCATTGGGGAATAAAACATTAGATCGATTAGTGTTCCATGTCTATTGTTATAAAAGGATATAGAGTTGGGTGGTAGAAAACCTTCTGCACTTATGAGTGGAATTGTTAACTAGTGTATCCATTTCATAATAAATTTTTTATAACTCATGTTGAAATCTCCCATAAGAATAGTTGGTTAGGGATTGTTTCAGAAGGTTGAGTTAATTGTTGTTATTATTCTGTTAATTACAGTTGGCCCTGGTGGTATGTATACAAATATAAAATTTATTGAGAATTTTTTGTTATTGAACATAGTTATTAATACATTTGCTTCTATGTATACCATTTTAAATGTTGAGAAGGAATTCAGGGCGTTAGTGTGTCTTTAGAACATACACAGAATCCCATTTTACTCATTAGTTGTGCTGGATTTATCTGTGATCTGTTATAAATTTTTGTTTCTATGAGTTCTAATATGATATGTTGGAGTTGTTGTATCCAGTGATTGATTTCTTGTATTTTTTTTTCTTGAGTTTAAACTTCAAACATTTATTGCCTCTATTTTAACTTTTATTGAATCTAACATATTGTGAGGGGAAATTTTTATTGATCCTTCGTTTTTTCTGCCATTTTTGTTGTATGTTTTTTTACTGGGCTGATTCTGTTTGTGTTTGGATATATATTTTATAGTGTCGGTTTTTTTTAAATTTTTTTAAATTTTTGGTGTGGTTAGTTCTATTTCCATTTCTTCATCTGGGATTTCTTCTATTAAGTTAATCTGGTTATCTTCTTCCTCGTTCATTTTAATTTTCTTACTTTCTCTTGTTTTTTTTTTTTTTGTAATTTTTTTTTGTTTTCTAGTGGTGTGCTTTCCAGCATTGGATAATACTGAGTTATTTTATCCATAATTTCCATGATGTTTTGTTTATTATTGTCTTTTCTGTTAGCTTATCATTTTCATTTGTTTTTTCTTTAGGCTCTTTTGGTAGGCTCTTGTTTTCTTTTTTTTTTCCATTTTATTTATATTGGGTGGGTTTTCACTGCTTTGATTTTCCTTTATCAGATTTGTTTTGATTTCTATAGTTGTTATGTTGTTTGCTGGATTATTAATTCTATCATTTTTATTTGATATGTAATTCTCTTGGGTTTTTGGTAGTGTAGGGTAATTTAAATTGTTTAGTTGGTTAGTTTTTTTTCACTTTCTGTAACTGTTCTGAATTTTTTGAAGAATTGTTGTCTTTATTTTGCTGAGTTTGTTCATCACATTCTGTTGCAATATGTCCTCTTCTTCCACAATAGAAGCATCATGGCTTAAGCCCTCTAATGTAAAGATATAGTGTGGCTTCTTTATCGGTTAGGTGTGTGGGGGATATTTTCCAGGTCTATTTGTTTATGCAATTAAATTTTGTAATCAAAGCTGTTGGTTAGTACAGGAATTTCTGTTTCTTTAAGGTATCTTTACTGAAAGAAAAACTTTTCCAAATGGAGTCACCATTTTGTGGAAAGCCAAAATAAGAGTTTTTCAAAATTCTGGAGATATTTTTATATTTATTTTCATCTACTATTATTAGTGCGAAGTTTCCTAGCATCTTGATCTGATTTTTAAATTGTTCTTTTTGCCCATTTTCATAAAACTGAATTGCAACATATCTGCTATTTGTATGGTCACCTATGCATTGTACCAATTCAAACATATTTTCTTGCAGTGTTTCAATTAGAAGTGATTTGGAAAAACTGCATAGTGTGCAAAGACTATCTGTTACAGCTAGTACCATTGATTTGTCGATGAAAAAACGTTTGAAAGTTATAAATAGTGATCGAGGAATTGTTTTATTAAATTTCTCTCCAATTTGTTTCAGCATTTCATCAGTCCATCAATTTGTGGAGGGGCTTCATTTTCATTTTTGTCTATTAGATTCAAGTTTTTCAGATAATCTTTTCCTGATTCTTGGATCTTTTCCTGGTCTCACATTATCTTGAGCTTTTTTTGCTATAGTAGAGTATGTTTTTTTTTATGCCCTGTGATGGACCACCCATGTGGTTGAGTGGCTGAATAGTCGTCATTTTAAGTTTTTTAATTATTTTTCCAAAAGTACGTTTTAATTTTTTTTAAAAATATATATATATATATAACAATATAATTCGGTTATCTGCAAATTTATTGAGTTTTGTAGATTATTTTTCGATTTTCTTTAATTAATTTATTCTACCTGAGATTTTAGCATTAAATATTAGATCTGCTAACTTTTAACTATGCATTTGCTTATTAGCATCAGGTACGGTCTTCTAAAAAAACACTTTGAATTTCTGTCCTTTTTTTCTGGTCAAAAGGTTAGCACAGCTGCCTTACAAGAAGTTGTGCTGGGTTAGCGGATCACTTCCTGGACGATGCTATGACACATGAAGGGAAAAAAAAGTATTTTGAATGTTTTAATTTGTCTTATTGCACATTTTTATTATCTATTTGCAAAGTAATCTGTCTTTTAATAACAAAAAGCTAAGAGCTATTACTACTACTACTACTACTATTGCTACTACTACTATTACTACTACTACTATTATTATTATTGTTATTGTTATTATTTACTGCTACTACTACTACTACTAATTATTATTATTATTATTATTATTATTATTATATTATTATTATTATTATTATTATTATTATTATTATTATTATTATTATGATTATGTTTCAAAGATAAACTTTATTAAGACTCAAAAAGGTTTATATGAAGTACAAATAAAAACCTAAGGTCTTAGATACAAATTAATGCATGACATTACATATGCAATAAGGGTTTACAATGTTGTATGTGATAAGGAAAAACATGACTTACAGTATTGGAAAGAAGAATGATGATCATTGCATAACAAGATACATGTATCAAATTAGGTTTACATAGAATTTTTAAATGGGATCTTGAGAAAAATGTATGGAAGCACATGATAGTGTGAGGCAAAACATACATGGGTTATGGGGTTGTAGTTGGTGTTAGATTAATATATGCTTGTATATAAATTGGGACTATTTGAAGGAAAGGATTATAGTTTTCACAGCTGTTTTATTGTTCATATGTTACATAAATTGCACATGAAAGAAGATTTAGATACAATTTGATACATGAGATTACATACATAATGAGAATCTACAATTTTGCTTATGATAAAAAAAGTGATTTACAGTAATTGGGAGAATAATAATTGTTGCATAACAATATACATATTTGAAATTAGATTTACATCAGTTTTACAAAAGTATTAAGAGATAAATACAGGAAAACACATGGTGATATTTGTTAATACATTTAGGGAGGGTCAGTGGAGTTAGTGGTCTGTTGTTATATGGCAGAACATAAATTATGCTTATTAGTTGGTGTCAAGGCTATCTTATTGTTCATATGCTGAGCATTTAATTTCATTTGAGGTAAGTTAGTGGAGTGATCTTTTAAACTTTTTTGAATCAGTGGGTTAATGGGTGTATAGTGTTACTCTCAAGTAGTACAGTATTTATTCCAAAGTTCATCCTGGTGTTAAATTGGAGCTATAAGTTTATGCATGATAGGCACTTAAGCTGGTTGAACTTTTAGAGAGTAGAGTGGAAGTGATATAGAGCAGCTGAAATCTGTGACTGATATAGTGATGGACTTGAATGAAAAATGTCTTTAAATAATGCAAAATATCCCAGTGGCATGATAATAATAAATTTTGACAAATTGCTGTCAGCATGTCAGGCATCCATACCATAAGAAGGGAGGGGTACAATCTTGGGTTTTCAAGTGTAGGTTTTAAATATTGTTTACATTGGTTTTTCTGTAACTTCAAATTGGCTTATTCATTAATGGATTTGGAATATCTTTGCTATTTCTGACATGGAAATTGTTCTTGAGGATGCTGGCATATGTTTTTTTCATGAGTTAAAGCTGAAAATATGGTAGAATAGGTTTTGGCCCAAACCACTTGGTCATGTAGTTGTATGGCAACCATTTGGATTGGTTTTAACGATTTAAAAATGTCTTTCTTTTTTTTTTAAAGAAAAAGCTTTTATAAATTCAAAATTATCTTAGAAAAGATATGTGGCATAGTTAATAATTGGTTCAGTAAATGTTAAATTTATTTGAAATATTACAGTATTTTGAGTCGTCTTTTGGGACTTTAAGTCCGGAAAATTTTCCTTGTAGCCTAACAATATTAAGATTTACTGCCACTAATAATTTTTTTTTTTTGCAAATTGTCTATTACACACACGGAATTATTTTATAGCTAGAGTGTTATTTAATTAGGTCAAGTTAGAGTCGTTTTGTTGTGACTTGAAATTTATCTTTATAAAAAAACTAGTATTATGCAAATTCCTAGGATTGGGAGTTCTTGGGATGAACATGGTGACAGGACTAAGATTAACTGCAGAGCTATTATTATTATTGTTGTTGTTGTTGTTGTTATTATTATTATTATTATTATTATTATTATTATTATTATTATTATGTGTTTCAATAATATTCTTTATTTATTTCAAAAATAAACTTTATTCATAGAAAAGGTACAATACATTGGATACAATAAAATTTAAATACTGTTGGGAACTTATATTTGTTGTTCTATCATTTTGTGATAAACATTAATAACAATTCTGTAGAATGTACAAAGAGAAGTATACAAACAAATACAATCAGCCTAATGATTGAGGTATACATCAAGCAAGTTACAAAAACACAATATTTGGCTATAATGATTTAAAAGAAAGATTGGGTATAAATATGAAATACAATAAGAAACTTGCATATGGTTGGCAGCTGAAAATATAGCAAACTATGGTCAACTGAACATTTCTGCCTAAACTGATCTATGCAATTATCGTGTTCTATCATATAAGTTAACCAATCTATTTGTCTGATTGTTTAGCTACTGTTGACACTTTATTGAATGTTTATATGCAGCCCAAATGCATGTTCCTGGCTGTGATTCATATTGATACTCAATTTCTTTAATTACTGTAACCAATTATTGTAACTTTATAATTCATTTGATGTAGTACCTAATCATTGGGCCAGCTGTTAGAAATGCCCACAAAAGTGTGAACCTTGACTGTATAATTCCACTTGTACATTTTTCTGTATTTCTTTTAAACTATCCTTCTAAATAATGTTCTTTATTGTCTACATACTTATGCCTTTGTTACAGTGGCATGATAATTTTTGAAAACATCAGTATAAAAGTGTTGAATGTGGGTCTACATCAATTAACCTATTGAATTACATTGCTTTAGAAATTATTTTGTTATTCATTTCTGATTTTGTTGTTCATTGGTATCCTTCCTGCAGTCTTTCATTAATATTCTGTTATCTTTGTTTACTAGTCATAAGTTTTATATATTTGTTCAGCTGTGTGAAAACCCATATTTCATATTGTCCTTTTAAGTTTTGTTTGTGAATAGTCTGTGCTTACATAATGGCTAGCTTTGGATGGTCCTATAAATTGGTTTGTGATTTTAATAGGGACCAGATGGCTGCATAAATATCTGGATCCACAATCTTTGCATTTCTGCTTCTTATTTGTTGCAGCTTGTTGTATGAGGTTACCGGATGCCATCTGGTGTTATTTCCAAAACTAAAAATGCATTGTGTGCACCAATATGCATAAAGCCCAAATATTGCTGCTATTGATGTAGGGGTTGCCTTCTTGGGTGTAAAATCTATTACTGCTGTATGGTTTGTCTTGTTCTGTATAGATTTAGCATATTGTTTCATGAGGTATTTAGTGCTGTACAGTTGTAAAAAATGTGTTCTTGAGTTTCTTCAGCAGCATGGCACAGGTTGCAGAATGAGTCTATTGACCTATAAAGACAACAGTATCATAATAGGATGTCAGTAGTGCAAACAGGTTTATCTTGATCAAGAAGTCAAAGAACTTTTGTTTCATTGATCATTTTCAGACGTTTTTAATGTGTTGTTTGTTATTTTATTCCCAGCATTGAGCTAAAGGTCTGGCTGTTTGTGGTTGGCCAACTCATATGTCTGCCAGTATGTATATTTGCTATAAAATATGAGCTTTGTAGTTTCAGCATTGATTTGTGTTGCATGTGGGAATGACTCTAGATATCCATAGGTGTGGTGGGGTGGATAATCTGTAGAAATTATATCGAGGAGGGCTTTGTAGCTGCTGGACTGTGCATTGATCTTTCCAATAGGTTTATTGTTTTCTGTAATTGGAACACATGTGTTGTATGTAGCCCCAGACCATTCCATATAGTTGTTTAGCTATTGTTTGATTGCTATGGCTATAGTTTTCTTATCCTATAGTAGTTTGCCACATGATATGGCCACTATAAAAAATTTTGTAAAGTTGAACAATAAGTGAGTAATATGCAATTCTTGTTGGTATGAGTATGTTAAATAGGTGCACTTTTAAATATAGGGATAAGTATGCATTTGATAAAGATGTGGCTATGTTTGTTGCTTTATGTTTGAGGTTATTTTGCATTGTTTGCCTCATTCCATGCGCTCCTACATAAAATAGGAATCCAAGAAATGAAGTAGGTTTTCCCTGGTATAGTTGTGTGTAGGGTTTGTTAGGATAGATGAACCATGCTAATGTTTTGGCTGGTTGAATTGTAGTTTATATGTTTCTGTGTAAATTTGTAATATTCTTTCTAATACTGTCATTTCTTTCTGTGATGTTAGAAACACTGACATCATCATCATCATCATCATCATCATCATTATTATTATTATTATCATCATCATCATTATTATTATCATTATCATTATTATTATTATTTGGAAAGTTCAAATATAATTTTTTTAAGATGTTTTTGATTTGAAAAATTATATTTCTAATAAATCAAGCCCAAATTATTGATACATAATATTGAATAAAGATTTTAATAATAAAATTAAAATGTTGAACTTTTAATTCAAATTGTCACAAGAGGTGGGTGGAAAAATATTGAAATATGAAAAGGTTAACTTATGATTACTATCTGCAAGATATTCCAGAATACAGTGATGGTCTTGACACGCTTTGACTTTAAATTATTATTTTGTAGCTATCTTTAACATCATTTTTCCAGTTTTATATTCATTTAAAAATTGACAATAAAATAAATCTTAATTTATTAATGTAAAAAATCTGAATATGTCATTAGTTTATAGAGAAAGACTATAGATTAGCTAACAAAAGTCTAGAATGTCACTGACTGATAGATTCTTTGATTTTGGGTCTACAAACAAAGTTGTAAAATACCCTTTCATTATTGTCAGCAATGATAAAAAAATTGCAAAACTTTGTAATTTATTTAAATATTTATGCTTATTTTTATAAAGTTTTTGTATAATAATTATTAAAAAAAAAAGTTATTCATGTTTACACTGAGAGTTTTTTTAAATATGTTTCATTTTTAAAAATACAAGTTAAGAAATTTGAAGTAATGATATAAATAAAATATCAATGCATGTATACATATATAAAATATTTTTTAATAATATATGAATCTGTTATATGGATTTATGAATATAGAAAGAGGATATCTTTGTGATCCTATAACCTTAATATATATATTTATATAATAAACATTGATGAGGATGTGATTGGTTTGAAAGAAGGCAGATAGTTTTCCAGTAGCTCAAAATTTCTACTAAGTTAAGAAATATCTTTAAATAACCAAGTCAGCACCTATCCAGTTAATCTTAAATGGAATCTATTATTTTTTGGAGGTGATGGTATGAAATTTTTTATCTAGTGATGTTTTCAATACTGAAGGTTTGAAGAGTTTTGGTCATATAGTGTATTATTATTTATTTTTTGCTAAACTTTTAATCATTAAAAAGTATTAAATGATTTTTATGTGTTTAGATTTTGAAAATTTAAATTATATAAATATAGTCAGTCATCCCACATTCACAACTCAACAGAATAGCCAAAAAAATAAACTCTAAAACACAAGCAATGGTTTCATTGCTTCAAGCAAACTATTCAAAATGGCTACAAGATCTCTTACACTTGAAAGTCTGTTTGTAGCAATGAAACCATTGGTTGGGTTTTAAACTTTATTTTTTGGGCTAGTCTGGTTGAGTTGTGAATTTGGAATAATTTTGATTATTTTTTGACTAGTTTAACCTTAGGCTTTAATGTTTATATATATATTGAGACAGTTATGTGTCTCATGGTATAAACAACATAGTGGTGTGTGTGCATACACATACATATAGAAATAAATGCAAACCAAACAAAAAAAACTTTGTAGATATTTTTATATTACACTGGAATAACAACAGTTAAGGATTAATTAAATAATTTTGAATTTTAAAAAAATATTATAAATTAAACATTTAAAAAGATCTAATATTTTATAAATTCTGATTTTGAAATAAAAACAAGCAAGTTTTTATATTAGAATAGATATACTGGTAATTATAAAATTCCGCTATCTATTTTGATTAGATTAAGAAATTATTTAAATTAAAGTTTGTATAACATATTTTGAAAAAAATGATACAAAGTTGTTTTTGAAAGGATTAAGGTGAATTGAAAAGAGTCATTTATTTTTCAATCAAAATAAATAAAACTTACTTTTCATTAGTCTTCTTTAAAAATTCCATCCTGACTATAAAAAGGTTGTAAAAAAAACTGATAACCATTATACAGCACTATGATTATGAAGTTATAACTGAAGGCAGTAGACAGTGTATCCAGATGTAGCTGCTAATGTCATGATGGTAGAGTTTGAATTCTTATGAAAATGAGTCCCAGCTTTTTTGTGTTTTATAGCCTATATATATCTGTATTAGATACCATGCCTGAAGTCTACCAAATTATAGTGACTGAAAGCAAACAGTTATCAGATTATATCTTTCCCAAATATGACAGTAAGGCAGTCTACTGTTTTAGAAGGGACCAGATTACCAAGAGATTCCATTGGCTTTCTGAAATAGTTTATATATATACTGCTTTATATATAAGCAGGGAAGCATAGATAAAGATACTATGTCATATATGTAAAGTATAGCTGGTGAGTAGAATGTGTTATATATTGAGAATAATATTATTTTAAATAATTTTTTGAAAATGACAGTTAAAATAACTTTTGTCAACTAAAAATAAAACAAGGAAAAAAATAAATAAATGACATCTGTCTAAAAGATTATTTATTCTTGTTATTGTTTATAAAAAGAGAGGAAAATTCTGAGAATCTTTTTTTTTAATATTAAAAATAAAGCCACCAGGACCTTAATTTTAAATGAAATTTTCCAAATGATAATAGTTTTTTTAAGAAATGTTTTTTCTTACCATAAAAAATAAGAGGCTAATTGATAGCTTTAATTCAGAATATCTATTTTTATATACACACATGTGTATTTTAGGTATATTTTCAACCTTGAATTAATTGTCTTGTGAAAATATACTATTTTTAATAAGTTTATTATTGTTTTGAGAAATGAAATATAGTTATAAATGTCAGTGTGCATGCACATTTTACTGTAAACTCACATATATGTTAACCATTTATGTATATTAAATAGAATTTTTGAGAGTGAAAATCAAAAGATTTTTGTTTAGTTTAAATTTTTGGTTTTATTGTAAAATAATTTGGAAGATTAAGAAAAAATATATTAAGAATATATAAAAAAAAAGGGAAGGGGAAAGGGTTAAAAATGAATTTTATAATTTATCACAATTCTAATATGTAATTTTAGTTTATACAGCATTGTCTATACTTATATAGATGCATGTCATGTAGACACATATATATGTATCAAAATCAATCATTCTTTATGACTTCTTAAAATGAATTGTTTTTTATAAGTCTATGACAATTTGAATATGTTCATTTATTTATATATAGGCATGTCTGTGTGCTGATATGTAATGCGTTTTATGTAAATCTATTGAGATATTTGTAAATCACAATATGATAACATATTTTTTTGTATTTTAATCAAAATCAGAATGCTTAATTTATATTTATAGCTATATTCTATTGATCTTAATTTCATTGTTATTAATAAATTGATATTTCATTGTTAAAGTTATTCCAGTGAATATATTCAATCCTAAAATAGTTTTAGAATATTATATGTTTCTATTATATTTCTTGCTCACAGTAACATTTATAGAGCTTTTTCTCACTGAGCTGGATTCATGCATAATCATCTTTATATAAAAGGGGTTTATATTTAGTGTTTTTAGACATCCGAATGATCCTGGATTGATGCAAAGGGGTATCCTTCAAAGTCCATACACTACATTACATTTTATTTTAGTATTAATTAAAAATTAAGTTTATAGTTAGCCAGTAAATTAATGATACTAAATGGACAGGCATTGATGATAATCCGTATGTTATAGCATTACAGCATTATGCTTTTATTGTTATATATTCTAATGAACTAGCACTTTTAAGTATGTGCATCCAAATTATTATGTTGTATTGCTGCTCTAAGTTTAGAAAGAGCCTGGTCTATAATAGACCCATTTCAAATCCAGTCACATGATTTACTGTTGATTTATTTTTGTTATTGATCATTCATGATGATGAATAATTATTATTTTTGTGTAATGCTGCCAAATTTATAGTGTTTTTCGCTGATCTTTCATGCTCCTCATACTCATTATAACAAGCTCATTCCTTTTATATTTCATTTTATATTTTTGTCATTAACTTGGGGATGATGATGAATATCATTATCCCAGGTTCATCCCTAATTCTCTATACCATTTCAATATATTATGTATAATTTTATAATAAAAAAGTCTATAGACTTTGGCAGCAAGAAACATATGTTTTATTGTAGTTAAACATAATGTGATTCTAATGTAGACCAAGATTGGTTAGTGCTGATATATAGAATATAAAAAATAATAATATACTAAGTAGAAAAACTTTAAGTAGAATAAAAAAAAAAGTTTTTTTATGCATTAGCAAAAGATGGAATAATAAAAATCTACATGTTTTCGTAATCATTAAGGGAGGGGGACTTAAAAGTATATATGAGCAAAATAGACCTTTCTTTTAAAATAAGTAATTAATGATCAATTAAAATATACACATGTGCCTGTGTATCCAACTTTTATTTATAAATCCTAAAAAAAACTAGAATGGATTATAAAATCCATGCCTTTAAGAATAATATTCTAGTTAATGTCAAAAAAAAAAAAAAAAAATCAATACAAGACATGCTGTTTTCAGATAATGAAAATAATCTATGAATTTAGTGGACTGTAGGCACTTCTTAATAATTCACCTACAGCAGAAGTTAGCTATTATTTTCTATCCCAGTTTTTAATTATTTATTTTCTCTCTATTGCTTTAATCCTAATTTCTCTGTTGTTTTTTTTTTTTTTAAAAAAAAAAAACAGCATTGGCTTTATTGCTTGAAAGTTCATAGAAGGTTTGAGTGCAAGAGCTGTGAGTGCCAAAATCGATCTTGGAACATTCCAAACCTGAATTGGATGCTCTTGGGTATCTGACTTGGAATTGGAACATCTCAAGATCATCTCCCAGGATCGATGCTGGCATTCACAGCTCTAGCACTCAAACTTTTTACAAACACCTGAAAAATAATCCATTAGCAATTTCTCGGTAATTTCTATCCTAATAAAAAAAACAACCTATCACCTTTTTATTCTAATCAGTTTCGCTATTATATATATATTAGATCATCATGTTTTTTTAAAATTATAACTATTACATTCTAATATTAAAATTTCAACATTTTTAATCATTTCTAAAGTTATTTCAAATATTTTCATCTTCAATATCGATTTTGTTTTTATATTATATTCATCTTTTTTTACTTATTATTATTTTTTATTCTTTTAACCCAATTATGAACATATTTATATGTAGAATGTTCATCCTAATTTTTGTACAGCTATATTGAAAAGCATTTGCCATATAATGATTATAAATATATTTGTATATTTTAATATTGGTCTTAACGAATTCTTTCCAATTGATCTAATTAAAAATTGTCGGCATAATAGTAACATCTAGATTCACGTTTACCTGATAATAAGTAAGTTAAGTGGCACTTCTGATAGTGCCTATAAACCATGTATTAAATTATAAGAATATACCATTGTCTGCATTGCTATTACTTTATAAAAAGTAGCATAAAAAAGGGATTCATGTAATAAAACTATAATAGAGTGAATGGCAGTGAAACAGGCAAACATATAGCAAACAATGTAATAGGCATTTCACTGTATCTCTTAACATAGATAATAAAAAAATCATAATTACTTTTTAAAAATACCTCCTAATAACAAAATTCAATAGAAATCTCTACTCTTAACCATTATTTTCATATTTTGTTACGAAGTGCTTAGTTGTTGGAAGATCGTGATGTTCGAGCACCAATGTATCAGACAGAACTCCCCACTCACATTTTTTTAAACAATTGATCCATAACCTTTAGGTCTCAAATCAGCCACTCTTATCACTGGATTAGCTAATCTGAGTCATTACTGAATGAGGGTTATAATTAAAAACATCTACATCTTATTAATTCCTTTAAGAGGTGACCCACCCACATACAATATACAAATGTTTATGAATGTACGTGTGTTATGTTTTTTTTTTCCCAAATGTAATTAGAATAAAAAATATACATCTAATAAATTAATGAGACTTTGGTCAAATGTTAAGTTCCAAATTATAACTATTTAAAATGCCCTCCTTGTGATGGTAGCGCGTACGTGACAGGTATATTATATTATAATTCTATCTCCCTGGAAACATTTTTTAAATCTGAGATAAGCATACATTATGCTATTTACCACCTGTTGTATGTGGCAATTAAAATATAATTGTGTATTTTTTTTTTAAAAAAAAAAACACTATCAAAATTAACATTATTAAAAAATCAAATTTCAGAGAACTGGAGTTTTTTTTTAAATTTATAATTATTACTTTCCTATCATTTTTACTTTTTATATATATTAAATTAATTACTATTTTTTTTTTGTGCGTGTGTCATTAAAAAAAAACCACTTAATATGACAGACCTCCTCACAGAGATTTTTTTTGTTAAGTAAGTGTCTTAGATTAATGTCTTCTATTAAAAAATCATATTAATAAATTAAAATGTGGATGTATATATTAGCTAAAATAAATTGTTAAAATGCCGCCTGCTGCTTATTCTAAATATCGTTTCAGTCTAAAAAAATATATTTTTAATATTTTTTGCATTAGTAAAGGATATATTCCCATTTAGCAGGGAATTCTATGATGGAATTTTAATTCTATAACTACTCTAAACTTAATTAGCTTTCAATATTGGCAACTGTTATAGGTACACTTATTGATTAGAATATGATAGCAGTATTGTGACTAAATAACATTTATTTACACTGATAATGTATTGTTGAGTAGATATTGGGGGGGGGGGGTAAAAGAATGATTTCAAACTTCATGATCTCAAAAAGAAAAAAGTTCGATTATAATTTAATCAGTCATTTATTTAAATTTACCTAAATCGATTTGATTACATTTTCTATAAAACCGATCAATATATTTCAACTATATTTATAGTTTTTGCTTAGTTTGATTTCAAAAATTCCATGTATAATACTCCTTCTAACACAAATATATATATATATAGTGCAAATTTTTTAAATGTGGATAAACATATTTATGATACACTTTAAATTAAAATCATACATATATTAAGATACCAAATAAAATAATTAACAAAAAATAAAAAACTGCAGTGAAGTAATAAATTAAGAAAAGAAAGAACACATATAAAGTCTTAGTTTTTTCAAAAAATAAAAACAATCTTTTTTCCATTCTTGTTGCGATGAAAATTAATGATGATAGTAATAAAATATAAAAAATTATAATGCTTAAATAATATTAAACTTTTATAATGAGATATTATTTTATATAGTGCTATGTTTTTATATTGTAATAGTGATATTAGCGATTAAGCCAATGCACATGCACTTTAAAGATAAATTATAAATGAATACTCTCACTTTTCCAGACACAAGATATAGTCTTTTTGAAAAGATGGAATGAATCCACCCATCCTTTTGACCCAAACATTTGTGTATGGGCAAATCTTAAGCATATGGAAATGAGAGCATGAAAGATGTTAAGCAATCACTTTAAATTATATTTATTATGCTTGAACAAATGATGCTTGCAACATCTTTACAATTTATGATACATCATTCTTTTACTTGAAATTAAATATATATAATGAAATATTATTTTATATAGCACTATGTTTTTATACTTAATAGTGATATTAGCGATTAAGTTAATGCACATGTGCTTTAAAGATAAATTATAAATGTAATTTAAAGTGATTGCTTAACAACTTCACACTCTCATTCCCATACACTTAAGATTTGCCCATACATAAATGTTTGATCGAAAGGATGGATGGATTTATTCCATCTTTTCAAAAAAACTATATCTTGTGTCTGGAAAAGTGAGAGTATTCATTTATAATTTATCTTTAAAGTGCATGTGCATTGGCTTAATCGCTAATATCACTATTACAATATTAAACTTTATAAATCTAAGCATACTTGTCTGCACAAATAGATTAATATTCATTTCTTCTTAGACATATTGGATTGCAATTTGTAATGAAAATTAATTGAAAATGATTCCAAAGAGTAAAATTAATGATGGCTGAAGTTCTTCTAAGTCTAAAAATATCCATTACTTGTTATAAGAGGCTTAATGTAATTATTTTCAATGGATTTTTTTTGTTAAAGTCTTCACATAAATTTAATATTTTCTGATGCAGAAAATATTTTGTGCAATCATTTCTTTTATCCACAAATTTAATGATTTAGAAGTTTCAGGAAAACAAGTATTCTGTGACATAATTTTTTAAAATATTTATGAATTAATGATTTATTATTATTGAATAGTAACTGGATTCATCATAAATATTCAAAAATAAATCAATCTTTACTTTATCACATAAAGGAGGCAATGTTTCTCAACATTTTTGGGTTTGGAAAAATTGCTATCATAATTAATTTTATGTTTGGTGCCATTTTAAATGAAAATTTAATTTTCTAATTCACAACAATTAGATAATGAATGTTGTTATATAGACCAGTAATATACACACTAAGATGTAAAATATGCAAAATTTTAATTTTTTTTATTTAATTTTTTTTTAAAATTATGAATTGTAGAATACTTGAATGTTAAAATTATGAAGATGGTGTCAGATTGTAAAATTAATGCTAATAAAATGGAGCAGAGAAGTTAAGTGATTTTTAGAACAATGGGAATTTATTCAGTGCTGAGATATTTCATTGTAGAACCAATGAGTTGCATCACTCTGTTTTTTCAAAGACTTGTATGGATTTTGAATGTAGTTTAGGTTTAATTTTTACAATTTGTCTGATATAAAAAGAACATATTTTATAAAAACAATTCTGCATTCATGCATGAGCATGTAGAAGAGCCTTAAAAAGCTTGTCATTCTATTTTAATTATTCTTTTTCTTATTCTATCATTTTTGGGTTATACATCTGACATGTAGTAGGCAATTTTGTTAACAGTAACAGTAATAGTGGTTTTGGAAATGTGTCTACAATCATCAATTTTCCATAAGAGTGGGCAAGTTATTCGCCATAAGTTTTGTATTTTTATAGTTTCATTCCACTTTTTTTAATATCATCTGGTAATATAGTAACAAATGTATCCATCTTCATTTTTCAAATTCCAAACAGGTTAAAGGAATTTTTCTTGAAAATATCTGACTTGATGCCAATCTAGATAGAGACTTAATTATCAGTCTCCAAATGTATACATTCACTATTTTTAGCTAGAAGATAAAATAAAGATAAAATATATTGCTAAAATTTCACCATCAAATAATTGGCATGATTTGTAAGCAATAATCTGTCTAGCACTATTCCTCTCCGGAGTGTGGTGAAGAGATGATCACCATACAGTTTGATTCTATCTTCTGTCTAAAAACTAATTCTTAAATGTTATGGGTGTTTTATTTTTAATGTAAACATTGAATACATCGGAAAGTGACTTGCAAATAAATATGCAAAATTTACTTGATTTGGATTCTCATAGTGAACACTTATGAGAACTATTTGTAAAAATATGATTGTTGTAAGCACTTTATATTCATTTTGGGCTATATAATGTGGTATTAGTGATAGACAAAGTTCATGATAAAAATTAATTCAGAAATGTTGATTTTGAATATTTTATTTAATAAAGCTACTTTGATCTTGTATTTGAATGTAGAGCAGTTTTAGATAATCAAATCTTTTTAATTGCATGAGACTTTATTCTAATTGATTAAAATATTACAAATAACATTTTCTATATTGATAAACTAATTGGGGAAAATATATGCTGTAAATATTGGTTCAATGTCTGATTAGAAAATTGTTTTTGACCTGGTTGACATGATAAATTGGAATGTTTTACTGCTTTTAGAAAAGATAAAGTGTTAATGCAAAGTCATGCGTTGATAGGATCTTATAGATAATTCTGAATGATTCTAAAAAAAAAGTTTTAATAAGGTAATATAATATAGCCTATTTTAGATTTTCAAAAACAGTATTTGAAAAGATAATAAAATCTGCTTGCTGCAAACAGATTGAATCCATTAGATGTTTTAGATGGCCTTTACATATTTTTTATAAAGTATCTACTGCATGAAGGGTTTTGCCTGTTTTTATAAAGTAGAAGAGCATTTCTAAAATTTTCTCCATGAAAATGGAGAAAGTAAAGAAAAGTTAGTCATCTAGTGGTTAACATAGAAATTTTGAGAGATTTATTTTGCAAGAGATGTTGATATAATGAATAAGTACTTGAGTATTAGAATGCAATTACTTATTACTACTCTATTTGTTAATATATGTATGTTAATGTTATGAAGAATCATAAAGTGTGTGATGCAAATTGAGATGCAATAATAAGTCAAATTAAGAGATGGGCAATTATCACTGATAATGATAAAATGTTATCATTGATTGCCTTTGTAGCACTAGGTATGATAAGAAAAGCTTAGTATTTGCATAATTTTAATTGAGCTTAGTGCTTTTGATATCCTCTTGGTATTATATTCATAGAACTGAATGGTACATAGAGGGTAGCGTATAAATGTAGGATATCGAAAGTGCTAAGCTTATTTAAAATCATATAAATACTAAGCTTTTTTAATTATAGCATCCCAGTATTAGAAAGTCAATTTACATTATCTAAGAAAAGTTATAACTCGGAGAGTTATCATTGATTGTAATTTTCTATCACCTAGGTTATTCTGCTTCATTTAGCAAATTTAGAATGTAGGCAAATAATATAAGGTGAAGATTCAACTGAATAGTTAAAATAGGGTTTATAAATTCTAGAAGTAGCAGAATCTGGCTATTGCACCAGAAACCCTTACAACTTAAATAAAAGAAAAAATAAAAGTAAATTTTGAAATAAATGAGAAATTGTAAGGTTGATAGTTTTTTAACCCTTTAATAGGTGAAAACATTATTGTCTTTCTTGAGAGCCATTTTTGTAATCATTCAATATTTTATTTTAATATTAAATCTCTATTCTATATTTGAATTTAATAAACTGGACTTATTTGTTAAAAATAAAAGATTATGAATGGAAAAAGTTTCTAAAAATTTTATTTGAACTTTGTAAATATATATTGCTTATAATAACTCATCTTATATACACTTTAGTGGGAAAATTTTTTTTTAATAAAACTTCTTTATTTTCTTGACAGTTTCAACTGTCCAGAAATCTTCACCAGAGCATTCTCAATTTAAAAGGTAGAGGAAATTGAGAATGCTCTGATAAAGACTATCGGACAGTCAAAACTGTCAGGAAAATAAAGAAGTTTTATTAAAAAAATTTTTTTGCATTAAAGTATATATGAGCAATATATATGAATATATAAGGAAATGCAAAGAAAGTAAAGGAGAAGAATAAGAGTATATACTTCTAACTCTCTAAATACAGAAAAATAAAAATAATGAATTCTTTTTTCTGAATGAATTATGTAAAGAAAAGTCAGATCACCATAAAACAGAAAATTGAAATAATGTTTGAAGATTGATCTTTTTTTATTTAAAAGAAAATGAATGAAAAAATGTGACTTCTGCTCTAAAAACTTAAAATGAATTTATAATTTTTAAAATATTACAAAATTTACAGACCATCATGCTAAAAAACACATTAAAAGCAGGTATTAACAATCTTACTGCTGTAGTTTCTTTTTTTTATTCAGAGTGAATTTATTAACAATATTTTTAAAAATAAAACATATTTTAATAAAATCAAAATATAATCCTGCATATTTTTGTTTTTAAATAATTATTATACAAATATTGTATAAAAATAATCATAAATATTTAAATAAAATAGGCAAAAATCCATTTTTTTGAAATCACTGTTTTCAGTCAAAGATCTTCTCAAAATGATGTTGAAGGCAGAGAATGATTAATGAGAAAAAATCAGGGCTAGATTATTTTGAATTTCCTAATAATTGTAGAATATTGGTCTCTCCTATTTTTTTGTGCTAATAAATCAGTATTATTTCAATTTTATTTTAAACCAGAGGAAAGTTGAAGATCCAACAATGCCTTCTCCAAAAATCTTCATACAAATTACTTTGTTATTATTTACAGCAATTTTAACTAACAAGATAAAATTGAGATGACTAGAAAAGATAACTTCAGAAAAAGTCATTAAAATGATTAGATTATATACAGAATTTAGATTCAGATTTATAGTTTAATAATTTGAGGTGCATTTTTTTTATTTTTTGAAAAATCTTTACAAATGAAAGATAAATATATGTGTATTATATGAAAGTGTGAAATGATTTTTTGAAAGCTATTGAATATACCATTAAATATAATTTATATTTTTAGATCTATATCTGCAAAAAATGCATATTTTTGTATTTAAGCAAATTTTTTATGTATATTTATAATAATTCAAAATAGTATTTACAAAAATTTGATTTCAAATATTCCATAGTAATTGCTTAACTTTAAATCATAATGTCTTAATTTGTTTCAGATTTATCTAAGTAAAAGGTCACATTATTTCAAATATAAAAAAATTGTGGTATCAAAAAAAGAAATACAAATTTCATTCAGCATAAAACTAAAAATAAATTTCTATCTATTAGTAGTTAATTTTAAAAATTGTGAACTGCATTAGTTAAAATATTCAATCAACAAATTTTGAATCAAAACTTTTCAGTCAAGTCAAAACTGCTACCATTGTAAATCTAAATTATTTTTAGTTAAAAAAGATCAGGGGAAAAAATAATTTCATAAATTATGCAATTAATAATAAAATTTATATGATCAAAAGTTATTAAATCTAAGTTTAAAATAATATTTAGTTGCTAGATTTTAAAATATAATTCTATAATTTTTGAGTAAACCGTGTCATTATCACAAAATTAAAAAAAACTGAAAAAAAAATACAAATTTCATTTAGCATAAAAGTAAATACAAATTTTGATTGTATATTATTAATAATCAATTTTAAATTGTATACTATACATGTATTCAATAAAATATTCAGTCTAGCAATTTTAAATTAAAACCTTTATGAAAGCTAATTTCAGCCAAATCAAAACTGCTCTTATCATGAATGTATTTTCAGTAAAAAAAGAAAGAAAGAAAGGAGATGATTTCATGCATTATGCATTTAATAATAAATTTTGCATTATGAAAATGTAAATTGAAGAAGATTTATGCTTTTAATTATATCTTTGCCATTACAACATATTATTCCAAAAATGGTTACTGCATGCAATAAAATGCGATATGCCATAAAAATGATCACAGCTAGCACATTAGCATATCAAGTGCTGTTTATTTAGATTTACATAACATACTGTAAAAAAGTCTTAAATACTGATTAAAATGCAGTAGATTTTTTTTTAAAATTTAAATATATCAGTTTTTTTTTTAAAGTTAACTGTGCAATTAGGTTTTGGTAATGTATGGTACTGTAATTTGGTTACATTTATTCTGTCAAACATCACATGATCACCATTATTTATGTTTACACAAGCTGTTTTTCACAAAGACAAAATTCTCCATACATTAGTGTCACTCAGTGCAAGCCAGAGTGCATTAGATCCTAAGATCTAGATGCAGTGCTCTCAGTGGCTTCTCACTGAAAGCCACAAGCTAAAAACTAGTCTGGGTATATTGATCAGTAGGCACTAAATAGGGATTTTATGCACAGACATTCGTGCATTTTTTGATTACTCTGGCTTGCACTGACTAGTGCTACTGTGTGGAGAGTTTTGCCTCTGTGAAATACACTTATTCTGATGATAAATAATAAGACTTTATGGTCAGACCAATAGAGTCAAGTGAGATATTATTAAACACTGCTTTTTTATTTCTAAATAATTTCACTTAAATAATATAAAATTATGAATTTTAAAAAATAAAACTTCAGTATGGGTGTTTTGAAGAATATAAAAAAATGTCAATTGTAATTTTATTTTTTCTTTTGTGGTCCATTTTTCTATATATTTGCACAGTGAAACCACACTTTATTTTTCCTAGAAATATTGAATTTTTTTTACTGATTTTGTTTTAAAGTTTACAGCTACATATATTTTCAATTGGAATCACAACAGAAGCTAACATGAGTCAATACAACATCACTTCTTCAACCTATAACTCAAGGAATCATCATAGAGTTCAAAATGCATTATCTTCAACAACTTATGCAGCATCTTGTCAACACTTTGGATAAGGTTGCTGATAAAACAATTTCGTAATTCTGGAAGGATTCCAACATAAAACAGATGATGATTTTATAGGCAATGAATGTTACAATATCACTAACATAATTCTTAACTTTATATGAAAGAAAGTCTGTCCACAGCTTATTACAAAAACCAAAGTCAAAAGAATCTGCTTCATTCATATGAAACACCATATTTGATCTAACCAAAAAAGCAAGATTTATAGAAATTGATGTTGTCAACATTGAAGAACTTTTAGAATCACATACAAAAGAATTAATTAATAAGAAATTAATATATTTGGATAAAGAAAAGGAGAACAATTATCAAAAAAAAATTGACAAACCTATAGAGAAGAACCTGGATATCAAAAAACTGAAGGAACTTATTTCATTTCATGAAGTTATGAACAGCATAAAGACAATGAATGAGACCCTATAAGATGTTTGAAAAGAAAATCAAAGAAACAAGTCAACCATCCACTCTAAACTTTTTTTCTAGAGATTCTCAACTATCAACACCTGTTGAATTTCCTCCAAAATATTAAAATCATCAAAGGATTTAAAAGACAATGATGACTCTTAGAATGAGAAATGTGATGATTCAAAAAAACTAGATGATAAATGGATTATGAGAAAGAACTTTAAGCTAAGTGTTTTATTTTCTTGTTATATAGATTTGAGTTGCATTAATTTACATGCATACATATTTTAAGCAGGTATCTGTATAATACACACATAGACAGTTTACACATGCATATATTGTACATCAGGGTTTTTTTAAATAACTGTATATACTAGGCTAAGTTGTTTGTTAATACAATATTCATAATTTATGGTATAATTTTTATTCATAGAAAGAATCTAAATTTTTTTCTATAAAAAAATCATTGTAATTCTTTGCATTTTATATGATATTCTTATTTTATGATAAGTTTTGGGGAATGAATTGTCCTCACTAAGTGGGATAATGGTATATATATATATTTCACTTCTGTCTCTTTTACTCTCACATTGCTCATATAGATTATCCTATTTCTCTTTCAACATTATGAATTCTAAAATCTAAATATTTTATATTCTTTCTTTCAGTTCCATATAAATTATACCTACATTACAGGAGCTCATTTCATATTCTTTTACTTTTCCTTAGTATTCAAAGGGCTCTTTATTTCATATTGCTAGATATATAGTTTTGTTGTTGATTTTCTATATAATATTGTTTTAAAAAGTTATTATTTAAAAATATGTGTGCATCAGAAAACTACTTATAAAAATATAAAATTATAAATAAACAACAATAAATATATCAGAATATATTACATAACAAATGTTTTAGTATGTTTGGTTATAATTTATTAGCTTGAATAGTATGAAAGAAGTAGGGATAATTGTTATACATATAAATGAAAATTCAAAGTTTCTCATTGATGAAGACTAATAGCCAAAACTACTTAAAAAATTTGGGTATGGATAAGTTTTAATAAAAGTAGAGACATTATTGAATCAAATATAATTAGTGAATACCAATAAGTAAGGGATTTGACCATGAATAAAATAATACAGTGAATATGCTAGTTAGTATGTACATGTTACAAATGATTATTTAATCATAGAAATCTATATAAAGTATATTTCTAGCCTTTTTTCCACCTGAGAAGTATATATATTCTGGGTTGTTCTTATAACTTTTTCTCCACTGAGCTTTTATACTATTCTCTCAACATGAAAAAATTACATTGAGGTCATATATATATATATTATAATTCGATGTCTGTATTTCTTCAAATCAATGTAAGTAATCTTATAATTGAATATTTATAAATACAGTAATTAGATATATGTAAAGCATAACTTTAAAATTTTTATCCACTTAGGAGAGCTTTCAACTATCTTAATACTCTTTATCAACTAACACTTTGAAAGGCTAACCTTCCCACAATTCCATGATCTTAACATTTGTTGCCTATCTGTTAATTAAGTCTTATTGTATTTGAATATTAGTATAGCTTCTTTTATTTTTCTTTTGTTGTTATTTTTTTCAATTTGAAATATTTTTAGATTGTTAAATAATGTAAAAATATTGCAAATTGAGAAAAAAAAAAACAAAGAAAAAATAATAAAGGAAGCTATGCTAATAGACAAATACAAACAAGACTTAATTAACAGACAGGCAGCAAACATTAAGATCATGGAATTGTGGGAAGGTTAGCCTTTCAAAGAGTTAGTTGATAAAGACTATGAGGATAGTCAATACTTTAGATATATCTAATTACTGTATTTATAAACATTCAATTATAAGATTATATATATATGGTATCTCATTCATTGATGAATTATTTCTTATTCTAATCCATTATTGACCTTTGGAATAATAACAGTTTGTTCTATCCTACTATCTGTTCAATGTTAACTTAACTAATTGTAAAATGGCTGGGTTGAGCATGTGTTACAGAGACGTGTTTATTACATTGCATGCTAATTGTTACATAATGATGTGTGTTTAATTTTATTATATGCTGGTTTTATTCTAATATTTTACTTATTTACTTTGTGCACCTGACAATTATTAATAACTAAATACAGACATTTATGCTAAAATAAACCTAGCATACACTATCACAGAACAATCATTAATTACTCAAGCTTATAATAAATGGCTCTGGAGTGAATAAGTAAAAAGAATTATTGTTTCTGGGGAATAATGACATGATCTCCAGTAATAATCAGTGCTTAACTCCTTTTTAAGAGAGTTTATTTAATCTTTTGTTTTGTCTTTTTTTTTTTAGTTATAAGAAAAAGCTTAATGAATTTTGTTATTTAGACCTGTATTAGAATTAATGACTCCTTTTACACCAGTAATATGTGACCATAAGTTTACACTAATGTAAATCTAGATTATTCAGATTGCCATTAATAATGAACCATTAGTGATTTTATTATTCAAAAAGTCATATTCTTATAAAAATATTTACAAATATGCATGCTCTATTATAATAAAAGAAATTGGATGTTTTTGGTTTTTTTTTTACTTTTTTACTTTTTCTTTAGTTGTTAAGTAATTTCTTCACTGATATAGAGATATAACTTGTATAATAAGTTCTGAGACTGAAGATAGGAGTTATTAAGCAAAAAGATATTATGATATACTTGATTATCATTGGTAATAATCTATCATAGCTTGCCATTCTATTCTCTTCATCTACTATATCAAATTTAGGACTAAATTTTGTAAACTTTTATGAGAAAATAAAATGTTATTTTTTTTATTAAACATCACTTAGATTTAAAATATTAAAAAAGTATCCGAACTAAGTCTTGCAAAATTGTGTAGTCTGTCTGTCTATCTATCTATCTATCTATCTATCTATCTATCTATCTATCTATCTATCTATCTATCTGTCTGTCTGTCTGTCTGTCTGTCTGTCTGTCTGTCTGTCTGTCCGTCGTGTCCGTCCGTCCGTCCGTCCGTCCGTCCGTCCGTCCGTCCGTCCATCCATCCATCCATCCATCCATCCATCCATCCATCCATCCATCCATCCATCTATCTATCTATCTATCTATCTATCTATCTATCTATCTATCTATCTATCTATCTATCTATCTATCTATCTATCTATCTATCTATCTATCTATCTATCTATCTATCTATCTATCTATCTATCTATCTATCTATCTATCTATCTATCTATTGTAACCCTCATGCCTGAGTTTACAGGCATGGCTTTTATGTGAATATTTTTCTTTATTATATATTCTAGAATTAATTAAAAGACGTGTGTAAAAATAAATTTTAAAGTGCTTTGAAAATTATAATAATAATTGTAAAAAGTAAACTGTATTATAATTACATAATAAAACTGTATTATAACTTTTATTTTAAAATAAAATTACTGTTTGAAAAAGCAACATTTCTATAGAAACTAGTTCCTCATGTGGTCTATAAAATGGCATGCCTTCAATTAGGCTGCCGTGCATCTTACTACGGTGAGACTCGGGCTAATCTTAATACAAGAATTTACTAACACAGGTATGTATACAACAGGGTTAAAAATAAAAATGAAGGAACATCAGTATTCTGGGACCACCAAGCAGCTACAGGCCATGTATTTGAACCCAGTTCTGCCCAAATAATTTGTACAGAGAAGAGTGATGCCAAAAGAAAAGTTAAAGAAGCTTTTTGCATAGCAAATGATCTCAGTGCAATTAATAGAAGAGAGGCATGCTTTGCTCTCTCCAAACAATGGACTAACTAATTAAAAATTCAAACTCATTTGCATATGTGTACAATAAATCACAACAGTTTTCATTCACAAAGCTATGAGTATGAGATTCGAACATTAAATCTCCAAAGCATTAAACATACCTATTACATATTATAGTATAATTATAGCTTCACTATTTAATGCGAAGTCGCATATTTATAATTACAATTTTTGCTAGTGAAGAGAAAAACAACTTAATACAGAAACTAGTCAGAGAAACTCTCTTCGATTGCCTGCTTTACATAAAAGGTGGTAATTATTGCTACTTCTTCACTTATTTATTGGATAGAAATCAATAAAAATTGTAATAATTATTTATGAAATAAATATGCAATCTGGGGTAAAACTTCAGAATGCCTTCCCTGATCTTAAAATTAACTGCAATTCTGCCACCAGTCTGTTAATTATTATCTAAAGCTGAAGTTAAAATATTGAACACTTACTTGCTACAAGAAGAAAACTTGCCTTCTAAATGATTGACTATTATATAAAAATACTGTTCTATGAATTAGTTTGTAAATCTACTTTAATTTTGGTGCTCTAAATATCAGTGAAATCCTCATAGAAAAACCACTACGCAAATAAATCAATATTCTTAGTAACGGGAAAAATACATGAGATTAATTTACTATTGAAAAAACTATGAGGAGTTAAAACATAAATATTGCTAGCAGATATTTAAAATTAATGATTTTAATGGCTATATATCTACATGCACAGAAACAGAAATATATGTGAGCTCCAAAGATATCAAGTTAATTAACTGAACTTAAGATAAACTTTTTCTTAATGAATTATAAATCCACAAAGATTTTTCCGCTCATGGTGCTCTTCATATAATTTTCAATGTAAATATATAGATAGAATTCTTTTTTTATTATTATTATTATTATTATTATTATTATTATTATTATTATTATTATTATTATTATTATTATTATTATTATTATTATTATTATTATTATTATTATTATTATTATTATTATTATTATTATTATTATTATTATTATGATTATTATTATTATTATTATTATTATTATTATTATTATTATTATTATTATTATTATTATTATTATTATTATTATTATTATTATTATTATTATTATTATTATTATTATTATTATTATTATTATTATTATTATTATCATCTTTCTATTGAATTAATTAAAGTTATTGTTGTTAATAATTTATTTCTCATCTGAATTCCAAGCTGATTATTTAATTTGTCATGTAATAATAGTATTAAGGGGTAGGGGAATATGGTTGAATCTGCATAAAGACTTGTTTCATATTGTATTCAATCTGATTGTTACCTGTGATTATAGAAATTAGACAATTAAAATAAAATTGTATAGTTATTCCACCATGTACATGGTCACGTGCTAGTTATCTACGTTCCCTAGACTAAAATGAATTTGTGAATATTGTGTTTTTTTTTAATTATGTGTTATTTTGATCTATTGCCAATTGTTTAAAAGGGCAATTACCATTACAATATATATATATATATATATATATATTGAACCAGGTGGGAGAAAATTTCTGTGATTCTCTAATTTAAAATCTCGATCTTAATTTCAGCTGCATTTTCACTATCACAGCAGACCGGCCTTTCAAGCAGAAAAATATAATACCACAGGTAGATGAAACAACAATGGTACCTATAACCAGACTGAGGCTATACAAAGTATAACCTATGATCACATTTCCAGGCTATAGAGCTCCTTGGCTGCAAGATTCAACCACTGCCATCCCAAGTGCTTTATTTGTTTTGAGGCTTAACCTCAGGCATCAGCCAATCAAATGCCCAGATGACAGGTATCCAATCTAGTGCTTGATATATCCCAAACTAGCTCCTTTTCTCAATTGTGGGAAAGAAAAAAAACTTTAATACCCTTATAATTAACTATAACTTAACCTATTAGTGATGCAGTTACAAGAGAGAAAATTGATCAGGCAATAACTAAACAAACAAATAATTTATTTACGCACATTCATAATTAAACATATTATAACAAGATTTAAATATAAGCACACACACATTTAAAATACCACATACTAACTTATGGAAGCAATATTAAAAATTTACATACACTCATAATTAAAACACATTATTATGAGTTTCCTTATGCACACATATAGTCATGAAATAATATGACAAAATTTTAGGGAAGCAACATTAAAGATTATTGTGCTGTAATATCAAAGTTCATTAGAGTCTTTCATTCAAATAAATATCCAAATCTTTGGATTGGGATAATAAAAAATATATTTTTGTAAGATTTTTGCGGATAGCATATTGCACTTTTCATGGATACAATTCCTTGTTCTTGACTTGCTGATCACCAATTGGTTGGCCTTTCTTTTTTACTTATTGATGGTTTGGCTTCTTGCTGATTTTCCATATTTCAATGGAGGAGATTTTCCATAATTTTCAGATCATGAGGCCAACATGATTTCTAGAAGGAAAGCACCTGATGTTACAAAAGACTGAGATTAAAGGCTAGTCATATACTTCAGTTACTGTCTAGCACTGCATGCTGCTAATTTTCTCTTTGGTGAATATAAGTTTGGGCACCTGTATACTGGGGATGTTAATGACCTTTGCCATCTTCTCTTTTTTGAAGGTTTCCTATATGATAGTAATATTGAATAATAATGAATATAGACTATATAACAAAATAGTAATATAATGTTCTCTCTCCTTTCTCTTTTTTTGAATGAATCTCTTGGTCCTTTTATATACTTCCTCCTCATTGTTTTCCAGTTATCATTCTCCAATCTGAATTAATTAATTTGTTTCCTTAATTAATTTAGCATTGTTTTAATCTAAATTCTTGTTTAGATTAATCTAATGTTTTGATGAGATAATGTATGTAGTCCTTTCCTTTGTTTTTTTAATTAATGCAATGGAAGTTATTATTTTTTTCTTTTCTTTATCAACTAAGCAATCTTTAAATGACTTGCAAATTTGACAATTTTCTTTTTTACATATTACATTTTAGTTCAATTTTCATTTTTTTATTTATTTAAATTTATAAAAAGAGAGAGCTAGTTTTAACTTTTTACTTAGAGTTACCCCCTCCTACTTACTCCTTAAATATTAAAACTTTCCTTTATTCTCAACAACAAGATGACACAACTTTTGCAAGTTTGCGTTTAGAACATTTTATATTTTGCTTTTATTAAGACTTAATTTATTTTTTTTAATTTAATTTGATCATTTATTAATGAATGATTCCACATGTATGTATTCTCCAACCACTCATTCATTAGTGATACTATATATATATATAACCATTAAATGTCTGTATTTTTAAATCATATAATAATAATTCAAACAAATATATTTAACACAGTATTCAAAATTAAATAATATATTCTTTTTATTTTTTGTACGTTTGTATTAACAGTTGATAAAGATTGTTAGTGAAACAATTGAAAGTACTTCTGGTAAAGAATATATTATTTAATTTTGAATACTGTGTTAAATATATTTGTTTGAATTATTATATATATATAAAACAAATAAAATGTCTGTTAATTAAAAACAAAATTGTAATTATAATTGAAATAATAAATTTAATGGTTTACAAACTATTACAAACAATCCTTAAAAATCCACAAAAGTACTTTTGGTTAATTTCTTAAACCTGCCTCAACTGCCATTAAATTAAAAAAAAAGCAGAAGCAAACGTTATCAATTCAAATCCCACAAATCTCGTATTTTAATGTTAACAGCTTGTCGATTTATTAAATGCATTTTATTCCTGTTTATAAAAATTGCCTCTTTAATTTTTTTTTTACTATGGTTTCTCTCTTCATGAAGAATTTTCACATCTTCAAAATCAAATTTAAATTTATATTTACATGTTTTTTCATGAGAAAATTGAAGGAGAACATTAAATCACCATTATTTTTACATACTTATATAACAATTCATTCTCTCTCAATCTCTTCTCAATACTGCACCTAGATTCACCTATATATGATAGCATACAATCACAAAAAATTTGATATATGACATTACTTTTCTGCTTGACAGGTATGACATCCTTAGAATTATTGACTAATTTATTAATATTGTTTGGAATGTAGAATAAAACATTAAACACATTTTTATATATATCCTTAAAAAATTTCACTTGTGGGTTTGAAATAAATGGAATAGATATCCATTGTTTACTATTAATATTCATTTTCTTTAAATCATTATAACTTTTTTTAAATTGACATAAAGTATTGTTTATTTGTTCCATTTTTTAACCAACATCAAGCAATTCTTTGGCAAATATTTCAATATTTTTCAGTTTATCACTTTGGTAATGACATAATTTTTCATTCCAAAACAAAAAAGATCTAAAACTTGATCTTATGCATCATTGGTACTTTTGATTTACAATTTATATATCCTCTTTTTTGCAGTGGCTTAATTATTAATTTATAATTTAATATACTGTTATCTCTTGTAATAATTAAATCTAAATATTAAATCTCTCTATATATAATGATCTTCTGGAAGATGGATTTGCTGATTACAGAATATCTATATTTTATTTTATTTCTAACTTAAGCCAAACATTTTAAAAATATATTTAAAATTTAATATTATCTTGATTTATTAGAAGTTTTTGCTAGCTTAATTATAGAATGTATCTATACCAATATAATATGTTCTCTATACTCATTCTTCATTTCAGTTCTGATTTTATATACCATATAGAGCCATCAAAACCATACTTAAAGCATTAATCAATAAATTAAATATTTGCTCACATTTTCATGAACTAAATGGCTAATATATAATTTGATGCATATTTTACAATAATAAAATATTGAACATTATTATTTTGAGATTAAAGGAATAATATGAATGTGATTCAAGTGAAGAAGTTGCTTTTCAACAAAAGGTGTTGTTGTAATCTATCAATTGCCAGGAGGGAAGATCTCATAATCTGAAAGTGCTGACTAGATAAATTTAAAAAACTTTAGGATCTCTAAACACTTGTTGTTTTTACCAACAAACCGAAATGAAAATGCCACAATGAGACGGATCAACTCTGATTTCTATCATTGAGAGAGAATGATTGCCTAGCTCAGTAATCCAGCCCTCATGTCTGGATTATGCTGATCTCAAAATCTGTGATACAACATTTTATTGTCAATTGTGTGATGTTAATCTGATAGCTGGAGCTAGTATACATGCAATCAAATGTTCTTAAGTTGAAGTTTAAATTCTGAAAAATGATGAGAAACATGTCACTGGCAGTATTATAGTCTCATCTATATCACATATACTAGTAAATGTAGCAACATAATAGTAGCAATCTAGATCTCTATCTAACCTTTTTTCAGTATATTCACAGTAATTATCAATGGTAAAAAAAGATCCACTTTACTCTTCTTTTCGTTTATTTTTTTGTTTATTAATCTGTATTTGTACTGAATTGTTTTTATGTGTTTATTTTTAAATATGCATTTATGCTAGTTTATTTACTATAAATATAATGTTTAACATGAGTGTATTTTTGATATCAAATTATTTAAAATTAATATTGAAAAATTGCAGGCTTATGTAGCTATGTATGTATAAAAATATATAATGATCTAGTCCAAGTGATGAATGCTGTTTCAGCATGAAATGTACATTTGTTTCTGTAGTCATATATTACAGAAGTGTGTAACGGAATAGAAGTTTGAAGTATGCAAAATATATATGAAAATATTTCCAGTGCATACTGCTACCTAAAATAAATATTAAATATCAAATCACCTCAAATGTTCAGAAATTTTCAGCTATGTGCTCTGTGAATTAGCTATTTTGAGATGTAGGCTCTAATATGTTTACTCACAGAGAGTGCAGTTTAAAATTTCTTAATGTTTGAGGTGATTTTCTATATAAAATATAAAGTATATCTTAAGAATGGGTTTTATGAAATTAAATTACAATTTGAACTATGTATATTTTAAACTCACTTGAAGTCTGATTTCTGAGCTGATATATGAATGAAATATGATTAAGCCAAAGTGGAAATGCAATGATAAGAACGGAAGTTAAACATATATTATAGTGCACAGATCTATAAACTCCTTCACAATACATTAAAAAGGAATAAAATCCAGTTCATACCTTGTATGAGTGTGGTGTAGTGAATGTTATCTAAACTGTCAACTTAAACCTCATATGTTAATACCTCTACAACACTGCACACATATTATTAATTGAAAATTAAAAAGTATATTTGCTAGAGATAATTTCTAATTTAATAAATTATCAATAAATATTATTAATATATTTTCATAAAATAGCTTGTGGTAAGGTTGAGAATGCAGAAAGATTGACATTTGTATTTAACCCATACCAAGTTGCTATCTTTATAAAACTAAACAAATGTTAGAAAGTATGTGTAAGAAATTATGATCTGGTTGATGAGTGCTATATCAGCATGAATTTTAATGGCTTTGGTTATATATTTCAGGAATGTGTGATAGAACAGGGTTTTGCAATCTGTGAAATATATGAAGTTAAAGTAGATCTAAAAAAAACATACGTATAAGAAGTTATTTGAAAAAAAGTGAAGTGGATGTTTCAAAATGTATCTAGAGGGAGGGAGGTTGGTCTCACTTTTGGACTGATGCATGGTTGTGATATGATTATGTTAAGGTGAAAGATACTCTGATAAGAACAAAATTTGAAAATATATAATGATCTTCTGGAAGATAGATTTGTTGATATAGAAAATGTACAGTTTATTTTATTTCTAACATAAATTAAACACATCTTTAATAAGTATTGAAATTTAAAATCTTATTAATTTATACAGTATTTTCTTTGACTAGTCTGGGTTAGTTATGAATTTGGGATAAGTTTTATTAATCAATAAATTGAACATTTTCCCGTGTTTTCACAAAATAAATGTTAATGACATAAAATTTGTTATAATAAAGCATTGAACATTTTTATTTTATGATCAAAAGTGAAATGTGAATGCAATTCAATTGGACAAGTTGCTTTTCTACAGGAGATATTGTTGCAATCCATAAATCAAGGGAAGGGGGAGAATACCTCATGATCTGAAAGTGCTAATTGATCTGAATTTGCTGATTAGGACTAACAAAAAAGTTCCTCTAATCTCAAAATGCTTTTTATTTACACAAATAAAAGTATCTGCTTACCTGCTATTGCTGAGTGTTGCACTGAAATCTATTCTGATTCCCATCGTTAAAAGAAAATGTATGCCTGGCTCAGATATCCAGACTGCCAAATGTCTGGCCTATGATGACCTCAATGTCAGGAGAATTCCAACATTTGACAGACAACTGTATAGTATAGATCCAATGACCAGAGTTCGCATATAGGCAAGAAGAAGAAGATGAGAGACACATTGTCAGAACTATCTCATCTACATTACATATTTAGGAAAATTTCATGGCAGAATAGCTGCAATCTGGACCACTTTCTAGCTTTTCTTCAGCATATTCATGTTACTTATCATCAGTAAAAAAAAAAGTTTGCTTTACCTTTTTTTTTCTTTTTTCGTATTTTGTTTCAATATCAAAAAAGAACCTCTGTACTTTTTTATTAAAAATTTTTTTTATTGATAGCAAACTGTATACAAATAAATATTAACCTATTTTTAGTAGAATAAATTTATTTTATGCAGAAAAAATTATGATGAAACTGTAACCATAATAGTACAGGTTACACAATAAGTTGGTTAATTTCAATGAAGTGTGATCCAAATTTGAAAAGTGATGTTTTAATATTGCATAATCGTGATGACTAAACTAAAAAGAGTCCAAATATTTGTTTTCCAAGAGTGAAATCTGATGGGAAATGGAGCATAACTATGATAGATTGTTGATTGCCAAGTTTTGGTCATGTTCTTTGGTAAAAGTTTGAGTGTATAAGTATGAGTTGAACAATTCCTTATGTTTTTTTTTTTTTTTTAGTATATTGTATATTTTATTGTCAAATATTATGGAACGGCATGCTAGCCACATGGATCTTAGTGTGCAAATAATTATAGATGCATTATAAAACTGGAAGTATTATAGATATGTTTAGTAATTGTTGGAGGTTGATGTTAAGCTTATTTAAATCCCAACTTTATATTATACTATTTGTTCATTATATTATACAACTTTTTTTTTAAAAAAGTATTTTCTAAAAGTTGGCAACAAATTTTACATTGACATTATTTTTTCCGTTTTGAAAGAGAACTAAAAAATATGTAATTTAACATTATTTTTATAAAAATGACCATAAAATTTTATGTTCATTCATGTGTCAAAGCATCTGCCGGGAAACGAACCTGCAAACCCGGGGAACTGCGTGTAAGGCAGCTGATTAATTTATTGATTATTATTTTAGGAAGAGAGATGTATTTTAATACAAGTCTTTTAGATTTAAATCCTATTTTTAGTTTATTTCTTTCTTTCTAATTTATTTATTTTAAATAATATATATATTGAGATAAAATAATTCTTTGATGTTAATGAAATTAGAGGAATATTTATATCAAAGGGTGAGAATATGCATGTTTATACTTATTCTAGAGTGTGGGTGCATGCATTTACACACACATGCATATATATATCTTTTTGCATATACTTTTAAGATTATGTGTATGCATCTTGCATATACATTTTATATTGCATGTCTAAACTTCTAATCACATTAAAAATTAATATTTAGTTTTAAAAAGGAATAATTATTTTAATTGATAGCTAATCACCACTAGCAACAATAAAATGTTATTATTTGGAATGTGTCTTTGGGCAGAAAATTTGACAAATGTACATATATAATATTTAAATACAAGTATATTGTTCATATGATCTTAATATAATTAGAATATACATATATGTATATGTGATATTTCCAGTCATTAATAACACGTAATACATTGAGTAGTCAGTCTGAATATTAATCTCATGTATTATATTATGTATTTATATTCATTATAAAACATTTAGTAAGAGTCTTTTCTGATTCTAATGATTTGGGGATCTGTGGAAAAAATAAAACAATCTTTTTACAAACAAACGCTTATTATGTTTTTTTTCTTTTTCAGACATGGCCTTTCACATTTAATGGAAGAGCTCCAGCTTCATCTGAACCACAAGGTTATGATACGCGAGCGCCCTCTGACATGCATCTAATAAATTGCTCTCTGCCATCAATAATGACGAACTGAAGTTTTTTCGCCTGCAGTGAAATTTCTCCGTCTTTACCCCTCTTTTTTTTTTTTTTCAAAAAAAAATTTTTTTTTGTTTGAGTGCCTTCTTAAGTGCTTGTTTTTCTTCGTTTGCTTAAAACTACTCCAAATGACTCCTGACAGCTTTCTTGTTTCAGTTGGCAGCTCAAGAAGCTCATAACAAAAGCACAAAGTGAAATCGCTGCGCAGAAAACAGGGGTCGAAATGTCAGCTTGAATACCTTTCGTGACTAGATGATAATGTTTGTATACTGCGGTAGAGAAAACTTTCCTCGGAAGCATTACCAAATGATATCTGTTGTTTGTATGTTACCTCTTGTATAGTGTACAGATTAAACGCATTAATTCGTATTATCTTGGATAAATAATCTTTATGGCTTACGATAAAGATGTTGCTATGTCAATCAGTAGTATAAATGTTTTTCATTATTTAAAAAATGATGAATCAAATTAGTGCACCTGGTGAGAATATTTATAAATAAAATACAAGTTCGAAAAATAAAATGAAACATGGCAAGTAATTGTTTTTCGTTGGAAAAGAACTGAAATTCTTAGTTTCTTTACATTTTCTTGTCAATAAAATGTTTGAATTTAAATATTTAACTATTTCTTTCATTCACAATCGTACCATTAATATCACAACATAAATCATAATTAGATTAATTATTATTACATATAAAAAAAGATTATTTGCTCATTTTGCATAATCGAATGGTTTTATTGCCTGGGAGTTTATAAGAAATCTGACTGCTAAAGTGCCAGAATTTGGAGTCGATTTGAAGACTTTACACTCCAGAGTACTAAGCTATGATATTTTTCAGATTCATGTTCAAAAATATAGCTTTTAAGATTGGTATATTAATGCCAAAGTATAGTTTAAGAACTAGCAGTATGATTTTAGAAAGAGCTTTTACACTTAAGCTTGCTTTGTTGAAAAAAAAAACAACTATACTTATTAGATATGTGTGATATATATGTGTGTGCGTATCGGAAGCTTGATAGTTTAACTTGAAACAAATAAAAATCAAAGTATTTAAACCCTATAGATATTTTAGAGGTTTCAGATCTCAAGTTATCATTATTAAAGTTAATCATAATTGAATGTGATAATTCTAACTCGAAAACGAAATACGAACACAGACAGGGAATAACAAAAAGCTAAAGATAAGTTTTATCATCATTAAATAAATATAACATATACAATCAAACGTCTTTTTATCTGTTGATATCTGGAAATTATGTTTTAATTTCTTTTGTAAAAAAGTATTTCTTTCTGAAAGTCTTCAAAATCTTGATTAATTATAGCTCTTTATATCGTATTCTATCTTCAGCCAGCCATATTCACATTGTGAAACAATGTGATGTACCAATTTTAGATTTTTTTGTGTGTAATCTTATAATATAAATGAGCTCAGCTTCTCTCATAAAAACTTTGCTCAAGTAATACTTTTTTATAGAAAGCCTATTATTCATCAGTGTTCATTCAAGCAATCCAAAAAAGGAGATATTACTAAGTAATAAGTACAACATCATATACATTCAGAAAGCTGAAAAACATAGTGATTTGTATGTAATATTTTCTGAATATTACAGAGCATCTTTTTAAAAAATATATATTATGTTGACATGAAGTCCAAGTCTCACTTCAATGCAATACATTTGGAAAGGCTTTATGTACAACTAAGTTAAATGAGGTAATTATATAAATATGATAAAATACGACACCATTTTTAGGAATATATGACACACATATGCTTTTTTTTTTTACCTAAAAAAATTACAAAACATTTAAACTAATTTACTTTCTCAAGCTGTAATCGACCAAAGTCAAAAGCTGCAGAAAATTTTTTCCACCCTAAAGCTCTGAAGAAGAAGGGTTTAACATTAACTACTAAACTAAATTTTTTAGAGGCTTCATTTAAAATATTAACAATATTCTATAGATATTTTTTCCCATTTAGCATATAAAATAAAATAATCCTGAAAATTTGAAATTGTTTTCATTTATTGAAATTAAAAACCCATCATGTCTATATTATACCTTGATGCTTGATTCATGAATTACTTATAAACTTTTCCAAAAACTACTATTATAAAAGTGAAGAAAAGTGTACATAATATTATTTTTGATATCAAATGCCTCAAATTTTCTCTTATGCACATAGCAATTAAATTTAAATTTCCAGGAATCAGAATATATTTTTAAATAGTAAATTTTGTGAGAATCAGTTAATTGAATCAAATGCCTTATCTGAATTAACAAAATCAATATACTAATCATTCTTTTGTTTATAAGATATTTTTTAGAATTGATCTGCAAAGAACATCATACACCAAATGTATTTTTAAAACTACCAATTTTTTAATTATTCAACTATGACTGGAAGCAATTTCTTCAAAAAATTCTACAGCATAACTTTGCTATAGTGGAAAACAGTCATATTCTTGGATAATTGTTACCATCTTATTTATTTCCTTTTCTTATATATATATATATATATATATAAGAAAAGGAAATATGCTTCTATTGTTCCAATATATATATATATATATATATATATATATATTGGAACAATAGAAGCATCCTTAAAATCATCTGGCATAACTTCTTAAGTCAATATTTTTCATAAAAATTACAATAGTTTTGCAGTTATTATCACCTTATTTTAAAACTTTTTCAAGGATCTCAACAAAATCCACAATCTTTTCCAATTTTAAGAATATAAAGAGCTGTTTTAATTTAATCAAATTGAATATATTGGTTCAGATTTTTAAGTGAATCTATAAAAATGAATATGTTAAAAATGCAACCATGTGATTTCTTGTGTCATTATTCAGAGAACAATCAAAATACTGTATTTATCTAACTAAAATATCAATATCATAAGTATAAAACAGTGCCTTTGCTTTATTAAAACAATAAAATATAGTTTTTAGATTTATACACACAAAAAAAGATTCTAAACTAAACTAAATATATATTCTTTGCGAGGAAATAAAGTCATACATCACATGACTTAATTTAATAAGCTTGTACTACAAATGTACATTATATATCTTCTTTGTTTTAATTCATCAATCACTTTAAATCCTTTGCCTTTAAATCTCAAACTCATATTCATTTTTTTTCCAATAGACTCACTAATAACACAACCATTATCAGAAAATAAAGCTGGATTTTTTTATATATTTTTTGTAATTTTAAATAAATGTTAAAACCTTTAAACCAGAAAATGCATACCTCACTTTAAAAATATCTTCTATTCATGCTGAGTATGCTTTCAGTTCTTTGTAAATATGGAGAAAATTAATTTTTAAAAAAATTCTATATTAAGGTTAGTTTGAAAATCTAATTTGGCAATTTTAATGTTTAACAGCTTTTAAATCTTAAGAATGGCAGTTGTTCCTAAAAAAAAAAAAAACTTTCCCTCCACATGTTTGAAAAAGAATCTACCTTTCAGGGCACTATTATTTATAAAGATTTGGAGCTTATGAATCTAAGATCTATTCAATAATCTGAATATATTGTTTTGACATTCTGTCTTCCAAATATAATAATCCATAAGATGCAATTGTTTTGAATAAAGGATGAGTACAATTATTTTTATAGTGATTCTTCAATCCAAGCATAGTGTTTTTAATATCCATTCCATGTGCTGGACAAAAATTAATTAACGTCAGACCATTTAAGTTAAAGACAATACCATTATGTTCAAAACCTTTGAGCCATTCCTTATTGTTCCCATAACAACCTTCAATTTAGAAAAAAGACCTATGATTAGTATTGGTGTAAAAAACATTATTTAACTTAAAAATAAAAGCTTTCTTCTCTAAAGTTCTTGGATAAAATGTTCAACATAAAAATAATGGAAACAGTTACCATTGTGTAAATAAATTGCAATCATCAACTTTTCATTGATATCAAATTAACTCTTGTACAGAACACCGTATTACATGCTATCTTTCTACTATACAAACTATTGTTTTTAAAAAAACTTATATACAACTATCTTTACAATTAAACTTTTTTCTTGACAAAGTAAGTTCAACTAAAAGCACTTATATCAATATTAAATCTTGATTATTTCTTAGTTACAAGTACTGATCTATATTCAGGTTATTAGGAGCCTCACCAAGCAATGTTTGCTCATATTATATACTTGTAATAACATTATCATTACTGATATTCATGAATAAACTTTTTTTACTCCTGTTCTGATACCTATGGAAAACTTGAGTAACATATGTACTAGATAGTAGTGTTTACCAAATCCTTATTGAGTGTTGTCTTAATTATCACTTATAGCTTTTATTAGTAAGATGTTTTGAATAAAGATTTGCTGTACTGGATCATATGGGTCTAATGCATCTTTCATTCAGTAGCCACATTTTAAAAACATCTTTATGTTTTGAATTCAATCCAACTTGCTTGTGTTGTGTATAGATCTGATATCAATTGAGAATCTTTTTTAGAGCTCTCTGTTTTATAATAATTGTAGACACCATCTTTTGGCCAAAATTGGAATAAACTCAAAGAGCAACACATAACTACATCTTACATATGTGATGTGACACACTATGAACTCCTTTCTCAGACTCAGGATCTCTCAGCCACTATGCCCAGAGAAACCTGTTAGCCACCTTACCAACCCTTTTCATTCCCCATTCTAAGTTTTCCCATATTCTTCTTTATTCCATCCTATCCCACTCCACAACATTAACTTTGTCCATTCTATGGCCTTTACATATAAATCTCCCTTATCTTTTCCCAAACCCAGCATAAAAATCAAGAACCCACTTTCTGTATAATTACTTTGTTTATATTTATTCTCCCACAACTTTATTATTTGTATCTTTTCTGCTTATAAACATTTACATTCAATTAACAGATGCCTAATATATTATATGCCTTCCTTAAATAACTTCAGACTAAATCACTCACATTTCTCCATTTATGTGTATATTCCCTTGTTGTTAACGATCCTGTTTGAACCTTAAACAATAAACTACTTTCCTTGCTATTATCATAAATTAACTCACACCCAATATTCTGTTTACTTATATATATATTTAAACTCTTTTTACTCTCCATACTAGTTCTTTATCTATCCAACTCCCTATTTTTTATTAATTCATCTACTCTTCTATATCAGTCCTTGCTACCATAAAAATCAACAATTCTCTTAACACAATCATCCCACCTTTTGTATAAGTATACTGACATAAAGTCTTTATCCAAATCTTCTGGATACCATACTAACTTTCTCATTATCTTGTTGCCTTTCATTTACTCCTAACCCAATTAAATACTATTTTGGCTATTCTCTTATTATCCATAAATTGCAATCTACTAAACATTTTCATTTTACATCTCTCATATAAAAACTTAGCCATTCCATTTCTTCTTGAATTTTTACCTTTGTCATCCACACATCTGCATCTAATGCATGTATTCTTACTTTTCTTTGTACTTTTTCTAAATAATCTAATACGCCTTTACTAACACATAATGCATCATTACCATAAGTTAATCCTGCTACTGCCACTCCCTTCCATATAATTCTAGCTATATTATATTTATTATATGAAAATACTGTTAATTTCTTTATCACTCCCTTTCTTTTCTTTGCTTCATTTATCAATTTTTTCTCCCATTCATCCAAGCAATTTTTCTGATTACTTAAGATGATTCCCAAATAGTTATACCTATTCACCACATTTAACTTTGCTTTTGATTTTACTTCACTAAATTTAATCCCCATCTCTTAACCTATCATTTGCACCTGTCTTCATCATAACTTCCATATATTTCCTACTTTCTAACACAAGAACATATCACTAAATAAAAGACCTGATAATATACATACTCCCTTGCTCTCTATTAATGATTACTCTACCTCTCTTCCTAGTCTTTCTATTGCTCTCTCCATTTCTCTCAAAAATAGCAAAATAGCTGGCATAGGGCATCCTTGTCTTAGTCCCATCCCACTTTCAACTCTAACAGATTCTATATTTCCTAATTGATATGTATAGTAATTATTTTCATACAATCTTTTAATAATATCCACTAAAGCTCCATTCATTCCCAAATTTACTAAACTTACCCATAATCTATTTTTCTGTACTCTGTCATATGCCTTCTCTATATCTATAAAATCATATATAACTGTCTCTGTATTCCTACTCATATCTTTAAGTTGTTTAACTACAAATAAACTATCTCCTATATGCCTATCTGATAGAAAACCTCCTTGCATTTCTCCCACTATATTATTTTTTTCGGTCCATTTTGTGACCCTTTCAGCAACCATATATGCAAAAATTTTATATAACACTGATGTTATACCAATTGGTCTATAATTGTTTAACTATTTGCTTTATACTTTCCTTTATGTAGTAGCTTTTCTCTTGTATTATTCCAGATATCTGGTAATTCTCTCTTCTGCACCATCTTACTAAAACATGATAATATATTTAATTTTGTACTATTTCCTAAATTCATCACCATCTCTGCTGCCTATCCATATATGCCTCTTGTCTTTCCACTTTTCCATTTCTTCCCTGCCATATTCAATTTATTTTCTGTAAACCTAATAGTTCTATTAATTATATGATTTTATGTTTATTATCACTGTCCTTCACATCTAACATCGTTTCTATATCCATTACATACTTATTTTGACTGTCTATACTTCTTCTCTAGAGCTATACTCTTTTTCCTCATCATCTAGTAATACTATTTTTCTCTCTCTTCTAGATTCCTTCTTTTAATATCTCTTCCACTTTTATTAATATCCACCAATAATTTACTATTTAATTTCATTCTCCCTATATAATTGTCTATTTTAGACAATTTCTTATTTTTTTAAATACTTTTCCCACTTGATATTAACATCTTAACTTTCTGTTTTTGATAGCACATTTATATTCTCTGCATGATTTTCTTCTCTCTTTTATATTTTTACTAATTCTCACTTTTCTATTCTTTTATTCTTCTATATATTGTCACCAAAAACCCCATTTGTCACTTTTTCTACTTCACCATACAAGTCCTTATATTGATCCCCAACAAACTCTTCCATGATTTCTTATACTTTTATTTTATATTCTTCTAACTTATTCTTATCATTCATTCTCCATCTACATGTTTCATTACCCTCTCTACTTTTATTACTATTTTCTATCACATTACTAACCATTTCTATTATAAAGAAATCATGATCATTATTACATACTCTCTTTTCATTATAAAACACTTTAATTTTCTGTACTTTATTCATTTCTTCTTTCTCTAATAATGCATAATCTATTGTGTGAAATATATTATTTCTAGACCATGTGCATTGTCCCTCATAAATATTTGATAAATTTCCAATGCTGAAATTCACTCTCTGACAAAAAAAAACAAAAGCTGTCCATTCTTGTTATCCACATCATCACTTTCTTCAATATGTCCATTCATATCCCCTATAACCATTATAGTTTGACTATCTCCAGTGTCTATATATACTACAGCAACCATTCATTCTTGTCTTCCTAACTTTATCAAACCACAAATGTTCTTGACATTTAACAATATTTAAATATTTCTTTGACATAACTCCTATACCACCACCATCTCTTTTTTCTTTTTCTTTCCTATTTATACCATGTAATATAAGTCTTTCAGTATAGGTTCTTCTTTTCTTAGAAGTGTTTCCACTGCTTCTAGTAACTCAACCTCTTCATTTTTAACCACTTTGTTTAATTCCAGCCACTTTTTTGGTCTCCTACCACAATTCATATTCAAATATCCAATTTTAACAGTTTCTTCTTTCCTAACTACTCTTTTATAAATTATTTTGACTCTTCCTTCTCCACTACATTTGTAAATAACTTGTTTACCATTAATTTTACAGATCCATTTCCTTTCCACATCTATATTTATATCTAAATCAGCTACTCCTTATAATACTGTAATCTAAAATCGTACCCCCCTTTATAAGTTTATCAAACTATAATATTTTTTTATAAATCAAACACTCTAATGCTTCACTTCTTTATTTTGCTAGGTAAAATCCATCTTTATTATGTAACTCCTTCTTATTAATAAAAAAATCCCACCCATCCACAAACATAACATTATTTTTCTTACATATTTTTTTTTAATCTCTCATTTATAAACATGCCCTATCTAACATATACCTATTATTGAATCTTAGTAATAATCCAACTATTCCTATTTTTCCTTTAATCTTATTCAAATTACTAATCAATTCTTTATACTTATTCATTATTCTCTTTGATGGCTCTGACAAATTATTTGTCCCTACCATAACATAAACATGTCTACTTCCTTGTTTCTTTATCCCATCTGTAATATCCCTAATTGTAGCTCTAAGCAAGCAAACTCTTATATATTTATTTTTATTTTCCCTTGCAATTACATCTCCACATCCTCTAATTAGTGAATCTCCTATCAATACTGTCTCATAGTTTACTTTCCCTTTGTCATCTGTAACATTCTATCTTCTGGATTTCCTAATTTAGTTCTTCCTTGTTGTTTCTATTCATTAATTCTTTAATCTGCTCATACTTCATCTCTAATGATTTTAATTTTACTTTCACATTTTTTACCTCTTCCTTTATCTTACTTATTCTTTGGCTAATTATTCCATTGCACTACTTATTTTGTCATCCATATCTCTTGTCACTCCACTAAATACATAATCTATTTTCCTCCATTTCTCTTGCTTTTTTTTCTTTAAACTATCTACACTTATAAACCATTTTTCATCTCTTTTATCACATTTATACATGATCTACATAATCATATATTTGTTACATTCTTTTTAGTTTTCTTTAAGCATTTCAAATAATAAACTTTATTATATATGATACACTTTACTACAGCACACTGAATTTTTTTCTGTCTATTATATCTACATTGTGGTATACAAATGCAATCCATATTTTTATATTTTCAAGTCTCCTATTCTATATTTAAATTTATGATTTTTCTATTATTCTTCAAGCATCTCTTTATACAAAAGGAGAAAGACTTTTTTAATGGTAATTAATAACCACATGCTTTCTAACCTTACATCTCAAATGTTATTCTTTTTCTCAAATAAATCACTCTCTTTCTTATATTGAAATTTTTTTTACTAGCAAACCTACTAAAAACCAACCAATCTTCTTTACAACTTAGTTTTAAAGCCTTCTTGCAGTAACTACACACACACACACACACACAAAATGTTTTCTTTTATATTTAAAATAGCATATCAAATCACTTTTCAAACATTAGCAATATTTTTCCTGATCTTTCCAAATCCAATTAAATCTATCTCTCTGCACTCCAAATTTCTTTTCACCTCCACACACTAAGCAAATATTCTGCAGCAACAAAATTTTTTTCAGGTGATATTCAAAATGTATATAGACTTTAACTTATTTTATGGAACAAATCAGCCACATCAGCACACAAGGCAGTCAAAACCTAATTTTTATAATGCTTTCATACACTTGTTGTAAGCTTGAATAGTCAATAGATATTAGATAGTAGTGCTTCTTGAATCTCTATTCAGTGATAACTTACTCAAATCCCTAAAATAGATTTTTTTCTTATGGTCTTCATCAAGGAAGAGTTTTGGATTGAATGTATCTGGATTTTTTGAATTTAATTTACTTCAGTTTACAACTGCAAAGAAAAGAGATATTAAATGAATTGTGTAATAAATATAATTGAACAAGAAAAAATAGGGTTTGCTCATGAAAACCATTGTGTAAACTGGGCTCAAATGATTTTTTCTTTTTTTTTTTTTTTTGGTTTTATTACTGAGTTAAAAAACAATTTGCAACTTAATTAGATTTTGCAAAATAACAATTTTTAGAAAACTTTTTCTAAATTCTTTCTTTTTTGTGTAATCTAGGGGTATCCAATCTGTGGTCTGAGAGTCATATGTGACTCAAGAAGTAGGCCAATGCAAAATCATAAATTTATTTATAATTTTATTAGACTTTTTTTTTATTGTCACAATGTGATTATAATAAATGTGCACACTCAATTATAATGTCAAATATACAACTAGTTTTCTTTATCTCTTTTAATTTTATAATATAAAAAAATATTAGTGATATTCTATTACTTTGATATGTACTTTTATATATTAATGACCACAAACGTGGAACCCGCTTGATGATTTTAAAAGACTTTCCGAATGGGTTACTGCTTAATTAGGATCATTATTTAAGGACTTTTGTGCTTCTCTGTTGTAGTGGACATCATAGAAATTATGTACAGACCTTTTTTTTTTTAAAACTTATCTGCTTTCAGTAATGGTTGTATATTTTATGGGTGGCCCAAGACAATTCTTTTTTTCACAATGTATAGCGGAGATGCCAATAGCTGGACACTTCTGGTGCAATCATTTATTGTTATTGATTTCCATTTTCACCCTTCATCTAAAAATATTTATCTAACTACTGTGTTCTAAAATGTACAAAATAACTAATTGCATTTTCTAAAAATAAATAAATCGAATTTTAGTGATTCATATTTGTTTGTACTACTTTGCTCTACATAATTAATAATCTCCATTTATTAATCTTATGCTTCTGTTTTTTCAATTCTAAGAGTGTTGCATTATTTTAATACTCCTGTTCATATATCCTTGTTTCAAAAAAAAAAAAAAAATCGCAGAAATGTAGTTGCGCTAACATATAATCTTATTGTAACATGTTAATATAGAGAAATAGCCAACTTCGTGAGAAACTTATTATAAATGACTATGACTGAATGCAATAAGGTAAAAAATATATATAAAAAGTCTCAAGATGATAAAAATAAATGCTTTTATCAAAAGTTACTCAAATTTTGATAAATCAGCATTATATTCTACAAATTAAGGAAGGTTACATTAATCAGGCATAGCTTATTCATTATTTATAGCTAGATTTCATATCTGAAGATTATTCTCCTATTCGCAAATGTGTCTCATTGATGATCTGAGTTCTATCTATTATGTATGCGCGCGTATGTATATATATATATATGGATTTCTATGATGCAATGAAACTTAATTTAATAATGCTCATTGATAACTTGAATTCAATCAACTATGTGTGTGCGTGTGTGTATATGGATTTGTATAAGACAACACATCTTAATTTAATAATACTCATTGGAGACCTGAGTGCAACCAATTATGGATATGCGTGTGTGTATGTATATATGGATAATGATGCAACACATCTTAATTTAATCATGCACACGTGAAATAAAATATACCTGTCACAGACGTTTTTAAAATATGGGCTCAATTCTAAATGAAAAAAATTATAATAATTACAAAAATCCAGAAACAAAAATTTAAAAGAACTTTTTATTTTCAAAATGTTTCAGTTTTCAAGAGAATTGCTTATGTTTTAGAAACAGTAATTAAAAAGACTAATCCGAAGATTAAATAAATGTTTTAGACAAAGACTTAGACAATATTAATAATTATAAATGAATATATCACATTTTAATTTTTTACAATAGCATTTTAATTTTTTTTATTATTGTAATCAAAAAATTTGTAAAAAATGAATCAAAGGTACATTTTGAATAATACTCAAACGCTTACTGAAACATTTATAAAATAAAGAAAAGAATCTTTTCTCTTTTTCCAGTGTCCATTACTAGCTTAACTTGAAAAAAGCAAGTAATATTTTATACAAAAATCAATTTAGCTAACATGTTTTTTCTTAGAAATTTAATCTTCATTATTGCACAGTTAACAACACTTTCCCAGAGATAATGAAAAAAAAATTCCACTTTCTCTTTTGTCTGACAGCAGCAGACAAGAATAGTTTCTAGATTAAATATTGAGAATCTTCATTTATATAAAACCAATTCTTATTAGTTCAAATACAACAATACTTATTTAATTAACTGGCTTTCAACAAATTGCCTCCATGTTTTTTTTTTTTTTTAAAAAAACGAATTTCAGTTTCACTAATAGAATAACTTAATAATGTTAAAAGTAGAACAAATAATCACAAAAAAGATTTAAACATTGAAGATCTCTTAAGATTAAAAAAAGACATATCTTATAAATGATCACTGAAATGAGAGTTGATTTAACATTACTGATCTAACATCAATTTCATTGTATTTGATCAAAGCTCAATATATTTTTCTTGATATGAATAACGTACCCAAGTTCTCTCTTGTATTGGTATAAGAAAGAAACATGATGCTGATTGCTTCACTTGACTCCTACAATATTCCCTGTCACTGGGAACAATAAATCATTTCATACTTAACATTAAATATTTCTTCACTAATGGAAATTTGTTGTAAATTTTAGCTCCCAGAAGAGATAAATAAGTCTTAAAAAAGATGCCAACCGTTTACTAGGCATTTTAAAAATTATACTTTAATAATAATTTTAAAATGCAGAATATAACAGTACTAATTAAAGTCATTTTCCTGAATAACTATTTTAATAAAAATTGTGTTAATGATTTATGTTAATTCATGTTTGAAATTTGTCACAAACAAGCTTATGATTTTTTTTTTCAGGTCAATGGCCACAACTAATCTAAGTAGCCATCCAATGGTGGCATATAAATGGGTATTTAAATATTTTTAATTAGAGAATAAAGGTCTCAGATTAACCTTACTAGTCTGAGTCATAGTGGTATAAGAGTGAAATAATGTTACAAGTCATTTCACTTGACTATAGTATGATTTTTCCTGCCCCTGGGAATAATATCACACTGACCAATTAAAAATTTCCAGACTAATAAAAATATGGGTGCAAATTTGGCTCACAGAAAGAAGACAATCGCTATGGTAATTAAAAATAAAATATAATTGTAATATTAGCTCCTCTACTATGAAAGGCATGATCTTTCTACAGATGTTGAACTTATGATTATCTTTCTCCTTTTTAAACATTTTATATATAAAAATCAAACTTATTCATATTAACATTAATGGTCAGTTAAACAAGTTATATTAAATTTTTTATTGAAATCAAGATAATGATAAAAAAAATTGAATGATTGGTCATTTGAGAAGTAGTTGAGCACCAAAGTGACAGATTTGGGTTTTGATTGAGGAATCTCTAATTCTTGAGCCTGTTATTTTACTACTGTGCTAACCATGGAAGATAATGTAGTACAATGTAAATTGTACACAAATGCCTGGCAATGTCTTTCATGATAATTTTAAATATCACTTGCAGAAAAGATTAAAAAACAGACTAAGTTTCTTTCCCAGAATCTGATCTTTTTGAGTCATTGCTCAGTATTATCAAGCAAAATATACTCAAAGTTAATCCTAATTTTACAAAATTTTAACTCTTTCAATAACCAATAATTTCAGCTAAAAAAATTATCTATTCAGTTTTATGTATAATGAAGAAACTATCTTCAATTAATGATATGTTAAAAGTGATTTTTTCTTTAGCAGTTCCATTAGTTAAAAATGAAATTATAGGGATATTATTAAAGAATTTATTTCCCAGAAAAGAAAGCAAAATCCCATAAGAATTTAATGAGTATTTTATTATCTTCAAGTATATTATTTTATTAATAATTGTATAAAATAAAATATTAATAGGTATATATTTTTTCATTCTGGTTTTGCTTATTTTTTAATGCAAATCTTCAAAAATAAAATATGTTGAATATATGAATTGTGTATATAATTCTAATATAAATAGCATGAATGCTCCACAAAAGACTATATCAGCTGTGAAAATGATTTGTGTATATAACTTATAATATAAATAATATGATCTCCACAAAATTATATGCTGACTGTGAGGTAATTTGTATATATAATTCTAATATAAGTAGCATGCACATTTTTTATATATAGCACTTTATAAAATAATCATATGATTAGTTGCTCAGGGAATCAGATGATATTTGAGCACTGGACTAATCTTCACTTTTAAGACATCACTCTATCACTGTGGTTAACTGTAGAGAGTAAAATTTATTCAAAAGTTTGAAGAAGAAATCCAATTAGATTTGATTTCAGCTCAAAAATCTTTTAACTTACCTTTAATCTCATTGTTTTGTTTGATTCTAAATAAAAATACTCTATAATATTGCACCTGATTTAGCTAATCCTAAAGCTGATCCTGTTCCACAAAGTATTTCATCATTAATATATTTTCATTAATTAATTTGGATTGATTATGCATGATTTTATCTTTAACTATAAGGTGTCACTACTATGCTTTATTTACCAAATAATGGGAATGATGCATTGTGTGTTAGTAAAGGGCATTAGATTACTTAGAAAAAGTACAAAGGGAAGTAGGAAGACATGCATTAGAAGCAGATGTGTGGACAACAAAGGAGGCAATTCAAGGAGAAATGGAATGGTCAAGTTTTTATATGAGAGATGTGAAAAGCAAAATGAAAATGTTTGGTAGATTACAGTTTATGGATAATAAAAGAATAGCCAAAATAGTGTTTAATTGTATTATGAATAAAGGGCAGGTAACATGATGGGTGAGAAAGATAATACAGTATGCAGAAGATTTGGATAAAGAATTTATGTCAGTATACTTGTACAAAAGGTGGGATGATTGCGTTAGAAGAATTGTTGAGTGTTATAGTGGTAAGAAATGGGATAGAAGAATAGATGCATTAATAAAGAATAGGGAGTTGGAGAAATGGAGAACTAGTATGGAGAGTAAATAGAGTTTAAATATATAAAATTAAACAGAATATTAGGTGTGAGTTAATTTATGATAATAGTAAGGAAGTAGTTTACTGTTTAAGGCTAGAATGAGATCTTTAGCAACAGGGGATTATATACGTAAATGGAAAAATGTGAGTGATTTAGTCTGCAAGTTGTGTAAGAAAGGTAGAAAATATTAGGTATCTGTTGATTCAATGTAAATGCTTGAAAGTAGAAAGGGTACAAATAATGAAGTTATGGAAGGCTAAATATAAACAAATTGATTATACAGAAAGTAGGTTATTGTTTTTATGCTAGGTTTGGAAACAGATAAGGGAGGTTTAGATATAAAGGCCATGAAGTTGACAAAGACTATGTTGTGGAAATGGGGTGAAGCAGGATATGGGAAAACTTATGGTGGGGAATGGAAAGAAAAAGTGGCTAACAGGTTTCTCTGGATATAGTTGCTGAGAGATTCCTGACTCTGTATAAGGAGAAGTCACAGAGCATCACATCACAATAAATTATATCACAACATTTATATTAATAGAGCACATCTCAATAAAAATAAATGACAATGGTATATATTATTTTTAATAATGGAAAAGAAATTGTATTATAATTATTTCAACAACTAAAATTTTATTTTGCTGATGAGTCACATCTTAAAATCTAGTTATTGGAAGATAATAGTTATAAAAATAGGACAATACCAAATATTTTGAACTGTCAAAGTTTTAAATAGTTTTAAGTATTATTTTTCATGTTTTATTAATGATTTGTCAGTGCACTCGTCTTTATATGTAATTTTCTTTTCATTAAAATACATCATTACTAATTTATTTTTTCTAAAGGATTTCTAACATATAGTCATACACACAAAAACTTCTGACTTCGTTTAAAACAAAAGACATTTTACATTTCTTCAAACAGAAATTATGTAATATTTTTACATTTATTGTTCATGAATTTATTTTGCATGGAAATATTTTTTAAAAAAAATACATAGATGTTAATAAACATAATGTGCTTCTTTTCACATTAAAATGAAACAGATAGACTAACGTTATTTGATACTATTAGTTATTATATTTTTTCAGATTAATATATTGTTTGAAGGGGAGGGAATTAAATGAACATATAACAATCAATCAGCAGAAAATCTCTCACCTCTCATTATAAATTCATGTATTTTAAAGCTAACATATGTTGCTGAAAACTTAAATAAATATTAATTTTAATGTCTACAATTGTAAAAATATATTTTTTGCATATTAAATGTACACCCAAAACTTATAAAAACCATAGACTTTACAAACTGTTGTCAAAGCAACCAGAGAACCAAATGAAAGTAAGAGGAAAAACAAAAAGTAAGTAAATTGACATATCATTTAAATAATAAATAGAAAGGAAAAACTTAATTATAAATAATTGCTGGATGATATAACAATTCCAGTTGCTATTATTATTTAATATTGCATTTAACTATGCATATACAAGATTCAAACAACTCTTAAGCTTGCTTATATTTCCAGTTGGTGAAACAAAAAGATACATTAAATTTATAATTTTTTTAAATTCAAAATAAGACTGCCACACTTTTTCTATTAAAGAGCACATGAGGCTCCAGAGCCACTGGTTTCCAATTCCTAGTCTATATAAATTTATTATAGATATAGATGAATTTCCACCTTTATTTTTAAAAGAAGGTTGCCATAACATCAGATTGAGATTGTTTATTGTTATTGCTATTAGTATTGTTAAAGGGAAGACTGCTTTCATGTACTTACATTTACAAACCTATCTAGCTTTGAACATTATTGACTTTATTATCTAACAAATATATAGTTGGAGTGCAATTTAAATGATATAATTGCAGTTTGAAAGTTATAATTGACTATTTGTTAGTCTGCTTTCAGAACAGTTTATATATTTTTGTTCAATGAGGTTTATTTAAACTTCTTTGGATTAGTAATTTCACTCTCTGTAGTCAAGTTGCAATCTTCTTGCATAAGTCAGAGTACAAAAGTTTTATTGCCAAATTTTGCATTGTAATTGTATTCATAAGTTGTAAAATTATGTATTATGTTTGTGAAATTATAAGGTTAAATATTTTCCCCCTTCTCTACTGTATCTTCACTTAACTGAGCATGAGTTTTTACTAGCATTAGATATCAAATATTAATAATAATAGCTCAAACATAGGTTATTAAAGAAGAAGCTACTATAAATCCCTAATGAACTAAGAATGCACTAATACAATATGTCAATGGATATTCAATATACTGACATAATAATGCAAACCCATCAATAAACAAAATGTATAGAATGCACCCATTTATATATTAACTCAATTCATATATAAGCATTCAATTTACATGCACATGTATGATCTGAGTTAAATACAGATGAATCACTAGGAATTTACAGTAGCTTCCACTTTTGATTAGCATTAGATATTGTATCTTGATAATTTTAAAGTGACTTTTAGGAATTGCAAACATTAAGTACTTGTCTTTGAGAATATAAATGATCTTTGTTACTGTAGTAGTCATTAAAATTTTTACAGAAACGTTTAGCCATGTTGTTTTTTGATTATTTTATAATCTCAAATGACTCTCAATATAGCTGAATAATCAAACTTCTTGTTATAACAAGTAAATATTATAAATATCAGATTCAAAACACTTATAAGCTGATCCATTCTTTTAATACAATATTGTTTACATAATTTTAAAATAAAACATTTATCACCCATTTCTCCTAATTTTTCTTCTTTCTTCATTTTTGTTTTCTTTCTCTATACATACATGAATATTATATTTTACAAAATGATCCCAGAGTTTGATAAATTTCATTATCATAGGTATTTTTTAATTTTATTCTCACAATGACTACAATGTAATTTATGATACCCTGACTACAAAAAATATCTCATATCACTCTTAAGATGTGTATGTATTTGTTATATATATTTTCATTTTTTTAAATAAGCATTATTTATAATAAATGTTAAATTATTTTTTTAAAAAATTAAAAAATATAGTCAGAGAATGAAATAAAATTACTTTTGTTTAATTGGATTCAGTTGACTGTTTTTCTTAATCAGCTGATTATTTTCTTATAATCATTTATTGTAATAAAACAAATTTATATCCTGTTATTGTTCCCATTAGTTACAAGAATTTTATTATACTTTCATATAAAGTAAAAAAAAAGTAGCTTTTTTTTTTGCAAAAGATTTAAATTTGCAGCTGCCTAGACTACAATAACTATGAGATACTGCTAAACAAAAATGGTGTATAAAATTAAAACAAACATGATCTAAATTCAAATTAATTTGATTTTTGCAATGTGGAGACATATTTAGGAAGATATTGAGAGGAACATTAAAAAAATGAAATTATGCTATTTTAAGATTGATAACCTTATTATGTACTGGCTATAGCCATTATGGGTTAAATAACTTTTAAAACATATATGTAGCCTAACAATTCTAATACTTATATTATTGAAGAGTTAACAGTTTATACTTCTCAAATATAAAATTTAACAGATGTAATACGTGTACTTATAGACATTAATAGAGAAGCTTATAAGTTCTATAAAAATTATATGGTTGAGTGCTTTTGAGAACTTATGACATGCTCATATTCACAACAAGATAACATTGGAAAGTAATAAAAAAATGAGTGTGTATGTATACACAGTTGATGAAATTCAAATTTATTTAAATTACAATGCTAATTATTTAGATTAGAGCATCCATTTCTTGGAGAGGGAGAAGAACAGATCTTTGCAATTAATAGCATTACTGTTGTTGTATATATAGCATGCTTCTCTGATTTTTCTCTTCAAGTCATTTCTCTCTATGTATTGAATAATTGCAAAAGAAGGAATAAATTGGTGTCCTGTCATCTTTGAGTGTTCCAGGAAGATAGCGGAGTTGTGTCCTGGTTTGTCTGGGGCCTTTTGCTATAGATATTGATGTTATGTAAGACGTGTAGATAATGATGCTTGAGTTTTGCCATAATAGATGGATTGCTATCCAGTTTGGGACATTTAATTTTATAAACAGTGCTAGGGGTGAATTCAGGTTCAAACCTATTATTGTAGTTGTTGAATAATCTATTTGTAGATAACAGTGGGTATAGAAACCAAGGTGATAGGTTGGAGAGAATGTTTTATTACATTAAGTGAGGCCATGGTCTATCATCAGTAGGAGGGTTAGAATTTAATTTGTTGTAAAAAAAATTTATTCCTCTTTTTAGAAGACTTTGTTTGAATCCAATAAATATTAATTTTTTGAAGTATAATTCTATGTTTGCCTTATGAAATGATTCATTATTACATAGAGCATGGTTACAGAACAGGAAAAAGAATATACCTACCAGTTTGTGAGATTGAGGAACAGTTAAAGTAGGGTGCATGAAAACATGAATTTTGAATGGTTTAACCTGCATAGAATAATCAAGATGAGATGTAAACTAAAAATAAAGAGTGTGAAAATAGCTCTAACAAGCTTTATTGATAAATTCCACAAGAGAAAGCATTTAAAATCACTATATAAAAATTATCCCCAGCCTCAGATCAGTTTCTAGCTATTGGCTTTCTTCAGGGAGGTGCTAGGATATTTCAGACACTAGATCCAAATTACCAACTCAAAGCCAGCACTTATCTGATAGTTAACTTTTAAGTAGCAAATCTAAAATTTTCAGACACCTTTTTTGTATATATGTCTTCAAATCCAGCTATCTAACTTAAATAGTTATATCGAGCTAAGAAATCTTCAGTCATACCATATGTTAATATCCTTAGCAGTATAACATTGCTTAATACTTAAAAGCAAAACTATAATAATAAATAAAATAAAGTCATACCATCACGTGACTAAATTTGATAAGCTTGCAATTATAAACTAAAATAAAGAGCATGCTAGCTCTATTGATAAATGCCACAAGAGAAAATATTTAAAATCTTTATCTAGAAATTATCCCCAGCTCGATATAGCTATTTAAGTTAGATATCTGGATTTGAAGACATATAGGTGTCTGAAAATTTCAGATTTTTTACTTACAAGTTAACTACAAGATAAGTTCTGGTTCTGAATTGGTAATTTGGATCTAGTGTCTGAAATAACCTAGTGCCTCACTGAGAAATTACAACAGCTAAAAACTGTTCTGGGGCTGCAGATAATTTCTAGATAAATATTTTAAATGCTTTCTCTTGCAGCATTTATCTATTGATCTATTAGCATGCTCTTTATTTTAGTTTACAATTTACAAGTTTATCAAATTAAATCACATGATGTATGACTTTATTTTATTTACTATTATAGTTTTGCTTTTATGTATTAAGCAATGTTATATTGCCAAGACTATTAATATATGGTATGGTGAAGATTTTTCATCCCCATATAGCTATTTAAGTTAGATAGCTGGATTTGAAGACATATATGTGTCTGAAAATTTCAGATTTTCTATTTAGAAGTTAACTATTAGATAAGTGCTGGTGTTGAATTGGTAATTTGGATCTAGTTTCTGAAATATCCTAGTGACTCACTGAGGAAAGCCAATAGCTAGAAATCGGTCTGGGCTGGGGATAATTTTTAGATGGAGATTTGAAATGCTTTCTCTTGTGGCATTTATTGATAAAGCTTGTTAGAGCTATTAGCATGCTCTTTATTTTAGTTTATAATTGCAAGTTTATCAAATTAAGTCACATGGTGTATGACTTTATTTTATTTACTAAGAGGAAATATTTTTTGTATTATTAAATCTAAGTATGTGCGATATTGTCATGAATCTCTCTAATCTATTGTAAGCAGAAAAACTGAATGGCTTTATAGATTTGATTTAATATTCCGAATGGTGATGAAAATGTCATCAATATAATTTGTGTGTATGAGATCTGGAAAGTGTGCCAGGAATGATGGAATGATTATATTTTCAATGTGGTTTAGATATAGGCTGGAAATGATGTCATTGAGGGGAAGACCCATGGGTCATCCTTCAGTCATTTTATAAAGTTGTTTATTAAATGTGGATATGATGTTGTCATCTATCCACGATAGAAATGCTGTGATAAAATCTATATGTACTTGTGAATAGTTTTGTTTAGTTAGTTCAACCTGATAGTTTCCTATTGATCGATATATAGTTCCGTGATGACCAGTGAAGCTATTTTATATGTTGAACTAAGTTTAATGTGTTTAATATGAGATATGAAATTAAATGAGAATTTGACACTGTATGCCCCATATCGTAGGTGATAAGTCAATCATTGGTTGATTAATTTAGCTGTATCAAAATAATGAACATCCGCAAAATCCAACATGAGTCTAAGAAGTGTGTTAGATTTATGCAGCTTAGAATTCTTAAAAAATATAGCTTACAGGAATTATCATTATTAATATATTTGTACGTAGTATTAGGCAGAGAGTTAACATTTAAATTGTTTGATATATCCTTATATATCTTGATAAGTTCATTTAAATAAGAATACTTTATAATACTTTTAATATGCATTGACAGTTTAAAGCGCTGAACTTGTTCTTGATTTCATAAAAACAATTTTATATTCTGAAGCACATCAGGTCAATGTCAATAAATTTTACAATAGAAATAAGTTGTAGTCAGAAATAATAAATAATAAGAGTAATACAAAGCTAAATTTATCCAGTTTGGTTGAAAATTGGTTCATTAGTTTTTTGATTAAGTTGATTCAGAACAAACAGGTTAATTTTGCTATTGATCTTATTAACAACAATTTTATTGAGAAAATGTGTAATTTGACAATCAAAATAGTCTTTAAAAATGTCAAAAAGCTAGGACTGTACTAAATTTTAATGTAGCTGGCAATAAAAAAAAAATACAAAAATCATTTTAGCTAATAGCACACATTACATTGGGCACACAACTCAAAAAATAATTGTACCTGCAAAAATCTTATATACAATCAAACTTTGAGCATAGCAGATCCAATATCTAATTATTAAGTTTTTAATTATTAAACCGAGACTGATATATTTTTTCATCTATATAAAATATGCTCATCAAATATTAATAAATAAATATTTATTATATAAAACCTATCAAAATGCTAATAAGAGATATTTATAAGAATACAAAAAAAAATATTAATAGCCATAAGAAAGAGGTTTTAATCTCTAATCATTAATAAAATAATATTAGTCTAATCTTTATTTGTAAAAATTCTTAAAAATATAATTTAAATACATTACCTGAAATCAAACAATTAATATATCATATATTTTGCAACTCACATATCCATTTTAAATCAATATTGAATTTGACAGTTATGGATATTTTTAGTCAGAACTCAATCATTGGTTTAAATTATAGTCATGAAAATTATTTGAAAGCAGTTAGTCTGTAACAGTTGCATTCCTGTTAAACACAATTAATAACTCAGACTTTCAATTAATTAGTTATCTAATCATAGTCAATGATCACAAAATCATTATTCTGATATCAATTATATTACCCTCTGCATATCCAACTCCAATCATACATTATAGATCTGTTAAACCAGATACACCCATTGGATGTAAAATCAAAGCAAATCCAAAATATCTATCCAGAACAAGATAGCAAAAGGGATTTGAAAAGCTGTATATTGAAAAACATTCATTGTGAAACAATATAATACTGATAGCTTAGCAAATTATTTAATTTCTATGAATACTATAGAAAAAAATGCCGTCACCTTACTAATAACTAAGAACAAAAACACTCTCACCAAAAGAAAACAGCTCTATTTCATAGCTTGACTATAAAAGAATTCTTGAGTCAAAAAAAGTCTGAGTACCTGCCTTAATACATATATTTTGCTTTCAATCACACAAAATATTACTAGGTAAGCATTGCTGGATCTTAATTTCTTATTTTAAACAAACAAATGAAAAAAAAAATCATCTCTCTAAAAAATAAAATATCAGAGAAATATATTTTTATCACATGTGTGATAATAACATATCTTTAAAAAAATCGAAATATGTAAATACTATAAATAAAACTTATTAAAATTAAAAAATAAATAATTTTTTTAATGAAAGGTGTAAATGTAAAATATTTTCAAAATTAAAGCATCTTGAAATATTCACGGATTGCATGTAAATGTATCTTTATTGTCTTGCATTGGTGGTCGAGAGGTCAGCGCGACTGCCTTGCACTAGCAGGCAATTGCTCGAGTTGCGGGTTCGCGTCCCGGCCGATGCTAGGACACTTTAAAAAAAAAAAAAATGTATATTTATCAAAACTATTACCTTCATTCTTTTGGATATCGTTTTTGAATTATTGGATAATATATAAGGTGACACATAATTAGAAGTTATTATGGATTCAAATCACTCACACACACACACACACACACACACATATATATATATATACACCAGCAAATAAAATAATATTCTTAAATATTCTGTTTATCATTAAAATAAATAATGATAAAAAAATAAAATATTCAAATTGAATTCTAATAATTCCATCTATTCTATATTACAAATATATTTAACTCTTGATTAACATTTGCTTTTGTCAGGCATTGGTGGTCGAGAGGTCAGCGACGGCTGCTTTACAAGCAGTTGTCCCGGATTAGCGGGTTCGTTTCCCGGATGATGCTATGACACATGGGGGGGGGGGAAATTAACATTTGCTTCTTTATAGATGATTTAGTAGCAAAAGAAATAAATATTACATTTACTATATAAACTATTTAACTTTTGAATGCTTACATTGAAATTAAATTTTTAGCACTTTTTTTTTGCCTTTGTTAAAAAAATTAACTACAACTACTACTAATTACTACTGTTACTGCTGCTGCTGCTATTACTACTGCTGCTACTACTACTATTATGATGATGACTACTACTGCTATTACGACGACGACTACTGTGACAACTACTATGATGGCTACTATGACGACTACCCCAACAACTACTACTACGACTACTACTATGACTATATAGTAATAATAATTATAATAATAAAACATAATATTCATTGGTTTTATAATTTTTCTTGAAACAAAACAGTTAATATCATTCATCATTAAATCGCTTGCATATTTTATAAATACTTTAACAATGAAACTACTAACTAAATAATAAAGTTATCCATAAATTGTCATTACAACTGTATATTGACAGTCCATTTTATTTTCAGCAGTTGCTTTTCCTTCAGCAAAGGTAAGCTTTTTGTTTTTATATACTTCTTTCTCTCTAGAAGAGATTATTAGTAAGATCATCGCACAAGACTTAACTGCTTCTCTCCTCACTTCAAAAAATAATATTTTTTACTTTAACATATTTCTTTTATACTTATCGATTGATATTAAGTCAGTGGAATATTTTTAACCATAACTTGTTTAAAAATAACATAACATTAATTATTTGACGTCAATTATTTTTTAAAATATAGTAAACATTAAACTTAATCTATCTGGATATTTTTTAAATTAAAACGTCTTTAATGATATTCAAAAAATAAATAAATAAAACACCCATCATACAGATGGTCCTTAATCTCACATTTAATTTATTCCTAAAAAAAATTTATGTGAAGATCAAATTATGAACAATGGAAGTTAAACTTCCATAATAATAATGTTCAATTGACATAATTAGCACAATAAAATTGTGATATTTATTTTATATATTGAACAAAATATACTACATGAAGGCATGAATATATTGTACTACACTAATGGTATTAAAATTTGATCTGCACAATGATACTTATACACATTTTATTAGATGCAAATGCTTCAATGCTGTATTCAAAGAGTTCACAAAAAGAAATCTTTGATGTTTACATCCAACGTCATTAGATATACTTATATTGGTGCTGTAAACTCAAATGATTTACTGTTATTGAACTTTTTATAATACATAGATTGACCACTATAAACAGTTACTTTAAATATAAAATTTCTATAAAAACTCAACTGCATCTATGTCCAAATTAATGGTATATAATAGATTATGTTAAAATTAGGAATCAGAATACAAAAAAAATATCTTTCACAAGCACTTACAAACAAAGAGTGCTGGACATATCAAAGATTAGTAAGCTTCAAGGTTAAAATGGTAATTGCACTAAAAATAGGGCTTATTACAATCATGTTTATAAAAAAAGCTTGATGTACATTTTTTAAAACATCTACCATCAGAGATAAATTTCAATATCTATGAGAAGCTAAAATTACTAATTTGGATTTTCAGGATTGTAATATTATTAAAATACAATATTCTGATAAGGAATATATTATAGAGACAAGTAAATCTTATGTGATAATTTCTCTGACATTGATCCTATTATTAGTGATTTGAGTAAAACAAAATGTAATATTTTTTGCAAAGAAAAATAACTAAATGTAAATTTCAAATTAATTTTGAGATTTAAAGGCAGCAATCCAATAATGCCAGAGAAAATACAAAGACTTGTGATCTTAGATCTTTTTTTGATATATTGAAAGTAAAATAGAAATTGGAAACACATAATCCTATAAAATTCATTAATGCCATTCTCTCGTATGATGAAATTAATATTTCACTTATGGGGAAGAAGTATTTTTATCAGCTTTTGAATGATGCTACAAAAATTGAGATGTTAAACCACTAAATATCACATGATCATCTTTCTTATGTTTGCTCATAACTGTTATTAAAACAGGCAAAACTCTCCATACAGTAGTGCCATCCATTGATTACTTTAGCTTGCACTGAGTGGCACTACTGCATGAAGAGTTTTACCTGTTTTAATAAAAATTGAGATGCTGACTTTTAATAATACCTTCATTTTATCTACTCTTTTAGAAGTAACCAAAAATATCCACTCTAATAAAGTTAAACAACTCTTTGTAATTTTAAAAATGAAGAGACTGCAGGTCATGATGAGGTATTTGGAGAAATTTTATAATACTGTGATATACTAGCTTCAAAATTATCACAACTTTTTTTACAAAGATATGAACTTAAAAATGCTTTCATTATTCCAATGTACAAATAAGGATAGTAGAAAAGATTGTAACAACTATCCTGGAATATCATTATTCACTACAAGAAAGGTACTTTCAAGGATTTTACTGAATAGGTTGCTTCCAAACATAAATAAATGATTATCAGATATCAATTTATTAAAGAGCAGGAAACATTAAAAGATATGGTTTTTATTGCCAGATGAGTACAATAAAAATGTCTGAAACAAAGATGTAATTTATATTTTGCTTTTATTGATGTGGTGAATCTATAACTAAACATTTATATGGCAATGTTCTCCACCAAAATTTATTTGAATTATATAGCTTTTATATAACAGAAATCAGATGAACTGTTTTTATCACAAGTAAAAATCTGACAAATTTGAAAAAATATTTATATTAAACAATGTTGGATACTCAGTTCAACCTTCTTTTAAATTTTTATGACAGTGTTCGTTGGAACTATTTATAGACTGCATCATGAAGCATGCATCAAAGTTTCATATAAGTTTAATGATTAATATGAACCAATCAAAGACAAAAATAAAAATTTAATCATGATTTCTAAATTTCCAGAATGCTGATGATTGTATTATTCCAGCCAATTGAAAATAAAATATACTTAATGCTATGAATGCAATATATAAAAATTTTGTTATAGCAATTAATATTCAAAAACTCAAAGTCTTTATCAGCTACTGATTAAAAAGAAATCAGTAACCCTAAACTTAAATAATTATCAGCTTGAGAATATAAGTAAATTTAAATATCTTGAAGTTAAATGTTGAAGTATAAAAGCAGATTCAAATGTACTATTGATATAGAGACATTTCATCTATATGAAATATTATTGCAATTAAATTGGTTGTGTAAAGAGCTATTATTTTACCCTGTTCATTATAAGAAAAAGAGATATGGACTCTCTATTGATGTAATATGAATACATTAGGAAAAATTCATTTGAGATTGTTTATGTAAACTTCTAAAAATACATTGGCAAAATCATGAGACTAATGGATATATTTTTTAGGTTTATTGGATCTGATATTATAGGATATACACTTGTAAATTGACATCTTCATTACATCATGCATATGAAACAAAGAAATGGTGAGAAACATTGTAAAGATACGTTTTATGGCAAACTTGAATTTAGTTTTCATGTGAGAGGCAGTTCTCTATTTACTATATAAAGATTGTCTCAAAAAATACATTAAAGAAATAAATATTGTTTGCTTTCACTGAGAAAATATGGTTAAAGATTAAATATGAAAGAGAGTTGAGTTATGAAAACCTTCCAGAAGAAAAACGTTGCAGCAAAAGGTATTAAGAAATAACATTTTAAAATATTAAATAAATAATAAACTAATGAACCAGGGATGTTCTAAATGAAAATATATTTATTATTTATGGATTGGTTCACATAATTATTACCAAATTTTGTTGCATTATTGTCTCTTTATCTTGTTTTAAATATTTAAAATTGAAAGGGCCATACTCATCTGAGAGAAGCACAAACATTCAACACTTATGTAAAAAAAATAATAAGTTCTTATAAATTTAAAAAAAAATTTTTTTCTTACATTATGATTTTTAAAATAGAATATCTTATTTTTTATTTCATCTTTACTTTCAAATTAAAAACCATTTAAAAATTTTTTCTGCAAAATAAAAAATATATTTTAAAATGTATTTCTAAATAATTGGTAATAAATATTTGGCAACATTTTTTTAGACTCTTATGATATAAATTGAAAATAGTATTTTTTAAAATTTTCTAGATGTGCTGCACAATCTTTATTAAGTTTTATTTTTTCAAATTTTTTTGCTTGTGGTTAATATTTAAAATTTGTAATATAAATTTCTCAGCTAACAAAAAATTTGGTTCATCTAACTAAACTGCTATTAAATTTTTATTTAGATTATTATAGCATTTTTCTTTTAGATGACTATTGAATATCTTTTACTGTAAATTTTAATAATCTCACATTTGGTATTATACTGTATACAATATTTAAAAAGCATTTTTACAACTGTGAGCAAATGCATTTTTTATGCTTCCATATTGTAAAGTGATTTATTTTGAAAATTTCTTATCCACGAATTTCCATTTTGAGGCAGGACAAAAATTACTTTAAATTGTTCAATCATAATGGTATAAAACATAAGGATTAATTGTGTAATAAAAAATAATTGTTAATTAATTCAAATATGTTTTAGCATAAAACTTCAGTCATTTGTTAAAATGTTTGGTGAAAATTAATAAAATTAAAGATTGTTAGTTTGTGTTTTTATTTTACTTGGTTTGAAGTTATATTTTTGTTGATAATTTCTGGACCATAGCAGAAATTATTTTCAATTTGCATCATGTTATAAATAAGAAAGTGTGGAGAGAAAAAAAAATATAGGATTAATAATTAACTATAATAAAAATTTGCTACCTGATCCCTATATTAAAAATGTTTTTAATAGGAGATCAGATTTACCAATATGTATTAATTAAGTGCGATTAAAATCCAAGTAACTTAAAACTCTCATAAAAAGTTCATTAAATTTACTAAAGATATAAGCATTAGGAAGAAGATATGAAATTATGGAAGAATTGAAAGAAATTCAATTAAATTACTTTGGAAAAAAAAATTATTTGAATTAAACCATTACCCTTTAAAAAGTTTTTTTTCAATATTGCTGTATATAGTTTAATATATTTGTTTTTGATTAGTGAACAGATTGGTATGAGGTAGTAAAGAATAAGAGAGAATATCAAAAAATTAACAATATGAATTAACTTCCTTAATTATGATTTGGATTTTCCTACTTTTCAGTTTCAGAACCCTGATTAAAATTGCTACATCTTAATAATAAAAGTTTTAATTAAAATTTTTTGACAAGCGAAGTGTTTAAGTTGATTTTTGTTTGTGTAAAAATGAACATTTTACATTAATGTCATTAATAAATATATATATGTGCTTTGCGCACAGATAATGAAGCTGTTAAAAATAAGTAATGATATCCAAAAGTTACAGCCAAGCGCTTTCAGGACAGTTTATAGTTCCATATTCATGGCTACTGGAGTTTAGTTAATGTCATTATATTATAATCTGTAAAATCAATAATCTGACTGTTTTCTATTCTTATTACAATTAATATCTTCTGAAAGATCATTCCATAAATGTATTTTTTGACTATCTTTTTATATATTATGAGTTATTATACTTTCGATTGTGTGCTAACGTAAGATTTGAATGACTGTAATACTAAATGAAAGAAAATCAAAGCTCTAAAATGGTCTTTGACAAAGATCAACATATCCACTTTTTTTGCATTCAGAGGCTGATAAAAAATTATACAGAATCTAGGTAATATGGAGATGAATAGATAACCCATTCATACTGTCATTTCTATATTAACAGTTTTAAATTTATAATCTAATTGTTTTATCAGAAATACAAACAATTCTACACCAACTACTATCAAGATTTATAGAGCAATTTTACTTCATTTAAAGTGAAGAATTTCTCAAAATACAATAGTCACAGATAAAATTTAGAATAACCTTTTATTAATTAA